>OY804582.1:92468424-93940924 GCA_963680875.1 Bathymodiolus brooksi | reverse complement strand
GAGTCATAGCTCTGAAACTATAAACGTCAAATACCTCTAATTCTACATATTGAAGACGCTTGCATTATATTAATTGCCGCTTCTTAGCGCGTTTCACCGACTCCGCATGCAGGGCTTGAACAAACCATGTCTTCTGCAAATGAAGACGTTCTTGATCAGAATGAATGAAATGAATCTGTAGATTTAGAACGAAGCCGAAATGATGATACAGATGTTCCAAACAATGAAGACAAAATACATGCAGAAGTACAAAGAATCATCATTCTTCATATCCCTGTTTAACTTCGTCAAAAAAGGGAGAACACTTGGTCAACTGTACGGTCTGCAATGCGGACTTTTGTTGCAGTCGTGCTGGAAAGAATTACAACAAAAGGTATCATCGTCAAATGCCAACATTTTCTCAACGTATTTCAAAGCTATGTTTTTTTATTCCAAAATAGCCTCTGGTGAGAAAAATATTTGAACTTAATCTATCTCTTTGCAAAGATTATGTTCCTTTAGAATTAGGGGAACTGTCCCAATTCTGTACACAATGTCTCTCTCTCTTTGTCGAAACTTCAGACCTAAGCCTATTATTGTGGTGTGAAATTTACTGTTTTTCTGGGGGTTGTGCTGCCCATTCATCAATGTTATAATGGTCATTGTTTTATTAAAGGTTTGAATAATCTTTAGTTTTCTGTGTATTTTTGTAGATCGTTGTTTGTCCGTTTATCCATTTTGTTTTGGTCATTGTGTTGCATGTCCTTCTTCGATTTACGAATTCTGATTACCCCTTTCGTAATTACTGTATACAAGTACAATATATATCTTAATACCTTTATTTGTATCAACAAACCAATGTGTGTCAGCCAGATGTATACATCCAAGAAATGTGAAGAAAATAAAAAGCACAACAATAATTTGGAGATATTTAAAAAAATTCTCATTAGGATATTTAATGATAATCGTAACTCACGCACTATATGAGAGTGCAGGTTCGTTATTAGCATTAATTAACGAGTTACGCAATAGCTATCATGACAACTTCGGCCTTCTGGTTGGCGGTCTCACACAGGTTATCTGAGAATTGCTAGATAATTACCCGAAACTTATAAATATTGTCAAAATGTGTCGGGAGTGTGTTCTTGTGCTAAAACATTTTTGTCTTGCAATAATTCGGACTTTGGTATTTCAAGATGGCAAATATTAACGAAAAAAGTAGCACCTTTTAACGACATCAATGATAGTGATATCTTCATTTGATGATAGACCTAAATAATAATGTATGTGACTTGGATGGTGGCACACAACATGCGAAAAAGTGGGTGCACCTTTCATGGTCATATACTATGACCTGTAGTGTGTTTCATTTATCAACTCGAGTTATTTAATATATATCTATCAATCAGTCAAGATTAATTTCATTGAGGTTGTTGTACAGTTCTCTAAAGTAATAAATGAGCAAATAGTCTCAACGACTGTTACGATGAAGCGTGCAGTCATTATGGTTAATCAAATTATAGAAGAATTTCCGTTATGTTACCCACTTTTAGGGTGAAAATTAGGAATTCATATTTATAATTAACCTGCTGATTTCCTCCATTAAAGGTGGCATTTTCTATTTGCAATAAGTTCAAGCATTAAAAGTCTGTAGGATATATCTGGTTTTACACATTTTTTTTCTCTGAACTATGGTTGTAAAATCGAAGACACCTACCATTGTCTTTCATGGGGGAGAGGTGGATTAAAAAAATAGCAAGTCACCGGGATCAATTGAAATCCCTTTGTTATTTTCCCCAAGTATCTTTGTATCCTGTTAACGAGAGGGACGTGTAATGCTGAAATCCCTTTATTATTTCCCCCCAGTATCTTTGTATCCTGTTAACTACACGGATGTCTAATCTTCGTATGTTGAGTTATCTCTCTTGATTCTGATTGTTCAGTTTTGATTATTTGTGCTACAACTATTATAAGTGTATGATCACGTTTACCCATTATGTTTTTGCAAAAACATTCATTTTGATTCATCAGAGAGGCAATACATATGTTGCATATGATATTAATAAATTAAATGTGTATACAGAAGGGAAGCGAACACGAGATAAGATCTCGAGTAACATTCGAGTAACACTTGTACAGGGTTGTAGCGCATTGATATTTTTATGATTGAAATAACATTGGATACATGAGGGAAAGTTTGGGATCCCATACCCGCCACATTGTTGTGCTTGTCCCAAACAAGGACCCGGATGTCAAAGTCGTGGTCTGTTTTACGTCAAGGGAGTGAAGGTGAAGGTGATTATTCGCTTTGCTGAAATTGGTGGAAATGTTGACCATCACTGATGTAGAGTTTTGAATATCGTTGTAATTGCTTTTTTATATTTTCTTTTGACCATTTGACCATTGTAAAACAATCACTGGTGATACATTTGATGGCTTGCAACTCTTTTAAATATTGACTGAAATATCCGATAATCAAACCAGAGACTATATCACAATTATGTCCATCTGTGTAAATTATTTATGCAGAGAAATTACTTTTCTTAAAATATGGACCTATATACTACAACTTACATAGACGAGATGGATGAAACAAGACTCCTTCACCCCACTTCATAATTCGTCCGCAAGAGAAGCACAATCGCATTGTGAATAACAATAACATCTATGAAAGGAAGAAATTGATTCGATATAAAGCACTCGTTTAATAATGAGGAGAGTTTGATGGTACCAAAGAGGTAATCAGAAGGCATACATCTAAGAAGGAGAGACAATACAATGGCAAAAAGGAAAGAAAAGAAAAAATGACAAGCAATGACGTACAAAGCACTACATCGACAATTAAAGAGCGACCAACACGAATTAACCCCACTAATTATCGGAAGTGATTTCAGGTGCTCCGGAAGGGCTTGCAGTTCCACATTTGACTCCCGCAGGTAATATCATTTCCATGATATTTGATATCAAAACGGTTTGCTCAAGGCAGTTTGAGAAATGCACCAAAAATCAACAGTCGAATGGAAGATTTATTCAACATAAATATTTATATTTTCTTCATTCTTATAAATAAATATAACAATCAACATACAAAGAAAGAGAAAGATCGATGTACAGTTTCAAATAATGTGCACGTGTACGTTCAAATTAATAATGTAAATTACCCACCTCCATTCTTGTACAAAACTGGGATATTCTGTGTGTTCGATCAACTTTTCGTCCACGTCCTACTTCAATCGTCCTAACCGCATCGGTGGACAATGGTTTGCTTATTCGCCACGATTTCGGTAAATCGTGTGTTCGACCCCGGTCGGGTCAACTAAGAACTAACACATTGATAGTTGTTGCTTCTCCACTAAGCATACATTATCAAGAAGAAAGAATCAAGACAGGTTGGCTGGGATTCAGGATAACGTGTCACAGTGGAGCGATATATCTACCCGCGAACTGATGTTTCAGCGAATTAGCACTATCAAAATTCAACTAAGCTGACATCATTACCATCTCATCGAAAGTAACTTGTTCTCGCCATGATTTAGCTGACAAACTTGCTCACTTGGCGTCAAGCAACAATCGTTCACTCGCAGACTCAATAATCCGTATTTCAGATAATAACAATCATGAGCATTATATTTGCAACAAGTTAGAATTTGATGTTTTTGTTGAATTTTGCAACAGATGCGTTCCTATTTTGAGTTCACAATACTATTTGTTTTACAAAAATTAATAGCCATTTAGACGAAAAATAATTTTGAAAAAACCTCATACTTGCCATATCGGTTTAGTTAAGACTATTATGGGTCTGTAAAAGTTCCATCATGAAATGATTAACCATAACAGCTATAAACCCAGAGGACGAAAAATGGATTCGATCTAATTATTCAGGTATGAAATAAATAGTTTATCAAAACAATTCCAAAATAATCATAGTCGTAAACAAAATCTGGATCTAAAGTAACTTTTATTAATCGATATTAAATTCCTGATAAATATCAGCATTATTTATACTGTAAGCAGTACAAGTACTGATTATATACAGTTGTACGTATGCACCTTTGCTATATACGTCTACAAGACGCATAAAGTAACCTGGTACTATATGTCTTATGTAGATCAAAAGCACAGCAGACACTGTTTAAAGAGAGAAACCAAAGTGGAAATTTAAACAAAATTCAAAACCATGTTGCCTTCTTGTATAGATATTGAAGAATGTTTGTGAATACACGACATGGCAGTAGGGGTGGGTTATGGGTTATGGTGTTATCGCCACTTTCAACAATACTTCAGCTATCTCGTAGAGAAAACCGGGGAAATCCACCGACCTGCCCTAAATCACTACACACGTTATCACATAACGTTGGATCGAATACACCCCGCCTGAGTGGGATTCTAACTTTCAACGTTGGTGGTCACATGCACCGATTGCATAGGTAGTTATAAAATCCAGCTACCATACGGTCATGATCACGACATCCCCAACATGACAGTATAACACGTTATACGTAGATTATCTACATATAGAGTTAACCTACTTTAATCTTACAACTGTAAAATTAAATCTATCCACGATTTATTTATACGTTTATTATTATGAAATGGACACTACTTACCATATCGTGTTTTAAAAACAATCATGCAAAATAATACTCCATCGGTTATTACACCTCTGTTGTTGGACTATTTAACTCCGAGGAGGTCATCCGCCCAGTAGTCAGTGCTTCAGCCTCGGTACTGACATTGTGCATGAGATATAGTTATGTTATCAAGTTCTTAAGATGAAATTAAGCTAAAATAAGGTTAATCTACCTCGATAATAGATAACTGTAGCCGATGCTTGTTATCATGTTGAGATGCTTTGATATACTTACTCCCAGACATTTAAATCATTTGGTACTCCAATCATTTGACGATCAGTGTACCCGATGAAGGTTATTTAAGATACGCCTAGTGCATACCAAATTAGATTTCTTCTTGTTTATTACCAATTGCTTCAGACAAATACACCAAACAAATTGAAACAGTTTTATTTTAAGTCGGGCATATCTAAACAATAAACATAAGTTCTAATGAGCTTTTTACACAGCAACAGATCAGAATACAAATGTATCAAGAAAATGATTCACTCTTCCTGATATACTGTATATATTGTATGTGTGTCTACGTGTATAACTGGTCTTGTCTGGAATGTGTTATGATGCATTTATATGTTGCATCCTCTATATACCATTACAATCCATGGTGTAATTGAGATTTAGATTCTTGTTTCCGTGGAATTATAAAATAGATTTACATGTATGTATGGTCTGAAATGTAGATTTCAAATTTAGTGCACACGACGCGTTTTTTGGAACACCTTTATCAGATACGTTCAATACCAAAATGCTTGAACACCATATAGTATTAATTATTTCTTTATTAAACACCCTTTACTTTGATTTACTAAGGACAATTAATTGTCAAATAGCGGTTTTTTTTTAAATTATTATCAATAGAAAACGAAAGTAGAAATTGATGTTTAGCCAGTTTTATATATATATATATATATCTTAAAGTATCTTGATGGTATATTATTATTATAAATAGATAATTTGGTACTTTAGAATATGGACAAGCTGTATATAAACAAGAAAGTGGTCATGTAAATCATTACAAACTGTTAAACAATAACATATATCTCTATTGAATATATAACTGTATTGAAAATGTAGATATTTCTATTGAAATACAGATACATTAATTGAATTTTAAATATCTTTTAAATTACAAAAAAGGGTGCACTCGACTCGCAGCGCAAGTGATAAAGTTTATCAGTTGCTTGCCCAGGGTCGGCTGTTCTCTCCGGATACTTCGGCTTCCTTCACCACTAAAGCTGGTCGCCATGATGCAGCTAAAATATTGCTGAAAGTGGCGTTAAACACCAAAAATTCAAATTCAAATTCCTAAATATGATGTGTGTCTACATTATGTACAAACTAATTGTGAGGAAAACGCAACATTATGTCACCTGAAATAACACCAAGCATAATGCTAGATGTAAATGTATCTGATATCTAATATTAATTCGATTGATTTGTATTATGTTTAACATCACATTAGTAATTTGTTGATGCATTAACATTTGCGATCAAATATCGAGGAAACATACTAATATTTTGCTTTATTTAAGCACATCTGATAAGAATTTTGACAAACGTAATAATTTCCCTATCTGGCCATCGTGTCATATTAAATTTCAATTAGGATAATTGTCAAGAGCATTTTACACGTTTCCGATCCTACTTAAGCACTGAGTGGTTGAACATGTGATAGACTATGCTTAAATCTGGTTCCGACACTCCATATATTTTGTTTGTTTGTCAGTCAATATGTCATGGTTCCCTGTTACCACTGTCTTATTCGTAACTAAGGTGACGGATCAATTCTTCAAGAAATAATCTGATGATTATGTAAGTATAAATCAAAACTTTAAAAGTGCAATCACTTTGTGTTCAGTGTCATATAGTGTTAATTTTTTCTACGTAAGACATGATTTACGTGTACTCAATAAGATTCCAAGATCATTGTCAAATATTTTGCATTAATTTATAAAGGGAAACGAAAGTGAAAAATTTAAAGCATGTTTTAACATTATTTAATGTACATAATAAGCTTTCATTTACCAATTTATTGCATCTTTACTTTTATTTTATCTTAAATTGGAATTTTTGTATTTAAGAGATGAACAAGCTGTCTGCAAACAAGGATGTGTTCATGCAAAGCCTAACGCACACCACGTGTGTCATAATACATACACCACCTTTGATGTCATAAACAACATGTGCAAATCTGATTTAAAAAGAAAATCAGCATCTCTTCTATGATCTGTTCAAGCAAATTTATTACAATGCAATCAGACAGAGATATTCTGAAAGTCTATGGCAAGCCATTGGAGATATTAATAAAGATATTACTGTTAGAAATATTAAATATCTCTGTTGATGTAATTGATGCATAAATCTCTATTTAAAAACATATAGCTTAATTGAATTACAGATACCTACAAAAATATCAGATATATGTACATTTATAATAAAGATATATGTATATCTATAATAAAGATACATGTAAATATATAATAAAGAAATATGTACATATATAATGAAGATATATGTACATTTATGCTAAAGATATATGAACATCTATGATAAAGATATATGTACATCTATAATAAAGATATATCTAGATATATAATAAAGATATATATACATCTATAATAAAGATATATGTACATATATAATAAAGAAATATGTACATATATAATAAAGAAATATGTACATTTATACTAAAGATATATATACATCTATGATAAAGATATATGTACATCTATAATAAAGATATATCTACATATATAATAAAGATATATATACATCTAGAATAAAGATATATGTACATCTCTAATAAAGATATATGTACATTTATAATAAAGATATATGTACATCTCTAATAAAGATACATGTACATCTATAATAAAGATATATGTACATCTATAATAAAGATATATGTACACCTATTATACATATATATGTACATCTATTATAAAGATATATGAACATCTATAATAAATATATATGTACATCTATTTTGAAGATATATGTACATCATTAACAAAGATATATGTACATCTATGATAAAGATATATATGTATATCTATAATGAAAATATATATACATCTGTAATAAAGATATATGTGCATCTATAATAAAGAGATATGTACATCTATAATAAAGATATATGTACATCTATAATAAAGATATATGTACATATATGAACTATCACTTTCTATATTTATGTAAAATCTAATGAAAATTAAGTAAAACATATTGATCTAAGAAGAAAGATTGAAATAAAAAAAAAGCAAATTCAATAAGAAATGAAATGATATAGTTGTTGTAATTTTTTTTTATTAGTGAAAATGAAGTAAAAATATTGATTGAAGAAGAAAGATTGAAATCAAGAAATTTTAGTGAAAAATGAAATAATATAGTTGTAAATTAAAGTAATATGAAAGGAAAATATCGTGTAATTTTTGGATTAAATATTTTCACATAATATGTCACTTGATTTTAACTTATGCTATGCACATTAACAGTCCGCCCAAGACCAGATTTTAAGAGCAAATCGCAAAATATTTGACAGCAGATAATTCTGTCTTCCCGGACAGTAATACAAATGATATGCGCGTGACCCAAGATTTGAACTCGTTCGGGGAGATTGAAATGAAAATATATTTCGTGTGTACCACATAAGAATAATTGCAAAAAAAAATGATTGAATGGTTCACTCGACATGAAACAGACAGATTCCTCAATAATCATTGTCAGGAATGTGTGCGTGCTTACCTCAGCATCCATGATTGTTTATCTTTTCACGAGGTCATATCGACAGTAATCGGAACGAAACAACCGAAAGTTAATCAGTCTCCACAACGCAATGGCGAGGACGATAAGCATGCACATGGATTTGCAGATTTATAGTTGTTGGGAACATATTTCGATTTGAAACATGTATGAATAGCTTAGTAAAGGTACCGCCGTATTCTAAATTGAATTGTCAGGGACACATTTTCTTTACCCAAAACTGGTGTAATAATACTTTAATTAATAAATAATAATTAGTGAAATATCACATGCTATATTTAGTTAAAATCTATTGAAAATGAAGTTAAATATTTTGACTTAAGAAGAAAAAATGAAATAAAGAAAATGGCAAATTTAATGAGAAATGAAATAATATATTTGTTGTAATTTGATTTAAAAAAAGTAATTAATAATTAAAATATCATATGATATATTTAAATAAAATGTTCAGACTCTGTTCAGACTTTTCAGACAATGTTCAGAATTTTCACTCAATGTTCAGAATGTTCAGAATCTGTTCAGATACTGTTCAGAATATTCAGACAATGTTCAGTCAATGTTCAGAATGTTCAGAATCTGTTTAGAATTTTCAGTCAATGTTCAGAATGTTCAGAATCTGTTCAGAATTTTCAGTCAATGTTCAGAATGTTCAGAATTTGTTCAGAATTTTGAGTCAATGTTCAGAATGTTCAGAATCTGTTCAGACTTTCTCAGAATTTCAAGCACAAAAACTGTCTTCTCAGAATTTCTTGACTTTGTAGTATAATAAAGATATATGTACATCTATAATACAGATATATATATACATCTATAATAAAGATATATATATATACATCTATTTATAATATAAAATAGATATCTCTTTTGTTTTTTTTAATAAATACAATTCCTTCCCTCCCCCTATATCTACCTGCTGGCTCCATATTAAAGCTCGCGTGAGCTGAACAGAACATATCAACAGTCGGCAGGAGTTATCACCAAATTCTCCCAATATTTAAATGATATTTCCTGTGAGGATGACAAAAGTAGATACAATTCATCAACGCCATTAGCCAGTTAACATTTCAATTTTACAAACATCAATCAAATTAGGAACTGTCGTGTCAGCAATATCAACAAACATCGTCCTACAACAATGCATAACCACGACGGTGATGTAGTGATTAGTGTGCTCGCCTCGAGTGCGGTAGATCGTGGTTTCGAGCCCTGATTGGGTCAAACCAGACAATACAATTGGTATTTCTTGCTTCTCCGCTAAACACGCAGCATTAAGGAGAAAGAGCAAAGACTGGTTGGCTCGAAATAATGTGTCCGAGTGGGGCGACGTGTCTACCCGCGAACTGTTGTTTTAGTGGGCTAGCACTATATAAATCCCACTCAGCGTGTTGGTCTAGCACAAAGCGGACCTCATCATCATCTCATGGAAAAGTAACTTGTTCTCGCCATGATTTAGCTGAACATTTGCTTAATTGGCGTTAAACAACAATCACTCACTCAATCACTAAAAAATGACGACCTTATTTATACCGACATCGACTCGCTTCTTAGACACACACTGCAAAGGAAACAACATATGTCGTTTGTTCCATAAAGCATTTGTTTCTAAGACAAACTATCGATGAAACAAACTAATGTCTGGTATGTTTCATTAAGCTTAAATCAAATAATTAAACAATTATAACATAACTGATGTCAATAAATAACTTAGATATTATTATTGAACAAAACAAACGTGATGAAGATTAAATAAATATATAAAGAATTGAATAATAAATATTACCTATATATCAATAAAATATGATATGGTATATTACGAAATTCAAATCAATCTTGACACGTTAACTTATTCTGCTACACTTTCTGATATTGATACTTTATTCCATTTGTCAAAATTTATTTGAAATGGTAAGTCTAAGAGCCTCCACGAGAAATGTTGATGGGTGGAACAAGACTGCATTGGGCTCCAGGAACAGGGAATTCTAAAAACAGTTAAAAATGCACAAGCATAATAAAAATTAAAAATAAAAGGTCTATGGCTAACGATATGGAGCTCTTTAGAGATTCACAGGCTCTCCGTGACCCGGACCAATGTACCGACTGAACACACCTCTCATAGGCCCTGGTAAGTCCTTGTATATTCCTACAATTTTGTAATATTCCATGCCATATAACCATATAACCATATGAAGTACTTAAAAAAATTACCAATTGTATGTCCACAATGTGGTATTGAAATTACATTACTGAGTTCATGCAACAAGGTCCCCAGTAGATCAACAAACCCCCTAGATTTACCCAAGTCAAAAGTTATATGTACATGTTTATAATTATTAATCATCGTAATGAAAAGTAGTTTCGGCACATACATCTGAAAATTTATCATTTATAAAGTTTATTGATAAAGAACAAATAATTGTTTTTCTATTATATATAACACCAAAAATAAATGTAACACGATTCATTATTGTGGCGTTTGCATCATAAATATCAATAGCACCAATCTCCTCCACCTTTATATACTTTATACATTTGCCCACTCTAATTTCTACGCAACCCCCCTTTTCTATCTCCGCCTCCACCAGTGGATAACTCTTGACGACACCAAGCCGCACCTGTCACTAACTGTATCAACAAACAAAAACCTTTTATATAATTAATTGAATAACTAAATTTCTTAGGTTGAAGATTCAATATTTTATTATATTCTCACCACATACAAACATATTATAAAATTCAGAAAGGACACGTAAAACAATAAATCAATTACAATGTATGCACCAATCTAAAAAGATTTATGAGAGACTTTTAAGACATGATATATACATGTCTATATAACTACATATAATGTTTACATTTATTCATTAAAATGTAAGAGATTCTGTTCAGTTAAAAGCTAAAATAGCTAGTGATATAAAATACTGTTTCTTCTTAATAATATTATCTAAGTATAACATTACATTTATGAAGACGCCACGATATAACTGAAATATTGTTGAAAGTGGCGTTGAACACCATTATGCTCCTCCCATTTATGGAGAATACCTAGTCTTGATTTTAATAAATTATCTAATTGCAAGCGAGATCAACGATAATGATCAACAAGTACTAATAATTGTTGTGAAGTCCAAAACGACTCCATATCACAAGAGTCTTATATTTCAATTTCAGCAACTTTGAAGGAAAAGTAAGCAAGATATCGAATTTGAAAATTTTGTGACAGAGTAATAACTGTTATTCCTAGCTTCGCTTGGGGTGGGGGTGGGGGTGGGGGTAATGTGCTTACGGACACAAAAAAAAAAAAAAAAAGAGACCACGTAGACATCTGAACGCTTGAACTATTTTTTTCGACTTGAAATCAATACAAAGACAGTGTTGTTTGCTTGCTTGGTGATGTTTAGTGCTTCTTTCTTCAACAATATTTCAGTTATATCGAGGCGGTCAGTTTTATTGGTGGAGGAAACCGCCGACCTCTTGCAAGTCACTGACAATTTTATCGCATAATGTTGTAAATCTCGCCCTGTTCGAGATTCGAACTCACAACATCAGTGGTGATAGGTACTGATTGCAACTAACAATCATACGATCACGACCAGGACCGCCCCATGAAAACGTGATATAATAATAATAACTTGATAAGAAACAACATACAACTATTAAATATTGAATGATACAAACATTCTACTAATAGAATACATTGCAATGAAATAAATAAAACCAATTTTCAAGTCCTGATGTTCAATGTTATTAGTAGTGAGGGACTAAGAAAACCAGCACAATGCAATCATGTGCAATAGGAATGACAGGAAGGTAGCAATACTATTTTAGGAATGTTTGACGTCACTGAGAAATGGTTGCAATGGAATGCCATTGCAATGTAGCAATACTATGTCAGGATTGCATAACGTCATTTAGAACGTGTGATATGTGATGGCTTTGGAATATTTATTTTATTAATTTTGAATTGATTCATTTACTTTAATGACAAAGTAACTGCTAACATGTCTTCACAAGAGCACCCTTTAAGTAGGTGAAGATTTGCAAGCATTAGATCGAGCTTCCACCTACCAGAATTATGATTTGATCAAAACGACAGATATGTACTGCACAAAGAATTTGTAAAGTGAATTAATGATTCCAACATACACTACATCAACCTATTCCATTTCCGTCACATAGGGTAGAAATCCATGTAATTAAAATAAATGTACTTCAAAGTTACTAACATATGAAGTCTGAACCAAAGCAACAACAGGTGTCCTATAATTATTTAACCTTTATATCGATAAGAGCGAATCTATCCTATATAACTGCAAGTGTTACACTAATTAAATATCTTAAAGGGAACAGCACCTTGTGTGAATATTACGTTACAGTGTGCTGGTATCAGAAAACTATGAGAAGTGAATTTCGTAAATTTATCAATGGAAAGCCCACCATACAGGGTTTTTTTTTTATCTCAAATTAAATGAGTGGAACTATCTGAAGAGACTTCAAAAGTACATGGACTTGTCGATGAAAAAAACAACATAATAAAATGAGGAACAGTAATTAATGCTATGGCATATGTTGTAATGTTGCAAATTAGTTCAAATAAATGTTTTAATGCTATAGCTGTTTATCCTTCGTAAAAAGCAGATTCAGCACTTTCCTTTCCTTACCCATGAAAACTCCCAATTTTCCAGACATCATAATTAAAAGTAACTCTGAAATTAATAAATTTTCTGTGTTTATATTCTACAAAGAATGTATAAAGTGATTCAATTACACACACACACACATTTATTTTCACCACAGCAGGTTAGCAATCCATGTTATCAAATCTTCAAACGTCACCAAGAAAATATTTAATTGTATTAATGATTAAAACACACACAACTTCAAAACATTTTATTTCCACTGCAACAGATTAGAAATCCATGTAATTAAATGTTCTTCAAAAAGCATTTAACTTCTGAAAGGGTGAACGAAAGCAATAACAGATGTCATATAGATAAAACACTCAAACATCCAAACACATTTACAAATATAATTAAATGGCGTATACAAGAGAATCTTTGTATTGCCTATAAAACAAATGGTATAATGGAAAGTGTAATAAAGTATCAAGAAAATGAACGTAAAATAAAATCAAAAGCCTTGGTTTCAACCTTAAAGACATTTTTATATAATTGAATACATTTTAAGTCCTTCAAATTATTTACCTTTCTACAATTCCTATTAGTACAATGTACAAGTAAACTTCTCAATTATCCGATAACAAATCTTTAAAATGTTTAAAAAAGCTTACTGCCAGAATATAGAGCGCAAAAAAAAGCAAACCCCCCCCCCAAAAAAACTACCCAACAATTTAAATACAAGATATTGCATCGATGGAGTTATAATAAATATTCAACATCTTACTTCCAAAATATAGTCCACGAAAAATAATCCAGCAAAAAATAAAGTTATTGTTAACTGCAATAAACGTTAAACATCTTACCTCAAAAATACAATTTACAAGAATTTTTTTTATCCAAGACCTAAAATAAAAATACGGTTCCGATGGAATTTTAAATATATAAATCATTATATTTTCATAAGCTTTTCAGGTTCTCAAAATTATCCACTTAAATAGCTTGTTATTAAGTTGAAGGAATATATATGAAATTAATTTGAATTAATCCATTCTCTTTAGTAATTGCTAACATCAAATATGCATTCACTAGAACACCCAAATATAGCAATTAGTAGTTGAAGATTTGCAGTATAAGCGCACAAGCTCCAGCTTTAAATTAAGGTTTATTAAGATCGTTGATAAACCCTTTAGTCAATTACGTACTAGTCTGATAGCGTACAGAGAAGACTCGACATATCTGGCAGTAACAATTCGAGTACACGTCAGGATGTTTGAAAGAAGAAACCCGATCTTAAAGCAATCATTACTGTGTAGTTGATAAGGTACATTTAGTGCGAATCTAATTTAATATATGTAACTGAAATTTAGTTGCACAAACTTTTAACACTTCAATAAGAAGGAAATGATGCGAATGTGGATTATATGTAAGAACAATTAGGTAAACAGTATAAACTTCCTATTTAAAGTATTAGTAACGTGAAGATCCCCAATGATATCGATGTAGATTAAGAATTATCATTCCTTAAATAAAAACGAAAATTTGGAAATATATTGACGCTTGATCGTACGAGGTAATGAAATCAAATAAAAACACATATTAACACTGAACTTTCGATTATCGCTTCACTTTAAAGTATAATATATCCAATGTTAAAGACCAATATAATTAAAATGATAAATAGATATAAAGAAAAACATAAACAGATGTTGAATGAAATGTTGTGAAGCATGATGAAATATTAGCGTTCCAAAGGAGATCTTAAAGCAATCATTACTGTGTAGTTGATAAGGTACATTTAGTGCGAATCTAATTTAATATATGTAACTGAAATTTAGTTGCACAAGCTTTTTACATTCAATAAGAAGGTTTGATTTTGCAATACAATTAATTACCCAGACTAAGCACATCGAATTGATGGATAAAACATGTAATTACATGAATCGAAGATATCTATTTAGATTTAGCCAGCAAAAACATTTACTGTTTAGTAACATTCATTGAATATGGTACCAGTCATCCTAGCAATCGCAGAGAAAAAACTTTTTTCGTAGAAAACTTAATTTATATAGCTTTGATTTTGTTTTTACCTTTTCCTAGTTTTATCTATTTTTTTCCCTTTCGGGCAAGCTTCTTGCAGATATTGTTTTAATTGGACATGTCCGTTGTATGTACAACAGAATGTGTCAGTCTTTAATAGTATAATGAATTGTGATTTTGTAGCTTGTTCTGTAGATCATTAAGTAGATGTAGAAACTGAAATGTTGTTAGAATACACGATTATAGAGGTTATTGGAAGAACCACATATACTTTGAAGAAATAAAACACACCATAATTTTTCAACATTTAATATCCCGTATACAAGTTAAACATGGGTCGGGGACATCCACATGTAAGCTTTGCAAAACAGTGAAATATGGTATTAATCTTGTTCGCTGTCCTCAACATCAGTATCATTGCCACTTTCCTCTTCCGATTCTGTAATATCATCTTGTTCCAAGAGCTCATCAAAAAGATGCTTATTTTTCTTATAGAAATTGAAGCCGCTTTTACAAATGAATATCCTTTTGCAATCATTAATGGTTGAATTTCACGTGTATTTTTTCTGTAAAGTGTACTTTCTTTAATGATGTACATAGTTTCTAGTAGCTATTTGTATTCCTTCATTAATTTCTTTCCTTCACGAGGTAAAAAGAGTTCGTCTGCTTCTCGTTTTGCCTCTTTTTCTGTTATATTTTGCTCTGCCAAGATGTCGTCTACTTTATTCTTGTAATCATTGTCTAATTTATCATATATATATCATCTATGAGTGCATAAAAGCCGGAATCTTCTCCGTCATCTATTTCTGTGGACTCATTGGAATCGTCATCTTCCTGCATTGGACATCCATTTTTCATGTGTCTTTGTACATCGAATGGGGACTGAAATAATATTCCACAGTCTATACAGGCTGGATTTTGCATCAATTGTTTCTGCTTCTCCATGTTGATGGTGTGGGAAATGCTGTTAGACTGATCGATTTTTGAAGTGCAATCTGTTATATATCCTTCGGAATTCACATCTGCTCCTAGCATCGCATCACGGGAATCCTCTATCAATCGTCCCACCTCTACATTGCAACGTACACTCTCCCTCCCAGGAACACCGTCAAATATAGCTTTCCACCTCGGGCGTGCTCTGCTTCAGATCAATAAACAGATAACCATATGGCCTCTTTGTTGCTTCAGCGTACTTGTTCGTGAATTTCTATATATTATTTGGATACATCTGTCTTGCGAAAGTCATAGGTACAAGCTGATCGTAGGTACAAGCTGGTCGGGCGGATTGCTAAATAAAACTACATATTGACTGTTGATGCCTATGGTTCTGTTTTCCTTTCCTCTAGAAAACGCATTCTGCATGATACACGTCACGCTGCTGTTTCTATGATGGCTTCCTTCCACAAGTAACTCGCATACATCTTTACTGTTCGTGGCATCTCTCATGAGATCGTCGATGACAATCAAACTCGGATATCTGGGGTCAACGAATGATTCGTCATTCAGCTGCTCTGGTATACCCTGTGCGAATACAATGTTTCTGACATTTCTTCCCTTATCAAAAATGTGCTGAAAACCTTTAAAGACTTTTTTTGCTGCTTTGTTTTTCAGTGGCTCAACCCATAGATATTTGGAGAAAATATCGATGACAAAGAGAAGATATTTCACCTCATCGTTTTCTTTGGATATGGTAGAAATATATCAGCTAAATCGGCATCAAATTGGTTACCAGACACGACGACTCTAGCTTTTTTAAATGTTTGGCGAACTGCTTTTTGTAAACTGTAATCATCTTTTTTGCAACCATTTTTCACCGTGTATTTTCAAATATATGAGTATCTTGACTTTTCAAGACTCGATATAGCTTATCTGGACCGAAGTAAGTTCCGACATTTGGAAGATTGTTGTGGATCCTTTCAAATATCGAATCGACTTTCTTTTGATGAACTCTTTTAACTCATGGCGCTTCTGAAATGAGATAAACAATGTTTTGGTGAGGCTCATAAACAAGTGGAGTGAAATGATAATACAGATATTACAGCTTAAATATTTTTATTTACCGACAAGTGTGTTTATGTATGTTCTCTGAAGTCCATTTGATTACTGTATCAAGTTATGATTTTAATTCCAGCTTTACATGGATAACATATAGGCAAAGTTTTCCCGACTATTTTCTTTCAAGAGACAATATTTCTCTTAGCATCTCTGGTGAGCGCCTACATGTTCTAATGAGCCCCTTTTCGCAATGTAATATACACTTAGAGAAAATATTATGAAAGCTGTAGCAAATGTAGTCTTTTATTTTATAATTATAGAATTTACAATGGACACACTGGCAATTTGTGACCCCTGCCAGACTCGTAATATAACAAAAACATCTCTGAGCTGGTGTATGGAATGCGAGGAAGAATTATGCCCTGAATGCACAGAACACCATAAAGCTTTGAAAGCGACGAGAAATCACCATGTTGTTGACTTAAAGCTAAAAACATCATATGCGTCACTGCTAACAAGGTCTAGCCTCGTTTGCGAACAACATAAAGATTGTGATGTAGAGTACTTCTGTGTTGACCATGATGAACTATGCTGTCGGGAATGTCTGGCTAAAACACACAAATCATGTGTCAATACCATGTCTCTGAATTGGGCGTCAAAGGGTGCCAAACAATCTCAACTGTTTTCTGATTGCCAAGACCAGTTGACTAGAATAAGACAAACGTACAAGAAAATATTGAAATATAGAGAAGATAATGCGAATGGTATAAAAGATGGCCAACAAAGAATAAAAGAAAACATGAAGAAAATTAAAGAGAAACTCATCCAAAGAATTAACCAAGTAGAAAGGGAGATGAACAATAAGTTAGATATACTAGTTCAAGAAAACACCACGTTTGAAGAAGATGAAATTTCCAAAGTGTTAGAGGCCACAGAAGAAGTTGAATTATACCTCAAAGAAATGTTGTTTATCGTTGAAAATGGATCAGAAAAACAAGCCTTCCTTTTACGCCGAAAAATAGATAAATACATATATCAAGCAGATAATGAATTACAAACATCTACATCAGAACTGAAACGAGTTTCGCTCTCCTTCGATGAATCAAATGATTTATTGTCGTCCATTAAAAAGTTTGGAGACGTCACAGTTAACAAGATAATTGACCACACCATAACCCACAAGACACTAAAAGACAAACAAGCCCAGTTTGTATCAGATAAAACTACCACAATGTCAACATTTAAACTTCAGAATCGTATTGAGGATACAGGAAGAGCAATTACAGGTATGGTTGTTACAGATGATGATAATTTACTTCTATGTGATTACAGTCGGGATAGTAGTAAATTAGTGGCTGTATACTACCCCAGTGGAAAATACATGAAGACAATTGACGTGAGTTATCAACCATGGGATATAGCTATAATACCCAGAACACACAAAGCCGTTGTGACGTTTGCAGACAAATCACAGATACAGTTCATCAACCTACAAACATTTACACAAGATGATAAACTAATAACTATACCGAATTCTACTAATACATATGGCATAGCAGCTACCAGTGACAGCATCATTGTTGGTGACCGAGGGTGGATTCATTGCTTAGATACAGAGGGAACATATATAAAGACAATACCATTATCAACAGGATATATCGCTCATTACCTCAGTATAGGTCACAATAACCAGATATATTATTCTACCATGTGTTCAATCAACTGTCTAGATTGTGATGGAACGGAAGTATTTTCGTGTGAAATACCAAATGAAAGAGATCACAGGAAAATAGCAACCGACCGTAATGGAAACGTTTATGCTGCTGGATTCGATACAAAAACCATACGACGACTACATTCAAATGGTACAGTGGATCGTGTTGTATTGAGCGAGGATGATGAAGTCAAAAAACCTTTATCGATCTGTTTCAACAAAAGTTGTGACAAACTTTATATGTCCAATTACTATTCAGGTGTTGTACATGTATATGTATGTTCATGAAGATAATAACCCGACCTTTATATACGTTATATCACCGTTACTGATATGCACATAGTGTTATTATATTTTACATACCATTTAACTTACATGGAATTAAGTGAAGCTGTCTATAAAACATAAACATAAACAAAATACAATACTGAACAATATTTAAGAACTTGTTTTGCTCAGAGTTTTTTAATTTAAGTAAATTACGATATGAGGTTCAGTAGCACGACTTCCAGACTCTTGCAACGGTACCAGCAATTCGGTTCAACAGCTGACCGTGAACGTTTTGGCCGACCTAGGACCAAATGAAGACAATCACAAGAAAATAGCAATCGATCGCAATGAAAACGTTTTGTTGTTGGATACGATACAGACACCATACAACGACTACATTCAGATGGTACAGTGGATTGTGTTGTATTGAACGAGGGTGAGGAAGTCAAAGAACCTTTGTCGATCTGTTTCAACAAAAGTTGTGTCAAACTTTATATGGCTAATAAGAATTAACGTGTTTTACATGTGATGTATGTTCATGACGTGGATAACCCTAATCTTATCTAGGTTATATTACTCTTTACTGATATGTACGTTACATTTATTGAACAAAAAGACGAGTGTATCATCAGATATTTTGGTAGGCCATGTGACGAATTCGCGGAACGAGCCTGGCCTATCAAAATAGCTGATGGTGCACGAGTAACTTTGTTCAATAAGGGACTTGTATCTTGCGACGTCAATCAAAGTCATCCGTCATTTTGTTTTTTAATTTTGCTATTTGAGTGAAAGTATGCAAGCTTTATGGTGATATCTTGTATATTTTGGTATCGAAGATATTGTATGATGTGATGTCATCTAGCTCCACCTCCTCTCTGGGTATCATGAGATATTGTACGGCTGTTGACAATAGAAAAGAGGAAAAAGGATGATACAAGTGATATTGTTAATTTTTTACATACCATTTAGCTTTGCTTGAAATTAAAAGAAGCATATACAATTCTAGAACAATACTATAGAACGTTTGTTGTACCGAGTTTTTAATTTAGGTAAATTACGACATGAGATTTAGTAAAATATAAATAGAAGTGTTTGTAGTTTTATTTTAATTTTACAAATATGGATGAAGTCCTATAGTATGGTTTTTCCCAATTATTTTTTTTCATATGTAGCTGTTAATAGACTAGTTTTGACTTTCATCAGAAAAAAAATCCTAACATCCACGTATTACTCATTTATTTGAAATTGGGAACAACAAATTTATTCTAGATGTTACTTCTTAAATTCTTGAATTTCAAGGTTGTGTTTTAAAAACATAATATATCAACTTCTCTATATATAGATAGATGTATAATACAATGTAATTAATATTATATGTTTGTTATATCCTATGTTACACTAACAATTGAACCTAACAAGCATCACTCTATTTTAATTAGATTGTATTATATCTATAGCTCATTGAATGTTTGTATATGTCCTACACTACTTTAGTACTTGTTTGTATTTTTCATTTTTGTTTCAAGCATATATTATCATGTCTATCATCGGAGATTAGACCTTTGGTTGAACTATTTTTTATTTATCATTTTTGTATGTGAAAGATTTCTCCATTACATTATACAATTATATTCCATTTGTATACCGGTATTTGAACTTTTGTCTTTTTTCCTTTACACTGAAGAAAAAGCAAGTTTTTATAAAAGATTTGGAACCTTTTCGGGACGTCAGTCGTCATTATACGCAGTAGAGATTTAATAGAAGGGGCATGGTCATTTGGGAACACACCTTTGCTGTGTTCAGTCAATCATCGAAATTTAATTTGAAATTAAAAATGAGGAAGAAAGGTTGGAAATTATAATGGGAATAATGAAGCATTTTATTTCACATTGACTTCAGGATTAGTTATCAAAGCTTGATGGTTAGGGGCTATTTTCCATCCTAGTTTGCCACAGGAAAGGACAATGAATTATTTTTTTTTTCGGAAATAAAAATTCGTATTTTTTTTCAAAATCAACCAACATTGTTTGTTGGAAACTTTGGGGTTAAATTGGTCATTGTTTACAAAGTAATTTTGTCTATGTAAAATGTGGCGACACGATTCATAGGAATTATTAATCTTATGACAAATAATGGAAATAAATGATTATTTTGATAATTGTAGTGAGTACAAACCACTTTTTTGTGTCACATTGATGTTTTAAATCAAGTGTTTTTATTGTTTTTATATAATTGTATATTGAGTCATATCTATATATCATATCTAAAATATTAATTGTAGTATGATGTTATACAATGTACATGTAATTAACATAATATTAGAGAGAATTAACAAGTAATTGACATACTATTGGAGGGTATAAGTGGCTTGCTCATCGTGACCATAATATATATCATATCATATAGCATTACTATTGAAGGACAATTTTATTTTATTTACTGATTTCATTTTCCGTCCGAGTGCCATTCCTGGTTATTTTTTTTATCAGATCTGTACCACCAGAATATTAATGGAAAAATAAGCATATGATGGATGTGTCTTACCTGGAATATAGAAATACTTTTTGGATTGTAAAAATTAGATTGCTGCTTGTATCCCCCTTTTTGAGACCGTCGTGGTTGTGATCGTATGATAGTTGGATTTACAACTACATATGCAATCAGTACCTATAACCACTAACATTATGAGTTCGAATCACACTCAGATGATACAATATTATGTGATAACGTTTGTCAGTAACTTACGGCAGTTCGGTGGTTTTCTCCGGGTACTCCGAATTCCTCCAACAAAAATACTGACTGCCATGATATAGCAGAAATATTGTTGAAAGTGGCTTTAATCATCATAAGCCAACGATCTATCCCCCTTTTGCAACATGACAGCGTTTTTCTTGAGAAATGAATATGCCAAGTGATTTGAATGAGAAACATTAGAGGTTTCTTCTATCTATATTTATCGATTATTCTATCATGCTGGTAGTACATTTTATTTTTTAAAAAGTTGATTAGAAATTACGTTAGTAGAAGAAACTATAGAAACCATCACCTATGCCCAGGATTTGTAAACCCTATATCACTCACTGTTTCTATCTATTATTAAAGTACAATGTACCATGAAATATGTTTTTGCCAGGATTCCTTTGTAACATTTTAAAAGGATTGTTGGTTGGTTCCTTAACGTCCAGCGGCAAATATTTCATGCATATTCATGACGACAACAAGGTTAGCAATATATAAAGACTTTACAGAAATGAGGAGGGCATGGGACATTGTGTTAACGACATTTGAAAAAGTATGATGAGTTGAAAACGGACGGACAATATATCATTTTGCAGAAAACAATACTCGTCCTCTTTTCCGAAATCTATAGGGACCGCAGAACACCACAAAAACGTCACTAACAATAGTCCACAGACAGTATATTTCCGTATTAAAACCACCAATCGACCTGGCATCCTATATCAATCCACTGTTTCTATGCATCACTAACGTACGTGAAATATGTTTTAACCAGGTTTCCTTTGTAATATTTTTAAAGAATTGTCGATTGATTCCTTAAAGTACAGTGGTAAATATTTCCTACATATTGATGACGAGAACAAGCTTAACAATACAAACTACACCGAAATGAGGGAGACATGGGACAGTCGCGCCAACGATTTTTACTGCCACTGAAAAATTATGTAGAATCGGAAAAGGACAGACAATTTAGCGTTTTGTAGCTCCTAAAATACACCTTCTCTTTTTTGAAATATATGAAAGGTATCTTTAATGTGGATGAAGCACATAACTCTATAAACAATTGACCAACTATTGTCCAGGACCATAGTCCTTAAGTATTATAAACTGACAATCACCAATAGACCAGACATCCTCTATCCGCCACATGAGGACGGAATTGATAGCTTTGTGGATTCAGTCATGTGATCCGTCACCAATACCCACGATGTTGCAAGAGAAATTTATTTTGATGGCTAATTTACATATGGTAAAGGTGCAAAGTTTATCCCATAATATATTGGAATGCAAGCACAATTTTGGTATTATCGGGTTGAACTAAAATAATCACACACAAAAACATATTAATATATGTTAATGTTAATTATCATACAGCTGGTGTTCAATGGTTCAATTCTATACTTCAGGAAGAATATAACATCATCCTGTAAAAATAATGAGAATAATATGATTTTTGCTTACAATTTCTATATCTGAATTGATTTGACAGTTACAATGACACATATTGTATTATCTTAGCTTCAGTGTGTATTATTTATAGTCAATTTGAAACTTAATATACATATCTTTTATAATCAATGTCAATATTTTGTAATTGCAATTTTCAATCATATTAAAATTGTAAAGAAAAGTGTCTGCTTAATTTTGTATATATTGCAATAAAATTATATTTGTGTGAAATTTGAGTTCCAATTGCTTTAACATCACTAAACATCGATATGAGTGAGAAGTTTGAAAACATCAATGGTAAAAACAAAGACAATGATCTACATAGTACTACAGAGAAATCTAAAGATTTAGACACAGGAACAAAACAATTAGTCTAAGGTGTATAAGGTGCACTTAAAGGGTACACATATCCTGCTCTACTAAAGGCTTACCTAGTCTGACACTTGTTGAACATCCATTGGTTAGTCAGGAAAGAAGAATAGAGATCAGGAATGGGACATCAATATATTCTATAGGTTCATAGTTTTTACTGCAAGTTTCAGTCATATTTTTTTCATGAAGAGTTTGAAGATACCAAATGGGTAATCAAAATTGGTAAATCGAGGAAGGTCAAACGAAAAATATCAAAAGTACAAACAACGATCTACAAAACATACACATACAACTGAAGATCGAGTTATGCGAACCCCACTAAAAAGGGGGGGTTAACTCAGGTGCCCTGGAAGGGTATTCAGTTCTTGCTCCAGCAGTTAACATCCATTTCTTCATTGTTTCATTTATATTTCAATCAGACTGTATTTTGTTCAATCAGATTCCGAGGTGTTTTCCCCCAAATAAATAGACATGCAGGTGAGGTAATTCCACATGTTAAAAGTTACAATCAGAAACAACCATTGTCTATACAACCCATTGTCTATACAACCCATTGTCTATACAACCCATTGTCTATAACAACCATTGACTGTACAAACCATGGAGCTACAACTACATGTGCAATCAGTGCCAATCAGCACTAAACTTGTGAGTTCGAACCACGTTCATGGCGAGGTATACTCGATAATATGAGATAAAATTCGTCAGTTACTTGCGACAGGTCGGCGCCTTTCAAAAAGTATGGTTGTTTTAGGTTTTGTTGGTTTATAGAATTTAACGGCACCTAAAACAATATTTCAGTTATGTCGTGGCGGTCAGTTTTATTGGTTTTCTCCACCAATAAAACTGACCGCCACGACATAACTGAAATATTGTTTTTTTTAAGTGCCGTTAATTTCAATAAGCCAACAAAACCTAAAACAATCATACTTTTGTCCGATTGTGTCTGTAGAAGAATCTCAAAACATCATTCCTGCAATGATTTGCCCGTATTAACGTAATGGCGTAAGAGTAGAAGATTCCACTTGACCAATCAACAACTTAAATGATCTCTTGCGTCCATGTTGTTTGATCGATCGGAGCAAAATGAACCTCTTCAAGAGGAGCTTACATACCCCATTCTTATTAATTCCAATATGTCTTTAAATTGGCAATCCGGACGCGTAGTAGGGTCGTCGTGGCCGTCATCGTATGGTAGTTGGATTTACAACTACCCAAGCAACCCGTGCCTATCACTACTGATGTTGTGAGTTCGAATCTCTATCAGGGCGATGTGTGCAACATTATGTGATAAAGTTCGTCAGAGACTTCCGACAGGTTGGTGGTTTTTTCAGAATCCTCCAGTTTCCTCCACCAATACAACTGACCACCACGATATAACTGAAATATTGTTGGAAGTGATATTATGTGGTTTATGATGTCTTTCGCCACTTTCAACAATAGTTCAGCTCTATCGTGGTGGTAAGTTTCATTGGTGGAGGAAACCGGAGTACCACAAGAAAACCAACGACCTGCCACAAGTAGCTGGCAAACTTTATCACATATTAATACATTAATAATTAGCGAGGTTTGAACTCACAACATTAGTGGTGACATGACATTCAACTACCATACGATCACGTCAAGGACAGCCCCTGCCTATGACAACCAGAGCTGTCATCCAATCAGAACAATATAACTATTAAACTTAAAATAGCATGAAAGAAAACTTTGAAGATACGATACGGGTAACATAAAGCTGTATTTTGTGGAAAGACAGACAGACGAGACAATGACGAGACAATGATCTCAAATCACTACACCAACAAATAAAGATTGAGCAACACGAACCGAGCAAAAACAAAAACCCGTAGTGAACTCAGATGTTCCTGAAGGGTCAGTAGATCATGTACCACTAGTGGTGCAATCCGCATAACTGTTAAACAATATGAACATCATCTGATATAGAAATGCTGTTGGACACCAGTATGCGTAAATAAATACACATCGCATAGATAAAGCAACAACTTCTACGAAATGAATGGTTGCAGAGACGACACAAAATCGTTTTCACGCGGAAATCAAAACGGACATCACAACACGGGACTACAACATTAGGACATATAATTGGACAACATGAACAAAACGAACCCCATTTAAACCCTACAGCTTAAAAATAAACACTGTGAACCTTTTGTGCAGTAGGTTCCTTGTTAGCAGGAACCATCTATTCAGGATATCATGATATCGAATACACTGAAATATATATAGTCATTATGCAAGTGTTGTTTGAATGTTGTTTCATATAAATGGAATGCTGAAATCATCTCAATGGAGCTAAAGATTCGTTCTTAAATGCACAGAAAACTGATGATGCAGAAACACGCACCACATAAACAACCGTAGTAAACTCAAATATTCTGAAAAGGTCCGTAGATCCTGCTCCATTAGTTTCACAATTTGTGTAATTGTTTACACGAATATCATCTGATATGGAAATCGTTCAAACCTTTCCTATGAAAACGAATTGCTGTTGAATTAAAATGTCCTTTAGTTCTAATCAATGACGTAAATATATCCAAATACAATTCTATAAATTGCAACCCTACCCCCCCACACACACATATTTACAGAAATGATGAGGCCATACCAGTGCTGTCCACATGTGAATAAAATGTCAACCAACACATATAACTGGAAGAACAGTGTTATTAACAGAAAGGTTTAAAGATACGAAGGTGGTAATCAGAGGCCGTAAATCAACGGACAGACAACACAATGACCAAACGAGAACGGACAAATGGACAAACAACAGTCTATAAATCATTACACAGAAACACAAACACCGCTAAAAACTGAGAGTGAACTCAGGTGCTTTGGAAGGGTAAACAGTTCCTGTTCCACCTGTGGCACCTGTCGTGTTACTATTGTTACCATCAAATGATAAGTTACGAAAAACGGAACATATATGTGGTCATTTGTGACATGGATACTCCGTTACTGTTGACCAAGCCATGGTTGCGACCATACAACTTTCAAAGTCATGACTTCAACTTAGCCACTAGGAACCATTGGTTCAGTAGTTTCTTTAATAGCAGCAACCTCTTTTCAAATAAATCATGAACGAAACCACAAGCTCTTGAATATCGGGTCAACTGAGAGATATATACTCCATATGCAGTTGCTATAATTTTTATGGGCCAAAGAGTCATGAATGACATAGAGAGGAATAGATATACAAGAAGACATATTATACAGACGTTGAAATATTGCTTAAAGTGACGTTAAACACCATAAACTACGAACCAGAAAAATTCCGAAAAGTGCTGGTTTTTTTCAAAATTTGCATGCTTATTTCTCATCCAATTTCAGTGCAGTTTTTTTTCGAAGTGTTCATCTTAATGGGTTATTGATGGGCCGTTGTTCAATGATGTGCCCTGTATTGACTTTTATATTAAGTCCATTTTCGATAAAGTCTCTTTATGTAGCTTCCTGAAAAAATTTCCTGCATGATCTGATTTAGCTGGTGTGGCTTTTGAGATAAAAAGGTTCAAAGGGAGTCAAAATGAATATTAACATGGGTTGGACCATACTTGTACATTGTAATAAACATGTAACATAGATGTAGGAGTCAAAGCCACCCTTAGTGACATGTTCGTTTGCCCATATCCTGACCTATGGGTGTTAAACATGGGTAGATACAAGTAGGTAGTTAGGGAAATGTTATTTTTCTTCGTTTCAAATTTGTTAAAATTTTGAATACGATTCCTGATCGCTATGAAAAGGTAAGGATTTTTTTTTTCGCTTAAAATGTGTTAAAGGTCTTAATAAGATTCCTGATCACTATGACAATTGGAAATACAATGTACATGAATACAGAAATTAAAAAAAAACCATTTATTTTATGAAAAATATAATTTCAAGTAGGAACTTTTTTCTGGAAAGTTGCAATGGGGCAAGCAAACAATTTATTATTTATGGTCCAATTGCATACTTGTCATATACATATAACATAGATGTATAGGGGTCAATGTGAAAATGTTTTAGATGTATAGGGGTCAATGTGAAAATGTTTTAGATGTATAGGGGTCAATGTGAAAATGTTTTAGATGTATAGGGGTCAATGTGAAAATGTTTTAGATGTATAGGGGTCAATGTGAAAATGTTTTAGATGTATAGGGGTCAATGTGAAAATGTTTTAGATGTATAGGGGTCAATGTGAAAATGTTTGAGATGTATAGGGGTCAATGTGAAAATGTATTAGATGTATAGGGGTCAATGTGAAAATGTTCTAGATGTATAGGGGTCAATGTTTTACAAGATTCTTTGAAACCAATATTTTTTAAATTTCGGCTTATATTCAAGTAAACTAAAAACTAGCATTTAGAAAACCAGAACCAAATTACACTGCAAGGAATTATGCAAAATGTTGTCATTGGTTTTTGTGTCCATTTTTTTCATTAACACCACTGGGCAAATGACACCACATTTGTTATCAATGTGTTTTCCTCAAGCCTTAATTATGATCTGTATTCAAGTCTCAGTTTTATGCTAGGTTTTTTACAATATCATTATGTTGTAGGCATAAATAGTTGTGGCAGACATCGCATTCATTGCAATTTTAAAAAATGGCCAATATATACACATTTGCAATCGATCGAGCTCGGTGGCAGAGTATCATATTGACTGTCACTGCACTGCGCTAAGTTCATTATTATGCATTATATCACCCTGGTGATTTTATGTTGAGACATTGGCAATAAATGGATTTCAAGGTAAGGTACTTAACGTTTTATTTTTTATGGTCTATCAATGCAACATCTTTCTTCCTATTCATCTTATTGTTATATAGTGATAATCTCCTTTCTTATTTACAAAACAGTGTTTGAAATATCTTTGAATATTTAATATGATGTTTAAAAAATAGAAAGTGAGCATGCTAAGCTAAATGTTAGCTCAACTGACCCAAAAGGCCAAGTGAGGTATGATCATTCAGCTTCCATCGTATGTTCTCCATAACTTTTCACATGCACATTCAATCTTTTACTTAGAATCACAAAACCATATATGCTTTCACAAATTTATGTTATTGTGTTTAGGAAATACCTGTATTGTATTTGCCTTGCATGCATGTAGTACATGCTTGTGCAAAACGCACATGAATCTGCTTTTGGCTTACCCGACCCAACGGGGGCTTTGCATAATTGTCATAACTGGTGCTCAATCCCAATTGTTATTATATTGATCGTATGGTAGTTGGATTTACAACTACCCATGCAATCAGTTCCTATCACCTCTAATGTTCGAATTCCTGTCATGGCGATGTGTACTCGACACAACTATATATGATAGAGTTTGTAAGTGACTTGCAGAAGGTCAGTGATTTTGTCTCCGGGTACTCCGGTTTCCTCCACCAATAAAACTGACCGTCACGATAATTGAAATATTGTTGAAAGTGGCGCTAAGCACCATAACCCTAACCACCATACGATCACGACAACGACGGTCCCTGTATGTGAAAGAACCCTTACAGCAACGATTTATGAGCAACAACCAGATTGTTCGTGGTATTTCTGTTTTTTTTTCTATTTATATGGACATGTAACAGGAAATGTCACTTTTCTAAAAACGACATAATTTCTTCTAATTTCCTTTATCCTATTCATTTCTTTCGTGTGCTGCTTTTTGTGTCGTTTTTAGAAAAGTGACATTTCCTGTTACATGTCCATATAAATAGAAAAAAAAACAGAAATACCACGAACAATCTGGTTGTTGCTCATAAATCGTTGCTGTAAGGGTTCTTTCACATACAGGGACCGTCGTTGTCGTGATCGTATAGTAGTTAGATTTACAACTACCTCTGCGATCAGTGCCTATCATCACTAACGTTGTGATTTCCACCCCCACTCATGGCGAGGCGTACTCGATAGAACAATATGTGATAAAGATTGTCATTGACTTGCAGCAGGTCCGTGGTTTTCACCGGGTATTCCGGTTTCCTCCACCAATAAAACTGACCGCCACGATATAGCTGAAATAGTGTTGAAAGTAGCGTTAAACAACATAACCATAGCCACATCCACTTTTCACCTACACCATACAAGGAGTGTAACATTTTGTAAAGATGGCAGACCTATGTACCTTCTGTCCGCGCTTAGGACGTCTTTTTCATACCACCAGCGGATTACTCCGTACAAAACTTTATATAATTAATTAGTACTAAGAGTAAACAGTCACACAAATTTATAATGTAAATATCTGGATGTGTAATTTCTTTTGATTTCTGAGCTCCTATGCTCATCTTTGAGTACATTTAGTTTGATAACAATCAAAGCTTACTTTTATATAATAACTTAATCCTATTATTGTATCGATGTGATTTACTGAAATAAATTGGGAGAAATTCTGTAGATAATGTACGTAGTTTATCTTGGTGATGAAATAGTGACATTTAATCCTTAATCAAATTATTTTTAATATCGAAGTTACTTCATAAAATGACTAAGGCATAGATAATGAAATGTTAGTTTAATGTGTCTGGGTGTTATAAGAAGTTATTGTAATATTTGTATCGCAGTAAATTACAAACTATTAGTTTAATGTGTTTGGATGTCACAAGAAGTCATTGTTTTGCTGATTGTATCGCATTAAATTACGAAATGCTAGTTGAATGAGGTTGAATGCTATAGGAAGTCTGTGTAGCGATATTTACTGAGCAGTAAATTACTTAATGTTGTCTTATTGTGTTTTGAATGTCTGGATGTGAATATGTTGTCATGGTTTATTCTGCAGTAAATTATAGCGAATTGAAATGTTGGCTTAATGTGCTTTGGGTGTGACAACAAGTAAATTATGTCATGGTTTATTTTACAGTAATTTACAAAATGTTGGCTCCATGTGTTTTGATTTTTCTGAATTTCGAAACAGGTAAATGTTGTCATCTGCATTCTGCAGTAAATTACGAAATGTTGGCTTAAAGTGCTTTAGATGTGCCAACAAGTAAATGTTGTCATGTTTATTCTGCAGTAAATTATGAAATGTTGGTTTACTTTGTTTTGGATGTCTGGATGTCGCAACTAGTAAATTACGAAGTAAAATGTTGGCTCAATGTATTTTGAGTGTGACAACAAGTAAATGTTGTCATTGTTTATTCTACAGTAAATTACGAAATATTGGTTTAATGTGTTTTCATATTTATGATATAGATATTAAGATACAATAAGAGGTCTATCGGAACAATTCACTAAATACTGAAATTTCATTGTGCAATATATCTTTTCAAAAACGTTAAATGTAAAGCTCGCGGAAGATAAACGTCAGTGTACTTAAAGTTCCTCAAAAGAAAACAAAATGATATATATACGCTAGAGTCTGTAATAGGACGAAGGGAAATATATCACATAGGAATCTAACAATTGAAGGAAGTAACAATAACAAGTGATAACAGGGATTATCGGATGTTTACAACATAGGTATGGCGAAGAAAAATATTATTGTTTCTAAGCTTATTTTTCAAAGGACATTTTTTTATACTACAGTGTAAGTGGGCATCTTGTCTTTGCCCACGTTCTGACAGGCGACGAAATATTACAGGATGTTTTTTTTTACTATAGTCTGTTCTAAGGATGGGGTGAAACTTATTTTCAAAATAAGTATGGTAGAGATTTATAATCATCCTTCGGCAGATACGCTTAAGCAATGCCTTAGAACATATAACCCTTATTAATTAGATTCTACCTAGGAATCAGAAAAAACTTCCTTTTATGATATTTATCTTAATTAGAACTAACCCTAAATCATTCATTATTTCCTTAGTCTGTGCGTTCCAAAAAAGGCATCACATTAAACAGTTCAACCCCGTCACATTATTGTTCAGGACTTAAGCCAGCACATGGATTTCCAACGTTATATGTCGTGGTCTTTTGTTAATGTTTAACGAGTTGAGATGAGAGGTGATTGTTCGTTTTGTTGTTATTACCACAGTCGCTCTGGGACGGAAAAGCAACTAGTCTTTTTTAACTTTCTATTTACATATTTATTTTCAATAAACATTTTTTTATTATTTCATCTCTTTTTCCTTATTTTAACTTGTTCGTGTCTATATTCATACAATCTTATGCTAACAGCAACGTACATGTGTCACGTGTGATAGTGCGTCTGTGTATAAAACTGCCGGAAAGAGAGATTCCTCAGTGACTATTGACTATGTACATAAGAAAATACGGACACGTGTAAGATAAAAGGTATTCACTATATACTTATATACAGGTTAAGTCATTCGGATATAGCTAGTTGTACAGGTAAATGGCGCTGAATTGTCCCATGATGTCGGCGCTAAAATGTCCACACCAATTTTCTTCCGCAGCGCTAAAATGTCCATCGCTCATATATACTAATTATCCATAATTAGTATATATAGAGTATGAGTTGACAATGCTTTGTAAATAGAGTTCTGTATTACAGTAAAACTCATATTATATAATTTTGTATTTCATATCATATCGTTCGAACTTGAGTTTTCTTTTTCTTTCTTTTTTCTTCTTTGTTTTTCTAATTGATAAATCAATACCTTAAAAGCAAATACATCCACGATTACCTCTATTTTGAAAAAATGGTATTTAATACAGTATTGAGAATATACATTCATGTGTAAAATAATCAGACAAGGAATTAGAGATTCTGAAATTCATAATTGAAGTATGAATCATTTGAGATACTGGAATTGTGTACTGTTTAACTAGTAAACATTAATCCGTGTGTAAAACCTCTCGAAAGTGATCAACTCATTAACAAAGAATAGACAATGTAAAAACTATCTTGAAAATACGAACACATACTACTATTTAGATAGATTCAAATAATCTGAAAGCTAGAGAGACAGTGAGGTATGATGCTACTCCTTTTCCACTCTTTTTTAGGAAGAAGAAACAATCTAAGATTTAAGAGCAGATGAAAAGAAGTGTTACATGTATGTTAGCTACAAACCATACAATGGTCACAACCGCATCGGTGATGTGATGGCTAGCGTGATCGCCTTGGGTACAGTACATCGTGGGTTCGAGCCCCGATCAGGTCAAACCAAAGACTATAAAATTGGTTTTTGTTTCTTCTCCGCTAAGCACGTAGCATTTATTAGAAAGAGTAAAGAGTGTTTAGCTCGGAATCAAGATAATGCGTCCGAGTGAGGTGACATATCTATCCACGGACTGTTGTTTCAGTGAGCTAGCACTATGAATATCCAACTAAGGGTGATGGTCTAGTGTAAAGCACCCTCATCATGATATAGCTGAACATTACTTAGTTGGCATTAAAAAACCCAATCACTCTCTCATTCACATAAAGGTCACGTTGACAATTACACTGACTGTTAATTTGCTAGCACTACCACCTATGCAAGTCCAATTAGGCTTGGTTTGTTCAGATATTGGACTATACGCTTGTAAATGTAGAATCTAAAGCTACAAACTATTTGTTATTTTCCTTAATATTTTTATTTCTTATAACACGCTCTTGAAAAATTGACATATTTTGACATTAACGTTATATTTATATGATGTACAGTTCCCTTTTATGTTGACTATAATGTTATATAATTACAATGTACCATCCTTTCTATTGTAACATTATATTATTGTTCTTTTTTTCTATTTTAATACGATGTTTTTGTCTGGCTCGTCTTTATTCCTTTTTTCATGAAATAACTACATGAATTTATGACTCTACAATTCTTGGTGTACCATTTATATAATTAATGAATGTCTTAAAAACTCTAGATTTAGTAATAAAAACGTGGATGTCAAATTTAGTGCGCACGACACACTTCTGGAATAACCTTCATACACTTTGTAAAATAAGTCTAGCTGTATCATACAGTACTTGAATTTCAAACACCATATGTCGTGGTCTTTTTGTGTTAAACGATGAAAGGTGATTCTTCGTTTTGTTGTTGATATTAGTGAAATTGCTTAAAATTTCTTTTAGTAGACAAATATATGTCCAAGTTAATATTGAACTATAGATTAAATGTTTTCTTTACACCATTTTCAGTAATTTGTAACGATACAAATACGCCGAGCTGGTATAATGGTGAAGGAATGTTTGTAGGTATTTGGTAAACTTGCTTACTTGAATATAGTCGAGTACCAATTTTACCAAAGTTATCGTTCCTTACTCTGACATCAACGTTGTAGCAATAACAAGGAACGATAACTCATTCTGGAAGTTATTGGTTTAGTACAACTCGCAATGAACTAGATATAAGAATATAGTATCTCATTGGCGAAATAGTAGAACATTTACTCAACTTAATCAATGAACCGGGTGGCACCTCCCTAAAATTTTGTTGACAAAGTTGTATAATTAGAGGAATCTCCTAATCATATAAATACCCATATAGAATGATATTTATATTTATCCGTAATTTGCTACAGTTTCCTTTGATCTTTACTACCCGATAAATTTAGTAACAACGTTCAGTTGACCACCGAATCGTGATACTAGAAATTATCAGCTGTTAGTCATTTGTCATGCGCGGTCTAATGTGGCGTCACTAAACCTTTCATTAAAGAAAAAGGTCAAAACACAACAAAAAAAAATCACAAAGCTGTGTTAGAATTGTGAAATTACCGGTAAAAAATTATTAATATTTTTTTCGCTCGAAAAGGATTATCAGATCCATATCAGATTCATTCTTCGAGCTCATCTGATATGGACCTGATCATCCTTGTCTTGCGAAACAAAACCAATTAATAATTAATATATACAATGTACTATTAACTAAACAATAAAACACTTGCATGACCACCTCATTTCACTGAAAGGAATGGTTTGGGTCCATAGTACTAGTTAAGCCCGCCATTTTTTTGTATTGAAGTGCATGTACGAAGCCAGGAAATTGAACGGTCTATATATATATATATATATATATATATAGCAAGACGACAGGGAAGGAGTATGCAATGTTTTCCAATGTCAATTACAAATACCTAATGTGGTTTACCTCCTTGACTGTCACGTCTGCGGGTCGCAATGCGTGGGAGAAAGTGTCCAACCATTCAACAAAAGAATGAATGGACACAGAAATGACCTTACGAAAAAGACGCTCTTGCCCGTGAGTCAACACTTTGTGCCGCCGGGACATTCATTGGATGACATTGATGTTGTTGTGCTGCATTTTAGACGTTTATGTATATAAACATATTGGAAAGCCAAATAATTTAAAAGGATATGGAAGCAAGAAAAACAAAAGGCCTAAATGGGATTGCCAAAATCTGCACTTTTTCTAAGGAGGAGAACCTTAATTAGTTTGAATGCTAATTACATTATTTTTGAATTGTAAATTTCAAAAATAGATATATGTAATAAATCAGTTCAGTGCCGAAACATTGACTTACAATATGCTGAAAGAAGGGACGATAATTACTAATAATACAAACCTCTTATCAACAGGTTAGTTACAGACAAGTTTTTTGAGAGTACATTTCTAAATAACAGAAATTCGTGTATAGCTTTTTATTATTATTGGAGGAAATGAACAAATATATATACAAAATGTACAGGGGACATTAGGTGTATCGAGTACACCTTGACAATTTATGCAACAAGCTATAATATAACCACCACAATATATTTATTATTGATAAACAATGCAATTCAATTAATCTTGGGAATTGACATGCCTTTTGTAAATACTCATTTTGCGTATCAATGTTGAGTCACACTAAAGGTAATGTCACCACTAGTAAACAAAACGACATGCAGCATGAACTCCAATATATACTGAGTATTACAATCAATGGATTTTTTACATTGCCTGTTACGCCAAATATGCTGATAACAGTTTTTTTTCTAGAATTGTAATAACGTAAATAAGGGTGATAACAAATTGTTTGTCATCAGCTGGAATGCCGCATGTGTAGCTATACCACCGAATGGGTTCACTACAGAGGTCATGTGCATACAGTTTTGCCATCCGAGAAGACTACAAATCTGAAAACGAATTCATTCTCAAATATTCTTAAAAAAAATGGAAATTTAAGCTATGATATATCATATGCTATATTTTTACAAGCTCAAACAGCTTCTTTATTGCCAACAGAAATTCTTCTATAAGTATATTATAATATGGCATGATGAGGTACAAAATTGATATATCCTACCATGACATCTGCTCGGTCATGCAATAATGTCGGTCATTTGTTTTGATTTACAATTCTCGCGCAGCACGAGACCAATGACGTCATTCTGTATATTCATAGCGTACATAAATTGAATAAATTCCATGCAAGTAAAAAAGATCATTTTTACTAATGTCTTTTTTTCCTGATCATTATGCTTGTTAAATATGTTTCCATCGATGGTATTCCCCAAACATTTGTATTTTTCCGGTTTGTTGACACAATCGACATCACAGTTCATGACCGTTTCTGGAATGTAGGCCAAGCAAATTGTATTTTAAAATACTTTGAAAATATGATGATTGATCATTCAGATTCCACCATTTTCTAGAAAATGGCCGATTTTACCGGGAAAATACATGCAAGTGCTCTCCATTAGTCACACAATGGCAGATTATTTTGCATTTCCACTGCTGCTTTAATAACAAATATACCCCTTACTTCTTGGGGTAATGAAATGAAATTCACAGAGAAGATAGAAAAAGAATTAATTTAACAGCAATAATCAAAATTTATAGCATAAATTGAACAGAGAATTAAATTAAACCAGACAGAAAAATGAGATTGTCTGGGTCATTATTACAAATAGCATCAACAAAACTGTATTGTTACCACTCTGTGATAATAAATGTGATTAAAATAAATTGAAATCAGTCATTAATCGTTTTACCAAAATATGTCGGTCTAATAGATTGCATTGACAAAAGCAAAAACACCAAGTTCACTGGATTAAATACTTTTTATGTGGGTAAGCAAGTTTAATATTTGCTTCAAATAATTAATTTTTAATACTTCAATTTCAAACTATTTAAAAAAAACATTTTTTGAAATTTTACAGACAAATCAATTACACTGAAAAAGCTAAAATACTGTACTTTCTTAATCTGGTTTACTTTTTAAGTTTGGTCGGCCTATGACAAAATCATGTGCTTTATTGAACTTTGACCGACTTTATGTGACGTCATACGACGCCATTTGGAAAAAGGGTGGTAAGCAAATATGGGTCAGTATGTAATTATTATCGATCTTTTTTCCATGGAACTTTACACGTGTGAGCAAGAATAGATGAGGAACATAATTAAAAAGAAAAAAATGTTTACTTTTCAAACATGAAAAAAATAATCAAACATTATCCAATGACTGACCGACTTATTGTCAGACGAGGATATATATATGTTTTGTTGTTGTTGTGATTTTAGTTTAATACATGAATGGGTCACCAGTGACTGATGAGGCCGTCGTTATCGTATGGTGGTTAGTTTTCCAACTACACCTGTCCGATCAGTGCCTATCACCACTAATGTTTTGAGTTCGAACCCCGCTCAGGCGAGGTGTGCTCGATACAGCATTCATTATGTGATAAAGTTTGCCAGGGACTTACGGCAATTCAGTGGTTTTCTTCGGGTACTCCTGTTTCTTCCACCAATAAAATTGACCTCCACGATATAGCTGAAATGTTGGTGAAATTGTGTATTTTGATAATTTCTAACTGAGGACCCAATTTGATTTGCTGCAAAACAATTCTTCAACTTAGGTAAACAAAAATCAACTTAAAGTAATAATATTGACTTAAGGTTGCTTTGAAAAATCCAAGCCTAATTTAACAAAAAATAATAAAATGCTCACTGGATAATACTTTCCCCCAGAGGGCATGTGAATGTACAAATAGTTAGTGTCTATATAGAGACTCACACAAAAGCGTAAATACTAGCCTGAGACTTACTTTATCGTGTAGACAGAATCCTGATATTGACATAAAAATCTGGATTATATTGAATATGCAATGTCTCCATTGAATCCAATTTTTTCCCCCAGAAAGTATTTGAAAATCTGTATTTTCTTAACTGGTCATAGGAATTAGGACTGGGTGTCATTAATGGGACAGGGGTCAGGGGAAGCTGACCCGTTTGGAACCCCTGGTTTCATTCCTTGCTTTTGTGGAATTTGATATCTGATTTGTTTTGTTTTTGTTTTATTTTGTGCAGAAATTGGCAATATCAATATAGTCTTATTTGCTTCCCAGAAAAAATAATACAATATCTTTTAATTGCAGGTGCTGGCAGACAGGATAGCAGTATGATGTACACTGAACCGTGGAGAGTATAACTTAGCTTGGAATGAAGTCATATTACCAGATTCTGATGATACTGTAAGATACATTCTGCATCATATTTTTTATAATTAACAGACATTATATTAAGGCATGAACTCTTTTATGCTGTGGAATGTTTTTTGTTGTTATTAAATTAGTTTTTATTAGCTCAACTTGTCAAAGGCAATGTGAGCTTTTGCCATCACTTTATCTTTTCACATTTTGATCTTCTCCTCTGTAAACCACTTGGTAGGAAGCATCTATGGAAGGTCCTCAAAAAAGATTGCTCATTATTTCGTCTCGATCTGTTAGCAAACATGGCCGCCACAGGCAATTATTTTTTCTGATTGGTTGATTTCTTTAAAAATCTTCTCTTCTAAAACCACTTGGCCAAATGAACCGAAACTTGGTATGAAGCATCTATAGAAGGTCTTCTATTAGGATTGCTCATTTCGTCTCGATCCATTAGCAAACGTGGCCGCAACAGGCAATTCTTGTTTCTGATTGGTTAATTTCTAAAAAAAATTCTACTCTAAAACCGATTGACCAAAAGAATCGATATTTGGTAGGAAGTATCCTTGGAGGGTTCTCTATGACGATTGCTAATTTCGTCCCGATTCGTTAGCAAACATGGCCATCATAGGAAATTCTTGTTTCTGGTTGGTCCATTTCTAGATAATCTTCTCCTCTGAAACTGAGTAGCCAAATGAACCGAAACAGTTGGTAGGAAGCACCCATGGTAGGTTCTGTATTACATTTCCTCAAAGTAGAATGAAAGGTGAGCGACACAGGCTCAGTCCACTCAGCCTCTAGTTAAATACTAGTAGGATGAACATACAGTCAAGCCGCTATGTAAAGAGCACTTAAGGGAACCTGCAAATCTTCCTTTTATGAGCAGTTGTCCTTTATATGCAGGTTAAAATTATATGCACTATTCATTAATGAGAAATATGAGGCTGCTCTATATCGACAATGACGTGTTATATAGAGATGACCTTTTAAGGCAGGTTTTACTGTATTCTAATTACTATAAGAGACTTTGTGGTAATTCTTCTACATATATTAAGAGTAAACAGTTTGTCCTGATAAAGTCCTCCATTTGTTCAATGGATTATTGTCTGTGTTACAATGAGGACCACAAATGTGGTGTATTGGTGAGCGTGCTTGCCTTGAGTCGTAGGTAGATCATGGGTTCAAGCCTCAGTCAGCCCAAATCAAAGACGATAATATATGTATTTGCTGATTCTCTGAGAAGCACACACCTATTAAGGAGTAAGAGTGGTTGTTAGGGAGTAAGAGTGGTTGTTAAGGAGTAAGAGTGGTTGTTAGGAATCAGGAATGTTGTTGGTTCAGTGAGCTAGCACTATGAAAATCCATGTTTGCTTAGTACAAAGCTGACATCATCATCATATCGATTGGTCTTGCCACGATATAGCTGAAAAATTGCTCATTTGACATTAAACAACAATCACTCACTTACTGTCACAATGATGATTAGTAATAAATCAAGGTAGGCTATAAATAGATATGGGTATGTCATGGAAGATGGCAAATAATATAGGAGTACATTGTAAATATGTATATCTTATATTCGTCCGAATATAAATCAATTATTATTTAATGACTTAAACAAACTAAAACATGTAGTGAATGCTCTAATATTTCCAAATGAAAATATTAGTCCGATTGACTTTTACATTACAAGATTCTATTGTAGTTTAATTTTAGTGATTATTTCGGTGTTCTCTTCCCTTCCAACTGTAGTTTTGTTTATTTCTTGATGTGTTAATCTTAGTGGATTTTGAGTTACTTATTCAATCTCTAAAAGAGAAAACGAAATGGAAATGTCCAAATGAGATATTGAGGATAATACTACTGTATATCAGAATGCTGTATTCTGATTGGTTGATGAAAGGGGTATTTTTTACCAATTCTTAGTTTTTTCAGCTTTTCCACCATTGCCGGGGTATTTGCTAAGCCCACTCGAGACCAAATCCCTTCTTTAAATAGTTTATGACGTCACGGATGTAATTCAAATTTTTCAGGTTTTCTCTTTCAATCAACGCTAAAGTAAAGAAAATGACGAAGGTGTCAGCCATTATGTTTGAAATCGTTGAAATGTATATATTTCCAGTTCATTTACATGTTTTTTTGCATGTTGTATGTTAAAGCAAAACCGTTATTTACTCTATTTTTGAGTTTGTTCCAGAAATACACTTCTTTGAAAAGATTTTTCCTGTTTTCGTAGATTGATTGTAAGTCTCAGTTGAAAATCAAATGATCGAGGTGTTCTGAAGTTCTGAACCTGCTTGCATGCCACTGTTTTACTTGCTGTTAAATATTCGGCGGAATTAAATATACAATATTGGTCTGTTGACGGTAAATATAGAATTTATTTGACAAGGCTGAGAAACGGGGTGAAAGACGAGCTTCTAGCGAGTCTTTCTCCCCGTTTCGGGCCGAGTCAAATAAATTCTATATTTACCGTCAACAGACCAATATTGTATTTATCCTGCAATCCACGATGTCCTAAAAAATAATCTTAACTCGTAAAAATGCATTTTTTAATGCAACAGAATCCTCACTATTTGGCGTAGTAAAATACCAGATGTTTTTGGCTGAAAAAAATTCGCGAACAAATAGTCCTCAAAAGGAAGTGAAATAACTTTATTTAAGTGAAGATTTATTGATTAAGGTGAAAATCTATATAGAAAATTGATAGTTTAGAACCTAAAATATATATATTTAATATGTTTTTCATAGATATGAAAACACATTAATTTAGCGATCATACGTCACATGCGGTCATACTTAAATACGCCTGCAGTAGTAACCAGGTAAATATATACGCCTGTGTGAAAAGGTATACGCCTGCAACTATATGGTTCACTTTTATTTTTATTTTTTTATATCAAATAATAAACATCCGATATATTCCTTTTACTAGTTTATATTAAAAAATAATAAATAAAAAAGAACCATATAGTTGCAGGCGTCCACCTTTGTATGACACACAGGCGTATATATTTGCCTGGTTACTACTGCAGGCGTATTTAAGTATGATAAAGGTAATAACAAAATTACCGAACTCCGAACAATCTTACAAAGGGAAAGTCAAAACTCATTATTATATAAACAGACAAAATCAGTCAACAACCGGAAAACTGTGAAAACCGTAATGACCCTGACTTGGTACAGGCATTTCTAAAGAAATGGTGGGTTGAATCAGATTTTAAGGCGCCAAACCTCCCGCTCTCATTACGGTTCAAAGGTTCCGGCTGTCACTGTAACAGTATTTAAATACAGGAACAAAATAGGTAAAATAGTTGTCAAAGCAGTACCATATTCGGTGACGTAAATGTCAAAAATATTTTTACGTCACACATTGACAAAAAAAATTCTTGACATATTTGACTCTTTATCTTTATACATTTTCACTATATGAGAATGCATCGCTTATAATTTTTTCTGCAGAGACGGAATATATTTCGACAAGATATTGGTATCGGAATATAAACTTTTTAAGAGATCGAATAAGGCGAATCTTTTTATAGCCCTGGTCCAGTAGCCTGTTTCTCAGATGAAGATGACGTTTCAGGAAATCAGAATAATTGCTACTGCTCCTTGCATAGCGAATCAATTGCGAGATGTAAACACCATATGCAGGAGAAGCTGGTATATTGCTGCACATATTTGGAAAATTTATGATTTTAAAATTGAAGTCGTCCCGCTTATCATAAATTTTAGTACTGAGTTGACCACTGTCGTCAAATTCGAGGTATAAGTCCAAAAATGATGCGGACGAAGCTGTATCGGTGGTCTCTTTAACTTCCAGCTCTGGAGGATATATCAATGGAAGAAATTCTGCAAATCTAGAATTATTGATAGATAAAACGTCATCAATATACCTGTATGTGAAATTAAAGGCTCTAGCCTCATGAATCTTCTTATCTTTTACAAGCTTTTGAAGAAACTCCGACTCATATGAGTATAAAAATAAATCGGCTAGAAGAGGGGCACAATTCGTACCCATTGGTATGCCGACGACCTGCTGAAACAGTGTCCCTCCAAAGGAGACAAATATGTTATCGATGAGGAACTCCAGCATACTGATCACTTGTTCCTCGGAGTAGCATGTTTTACCTTTATGAATTTTGTTTGAAAAATATGTGGAATTGTAGCCTAACACAACAAATTTTGAGCCATAGTTTCTATGACTAAAAGCTTTATGAATTGTTTCTTTTAAGCGGGTTTTTAATTTGTCATGCGGTAGGGTGGTATATAGAGTTGAAAAATCAAAGGTTTTGATGGAGGATACCTGAGAGAAAGATCTTGATTTCAGGTTATCCAAAAGATCTTTAGAGTTTTTCAAAATCCACATGTGATTTATGCCACTACGCGAGTAAACAGTTTCACAATATTTCTGTTGTCCCTCTTTTACTGCAGACAGAATCTTTGTTAGGTGAATAGACAATTCTTTCGTCGAACAAGTTGATGATCCCGCTATGTACCTTTCTTTGTATGGTGTCTTATGGAGTTTAGGTATCCAATATAAATAGGGTAAATCCTCAGACTTTTTACCAGAGGGAACGTTTAAAGAGGTCATGAATGATCTGTGGTTAGCTAGGATTTCATCTTTGTCGAACGAAGTTGGTTTGTATGTGGTATTACTAGAGGTGTTGCTATTTATACCTAATTCCTTGATTAGGCATTCGAAGTAATATGATTTACATACAAACACGATATTGTTGGAAGCCTTGTCCGCAGGAACGATAACATATTTGTCATGAAGAGAGGAAAGACACTTAACAGCTTATTGGTCTTTAAATACAGACTTAGATCGACTATTAACACAATTTTTGAGTTTGTGAATCCGACCTTGTACTAGAGACCTAATTGTTCTAACCCAGTCTGACAAGGACTCTAACTCAGGATCTTGGTCTACTTCTCTCTTTATCCACCTTCTGGCATAATCTTCAACAGCATCCATAATTATCTTGAAATTATGTTTCCAATTGATGTGTTGAGGTTCTCTGAATTTAGGACCATGAGAAATCACCTTTCGGAGACTCTCATGTTGAATGATATTCAGATCACCAGTGATTACATGTCCAGATGGGTTGTATTGAAAAGGAGAGTGGGAGCAGTCACAATTCAGTTTGTAAACATGTGAAAGCAACACACACATGTATAGACGATTCGAGCATGTTTTAAGTAAACTAGGTAGAGTAGAGAAAACAGAAAGATTAATCATTTATCTCAACAAACTGAACTGATTCACGGAAATGTATTTAACAACGATGTCAGACACTCAAATGCTCAGTTATTGGGATATTTAGTCATTTGTGAAAATTGTGTACACATTCACCATTTGTTATGGATGACCACGCCGTAAAACATAGAACTAATTTGACTTGACATATTTGTATTGGAACTGTAAAAAGGAACATCGGGATTGCTCCGACACGAAACATCAGAAGTGCTACTGGCTGTAGAATTTGTGGAGGTTTTACGAGGTAAGTTTGCTGAAAAGCATTTCTGTTAGTTTCACTTTCAGTCTTGCTGAGGATGTTTGATATTTTCTTGTGTCTTTCCTCACTCAATGTTGAGTAATTATTAATAAATGCCACATTGTTATGCCCTGATATTTACATAATATCTATCCCCTCCACATTGTTTTCTCTTAACTTCTGGACGGGATAAGATATTTTCTGGCACTGATTGATTAATGTCTAATTTGCAACTATCCTTCATTTTTTTCATGAGACTGGAAAGTTTTCTTTCATGCACTTTTCTACCTGTTTCTAAAGCTCGTACAAATAAATTATGTATTTTGCGACAATGCAAGTATATAAAGGAGGAGAAGCTAATACCAATCTTCTGGACTTTACATAGGTTTCAAGGGAAAATTGGAATTTATTTTTATAAAATAAAATAAAACTTTCATATATACAATGTACATGTACATGGTAAATTGAAGAAAATCAAAATAGAAATCTGATTTAGTGTCAACAAGCAGCAGATATGATTTTAATTACTATATTTAACTTCTGTTTGTATATCAAATGAATTAATATGCATTGAAGTCTACATGTATGTAGAATCCCCACCAACTTTTTTCTTCATATCAAATTTGCTATTATTAAACCATAATCCATTGATTGGTAAATTACATAATGCGATGTCACTAAGGAACCAAGAATATTATGGACATAGGTGTTGTGACCAGAACAATATTAGAGTGAAGGATATATTTTTCTGGAATGAACAATATTTACATGATAATGTTGGTTGTTGCGAGTAATAACTAATGTGCGAATATATTTTCTGAGTCAGATCATACAAAAATGCATTATGAAAGCTTGAAGTTTCAAATATTCAAACATTGCTAATTTAGTCTGCATTTTGTTCCTTTTTTCTTGTTATTTTATTAGTAAATATATAATAACATGTATTTTAATTATAATCAATGCTATATTAATGTCTTTCAGATGAATGGCTGGATTAATGGTTTAACAGTGTACAATGTACATGTGATGTTTGAAATAAGTGCAAAGACTATATATGAAAGAAATAATTGCATAAAAACCTATGAACGTTTTATAAAGATCTGATTAAACAAAGGACATTTTTCAAGAACTATCACTCAGTTGTTGCATACAGGCCAGGGGTATGTGAATCAGTTTCAAATGGAATTGCACAAAATAAAAAATGTACTGTAATCCTGATCAACAGTGAGTAGAATTCCAGCAGATAAAACACTAGTTTCAACTGACAAATCATCATACAACTTTGTTGGAATTTTGCAAAAGAAAAAAATGTTTTAAAAAAAGATGCAAATGATTGGAGGAAGTGACTGAATACAATTATTCCAAATGGTTAAAACAAATTATATAGATATTTTGTGGTGTCATAAAGAATTCAGAATATAAAAAATTATCTATAATTTTAAAGTGACTTGATGCAATAGCAGGAATATGTGTTATTTTCACCTTGAAGAAATCTACTATCTGATATGTTGAAGTAATTGATGTGAATTAATTGAACATTTAATATGAAGAAATTTTATAATAAAATATATGTAGTAATCTTAGAGTTTGATGTTCAAACTGTACCGAGTTATTTAACCATATAAGTGTGTTTAGTAAAGATTATGGTGTGTGACTGCCCAGAACGTTTCTGTTATAAAGGATGTTAATTTCCTCATCTGCTGGAGGGCATGCCCTCTTTGGTTTATTCCCTTTGTCCTGTAGTTTTAGTTGCTTTTGTTTTGTTTTCAAAGCTTCCCTGTCAAGTTATAAATGATTCGGATTTGTTTAAGATTTTTGTTTTGTTTTTTATTGACTTCTATGATTTTTTTTATCGTAAAATATGTATAAAAAATATGAAATTTTAGAATTATTAGTTTCATTTTGTCGGTTTGTAAATTTACAAATAGTGAGAACGAAAACATTTATTAGAAAAAGACGACGTCGATTATTGACATTGGTTACGGTTAATATTTAACTCCTTCACAGGAGAGCAAAAACACAAACAAGTAGTTCCGGAATCTATGGGCGGGGCTTAAAGGTTTATTCGTAGGTTTAAAAGTTTATTCGTAGGCTTCAAAAGTTTATTCGTAGGCTACGAATAAAGCAAAAATTTATTCGTGTGGTATATTTGTACAGCAAATGTACTGATTGCAGGATAAACAAATATATTCTGTTTGTGAGGGTTCCGGTATTTTTCGCAAATAACCCTCACTAACATGATATATTTGTCTAATACTGTAATATCTTGGCGTTGGCTAACTTTCTTTTATATGAAAGCTTAGATTTTTATTGCAAATTGGATTCATCAGTAAATTATGTCCAAGTATTTTATTTAATTGTCATAGAAGAAATTATTTTAGTCTGATAATTAACAATAATTATCAGTAGTATTTCGAATAAGTAGAAATCTTTTTATCTGATTGAATTTACTTAAGTATACCATACATGCCAACCCTCGAGAGACTAAAAGCGGTAGAGGGTCTAGGGTTTGCCACGCACCCCCCCCCCCCCCCTCCCCCCCAGAAAATTGTTTTTCAAAAGGACGCAATTTTCACCTAAACTTTGGTATTTTGTAATTTGTAAATATTTATATTATTCCGCGCATGCGAAAACACAAAAGTATTGAGTACTCTGAATGAGTTTATATACTATAACGAAGAAGATGGTGCATTCTGTTGCATTTTGGATATAAAATCTGTTCAGTCAAATCTTTAAATATAGTATGAAAAAACCATGAAAAAATGGAAATTAGCATTTTACATATATACAAGTCAATCCTCGTTCCCGCGAACTCGGATGGGTCGAATACCATGGATGGCTCGAACGTATTTGAAAGTCCCGCCAATTTTCCATATATTTTTAAGCTAAAAAAAATCTTTAGCTCGAACAGTCGAACTTAATAAATGGTCCCATCAATAATAGAGAATCATAATAAAATCACGAGTTTTACCATATCAAACTCGAACATCGCAATTTAATTGACAGATGTACGTTGAATGAGCTTACATACAAATGTACATATATATATGATTAATCAATCTACTGGCTTGATAAATACACTTCAATATAAAATAGCGGGGTTATGTTACTTAAAATCATTTAATCCACGTCATCTCTTGTGACTTGTGTGTGTTACAATAATATATCATTAATTATGAGTGCCTATTGTCGAGTATGTTTTACTATTAAAGCGGAAAAAACATTTCCTGGTTTATTGTAAAAAACAAGGAAGATTTACTAATATATTCGAGACTTAAATCACGTATTTTTCACAATTTTTTCACATTCACAGCTAAGTTGATAAAAAAAACATGCCAATATTCACATATGAATTTGTAAAGATGCGCTTTCTTCAACCTGGAAACCGAGAACCTCATATGCGCTTTCCCCCTCCTAGAAACCCGGACAACCACTATCAATAGGACAGGCACGCAAGAGAAGCGACTGATGAAAATGCCCCAAGGTCTAAAAAACAGAAACTTAATTTTTCAGAAATAAAATGTTTGTGGTATCAAGTCAAAACTTGTATTACTTAGATTTATACAGTTAATTACAACACATGATATACAGTATGTATTTTTATAGAGACAAAAACTGACAAATATGACATTTTAAATATCCCAGATGGTTTTAGCTATGTTGCAAAAAATAGAAAAAATATTTAAGCATAAATCTGGAGGTATTGTTGTTGTATATAGCAAATCTTATTAAATTTATTAATATTAAATTTAAATTTAAGTATTTATTGGGATGTGTATACATCCTACCTGAAAACTCTCTATATTCGTCAATAAATGCATTTTTAGATATTGAAAATGAATTAGTAAATTGTATAGAAAAAGACATGAAATGTGCACTTGTTGGATATTTTAATGCTAAAACTGGGTTTTTTTGAAGATTTTTTCAGAACCAGATGAAACTTTTTTGAATGTTATGGATGTAAATGTAGAAGATGGCCTATTTAGATATCATATTGCTATGACTACCAAGTCAGTTTTACTTGATAATAATATTTCCTTAAAAAGATATACTCAGTGTGAATGCAGACCAAATAATTTTGGACGAAAACTTTTAGAAATGTGTAAGTCTGCTTTGGCTATATTTGAAAAGTATTGTCATCATTGGAAATTGAAGGTTAACTTGCAAAAGACTAAAGTAATAATATTTTGTAAAAGAAAATAACAAAATCAACCTATTTTTAAGCTATGTGGTGTTATATTTAATTATAACGGCTCTTTTGTGAAGGCAAGAGCTAAATTGATGGATCAAGCTCGCAAAGCTTTATATTGTTTGTATAGAAAATTGAGAAATATATTGATTCCAATAGATTTACAATTTAAATTGTTTGATACACTTATGCTTCCAATACTTACTTATGGCTCTGAAATATGTGGTTATTAGAACACTAAGCAACTAGAAAAACTTCATCTTCAGTTCTGTAGAAATATGTTAGGTGTTAGAACCACTACTCCAAATTTTATGAAATACGGAGAACTTGGTAGAACACCTATAGATATATTATGTATAAAATTAAGGATTGTAAATTTTTGGAATAGACTTATTTCAAACAAGAAGAAACTTAGTTGTATTGTATATAAGATTATGTTTAATTTGAGCATTATTGATAATGTTCAATTTAAGTGGCTAAATTTTATCAAATCAAATTTTGAGAAAACAGGGCTTAATTATCTATGGAACCAACAGCAGCCAGTTCATTCAATGCAACTAAAATTTATTGTTAAGCAAAATCTGACTGATCAATATATTCAAAACTGGTTTAACCAAATTGAGAACTCTTCTAGGGGAGAATTTTATGGCATATTTAAAAATGAATTTAATTTAGATAAATACTTATTAAAATTATTACCACATGAGAGAAACATGAAAACAAAGCTTAGATGCAATAACATTAAGCTTCCAATAGAAACTGGAAGATGGCCGAATACTCCCAGAGAAGAACGTATTTGTCATCTGTGTAATGTTGGTTTAGGTACTGAATTTCATTTTTTATTTGAATGCACCTCTGCTGATGTACAAAGGCTTAGATGTAAATGTATTCCAATTTATTATACTAGATATGCAAACATGTACAAAATGAAAGGCCTGTTATCTTTGTGTAATGTTAAGGTTCTGAAAAAATTGTCTTATTTATATCTAAATTGCAAAATGTTTTGTAATTATATTCTGAGGCTGTATTATTTTAGGTTAGTTATATCCGTCATTATGTAAAATATTTTGTATAATATTCCTCTTGTTACACTTGTATATATGTGTCTGAGTGAATAAAAAACTTGAACTTGAACTTAAATGATTAAATATTTTTTACGAGAAAGGCCAGTTTTACTGTGCATCAGTTATCATATATAGGTAATGAAACTGTCCCGGGTCAGAATAAGATTTGTTTCTGTCTAAAATTACGGGACCTCGGTGGCTCGAACTTCCGATAGCTCGAACATATTTTGACAGTACCTTCGAGTTCGAGCGAGCGAAGTTTTACTGTATATATATGTTTAGGAGTCATAAGTTCAAAATGTAGTGCTTCAAAACTTTATTTTAAATACAGTTTCTGATTGGTTTAATGATAAAGAATTGACCAATGGTAGTTTCCGGTACACATTTAAGAGGGAAACGATTACGGAAAGGGCCTAAATAATTTGAATTTGTACACATTTATGCGTCTTAGAAATCTACAAGAATAATCAACATGTGAACAATTCACGATAAAACATTTTTTTTTAAAATCGGTAGGAAAACATCTAAAATCGGTAGGCGGTAGAAGACTTAAAAAATCAGTAGACTACCGCGTAAATCGGTAGAGTTGGCATGTATGGTATACATTCATTTTAACATGATCGATAACATTGGAAGTTGCTTAGCGCTAAATTTTGAACTGGGACAAGCATTACTTCAGATCAAGTTTTCGTAGTTTTGGATCATGACACAATGTCTAATGATTATACCTGGTATATAGGGGAATTCAGCTACTTATATCTCTCATAATGTTGAGATTCAGCCAATATTGACTGAGAAATTGACGGAATTCCATTGTTACATTTTTTTACAAACTTCATTTTGGCAACAAAATATTCACCGGAGATCGTACTTCCGGTTTATAGTTCGTCTTCATTTTATCAATTTTTGGGGTGTATTTTACATTTTTGAAGCTAACAAAGTATTCAGAACATTGGTTGGCCTTCCAGAATCGTATTTATAAATATGTTTGTTGGTTAATTTTATATTTATGTGCATTTGCTAAGAACCATGTTTTGATGTGGATTAATTTACTGACGTTGTCACGTCCCTGACAAACAGATGAAACGTATTTTTGTCAGTTCACGTCATAAAGTTTAAGAACCCGGGAAAATTTGAATATAAGATTTTTTATTAAATAATATGAGACAGGCAACCTGTTTGAAGGACGAAGTCCTAAAATTTCAATAATACGATGATCCGTACACGTTAGCCTCACCGCCACCGGACGCAATTATGAACAATTTAGATGATATTGACCGTGGCATTTCAGTGATAATAATTTATAAATTTGACCAAATTGATGAAGCTGATTGCATGTTCATATTTCAGATTAAACACCAACATTCCTTTTGAATCATAGCCCATATATTATTCAATGCATTGTTACGGGTTTTAACTTGGAACAGATTTTCATGACCCCGTTCTAGTCACTCTGTGACCTAGATCCAGACACAATTTCGAACATCATAATAACCTTTCTAGTGTAAATTATTTAATGACAACTGTTAAAATTGAAAGAGCATTCATTCATTTACGTTCACATATCTATTTGTATATAATACACATGACATAAAAACCTTTCCTTTATTCATACCATAAATGTGTGCCAGTTTGCATTCGGAATTCCTTGGACTCTTCAATGAATAAGGTACATCACGATTTTGACATAGATCAAGGTAAGGAAAATGTATTATATTGACTGTTTTTGTTTTAATTTCAATGTGTTCTACATATGCATAGAACCAGGAGATCATATTCTTTCCAATTACAGGCATAAGATAACAAAATATGCGAACCTCAATGAATTTTAGCGATAGATTCCAAGTGCAATTGTCGATCGTTTTCTGTTTACAAATATGAAAACCCGTCGTCTGCAACATTCAACAACTGCGCATGAATAATGAATAATTTTCTCCCAATACACGAGTAATTTAGCGGGGTATCTATTTATAAAAGCATTTTTTTAATTCATGTTTTGAAGGAACAATTAGGGGACATACTTTGTATTTCGATCGTAATTGCGTCCGGTGAGGCTATTATCTTTTATTTTGAATGAATTGTGTAGCCGATTTGTTATGGCGTTCATTTTACCTACGCCGCTCTTCCATCGGTAAACTGACGAGTTCTGTCCCCTGGCTCGTATCTCGGCTAGAATTAGACAGATTGGGTCTGTCTATTCCATCGGGAGTTTCGTAGAAAGAGATTTTTTTATTAGAATTTTAATAAAAGTTTATTTCGATTTTGCATAGAGTAAATAATCAAAGAATTGGGAATTTTTCATTGAAATAGATTTCTTTTGCGTTTCTAAATTATCAATTGATCTATTTTCTAAACTTCCGGTGAGCAGATTTTTGGCTATCAATATAGAAGGAAAAATCGGAGAGCTCACCGTTAGAAGGACTTCGTCCTTTATTATCTATTTTCCACCTTGGCTGACAAGGGAAATATGAATTATTTCGATGTATTATGTCAGCCAGAATGACAAGCACTGATTGGTCAGAGAAGGGTATAAATACGGCACGAATTCAGAAGATGGCAGATCGCATCCCAGTCTTGGTACTGGACACATCAAGAGCCAAAAGCAGATAGAAATAGCTAAATACCAATTATAACAACAAGAGATATCTTTATAAGTTTAGGTACATCTACAAGTAAATTTATAAGGAAACGAATCAATAATGGAAACAATATATATATTTAAAACAATATTTCCATCACTTTAAAGAATAATTAAATCTATCGTTTCAAACGTATTCGGCAACAATCAATATGGCGATTGTTTACATTTACTTCCGTTTCGGACTTTTTATTAAAGATCATAGAGTCATTACTGTTAAAGAATACAACATTACGAAGAGCTTTTAAAGATTTATATGGAATATTAAAATATATTTTCATGTCATATATATATACGATGCGATCTCCCACCACACTGATGCCCCGATTTGCTTACTAGTATTTGGAATTTTTGGATAATCGTTTGGAACACAACTATTAATCAAGTTTTACAAAGGAAGGCTAACATCCTACTTGTTTATTTCGTTATTATTATTATTATTATTATTATTATTATATAAGCTTATGCTGTAGAAACTTATTATTACTGATGAACATCAACAGAAATGAATACAACATTTAACTGACAATATTCGTAGTCTTTATCACCTTTACATGTATTTAAATGGACAACAAACCACTCGACCATCTATTACAATACCTTGACATCAACAAATTTTAGAACCCTCAAATATGTCAATTGTAAATATACAAAATAAAAATGATATACAAATTTCTTTCACAGTTAGATTGATGTTTTAACGCCACTTTCAACAATATTTCAGCTATATCATGGCGACCAGTTTTAGTGGTGGAGGAAGCCGGAGTACTCGGAGAGAACCATCGACCATGAGCAAGCAACTAATAAACTGTATCACTTGCGGCTGCAAGTCGAGTGCACCCTTTTTGAAATATACAAAGGCGGGCGCGAACCCACGCCGTATTGGTGATATACTTGTACGAGTTGTTAGATCCAGCGACCTAACTCATTGAGCCACCCGGGCCCCCTTTCACAGTTAGTTAAAAGACTTGTAAGTAAACATTTATATTTTGTTACCATGTATATTTCTCTGTATACTATGAAAGGGGGGATAAACTGGTGATGAGCATTAACAAATATCTGTAGGTTTAAATGTGTTACACAAGAACCATTAATCGAGTAACTAGCCTGCACCTTCTCAAACCACCTGACTTTATGAAAGCAAATTATAGGGTTAAATATGTTGCACAAGCACCTTTCATGGAACAGGTAATTCTCACCTTTTCAGACCACATGACTATATGGTATTGGGACTTTCAAATACAAGTTTCTGTTTCGTACTCCAACATTATATGATAGAGTGTTCTGATTGGTTGCTTTTGTAAGTATGAGCACGAAACATGTACTTAAGAACTTCACGATCGTAATAAGGAGGTGGGGTTTGATAGACTCAAAACCTGGACTGAAGTAGTCATAGTTCAACCAATATATCAACTCTATAGTCCTTCTTGCTTTTTAAGACCTGCCTATGAATGTACACAATGCCTGCAATCAAATCAATCATTATTTTTATTTGGTTAGTGTTGTTTTCCTTACCATCACTTTAGTATTTAGCTATATTTTGAATAAAACTGCAGGACATTTCAGTTATTTTGACAAAAATGAATTTGATGTATGGCTTAGCTGGTTTTTTTTTCATTTATAGCCTGGAGCACCAAAGTTTCCACCGAGAACGTTTGTGGTCGACTTAGTACATGAGCGCTAGCCTGGTAAACTACTGAGAGCAGATTCACCAGATGCAGCTAACTACCAAATACTATAGCTGTAAATAAAATGAAAAAGTTCCTTGAAAAAAAGTACCATATTTCAAAAACGATCAGTGGAATATATGTGAACAGTGAAAAAGTTGAAACTTTATATGGGTGATCACCATTCTCTCCATCTCATTAGAAGGTGTACTCATTTATTCTGCAATGTTCAACAAACGAATATTTTAATTTTAATATTGCATTCCGTCCTTTATTGACTATTTACAATTATTTTTATTTACATACAAATAGAAAATGTGATATGAATTTTGTTATTTACTTAAAAATTCTTAATAAATGTTTTATATTATGTATATACTTAATATGACTACCTCCTCAGGGGCTGTCGTGGTCAAGATCGTATGGTAGTTGAATTTACAACCCTCCATGCAACCAGTGCCTATCACCACTACAGTTGTGAGCTCGAATCCCGCTCAGGGCAAGCGTACTCCAGGCGGCTTACTCGATATAACATTATGTGATAAAGTTTGTCAGTGACTTGCGGGTGGTCGGTAGTTTTCTAAGGGTACTGTTTCCTCCACCAATAAAACTATATAACTAAAATATTGTTGAAAGTGGCATCTAACACCATACCCCCACCTCCTTATAACGACTACCTCATCGTGTGGTGGTTTCTGTACTGTGGTATCATTCTGATATTAAACTATATAATATACAAATATGAACTTTAATGTTTTATTTGTTTCATTTAAGGTATTGCAGGAACGAATGGCATATCTTGCAATCTTCCTAATAATGTGTATATAAATGCAATTTAAGACACATCGAAATATTTATTTTTAATTAGGGGCTCACCTGAGCCTGTATCACTCACATGATCATTCATACAATTTATATTCAATCAAGTCTAGATATTCAGAAAAAAATATATTATTCAATTCACATATGGTCCTATGTCAATCTTTAATCCTTTAAAGGGGTTGTCGTCGCCATGATCATATGTTAGTTGGATTTATAACTACTTATGCAGTCAGTGCCTCTCACCACTGATGGTGTGAGTTCGAATCTCGATCAGGGCGAGGTGTACAACATTATCTGATAATGTTTTTCAGTGACTTGCAGCAGGTCGTTGGTTTTCTTCGGGTCCTCCAGTTTCCTCCAACAATAAAACTGACTGCCAGATATAACTGAAATATTGTTGAAAGTGTCATTAAACACCATCAAGCAAACATGCAAACAGTAATCCATTAATAGAGGAGTTTTGGTTCTCTCATATCTCTGTAATGGTAAAAGATACATGTTGCCATACTCTAGAGATGAATTTTTCTAAAGATTTTATACAAAAAAAAATATTAAAAAACAACTGCATAAAAATTTGACTTAGAAAATTGTATTTATCATTTTGGGTGTTGGTCTCTTTTTGGTACCTTCAACCACTTTTATCTTGCAAACCACAAGAGCTAGTTCAAATCTGGTTGGAGGAAAATGCAACTAAAAAATGTCTAGAGGACCATTCAATGAATATTCCTACCAAGTGTGATTGCAATTGACCCAATGCTTTCAGAGAAGAAGAGTCAACACTGACAACACCCTAACCCAATATGTTTTAAGTCACAACAATATAATATTGTTTGCGCTATAACATGTCAAAAAAACGCTGACATCCATGACCGACTTTAGGAGGTGCGAGGCCCAATACTGTTCTCTGTATAATATGCAGTGTGTGTATGCTTGAACAGCCAAGAGTATATAATTCAAGCTGGGTTCCTTAATCGCGGGGCCCAATTCCCTTAAGGAATGTGAAGAAGGTTCCACAATGATAAGCCGAATTTAAATTAACGCTCCATAAGAGAATAACATTGCCCAACACCTGATTGAGTGTGTACTGAATTGTATAATTTTGTTTTATAAATAATAAGTTAAAACAGTGATGGTCAGCAATATCAACAAAACAAAAGAACACATCTCGCCTTAAATCTTTCAACACAAAAAGGGTGTAGGCCCGAAAGTCCAATAGTCCGAAGGTCCAATAGTCCAACGGTCCAATAGTTCGATCGAATGACCTTCCCAAAAATCGTCCAAAGCGGTTATGAAAACTGTAATACTAGCGTGTAATGCAGTGTTGAAGTATAAATGATACGCCTGCCGAAAAATTATGATGAAAACAGAGAAGTTCTATGCTATTGTAATCTAAAGTAGTATAATTTAATGGTAACACACACACACACGCACACACACACACATATATATATAGAGAACATTTTCATGTCTCATCTGATCCTCTTCCGTGTAAATTGTTGTTGGGGGGTCGCAGTGGTCGTATGGTAGTTGGATTTAAAACTACCTGTGCAATCAGTGCCTATCACCACTATAATTGAGAGTTCGAACCCCGTTTATGCCGACGTGTACTTGATTCAACAATATGTGATCAAGTTTGTCACAGGTGTGTGGTTTTCCTCGGGTACTTTGGTTTCCTCCACCAATAAAACTGACCACCACGATAAAAAATAATCAATATACGCGGTTTGTCTGTGAATAGAAAAGCGTCCAGTTTGTTTTATACATTTGTGAACACATTAAAAAACTTGAAATTTAATTTCAGTAGATAGTTGATCACTTCCAAATAGTAATAATGTAATTGGTAAACCTCTCATGTCATTTCCAATACTAGTCGGTTAAATGTCAGACCATGTATAGATTCTCCACACATTATTAGGTGTTCACTTGTTAGACGAGGTATATCTGTTGATTTATTCAGCCTTAGATAGTGCAATGTATATATAGCGTCCATTCTCACAGTGCTTTATTTTCGTCGTCCAAACTGGAATGTATTAAATCTGACCAATATATGGACATACTGATCAATTCTGGTTATATTGAAATACAGCTATGATGGGAGGATTCCACTCCCGCAATAAAATCTCTCTCTATACGTGGTTTTTCTGTTCAAGTTTTATTCTAAAGTGTACCATATTTTTTACTCCCATTTAATAAGGAAAACTAATTATCAAATATCTAATGTTATTTATTATTAATAGAAAACGAAAGTAGAAATTTATATTCAGCAAGTTTTATTATATTTATATTCACAATAAAATGTAATTCATAAATTATTTTTAATATCTAGATGGTATTTTATCATTATAAATGTGTATTTTAGTGTTTGGTAGTTGAAGAAGCGGTAAAAAAAGGTTCAGATATCAAGAAAAACATGTATATTGTTTTATTTGGAAATATATGATAGAAATTTTGACAAACGCATCTTTTTTATTAGGCCTTCATATCATACTAAATGTCCTTTGTGATAATTGTATATAGTATTCTACATTTTTGTTTCCATACTTAAATCCAAAGCTGTTGAATATGTCTATATATAGTCTATGTTTAAATCTGATTCCGACGCTCCATATATTTTGTTTGTTTGTCAATATATATGTACTGTTTCCCTGTTACCACTGTCTCATTCGTAAATATTTGAAAGGTGACGGTGCAATTCTTCAAGAAATAATCTGATGATTATGTAAGTATAAATCAAAACTTTAAAAGTGTAATCATTTTGTGTTCAGTGTCACACATAGTTGCATATATCTATGTAAGACATGATTTACGTGTACTGAATAAGATCGAAAGTTCATTGTCAAATCTATAGTACTTATTAATTTATAATGGAAAACGAAAGAAAACAAATCAAAGCATGTTTTAACATATTTAATGTACATAATAAGATGTAATTTGTAAATTTGTTACATCTTTATTGTTATATTATTATTATAAATTGGATTTTTTGTGTTTAAGAGATGAACAAGCGCATACAAACAAGGAAATGTTTATGTAAAAGCTAGGTCACGTAATGTATGTCAATATACATTAAATTAGGGGTATTACTAAAAGGCGGAAATGGCAAACGGATCGGAAAAAATTGTTCAGATTGGATGAATTTTATTTAAAATATTATACACATGGCCGTAGCGCAATGGAGGCAAATGAGGCAACTGCCTCACTTTTGAAACAGCAAGTATAACCTTTGAAAACAAATAAAATCTTTTTTTTTCTTCAAAATTTGTCTAATTTCACCCATAAATCCATTGCTATAATATTACGGATTATAAATTCATTGGACGTAATATTCGATTAACAGTTGTTAGACAGTGACATTGTTATTCGGCAGCTGTATGTCATAAATTCAGATGAAAAACTATGAGAATATCCGAAGTTGCTCCCGCGAAAAAACATTGCAGAAGACGTTGGAAAGTCATCATGTCACTTCACAATTGGTTGAAGACAGGGTCTTTAAAACGAAAATTAGATGAAGGTAACTTTCAAAACATCAGTGTGGATTTGCATATTCCAATATCTGTCACTTTGTTATCACACTGAAACTAGACGTTGTGTCAATATGAATGTAACATAAGCAATGGGCAGAAAATAGTGTCCAATATATTACTGAAGGGAAAAAGAAACGCAGGGTCAACATTTTAGGTGATTTAATATTACCGGCTATCACAATCAACGGCGACTTTAACCCATGAGATATCCCTCCCCAGACCATAACCGAGCCACCCCCAAACCTATCCCTCTCAAGAACGCAAGCGTCGGCGAAGCGTTCCCCACGACATCGGTATACACGACGTCGACCGTCCGGACGAAAAAGAGTGAACCGCGACTCATCTGTGAAAAAGACCAGTCTCCATTGCCTCATTGGAAATTGTCTGGGACCATGTGCCGCTAACCAAGCCATACGACGCGCGCGACGTGCACGAGTGAGAAGAAACCCAATGTAAAGTCGACGAGCTCGCAAACCAAACTCGCGCAATCGGTTTCTCACAGTTTTTGGGTGAATGTGGCGATTATGATTGCCTACCGTAGTTAAAGCGGTTTCAGTGGCAGTAACGTGGCGATTACGCAGGTGGGCAAGATGAAAAGTCCTGTCTTGACGTGACGTCGTTACGCGCGAACGTCCCCGTCACAGACGGTCGGCAACCCTTCCAGTATCTCTCAGACGACGAACAAGACGCTCTATGGTGAAAACATTCACACCAAATTGCAAAGCAACTTTTTGTTGCCTTTGACCTTGCATTAGCAATGCAACAGCCTGACCCCTCTGAACTTCCGTCAGCCGTGGCATGATTACAAGAGATTCAAATTAACTTTAAATAGTGGCGAGCGATGTGTATACCTCAAGAGTATAAAGTGGTATGACACGATGTGTTGACGAACTTGTTATCATTATTCTGCATATTATTTTATCACTTTCTCTATGTCACATGATACCTTTCACGCAGTCGGAGAGCAGACTCGATAATGGCGTCGTTTCAATTAATTTGTCACGTACATTTTTTACCGGAATCGGACACGTTTTAGAATACATCGACCAAGTGTTGAAAATTCACTCGTTTTAATCGTTGCGAGCGTCAAATATAACCGAAGAAGCGAGAAAAACATCGAAAATTGTTTCTTTCATATAAATTTGAGGCCCGGTGCTTGAACTTCTTGTAACAAAGGGGTAATGCAGAAATTAAAACGACACGGAAATGGCGGAAGTTGTCTCAAAAAACACGAAAAATTAAAAATTAAAATATTTGCCGAAAGGGTGATGGAAAATCATATATATAGTTCCATAGATTTCTATATTAGTATTTCAAAGAAACATTTTCTGTAATTAAACATACAATAGCACTTTTTTCTGTCAGATGGATCGTGTCACATTTTGGTTGGATTCAAGGGAGGTAACTAGAATCGTCACACACTCCGTAATTTTTAACGTTCTATTTATAGAACGAGTGTAAGTAAATGCATGTTTTCTCAATAAAACAAATATTATTTTGTATCAAAAATGTTGAAATTAATCAGAATAATTGTTTATTATATCTACAGCTATTAAATTGATCAAATATAATTTAACAGATGAGTCCAAATTTGAGATTTTATAGAACCACAACAGTATTAAGTAAGGAGCAATTATATTACTGTAAAAGTAATCCTGGTAAGCTGACTTTTCGGTCGAAATACATGTAAAGTTGTTCCATGAAGGTATAACAAAACAAGAATCAACTGTAATGGTCTACTAAATTTATCGAATGAACTTGAGAAAAAAACCAGTCATATTTTCATATCATATGCAATGGTAAATCTTGGAATATTAAAAATTACTTTCAACTGTTTTTTAACATATAAGGCTATTCAAACACGTCGACCGGTTTTATTGGTGGATTCACCATACAAATCATGCATAGCGCCCCCTAGCAGCCCACCACGAGCATGTTGATGTCAATGTACTTGATACAAGTGATACTTTTTTCAATGTAAATGACGTTATAAAAGACAAATGAAAGAAAATGATGATAATGAAAAAAATATAAAATTTTATCACATGCATAGTACATCCTCGTAATGACTTTTGAGCAGAACTCGTGTTAGCCAATATTTACTATTTTATAGATGTTTCTTTATTAAAAGGGGCGAGGGATGTAATGTTTTTAACCTTTTTCTTTAAGCAAAAGCAGATCATACTGTACTAAGATCCATTATTTGATAACATTTTACAAAATAAAATTCACAAAAACTTCAACTAAATTTTTTTATTAAAAATAATAAAACATGTGAATAATAGGAGAAAACCAGATGTTTCTAATTTAAAATTCTAACTGAATATGCTGATGCCATTACCATAGAAAATTTGCATACACAAATGTATCAGAATTTAAAATTAACTTTATTCTTTCTAGAAGATCCTTTCCCTTAAATTAAATGGTCTTTCTTTGACTGTATATACTTTTGTCACAAAAGCAACATTCTAGTTGGGGTTTGAAATTTCTATATTTCTTGTAGTGATCAATACAGAGAAAAAATTAATTAGATTTACATGCTTCGTTGTTATTCTGATCTAGCTAAATCTGAAAGCATGACTGGAATAAGTCAACATTAACTGATGTCGAATGGTCACCATTTTTTTCACACATGTTCATGTGTTGCAAAAAGCATACAAGTTTTTTACTACAGTCATTATTTTCTGCATTAGCGCAGTATGGAGTGTAAATTCACATGGGTCAAATGACACATTACCATAGCTGTCAAAGTTTGCTGTTGTTAAATTTAAATCATTTGTTTCAAATGCACAGCTTGTATCTATGGCTGAATCATATTTTCTTTTGCTTGATGTTGCTTCTGTATCGTGGGACATTTCGAGTGATTTTCTAAATCAAGCCTCACACATTCTACAAATACAGTCATCATCTTTGAATGCATATGCATTTTTGACAAAAGTATAAAACAGTGGTTGAATTCGCCCCTGTGAGAGGTGCCAGTAGCGCTTAGTCACATCTTCTCGTTTACAGTTTATGCAAGGGCTTGGTGGACTGGCTTCATGCACCCTGCAGGGCTTTCAAAATTTTTCAAATGTACCAGTACTTCACTATTTACAGGCAGTACTTTTTCTTAAAAATTGAACATTTTTCATGAATATCTTATACAGTATGTGGCCAAAAGTATTGCCACATGTAAAAAAAATCCCTATATAATCAACCAAAACCATATTTTTTCAAAAAATTATTGTGAAATCATTTCTGGATAGATTTTAACAAATTTTACACCAAAACATTCAGAATTGTCTATATTTTGACTGTTTATTTGCTCATCATGTTTATATGATTGGTTTTTATTTGTACATAATTTAAATATAACAAATAAAAATTGACTTTGATTTTCCTATATATTTCAACTAAAAATAAATCCTAAAAATTAACAATCCTGTTTAAATATTCTACAAATAAAAACCACTCAGTCATATAAACACAATGAGCAAATAAACATGCTGTACAACATTCTTTGAAATTAGGAGGTACCAATTACCATTTTAAGTGGGGACCTGGTACCGTCCCTTACTAAAACTAAAAGGCCTGCACCCTTTGACAGTTTGACTTTGGTGGCATATTTCAGAAAAGGGGGGTGCATATAACCAAGTTCGGGTTGTAGTTGTGAACCCACGAGATTGACAGAATGGGATAAATGCATCGAATTTCTAGACAATTTGCATTGTACATCAAAACAGTGTGTTTTACCTCACATGCCTACCGTTATTCCATTGTTTACATGTGTAAATATTGATTGTACGAGCAAAATGGGAGGAGCAAATTGTTCAACCTTGACTCTGTTTGGGTGACGTTGGAATATGGACTATTTTTCTTAAACTGTTACGAGTGATGTAAATTCCCTTTTACCCGATGAAGTGTAGATATTATTCTGTCCAAGGAACCAGTTTTTTAATTTTTCCCTCCACGGGAACTTTATTCTGTCAGATGCAAAAAGTGTAAACATACGCGACAAAAAAAAATTACGATTTTCCGAGGTAAGAAAAAAACCGTTATTTTTACATTCATCGCAGACCGATTTTATACCAGACTGAAAATCATGACCATTAATAAATATAAATGTGATTTTTAATCATATTTCAATCATTTTCATTGGTTTAATAGAAGAAAAACGTAGTTTTCCAAGTACGTATAATTGTTTGGGTTTGTGAAGCGCCATCTAGCAGAAAATATTTACGATTATCTCCCTTGGATTTTTAAATATTCCACGGACCGGAAAATTAGAATTTTTGCGAATCTGCTCTTCAACTGCACGGTTGAGTAACTTTAGACACCGATTTTAGTGAACACTGATCAAGCCACTCGTCTGCCCAGTTTTCCTAATTTTACGCCACGCAGTTAAGAAATAGGAGCATATTATGTTACCTTGCGTTTCTTTTTCCCTTCAGTAATAATGAAAAAATAGTTATTATTATATATATTGGACAGTATTTTCTGCCCATTGCTTATGTTATATTCATATTGACAGAACGTCTAGTGCCTGTGGTTATCATAACAAAGTGACAGATATCGGATTAATAGAAACTACATCGAAACATATTTATATGTCTAGAAAATCCAACTAACTGGCAATATCTAGAATAACGCTCAAACAGGTCTGAAGAGGTACAATGTGCAGTAAACAGTTATATTTCTGACCTTTAAAAGGCATTTTCAATTTAGAATTTAGTCTAAAAATTACAAAAAGTCGTCAGCTTGCGGGGGCTACGCCCCCGGACCACTTTACCTAATGGGATTTCTGCCCCCAAACCCCCGCTGGAGGGAATATCCCCCCAGACCCCCCCCCCCCTTGCCCCACTTTATTCACTTTATATCACTGTTAGATATACAATATCTCTGCTAAATTATTGATACATAAATCTCTATTTAAAAACAGATATCCTAATTGAATTGCAGATATCTGGATAAAAAAATTGGGATATATGTACATTTATGATGAAGATATATGTATTTAAAATATTGATTCTAATTTCTTACCTATCACCAATACGGCGTGGGTTCGCGCACGGCTTTGTAAATTACAAAATGGGTGCACTCGACTCACAGCCGCAAGTGATAAAGCTTACCAGTTGCTTGCCCATGGTCAGTGGTTTTTTCCGGGTACTCCGGCTTCTTCCACCACTAATGCTGGTCGCCATGATATAGCTGAAATATTGTTGAAAGTTGCGTTAACACAATAAATCAAATCAAATCAAATCTAATCTCTTACTATAATATAAATACATCTATTTATAATATAATATAGATATCTCTAAACAAAATTTAAAATAAATACAAATATCTCTATTTAAGATAGAGATATCTCTGTAAAAATGCCGATATCTCTGTTTATAGTAAAGGGGCCGTCGTGTCCGTGATCGTATGGTAGTTGGATTTACAACTACATATGCAATCAGTGCCTATCACCACTGATGTTGTGAGTTTGAACTGCGTCACATAAACTGTGTACTACCTTTCCCGCATCGGTAAGCATCAATTCATGAATTACCCTATTTCTTCAAAGTGTACTACCATATTTGCGCGGTTAGTCATATTAAAATCAAAGTATTTCATGGAAGCTACCGTTCGGGATAATATACTAATATGGTTTGGTTTCGTTTATGGTGTTTAACGACACTTTCAACAATATTTCGGTGATATCGTGGTGGTCAGTTTTATTAGTGGAGGAAACCGGAGTGCCCAAAGAAAACCACAGACCTGCCGCAAGTCACTGACAAACTTCATCACATTTTGTTGAATCAAGTACACCTCGACTTATCGGGAATCGATCTCGCAACGTTAGTGGTGATATGCACTGCTTGCATAGCTAGCTATATATCAAACTACCATACGATCACGACCACGACGGCCCCAATAATAGTTTTGGTGTAGATCAGAAGTTCAAAATGGCCATCTGCCTCGGTCAAAGTTTACATTATAGCTTTATGGAAATTCATTATCATCTCTCGGTAAGGCACTAAAGACAATGAATTCAATTGAATTTGGCAGAAACTTTAACATGTCAGATGATGTACAAATGATACAACTTAGTTCGAAATGTGTATACAAATATGGCAGCAAAGGTATCAGTTGAAATTTATGATAATTTCTCATGAACTTAGCCAAGTTGAACAATTCCGGATTTTGTGAGCTTCTTGGTGACTTTTTCCATCGAAGTTATAATCAAAAATGCATGTGTTCAACTCAAATATACAGTGGCGTAGCCAGGGTAAAACTAGATGCTCTATTGCAAAAGGGGTGTATTTTTTTGCTTAGAAAATAACGAACCACAGTATATTTGTCGGTATGCATTCAGGTAGTAGCAACACTATTCGCTATATATATAGATATTAAGGGTGTAGACCTTGGTAACCTAAAAATTTTCCCATCGATCAATTTTTTTTTTAAATTGCATCATTGAATAGTTATGTCTAAATACATTATCTGCCAAAGTTTCAAGAAATTTCACCGTGTCGTTTTCTCCATAGCACATCCTAAATATAGCAATTTTGAGAGTATTCCTGACGCCAGATGGTATTACCAGTTTCGGAAGCTTCTAATAGATATACACATTAATTTCTGGTTGAAAGGTACTATTTTGGCTTTAATACACATTAAAGTGTTATTGTTGAATAATTATGAAATATCTAGCATATATTAATATCCTGTTTGGAGATAATCAAGGACAAAGCAGTTGAAATTGGAAAAAGGGGGGATGTCGTAAGATACCACCCTGGTATGAAAAATCTGACTAAAAAAAATCCTGTCGATTAATTTCTACCCAAAAATGTCACAGTAAAGAATATACACATAGACATCATTGCACCAAATTAAACAAACTGTTACCGTCGTATTCTTAAGATATTTAAAATTATGTTTTTCATGGATGGCAACCAAAAAAAGTTATTACACACTCATCTTTTGCTGTTTCTTTATTTGTGAGATAAACAAATTAGTTACCAATAATAACAAACTATTGAATTCTTATATTTGTCATAATGGATGTCCAAATTACCAAATTACTGCAATTGTCTTTTTTATTTTCATGTCAGATGGGGAGGGGGTGGGTGGTTTGAGGTTTACTCAACTTGATTAATTCATTACAAAAATCCAGACAGCCTCTCAGCTGTATTGTTAAATTCCTTCAAATTCTGTGCTCCAGTTGCATTCATTTGATTCTGGTTATTGTTTTGATGTCTTAGGTAAAGAAATTTTGAGTGTGTGTGTGTGGAGAGGGTCAGTATTACAAAAAATACTTTCGTTTCGCTTCGTTTTGGTAAATATAGCTACGTTTCATTTCGTTTCGTTCCGTTTCGGTATATTTCGTTTCGCGTTTCTTTTGGCATTTTACAGGTACCCTATATTTTAGTATTAAGTTTTTCAAAGTGACCAATTTATTTTTATAAATCATCACCAGGGGCAAGTGATTTCCTGACAAATAAAGCAATTGTACTATAGTTTCATAATATATAAGATTCTGATGTATATATTTAATATTTTTCTAATTGATAAACACTTAAAATGCATTAGGAAAACAAGTTTGTCACACATTTTTAACAACATATTTCGATGGCAATTTTTTCTGGAAAGAGATATTTCAATGATATTTTGTTGGCACAAGCATGTAATAATAACACACTTTTATTAGCAGCAATAAGATATAAAAAGAAAAGGAGCAAAGTTATAAAAGGTAAAAGGAAAATGAGTAATTTTTTTTAAACGGCCCATATCTAATGTAAACAATCTGTGTTGCCAAGAAACTTGGAATTGAGGAGGGATTTTCAAACGCACAGATGACCATATATTTGAGAAGACAATGAAAATAGAGTTGTCTCCCATACCCCAGGCCTACACCCTTAAATGATTTCGAATTTAAATTATTTTAAAAATAAATAAAAGAATAATCAAAATTAATGGTAGAAATTAGAAATATGTGTATATGTTTAAATGAAATTATAGTTAGTGTCGATATACATTTGTATCTGTCTCCACTTTGGTCTAAAAAAAATCATTATTGTAGCTAAACTGTGTTTTTTAATCTACTGTACATGTACTACCGTGAAATGATATATCCAATTTCTAACAAAGGGAATCCATCTTTTATCAACCTTGATATTCAAAGACAATTCACTGAAAATGCTTCAAAACGGGATGTAAACCGCTTCTCGGGCACCTCTCGGGATAAAAAATAAATAAATTTGGGCTTTGGACTATCAAACATTCGGACTATCGGACCTTCCGACTAACCTTCGGACTATCGGACCGTCGCCCTCTTAATAGGGAGATTGTTCAATCTTCTCAAGTAATGCTCTGAGGATTATGTAAATAAAGCTAAAAAAGTGAAATAAATTTGTATTCAGTGTCATGTATTATATTAGTTTCTATGTCAATCATATGTTACTTCCATTCAATAAGGAAATCTAATTGTCAAATATCTAGTGTTATTTATTATTAATAGAAAACGAAAGTAGAACTTTATATTTAGCAAGTTTTATTATATTAATGTACACAATAAAATATAATTTATGAATGGTTAAAATATCTGGATGGTATTTTATTATCATAAATAGGTATTAGGGTTGTTGGGAGCTGAGCAAGTTGTATAAAGAAAGATCAACTATCAAGGAAAACATGCATATTTTTTTATTTGGAAAAAAAATTGCTAAAATATTTATCTTATTTAGGCTGCATATCATACTAAATGTCTTTTGGGATAATTGGGATCAATAGTCTATGTTTAAATCTGATTCTGACGCTCCATAGTTTTTGTTTGCTTGTCAGTAGCTATGTACTGGTCCCCGGTTACCACTATCTTTTTCGTAAATAAGGTGACGGATCATTTCTTCAAGAAATAATCTGATGAATATGTAAGTATAGATCAAAATTTTAAAAATGAAATAGATTTGTGTTTTGTGTCATATATTGTTTATTATACTAAGACATGATTTACGTGTACTGAATAAGATCGAACGTTCATTGTCAAATCTCCTTGTATTAATTTATAATCGAAAACGAAAGTAGAAAATTTAAAGCATGTTTTAACATATTTAATGAACAATAAGATGCAATGTGTAAATATGTTACATTTTTATTGTTATTTTACAATTATTAATTGGAGTTTTTTTGCTTAAGAGATACACAAGCTGTGTACAAACAAGGTAGTGTTCATGTAAAATGCATGCCATGTATGTCATAGTGGAAAGTCGGGATACGTCGATATAATATAGATATCTCTTTTTGTAAATAAATTTATACAAATATCTCTAAAAATGCCGATATCTTTGTTTAAAGAAAATACAACCAGCCATATATCTTGGAAAAAGGATCTCAGTGTTGAAAATACAGATTAATTTACAGGTTTACACGTTCTCTTGTTTCATTTTTGTGTTTTTTCATTTAAGCACTGTTATACTCCTTGGATGGTTCTCTTCCAAATTTTCTTCTGTGACCATCCTCTATGCCCAAGATGGAAATAACGGCTGCCACATTCACGGATCAAAAGTATTTCCACACTAAGATATTTCCCTATATAATTCATACAAAACCACTTATTTGTTAAACATTCTCCTGAAGTCATTCCTTATCTGATTTTCTTGACATTTTCATCTTTGAAAGTAGAATTAATCAGAGGTTTTAATTACAAGCATTTATGATTTAAACACAAATGTAATTTCTCAATGTCACAATTTTCTATGATTATATTGTAAGATTGGAAATACAATGATATGATGAAGAAGAAGCTAATTTATTTCTGCATCTAATGCTGAAAATGTAATGAAAATCAGATAAGGAATGACTTAAGGAGAATGTTTTGAAAATAAGTGTTTTTGTATGAAATATATAGGGAAATATCTTAGCGTGGAAATACTTTTGAACCGTGAATGTAGATATCCGAACAATTATAAATCTGGGTTAATTCCATCATAAAGCAAGGCATAATTTGCATATGAAAACTTTTTAAAAATGATTTCTACATTTCCATAAAATCACTGGACCATTTGAAATCTCTTCATTATTTTTTCCCATGTTTTTGTGTTTCATTAAGAAGACTGACGGACAATAAATATATTAGAACTCTCCATGAGTTGTCTCTCTTCAGACAGTGTGACCGTTAAATCATGATTACTAGAGTGTTACAACTATTATTATTACACATTCTTATATTAAGAACCAATGAAAAATTAGAATTGATACCACATGATTTAGATTTATTTTAGACTAATGCACTCATTTAAGTGAAATCCATGCATTACAGTGCACTAGTCCTGGAACTAGTGCACGTCTTCAAAACTAGTGCACGGACGTCATCAATGACGTCATATAACGCCGCATTCCAAAAAAAATGTTTTTTTTAATATAAAAAAACATTGAAAAATAGACAAGATTACGGTAAACTTTAATACACGAAAATTCATTATCACAATGTTATAAATACATTATAGAAACATTGTTTGATGGGTTTTATCGAATAATTACCAATAAAAATACCACATAAAAAACAAACAAAAAAGCAACAAGAAACATGGAAGCGATTTTGTTACTTATATCTCTCGGAACTCGGAACAAAAGTAATTGAATACAAAAGATAAAAAGAAAAAGTAAATGTATATGAGATAACAATCCAATCTATATACAGGGGAGCAAATAGCAAGGAAATAGCGCTTTCATTGTTGTTCTTCATCCTGATGCTTACGGCATACAAAAGAGAAGAAATAACATAAAATCACAAATATAAAATACAACATAGTACCGGAATTACAGTAAATGGCTTACACTCTCCCCTGTTTAAGTCGTTGAAATAAAGTACTTAATAACTGCACGCTTGATCAATAGTGAGCTCTATTTTCCCTCGTGGTAGACCATTGACCGGGACGGATAAATCAGTGACCGACGCTTAGCGTCCGTCACTAGTTCATTCGTCCCGGTCAATAGTCTACCCCTTGGGAAAATAGATCTCGCTATTGACCTCGCGTGCAGTTATTAAGTACATATTACTAAACCTCAGTTATAATTTTCTATATAACAATCAACTCGATAGTTTTACTATTTTTCCAGGCTTATGTCGAGAAGTTTACTTCACCGGTCAATAGTTTCCAACTATTTCACCGACTCTGTCACTTGCAAGCGTCATAAGTACGTGATTTAAAACGTTTAAGTCTGAGTCAATTGCACGATTTAAAGGATCGGATAATCAAAGTCGCAATTTAAAATTGAAAAATAATATCGGTGAAGGAATGAAAATGTTCCAGAAATTCCTGACTTTTTGTCTGATGACTTTGTTTTGGCAAATGTATTGAATGATATATCCAAATTTGAAACAGAACAAATTTCAATTGAAAATAATTCACAGACTGTGGCTGTTACAAATACTCCAACTTTAAATACATTTAGAATTCCAGGAATGCAATCTATTTCTGGATTAACAATTAGCGGTATTAATAATTGCTCAGTGAACTTAAACTTTCATCAATAATTTATCATTTTAAGATTTATCTTCTTGATGTTCAAAAATGATTATTCTATTTGTGGTTAATATTATAACCAGTACTTGTCTTTTTAACTGTCCAGTGGGGGATTCAAAGGGGAGCTTCAGCCCCCCCCCCCCGTCGAATAATTCAAGCACATATATTAACATACGCTTTTCAAAGTTAGTTAACGTCACGATGTGACTTTTAATTGAATGGTTTCGATCTGTGTGATGAAAGTAAAAGAATATACAAATTAATTTCTTTGTATTGAATTAATCTTCAAAGAGGTAATTATAAGTAATTATGCTAAATCAAATTTTCAAGTTTATTTGAAGTTTTTATGAATGTATTGTCAAAATACCAATTAATATCAGGTATTGCCTTAAACCATTATATAAACATGTCTAGTGTCATAATTTCATATAGGTATAACCATCAACACCTGTAAATTGAGGCTCTTTAAAGGAAATTCTTTCTTAAATATCATTTATTTTTGCAAAAAATTTAAAGTCAAATGTTGCTGTATTACAAAAAAAATAAAAATACACGAGTTTCCGTATTGAAAATATATGAATACAGCTAGCATATTTTAAACTCTAAATGAAAATATAAATACATATAAAATAATTAAAATTAATTAGAAATAAAATCGACTTAAATTAGATTTTTTCCCTGCTATTGCTCGAATCCTTGAGCACTTTACAAAACTGCCAAAACACATATACACCAGAACAGAAGAAGCTGATGTAACATCTTTGTTGAATTCCATTTGCAACTTTGATTTTGTTGTAATTATTGTTATTGTTCAAATGTGCCTGGCTTTTAAGAAATGGCTCAGCAGATCACTAGATTTAGATTAAGCATATTTTATTGTTAACTATATAACATTTGGATCGGACACAAGTTATTCCAACTTACAAAGGTCCTCTACAAGAGAGATCACTTGACATAGGCCGAGCCTTTAAAAGCGTAAATTTAATTCAGAGCTCACTAGACTGCAGAGCAAATGTTGAACAATCCAACCACCAGTGTTTGGAGAGGAGTGCTAAAATATGTGAACCGCTAGACATAGAGGTTAAAAAAACCTAGAATTTGCGGGAGACAAAAAATGAGAGATAATGTTGAAGACTACTTTAGGAAGTCAATAACTGAACGTTTTCTCTTTTGTACGCTAAATGAAATGGAAACAATGTTTACCGCCCTCCACGCCAGAACCGCTTTGGGACTACAGTTGGTTCCATCAATTATTGAAAATATTGCTCCATATCTGAGCCCCCCCACCCCCCCCCCCCGTCACCAGAGTCTCTGGATCCGCCCCTACTGTCACATCAATTATTTTACCTTCAGCCATTATTTTGCATCTGACATCTCTTTCGGTATAATAAAACACTTATTAACTAGATATTCGGGAAATAGTTGGTATCTCGGGGTCAATAAGCGTACTATTCCCCTCATACCCAGTCAATAAGTATAACTTATTACATTGATAGAGTTGTATCTGTGAATAAAAAACATCATAGCTTTGCTTTAATTCGACCGATTTGTGCAATGTCAATGTCAGACTGTTTAATTAAGAATGTTGGTTTAGTACAAAGCTGAAATCATCGTCATCACATCCAACTGAACTTGTTCTGGCAATAATATAGCTGCACAAAGTGTCTTGTTGGCGCTAAGCAACACTCACTCACTCACTCACTCACTCACTCACTCACTCACTCACTCACTCACTCACTCACTCACTCACTCACTCACTCACTCACTCACTCACTCACTCACTCACTCACTCACTCACTCACTCACTCACTCACTCACTCACTCACTCACTCACTCACTCACTCACTCACTCACTCACTCACTCACTCACTCACTCACTCACTCACTCACTCACTCACTCACTCACTCACTCACTCACTCACTCACTCACTCACTCACTCACTCACTCACTCACTCACTCACTCACTCACTCACTCACTCACTCACTCACTCACTCACTCACTCACTCACTCACTCACTCACTCACTCACTCACTCACTCACTCACTCACTCACTCACTCACTCACTCACTCACTCACTCACTCACTCACTCACTCACTCACTCACTCACTCACTCACTCACTCACTCACTCACTCACTCACTCACTCACTCACTCACTCACTCACTCACTCACTCACTCACTCACTCACTCACTCACTCACTCACTCACTCACTCACTCACTCACTCACTCACTCACTCACTCACTCACTCACTCACTCACTCACTCACTCACTCACTCACTCACTCACTCACTCACTCACTCACTCACTCACTCACTCACTCACTCACTCACTCACTCACTCACTCACTCACTCACTCACTCACTCACTCACTCACTCACTCACTCACTCACTCACTCACTCACTCACTCACTCACTCACTCACTCACTCACTCACTCACTCACTCACTCACTCACTCACTCACTCACTCACTCACTCACTCACTCACTCACTCACTCACTCACTCACTCACTCACTCACTCACTCACTCACTCACTCACTCACTCACTCACTCACTCACTCACTCACTCACTCACTCACTCACTCACTCACTCACTCACTCACTCACTCACTCACTCACTCACTCACTCACTCACTCACTCACTCACTCACTCACTCACTCACTCACTCACTCACTCACTCACTCACTCACTCACTCACTCACTCACTCACTCACTCACTCACTCACTCACTCACTCACTCACTCACTCACTCACTCACTCACTCACTCACTCACTCACTCACTCACTCACTCACTCACTCACTCACTCACTCACTCACTCACTCACTCACTCACTCACTCACTCACTCACTCACTCACTCACTCACTCACTCACTCACTCACTCACTCACTCACTCACTCACTCACTCACTCACTCACTCACTCACTCACTCACTCACTCACTCACTCACTCACTCACTCACTCACTCACTCACTCACTCACTCACTCACTCACTCACTCACTCACTCACTCACTCACTCACTCACTCACTCACTCACTCACTCACTCACTCACTCACTCACTCACTCACTCACTCACTCACTCACTCACTCACTCACTCACTCACTCACTCACTCACTCACTCACTCACTCACTCACTCACTCACTCACTCACTCACTCACTCACTCACTCACTCACTCACTCACTCACTCACTCACTCACTCACTCACTCACTCACTCACTCACTCACTCACTCACTCACTCACTCACTCACTCACTCACTCACTCACTCACTCACTCACTCACTCACTCACTCACTCACTCACTCACTCACTCACTCACTCACTCACTCACTCACTCACTCACTCACTCACTCACTCACTCACTCACTCACTCACTCACTCACTCACTCACTCACTCACTCACTCACTCACTCACTCACTCACTCACTCACTCACTCACTCACTCACTCACTCACTCACTCACTCACTCACTCACTCACTCACTCACTCACTCACTCACTCACTCACTCACTCACTCACTCACTCACTCACTCACTCACTCACTCACTCACTCACTCACTCACTCACTCACTCACTCACTCACTCACTCACTCACTCACTCACTCACTCACTCACTCACTCACTCACTCACTCACTCACTCACTCACTCACTCACTCACTCACTCACTCACTCACTCACTCACTCACTCACTCACTCACTCACTCACTCACTCACTCACTCACTCACTCACTCACTCACTCACTCACTCACTCACTCACTCACTCACTCACTCACTCACTCACTCACTCACTCACTCACTCACTCACTCACTCACTCACTCACTCACTCACTCACTCACTCACTCACTCACTCACTCACGCACGCACGCACGCACGCACGCACGCACGCACGCACGCACGCACGCACGCACGCACGCACGCACGCACGCACGCACGCACGCACGCACGCACGCACGCACGCACGCACGCACGCACGCACGCACGCACGCACGCACGCACGCACGCACGCACGCACGCACGCACGCACGCACGCACGCACGCACGCACGCACGCACGCACGCACGCACGCACGCACGCACGCACGCACTCACTCTCTCACTCACTCACTCACTCACTCACTCACTCACTCACTCACTCACTCCCTCCCTCCCTCCCTCCCTCGCTCCCTCCCTCCCTCCCTCCCTCCCTCCCTCCCTCCCTCCCTCCCTCCCTCCCTCCCTCACTCACTCACTCACTCACTCACTCACTCACTCACCCACCCTCCCACCCACACACCCACCCGCTCGCTCGCTCGCTCGCTCGCCCGCCCGCAGATTGATCAGATTGATTGAAATGTTGGTAAATAACAGTATTAACATTATCAATGATGTTTGATCTATGACCTCATATCTGTTTGTGTAGTTTATCTTTCGTTTCACCGACATATATTTCTATCATATGACTGATTATATTTTTAGCTTGTCTGTCAATATACCTGCTGCTTGTTGCTCCTGTCTCTCCCAATTCTTCAGACGGTGACAGTCCCCTTTTTAATCATGTAAGTATAAATCAAAACTGGTTTTAATTTGTTTTCAGTGTCATATATTATCAGTTTTATTTATTCCTAGTTTGACTTAAATCTATTGTGGTCGAATTTATTCCAAGCACATTGGTTAAGGTTTCAAACTGGTTTGCTAAACTGTTCCTTTATTTAAGAAAACCGGTATAAAACTGGGCTGAAACCCAAACTGGTTTTCATGTTTATCGAGTCCAAACCAAAACCAGTTCCAGAAATTTAGCAAACCGCACGAGAGGTTTTGAAACATGGCGGCATCTTCCGATTTTCGAAATTTGTGTTAGAGAAAATATTATGAAAGTTGAACCAAATGTAGTCTTTTATTTTATAATTATAGAATTTGCAATGGCCACACCGGAAATATGTGACCCCTGCCAGACTCGTAATATAACTAAAACATCTGTGAGCTGGTGTATGGAATGCGAGGAAGAATTATGCACTGAATGCACAGAACACCATACAGCTTTGAAAATGGCGAGAAATCATCATGTTGTTGACTTAAAGCTTAAAAAATCTTATGCGTCACTGTTGAAAAAGTCTAGTCTCGTTTGCGAACAACATAAAGATTGTGATGTAGAGTATTTCTGTGTTGACCATGATGAACTATGTTGTCGGGATTGTCTGGCTAAAACACACAAATCATGTGGCAATACCATCTCTCTGGATTCGGCGTCAAAGGGTGCCAAACAATCTCAACTATTTTCTGATTGCCAAGAACAGTTGACTATTATTAAACAAACGTACAAGAGTATATTGAAATATAGAGAAGAGAATGTGAATGGTATAAAAGATGACAAAGAAAAAATAAAAGAAAACATGAAGAAACTTAAAGAGAAGCTCATCCAAAGAATTAAGCAAGTAGAAAAGGAGCTGACTAATAAGTTAGATATACTAGTTCAAGAAAACACAAAGTTTCAACAAGATGAAATTTCCAAAGTGTTAGAGGTCACAGAAGAGGTTGAATTATACCTGAAAGAAATTGTGTTTATCGCTGAAAATGGATCAGAAAAACAAGCCTTCCTTCTAAGCCGAAAAATAGATAAATACCTACACCAAGTAGATAATGAATTACAAACAACTACATCACAACTGAATCGAGTCACGCTCTCTTTCGATGAATCTAACGATTTATTGTCGTCCATTAAAACATTTGGAGACGTCACAGTTAACATAATAATTGACCACGGCATAACCCACAAGACAATAAAAGACCAACAAGCCCAGTTTGTATCAGATAGAGCTACCACAATGTCAACTTTTAAACTTCAGAATCGTATTGAGGTAAAAGAAAGAGGTATTACAGGTATGGTTGTTACAGATGATGATCATTTACTTCTATGTGATCATAGGTCAGCTAATGGTAAATTAGTGGCTGTATACTACCCCAGTGGAAAGTACATGAAGAGCATTGACGTATGTAATCGACCATGGGATATAGCTATAATACCCAGAACACACAGAGCCGTCGTGACGCTTGACAACAAGAAGATACAGTTCATCAACCTACAAACATTTACACAAGCTGATAAACTAATAACTATACCGAATTCTTCTAATATATGTGGTATAACAGCTACCAGTGACAACATCATTGCTGGTGACACACGGAGGATTCATTGTTTGGATACAGAGGGGACATATCTAAGGACAATTACATTATCAACAGGGTCATCTGCACATTACCTCTGTATAGGTCACAATAACCAGATATATTATACTAACCCGAGTTCAATCAACTGTGTACAGTGGGATGGAACGGAAGTATTTTCGTATAGAATACCAAATGAAAAGATTCACAGGAAAATAGCAATCGACCGTAATGGAAACGTTTATGTTGCTGGGCAAAGTACAAACACCATACAACGACTACATTCAGATGGTGCAGTGGTTTGCGTAGTATTGAACGTAGAAGATGGAGTCAAACAACCTTTGTCTATCTGTTTCAACAAAAGTTGTGACAAACTGTATATGGCTAATCAGAATTCATCTGTTGTACATGTGTATTCATGTTCATAACGTGGATTACCCGAATCTTATCTAGGTTATATTACTCTTACTGATATGTACATGACATTGTTATATTTTTACTTAACATTTAACTTGCTTGAAATTAAAGGAAGCTGTCTATAAAACAATAACAAAAACATAAATAAAATACAATATGTGAACAATATTATAAAACTTTTTTTTTGCAGAATTTTATAAATTAAATTAAATTATAGAATGAGGTTGAGCATTATGTACATATAGAAGTTTCTGTATTTTATGTATCTTTTATAAATATGGATGGAGTGTTTTAATATGATCTTTTCGAACTTTTACTTTTTGTTTTATAAGTTATTGTTAATACACCAATTGTGATTTTCAATTGACACAAAAATAAATCCTAGCATACATATATTGGTTCATTCTCTTAAAATTGGGAACAACAAATTTATTCTAGATTTTCCTTCTTAAATTCTTGAATTACAATATTGTATCTTAAAGACAAAATATACTAATTTCTCTATATATAGATACATGTATATTATATACAATGTAATCAACATTATGTTTATTAGATCTTATGTTACACTAACAACTTAATCTAACAAACATCACCCTATTTTAATTATATTTTATTATATATATATAGTTCATTGAATATTTACATCTGTCCTATGCTTATTTAGTGTGTTTGTGTATTTTTAGCACACCTGTGAGCTATTTGTCATCACTTTTCGTCCGTCGTCCGTCCGTCAATATTTCACATTTTAATCTTCTCCTCAGAATCCACTGGGCCAATTGCAACCAAACTTTGGTGGAATAGTCCTTGGATGGCCCCCTTCCAAAATTGTGTCCGGTGATCCCGACTTCCAACCAAGATGGCCGCCAAGCTGAAAATAGAAAAAGGGGGAATGAAATTTTAATTGTCCATTGCTGCTCTAGTGTAAGTCAAAATGAGCTCAAATTTTAACTGCAGCTACATGGCAAGGAGTAGTTTAACATATATTCCGGATTTTTCTGTGAAATTTTTCTTTCAGCCGATATATACCGATTATGCAAATTAGGCAAAATAAAAGATCACATTTAAATCTTCTCCTCTGAAACCGCTAAACCAAATTAAACCAAACCTGACAGGGATGGTCCCTGGGTGGGTCCTTTTCAAAACTGTGTCTGACAGCCCCGCCCTCCATTCAAGATGGCTGCTGTTGCTAAAAATAGAAATTTCTTCAATTGTTCATTGGTGCTTTAGTATAAGTCAAAATGAGATCAAATTTTAACTGCATCTACATGGCAAGGAGTAGTTTAGCATATATTCGGGGTTTTTGTTTGAAATTTTTCTTTTAGCCGATTTTGACCGATTATGCAAATTAGGCATATTTTGATAAAAGATCACATTTAAATCTTCTCCTCTGAAACCGCTGAATCAAATTAAACCAAACCTGACAGGGATGGTCCCTGGGTGGGTCCCTTTCAAAATTGTGTCCGTCAGCGCCGTCCTGTATCCAAGATGGCCACCGTTACTAAAAATAGACATGTCTTCAAATGGCCACAACTGCTCTATTTTAAGCCAGAATGTTCCCAAATTTGAACTGTATAAGCATAATGATGATCTTTTTAACATGTATTACAGGATTCTTTATGAACTTTGAACTTTTGCCGATCTTAACCGATTATGCAAATTAGAAAAAGGGGGGATGAAATTAAAACAAAATCTTCTTCTCTGAAATTACTGAGGCAACCTCAACCAAACTTTGCTGAAATGATTCTAGGATGGCTTCCTTCCAAAATTGTGTCCGGTGATCCCGACTTCCAACCAAGATGGCCGCCAAGCTCAAAATAGAAAAAGGGGGGATGAAATTTTAATTGTCCATTGCTGCTTTAGTGTAAGTCAAAATGAGCTCAAATTTTAACTGCAGCTATATGGCAAGAAGTAGTTTAACATGTATTCCGGGTTTTTCTGTGAAATATTTCTTTCAGCCGATATATACCGATTATGCAAATTAAGCATATTTTGATAAAAGATCGCATTTAAATCTTCTCCTTTGAAACCGATGAACCAAATTAAACCAAACCTGGCAGGGATGGTCCCTGGGTGGGTCCCTTTCAAAATTTTGTCCGACAGCTCCGCCCTCCATTCAAGATGGCCGCTGTTACTAAAAATAAACATTTCTTCAAATGGCCAAAACTGCTCTATTTTAAGCCAGAATGTGCCCAAATTTGAACTGTATAAGCATAATGATGAGCTTTTTAACATGTATTACCGGACTTTTAATGAACTTTGAACTTTTGCCGATTTTGACCGATTATTCAAATTAGAAAAAAGGGGGGGTGAAATTAAAAAAAATCCTCCTCTGAAACTACTTGGCTAATCTCAACCAACTTTGCTGAAATCATTCTTGTGTGGTCCTTCTTCCAAAATTGTGTCCGGCATTTCAGAACTCCGACCAAGATGGTCACCACAGCCGAACTTAATTTAACATAGGACCCTATGGGAAATTCCCATAAAATCTTCTTGTTTGAAACCATTTGCTCAATAAGAACTAAATGTTGATGAAATAGTCATTGGATGGTTCTCTTCCAAAAATATGTCACGCAGTTCGGTCCTTCTACCAAAATGGCTCCCACAGCCGAATTTAGTTTAACATAGGAACCAGTTGCTCAATCGGAACCGAACTTTGATAAAATAGTCATAGTCCTCTTCCAAAATTGTGTCTGGTGGTCCCGCCCTCTGACCAAAATGGCTGCACAGCTGTACTTAGTTTAACATAGAACCCTATGGGAAATTCACATAAAAACCATCTTGTCTGAATCCAGTAGCTCAATTAAAACCAAACTTTGATGGAATAGTCATTGGATGGTCCTCTTCCAAAATTGTGTCCGGCAGTTGCGCTCTCCTGCCAAGATGGCCGCCACAGTGCAGTTGCGTTGTTATTGAAAGCAGCTTTGATCCAGGTGAGCGATTACAGGCTCCTGGGAGCCTCTGGTTGTTTGATATCGTAATTTCATTAGAGGAAGGATTCGTATGTATATTGTTATGTCTATCATCAGATATTAGAACCTTTGGTTGATCTATTGTTTGATTTACTACAAATAAAAATGTAAATGTTTTCCGCATTCTATTTTAAAATTATACTCCATTTGTATACTCGAACTTTTGTCTTTTTTTATTTTGCATTGAAGAAACAGTATGTGTTATTATAAAGGGTGTCCTGTTTTCATGTTTTCATGTGTCTTTTTGGTCAGAATTCTTCATTTTATTTACTTATAGAGAATATGGGTCCTTTTCCCGGACCTCATTCATGGTTGTAAGATATTAACATTTGGTCTCCATCTTCCATTGTTTCTTATTTATCATCAACATTGAAGATAATATCTTTGGCTTTTGCTTAAAATGATAAAAAGAACTAAGCAGTTTATTTTTTTCCTGCAAGTTGACAGAAATAATTGATTTTTTTCCCTTTATACTGAAGTTTTTATAGAAACAAAGTTGGATCCTTTTCGGGACGTCGCGTCATCATCATACGCCCCTCGAAGATTATTGGGGGTGGGGGGGGGGGGGGGTGGGGTGGAGGGGAAGTGGACATATATCCGAACGTAGTGTTAGTCAATGTTCGAAATTTAATTTGAAATTAAGCATTAGGAAGTAGGACCCAACGTATAATGGGAAAAAAGAATACCTTTATTTCTCTATGACTTGAGGACTAGGTACCAACCATTTAGCTATTAAGGAGATAAGGTTTGTCGCCCCTGGTCGGACAGTTCTTCCCACGTGAAACAAAAATCAAATTTTTTTTTACATGAAGCTTCAGTATTGCTTGTTTGTCGAATACTTTACGGTCACATCATTCATGTTTTGGATTTTTGAGAGCAAATTATTTTTTCTTTAAAATTTGGCAAAAAACTTTAAAGAAAAACATAGCCCCACTCCCTAATAGTAAATCAGCTGTGCTCTTACTTAATTTGATTCTCCAGATTTTGTTATATAATTTTTATTTGCTGTTCTATACTGTTAATGAAAATTATCTTTGACAAGAATAACGTGTTTAATGAAAATATACCAAATCATTAGATTTATAAATAGATCAATTACAGGAAGGAAGTGTGTCAAAGAGCAATTGAAGTTTTCCAAATGAACAAGATTTAAGTGTCAGCTTCCAAACGTCCAAAGATTATATTTCTCACTGATATATTTTCATGAGCCCTATATGAGGCTATGTAAATTTTAGATTTCAATATGAAAATATACTCGGGCTTATGACAGACTAGAGTCGTTAAAGAGATAATTGTAACAAACATAATGCAGAATCAGTACTAATTTTGATAATTTTAATGTTTGCAAATTATTAATCTTTTTGTGAAACTTATGTTTTAAATCAATTGTTTTGTAAATAATAGTCATAAATTTGGAGTACTTATTATACTCGCTGTATATTGAGTCATATCTATATATCATGTCTAAAATATTAATTGTAAAATAATTTCATAGTATAAACATGTAATTAACATAATATTAGAGGAAATTAACATGTAATTAATATAATATAAAGGGAATTAACATGTAATTAACATAATATTAGGGAGCATGAACATGTAATGAACATAATGTTAAAGGCAATGAACATGTAATTAACATACTACCGGTATTGGCGGGAATTATTGGCTTGCTCATCATAACCATGGAAATATATCAAAACATTGGTAATTATGGAAGGTAATTTCTGAATGTACTTGTGTCAAACCATTTCTCGCCAAGTTCCATTCCTCTCCTACTTTTTTATCAGATGTCGAAAAGCAAAGGAAATATAAGTAGGAAATGGATGTGTATTTACCGAGATGATACAAATAATGTTTGGGTGGCGAGTTGTAGTTCTATACCAATACCGCAGCCACTTTTTGTAAAGTAACAGTGTTTTTCTTGGGAATTGAATATCACAATTTGCAAATAGTATCGAGCGAATCTATTCCAATTTTTTATATCATGCTAGTATGATATCCTTTCTTATGAAAGTGGACCACAAACGACTTCAGTGGAAGAGACCATAGACTCATTGGTATGAACATGTATCGCTCACATTACGGTCATAGTAAAACATAGATCTCCAAGTACCATAAGCAAATTATAGTCATGTTTCTTGTAGTGGTTGAGGGGTGATGGTAAGAATTTCAATGGATTGTTGATTGGCTGCTTCACGTCCAGGGGCTGATGCATTGTGCATAATCAGGAGGAGGACAAGTTTAACGATAACTTAGAAAAAACCTGCATAGATATAAGAGAGGGATGGGCAAATATAAACAACTTTTATTGCTCTCACAAAAGAATGGAGAGTTGGACAAGGGTTGGAAGATTAGCATTTTGTAGAAACACTACAATACATTTCCTTAATTTCGAAATCTACAAAAGAAGCCTTTATCATGAAGGACGAACACTCTGCAAGCAAGTTATCAACCATGGTTCACGAACAGTGTTTCCGCACTATATCATGACAATGCCCAATAAAGAGGACGCCTCTTCCTATTTGTCATCTAGTAACGTATGGCAGCTCTGTATGTTAAGTGTAGTGAGCTGTCATCAGTATCTTTAATTGTTCAAGAGCAGTTTCTTCTTTTATGACCAATGTACACATGGTAATAGTGCAATGTTTATCCAAGGTAGTTTTTTATTGCTGGATTATAAGCAATCTATTATCTATTATCAGGTTGAACTAAAACAATATCACAAAACACCTGAATATATGTTAAAACTAATGATCAAACATTTGGTGTTCAATCGTTCAATTCTATTCTTCAGGAGGAATAAAACATCTTATAAGCAAATTGAGGAGAATATAATGTTTTTACCTAAAATGGGTACAATTTCTAAATGCCTTTTACTTTTAACATGTCTTGTATTTTATCATCTTATCTTCAGTGTATATTATTTATAGTCAATTGCAAACTTAATAAACATAGCTTTTATAATAAATGTTGTCAATGTTTTGTAGCTAATTTTCAACTATATTAAAATTGAAAAGAGGAATTTCTACTTAATTTTGTATATATTGCACTAAAATTGTATTTGTTAAATATGAGGTACAATTGCTTTAACACCACTAAAAATAGAAACGGAAACATCATTGGCCAAAAAAAAACACACAAAAAAGACAGTCAATGATTTACATAACACTACAGAGAATGCTAAAGATTTAGTAAGAGGAACAAAGTAAAATAAAGTGCTCTGAATGGATACGCAGATCCTGTTTCACCTATGACTTACTCTTGTTAAAAATATGGTGTCAGGAAAGATGAAAATATCGGTAATGTGACATTAATATTTTGCATAGGCTCATAGTTTGTCCGCAATTTTCAGCCATATTTTCATCATGAAGAGTTTGAAGATACCAAAGAGGTAATCAGAATTTATCAATCCATGAAGGACAGACAACACAATTGTCCAACGAAAATAACAAAAGGACAAAAACGATCTACAAAACATACAAAAGATTGAGTAACCGGGACGGGTTACCAGTTCCTGCTCTAGTAGTTAACAATAATTTCTGCATTGTTTTAATTTTATTTCAATCAGATTTCAAGGTAGTTTTTTTCCAATTAAATAAAAATGCAGCTGAGGTAAATCTATTCAAGCAAATTGCGACAGAAATATATTTTAAACAAGAAATGTGTGCATCACATAATACGCCCGTCTATATAAATTATCAAACGGTATACTGGTAATGACTCCAAAATAAATGGGGTTCTTCCCCTTCCACAGGGGAATCATGTGGCCAAGGTTGGTAAAGATCAAATATACAGAACTAAAGTTATCGTGCGGAAACGATCATGTTGTCAAAAACTCAATTTATAGTAACGGTGACCTTGACATTTGACCTAATGACCCCACAATAAAAATGGGGTTCTTACCATTCCACAGAGGAATCATGTGGCCAAGTGTATTAAAGATCCAATATATAGAACTAAAGTGATCGTGCGGAAACGACCCTGTTGTCAACAATTCTATTTATAGTAACAGTGGCCTTGACCTTTGACCTAATGACACCAAAATAAACAGGGTTCTTTCCCTTACAAAGGGGAATCACGTGGCCAAGTTAACGATCCGATATACAGAACTAAAGTTATTGTGCGGAAACCTGTGTGGACGACCGCCCGCCCGCAATACCCGATCACATAATACGGCCCCATCTCGAGACGGGCGTATAAAAAGTATATTGTAAGCCGTTCTGGTTTTAATAAATTTGATAAAGCTGATTAGTAACTTTCAGCAGGTCAGTAATATTTCCCGTAATGTAATTGAAAAAGATACATTCACCATCAAATGTTAGGTCCACCAAATGTTAGTTTTTCACTTGTCAGGTCACATACATTATCCACCAAACGTTAGGTGTTCACTTGTCAGATCACGTACATTCTCCACCAAATGTGAGGTGCTCACTTGTCAGGTCACGTCCTTTATCTACCAAATGTTAGTTGTTGACTTGTCAGGTCACGTTCATTCTCCACCAATTGTTAGTTGTTCACTTGTCAAGTCACGTTCATTCTCCACCAAATGTTAGGTGTTAACTTGTCAGGTCAAGTACATCCTCCACCAAACGTTAGGTGCTTACTTGTCAGGACACGTGCATTCTCCACCAAATATTAGTTGTTCACTTGTCAGGACACGTACATTCTCCACCAAATGTTAGTTGTTCACTTGTCAGGTCACGTACATTCTCCACCAAATGTGAGGTGTTCACTTGTCAGGTCACGTCCATTATCCACCAAACCTAAGGTGTTCACTTGTCAGGTCACGTATATTCTCCACCAAATGTGAGGTGTTCACTTGTCAGGTCACGTCCATTATCCACCAAACGTTAGGTGATCACTTGTCAGGTCACGTGCATTCTCCACCAAATGTGAGGTGTTCACTTGTCAGGTCACGTCCATTATCCACCAAATGTTAGTTGTTCACTTCTCTGGTCACGTTCATTCTCCATCAAAGTTAGTTCACTTGTCGGGTCACGTCCATTATCCACCAAATGTTAGTTGTTCACTTGTCAGGTCACGTACATTCTCAACCAAACTTTACGTGTTCACTTATCAGATCACGTACATTCTAAACCAAATGCTAGGTGTTCACTTGTCAGACCACGTGCATTCTGAACCAAACGTTAGGTGTTCACTTGTCAGACCACGTACATTCAGAAACAAATGTTAGGTATTCACCTGTGAAGCCACATACATTATCCACCAATACTAGGTGTCTAAACGTCATAGCATGTATGTTAGATCCTTACCTGTCAGGTCAAGTACATTCTCCACCAAAACGTTAGGTGTTCACTTGTCAGGACACGTACATTCTCAACCAAGCGTTATGTGTTCACTTGTCAGATCACGTACATAATAAACCAAATGTTAGTTGTTCATTTGTCAGGACACGTACATTCTGAACCAAGTGTTAGGTGTTCACTTGTCAGACCACGTACATTATAAACCAAATGTTAAATGCATTCTCCACCAAAGGTTAGTTATTCACTTGTCAGGTCATGTACATTCTGAACCAAATTTTAGGTGTTCACTTATCAGGTCACGTACATTATCAACCAGATGTTAGTTGTTCACGTGTTCGGTAACGTACATCTATGCTTGGTTTTCAACTCTCAGGCCACATACATTCTCCACCAAATACTGGGTTTTTACCTGTCATGTCACGTACGTTCTCCACCAATTATTAGGGGGTTGTGTGTCAGGCCACACACATTCTCCACAAATACTAGGTGGCTAAATGTCAGACCATGTACATTCTCCACAGCATATTATGTGCTCAGCTGTCAGGCCAAGTACATTCTCAGCCAAATGTTATGTGTTCACTTGTCTGATCATGTACATTGTATGTCAAGTGTTAGGTGTTCACTTGTCAATATACAACCATTTCATGACTTTCGATAATAAATCCATGACTCGGTTTGGCTTATATAATATGGTTTATTTATAGTGTTTTAGCGCCATTTTCAACAATATTTCAGCTATATCGTGGCGTTCAGTTTTATTGGTGGAGGAAACTGGTGTACCCAGAGAAAACCACAGACCTTCCGCAAGTCACTGACAAACTTCATCATATTTTGTTGTATCAAGTACACCTCGACTGATCGAGAGTCGATCTCGCAAAGTTAGTGGTGATAGGCACTGCTTGCATTGCTAGTTATATATCAAACTACCATACGATCACGACCATGACTGCCCCAATACTAGTTTTGGTGTAGATCAGAAGTTCAAAATGGCCATCTGCCTCGGTCAAAGCTTACATTATAGCTTTATCGAAATTCATGATCATCTCTCGGTGAGGCACTAAAGACAATGAATTAAATTAAATTTGGCAAAGATTTTAACATGTCAGATGATGTACAAATGATACAACTTAGTTAGAAATGTGTACACAGATATGGCAGCAAAGGTATCAATTGAAATTTATGATAATGTCTCCTGAGCTTAGCCAAGGTGAACAATTTCGGATTTTGTGAGCTTTTTGGTGACTTTTTCCATCAAAGTTATAGTCATAAATGCAAGTGTTCAACTCAAATATACAGTGGCGTAGCCATGGTAAAACTAGATGCTTTCTATTGCAAAAGAGATGTATATTTTTGTTTCGAAAATAACGAACCACAGTATATTTGTCGGTATGCATTAAGGTAGTAGCAACACTATTAGCTATATATTAAATGATTCCGAATTTAAATTATTTTAAAAAGAAATAAAAGAACAATTAAAATTAACTGTAGAAATTAGAAATATGTGTATATGTTTAAATGTACATTATAGTTAGAGTCGATATACATTTGTAACTGTCACCACTTTGTTCCAAAACATTCGTTATTGTAGCTAAACTGTGTTTTTTAATCTACTGTACATGTACTATCGTGAAATGATATATCCAATTTCTAACAAAGGAAATCCATCTGTTATCAACTTTGATATTCAAAGACGATTCACTGAAAATGCTTAAAAACGGGATGTAAACCATTTCCCGAGCTCCTCTCGGGATAAAAAAATATATATTTGGGTTTTGGACTATCAAACCTTCGGACTATCTGACCTTTGGACTGACCTTCGGACTATCGGACCGTCACCCTCTTAATAGGGAGATTGTTCCTTCTTCTCAAGTAATGCTCTGAGGATTATGTAAATAAAGCTAAAAAAAGGTAATACAATTGTATTCAGTGTCATGTATTATATTAATTTCTTTGTCAATCATATGTTACTTCCATTTAATAGGAAAACTAATTATCAAATATCTAGTGTTATTTATTATTAATAGAAAATGAAAGTAGAACTTTATATTTAGCAAGTTTTATTATATCAATGTACACAATAAAATGCAATTTATGAATGGTTAAAATATCTGGATGGTATTTTATTATCATAAATAGGTATTAGGGTTGTTGGGAGCTGAGTCAGTTGTATACAGAAAGATCAACTTTCAAGGAAAACATGCATATTTTTTTATTTGGAAAGAATTTTGCTAAAATCTTTATCTTAGTTAGGCTGTATATCATACTAAATGTCTTTTGGGATAATTGTGTGAAGTATTTTGCATTTTTGTTGCCATACTTGAACACAAAACGTTTCAATATATCAATGGTCTATGCTTAAATCTGATTCCGACGCTCCATAGTTTTTGTTTGTTTGTCAGTGCCTATGTACTGGTCCCCGGTTACCACTCTCTTATTCGTAAATAAGGTGACGGATAATTTATTCAAGAAATAATCTGATGAATATGTAAGTATAGATCAAAATTTTAAAAATGAAATCAATTTGTGTTTTGTGTCATATATTGTTAATTATACTAAGACATGATATACGTGTACTGAATAAGTTCGAAAGTTCATTGTCAAATCTCCTTGTATTAATTTATAATGGAAAACGAAAGTAGAAAATTTAAAGCATGTTTTAGCATATTTAATGAACAATAAGATGCAATGTGTAAATGTGTTACATTTTTATTGTTATTATATAGTTTTTGTGTTTAAGAGATACACAAGCTGTGTACAAGCAAGGTAGTGTTCATGTAAAAGGCTAGTCCGAGATTCCTCTGTCGTTTAACGGCCTTTATAAAGTTGCTGTAGCCGTTCAACGTCAGAGGGTAATATATACGGATTACAGCGGATTTGCCTCTCCAGCTCTAGGGTCGGCACATTTCCACGTTTCGTGGCTATCGGATTTTATTTTCTATCAGAAACCCTTATATAAATCGCTTCACCAATCATTTTTCTATTCATTCATAACCATATTACCCTCAGAAAGTAGTGTTACACTCCATTACAGCACGATTTTGCCTTAGATCCTAATATTCCGCCATTTGACTTCCATTTTTCAAACATTTGTCACGTGACTACGAGAAAACTACGATTACCGCAATGTATCATGGGAGATGATTTGCATATAAACAAACAAACAAATATGTTTATTGCCAATCATAGGTGTCTGTTAAGGCAGAACAATTAACATAAAATTTAATACAGTTGATTATATTGATTGGTAATGATTTTAACAGCAAATTTAGTGAATTACAGATAACCATAAGAAAAAAAAATGTTGTAGTACCTTGTCCAAAAAGGGGGAACGTAACACATGCTCTTTCCGAAGCCGTTGGTAACACTCTGCCATTGAATCTTTTCTTTCCAACACATTCTGTATTATTTCCTTCTGCTCTGCTTTGATCTGTAGATGGACTGTTTGTCCTGCAGAATACGCTTAAATGTATCGTCTTCCATGTGATTTGAATGTTGTTTACGTATGCAAATAATGCTCCAAATAATTTGGCACGCTGCATTAATTAGCTCCCATCATGCAATGCGTTGCTGTCATCATTCAGTTAGTATCGCGAGATCACGTGTGTAGATTCGAAAATGAAAGTTAATGGCGGAATAATAGGGTCTAAGGCAAAATCGTGCTGTAATGGAGTGTAACATCACTTTCTGAGGGTAAGATGGTTATGAATGAATAGAAAAATGATTGGTGAAGCGATTTATATAAGGGTTTTTGATAGAAAATAAAATCCGATAGCCACGAAACGTGGAAATGTGCCGACCCTAGAGCTGGAGAGGCAAATACGCTGTAATCCGTATATATTACCCTCTGACGTTGAACGGCTACAACAACTTTATAAAAGCCGTTAAACGACAGAGGATTCTCGGACTAGCAAAAGGCATGCCATGTGTGTCATAGTGGAAAGTCGGGATACGTCGATATAATATAGATATCTCTTTTTGTAAATAAATTTATACAAATATCTCTAAAAATGCCGATATCTCTGTTTAAAGAAAAAACAACCAGACATATATCTTGGAAAAAGGATCTCAGTGTTGAAAATACAGATTATTTTACAGCTTTACACGTTCTCTTGTTTCATTTTTGTATTTTTTCATATAAGCACTGTTATACTCTTGGATGGTTCTCTTCCATATTTTCTTCTGTGACCATCCTCTATGCCCAAGATGGAAATAACGGCTGCTACATTCACTGATCAAAAGTATTTCCACACTAAGATATTTCCCTATATATTTCATACAAAGCCACTTATTTGTTAAACATTCTCCTGAAGTCATTCCTTATCTGATTTTCTTGAAATTTTCATCTTTGAAAGTAGAATTAATCAAAGGGTACATTAATCTTTTCATGTATTTTTTCGAGCTTTTAATTACAAGCATTTATGATTTAAACACAAATGTAAATTCTCAATGTCACAACTTTCTATGATTATATTGTAAGATTTTGTGAAAAAATTAAGCTTGGTTTTTAAATCATGTCTTCAAGGAATAAAATGATATGAAGAAGAAGAAGCTAATTTATTTCTGCATCTAATGCTGAAAATTTAATGAAAATCAGATAAGGAATGACTTAAGGAGAATGTTATGAAAATAAGCGTTTTTATATGAAATATATAGGGAAATATCTTAGCGTGGAAATACTTTTTACCCGTGAATGTAGATGTCTGAAGAATTATAGATCTGAGTTAATTCCATCATAAAACAAGGCATAATTTGCATATGAACACTTTTTTAAAAATGATTTCTACATTTCCATAAAATCACTGGACCATTTGAAATCTCTTCATTATTTGTTCCCATATTTGTGTGTTTCATTAAGAAGACTGACGGACAATGATTATATTAGAACTCTCCGTGAATTGTCTCTCTTCAAACAGTGTGACCGTTAAATCATGATTACTAGAGTATTACAACTATTATTATTACACATTTTTATATTAAGAACCAATGAAAAATTAGAATTGATACCACATGATTTAGTTTTATTTTAGACTAATGCACTCATTTGAATGCAATCCATGCCTTACAATGCACTAGTCCTGGAACTAGTGCATGTCTTCGAAACTAGTGCACGGTCGTCATCAATATAAAAAAAACATTTAAAAATAGACAAGATTACGGTAAACTTTAATACACGAAAATTCATTATCACAATGTTATTAATACATTATAGAAACATTGTTTGATTGGTTTTATCGAATAATCACCAAGAAAAAAAAAATACCACAAAAAAAACCCAACAAATAAACAACAAACACGGAAGCGATTTTGTTACTTATATCTCTCGGAACTCGGAACAAAATTAATTGATGACAAAAGAGAAGAAGAAAAAGTAAATGTATATGAGATAAAAATCCAATCTATATACAGGGAAACAAATAGCAAGGAAATAGCGCTTTCATTGTTGTTCTTCATCCTGATGCTTACGGCATACAAAAGAGAAGAAATAACATAAAATCACAAATATAAAATACAACATAGTACCGGAATTACAGTAAATGGCTTACCCTCTCCCCTGTTTAAGTCGGTGTAATAAAGTACTTAATAACTGCACGCTTGATCAATAGCGAGCTCTATTTTCCCTCGGGATAGACTATTGACCTGGAGGGATACACTAGTGATCTCCGCTTCGCGTCAGTCACTAGGTCATTCGTCCCGGTCAATAGTCTACCCCTTGAGAAAATAGATCTCGCTATTGACCTCTCCTGCAGTTATTAAGTACATATTATTAAACCTCAGTTATAATTGTCTATATAAAAATCAACTCGATAATTTTACTATTTTTTCAGGTCAATAGTTTCCAATTATTTGAACTATTTGACCGACTCTGTCACTTGCAAGCGTCATAAGTACGTGACTTAAAACGTTTAAGTCTGAGTCAATTGCACGATTTAAAGGATCGGATAATCAAAGTCGCAATTTAAAATTGAAAAATAATATCGGTGAAGGAATGAAAATGTTCCAGAAATTCATGACTTTTTGTCTGATGACTTTGTTTTGGCAAATGTATTGAATGATACATCCAATTTTGAAACAGGTCAAATTTCAATTGAAAATAATTCAGACTGTGGCTGTTACAAATACTCCAACTTTAAATACATTTAGAATTCCAGGAATGCAATCTACTTCTGGAAAAGCAATTAGCAGTAATAATAATTGCACAGTGAACTTTAACTTTCATCAATAATTTATTATTTTAAGATTTATCTTCTTGATGTTCAAAAATGTTTATTCTATTTGTGGTTAATATTATAACCAGTACTTGTCTTTTTAACTGCCACTTCAATTATTTTACCTTCAGCCATTATTTTGCATCTGACATCTCTTTCGGTATAATAAAACACTTATAAACTAGATATTCGGGGAATAGTTGGTATCTCGTCAATAAACGTACTATTCCCCCCATACCCAGTCAATAAGCATAGCTTATTCCATTGATATAGTTGTATCTGTGAATAAAAAAATTCATAGCTTTGTTTTAATTCGACCGTGTTGTGCATGGCAATGTCAGACTGTTTAATGAAGAATGTTGGTTTAGTACAAAGCTGACATCATCGTCATCACATCCAACTGAACTTATTCTCGCAATAATATAGCTGCAAAAAGTGTGTTTTTTGGCGCTAATCAACACTCACTCACTCACTCCTTCACTCCCTCACTCCCTCACTCACTCACTCACTCACTCACTCACCATGATGAACTATGTTGTCGGGTTTGTCTGGCTAAAACACACAAATCATGTGTCAATGCCATCTCTCTGGATTCGGCGTCAAAGGGTGCCAAACAATCTCAACTATTTTCTGATTGCCAAGAACAGTTGACTAGTATTAGTCAAATGTACAAGAGTATATGGAAATATAGAGAAGAGAATGTGAATGGTATAAAAGATGACAAGCAAAAAATAAAAGAAAACATGAAGAAACTTAAAGAGAAGCTCATCCAAAGAATTAACCAACTAGAAAAAGAGCTGACCAATAAGTTAGATATACTAGTTCAAGAAAACACAAAGTTTCAACAAGATGAAATTTCCAAAGTGTTAGAGGTCACAGAAGAGGTTGAATTATACCTGAAAGAAATTTTGTTTATCGCTGATAATGGATCAGAAAAACAAGCCTTCCTTCTAAGCCGAAAAATAGATAAATACCTACACCAAGTAGATAATGAATTACAAACAACTACATCACAACTGAATCGAGTTACACTCTCCTTCGATGAATCAAACGATTTATTGTCGTCCATTAAAACATTTGGAGACGTCACAGTTAACAAGATAATTGACCACGGCATAACCCACAAGACAATAAAAGACCAACAAGCCCAGTTTGTATCAGATAAAACTACCACAATGTCAACATTTAAACTTCAGAATCGTATTGAGGTAAAAGGAAGAGGTATTACAGGTATGATTGTTACAGATGATGATCATTTACTTCTATGTGATCATAGTTTTGCTAATGGTAAATTAGTGGTTGTATATTACCCAAGTGGCAAGTACATGAAGACAATCAACGTGTGTTATCGACCATGGGATATAGCTATAATACACAGAACACACAGAGCCGTCGTTACGTTTGACAACAGGAAGATACAATTCATCAACCTACAAACATTTACACAAGATGATAAATTAATAACTATACCGAATTCTAGTTATATAGGTGGCATAGCAGCTACCAGTGACAACATCATTGTTGGTGACACACGATGATTCATTGCTTAGATACAGAGGGGACATATCTAAGGACAATAACATTATCAATAGGGTCTGCTGCACATTACCTCAGTATAGGTCACAATAACCAGATATACTATACTACCACGAGTTCAATCAACTGTGTAAAGTGGGATGGAACGGAACTATTTTCATATAAAATACCAAATGAAGAGATTCACAGGACAATAGCAATCGACCGTAATGGAAACGATACAAACACCATACAACGACTACATTCATAGCGCGGATTACACGAATCTTATCTAGGTTATATTACTCTTACTGATATGTACATGGCATTGTTATATTTTTACTTAACATTTAACTTGTTTGAAATTAAAAGAAGCTGTATATAAAACAAAAACAAAAACATAAATAAAATACAATATGTGAACAATATTATATAACTTTTTTTGTGCATAATTTTTAATCTAAGTAAATTATAGAATGAGGTTGAGCATTATGTACATAGAAGTGTCTGTATTTTATATATCTTTCATAAATATGGATGCAGTGCTTTAATATGATCTTTTCAAACTTTCACTTTTTGATTTATAAGTTATTGTTAATACACCAATTGTGATTTTCAATTGACAAAAAAAAATAAAAAAATCCTAGCACACATATATTGGTTCATTCTCTTAAAATCGGGAACAACATATTTATTCTAGATTTTCCTTCTTAAATTCTTGAATTACAATATTGTATCTTAAAGACAAAGTATACTAATTTCTCTATATATAGATAGATGCATATTAATTGTTCTCTGCTGTTTGTCATTGTGTTACATGTGTATATATCTGTTTGATTGCTATTGCATGTATATGCTTTTTGCAAGTAAAGAATTCATTCATTCATTCATTATATACAATGTAATTAATATTATGTTTATTAGATCTTATGCTACACTAACAACTTAATCTAACAAACATCTCCCTATTTTAATTATATTTTATTATATATATAGTTCATTCAATATTTACATCTGTCCTATGCTTATTTAGTGTGTGGGTGTATTTTTGTTTGTTATCGTAATTTCATTAGAGGAAGGGCTCGTATGTATATTGTCATGTCTATCATCAGAGATTAGAACCTTTGGTTGATCTATTTTTTGATTTACTAAAAAAAATGTAATAGTGTTCCGCATTCTATTTTAAAATTATACTCCATTTGTATATTCGAACTTTTTTCTTTTTTATTTTGCATTGAAGAAACATTATGTGTTATTATAAAGTGTGTCCTGTTTTCGGGTGTCTTTTTGGTCTGAATTCTTCATTTTATTTACTTATAGAGAATATGGGTCCTTTTCCCGGACCTCATTCATGGTTGTAAGATATTAACATTTGGTCTCCATCTTCCATTGTTTCTTATTTATCATCAACATTGAAGATATTATCTTTGGCTTTTGCTTAAAATGATAAAAAGAACTAGACGGTTTATTTTTATCCTTTAAGTTGACAGAAATAATTGATTTTTTTCCCTTTACACTGAAGCATTTATAAGAAAATTTGGATCATTTTTCTGACGTTGTGTCATCATTATGTGCACTCTAGGTTTAGGGGGGTGGGGGTGGACATATATCCGACCGTTGTGTTCGTCAATGGTCGAAATTTAATTTGAAATTAAGCATTATGAAGTAGGGACCAATGTATAATGGGAATCAAGAATGCTTTTATTTTTCTTTGACTTGAGGACTAGGTACGAACCATTTAACTTTTAAGGAGAGAAGGTTTCTCCCCTGGTCGGACAGTTCTTGCCACGCGAAACAAAAATCAGATTTTTTTTACATGAAGCTTCACTATTGCTTGTTTGTCGTATACTTTAGGGTCACATCATTTATATTTTGCATTTTTGAAAAGAAATTATTTTTTCTTTGAAACTTGGCAAAAAAAATTGCCCCACTTCTTAAAAGTAAATTAGCTGTGCTCTTACTTAATTTATTTCTCCAGATTTTGCTATATAATTTTTATTTGCTGTTGTATACTGTTAATGAAAATTATCAGTATTAATTTTGATAATTTTAATGTTTGCAAATTATTAATCTTTTTGTGAAACTAATGTTTTAAATCAATTGTTTTGTAAATAACAGTCATCAATTTGGAGTACTTATTTTACTCACTATATATTGAGGCATATCTATATATCATATCTAAAATATTAATTGTAACATGATTTCATAGTATACACATAAATACCATAATATTAGAGGAATTAACATGTAATTAACATAATATTAAAAGGAATTAACATGTAATTAACATAATATTAGAGGAATTAACATAATATTAGAGGAATTAATATGTAATTAACATAATATTAAAGGGAATTAACATGTATTTAAAATAATATTAGAGAGCATGAACATGTAATTAACATAATGTTAAAGGGAATGAACATGTAATTAACATACTATCGGCGGGAAATATTGGCTTGCTCATCATAACCATGGAAATATACCAAAACATTGTTACTTATGAAAGATAATATCTGAATGTACTTGTGTCCAACCATTTCTCGCCGAGTTCCATTCCTCTCCTACTTTTTTTTATCAGATGTCGAAAGGCAAAGGAAATATAAGTAGAAAATGGATGTGTATTTACCGAGATGATACAAATAATGTTTTGAGTGGCGAGTTGTAGTTCTATACCAATACCGCAGCCACTTTTGGCAAAGTAACAGTGTTTTACTTGGGAATTGATTGTCACAATTTGCAAATAGTACCGGAAGAATTTATTCAAAATTCATATATCATGCTAGTATGATATTTTTTCTTATGAAAGTGGACCACAAACGACTTCAGTAGAAGAAACCATACACTGACTGGTATGAACCTGTTTCGCTCACATTACGATCATAGTAAAACATAGATCTCAAAGTACCAAAAACAAATTATAGTCATGTTTCTTGTAGTGGTTGAGGGGTGGTGGTAAGATTTTCAATGGATTCTTGTTTGGCTGTTTCACGTCCACGAGCAAATGCTTAGTGCATAATCAGGAGGAGGACAAGTTTAACCATAATTGAAAAAAATCTGCACAGAAACAAGAGAGGGATGGGCAAATATAAACAACTTGTATTGCTCTCACAAAAGAATGGAGAGTTGGACAAGGGTTGGAAAATTAGTATTTTGTAGAAACACTACAATACATTTCCTTAATTTCGAAATCTACAAAAGAAGCCTTTATCATGAAGGGCGAGCACTCTGCAAGCAAGTTATCAACCATGGTTCACGAACAGTGTTTCCGCACTATATCATGACAATGCCCAACAAAGAGGACACCTCCTCCTATTTGTCATCTAGTGAGGTATGGCAGCTCTGTATGTTAAGTGTAGTGAGCTGTCATCAGTATATTTAATTGTTCAAGAGCAGTTTCTTCTTTTATGACCAATGTACACATGGTAATAGTCCAACGTTTATCCAAGGTAGATTTTTTTGCTGAATTATAAGCAAACTTTATCTATTATCAGGTTGAACTAAAACAATATCACAAAAACACCTGAATATATGTTAAAACTAATGATCAAACATTTGGGGTTCAATGGTTCAATTCTATTCTTCAGGAGGAATAAAACATCTTATAAGCAAAATGAGGAGAATATAATTTTTACCTAAAATGGGTATAATTTCTGAATACATTTTACTTTTAACATGTCTTGTATTTTATCATCTTATTTTCAGTGTATATTATTTATAGTCAATTACAAACTTAATAGACATAGCTTTCATAATAAATGATGTCAATGTTTTGTAACTGTAATTTTCAACTATATTAAAATTGAAAAGAGGAATTTCTACTTAATTTTGTATATATTGCAATAAAATTGTATTTGCTAAATATGAGGCCCAATTGCTTTAACACCACTAAAATAGAAATGAGTGAGAGGTTTGAAAACATCAATGGCCACAAAGAAAAGAAAAAAAAAGACAGACAATGATTTACATAACACTACAGAGTAAACTAAAGATTTAGCAAGAGGAATACAGCAACAAAGTGAAAAAAAGTGCTCTGAATGGGTACGCAGATCCTGCTTCACCTATGACCCATTTATTCTTACTCTTGTTACAAATCTGGAGGTTAGTCAGGAAAGATGAAAATATCAGTAATGTGACATTAATATTTTGCAGAGGTTCATAGTTTTTACTGCAATTTTCAGCCATATTTTCATCATGAAGAGTTTGAAGATATCAAAGGGGTAATCAGAATTTGTCAATCGAAGAAGGACAGACAACACAAAGAAAATGACAAAAGGACAAACACGATCTACCAAACACATCATTTTAAAGATCGAGTAACCGGGACGGGTTAGCAATTCCTGCTCCAGTAGGTAACATTAATTTCTGCATTGTTTTATTTTTATTTCAATCAGATTTCAAGGTAGTTTTTTCTCTAAATAAATAAATATACAGGTGAGGTAATTCCACATGTTAAAAGAAAGTTACAATCAGAGACAACCATTGTCTATACAATCCATTGTCTATAACAACCATTTTCTATAACAGCCGGATCCGTTGTTGTCATGAAACTATGATAGTTGGATTTACAACTATATGTGCAATTAGTGCCTATCACCACTAAAGTTTTAAGTTCGAACCACCTTCATGGCGAGATGTACACGATACAACGTTATGTGATAAAGTTTGTCAGTTACCTGCAATAGGTGGTTTTCTCCGTGAACTCCGATTTCCTCCACCAATAAAACAAACTGCCACGACATAACTGAAATACTGTTGAAAGTGGCGTTACACCTCATACACCAAACAAACATATTAGAACCATGCTTTTTGGCCGATTGTTTCTGTAGAAGAATTTCCAAACACAATTCCTGCAAGCTTGGTCAGAATTTACACATTGGCGCCAGAGTTGTAGGATTTTGTTTGCACTTGGCCAATCAAAAACGTAAATAATCTTTGGCGTTCATGTTGTGTGACCAATCGGAACAAACTGAGCATTTTCTAGAGGAGCTTGCATACGTCATTCGTATTATTTCCAAATGAAGAAGTGGTTCAAGGCGAAAAGATTTATTTATGTTGCCCAATGAGAACGAGTATTAATTGCCTATCACGGTCATAGCTGTCATCAAATCAGAACAAAATAAAGTCCATGTGTATATTATTTTCATAAAACATTCACGCAAAGTTTGGTAGCAAAGTTTCAAAGGGGATCAATATGTGAAATGCAAACCACAGACGAAGTACAATTGAGGACGAACGAATACCTTGCATAATCTTTTGGGCAATTGAGCTCATATAAAAGATATGCGCTGTTACAAGTGATGATTTCAATTTGACCGATATGAACCTTTGGTTCAATAGCTTCCTTGTTAGGAACAACTCTCTCTTTCTCGAGGAAATCCTGATACAACAATGTACACTCAGTTATTTGCTAGGTTTTATATTTTAATCATATCTGAAAATACAATAAAAAAGCGCATTGCTTCACTAAGAGAGTTTAGGCCCATTCATCCACCATAACCTTGCCACTTTTTATTGAAGTGTACGATCACGTAAAGGTAGCGATTTTACGTCTTTCTACAAATTTCCTATTTAATCCCGGAACTGTTCGAACAGCGTGTTCTTCTTAATTTGGATTTTGATTTTATTGCACCGATGGCAGTTTTTGTAAAGTGAGATTTGTGTTAATTCATATATAGAGCAAACAAACATTATATATGAACACTTTTAAAGAATAATTTCTACATTTCAATTATATCACTGGACCATTTGAAATCTCTTCATTATTGATTTCCATGTTTTTGTGGTCTATAAAGAAGACTGACGCCCACTAGATATATCAGAACTCTTCGTGAGTTATCTCTCTTCACACAGTTTGACCGTTAAATTATGATTACTAGAGTGTTACAACTATTACTGTACCAATGGCATAGTTGTATCTGTGAACAAAAATCATAGTTGCTTGTTGTTCAACAAGTTTTAATTCGACCGAGTTGTGTATATATGTTCAAAGCGAGACTGTGTAATTAATAATGTTGGTCTAGTACAAAGTGGACAGCATAGTCATCACATCCAACTGAATTTGTTCTCGCCATGATATAGCTGCAAACATTTCTCCTCTGTCGGTAAGCAACACTCACTCACTCACTCACTCACTCACTCATGAGAACGAATAGTAATTGCTTATTACAGCCATTGATGTCATCCAATCAGAACAAAATGAAGTGGATGTGTTTCAAAGGAGGTCAACATGTTAAATCTAAACCACAGATGAAGGACACAGGAGGACGGATGAATACCTTACATAATCATTTTGCCGAATGAGCTAAAATATTGATTAATATGAAATATAAGCGCTGTTACATTTCACCAACTTTCGAAGTGATGACTTCAATTTGGTCATTAGGAACCACTGGTCCAGTAGCTTCCTCTTGTTAGCAACAACCATCTATCAAGGACATCCTGATACCACAACACTGTACACCCATAACGACGACTCTTTTTTATTGAAGTCAGGATCTTTTTACTATTTTACTATTTAATTTCAGAACTGTTCGTAGTGCGTTTTCTTCTTCTTTTTTTTTAAACATTTTTATTATGTAACAATTTTGTTTGCGAAAAAATGAGATTCGAGATAATACAATATAGGAAAATGTATAATTTACATATGGATACCTTTGTTTTCTAGATGCAATTTCTACATTTCCATAAAATCACTGGACCATTTGAAATCACTCCATTATTCTTTTTCGTGTTTTAGTAGAATTAAGAAGACTGGCGCACAATTAAATATATTAGAACGACAACATATTTTATCAACACAGAAATACTCTACCTCACAATCCGTATGTTGTTCACAGGCTAGACTAGGCTGTTTCAACAGTGCAGCATGTGATGCTTTTAGCTTTAAATCAACAACGTAGTGATTTCTCGTCGCTTTTAAAGCCTTTTGGAATTATATGCATTCAGTACACACATCTTCCTCGCATTCCATGCACCATCTCACAGATGTGTTAATTACATTACGACCTTGGTGGGGGTCACAAATCGTAGCTGTTGCCATGGTATATTTTATAATAATAAAATAAAAGTTTAGTTTGGATGCAACTGTCATTATATTTTCTCTAACACACATTTAGAAAATCAGAAATTAATAGCTAAATCTAAATATGAAGTTCGTTTCTGGAAGTTTCTATTACATTGTGAGAAAATAGGCTATGTAGAGCATGTAGTCGCTTACCAGTGATGCTATGCCTTGAAGGGAAATCGAAGAAAAAAAAAGATTGATGTCTCGCCAGCCCTTGCAAATTGTCTATTTTAAGTCATATCCGAAAATAATTTAAATCAAAGGACCATGAAACTAAAATTAGGGTAAAGTGGCATATGCAGTAATATGTACATGTACCTTCCATCAACAATGTAGAGACACAGCATGGTGAGCCTAGGTGGTATTTACTATGGAGAAACTAATCTAATTACAACAACTTGATTTTGTTAACATATAATTAAGAGTCATAGCTCTGAAACTATAAACGTCAAATACCTCTAATTCTACATATTGAAGAAGCTTGCATTATAATAATTGCCGCTTCTGAAAGCGTTTCACCGACTCCGCATACAAGGCTTGAACAAACCATGTCTTCTGCAAATCAAGACGTTCTTGATCAGAATGAATGAAATGAATCTGTAGATTTAGAACGAAGTCGAAATGATGATACGGATGTTCCAAACAATGAAGACAAAATACATGCAGAAGTACAAAGAATCATCATTCTTCATATCCCTGTTTAACTTCGTCAAAAAAGGGAGAACACTTGGTCAACTGTACGGTCTGCAATGCGGACTTTTGTTGCAGTCGTGCTGGAAAGAATTACAACAAAAGGTATTGCTTTCGCCATGTTCAATGTAAACAACACATTTAATAAAAGTCACACTTTGATTTCGAAAAGCCTTTGTGACAAAAACAGAAACAATTAAGTGACAACCGATAACAACATTGAATCTATCATCGTCAAGTGCCAACACTTTCTCAACGTATTTCAAAGCAATGTTTTCTGATAACAAAATAGCCTCTGGTGAGAAAAATATTTGAACTTAATCTATCTCTTTGCAAAGATTATGTTCCTTTAGAATTAGGGGAACTGTCCCAATTCTGTACACAATGTCTCTCTCTCTTTGTCGAAACTTCAGACCTAAACCTAGTTATTGTGGTGTGAAATTTACTGTTTTTTCTGGGGGTTGTACTGCCCATTCATCAATGTTATAATGGTCATTGTTTTATTTATGGTTTGAATAATCTTTAGTTTTCTGTGTATTTTTGTAGATCGTTGTTTGTCCGTTTATCCATTTTGTTTTTGGTCATTGTGTTGCATGTCCTTCTTCGATTTACGAATTTTGATTACCCCTTTCGTAATTACTGTATATAAGTACAATATATATCTTAATACCTTTATTTGTATCAACAAACCAATGTGTGTCAGCCAGATGTATACATGCAAGAAATGCGAAGAAAATAAAAAGCACAACAATAATTTGGAGATATTTAAAAAAATTCTCATTAGGATATTTAATGATAATCGTAACTCACGCACTATATGAGAGTAAAGGTTCATTATTAGCATTAATGAACGAGTTACGCAATAGCTATCATGACAACGTTGGACTTCTGGTTAGCGGTCTCGCACAGGTTATCTGAGAATTGCTAGATAATTACCCGAAGTTTATAAATATTGTCAAAATGTGTCGGGAGCGTGTTCTTGTGCTAACACATTTTTGTCTTGCAATAATCTGATTCAACCCACCATTTCTTTAGAAATGCCTGTACCAAGTCAGGGTCATTACGGTTTTCACAGTTTTCCGGTTGTTGACTGATTTTGTCTGTTTATATAATTATGAGTTTTGACTTTCCCTTTGTAAGATTGTTCGGAGTTCGGTAATTTTGTTATTACCCTTATCGACTTTGGTATTTCAAGATGGCAAATATAAACGAAATCAATGATAGTGATTTCTTCATTTGATGGTATGCCTAAATTATAATGTATGTGCCTTGGATGGTGGCCCACAACATGCGAACACGAGGGTGCACCCTTCATTGTCATATACTATGCCCTGTAGTGTGTTTCATTTATCAACTCGAGTTATTTAAGATATATCTATCAATCAGTCATGATTAATTTCATTGAGGTTGTTGTACAGTTCTCTAAAGTAATAAATGAGCAAATAGTCTCAACGTCTGTTACGATGAAGCGTGCAGTCATTATGGTTAATCAAATTATAGAAGAATTTCCGTTATGTTACCCACTTTTAGGGTGAAAATTAGGAATTCACATTTATAATTAACCTGCTGATTTCCTCAATTAAAGGTGACATTTTCTATTTGCAATAATCTAAAGCATCAAAAGTCTGTAGGATATATCTGGTTTTACACATTTTTTATCTATCAAAGATTATTTATCCTGAGTCTTTCTGAACTATGGTTGTAAAATGGAAGACACCTACCATTGTCTTTCATGGGGGAGAGGTGGATTAAAAAAATAGCAAGTCACCATTTTTGATTGTACATATCAGAGTATCAGAGCAAAGTAAAGAAAAAAGAAATATTATTTTACATCAGTGTGTTGTAAATAAAATCCATTATTGCATAGATAGCTGTGAATTACAGAATAGTTCAAGTTAAATAAAAACAAAATAATCACCTTGAAATTGTCGTTTGTTATTTCGCTCCATTTTGTTGTCGAAGATACTTTCTGTGTATTTTACAGTTACGTACCTTTGATCGCTTAGTATACAAAACATTAAATTCCACTTCAATAAATCAATGGATGGGGTCTGTTTGTGTATGTTATTTCACGCTGAATGTGGAATATAATATGTGTATATGGTGGTATCATAAGTTGTCTGCTAATTAAACAGGTACCACTAACACAGAGGAAACTAATTTAAAGCCCCTTCCTTCATTATTTTGGTTAATTTTGGACAAACACTGTAATAGAAAAGTCTGATTCGAGTCATTTATCTTCAAACTCTTCTGTATAAGCTAGGTAAAAGTCGAAAAAAATAACTCCAATACTTTTTTTTTATTATAAGCGAAAGATGTAATACATGTACATACTATGAATTTCCACGGATTATTTTTTTCTTTGTTGTTGTCTGCTTGACTTCTCTCGAATAAATTTATAGAACTCATACTAAGCAAACTATAACGTTTTGTGTCTCAAGAATAAATGATGGATTACGTTCCAGATTATTGATTCAGCATATTTACAACAGCGTTCCCCACTCAGTTGCTCACTAAGTTATATGTGATTGTTGGTTTTTAGTCGCATGTGGAATTCACTTACGTAACAACATCATTTTTCTAAGACTGGATGTTTTGGGCCATACATTTAACTTACTGCTGCTACTTGTCATGAAGGTGTACGCACCAAACCAGACAAGTGAGCGTTTATGTATATGTATATTAGGCATGTCGATTTTGTCTCTGTTTCTGCGATTTACTGATTGAATTCCGAAATTCTTCTCACGATGTGGGCTTTGCTTATATTGTATTATTAAAAGATGACAGCTTTGCTAAATGCGGTTTCAGATAATCCATTCATAAAATAAAATATTACTTATATATAATTGTTTTTTGATAGTTTCTCCCTTTCCTTAAATTCACTGGATCATTTGAAATCCCTTTGTTATTTTTTCCAAGTATCTTTGTATCCTGTTAACGAGAGGGACGTGTAATGCTGAAATCCCTTTATTATTTCCCCCCAGTATCTTTGTATCCTGTTAACTACACGGATGTCTAATCTTCGTATGTTGAGTTATCTCCCTTGATTCTGATTGTTCAGTTTTGATTATTTGTGCTACAACTATTATAAGTGCATGATCACGTTTACCCATTATGTTTTTGCAAAAACATTCATTTTGATTCATCAGAGAGGCAATATATATGTTGTATATGTTATTAATAAATTAAATGTGTATACAGAAGGGAAGCGAACACGAGATAAGATCTCAAGTAACATTCGAGTAACACTTGTACAGGGTTGTAGTGCATTGATATTTTTATGATTGAAATAAAATTGGATACATGAGGGAAAGTTTGGGATCCCATACCCGCCACGTTGTTGTGCTTGTCCCAAACAAGGTTCCGATGTCAAAGTCGTGGTCTGTTTTACGTCAAGGGAGTGAAGGTGAAGGTGATTATTCGCTTTGCTGAAATTGGTGGAAATGTTGACCATCACTGATGTAGAGTTTTGCATATCGTTGTAATTGCTTTTTTTATATTTTCTTTTGACCATTTGACCATTGTAAAGCAATCATTGGTGATACATTTGATGGCTTGCAACTCTTTTAAATATTGACTGAAATGTCCGATAATCAAACCAGAGACTATATCACAATTATGTCCATCTGTGTAAATCATTTTTGCAGAGAAATTACTTTTCTTAAAATATGTACGTATATACTACAACTTACATAGACGAGATGGATGAAACAAGACTCCTTCACCCCACTATATAATTCGTCCGCAAGAGAAACACAATCGCATTGTGAATAACAATAACATCTATGAAAGGAATACATTGATTCCATATAGAGCACTCGTTTAATAATGAGGAAAGTTTGATGGTACCAAAGAGGTAATCAGAAGGCATACATCTAAGAAGGACAGACAATACAATGGCAAAAAGGAAAGAAAAGAAAAAATGACAAGCAATGACGTACAAAGCACTACATCAACAATTAAAGAGCGACCAACACGAATTAACCCCACTAATTATCGGGAGTGATTTCAGGTGCTCCGGAAGGGTTAGCAGTTCCTGTTCCATATTTGACTCCCGCAGGTAATATCATTTCCATGATATTTGATATCAAAACGGTTTGCTCAAGGCAGTTTGGGAAATGCACCAAAAATCAACAGTCGAATGGAAGATTTATTCAACATAAATATTTATATTTTCTTCATTCTTATAAATAAATATAACAATCAACATACAAAGAAAGAGAAAGATCGATGTACAGTTTCAAATAAAGTGCACGTGTACGTTCAAATTAATAATGTAAATTACCCACCTCCATTCCTGTACAAAACTGGGATATTCTGTGTGTTCGATCAACTTTTCGTCCACGTCCTACTTCAATCGTCCTAACCGCATCGGTGGGACAATGGTTAGCTTATTCGACACGAATTCGGTAAATCGTGGGTTCGACCCCGGTCGGATCAAACTAAGGACTAGCGCATTGATAGTTGTTGCTTCTGCACTAAGCATACATCATCAAGAAAAAAGAACCAAGACAGGTTGGCTGGGATTCAGGATAGCGTGTCCGAGTGGAGTGATATATCTACACGCGGATTGTTGTGTCAGTGAGCTAGCACTATATAAAAATTCACCTAAAGGGACTTCATCTCATCGAAAGTAACTTGTTCTCGCAACAAGTTAGAAATTGATGTTTTTGTTGAATTTTGCAACAGATGCGTTCCTATTTTGAGTCCGCAATAATATTTGTTCTACAAAAATTAATAGCCATTTAGACGAAAAATAATTTTGAAAAAGGCTCATACTTGCCATATCTGTTTAGTTAAGACTATTATGGGTCTGTAAAAGTTCCATCATGAAATGATTAACCATAACAGCTATAAACCCAGAGGACGAAAAATGGATTCGATCTAATTATTCAGGTATGAAATAAATAGTTTATCAAAACAATTCCAAAATAATCATAGTCGTAAACAAAATCTGGATCTAAAGTAACTTTTATTAATCGATATTAAATTCCTGATAAATATCAGCATTATTTATTCTGTAAGCAGTACAAGTACTGATTATATACAGTTGTACGTATGCACCTTTGCTATATACGTCTACAAGACGCTTAAAGTAACCTGGTACTATATGTCTTATGTAGATCAAAAGCACAGCAGACACTGTTTGAAGAGAGAAACCAAAGTGGAAATTTAAGCAAAATTCAAAACCATGTTGCCTTCTTGTGTAGAAATTGAAAAACGTTTGTGAATACACGACATGGCAGTAGGGGTGGGTTATGGGTTATGGTGTTATCGCCACTTTCAACAATACTTCAGCTATCTCGTAGAGATAACCGTGGAAATCCACCGACCTGCCCTAAATCACTACAAACGTTATCACATAACGTTGGATCGAGTACACTCCGCCTGTACGGGATTCTAACTTTCAACGTTGTTGGTCACATGCACCGATTGCATAGGTAGTTATAAAATCCAGCTACCATACGGTCATGATCACGACATCCCCAACATGACAGTATAACACGTTATACGTAGATTATCTACATAGAGAGTTAACCTACTTTAATCTTACAACTGTAAAATTAAATCTATCCACGGTTTATTTATACGTTTATTATTATGAAATGGACACTACTTACCATATCGTGTTTTAAAAACAATCATGCAAAATAACACTCCATCGGTTATTACACCTCTGCTGTTGAACTATTTAACTCCGAGGAGGTCATCCGCCCAGTCGTCAGTGCTTCAGCTTCGGTACTGACATTGCTCATGAGATATAGTTATGTTATCAAGTTCTTAAGATGAAATTAAGCTAAAATAAGGTTAATCTACCTCGATAATAGATAACTGTAGCCGATGCTTGTTATCATGTTGAGATACTTTGATATACTTACTCCCAGACATTTAATTCATTTGGTACTCCAATCTTTTGACGATCAGTGTACCCGATGAAGTTTATTTAAGATACGCCTAGTGCATACCAAATTAGATTTCTGCTTGTTTATTACCAATTGCTTCAGACAAATACACCAAACAAATTGAAACAGTTTTATTTTAAGTCGGGCATATCTAAACAATAAACAAAAGTTCTAATGAGCTTTTTACACAGCAACAGATCAGAATACAAATGTATCAAGAAAATGATTCACTCTTCCTGATATACTGTATATATTGTACGTGTGTCTACGTGTATAACTGGTCTTGTCTGGAATGTGTTATGATGCATTTATATGTTGCATCCTCTATATACCATTACAATCCATGGTGTAATTGAGATTTAGATTCTTGTTTCCGTGGAATTACAAAATAGATGTACATGTATGTATGGTCTGAAATATGGATTTCAAATTTAGTGCGCACGACGCGTTTTTTGGAACAACTTTATCAGATACGTTCGATACCAAAAATGCTTGAACACCATATTGTATTAATTATTTCTTTATTAAACACCCTTTACCTTAATTTACTAAGGAAAATTAATTGTTTTTTAAGCGGTTTTTTTTAATTATAATCAATAGAAAACGAAAGTAGAAATTGATGTTTAGCCAGTTTTATATATATATATATCTTAAAATATCTTGATGGTATATTATTATTATAAATAGATAATTTGGTACTTTAGAATATGGACAAGCTGTATATAAACAAGAAAGTGGTCATGTAAATCATTAGAAACTGTTAAGCAATAACATATATCTCTATTGAATATATAGCTGTATTGAAAATGTAGATATTTCTATTGAAATATAGATACATTAATTGAATTTTAAATATCTGCATACAAATATAGACACATGTGATTGAAAATTTGTTGACTTTTTTACATTTTAAGATCAAATAAGTGAATCATAGCAATATTCTCAAAAGCGATGAGTTAGGTAGCTGGATCTAACAGCTCGTACAAGCCTATCACCAATGCGGCGTGGGTTCACGCCCAACTTTTTAAATTACAAAAAAGGGTGCACTCGACTCGCAGCCGCAAGTGATAAAGTTTATCAGTTGCTTGCCCAGGGTCGGCTGTTCTCTCCGGGTACTTCGGCTTCCTTCACCACTAAAACTGGTTGTCATGATATAGCAAAAATATTGCTGAAAGTGGCGTTAAACACCAAAAATTCAAATTCAAATTCCTAAATATGATGTGTGTCTACATTATGTACAAACTAATTGTGAGGAAAACGCAACATTAAGTCACCTGAGATAACACCAAGCATAATGCTAGATGTAAATATATCTGATATCTAATTTTAATTCGATTGATTTGTATTATGTTTAAACATCATATTAGTAATTTGTTGATACATTAACATTTGAGATCAAATATCGAGGAAACATACTAATATTTTGCTTTATTTAAGCACATCTGATAAGAATTTTGACAAACGTAATAATTTCCCTATCTGGCAATCGTGTCATATTAAATTTCAATTAGGATAATTGTCAAGAGCATTTTATACGTTTCCGATCCTACTTAAGCACTGAGTGGCTGAACATGTGATAGACTATGCTTAAATCTGGTTCCGACACTCCATATATTTTGTTTGTTTGTCAGTCAATATGTCATGGTTCCCTGTTACCACTGTCTTATTCGTAACTAAGGTGACGGATCAATTTTTCAAGAAATAATCTGATGATTATGTAAGTATAAATCAAAACTTTAAAAGTGCAATCACTTTGTGTTCAGTGTCATATAGTGTTAATGTTTTCTATGTAAGACATGATTTACGTGTACTCAATAAGATTCCAAGATCATTGTCAAATATTTTGCATTAATTTATAAAGGGAAACGAAAGTAAAAAATTTAAAGCATGTTTTAAAATTATTTAATGTACATAATAAGCTTTCATTTACCAATTTATTGCATCTTTACTTTTATTTTATCATAAATTGGAATTTTTGTTTTTTTTGTAAAAGAGATGAACAAGCTTGTCTACAAACAAGGATGTGTTCATGCAAAGCCTAACGCACACCACGTGTGTCATAATACATACACCACCTTTGTTGTCATAAACAACATGTGCAAATCTGATTTAAAAAGAAAATCAGCATCTCTTCTATGATCTGTTCAAGCAAATGTATTACAATGCAATCAGACAGAGATATTCTGAAATTCTATGGCAAGCCATTGGAGATGTTAATAAAGATATTACTGTTAGAAATATTAAATATCTCTGTTGATGTAATTGATGCATAAATCTCTATTTAAAAACATATAGCTTACTTGAATTACAGATACTTACAAAAATATCTGATATATGTACATTTATAATAACAATATATTTACATCTATAATAAAAATATATGTACATCTATAATAAAGATACATGTACATATATAATAAAGAAATATGTACATATATAATAAAGATATATGTAAATTTATGCTAAAGATATATGAACATCTATGATAAAGATATATGTACATTTGTAATAAAGATATATCTACATATATAATAAAGATATATATACATCTATAATAAAGATATATGTACATATATAATAAAGAAATATGTACATATATAATAAAAATATATGTACATTTATACTAAAGATATATATACATCTATGATAAAGATATATGTACATCTATTATAAAGATATATCTACATATATAATAAAGATATATATACATCTAGAATAAAGATATATGTACATCTCTAATAAAGATATATGTACATTTATAGTAAAGATATATGTAAATCTCTAATAAAGATACATGTACATCTATAATAAAGATATATGTACATCTATAATAAAGAGATATGTACATCTATTATAAATATATATGTACATCTATAATAAAAATATATGTACATCTATAATAAATATATATGTACATCTATTTTGAAGATATATGTACATCATTAACAAAGATATATGTACATCAATAGCTATAATAAAGATATATGTATATCTATAATGAAGATATATGTACATCTGTAATACAGATATATGTGCATCTATAATAAAGAGATATGTACATCTATAATAAAGATATATGTACATCTATAATAAAGATATATGTACATATATGAACTATCACTTTCTATATTTAGTTAAATTCTAATGAAAATTAAGTAAAACATATTGATCTAAGAAGAAAGATTGAAATAAAAAAAAAGCAAATTCAATAAGAAATGAAATAATATAGTTGTTGTACTTTTTTTTTATTAGTGAAAATGAAGTAAAAATATTGATTGAAGAAGAAAGATTGAAATCAAGAAATTTTAGTGAAAAATGAAATAATATAGTTGTTGTAAATTAAAGTAATATGAAAGGAAAATATCGTGTAATTTTTGGATTAAATATTTTCACTTAATATGTCATTTGATTTTAACTGATGCTATGCACATTAACAGTCCGCTCAAGACCAGATTTTAAGAGCAAATCGCAAAATATTTGACAGCAGATAATGCTGTCTTCCCGGACAGTAATGCAAATGATATGCGCGTGACCCAAGATTTGAACTCTTTCGGGGAGATTGAAATAAAAATATATTCCGTGTGTACCACATAAGAATAATTGCAAAACAAAATGAAAAAATGGTTCACACGACATGAAACAGACAGATTCCTCAATAATCATTGTCTGGAATGTGTGCGTGCTTACCTCAGCATCCATGATTGTTTATCTTTTCACGAGGTCATATCGACAATAATCGGAACGAAACAACCGAAAGTTAATCAGTCTCCACAATGCAATGGCGAGGACGATAAGCATGCACATGGATTTGCATATTTATAGTTGTTGGGAACATATTTCGATTTGAAACATGTATGAATAGCTTAGTAAAGGTAACGCCGTATTCTAAATTGAATTGTCGTGGACACATTTTCTTCACCCAAAACTGGTGTAATAATACTTTAATTAAATAATAATAATTAGTGAAATATTACATGCTATATTTAGTTAAAATCTATTGAAAATGAAGTTAAATATTTTGACTTAAGAAGAAAAAATGAAATAAAGAAAATGGCAAATTTAATGAGAAATGAAATAATATATTTGTTTTAATTTGATTTAAAAAAAGTAATTAATAATTAAAATATCATATGATATATTTAAATAAAATGTTCAGACTCTGTTCAGACTTTTCAGACTATGTTCAGAATTTTCCCTCAATGTTCAGAATGTTCAGAATCTGTTCAGATACTGTTCAGAATATTCAGACAATGTTCAGTCAATGTTCAGAATGTTCAGAATCTGTTTAGAATTTTCAGTCAATGTTCAGAATGTTCAGAATCTGTTCAGAATTTTCAGTCAATGTTCAGAATGTTCAGAATTTGTTCAGAATTTTGAGTCAATGTTCAGAATGTTCAGAATCTGTTCAGACTTTCTCAGAATTTCAAGCACAAAAACTGGATTTCTCAGAATTTCTTGACTTTGTAGTATAATAAATATATATGTACATCAATAATACATATATATATATACATCTATAATAAAGATATATATATATATATATATATATATAAAAGAAATTATTAAAAAAAGAACAAAACGGATTTTTCACAACATTCTTGTACTAACGTTTTCACTGCTGTTGCAGATCTTCAGGTACAATGTTTATAAGTGTATATATATGACGTTAACAATAGTGTGACGTTAACAATATAAAGGGAGACTATGATGTTACGTATTCGCGGTAAAATATATTACCTATAAAATTAATGAACATCTTTAAAGTTGTTATAAGATTAATAAAAATCTTTAAAGTCATTGTAAGATTAACGAAAATCTTTAAAGTCATTTATCATTTAACGAAGGTTTAAGAATATTAATTAATAAAGTTTCTTTTCTTCTTCTTAAAAAATCACCCTCTGTATTAACTTTATACAGCGGGAATATTTTGAAATGTCCTCCAGAACAATCATGGAAATGTTCATTTGCTCTTATTATAGTAAGGTCCTGGTGCCTTGTTTGTTGTCTGTGAACAGTCATTCGAGTCCGCAATTCAGTTTTGGTTTCACCTACATAGAATTCTCCACAATTAGAGCAAATAATTGCGTATACAAGATTCTTAGTTTTGCATGATATATCTTGCATAACTGTAAAAGTCCGTCCATTCTTAAATGTAAACGAGGTTCTTTCTATTAAACTAGGACATGTCATACATCTCTTGTCGGTACATTTCTTAACAGATGGTGATGATTCATGAAAATCAAATTTTGATGATGACAAGAAGCCTTTCAGATTTTTCGGCTGCCTTTTGCTGTTTATAATCTTCTTTTTTTGCAATACATTTTTCATACGTTCGCTACTGTTTAAGTTATATTCAATTTGTTTCATAAAATGGAAAATATTGTAATCCCTTGGATTATAAGTAGTTACAAACGGAATTATATTATTTTGATTTGAGGTTACATGCACTTGTTCCCGCAGTTCCGTATGTATCGGTCCTTTTTCCAACGCTTTCTGTATACCATGTTCAACTATTTCCTCCGGATATTGTTGATTTTTCAAATACAATCTAAGTTCTCGTAGTCGCGTATCTCTCAACTCCTCTGTGTTTGTGATCGTTATAATTCTCGAAGCCAAATTAAACGGAATGTTTGTTTTAATATGTTTCGGGTGACTGGATCTGAAATTAAGATACATATGGGTGTCAGTATCTTTCAAGAAAATGTCCGTTATTATGTTGTTATTTGTTGATATACGAATTAAAACGTCTAAAAACGGCATTTCTATTTTGCATCTGTTTATGGTGAAACGAATTTGGTCATTTAAAGAATTAAGTTCGGTATGAAAAATTTCAACGGGAATGTCAGAGTTCCATATAATAAAACAATCGTCAAGAAAACGCTTCCAGTTTTGTCGTACATACGATGCAAATTCTTGTCCGTAGCTATTCAAAAGTTGTTCGTATAAAATATGTTCAAGGTATCCAAGAACAAGAGTAGCGTAAGTTGGCGCCATTTTAGTTCCCATTGCGGTTCCTCTTTTCTGTCGGTAAAACTTACCGTCAAAATAGAAAACATTTCTTTCAAGAATAATTTTCACGGTTTCAAGAATAAAATCTTTAGAAAAGCGATCTTGTACAATGTTTCGTTTATTTTCCAACCAAAATGTTATTGCAGAAATTCCCAAATCGTGCGGAATATTTGTATAAAGACTTACAACATCAAAACTGACGAGTTCAGAATTTGGATTTACGGTCGTCGGCAAATGATTTAAAAATTCTAGATCGTCCCTTATAAAACTAGGTACTTCACAACATAGTGGTTTAAGTATAATGTCTATAAAATGGCTTAATCGTTGAGTGACGCAATTGGGTCCGCCAACAATAGGACGAAATTTTAAATCATCGGATTTATAATTTTGATACATTCTGTGTGTTGTTCCAGTATTGCGTTTGAGATTACTTCACTTTTATGCACTTTTGGCAATCCATAAAAATAGCTTTCTGTAAATGTAAAATTTGTAATATAATCAATTTCTTCTTTATGTAATTCACCTTCATGTTCATGTAACAATTTAGTTATCATTTTATATGTCTTCTGATCTGCCTTTTTATCCGTTTCTTCATAATACATTCTATCTTTCAACATGTCCAAAATGTTGTCTCTGTAATATTCTCGATCTAAAATTACAACAGCATTACCTTTATCTGCCTCTTTTATCACGATCGATTTATCTGATTTTAATCTAAATAAAGCTTGTCGTTCGTTGCGGCATAAATTATCCTTAACATGTTTATTTGTTTCAAGTGAATTACTTTTTAATGTATTAATTGATTCCTCTAAGTATTTATCCTTTGTAGGTTTAGGGATCCAGTCGGATTTGTTTCTAACTAACGGTCCTCCTATATCATCATCTTCATCTTCTTCATTTCCATTAAATATATAGTTAATTCTCAATCGTCTGCAAAAAACGTCAATATCCGCTCCAAGCAATGTTTTATCTTCATTTGGAGTAGGTGTAAATTTTAATCCATTTTTTAATAATTTTATTTCGCTTTCGGTTAAATTCCGCTTTGAGAGATTTATTATTTTAGGGTGAATATTTCTAGCTTCATTTAAATTTCTTTCACCAACGTTTCTTCCGTCTTGGGATTGCTTGTTGTTTGAATCCGTCGGGGGTGTTCTTGATTCGCATTCTGTATGTTGTTCTGTGGTGTCCCACCCGCCTTGTCGCTCACGCGCTGCTCTAAAAAATGATTCGGGAAGTTTTTTCCAATGTATGTTGTTCCGTTTCGATGAACCACGTTCTGCTGTCTCGTACGTGTCTGGTTGACCGAATATTTATTTTTCGACTTCAATTCTCGGTTAATTTGATTAAACCCATCTTGTCGCCTGTAATTTTTATTTTGCGATTGCAACTGTGAATTATTTTGGCGACGCGTAAATCTGTTAGATGCGCTGTGATTTTCTGGTTCTATGTAATTTTCATTTATTTTGGCTTTGTTTTTCCTTCTCCTTGTATTTTGATTATAATTATATCCGCGATTATTGTATTCAACCAGTGTGTTTTCTTCTTTTCTAAATATGTTTCTGCTATCATATTCCTCTTCATATCTTTCAAGCCAGGACTGTTTACGTTTGCAGATTTCAACAGATTTTAATTCTTCTTTTTGGCATTCATTTTTCCATAAATCTTGCATTGATTTAATTATAATTGATATAATTATAATCAAAATACAAGGAGAAGGAAAAACAAAGCCGGGGTATTTGCTAAGCCTACTCGAGACCAAATCCCTTCTTTAAATAGTTTATGACGTCACGGATGTAATTCAAATTTTTCGGGTTTTCTCTTTCAATCAACGCTAAAGTAAAGAAAATGACGCAGGTGTCAGCGTTATGCTTGAAATCGTTGAAATGTATATATTTCCAATTCATTTACATTTTTTTTGCATGTTGTATGTTAAAGCAAAACCGTGATTTACTCTATTTTTGAGTTTGTTCCAGAAATACACTTCTTTGAAAAGATTTTTCCTTTTTTCGTAGATTGATTGTAAGTCTCAGTTGAAAATCAAATGATCGAGGTGTTCTGAAGTTCTGAACCTGCTTGCATGCCACTGTTTTACTTGCTGTTAAATATTCGGCGGAATTAAACAAATATATTCTGTTAGTGAGGGTTCCGGTATTTTTCGCAAATAACCCTCACTAACATGATATATTTGTTTAATACTGTAATATATTGGGGTTGGTTAACTTTCTTTTATATGAAAGCTTAGATTTTTATTACAAATTGGATTCATCAGTAAATTATGTCCAAGTATTTTATTTAATTGTCATAGAAGAAATTATTTTAGTCTGATAATTAACAATAATTATCGGTAGTATTTCGAATAAGTAGAAATCTTTTTATCTGATTGAATTTACTTAAGTATACATTCATTTTAACATGATCGATACAATTGGAAGTTTCTTAGCGCTAAATTTTGAACTGGGACAAGCATTACTTCAGATCAAGTTTTCGTAGTTTTGGATCATGACACAATGTCTAATGATAATACCTGGTATATAGGGGAATTCAGCTACTTATATCTTCATAATGTTGAGATTCAGCCAATATTGACTGAGAAATTGACGGAATTCCATTGTTACATTTTTTTACAAACTTCATTTTGGAAACAAAATATTCACCGGAGATCGTACTTCCGTACATTTTGTCTTCATTTTGTCAATTTTTGGGATGTACTTTATGTTTTTGAAGCTAACAAAGTATTTAGAACATTGGTTGGCCTTCCAGAATCGTATTTATAAATATGTTTGTTGGTTAATTTTATATTTATGTGCATTTGCTAAGAACCATGGTTTGATGTGGATTAATTTACTGACGTTGTCACGTCCCTGACAAACAGATGAAACGTATTTTTGTCAGTTCACGTCATAAAGTTTAAGAACCCGGGACAATTTGAATATAAGATTTTTTATTAAATATTATTTTTTTCCACCTTGGCTGACAAGGGAAATATGAATTATTTCGATGTATTAGGGGGAAATAGTTTGTTGTCAGCCAAGCATAAATTTGTCAGGCACCTGTCAGCCAGAATGACAAGCACTGATTGGTCAGAGAAGGGCATAATTACGGCGCGAATTCAGAAGATGGCAGATCGCATCCCAGTCTTGGTACTGGACACATCAAGAGCCAAAAGCAGATAGAATTAGCTAAATACCAATTATAACAACAAGAGATATCTTTATAAGTTTAGGTACATCTACAAGTACATTTATAAATATATATTAAAAAAAAAACGAATCAATAATGGAAACAATATATATATTTAAAACAATATTTCCATCACTTTAAAGAATAATTAAATCTATCGTTTCAAACGTATTCGGCAACAATCAAGATGGCGATTGTTTACATTTACTTCCGTTTCGGACTTTTTATTAAAGATCATAGAGTCATTACTGTTAAAGAATACAACATTACGAAGAGCTTTTAAAGATTTATATGGAATATTAAAATATATTTTCATGTCATATATATATACGATGCGATCTCCCACCACACTGATGCCCCGATTTGCTTACTAGTATTTGGAATTTTTGGATAATCGTTTGGAACACAACTATTAATCAAGTTTTACAAAGGAAGGCTAGCATCTTACTTGTTTATTTCGTTATTATTATTATTATTATTATATAAGCTTATGCTGTAGAAACTTATTATTACTGATGAACATCAACAGAAATGAATACAACATTTAACTGACAATATTCGTAGTCTTTATCGCCTTTACATGTATTTAAATGGACAACAAACCACTCGACCGTCTATTACAATACCTTGACATCAACAAATTTTAGAACCATCAAATATGTCAATTGTAAATATACAAAATAAAAATGATATACAAATTTCTTTCACAGTTAGATTGATGTTTCAACGCCACTTTCAACAATATTTCAGCTATATCATGGCGACCAGTTTTAGTGGTGGAGGAAGACGGAGTACCCGGAGAGAACCACCGACCATGAGCAAGCAACTAATAAACTGTATCACTTGCGGATGCGAGTCGAGTGCACCCTTTTTGAAATATACAAAGCCGGGCGCGAACCCACGCCGTATTGGTGATATACTTGTATGAGTTGTTAGATCCAGCGACCTAACTCATTGAGCCACCCGGGCCCCCTTTCACAGTTAGTTAAAAGACTTGTAAGTAAACATTTATATTTTGTTACCATGTATATTTCTCTGTATACTATAAAAGGGGGGATAAACTGGTGATGAGCATTAACAAATATCTGTAGGTTTAAATCTGTTACACAAGAACCATTAATGGAATAACTAGCCAGCACCTTCTCAAACCACCTGACTTTATGAAAGCAAATTATAGGGTTAAATATGTTGCACAAGTACCTTTCATGGAACAGGTAATTCTCACCTTCTCAGACCACATGACTATATGGTATTGGGACTTTCAAATACATGTTTCTGTTTCGTACTCCAACATCATATGATAGAGTTTTCTGATTGGTTGCTTTTGTAAGTATGAACACGAAACATGTACTTAAGAACTTCACGATCGTAATAAGGGGGTGGGGTTTGATAGACTCAAAACCTGGACTGAAGTAGTCATAGTTCAACCAATATATCAACTCTATAGTCCTTCTTGCTTTTCAAGACCTGCCTATGAATGTACACAATGCCTGCAATCAAATAAATCATTATTTTTGTTTGGTTAGTGTTGTTTTCCTTACCATCACTTTGGTATTTAGCTATATTTTGACATAGTTTTATGTTTTAAGTCACAACAATATAATATTGTTTGCGCTATAACATGTCAAAAATAGCGCTGACATCCAAGACCGGCTTTAGGAGGTGCGAGGCCCAATACTGTTCTCTGTATAATATGCAGTGTGTGTATACTTGAACAGCCAAGAGTAGTAATAGTAATAATGTAATTGGTAAACCTCTCATGTCACTTCCAATACTAGGCGGTTAAATGTCAGACCATGTATAGATTCTCCACAAAATATTAGGTGTTCACTTGTCAGACGAGGTACATATGTTGATTTATTCAGCCTTAGATAGTGCAATGTATATATAGCGTCCATTCTCACAGTGCTTTATTTTCGTCGTCCAAACTGGAATGTATTAAATCTGACCAATATATGGACATACTGATCAATTCTGGTTATATTGAAATACAGGTATGATGGGAGGATTCCACTCCCGCAATAAAATCTCTCTCTATACGTGGTTTTTCTGTTCAAGTTTTATTCTAAAGTGTACCATATTTTTTACTCCCATTTAATAAGGAAAACTAATTATCAAATATCTAATGTTATTTATTATTAATAGAAAACGAAAGTAAAAATTTATATTCAGCAAGTTTTATTATATTTATATTCACAATAAAATGTAATTCATAAATTATTTTTAATATCTAGATGGTATTTTATCATTATAAATGTGTATTTTAGTGTTTGGTAGTTGAAGAAGCGGTAAGAAAAGGTTCAAATATCAAGAAAAACATGTATATTGTTTTATTTGGAAATATATGATAGAAATTTTGACAAACGCATCTTTTTTATTAGGCCTTCATATCATACTAAATGTCCTTTATGATAATTGTATATAGTATTCTACATTTTTGTTTCCATACTTAAATCCAAAGCTGTTGAATATGTCTATATATAGTCTATGTTTAAATCTGATTCCGACGCTCCATATATTTTGTTTGTTTGTCAGTATATATGTACTGTTTCCTTGTTACCACTGTCTCATTCGTAAATATTTGAAAGGTGACGGTGCAATTCTTCAAGAAATAATCTGATGATTATGTAAGTATAAATCAAAACTTTAAAAGTGTAATCATTTTGTGTTCAGTGTCACACATAGTTGCATATATCTATGTAAGACATGATTTACGTGTACTGAATAAGATCGAAAGTTCATTGTCAAATCTATAGTACTTATTAATTTATAATGGAAAACGAAAGAAAACAAATCAAAGCATGTTTTAACATATTTAATGTACATAATAAGATGTAATTTGTAAATTTGTTACATCTTTATTGTTATATTATTATTATAAATTGGATTTTTTGTGTTTAAGAGATGAACAAGCGGCATACAAACAAGGAAATGTTTATGTAAAAGCTAGGTCACGTAATGTATGTCAATATACATTAAATTAGGGGTATTACTAAAAGGCGGAAATGGCAAACGGATCGGAAAAAATTGTTCAGATTGGATGAATTTTATTTAAAATATTATACACATAGCCGTAGCGCAATGGAGGCAAATGAGGCAACTGCCTCACTTTTGAAACAGCAAGTATAACCTTTGAAAACAAATAAAATCTTTTTTTTTCTTCAAAATTTGTCTAATTTCACCCATAAATCCATTGCTATAATATTACGGATTATAAATTCATTGGACGTAATATTCGATTAACAGTGTTAGACAGTGACATTGTTATTCGGCAGCTGTATGTCATAAATTCAGATGAAAAACTATGAGAATATCCGAAGTTGCTCCCGCGAAAAAACATTGCAGAAGACGTTGGAAAGTCATCATGTCACTTCACAATTGGTTGAAGACAGAGTCTTTAAAACGAAAATTAGATGAAGGTAACTTTCAAAACATCAGTGTGGATTTGCATATTCCAATATCTGTCACTTTGTTATCACACTGGAACTAGACGTTGTGTCAATATGAATGTAACATAAGCAATGGGCAGAAAATAGTGTCCAATATATTACTGAAGGGAAAAAGAAACGCAGGGTCAACATTTTAGGTGATTTAATATTACCGGCTATCACAATCAACGGCGACTTTAACCCGTGGGATATCCCTCCCCAAGCCATAACCGAGCCACCTCCAAACCTATCCCTCTCAAGAACGCAAACGTCGGCGAAGCGTTCCCCACGACATCGGTATACACGACGTCGACCGTCCGGACGAAAAAGAGTGAACCGCGACTCATCTGTGAAAAAGACCAGTCTCCATTGCCTCATTGGAAATTGTCTGGGACCATATGCCGTTAACCAAGCCATACGACGCGCGCGACGTGCACGAGTGAGAAGAAACCCAATGTAAAGTCGACGAGCTCGCAAACCAAACTCGCGCAATCGGTTTCTCACAGTTTTTGGGTGAATGTGGCGATTATGATTGCCTACCGTAGTTAAAGCGGTTTCAGTGGCAGTAACGTGGCGATTACGCAGGTGGGCAAGATGAAAAGTCCTGTCTTGACGTGGCGTCGTTACGCGCGAACGTCCCCGTCACAGACGGTCGGCAACCCTTCCAGTATCTCTCAGACGACGGACAAGACGCTCTATGGTGAAAACATTCACACCAAATTGCAAAGCAACTTTTTGTTGCCTTTGACCTTGCATTAGCAATGCAACAGCCTGACCCCTCTGAACTTCCGTCAGCCGTGGCATGATTACAAGAGATTCAAATTAACTTTAAATAGTGGCGAGCGATGTGTATACCTCAAGAGTATAAAGTGGTATGACACGATGTGTTGACGAACCTGTTATCATTATTCTGCATATTATTTTATCACTTTCTCTATGTCACATGATACCTTTCACGCAGTCGGAGAGCAGACTCGATAATGGCGTCGTTTCAATTAATTTGTCACGTACATTTTTTACCGGAATCGGACACGTTTTAGAATACATCGACCAAGTGTTGAAAATTCACTCGTTTTAATCGTTGCGAGCGTCAAATATAACCGAAGAAGCGAGAAAAACATAGAAAATTGTTTCTTTCATATAAATTTGAGGCCCGGTGCTTGAACTTCTTGTAACAAAGGGGTAATGCAGAAATTAAAACGACACGGAAATGGCGGAAGTTGTTTCAAAAAACACGAAAAATTAAAAATTAAAATATTTGCCGAAAGGGTGATGGAAAATCATATATATAGTTCCATAGATTTCTATATTAGTATTTCAAAGAAACATTTTCTGTAATTAAACATACAATAGAACTTTTTTCTGTCAGATGGATCGTGTCACATTTTGGTTGGATTCAAGGGAGGTAACTAGAATCGTCACATACTCCGTAATTTTAACGTTCTATTTATAGAACGAGTGTAAGTAAATGCATGTTTTCTCAATAAAACAAATATTATTTTGTATCAAAAATGTTGAAATTAGTCAGAATAATTGTTTATTATATCTACAGCTATTAAATTGATCAAATATAATTTAACAGATGAGTCCAAATTTGAGATTTCATAGAACCACAACAGTATTAAGTAAGGAGCAATTATATTACTGTAAAAGTAATCCTGGTAAGCTGACTTTTCGGTCGAAATACATGTAAAGTTGTTCCATGAAGGTATAACAAAACAAGAATCAACTGTAATGGTCTACTAAATTTATCGAATGAACTTGAGAAAAAAAACAGTCATATTTTCATATCATATGCAATGGTAAATCTTGGAATATTAAAAATTACTTTCAACTGTTTTTTAACATATAAGGTTATTCAAACACGTCCACCGGTTTTATTGGTGGATTCACCATACAAATCATGCATAGCGCCCCCTAGCAGCCCACCTCGAGCATGTTGATGTCAATGTACTTGATACAAGTGATACTTTTTTCAATGTAAATGACGTTATAAAAGACAAATGAAAGAAAATGATGATAATGAAAAAAATATAAAATTTTATCACATGCATAGTACATCCTCGTAATGACTCTTGAGCAGAACTCGTGTTAGCCAATATTTACTATTTTATAGATGTTTCTTTATTAAAAGGGGCGAGGGATGTAATGTTTTTAACCTTTTTCTTTAAGCAAAAGCAGATCATACTGCACTAAGATCCATTATTTGATAACATTTTACAAAATAAAATTCACAAAAACTTCAACTAAATTTTTTTATTAAAAATAATAAAACATGTGAATAATAGGAGAAAACCAGATGTTTCTAATTTAAAATTCTAACTGAATATGCTGATGCCATTACCATAGAAAATTTGCATACACAAATGTATCAGAATTTAAAATTAACTTTATTCTTTCTAGAAGATCCTTTCCCTTAAATGAAATAGTCTTTCTTTGACTGTATATACTTTTGTCACAAAGGCAACATTCTAGTTGGGGTTTGAAATTTCTATATTTCTTGTAGTGATCAATACAGAGAAAAAATTGATTAGATTTACATGCTTCGTTGTTATTCTGATCTAGCTAAATCTGAAAGCATGACTGGAATAAGTCAACATTAACTGATGTCGAATGGTCACCATTTTTTTCACACATGTTCATGTGTTGCAAAAAGCATACAAGTTTTTTACTACAGTCATTATTTTCTGCATTAACGCAGTATGGAGTGTAAATTCACATGGGTCAAATGACACATTACCATAGCTGTCAAAGTTTGCTGTTGTTAAATTTAAATCATTTGTTTCAAATGCACAGCTTGTATCTATGGCTGAATCATATTTTCTTTTGCTTGATGTTGCTTCTGTATCGTGGGACATTTCGAGTGATTTTCTAAATCAAGCCTCACACATTCTACAAATACAGTCATCATCTTTGAATGCATATGCATTTTTGACAAAAGTATAAAACAGTGGTTGAATTCGCCCCTGTGAGAGGTGCCAGTAGCGCTTAGTCACATCTTCTCGTTTACAGTTTATGCAAGGGCTTGGTGGACTGGCTTCATGCACCCTGCAGGGCTTTCAAAATTTTTCAAATGTACCAGTACTTCACTATTTACAGGCAGTACTTTTTCTTAAAAATTGAACATTGTTCATGAATATCTTATACAGTATGTGGCCAAAAGTATTGCCACATGTAAAAAAAATCCCTATATAATCAACCAAAACCATATTTTTTCAAAAAATTATTGTGAAATCATTTCTGGATAGATTTTAACAAATTTTACACCAAAACATTCAGAATTGTCTATATTTTGACTGTTTATTTGCTCATTATGTTTATATGATTGGTTTTTATTTGTACATAATTTAAATATAACAAATAAAAATTGACTTTGATTTTCCTATATATTTCAACTAAAAATAAATCCTAAAAATTAACAATCCTGTTTAAATTTTCTACAAATAAAAACCACTCAGTCATATAAACACAATGAGCAAATAAACATGCTGTACAACATTCTTTGAAATTAGGAGGTACCAATTACCATTTTAAGTGGGTACCTGGTACCGTCCCTTACTAAAACTAAAAGGCCTGCACCCTTTGACAGTTTGACTTTGGTGGCATATTTCAGAAAAGGGGGGTGCATATAACCAAGTTCGGGTTGTAGTTGTGAACCCACGAGATTGACAGAATGGGATAAATGCATCGAATTTCTAGACAATTTGCATTGTACATCAAAACAGTGTGTTTTACCTCACATGCCTACCGTTATTCCATTGTTTACATGTGTAAATATTGATTGTACGAGCAAAATGGGAGGAGCAAATTGTTCAACCTTGACTCTGTTTGGGTGACGTTGGAATATGGACTATTTTTCTTAAACTGTTACGAGTGATGTAAATTCCCTTTTACCCGATGAAGTGTAGATATTATTCTGTCCAAGGAACCAGTTTTTTAATTTTTCCCTCCACGGGAACTTTATTCTGTCAGATGCAAAAAGTGTAAACATACGCGACAAAAAAAATTACGATTTTCCGAGGTAAAGAAAAAAACCGTTATTTTTACATTCATCGCAGACCGATTTTATACCAGACTGAAAATCATGACCATTAATAAATATAAATGTGATTTTTAATCATATTTCAATCATTTTCATTGGTTTAATAGAAGAAAAACGTAGTTTTCCAAGTACGTATAATTGTTTGGGTTTGTGAAGCGCCATCTAGCGGAAAATATTTACGATTATCTCCCTTGGATTTTTAAATATTCCACGGACCGGAAAATTAGAATTTTTGCGAATCTGCTCTTCAACTGCACGGTTGAGTAACTTTAGACACCGATTTTAGTGAACACTGATCAAGCCCCTCGTCTGCCCAGTTTTCCTAATTTTACGCCACGCAGTAAAGAAATAGGAGCATATTATGTTACCTTGCGTTTCTTTTTCCCTTCAGTAATAATGAAAAAATAGTTATTATTATATATATTGGACAGTATTTTCTGCCCATTGCTTATGTTATATTCATATTGACAGAACGTCTAGTACCTGTGGTTATCATAACAAAGTGACAGATATCGGATTAATAGAAACTACATCGAAACATATTTATATGTCTAGAAAATCCAACTAACTGGCAATATCTAGAATAACGCTCAAACAGGTCTGAAGAGGTACAATGTGCAGTAAACAGTTATATTTCTGACCTTTAAAAGGCATTTTCAATTTAGAATTTAGTCTAAAAATTACAAAAAGCCGTCAGCTTGCGGGGGCTACGCCCCCGGACCACTTTACCTAATGGGATTTCTGCCCCCAAACCCCCGCTGGAGGGAATATCCCCCCAGCCCCCCCCCCCCCCCCCCCCCCTTGCCCCACTTTATTCAGGCCCGGCCTAAGGCCGTGATACACTAAATAAAAACGCACTTCACAGTGAAGACATTTTCACTATTACTGAAATTATGTTACTTTTGGTGGGTTGATTAAAAATTAAATAAAAATCACCGGTGGCGTTAAATTACATTCATTTGGAGATATTGATAAAAATATCACTGTTAGATATACAATATCTCTGGTAAATTATTGATACATAAATCTCTATTTAAAAACAGATATCCTAATTGAATTGCAGATATCTGGATACAAAAATTGGGATATATGTACATTTATGATGAAGATATATGTATTTAAAATATTGATTCTAATTTCTTACCTATCACCAATACGGCGTGGGTTCGCGCACGGCTTTGTAAATTACAAAATGGGTGCACTCGACTCACAGCCGCAAGTGATAAAGCTTACCAGTTGCTTGCCCATGGTCAGTGGTTTTTTCCGGGTACTCCGGCTTCTTCCACCACTAATGCTGGTCGCCATGATATAGCTGAAATATTGTTGAAAGTTGCGGTAACACAATAAATCAAATCAAATCAAATCTAATCTCTTACTATAATATAAATACATCTATTTATAATATAATATAGATATCTCTAAACAAAATTTAAAATAAATACAAATATCTCTATTTAAGATAGAGATATCTCTGTAAAAATGCCGATATCTCTGTTTAAAGTAAAGGGGCCGTCGTGTCCGTGATCGTATGGTAGTTGGATTTACAACTACATATGCAATCAGTGCCTATCACCACTGATGTTGTGAGTTTGAACTGCGTCACATAAACTGTGTACTACCTTTCCCGCATCGGTAAGCATCAATTCATGAATTACCCTATTTCTTCAAAGTGTACTACCATATTTGCGCGGTTAGTCATATTAAAATCAAAGTATTTCATGGAAGCTACCGTTCGGGATAATATACTAATATGGTTTGGTTTGGTTTATGGTGTTTAACGACACTTTCAACAATATTTCGGTGATATCGTGGTGGTCAGTTTTATTAGTGGAGGAAACCGGAGTGCCCAAAGAAAACCACAGACCTGCAGCAAGTCACTGACAAACTTCATCACATTTTGTAGAATCAAGTACACCTCGACTGATCGGGAATCGATCTCGCAACGTTAGTGGTGATATGCACTGCTTGCATAGCTAGCTATATATCAAACTACCATACGATCACGACCACGACGGCCCCAATAATAGTTTTGGTGTAGATCAGAAGTTCAAAATGGCCATCTGCCTCGGTCAAAGTTTACATTATAGCTTTATGGAAATTCATTATCATCTCTCGGTGAGGCACTAAAGATAATGAATTCAATTGAATTTGGCAGAGATTTTAACATGTCAGATGATGTACAAATGATACAACTTAGTTCGAAATGTTTATACAGATATGGCAGCAAAGTTATCAATTGAAATTTATGATAATTTCTCATGAACTTAGCCAAGTTGATCAATTCCGGATGTTGTGAGCTTCTTGGTGACTTTTTCCATCGAAGTTATAATCAAAAATGCATGTGTTCAACTCAAATATACAGTGGCGTAGCCAGGGTAAAACTAGATGCTCTATTGCAAAAGGGGTGTATTTTTTTGCTTAGAAAATAACGAACCACAGTATATTTGTCGGTATGCATTCAGGTAGTAGCAACACTATTCGCTATATATATAGATATTAAGGGTGTAGACCTTGGTAACCTAAACATTTTCCCATCGATCAATTTTTTTTTTAAATTTGCATCATTGAATAGTTATGTCTAAATACATTATCTGCCTAAGTTTCAAGAAATTTCACCGTGCCGTTTTCTCCATAGCACATCCTAAATATAGCAATTTTGAGAGTATTCTTGACGCCAGATGGTATTACCAGTTTCGGAAGCTTCTAATAGATATACACATTTATTTCTGGTTGAAAGGTACTATTTTGGCTTTAATACACATTAAAATGTTATTATTGAATAATTATGAAATATCTAGCATATATTAATATCCTGTTTGGAGATAATCAAGGGCAAAGCAGTTGAAATTGGAAAAAGGGGGGGATGTCGTAAGATACCACCCTGGTATGAAAAATCTGACTAAAAAAAATCCTGTCGATTAATTTCTACCCAAAAATGTCACAGTAAAGAATATACACATAGACATCATTGCACCAAATTATACAAACTTTTACCGTCGTATTCTTAAGATATTTAAAATTATGTTTTTCATGGATGGCAACCAAAAAAGTTATTACACGCTCATCTTTTGCTGTTTCTTTATTTGTGAGATAAACAAAATTAATTACAATAATAACAAACTATTAAATTCTTATATTTGTCATAATGGATGTCCAAATTACCAAATTACTGCAATTGTCTTTTTTATTTTCATGTCAGATGGGGAGGGGGGGGGGGGGGGGGGGTTGAGGTTTACTCAACTTGATTAATTCATTACAAAAATCCAGACAGCCTCTCAGCTGTATTGTTAAATTCCTTCAAATTCTGTGCTCCAGTTGCATTCATTTGATTCTGGTTATTCTTTAGATGTCTTACGTAAAAAATTTTGAGTGTGTGTGTGTGTGTGGAGAGGGTCAGTATTACAAAAAATACTTTCGTTTCGCTTCGTTTTGGTAAGTATAGCTACGTTTCATTTCGTTTCGTTCCGTTTCGGTATATTTCGTTTCGCGTTTCTTTTGGCATTTTACAGGTACCCTATATTTTAGTATTAAGTTTTTCAATGTGACCAATTTATTTTTATAAATCATCACCAGGGGCAAGTGATTTCCTGACAAATAAAGCAATTGTACTATAGTTTCATAATATATAAGATTCTGATGTATATATTTAATATTTTTCTATTTGATAAACACTTAAAATGCATTAGGAAAAAAAAGTTTGTCACACATTTTCAACAACATATTTCGATGGCAATTTTTTCTGGAAAGAGATATTTCAATGATATTTTGTTGGCACAAGCATGTAATAATAACACACTTTTATTAGCAGCAATAAGATATAAAAAGAAAAGGAGTAAAGTTATAAAAAGGTAAAAGGAAAATGAGTCATTTTTTTTAAACGGCCCATATCTAATGTAAACAATCTGTGTTGCCAATAAGCTTGGAATTGAGGAGGGATTTTCAAACGCACAGATGACCATATATTTGAGAAGACAATGAAAATAGAGTTGTCTCCCATACCCCAGGGCTACACCCTTAAATGATTTCGAATTTAAATTATTTTAAAAATAGATAAAAGAATAATCAAAATTAATGGTAGAAATTAGAAATATGTGTATATGTTTAAATGAAATTATAGTTAGTGTCGATATACATTTGTATCTGTCTCCACTTTGGTCTAAAAGAAAATCATTATTGTAGCTAAACTGTGTTTTTTAATCTACTGTACATGTACTACCGTGAAATGATATATCCAATTTCTAACAAAGGGAATCCATCTTTTATCAACCTTGATATTCAAAGACAATTCACGGAAAATGCTTCAAAACGGGATGTAAACCGCTTCTCGAGCACCTCTCGGGATAAAAAAATAAATATATTTGGGCTTTGGACTATCAAACATTCGGACTATCGGACCTTCGGACTAACCCTCGGACTATCGGACCGTCGCCCTCTTAATAGGGAGATTGTTCAATCTTCTCAAGTAATGCTCTGAGGATTATGTAAATAAAGCTAAAAAAGTTAAATAAATTTGTATTCAGTGTCATGTATTGTATTAATTTCTATGTCAATCATATGTTACTTCCATTCAATAAGGAAATCTAATTGTCAAATATCTAGTGTTATTTATTATTAATAGAAAACGAAAGTAGAACTTTATATTTAGCAAGTTTTATTATATTAATGTACACAATAAAATGTAATTTATGAATGGTTAAAATATCTGGATGGTATTTTATTATCATAAATAGGTATTAGGGTTGTTGGGAGCTGAACAAGTTATATAAAGAAAGATCAACTATCAAGGAAAACATGCATATTTTTTTATTTGGAAAAAAAATTGCTAAAATCTTTATCTTATTTAGGCTGCATATCATACTATTATGTCTTTTGGGATAATTGTGTGGAGTATTTTGTATTTTTGTTACCATACATGAACACAAAACGGTTCAATATATCAATAGTCTATGTTTAAATCTGATTCTGACGCTCCATAGTTTTTGTTTGCTTGTCAGTAGCTATGTACTGGTCCCCGGTTACCACTATCTTTTTCGTAAATAAGGTGACGGATCATTTCTTCAAGAAATAATCTGATGATTATGTAAGTATAAATAAAAATTTTAAAAATGAAATAGATTTGTGTTTTGTGTCATATATTGTTAATTATACTAAGACATGATTTACGTGTACTGAATAAGATCGAACGTTCATTGTCAAATCTCCTTGTATTAATTTATAATGGAAAACGAAAGTAGAAAATTCAAAGCATGTTTTATCATATTTAATGAACAATAAGATGCAATGTGTAAATTTGTTACATTTTTATTGTTATTATACAATTATTAATTGGAGTTTTTGTGCTTAAGAGATACACAAGCTGTGTACAAACAAGGTAGTGTTCATGTAAAAGGCACGCCATGTGTGTCATAGTGGAAAGTCGGGATACGTCGATATAATATAGATATCTCTTTTTGTAAATAAATTTATACAAATATCTCTAAAAATGCCGATATCTTTGTTTAAAGAAAAAACAACCAGCCATATATCTTGGAAAAAGGATCTCAGTGTTGAAAATACAGATTAATTTACAGCTTTACACGTTCTCTTGTTTCATTTTTGTGTTTTTTCATTTAAGCACTGTTATACTCCTTGGATGGTTCTCTTCCAAATTTTCTTCTGTGACCATCCTCTATGCCCAAGATGGAAATAACGGCTGCTACATTCACGGATCAAAAGTATTTCCACACTAAGATATTTCCCTATATATTTCATACAAAACCACTTATTTGTTAAACATTCTCCTGAAGTCATTCCTTATCTGATTTTCTTGACATTTTTATCTTTGAAAGTAGAATTAATCAGAGGTTTTAATTACAAGCATTTATGATTTAAACACAAAGTAATTTCTCAATGTCACAATTTTCTATGATTATATTGTAAGATTTTATGAAAAAATCAAGCTTGGTATTTAAATCATGTCTTCAGGAAATACAATGATATGAGGAAGAAGAAGCTAATTTATTTCTGCATCTAATGCTGAAAATTTAATGAAAATCAGATAAGGAATGACTTAAGGAGAATGTTTTGAAAATAAGTGTTTTTGTATGAAATATATAGGGAAATATCTTAGCGTGGAAATACTTTTGACCCGTGAATGTAGATATCTGAACAATTGTAAATCTGAGTTAATTCCATTATAAAGCAAGGCATAATTTGCATATGAAAACTTTTAAAAATTATTTCTACATTTCCATAAAATCACTGGACCATTTGAAATCTCTTCATTATTTTATCCCATATTTTTGTGTTTCATTAAGAAGACTGACGGACAATAAATATATTAGAACTCTCCATGAGTTGTCTCATTTCAGACAGTGTGACCGTTAAATCATGATTACTAGAGTGTTACAACTATTATTATTACACATTCTTATATTAAGAACCAATGAAAAATTAGAATTGATACCACATGATTTAGATTTATTTTAGACTAATGCACTCATTTAAGTGAAATCCATGCATTACAGTGCACTAGTCCTGGAACTAGTGCACGTCTTCAAAACTAGTGCACGGACGTCATCAATGACGTCATATAACGCCGCATTCCAAAAAAAAAAAAATTTGTAATATAAAAAAACATTGAAAAATAGACAAGATTACGGTAAACTTTAATACACGAAAATTCATTATCACAATGTTATAAATACATTATAGAAACATTGTTTGATTGGTTTTATCGAATAATTACCAAAAAAAATACCAAAAAAAAAAACCAACAAAAAAGCAACAACAAACACGGAAGCGATTTTATTACTTATATCTCTCGGAACTCGGAACACAATTAATTGAATACAAAAGATAAAAAGAAAAAGTAAATGTATATGAGATAAAAATCCAATCTATATACAGGGGAGCAAATAGCAAGGAAATAGCGCTTTCATTGTTGTTCTTCATCCTGATGCTTACGGCATACAGGAGAGAAGAAATAACATAAAATCACAAATATAGAATACAAAATAGGACCGGAATTACAGTAAATGGCTTACACTCTCCCCTGTTTAAGTCGATGTAATAAAGGACTTAATAACTGCACGCTTGATCAATAGTAAGCTCTATTTTCCCTCGGGGTAGACCATTGACCGGGACGGATAAACCAGTGACCGACGCTTAGCGTCCGTCACTAGTTCATTCGTCCCGGTCAATAGTCTACCCCTTGGGAAAATAGATCTCGCTATTGACCTCGCGTGCAGTTATTAAGTACATATTACTAAACCTCAGTTATAATTTTCTATATAAAAATCAACTCGATAGTTTTACTATTTTTCCAGGCTTATGTCGAGAAGTTTACTTCACCGGTCAATAGTTTCCAACTATTTGACCGACTCTGTCACTTGCAAGCGTCATACGTACGTGACTTAAAACGTTTATGTCTGGGAGTCAATTGCACGATTTAAAGAATCGGATAATCAAAGTCGCAATTTAAATTGAAAAATAATATCGGTGAAGGAATGAAAATGTTCAAGAAATTCCTGACTTTTTGTCTGATGATTTTGTTTTGGCAAATGTATTGCATGATATATCCAATTTTGAAACAGGTCAAATTTCAATTGAAAATAATTCACAGACTGTGGCTGTTACAAATACTCCAACTTTAAATACATTTAGAATTCCAGGAATGCAATCTACTTCTGGATTAACAATTAGCGGTATTAATAATTGCTCAGTGAACTTTAAATTTCATCAATAATTTATCATTTTAAGATTTATCTTCTTGATGTTCAAAAATGTTTATTCTATTTGTGGTTAATATTATAACCAGTACTTGTCTTTTTAACTGTCCAGTGGCGGATTCAAGGCCCCCCCCTCCCCCCCCCCCTCCCCCCCCTCCCCCGTCGAATAATTCAAGCACATATATTAACATACGCTTTGCAAAGTTAGTTAACGTCACGACGTGACTTTTAATCGAATGGTTTCGATCTGTGAGATGAAAGTAAAAGAACATACAAATTAATTTCTTTGTATTGAATTAATCTTCAAAGAGGTAATTAAGGGTAATTATGCAAAATCAAATTTTCAAGTTTATTTGAAGTTTTTATGAATGTATTGTTAAAATACCAATTAATATCAGGTATTGCCTTAAACCATTATTTAAACATGTCTAGTGTCATAATTTCATATAGGTATAACCACCAACACCTGTAAATTGAGGCTCTTTCAAGGAAATTCTTTCTTAAATATCATTTATTTTTACCAAAAATTTAAAGGCAAATGTTGCTGTATTACAACAAAATCAAAAATACACGAGTTTCCGTTTTGAAAATATATGAATACAGCTGGCATATTTTAAACTCTAAATGAAAATATAAATACATATAAAATAATTAAAATTAATTAGAAATAAAATCGACTTAAATTAGATTTTTTCCCTGCTATTGCTCGAACCCTTGAGCACTTTACAAAACTGCCAAAACACACATACACCAGAACAGAAGAAGCTGATGTAATTTCTTTGTTGAATTCCATTTGCAACTTTGATTTTGTTGTAACCATTATTATTGTTCAAATGTGCCTGGCTTTTAAGAAATGGCTCAGCAGATCACTAGATTAAGATTAAACATATTTTATTGTTAACTATATAACATTTGGATCGGACACAAGTTATTCCAACTTACAAAGGTCCTCTACAAGAGAGATCACTTGACATAGGCCGAGCCTTTAAAAGCGTAAATTTAATTCAGAGCTCACTAGACTGCAGAGCAAATGTTGAACAATCCAACCACCAGTGTTTTGAGAGGAGTGCTAAAATATGTGAACTACTAGACATAGAGGTTAAAAAACCTAGAATTTGCGGGAAACAAATAATGAGAGATAATGTTGAAGACTACTTTAGGAAGTCAATAACTGTACCTTTTCTCTTTTGTACGTTAAATGAAATGGAAACAAAGTTTACCGACCTCCACGCCAGAACCGCTTTGGGACTACAGTTGGTTCCATCAGTTATTGAAAATATTGCTCCATATCTGAGCCCCCCCGTCACCAGAGTCTCTGGATCCGCCCCTGCTGTCACATCAATTATTTTACCTTCAGCCATTATTTTGCATCTGACATCTCTTTCGGTATAATAAAACACTTATTAACTAGATATTCGGGGAATAGTTGGTATCTCGGGGTCAATAAACGTACTATTCCCCTCATACCCAGTCAATAAGTATAACTTATTACATTGATATAGTGTATCTGTGAATAAAAAACATCATAGCTTTGTTTTAATTCGACCGATTTGTGCAATGTCAATATCAGACTGTTTAATTAAGAATGTTGGTTTAGTACAAAGCTGAAATCATCGTCATCACATCCAACTGAGCTTGTTCTCGCAATAATATAGCTGCAAAAAGTGTCTTGTTGGCGCTAAGCAACACTCACTCACTCACTCACTCACTCACTGACTGACTGACTGACTGACTGGCTGACTGGCTGGCTGGCTGGCTGGCTGACTGGCTGGCTCCCGCCCGCCCGCCCGCCCGGCCGTCCGCCCGCCCGCCCGCACGCACGCACGCACGCACCCACGCACTCACTCATTCACTCACTCACTCACTCACTCACATAAAACTAAAGATATCTCTATTTACAATCCATATAAACGAATTCGTAATACAGATATCTGTATTTGATATGAAGTTATTTCTATTTAAGCTACTTTTTTTTACATGAATGAAAAATATATTAAAAATGCAGAAAGTTGTCGTTACGTTTGAATTGCTAGTCATATGATGTACTGTTTCGATGATATGAACTCGTATTGAAAAGATGGAATGATCAGATTACCTAAAATTTTGGTAAAAAATATTATTAACATTGACAATAATGTCTGATATTTGACCTCATATCTGTTTGTGTAGTTTATCTTTCGTTTCACCGATATATATTTCTATCATATACTGTTTATATTTGTAGTTTATCTGTCAATATGTAGGATGTCGGTTACTCATTTCCCAATTCTTAAGACCAACACAGTCCCTATTTTCAATTATGTAAGTATAAATCAAAACTGGTTTTAATTGGTTTCCAGTGTCATATATTATCAGTGTTATGTATTATGAGTTACGTCTATTGTATAAAATCGAAAGTGCATTGTCAACTTTTTAGTGTTAATTTATAATGGAAAACGAAAGTAGAAAATGGTAGGCATGTCTTACCATATGCAATGTATGTAGCAAGTAATAATTTACAACTATAGTGGGGTTCGTTCGTGTTACTCGATCCTTATTTTTCTGTGTAGTGTTTTGTAGATCATTGGTTGTCCTTTTGGCCTGTTACTTTTGGTCATTGTATTGTCTGTTCTTCTTTGATTTACGGATTCTGATTACCGCTTTGATATCTTCAAGCTCTTTTTACAGTAAGTCAGAAGTTTTATTTTCTTATAATAAATCTGACATCCATGATATAACTCAAATATCACATAAAGTGATAAAGTTTATCAGTGACTTGCAAGGAGGTCAATAGTTTTTTCTGCAATAAACTTGACACCCATGCTATAACTGAAATATCATATAAAGTGATAAAGTTACTTACACTTGTCATCTGACATTGGTCTCATTTTCATGGCATACTGAACTTGTTAAATCTATGTTTTCGTAATTAAGCCCGTTTCATCATTACCATGCATCATTAGCTCACCATATTTGACCCACACATTCTGATGGAAGGTAGATGGGAATACTAATCTCACTTTAATTTCATTTTTAAGGTACATTGAATGAAATTATTGTCGGATAAAATTTGAAACAGACAATTTGTAGGGTCATGTGGATATAGATATGTGCTGACAATTGTTGTTGTCATGTATAATCTCTGAGGTCCAGCTGACTACTGTATCAAGCTATGATTTTAATTCCGGCTTTACATGGATAGCATATCACCAAAGTTTTCCTATTTCCTTTCAAGAGACAATATTTCGCTTAATATCTCTGATGAGCGACTACATATTCTAATGAGCCCTTTTTCGCAATGTAGTATACACTTCCAGAAACAAACATCGTATTTAGCATTGGCTATTAATTTCTGATTTTCGAAATTTGTGTTAGAGAAAATATTATGAAAGTTGTACCAAGTGTAGTCTTTGATTTTATAATTATAGAATTTACAATGGCCACACCGGCAATTTGTGACCCCTGCCAGACTCGTAATATAACTAACACATCTGTGAGCTGGTGTATGGAATGCGAGGAAGAATTATGCATTGAATGCACAGAACACCATACAGCTTTGAAAGCGACGAGAAATCACCATGCTGTTGACTTAAAGCTTAAAAAATCTTATGCGTCACTGTTAAAAGAGTCTAGCCTCGTTTGTGAACAACATAAAGATTGTGATGTAGAATATTTCTGTGTTGACCATGATGAAATATGCTGTCGGGATTGTTTGGCTAAAACACACAAATCATGTGTCAATACCATGTCTCTGGGTTCGGCGTCAAAAGGTACCAAACAATCTCAACTATTTTCTGATTGTCAAGAACAGTTGACTAGTATTAGTCAAGCGTACAAGAGAGTATTGAAATATAGAGAAGAGAATGTGAATGGTATAACAGATGACAAACAAAGAATAAAAGAAAACATGAAGAAACTTAAAGAGAAGCTCATTCAAAGAATTAACCAAGTAGACAATGAGCTGACCAATAAGTTAGATATACTAGTTCAAGAAAACACAAAGTTTCAACAAGATGAAATTTCCAAAGTGTTAGAGGTCACAGAAGAGGTTGAATTATACCTGAAAGAAATTTTGTTTATCGTTGAAAATGGATCAGAAAAACAAGGCTTCCTTCTAAGCCGAAAAATAGATAAATACCTACACCAAGCAGATAATGAATTGCAAACAACTACATCACAACTGAATCGAGTTACGCTCTCCTTTGATGAATCAAACGATTTATTGTCGTCCATTCAACCATTTGGAGACGTCACAGTTAACAAGATAATTGACCACGGCATAACCCACAAGACACTAAAAGACAAACAAGTCCAGTTTGTATCAGATAAAACTACCACAATGTCAACATTTAAACTTCAGAATCGTATTAAGGATACAGGAATAGCAATTACAGGTATGGTTGTTACAGATAATGGTCATTTACTTCTATGTGATCATAGTGTAACTAGTGGTAAATTAGTGGCTGCATACTACCCAAGTGGCAAGTACATGAAGAGAATTGACGTGAGTTATCGACCATGGGATATAGCTATAATACCCAGAACACGCAGAGCCATCGTGACGTTTGACAACAAGAAGATACAGTTCATCAACCTACAAACATTTACACAAGCTGATAAACTAATAACTATATCGAATTCTACTAACATAGTTGGTGTAACAGCTACCAGTGACAACATCATTGTTGGTGACAGAGGGATGATTCCTTGTTTAGATACAGAGGGGACATATCTAAGGGCAATAACATTATCAACATGGCCTGCTGCACATTACCTCAGTATAGGTCACAATAACCAGATATATTATACTACCACGAGTTCAATCAACTGTGTAAAGTGGGATGGAACGGAAGTATTTTCATATAAAATACCAAATGAAGCGATTCACAGGAAAATAGCAATTGATCGTAATGGAAACGTTTATGTTGTTGGATACGATACCAACACCATACAACGACTACATTCAAACGGTACAGTGGATTGTGCAGTGTTGAACAAGGGTGATGAAGTCAATGTACCTTTGTCTACCTGTTTCAACAAAAATTGTGACAAACTGTATATGGCTAATCGTAATTCATCTGTTGTACATGTGTATTCATGTTCATAACGTGGATTACACGAATCTTATCTATGCAATATTACTCTTACTGATATGTACATGGCATTGTTATATTTTTACTTAACATTTAACTTGCTTGAAATTATTTAATTTGTATCAGCTAGTGCAGGGGCGGATCCAGAGGAGGGCGGATCCAGAGAGGGGCGGATCCAGAGGGGGGGCGCACAAAATACCCCAACAATTTTCGCGCCTCCCTCCGCAGTTGAAAAAAAATATGATTTGTTGGCGTAAAATCGTGATTTTTCACGCGAAATACCACAACAATGTTGCCGCCTCCCTCCGCTCGGCGCAATTTGTTTAAGTGCGCCCCCCTAACTTGAAATCCTGGATCCGCCCCTGTATTGTATACTGTTAATGAAAATTAACTTTGAAAAGAATGACGTGCTTAATGAAAATTTACCAAATCATTAGATTTATAAATAGATCAATTACAGGAAGGAAGTGTGTCAAAGAACAATTGAAGTTTTCCAAATGAACAAGTGTCACCTTCCGAATGTCCAAGGATTATATTTCTCACTGATCTATTTTCATCAGCCCTATATGAGGCTATGTAAATTCTAGATTTCAATATGAAAATATACTCGGGCTTATGGCAGACCAAAGTCGTTAAAGAGATAATTGTAACAAACATAATGCAGAATCAGTACTAATTTTGATAATTTTAATGTTTGCAAATTATTAATCTTTTTGTGAAACTTATGTTTTTAAATTAATTGTTTTGTAAATAACAGTCATAAATTTGGAGTACTTATTTGACTGACTGTATATTGAGTCAAATCTATATATCATATCTAAAATATTAATTGTAAAATGATTTCATAGTATAAACATGTAATTAACATAATATTAGAGGGAATTAACATGTAATTAACATAATATTAAATGGAATTAACATGTAATTAACATAATATTATAGAGCATGAACATGTAATTAACATAATGTTAAATGGAATTAACATGTAATTAACATAATATTATAGAGCATGAACATGTAATTAACATAATGTTAAAGGGAATGTAATTAACATAATATTAGAGGGAATTAACATGTAATTAACATAATATTAAAGGGAATTAATATGTAATTAAAATAATATTTTAGAGCATGAACATGTAATTAACATAATGTTAAAGGGAATGAACATGTAATTAACATAATGTTAAAGGGAATTAACATGTAATTAACATACTATTGGCGGGAATTATTGGCTTGCTCATCATAACCATGGAAATATACCAAAATATTGGTACTTATGGAAGATAATTTCTGAATGTACTTGTGTCCAACCATTTCTCGCCGAGTTCCATTCCTCCCTACCTTTTTATCAGATGTCGAAAGGCAAAGGAAATATAAGTAGACAATGGATGTGTATTTACCGAGATGATACAAATAATGTTTGGGTGGCGAGTTATAGTTCTATACCAATACCGCTGCCACTTTTTGCAAAGTAACAGTGTTTTTCTTGGGAATTGAATGTCACAATTTGCAAATAGTACCGGAAGAATCTATTCAAAATTCTTATATCATGCTAGTATGATATCTTTTCTTATGAAAGTGAACCACAAACGACTTCAGTGGAAGAGACCATAGACTCATTGGTATGAATCTGTATCGCTCACATTACGATCATAGTAAAACATAGATCTCAAAGTACCACAAATTAATTATAGTCATGTTTCTTGTAGTGGTTGAGGGGTGGTGGTAAGATTTTCAATGGATTGTTGATTGGCTGCTTCACGTCCAGAGGCAAATGCATTGTGCATAATTAGGAGGAGGACAAGTTTAACGATAATTAAAAAAAACTGCATAGATATAAAAGAGGGATGGGCAAATATAAACAACTTTTATTGCTCCCACAAAAGAATGGAGAGTTGGACAAGGTTGGAAAATTAGCATTTTGTAGAAACACTACAATACATTTCCTTAATTTCGAAATCTACAAAAGAAGCCTTTATCATGAAGGGCGAGCACTCTGCAAGCAAGTTATTAACCATGGTTCACGCACAGTGTTTCCGTACTATATCATGACAATGCCCAATAAAGAGGACGCCTCCTCCTATTTGTCATCTAGTGACGTATGGCAGCTCTGTATGTTAAGTGTAGTGAGCTGTCATCAGTATCTTTAATTGTTCAAGAGCAGTTTATTCTTTTATGACCAATGTACACATGGTAATAGTGCAACGTTTATCCAAGGTAGTTTTTTTCTGGATTATAAGCAAACTTTATCTATTATCAGGTATGATATCACAATAAAACAATATCACAAAAACACCTGAATATATGTTAATACTAATGATCAAATATTTGGTGTTCAATGGTTCAATTGTATTCTTCAGGAGGAATACAGCATCTTGTAAGCAAATTGGGGAGAATATAATGTTTACCTAAAATGGGTATAATTTCTGAATACATTTTAATTTTTACATGTCTTGTATTTTATTATCTTATCTTCAGTGTATATTATTTATAGTCAATTGCAAACTTAATAGACATAGCTTTTATAATAAATGATGTCAATGTTTTGTAACTGTAATTTTCAACTATATTAAAATTGAAAAGAGGAATTTCTACTTAATTTTGTATATAATGCAATAAAATTGTATTTGCTAAATATGAGGCCCAATTGCTTTAACACCACTAAAAATAGAAATGAGTGAGAGGTTTGAAAACATCAATGGCCAAAAACCAAAGACAGACAGACAATGATTTACATAACACTACAGAGAAAACTAAAGATTTAGCAAGAGGCATACAGCAACAAAGTGAAATAAAGTGCTCTGAATGGGTACGTAGATCCTGCTTCACCTATGACCCATTTAGTCTTACTCTTGTTACAAATCTGGTGGTTAGTCAGGAAAGATGAAAATATCAGTAATGTGACATTAATATTGTACATAGGTTCATAGTTTGTCCGCAATTGTCAGCCATATTTTCATCATGACGAGTTTGAAGAAACCAAAGGGGTAATTAGAATTTGTCAATCGAAGAAGGACAGACAACACAATTGTTCAAAGAAAATGACAAAAGGACCAAAAAACGACCTACAAAACATACACATCAATCTAAAAATCGAGTAACCGGGACGGGTTAGCAGTTCCTGATCCAGTAGTTAACATTGATTTCTGCATTGTTTTATTTTTATTTCAATCAGATTTCAAGGTAGTTTTTATCCAAATAAATAAATATGCAGTTGAGGTAATTCCACATGTTAAAAGTTACAATCAGAGACAACCATTGTCTATGCAACCCATCGTCTATAACAACCATTGTCTATTACAACCACTTTATATAACAGCCAGATCCGTTGTGGTCATGAACGTATGTTAGTTGGATTTACAACTATCTGTGCAATCAGTGCCTATGACCACTAAAGTTGTAAGCTCGAACCCCCTTCATGGCGAGGTGCACACGATACAACATTATGTGATAAAGTTTGTCAGTTACTTGCGACAGGCCGGTGGTTTTTTCCGGGTACTCCGATTTCCTCCACCAATAACATAAACTGCCATGACATAGCTGAAATGTTGTTGAAAGTGGCGTTACACCTCATACACCAAGAAAAAACCATATTACAACTATACGTTTTGTCCGATTGTTTCTGTAGAAGAATTTTCAAACACTATTCCTGCACGTTTGGTAAGAATATACGCATTGGCGCCAGATTTGTAGGAATTTGTTAGCACATGGCCAATCAAAAACGTAAATAATCTCTGGTGTTCATGTTGTGTGACCAATCGGAACAAACTGAGCATTTTCTAGAGGAGCTTGCATACGTCATTCGTATTATTTCCAAATGAAGAAGTGGTTCAAGGCGAAAAGATTTCTTTATGTTGCCCAATGAGAACGGGTATTAATTGCCTATCACGGTCATAGCTGTCATCAAATCAGAACAAAATACATGTGTAGATTATTTTCATAAAACATTCACGCAAAGTTTGGTAGCAAAGTTTCAAAGGGGATCAATATGTGAAATGCAAACCACAGACGAAGTACAATTGAGGACGAACGAATGTATTACATAATCTTTTGGGCAATTGGGCTCATATAAAAGATGTGCGTTGTTACAAGTGATGATTTCAATTTGACCAATATGAACCTTTGGTTCAATAGCTTCCTTGTTAGGAACAACTCTCTCTTTCTCAAGGAAATCCTGATACAACAATGTACACTCAGTTATTTGCTAGGTTTGATATTTTAATCATATCTGAAAATACAATAAAAAAGCGCATTGTTTCACTAAGAGAGTTTAGACCCATTCATCCACCATAACCATGCCACTTTTTATTGAAGTGTACGATCACGTAAAGGTAGCGATTTTACGTCTTTCTACAAATTTCCTATTTAGTCCCGGAACTGTTCGAACAGCGTGTTCTTCCTAATTTGGATTGTGATTTTATTGCGCCGGTACCGATGGCAGCTTTTGTAAAGTGAGATTTGAGTTAATCCATATATAGAACAAAGTATAAATTATATATGAACACTTTTTAAGAATAATTTCTACATTTCAATTACAGAGCCGTCCCGTGTGTTCGCGCACCTAAGGGTTCAGTGGTTAATTTCACAGCTTACCACAACTTTATTGAATTAATTTAAATCATCCTCAAATACATTGAAATATTATCTTTATGGTCTTTATCCGGATTCCGCTACAATTTGTAACATTTCAGTGAAAACGAAGCGTAAACAAACCAACCTTCGATTTTTGACAAATGTTGCAACGTCCGGTGATATCGCGCATGCATACTTTGGATGGTTCTTAAAATGAATAAAGGAAAGATTTTATTTTGAAAATAAGCTCAAATTTGAAAACATACCAGTAGTCTCCATCTTAACTTTTCCAATGATTTTGCAATTTTGACATGTACAATAGGTATGCGCGAACTCACCGGATGCGCGAACACCGGTGCCAAGACAGTATATCACTGGACCATTTGAAATCTCTTCATTATTGTTTTCCATGGTTTTCTGGTCTATAAGGAAGACCGACGCCCAATAAATATGTAAGAACTCTTCGTGAGTTATCTCTCTTCACACAGTTTGACCGTTAAATTAATTTATGATTAATAGAGTGTTACAACTATTACTGTACCAATGGTATAGTTGTATATGTGAACAACAATCATAGTTGTTTGTTGTTCATCAAGTTTTGATTCGATCGAATTCACAGTGTACAAACTGACCCGGCAAAAAAGGTTTGGACTCGTGCATATCTAATTCCGGAACGGAACCGGACTGGAAGAAGGCAAGAAGAAGGTAAGAATTCTGTTTATTTATTTGTTTTTTGCATGAACTTGGGGGAAATAAATGCTTTATTAACCATTTCCTGCTGTCAGATGAAACATTTTGGCTATGTCATCGTATATTAATTGAGAAATAAGCGATAAAGTGCCGCAAAATGACGATGAGCTTGACCCCAACCCCGAATTGAATTGAACGAAATGTATTGAAGGAACGATTGATGAATAAAGATGACAAGAATCGTCACTTTGTGCTTTTAATTATTGATATAAGTAAGCACGGGGCGAAAGAAATGGGTCATGTCAAAATGGCAGGACCGGTTTCGTAAATGATGTTACAGCATGATGACCCGGTTTTGTTCCTAAAAAAATTACGAACAAATAGGAACCAAAGCCTTTATTTTCTCTGGAATAACATTGAAATTATGGCTTTTGTAACCATAATGTCCACTAGATGGATTCAGTTCAAGGTATTTAACTTTCAACATTAGTGAGCCGAGGTTTTCCGTCGAGTGTTTTATTACTTCTTCAAATAGGACGAAGGTTGTTTTGCAGTAATAACAGTGGTACGGATGATTTTCTCTAGAATGCTTTATTAAATCATCGAATTGTGGAAATGTTGTATCACAGTATAAACAATGGTGGATTTATGTTGCTTTGGTTCCTGTTTGTTCGTATTTTATTTTTTTGGAACATCATGCCGTAACATCATTCACGAAACCGGGTCCTGCCATTTTGACATGACCCATTTCTTTCGCCCCGTGCTTACTTATATCAATAATTAAAAGCACAAAGTGACGATTTTTGTCATCTTTATTCATCAATCGTTCCTTCAATACATTTCGTTCCATTCAATGTGGGCAATTCAAAGAGAAACTGAGCGAAATTCGGGGTTGGGGTCAAGCTGATCGTCATTCTGCGGCACTTTATCGCTTATTTCTCAATTAATATACGATGACATAGCCAAAATGTTTCATCTGACAGCAGGAAATGGTTAATAAAGCATTTATTTTCCCCAAGTTCATGAAAAAAACAAATAAATAAACAGAATTCTTACCTTTTTCTTGCCTTCTTCCAGTCCGGTTTCGTTCCAGAATTAGATATGCACGAGTCCAAACATTTTTGCCGGGTCAGTTTGTACACAGTGGAGTTGTGTATATGTTAGCGGCAATAAGTGAAATCAGGCGTTAGGCTTAAATCCTAGGCAATAAGCTAATGCCTAGGCATTAGGCTTAATGCCTAAAATTTCAGACATTAAGCTTATTTCCTGAAATGAATTGATGATTTTTTCACCTATTGACTAACTCAATTTTAGGCAATAGGTGAAATTCAGTTTTATGAATTCTGACAAATGCATGCTCAATTTTTCAAATTATTCTGTATTTCAATCTGTTTTATAAGTTGAATAAAATTAGATATTGTCTAAAAATATATTGTTTTGCCTAAAAATGAAAAAAAGGTTGATGACAGAATTATTTTATTATAGAATAATTTCAAGATATTTTTCCAAAATAAAATTCATACTTCAATGGCTTGGCTGGTTTCAACTGGACACATCTAGATTTGAATTTTGCTCACTTACTTGTTCAAATGAATTTATTGGATAAGTAAAATTTCTTTGCTTAAGATGCCTTTAAATGCTCGATGCCCCCAGACCTCTTCATTTCTTGTTCTGGATTATAAGTAGTTAAATAACACATGTGACAAGATGTCTTCTTCTGAGCAGTACAATGAACTTTTGGCTAAGATCAAATTATTGGAGTCATCAGAAAAGAAATCAACTACAGATTATTACAATTTGAAAAGGTATGACATTTTTGTTATTATTGGAGGCTATGAAAGGCTAACTACAAAACAGTTGCAGTGCCAATACCTACGTTTGATCGAGGTAAGGGCGATAGTAGAAATGTACTATGAAGAATTATTGAGGTATTTAATTTAGCCATTTGTTTATGATCGTTATTCGTTTATTAAGTTTTAAAAAGTTTTTTTTTCATTTAAAAACAATAGCTCAAAACGGCAATATGATAAAATGTGTATTTGTTGATGAGACAACAGCCTAAAACTGAATTACTTCACTAAATCGCTATGTTTGTTTAAAAAGAAGAGATGTTGATAATGTCAGAGAGACAAAATCCCTTCTCCTAAGAACGACATCAAATGCGTCATCCAGAGGTCATCTCAAGGTCTTCAACACAGTGGAAACCCACAACATGCATTGAACTCTGAATTGCCCCGACAACACAACACAGTGCACAAATCAGTAAAACGCTGCAAGGCAAAAAATAATGCAAATACCTACCTTCCCTATTTTTCTTAGCTTGGGGATAAGAATAACACATATATTTTGTTTGGCCGAAGCCAAAATACTACAATAATAAGATGACTAACAAACCTCAAAAAGAGAAGTAATTTGGACTCTTTATATTTTCTATTCTTTTGGTACGAGTTTCATTATTTGTTTTTTCAGGTGAACGACAAAGGAAATGCAGTTATTGGTACGCGATATGGAAGACTTAACGGCATGTTTGGAGCTAATGAGATGAGTATCTGCAAGCAGGATTTGATTTTACAAGAGGAAATTAACTGAAACATCTATCAGTGTTCGCGAAGCTGCATCTCAGCAGTCTTTATCGGGTGGTCAGGGATTTTTTTAATGTTCGTGTAAATCAAAATTCTCACGTGTGCTTGGTGCAGAATAGACCCTCTGTTTATTTGGAAGATTTGCAATAGGCATCAGGGGACGGTGCCACAAAAAGATTGTTTTTCCTATGCCCACGGGCAAATCATCCAATGAGTCTGAATTTTTAATATTATAGAGGGGGGGGATTGTTTGAGCCCAGTCTTAATCATATTCTGACAAAGAGCCTTAGGTATTATAGAATTTTCATTATTCAATATCCATAACAATCTATTGTCATCATCTAAATTATTAATGTTTTGAGAGATCAATGTAATCTGATCATTAAGTTCTGCTCTTTCTTCGGTAAATTTTACACATTTAAAAAGATAATGCATTTCATCATCAATTTCCCCTGTGTTACACCTATGACAGACACGATTCTGTGGGAGGGTACCCTGGTATCTGCCCACTTCAATTTGCAGCTTATGAGCTGATATTCTTTGCTTGGTAATATGTTTCCTGTGTTCAAAACTTCTTACAATACTAAGATAATTTTCAAACCAAAAATTACATTTAAATAATAAGTAACATCTCAATTTACCATTCTAGTATACATTTGCATTTTTTTCCACCACACAATGTATCTATCTTTTATAATTTTCTTACAATGTTGCTTAAAAGTTGACGAATTATAAGACAGATATTTCTCTAGACCTGGTATTTTTTCCTTTATATAATGAATTGATCCATACTAAGATGGTTTCTTCAAAAGAAAAAGTTTTTTAGGGCTATTATATGCACCATTTAATAATGGAAAAGAAGATTCAAGATTTTCAAGATGATGCCAATATCCAAGCATTTGTTTAATTATTTGACAGTGTATTGGAAAGCGACACAATTCAGATAAAACAGTAACATTGGTACTTTTTTTATGAACTCCTAACTCTTTTACAAAATTTAATGTGTAATTGTTCACACTCTATTTTGGAGTAAACAGTGTCTAAAGGAATTGACTCATTTCTAAATCTTGCAGTTAAAGTATCAATAGCGGTGTTTTTAAAACTCAAGCGGCACCACCGTACCCAATTTACTACCCTACCCACACCCACATGTTGTACATTTGTACCTACTAATTCTACCTTCAGATTGGATATATTTTTAACAAAGAAACCCTACCTTAAAGAAATGTGTCAGATTGTAAAACTTGTTTATATCTTTGTTAAAGACGTCTCTCCATAGAACCATAGAAGGAACATACCTTTCGTGGTCGGATCTCTGTATGTAGAATTGTGTATTAAAATAAATAAGACCGAAAAATCAATTGTTTACAATATATTACGAATTTAGTTTGTTACACATATTTTCATTGGTTCTTCAGTCCTGAATGTCAGCATACATTCGGAAAACAGACGGGGTATATATTTCAGTTCCCAAAAACGATTAAAAGATGGACGACAAAACATTACGCTTCACTGAATCAATGGTATAATACGGAATAATAAATGTATTTTTACCAAATTAAATGCTGTTTTTATACTCAAAACGGCTGCATGAACAACAAAATATTACAACGGTTAATCCCGTCACAAATACCTGATCGATTCAGCAAACTCCTATGTTCCACGGTTGTACCATAACAAATAAACAAAACGTTGAGCCTTGAAAACTTTCGACGTCATGGGGTCACACCAAGGTTTTATTTATATGTAGTTAACATTTAAATTATTGAAACTGTTTCGCAAACCCGTTGTTTTGTTATGTGATATATTAATGTTATATTTATAAAGTTTATAAAATTTACTACATATGAAACTGTATTGATTTAGAAATTTAGTACAGTATTTTCCTACATGAAATATGACGTGACACATATTTTGACGTCATTGAAGAATGACGTCAAAGGTACTGAAACGGACATCTAGAGATACGAAAAATGAAAATAAAAGAGGCAAATTTATTTAATACAGTTGGATGTTGTGTTTAAAAAAAAAGATTAAATCCGTAATATATCTGTTATTCAGCTATCAGACAGGGTATATAATGTGACATTCCCGGCTTACGATGTATATTCCCTTCGGCTTCGCCTCAGGCAATATAGATCCTAAGCCGGGATTGTCACATTATATACCCTGTCTGATAGCTGAATAACATATAATATTCACATTTACTGTAGAACACGATCGAGCGAAATGACCCGGCTCGAAAGACAATATGTGCGGAATGATACAGAGGTCGAACGAGATTCGGGGGAGAAACTACCCAGATTTCTCTTCATATAGTGGATAATGTATCCTTCAAACATCTAGCGTCTAATTTTTGTTCGATTGATTTGTAGTATGATTAACATAATAGCTGTAATGTGTTGATACATCAACATTTGAGATTAAATGTCAATTGGCCATCGTTTCATACTAAGTGTCAATTAGGAAGATTTTCTATACATACAAACGGTTGAATATGCATATGCGAATCCAGAGGGAGCACAGGGGACCCGTCCCCTTCTTGAGATAAGTTATAGACTGGTAAAACCATTTCTCACTAAATATTTTAATTTAGTCCTTGTACTGTTTCTTTTTAACATGTTTTGTCATTTTCGCTTCGATCGATTTCGACTCGGTATCCAGTGCCGGATTTATCATTGTGCTTAGGTGTGCTTATTTGTTTTGCGTACGATGGATGTTTGCTTAAGTGGTGCAATTCTACAATTTTAACTATTCCTAAATTTCTTGAGCCCATATGCCTGACTGCCTGTGTAGGCCTACCAGATCTACCTCCTTCAGGGCCCAAGTAAGGGGCTTCATAACGTAATTGGCACAGGGCCTCGTTAGTCCTACATCCGGCATAGTCGATATCTTTTGATTTTTCTTAGCGCAAATTGTGTTGCAATCCTTTATTTCTACACCACCACCCCCCTTTTATGGAAATGTCTGGATCCGCCTCTAATATGTCATAGGATTTGGGACGTTTCATATTCTTTTTATTTTATTGTCAGTCAACATGTACTGTTTCTTGTCTAATTCGTAAATAAGGTGACGATGACGATTCAGTTCTTCAACATAAATTGGGTAGATTTAAATCTGGTCCCGATGTCCCATGATTTTTCTTGTGTCAGTCAATACTGGTTCCCGGTTACCACTGTCTTATTCGTAAATAAGGTGACGGAAGAAATAATCTGATGATTATGTAAGTATAAATCAAAACTTTAAAAGTGTATTCATTTTGTGTTCCGCGTCACACATAGTTGTATATGTCTATGTAAGACATGATTTACGTGTACTGAATAAGATCGAAAGTTCATTGTCAAATCTCTACTTAATTTATAATGGAAAACGAAAGTAGAAAATTTAAAGCATGTTTTAACATATTTAATGTACATAATAAGCTGTGATTTGCAAATTTGTTACATCTTTATTGTTATTTTATTATTATAAATTGGAGTTGTTGTGTTTAAGAGATGAACAAGCGGTGTACAAACAAAGAAGTGTTCATGTAAAAGCTAGGTCGTACATTACATTAGGGGTGTTTCTAAAAGACGGAATCAGAAAACGGAACGGGAAGAATTGTTCAGATTGGCTAAATTTTTATTTAAAATATTATGCACTAAAACACACTATACAGTATAAAGGCCAGTGAAGACGTTTTGGATCAACTGAACTTGGTGACCACAATAACCCTAACCCCTAAACTTAACCCTATTACCCTGACATTAACCCTAACCTAGTGCGAGATTCCTCTGCCGTCTAATGGCTTTTATGGATTTGTTGTAGCCGTGGACGTCAGAGAGCTATGCATACGGAAAACAGCGGATTTGCTTCTCCAACTCTGGGTCAGCACATTTCCACGTTTCGTGGCTATAGAATGTTATTTGCTATCAGAAACCTTTATATAAATCGCTTCACCGATCATTTATCTATTCATTCATAACCATCTTACCCTCAGAAAGTGGTGTTACACTCCATTACAGCACGATTTTGCCTTAGATCCTATGATTCCGCCATTTGTCTTCCATTTTTTAAACATTTGTCACGTGACTACGAGAAAACCACGATTACCGCAATGTATTATGGGAGATGATTTGCATATAAACAAACAAACAAATAGTTTTATTGTCATTCATACACGCCTGTTAAGGCAGAACAATTAACACAAAATTTAATACAGTTGATTATATTGATTGGTAATGATTTTAACAGCAATAGTGAATTACAGATAACCATAAGAAAATGATGTAGTACCTTGTCCAAAAAAGGGGGAACGTAACACATGCTCTTTCCGATTCCCGTTGGTAACATTCTGCCATTGAATCTTTTCTTTTCAACACATTCTTTATTATTTCCTTCTGCTCTGCTTTGATCTGTCCATGTAGATGGACTGTTTGTCCTGCAGAATACGCTTAAATGTATCGTCTTCCATGTGATTTGAATGTTGTTTACGTATGCAAATAATGCGCTGCATTAAATAGCTCCCATCATGCAATGCGTTACTGTCATCATTCAGTTAGTATCGCGAGATCACGTTTCTAGATTCGAAAATGGAAGTCAAATGGCGGAATAATAGGATCTAAGGCAAAATCGTGCTGTTATGGAGTGTAACACCACTTTTTGAGGGAAAGATGGTTATGAATGAATAGAAAAATGATTGGTGAAGCGATTTATATAAGGGTTTCTGATAGAAAATAAAATCCGACAGCCATGAAACGTGGAAATGTGCCGACCAAAAGCTGGAGAGGCAAATCAGCTGTTTTCCGTATATAAAGCGCTCTGACGTCCCACGGCTACAACAAATCCATAAAACCGTTAGACGGCAGAGGAATCTCGGACTAACCCTAACCCTAATCCTATTACCCTAACCCTAACCTTAACCATAACCCCTAACCCTAACCCAAACCTAACCCTAACCCTTAAAAAAGTATTGTGGTCCCCAACACTACTACTGAAATTGTGTTAGTTTTGGCAGATTGAATCAAAAAATTTAAGAAATGCTCATTTTAATCTAACCCGAATAATCACCGTTGGCGCTAAATTACATTCCCTCCGGCTCTTCGTCATCGTAAGGACATTTGGCCGATAGATGACGCTGAACTATTTGGGTTAATTTTGATCCAACTTTGTAGTGTGAAATGCACTTTTCGTGTTAGAATTATTTAAATAAAACATAAAAAGAAAGTTTTAAATTGGTATTCATCCTCTAATAAAAATCTAATTGATATTTAATATCAACCAGGGAAATTAAATCAGGTTTTGCTTTCAACGATCAGCCTATTAATTATTTATTTTTATGCGCAAGAGTATAAGTTTTGAAGCTTCAAAGGCGTTTTTAACCGAATCGGTGGTGTAATGGTTGAGTTGGCGTAAAACAACAATTACTCACTCATTCAGTCCATTTGAACATTTCTTTCCTTTCCGTTTCGTTTTCCGCTTCCGTCTTTGAGTAACACCCATTACGTTAGATGTCGTTTGTAGTTATTTTTGAGCAATTGTAGATACATTTGATGTCTACTGTCAATGTAAACTTATTTATAAAAAAAAATCCGTCTTTGCACTATGATCTGTTTAAATGAATGTATTACAAATAAATAAGACACCAATGTTCTCAAAGTTTATGGCAAGCAATTGGAGATATTAATAAAGATATCACTGTTAGATATAAAATGTATCTGCTTAATTATTGACACATCGATCTCTATTGAAATAGAGATGTCTCTATATAAAAACAGATAACTTAACTGAATAACAGATAGCTGCATTAAAATTAGTGATATATATACATTTAGGATCAAGATATATGTATTTAGAATATTGATTCTAATCTCTAACTATAATATAAATACATCTATTTATAATATAATATAGATATCACTGAAAATTTAAAATAAATAAAAATATCTCTATTTAAATAAGGGTAATAACAAAATTACCGAACTCTGAACAATCTTACAAAGGGAAAGTCAAAACTCATAAGTATATAAACGGACAAATCAGTCAACAACCGGAAAACAGTGAAAACCGTAATGACCCTGACTTGGTACAGGCCTTTCTAAAATAAGATATAGATATCTCTGTAAAAATGTTGATATCTATGTTTATCGTAAAGAGGCCGTCGTGGCCGTGATCGTATGGTAGTTGTATTTACAACTACCTATGCAATCCGTACCTACCACCACTGATGTTGGGAGTTCGAATCTTGATTAGGGCGAGGGGTACAACAATGTGTGATAAAGTTTATCAGTGACTTGTGATAGGTCGGTGGTTTTTTCCCGGTTTTTCTCCACTAATAAAACTGACTGACACGATATATCGGACATATTGTTGAAAGTGGCGTTAAATACCATCAAACAATATGTTTATCGTAAGCCATGCATCCTAGAATAAAGATCTATTATGTAAAAAATACAGATTAATTTACATCATTGCATGTTCTCTTGACAGGTTGGAAGATAGAGCAGCCAACTGCGGCACATAAATTGTGTACTACCTTTCCCTCATCGGTAAGCATCAATTCATGAATTACCATCTTTCTTCAAAATGTACTACCATATTTGTACTGTTAGACATATTAAAATCAAAGTAATTCATGGAAGCTATTGTTTGGGATAATATACTCATATGCTGCAAACCCATGTTAAAACAAATCGTGGCTGCCATGAATTACTCCTTAAGCAAACATCTGAAAAAAACTTTGACATTTTGGGACTTCCGATGACCTCCATATTCATATATTTCAAGTTCAAAAACTATATACATGTACCTATTCATACGTTTTCCCCCCAGAAAATGTTATGTTGTTGTATGAAAAACATACATCTTCCCGTATGTTCTATTAACATCATAGTGGATATTGTTCGACATATAAGCATTCTAGCACACAAGATCTGACGGCTAAGACCTATGATTACTTGTTATGTAAATATCAGTCTTTCACAATTTCACACCAAACTATAACAAAGACATTATTTAAAGATTATCTTATTCCAATTTTGTTAAATATGCTGGAAAACTTATCATATCTATTAATTTCTGGCAAAAGTACATAGGAAAAAAGTTTGAAAGTACCAAAGGGGTATTTAAATAGGTGGTAAATCGAAGGAAATACAATACAATGGCGAAATGAAAAAAGGGCAAAAAGATAAACAATGATCTACAAAAAAACCAACAACACGACATTAAAAGAACGATAATGCGAACACCAGCAAAGATCGGAGTTGAACCCATGTGCTCCAGAAAGGTTTCAGATCTTGCTCTATGTGTGGCACTCCCCGTGTTACCTGTGTAATTAGCAACGATATATCTCTTGAACTAGATGAACGTTAAGTTTGACATAAAACAATTTGATTTCAATATATTTTAAATTTGAACATCCTAATTTTTGTTGCCTAAGTGTAATTTAAAAAGTAGGAAATTAGGGTTATGCATCTTCTCCTTTTTTTGGAACTCACCAGCGCCAAAGTATCATGTGGATTTTCCCATCATATGGCATTCGGCGTATGTTACCTGTCGTCTGTTGTGCATTAACTTATTACATTTTGATGTTCTTCGGAACAACCACAGGTCTAAGTTCGATATGATACTCCATGGATGGTTCTCTTCCAAAGTTTCTCCTGTGACCTTGCCCTATGTCCAAGATGACCGTAACGGCTGCTAAATTTGAAATCTTTTACAATTTTCGTCAGAACCCAGTATTGATGGGATGAAAACAAATTTGATGTCCAATACAAATGTAGTCCGTGTGTGGTCTCTTTCTAAAATCATGACCGTCAATCTCGCCAATTATCTAAGATGGCCGCCACGGCTGATCTTGCTGTTTTTGACTTTCTGGCATATCTTAAGTTTCTGATATCCTGTTTACCAAATATTTTAGGTATAGTTAGATGGATGAAGTGCAAGTCAACCTTGAGTTTGAGGTATTTGACTTTTATCATTCCATACTTATGCCACTTAACTATGAGTTAGCACAGCCAGGTTTGTATTATGAGATTAATTTCTCCATAACAATACAACATAGGCTCACCGTTCTTGGTCTCATACCCTTAACACCATATTCATGGTCTGCTGAGTTTTTGTTCATGCTTTGGTTAGTTTCTCACACATTTTAACACCAGACATTTACTTCATTTTCATGTTCAACTGACTTTGTTGTATTTATGTCATATTTTCGTAATTAGGTTAGTTTCTCCATTACATTGCAACCTATTTGGGCCATGCATTGGTGATGGAAGATACATGTGCATATTAATGGTACTTTGATTTAATTTATTTTAGGATAACATTTTCAGGGGCAGAGGAGATATAGATTTGTGCTTATTTGATCCATACATTGGTGATGGAAGGTACATGAGGCGATATAGATCTGCGTTTACATTTTCTGTATGTTATCCTAAACCCAGCTGTATCAATTTAGAATTTTAATACAAAATTTAAATGATAATACACAGGTAAAGTTTGTTCCCGCAATTTCCATTCAAAAGACAACATTTCGGATACCATCTCTGGTGAGCAATATCAGGCTCTATGGGGCCATTTTTAAATTGTAATGATCACTTCCAAAAACGAAATTGGTCTTTAGCCTTGTATATTATTATCTGATATTCTGAATTTGTTCTAGAGAAAATATTGAGAGAGTTGTGGCAAAAATAGTCGTTTATTTTATTATTATAGAATATACCATGGCAACAGCTACGATTTGTGACCGCTGCCAGAGTCGTAATATGGTTAACACATCTGTGAGCTGGTGTATGGAATGTGAGGAAGAACTATGTTCCGAATGTACATAATATCATACGAATTTGAAAATGATGAGAAATCTCCACGTTGTTGACATAAAGTTAAAAACATCATATTCAGCACTGTTGAAAAAGCCTAGCCTCGTTTGCGAACAACACAAAGATTGTCAAGTAGAGTATTTTTGTGTTGACCACGATGAATTATGCTGTCGGGATTGTCTAGCTAAAACACACAAATCATGTGTCAATACCATGTCTCTGGATTCGGCGTCAAAAGGTGCCAAGCACTCTCAACTATTTTCTGATTGCCAAGAACAGTTGACTAGTATTAGGCAAACGTACAAGAGTATATTGAAATATAGGGAAGAGAATGTGAGTAGAATCAAAGATGATAAACAAAGAATAAAAGAAAACATGAAGAAAATTAAAGAGAAGCTCATTCAAAGAATTAACCAAGTAGAAAAGAAGCTGACTAATAAGTTAGATATACTAGTTCAGGAAAACACAAAGTTTCAACAAGATGAAATTTCCAAAGTGTTAGAGGTCACAGAAGAGGTTGAATTATACCTCAAAGAAATGTTGTTGATCGTTGAACATGGATCAGAAAAGCAAGCCTTCCTTCTATGTCGAAAATTAGATAAATACATTGATCAAGCAGACAATGAATTGCAAACAACTACGTCAGAATTGAACCGAGTTACACTCTCCTTTGATGAATCAAACGATTTATGTTCGTTCATTAAACAATTTGGAGACGTCACAGTTAACAAGATAATGGACCACACCATAACCCACAAGACACTAAAAGACCAACAAGCACAATGTCAACATGTAAACTTCAGAATCGCATAGAAGTAACAGGAAAAGGTATTACAGGTATTGTTGTTACAGATGATGATCATTTACTTCTATGTGATTACAGTTACATTAGTAGTAAATTAGTGGCTGTATATTACCCCAGTGGCAAGTACATGAAGAGAATTGACGTGAGGTATCAACCATGGGATATAGCTATAATACCCAGAACACACAGAGCCGTCGTGACGTTTACAAACAAGAAGATACAGTTCATTAACCTACAAACATTTACAAAATATAATAAACTAATAACTATACCGAATTCTACTAATATATGTGGTATAACATCTACCAGTGACAACATCATTGTTGGTGACCAAGGAAGTATTCATTTTTTAAATACAGATGGAACATATCTAAGGACAATATCAAGAGGGTCTGATACTTGTTACCTCAGTATAGGTCACAATAACCAGATATATTATAGTACCTGGAATTCAATCAATTGTGTAAATTGGGATGGAACTGAAGTGTTTTCGTATAAAATACCAACTGAAAAGGGGGGGGGCACAGGAAAATAGCAATCGACCGTAATGGAAACGTTTATGTTACTGGATACCGTACAAATACCATACAACGACTACATGCAGATGGTGCAGTGGAATGCGTAGTATTGAACGTAGAAGATGGAGTCAAACAACCTTTGTCTATCTGTTTCAACAAAAGTTGTGACAAACTGTATTTGGCTAATAAGAATTCATCTGTTGTACATGTGTATTCATGTTCATAACGTGGATTACACGAATCTTATCTAGGTTATATTACTCTTACTGATATGTACATGGCATTGTTATATTTTTACTTAGCATTTAACTTGATTGAAATTAAAAGAAGCTGTATATAAAACAAAAACAGAAACATTAATAAAATACAATATGTGAACAATATTATATAACTTTTTTTGTGCAGAATTTTTAATCTAAGTAAATTATAGAATGAGGTTGAACATTATGTACATAGAAGTGTCTGTATTTTATGTATCTTTTATAAATATGGATGCAGTGTTTTAATATGATCTTTTCGAACTTTTACTTTTTGTTTTATAAGTTATTATTAATACACCAATTGCGATTTTCAATTGTCAACAAAAAACAACATCCTACCATACATATATTGGTTCATTCTCTTAAGATTGGGAACAACAAATTTATTCTAGATTTTCCTTCTTAAATTCTTGAATTACAATATTGTATCTTAAAGACAAAATATACTAATTTCTCTAGATATAGATACATGTATATTATATACAATGTAATTAATATTATTTTTATTAGATATTATGCTACACTAACAACTTAATCTAACAAACATCTCCCTATTGTAATTATATTTTAATATAGATATAGTTCATTGAATATTTACATCTGTCCTATGCTTATGTAGTGTCTAGGTGTATTTTTGTTTGTTATTGTAATTTCGTTCGACAAAGATGAAATCCTAGCTAACCACAGATCATTCATGACCTCTTTAAACATTCCCTCTGGTAAAAAGTCTGAGGATTTACCCTATTTATATTGGATACCTAAACTCCATAAGACACCATACAAAGAAAGGTACATAGCGGGATCATCAACTTGTTCGACGAAAGAATTGTCTATTCACCTAACAAAGATTCTGTCTGCAGTAAAAGAGGGACAACAGAAATATTGTGAAACTGTTTACTCGCGTAGTGGCATAAATCACATGTGGATTTTGAAAAACTCTAAAGATCTTTTGGATAACCTGAAATCAAGATCTTTCTCTCAGGTATCCTCCATCAAAACCTTTGATTTTTCAACTCTATATACCACCCTACCGCATGACAAATTAAAAACCCGCTTAAAAGAAACAATTCATAAAGCTTTTAGTCATAGAAACTATGGCTCAAAATTTGTTGTGTTAGGCTACAATTCCACATATTTTTCAAACAAAATTCATAAAGGTAAAACATACTACTCCGAGGAACAAGTGATCAGTATGCTGGAGTTCCTCATCGATAACATATTTGTCTCCTTTGGAGGGACACTGTTTCAGCAGGTCGTCGGCATACCAATGGGTACGAATTGTGCCCCTCTTCTAGCCGATTTATTTTTATACTCATATGAGTCGGAGTTTCTTCAAAAGCTTGTAAAAGATAAGAAGATTCATGAGGCTAGAGCCTTTAATTTCACATACAGGTATATTGATGACGTTTTATCTATCAATAATTCTAGATTTGCAGAATTTCTTCCATTGATATATCCTCCAGAGCTGGAAGTTAAAGAGACCACCGAAACAGCTTCGTCCGCATCATTTTTGGACTTATACCTCGAATTTGACGACAGCGGTCAACTCAGTACTAAAATTTATGATAAGCGGGACGACTTCAATTTTAAAATCATAAATTTTCCAAATATGTGCAGCAATATACCAGCTTCTCCTGCATATGGTGTTTACATCTCGCAATTGATTCGCTATGCAAGGGGCAGTAGCAATTATTCTGATTTCCTGAAACGTCATCTTCATCTGAGAAACAGGCTACTGGACCAGGGCTATAAAAAGATTCGCCTTATTCGATCTCTTAAAAAGTTTATATTCCGATACCAATATCTTGTCGAAATATATTCCGTCTCTGCAGAAAAAATTATAAGCGATGCATTTTCATATAGTGAAAATGTATAAAGATAAAGAGTCAAATATGTCAAGAATTTTTTTTGTCAATGTGTGACGTAAAAATATTTTTGACATTTACGTCACCGAATATGGTACTGCTTTGACAACTATTTTACCTATTTTGTTCCTGTATTTAAATACTGTTACAGTGACAGCCGGAACCTTTGAACCGTAATGAGAGCGGGAGGTTTGGCGCCTTAAAATCTGATTCAACCCACCATTTCTTTAGAAATGCCTGTACCAAGTCAGGGTCATTACGGTTTTCACAGTTTTCCGGTTGTTGACTGATTTTGTCTGTTTATATAATTATGAGTTTTGACTTTCCCTTTGTAAGATTGTTCGGAGTTCGGTAATTTTGTTATTACCTTTATTCATTAGAGGAAGAACTCGTATGTATATTGCTATATCTATCATCAGAGATTGTAACCTTTGGTTAATCTATTTTTTGATTTACTAAAAAAAAATGTAAAAATTGTCCGCATCCTATTTTAAAATTATACTCCAATTGTATATTCGAACTTTTGTCCTTTTTATTTTGCATTGAAGAAACATCATGTGTTATTACAAAGTGGGTCCTGTTTTCGGGTGCCTTTTGGGTCAGAATTCTTCATTTTACTTACTTATAGCGAATGTGGGTCCTTTTCCCGGATTTCATTCATGGTTGTAAGATATTAACATTTGGTCTCAATCTTCCATTGTTTCTTATATATCCTCAACATTGAAGATATTATCTCCGGCTTTTGTTTAAAATAATCAAAAGAACTAGACAGTTTATTTTTATCCTGTAAGTTGACAGAAATAATTGATTTTTTTTTATTACTTTACACTGAAGTTTTATTAAAAAAAAGTTGGATCCTTTTCGGGACGTGGTGTCATCATCATACGCACTCGCGGTTTAGGGTGCTGGACATATGTCCGACCGTTGTGTTTGTCAATGTTCGAAATTTAATTTGAAAATAAGCATTATGAAGAAGGGACCAACGTATAATGGGAATAAGGAATAATTTTATTTCGCTTTGACTTGAGGTCTAGGTACCTACCATTTAACTTTTAAGGAGAGAAGGTTTATCCCCCTGGTCTGACAGTTCTTGCCACAAGAAACAAAAATCGGATTTATTTTACATGAAGCTTCAGTATTGCTTGTTTGTCGAATACTTTAGGATCACATCATTCAGTTTTTGGATTTTTAAGAGCAAATTATTTTGTCTTCAAAATTTGGCAAAAAATCTAAGGAAAAACATAGCCCCACTCCCTAAAAGTAAATCAGCTGTGCTCTTACTTAATTTAATTCTCCAGATTTTGTTATATATTTTTTATTTGCTGTTGTATACTGTTAATGAAAATGATCTTTAACAAGAATGACCTGTTCAATGAAAATTTACCAAATCATTAGATTTATAAATAGATCAATTACAGGAAGGAAGTGTGTCAAAGAACAATTGAAGTTTTCCAAATGAACAAGTGTCAGTTTCCGAACGTCTGAAGATTATATTTCTCATTGATATATTTTCATGAGCCATATATGAGGCTATGCAAATTTTAGATTTCAATATGAAAATATACTCGGGCTTATGACAGACCAAAGTCGTTAGAGAGATAATTGTAACAAACATAATGCAGAATCAGTACTAATTTTGATAATTTTAATGTTTGCAAATTATTAATCTGTTTGTGAAACTTATGTTTTAAATCAATTGTTTTGTAAATAACAGTCATCGATTTGGAGTACTTATTTTACTCACAGTATATTGAGTCATATCTATCTTTCGTGTCTAAAATATTAATTGTAAAATGATTTCACAGTATAAACATGTAATTAACATAATATTAGAGGGAATTAACATGTAATTAACATAATATTAAAGGGAATTAACATGTAATTAACATAATATTAGAGGGAATTAACATGTAATTAACATAATATTAAAGGGAATTAACATGTAATTAGCATAATATTAGAAGGAATTAACATGTAATTAACATAATATTAAAGGGAATTAACATGTAATTAACATCCAATTGGCGGGAATTATTGGCTTGCTCATCATACCCAAATAGTACCGGACGAATCTATTCAAAATTCTTATATCATGCTAGTATGATATATTTTCTAATGAAAGTGGACCACAAACGACTTCAGTGGAAGAGACCACATTACGATCATAGTAAAACATAGATCTCAAAGTACCACAAACAAATTATAGTCATGTTGCTTGTAGTGGTAGAGGGGTGGTGGTTAGATTTTCAATGGATTGTGGATTGGCTGCTTCACGTCCAGGGGCAAATGCATTGTGCACATTATCGCTTATTTCTCAATTAATATACGATGACATAGCCAAAATGTTTCATCTGACAGCAGGAAATGGTAAATAAAGCATTTATTTTCCCCAAGTTCATGCAAAAAACAATAAATAAACAGAATTCTTAACTTCTTCTTGCCTTCTTCTAGTCCGTTCCGTTCCGGAATTAGATATGCACGAGTCCAAACATTTTTTGCCGGGTGAGTTTGTACACAGTGGAGTTGTGTATATGTTAGCGGCAATAAGCGAAATCAGGCATTAGGCTTAAATCCTAGGCAATAAGCTAATGCCTAGGCATTAGGCTTAATGCCTAGCATTTCAGGCATTAATCTTATTTCCTGATGTGAATTGATGATTGTTTTCACCTATTGCCGCACTCAATATTAGGCAATAGGTGAAATTCAGTTTTATGAATTCTGACAAATGCATGCTCAATTTTTCAAATTATTCTGTATTTCAATCTGTTTTATAAGTTGAATAAAATTAGATATTGTCTAAAAATATATTGTTTTGCCTAAAAATGAAAAAAAGGTTGATGACAGAATTATTTTCTTATAGAATAATTTCAAGATATTATCCCAAAATTAAATTCACACTTCAGTGGCTTGGCTGGTTTCAACTGGACACATCTAGATTTGAATTTTGTTCACTTACTTGTTCAAATGATTTTAATCGATAAGTACAATTTCTTTGTTTAAGATGCCTTTAAATGCTCGATGCCCCCAGACCTCTTCATTTCTTGATCTGGATTATAAGTAGTTAAATAACACATGTGACAAGATGTCTTCTTCTGAGCAAAAAGTTCTTGTGGCTTTACGAAATAAGTTTGAATCGAAGAAAACTAGGAATATATACCCAAGAGAGCAGTACAATGAACTTTTGGCTAATATCAAATTATTGGAGTCATCAGAAAAGAAATCAACTCCAGATTATTACAATTTGAAAAGGTATGACATTTTTATTATTGGAGGCTATGAAAGGCTAACTACCAAAGAGTTGCAGTACCAATACCTACGTTTGATCGAGGGAAGGGCGACAGTAGAAATTTACTAGGAAGAATTATTGAGGTATTTAATTTAACCATTTGTTTATGATCGTTATTCGTTTATTAAGTTTTAAAAAAAAAATTTCATTTAAAAACAATAGCTCAAAACGGCAATAGGATAACATGTGTATTTGTTGATGAGACAGCAGCCTAAAACTGAATTACTTCACTAAATCGTAAAAAGGAAACAAAAGTTTGAAGGTACCAAAGGCGTATTTAAAGAGGTGGTAAATCGAAGGACATACAATACAAAGAAAAAAAAGGCAAAATGATAAACAATGATCTACAAAAAAAGCCAACAACACGGCATTAAAAGAACAATGCGAACACCAGTAAAGATCGTTTCATACTTATGTCACTTAACTATGAGTTAACACAGCCAGGTTTGTATTATGAGATTAATTTCTCCATAACAATACAACATAGGCTCACCGTACTTGGTGTCATACCCTTAGCACCATATTCATGGTCTGCTGATTTTTTTTTCATGCTATGGTTAGTTTCTCACACTTTGTCACCAGGCATTTACTTCACTTTCATGATCAACTGACCTTGTTGAATTTATGTCAAATTTTCGTAATTAGGTTAGTTTCTCCATTACAATGCAGCCTATTTGGGCCATACATTGGTGATGGAAGATACATGTACATATTAATGGTACTTTGATTTAATTTATTTTAGGATAACATTTTCAGGGGCAGAGGAGATATAGATTTGTGCTTACAATTTCTATATGTTATCCTAAACCCAGCTGTATCGATTTATAATTTTATTACAAGATTTAAATGATAATACACAGGTAAAGTTTGTTCCCGCTATTTCCATTCAAAAGACAACATTTCGCATACAATCTCTGGTGAGCGACATCAGGCTCTATGGGGCCTTTCTTACATTGTAATGATCACTTCCAAAAATGAAATTGGTCTTTAGCCTTGTATATTATTATCTGATATTCTGAATTTGTTCTAGAGAAAATATTAAGAGAGTTGTGGCAAAAATAGTCGTTTATTTTATTATTTTAGAATATACCATGGCAAAAGCTACGATTTGTGACCCATGCCAGAGTCGTAATATGGTTAACACATCTGTGAGCTGGTGTTTGGACTGTGAGGAAGAACTATGTTCCGAATGCGCAGAATATCATACGAATTTAAAAATGGCGAGAAATCACCACGTTCTTGACTTAAAGTTAAAATCATCATATTCAGCACTGTTGAAAAAGCCTAGCCTGGTTTGCGAAAAACACAAAGATTGTCAAGTAGAGTATGTTTGTGTTGACCACGATGAAATATGCTGTCGGGATTGTCTAGCTAAAACACACAAATCATGTGTCAATACCATGTCTCTGGATTCGGCGTCAAAGGGAGCCAAACACTCTCAATTATTTTCTGATTGCCAAGAACAGTTGACTAGTATTAATCAAACGTACAAGAGTATATTGAAATATAGAGAAGAGAATGTGAGTGGTATCAAAGATGACAAACAAAGAATAAAAGAAAACATGAAGAAAATAAAAGAGAAGCTCATCCAAAGAAGTAACCAAGTAGAAAAGGAGCTGACCAATAAGTTAGATATACTAGTTCAGGAAAACACAAAGTTTCAACAAGATGAAATTTCCAAAGTGTTAGAGGTTACAGAAGAGGTTGAATTATACCTCAAAGAAATGTTGTTGATCGTTGAACATGGATCAGAAAAAACAAGCCTTCCTTCTATGCCGAAAATTAGATAAATACATTCATCAAGCAGATAATGAATTACAAACAGCTACGTCAGAATTGAAATGAGTTACACTCTCCTTTGATGAATCGAGCGATTTATTGTCGTCCATTAAAAAATTTGGAGACGTGACAGTTAACAAGATAATTGACCCACAAGACACGAAAAGACCAACAAGCCCAGTTTATATCAGATAAAACTACCACAATGTCAACATTTAAACTTGATAATCGTATTGAGGATACAGGAACAGTTATCACAGGTATGGTTGTTACTGATGATGATCATTTACTTCTATGTGATCACAATAGTGAGAATAATAAATTAGTGACTGTATACTACCCTAATGGCAAGTACATGAAGACAATTTACGTGATGTATCGACCATGGGATATAGCCATACTACCCAAAACACACAGAGCCGTCGTGACGTTTGCAAACAAGAAGATGCAGTTCATCAACTTACAAACATTTACACAAGATGATAAACTAATAATTTTACCAAATTCTACTGCTATATATGGTATAACAGCTACCAGTGACAACATCATTGTTGGTGACCAAGGAAGGATTCATTGCTTAGATACAGAGGGAAAATATCTAAGGACAATAACATTGTCAAAAGAATCTATTACACACCACCTCAGTATAGGTCACAATAACCAGACGATATATTATTCTACCACGAGTTCAATCAACTGTGTAAAGTTGGATGGAACGGAAGTATTTTCGTATGAAATACCAAATGAAGAGAATCACAGGAAAATAGCAATCGACCGTAATGGAAACCTTTATGCTGCTGGATTCGATACAAACACCATACAACGACTACATTCAAACGGTACAGTGGATTGTGCAGTGTTGAACGAGGGGGATGAAGTCAAGGGACCTATGTCGATCTGTTTCAACAAAAGTTGTGACAAACTTTATATGGCTAATTTAATGTCATGTACTGTACATGTGTATTCATGTTCATGAATTGAGCAACCCAAACTTTATATAGGTTATATTACCCTTTACTGATACGTGCATGGCATTGTTAAATGTTTACATACCATTTAACTTGGTTGGAATAAAAAGACGCTGTCTTTAAGAATAAAAAATAGTACAACACGTAGCAATAACATATAACTTTTTTTGTACAGAGATTTTGATCTAAGTAAATTTTATCATGAGATTTAGTAGTATATAAATAGAAGTGTTTGTATTTATTTATTTAAAAAATGGATGACATGTAATATTATGTTTTTACCACGATTTTCAAATGAAAAAAAAAGAATCCTAACATCGTATTTCTTCATTCATCTAAAATTGGGAACAATGAATGTATTCTAGATTTCCCTTTTTTAAATTCTTGAATTACAACATTGTAGTTTAAGGACATAATATACTACCTTCTCTAAATATAGATACATCTATATTATATACAATGTAATTAATATTAAATGTTTGTTAAATCTTATGTTACACTAACAACTAAATCTAACCTTATTTTTATTAGATTTTATTGTTCATTACATTTTTCATCTGTTCTACACTAATTTAGTGTGTGAGTGTATGTTTTGTTTGTTATCGTAATTTTATTAGAGGAAGAGCTCAAGTGTGTATTGTCATGTCTATCATTGGAGATTAATAGGTTCTTACACGAGTCCCTATTGAAGATCTGGGATTTCGTCCACGAGTGTGAGAAATTCGTCTTTTCACGAGTGGAGCGTAGCGGAACGAGTGGAAGACGCTGAATTTCTCTCACGAGTGGAAGAAATCCCAGATCCTCAATAAGGACGAGTGCAGGTACCTGTTTCTTCCGTTTCAGCTTAAAAACAAAGCATGTCGATTTCATTCATTCATTCGCATGTCAATGTCATGTTTACTACACCAAATATTACAACGCCACGTGCAATGCAGTAAATACACACTTATTTAAAACCGCATTAAATCTATTAGGGGAAATCAGTTAAAATTCAGGTAAAATTGATATTTGAAGCTTTTCTAGATCTACTAAGACGGCAATTTATATTACTACAGCAGTCGTAGAAGGGGACTCCATTGATTATACTCGGCCGATTTGATTGGCTGGCAATGCCATGTAAGACAAGGTCACGCGCAGCTGTCTTTATGGCTTGTCTTACATAGAAAACGCATCAAAACGAAAGAATAGACCTTTGGTTGATCTATTTTTTGACTTGTCAAAAAGAAAATGTGAACGTTTTTCACATTCTATCATAACATTATACTTCATTTGCATACCCGAACTTTTGTTTTTTTTTATTTGCATTGAATAAGCATTATGTGTTATATAAAGTGTGTGTTCTTTGTTGGGGGTTCTTTTTCGTCAGAATTCGAGATTTTGTTTGTTTATAAAGAGGACGGGATTTTTCCCAGACGTCCATAATTTTTGTAGCATAATAATATTTGATCTCCATGTCCAATTGTTTGTTGACCATCAATATTAAACATATTACTTTTGAGCATTGTATAAAATGAAAATAGTTTATTTTTATCTTGTTAGTGGACATTTATAATTATTTTTTTTAAGTTTTCACTGAAGGAAAAAAAGTTGTTTTTATAACAGAGTTGCAGCCTTTTCAGGAAGGCATGCCGTCGTCGTACGCACACGATGTTTGACTTGCTTGGAGTACTTATTTTACATCACTGTATATTGAGTCATATCTATAGATCATATCTAAAATAGTGATTGCAGTATGATTTTATGCCATAAAATGTAATTAACACGTAATTAACATAATATTAACGAGAATAAGCATGTAATTAACATAATATGAGAGGGAATTAACATGTAAAAAACTAAATATTAGAAAGAATTAACATGTGATTAACATAATATGAGAAATAATTAATATGTAATTATCATAATATTAGAGGAAATTAACATGTAATTAACATAATATTATAGAAAATTAACATGTAATCAACATAGTATCAGAAGGAATTAATATGTAATTATCATAACATACTATTAGCGGGAATTAACATGTAATTGAATAATATTAGACGAATTAACAGGTAATTAACATAATATGAGAGGCAATTAACATGTAATTATTATAATAGCAGGGGGAATTAACATGCAATTAGCATAATACAAGATGTAATTAACATGCAATTAACCTAATATTAATGGAATTATCTTGTAATTAACATATTAGAGGGAATTAATGTGCAACTAACCTAATATTAGATGAAATTAACATATTATTAGAGGGATCTAACATGATATTAGCATGATATTAGATGGATTTAACCTGTAAATAACAACATATTAGAGAGAATTAACATACTATTAGAGATATTCTACATGTAATTAACGTAATATTATAGGGAATTAACATGAAATTAACATAATATTATAGGGAATTGACATGTAAATAGCATAATATTAGACAGAATTAACATGTAATTAACACAATATTAGAGGGAATTAACATGTAAATAATATAGTATTAGAGATACATGTAAATAACATTTTTATTAGAAGGAATTAACATGTAATTAGCATAAAATTAGAGGATATTCAAATGTAATTAACATAATATTATAGACAGTTAACATATAATTAAAATAACATTCGAGGGAATTAACATGTAATTAACATAATATCAGAAGAAATTGATATGTAATTATTATAATATTAGGGGAAATTAACATGTAATTAACATACTATTAACAGGTAATTAACATAATATTAGAGGGAATTAACATGTAATTATTTTAATAGCAGAGGGAATTAACATGTAATTAGCATAATACAAGAAGTAATTAACAAGCAATTAACCTAATATTAGAGGGAATTAACTAGTAATAAACATATTAGAGGGAATTAACGGGCAATCAACATAATATTATAGGGAATTACGATGGAATTAACATACTATTAGAGGGAATTAACATGAAATTAACATGATATTAGAGGGAATTAACCTATAAATAACAAAATATTAGAGAGAATTAACATGTAAATAACATACTATTAGAGAGAACTTACATATAATTAACATAATATTAGAGGGAAATAACATGTAAATAACATAATATTAGAAAGAATTAATATGTAAATAACATAATATTAGAGGAAATTAACATGTAATTAGCATAACATTAGAGGGAATTAACATGCAATTAACATAATATTAGAAAGAATTAACATGTAAATAACATAATTTAAGAGGGAATTAACATGTAATTAACATAATATTAAAGGGAATTAACATGTAATTAACATAATATTAGAGGGAATTAACATGTAATTAACATTATATTTGTGGAAATTATTGGCTTAATCCTCGTAGCCATCGAAATATACCAAAGAGTTACTACTATTGAAAGACAATTTTATTTTATTTACTAATTGCCCTTTTCCCCCGAATTCCATTCCTGGTTACTTTTTGATTGATCACATTTGTACCAGAAGAATGTCAATAAAAAAATAAGTAGAGAATGTATGTGCTTTACCAGGAATATAGAAATACTTTGTTGGCTTGTGAATATTAGATTGCTACTAGTCTCCCATTTTGGAAACATAGCAACGTTTTCTAGAGAAATACATATCTTTTATCATAAATGACGTCAATGGTTTGTAACTGTAATTTTCATTCATATTGAAATTGTAAAGAGGGATGTCTGCATGATTTTGTATATATTTCAATAAAACTGTATTTACTAAATATGAATTCCAATTGCTTTTAACGCCTTTCAAAATCTAAAATGATTAAGAAGCTTGAAAACATCAAATGCCAAAAAATTTAAGAATATCTTAAATACTCGAGTGATATATACATTTATACTGCAATCGTTCTATTTGAGCAGTAAAAATGCGTTGACAGTATATTTACAATTGATAAACGGTCACTGACCGTTTATAACATTTAGGCCACGCCTACTTGACCAAAATCAGTTGGGGCCTCTTGGGGGTAACTAACTTTTTAAATAATTTGAATATTGGTAGTAAAATAATTAAGAAGCTTATCTTGAAAACTTATTTTAGTTAAATTGTATCAAACTTGAAGCGTACACGAAGCCAAATAATGTCTAATCTTTACGTTTCAAACTGGAAGTCTTCATATGACGTCAATGACGTCATGTTGGTTATGTTCCAAAGTCGTCAATAGCATTTCACGGGTTTTTTTCAGTTTACAATCGTATGTGTATTGTATGTCCTTGGGTAATTTTTTAATAGTATTTAGCGTCGAAAACAAACACGATGTCCAAGAATATGAATTATAAGGATTAAACACTGTGTTTTTAGGAAATTATGTACGTATAAACTCCGGCAGCTCACTCACAAACTGAATGACTTTATTCAGTTTGTGATTGAGCTGCCGGAGTTTATTAATAGATAATTTCCAAAAACACAGTGTTTAATCCTACAATGTCACTAATGATTGCAGTATAAAGACAATAACAGTGCATTGAATTGACATAAAATTCGATATACGTATTCAGCACGAATCGTACACGAAACCCTCGCATTTTCCCCGATTCTAAGCCTCATCCGTATATCGATTTTATGTCAAGTCAATGCACTGTTATTGTCTATATATTTATTTTCATTTTTCATCCAATTTTAATGCAGATTGCGACAAAATGATAAACTATATGTTTTGTCTTTTTAGTTTTTATTCATTAAAATGTCCATTGTTGGATTGCATGCAACCTTTTTTGACCATATCCTTATTTGTTACGAATATAAATTTAACTTTTGCTCAAATGAATAAATTAATGACATTTAAGGGGTCGTCATAGTCATGGATTTACAACTACCTGTGCAATCAGTACCTGTCACCACTACAGTTGTGAGGTAGAACCCCATTCATGGCGAGGTGTACTAGATACAACATTATGTGATAAAGTTTGTCAGTGACTTTCGACAGATCGTAGGTTTTCTGACCGCCACGATATAGCTGAAATATTGTTGAAAGTGGCGTTAAGCGCCATAACCTCCTGACATTGATGACAACACCACATGTGATTCCTTTCCCGAAACTATAATATCCCCTCAGACGGCTGACGACGATCTAGTATGACAAAACTATCTTTGTTTGTACAAAAATGCAAAATTTGAAATGAACTATTCAATCCAGTGGTTTAACTTTACTTGCCCACGGGCTACAAAGGTTTGGAAATCCACTTTCCCCTGACCAAAATTCACTTTCACTCATAGAATCATAGAACACCGAAACAGACCGTTGTACAAATGCTTCGATTGTATACAAATCATATACTTTGCCCTGATGACCAAATACATCGTATATGGACATTAAATAAAATTAGCGACACCTTGTCATCGTGCAAAACATAATTCTAAGGGACAGTTTAATTGAAAACAAATATGAATCAAGTCGTACACGCTAAACACGTTTATTTCTTAAGCAAATTGAACATCAGTTTAACATAGATTAAAAGATACCACAATCTATTATTTAGGTTTATATAATTTATTTCGTAAAAATAAAGGATTGAAATTTAATTTCACGGGAAAATTACATAATCCAACTTCCATTTGAGAATCATAGATTGTTCATAGTTAAACTACAGATTGAGAGTTATATTTATTGGAGTGAGTGATTGTTGTTTAAAGCCAATTCAGCAATTTTTCAGCTATATCGTGGTGAGAACAAGTTAATTTTCAATGAGATCATGATGAGGTCCGCTTTGTACTCGACCAACACGCTTAGTTGAATTATTATAGTGCTAACGCACTGAAACAATAGTCTTGGATAGATATGTCGCACAACTCGGACACATTATCCTGATTCCAACACAATCACTTTTTGCTGTTTCGCCTTAGCGATGCGTGCTTAGCAGAGAAGCAGCAAATACCTATTTAATAGTCTTTGGTTTGACTAGATCGGGGCTCGAACACACGATCTCCCGCGCTCGAGGCTAACCATTATACAACTGATGTGGTTTTACCTTTATTGGTAATTAGTCTTAAAGGGTCAATATATTACTTCAATACCAAAAGAAGATATAAATATACAGATGTAACCTAACAAAATGAAAAATAGTTAATGGTTAACAAAAAACTATTTTCCCCCTTTTTTGGCATTAAATTCAAGAAAACGTTTTTCAGTGTTTCAGTAACTTTCAAGATAAAGTTGACCGAAAGAGACAGATTATGGTCAATTTCAAAAAATTGAATTCTTTTATTTGTTTTATCCAATTTTAATGCAATTTGTTTGTGTAAAGTGTTCATATTTATGGGCCATTACAAATAATTTCCTATTTTATTTTCAAAAGTGGTCTAAAAGGAGCACACATTCCGAAATTTCGGATATTTGAAAGGTAAATATAATTTTTATTTTTCATCCAATTTTGATGTTTTTGTTTTGTTGAATGGATTCTGTTGAGAGTTTTTGTTAGTATTTCGACGGCTTTCCTCTATCTTTTTACTTTTCCGGGGTGAATATGACTGAAAGAGTCCGAAAAGTGCCAATTTCCAAATTTCAAAGTTTTTAAATCTCATCCAATTTTAATCCAGTTTTTTTAGAAGAGTTCATGTTAATGGGTTACTGATGGAACGTCATATCATGCTGTGCCCTACATTCTCTTTTATTTTCGATAAAGTCTCTTTGTGTAGCTTCCAGACAAAATTTCCTGCATGGCCTGACTTAGCTGTTATGGTTTTTGAGATAAAAGTTTAAAAGGGAGCCAAATATGAATATATGGTTGGACCATACTTGTACATTGTAATAAACATGTAACATAGATGTAGGAGTCAAAGCCACTCTTAACAATATGTTAGTTTGCCCATATCCTGACTTATGGGTGTTAAACATGGATAGGTACCGATAGGTTGGTAGGTAGGGAAATGTTTTTGTTTTCTTCGTTTAAAAGTTGTAAAAATTATGAATAAGATTCGCTATGAAAATTGGAAATACATGAATCCAGAAATTAAAAAAAATACATTTGTCATGGGTTTTTTTTAGGTAAAAAGGGTCAAAGGGGTCAAACAAACAATTTATTATTTATGGTCGAATTGCATACTTGTCATATACATGTAACATGGATGTAGGGGTCAATGTGAAATTGTTTTACAAGATTCTTTGAAACCAATATTTTTTAGCTCACCTGGCCTAAAGGTCAGGTGAGCTATTGCCATCACTTTTCGTCCGTCGTCGTCCGTCGTCCGTCCGCCAACATTTCACATTTTAATCTTCTGCTCAGAAACCACTGGGCCAATTGCAGCCAAACGTTGGTGGAATGGTCCTTGTGTGGCCCCCTTTCCAAATTGTGTCCGATGATCCCAACTTCCAACCAAGATGGCCGCCAAGCTAAAAATAGAAAAAGTGGGGAAGAAATTAAAAAAATTCTTCTCCTCTGAAACTACTGAGCCAATCTCAACCAAACTTTGCTGAAATGATCCTTGTGTGGTCCCCTTCCAAAGTGGTGTCCGGCATTTCAGACCTCCGTCCAAGATGGCCGCCACAGCCGAACTTAATTTAACATAGGACCCTATGGGAAATTCCCATAAAAATCTTGTCTCAAACCATTTGCTCAATAAGAACTAAATTTATATGAAATAGCCATTGGATGGTTCTCTTCCAAAAATGTGTCTGGCGGTTCGGCCCTTCGACCAAGATGGCCCCCACAGCCGAACTTAGCTTAACATAGGACCCTATGGGAAATTCACATACAAATCTTCTCCTCAGAAATCACTGGGCCAATTGCAACCACTCTTTGGTGGAATGGTACTTGGATGGTCCCCTTCTAAAATTGTTCCCGTTGATCCCGATTTCCAAACAAGATGGCCGCCAAGCTAAAAATAGAAAAAAGGGGTGATGAAATTAAAAAAAATCTTCTGCTCTGAGACTACTGAGCCAATCTCAACCAAACTTTGCTGAACTGATCCTTGTATGGTCCCCTTCCAAAATGTGTCCGGCATTTTAGACCTCCGACCAAGATGGCTGCCACAGCCGAACTTAATTTAACATAGGACCCTATGGGAAATTCCCATAAAAATCTTCTTGTCTCAAACAATTTGCTCAATAAGAACTAAATTTTGATGAAATAGTCATTGGATGGTTCTCTTCCAAAAATGTGTCTGGCGGTTCGGCCCTTCGACCAAGATGGCCCCCACAGCCGAACTTAGCTTAACATAGGACCCTATGGGAAATTCACATAATAATCTCCTCCTCAGAAACCACTGGGCCAATTGCAACCAAGCTTTGGTGGAATGGTACTTGGATGGCCCCCTTCCAAAATTGCTTCCGTTGATCCCGATTTCCAACCAAGATGGCCGCCAAGCTAAAAATAGAAAAAAGGGGTGATGAAATTTAAAAAAATCTTCTCCTCTGAAACTACTGAGCCAATCTCAACTAAGCTTTACTGAAATGATCCTTGGGTGGTCCCCTTCAAAAAATTGTGTCCGGCATTTTAGACCTCCGACCAAGATGGCCGCCAGAGCCGAACTTAATTTAACATAGGACCCTATTGGAAATTCCCATAAACATCTTGTCTGAAACCATTTGCTCAATAAGAACTAAATGTTGATGAAATAGTCATTGGATGGTTCTCTTCCAAAAATATGTCCGGCGGTTCGGCCCTTCTATCAAGATGGCCCCCACAGCCGAACTTAGCTTAACATAGGACCCTATGGGAAATTCACATAAAAATCTTCTGGTCTGGAACCAGTTGCTGAATTGGAACCAAACTTTGATCAAATAGTCATTGGATGGTCCTCTTCCAAAATTGTGTCTGGTGGTCCCGCCCTCTGACCACGATGGTTGCACAGCTGAACTTAGTTCAACATAGGACCCTATGGAAAATTCACATAAAAACCATCTTGTCTGGAACCAGTAGCTCAATTAGAACCAAATTTTGATGGAATAGTTATTGGATGGTCCTCTTCTAAGATAGTGTCCGGCAGTCGCGCTCTCCCACCAAGATGGCCGCCACAGTGCAGTTGCTTTGTTATTGAAAGCAGCTTTGATCCAGGTGAGCGATTACCGGCTGCTGGGAGCCTCTGGTTTAATTTCGGTTTATGTTTAAGTAAACTAAAAATCAGCATTTAGAAAACCAGAACCAAATTACACTGCAAGGAATTGTGCAAAATGCTGTCATTGGTTTCTATATCCATTTTCTTCATTAACACCACTGGGCAAATGACACCACATTTGTTATCAACGCGTTTTCCTTAAGCCTTAATTATTATTTGTATGCATGTTTCAGTTTTATTGTAGTTTTTTTTTGTCATTATGTTGTAGGCATAACTAGTTGTGGCAGACATCGCATTCATTGCAATTTTAAAAGATGGCCAATATATACACATTTTCACTAGATTGCGCTTGGTGGCAGAGTATCATATTGACTGTCACTGCACTGCGTTAAGTTCATTATTATGAATTCTATCACCCTGGTGATTTTATGTTGAGACATTGGCAACAAATGGGTATCAAGGTAAGATACTTAGCGTTTTATTTTTTATGGTCTATCAATGCAACATCTTTCTTGCTCTTCATCATATAGTTAAATAGTGATAATCTCCTTTCTTGTTTGAAATATCTTTGAATATTTGTATGATGTTTAATAATATAGAAAGTAAGCATGGTAAGCTAGTTTTTAGCTCAACTGACCCAAAAGGCCAAGTGAGGTATTATCATTCAATGTCCGTCACCTCTTCTCCATAACTTTTCAAATTCACATTATATCTTTTTCTTAGAAACAGCAAAACCAGATGCTTTCACCATTCTAAGTTATCGAGTCTTGGAAATATTTACATTGCATGCATATAGGACGTGTTCGTGCAAAACGCACATGAATCTGCTTATGACTTACTTGAACCCAAAGGGACTTTAAATAATTGTCAGAATTTGCACTCAATACTAATTGCTAATAAATTGAGCGTCCATCGTCTTCTGTAATCCCTGGAGGGAGGGGGAGAGGGGCATATTATGCTATGGATCTTGGCATTGCTACCGTCTGTTTGTTGACACAATGGTTTCCATGAAGTCATTGTTTTTATTTTAGTTGCCCAATACTTCTGATGATGATGATGATCATTGACAGTAACTTAATGTGATGATTGTACCACTATCAGTTTCCAAACACCAGGCCCCAACTTGAACAATGTGCCAAAACGGTTTTTTTTTGCACATAGAGCGTTTATAATTCCTTTGTGCGTATTTGATGAGGTATTTGAATGACTGCACATATTTTGTGGTCACATCTGTAGACAAAATGGTTTCCGTGCGATAGCTTTAGTTCTAGTTGACCAATCCTGCTGACTTTTTTACACAATGATCCTTGACTTTAGAAATAGGTAGAAAAATAGCTTGTTTGATCTGTTTTGAAGCAAGTTCAGGTTAATTATATATTTAGAATGCAGTATATTGTGATTATCCTGCAATATAAGTCCAAAGTAATTGTCACATTGTGTGAAAATAGCTAAAACAAGCGTCGTTCTAATCGTTTTTAATGGTGTCGTCTGTGAAGTCCGCACCTAGATACTGCCACCGTTTCCTTCAGTTCGCTCTACATGCATCAGGTATCAGAAAAGCTTTACTATGTCCATGACTAAATAATACTGAAGTTTATTTGATCCTCTTTATTAGTACTCAAAATCACACGACTGCATGATAAATGTTAATAGTCCAATCAAAACGCGGAAAGAGTTCCTTATAAATACCCGAAACATAACCCAAACCCTAGCCCTAACCCAAATCCTAACCCAAACCCTAACCCTAACTCTAACCCAAACCCTAACCCTAACCCTTTATGATCAAAATCATATGCTTATTATTAAGCATACAAATTTCATAGATTTTTGGATTGGGGTGCCATAGGGAACCCTTACCCAAAACGCCTCTAAACGGACAGCGACGATGACGACATTGGAGCTTATGATTTAATATCATATGACAAATCATGAATTTGAATATGAAACAGCCGTTTATTTTCTTTGCTCTTTTCCATAGAGGTAAAAGGGCGATCCCTCCACATTAACAAAGGAAAATATTGTAAATAACCACAGGAATGTCACCCTTTGTTTAATGAGTTCGCATGTGTCTTAAGAGTATATATTCCACCTTTGACTTACATGGAAATTAAAAAAAAAATCATAAAAAATCCAAATGGATTTTCTGGATAACAAGACCACTATTTCCTATTATTTTGGTCCAAGATCCACATTCTGATCCACTTTGAAAGAAACATTGTATATCAAAAAAGGAAATAATCATGTTTTCAATATCAGTCAAAACAACAGTATTTACAGTATCCAGGAAATCGCTCCACACAGGGTGTATTAATTTGACATCCATGTTTTTATATGTGGTTATATTTCAACAAATGACATTTTTTGCAGTTAAATCCTCACCAAGTATGATGGGATTAACTGTAAAAAATATCATAGCCAAGAAAGAACTGATTTTTTTCAAAGGTACTGGTGTTCTATTTTGTACTACTTTCGGACTGTCTCAAAGCGGATTGGCTGGTTTACGGGGCCCCTTAAGAATATCCATATCTTAATATAAAACGAGCATCACCATAATTCTTTGCATGTCAAATATATTATCCCAAATTTAGACAATCCCTTTTAACACGACATAAACGATTTTTCCCTAGCTCAAATAAAATAAGGTTTGAAACTAAGCACATGCAACCTTTGGATATTATATGCAATGACATTTGTATGCTAACCCCGTTTATTTAGCAGCTTAAGTATGCAAATGAACAAATCAAATTACGTCGACACAGCTGTTTTAGTTGCCCGTTGTTAACAGAAGGACCATACGTTTGTATTATAAAAATCCAATTATTGGTAAAAACCAATCAGAGAAACGCAACATTCTGCAAGTGACGGTTAATTTAAAAATCTTAAAATGTTCCATTGTGTGAAGTTTGTAAATATTATTTGACATTTTATTGATTAAAAACGGTTTCGTAAAGTGTGATCGCGTATACTTTTTGTTCTGACGTTGTCAATGATACTTTATTAAGGGATTGATAAGTCAGTTACTTGCAAGGATGGAAAGAAAATCGAGATAGTAAGCTCAATATAACATTGCATTGCACAAGATATAAAGATAGAATACAGTGGGGGTGGGGTTAAAGAGAATGTTGCTAGAGTAAATATAATGGAGAACAAGCAAACAAATAAACAAACATAACCTACACCACGAAAGTGAGTTAAATTGCAAGTATATGCATACTGGTGTGTCGCCTTAAATTCTAGATAGAACACAGTGAAAAAGGGGGGGGGGGGTTAAAGAGAATGTTAATACAGTAAATCTGAAAATAATCTAGCAAACAAGCAAATAGCTTATCTAATCCCCGGAAGGGAGTTGCATTGGAAGTATATGCATACTGATGGGTCAACTCATTTTTCATGAGATGACAACAATGTCTTTGATGTTAGTGACATTGGAACAGCCACGGAACATATAGCTTCCAATGAACATCACATATTAATGGGCGGTGATCAAGTCATCGACTATGTTCCCTTGAATAACACAAATAGAATAAAGCTTGAATAGTGGAAAACATAAGCACATTATTTTTGCAGGGCTCGACAAAATGCTTGACTTACCCGAGATATCGAGACAATCGAGTTTGAGACAACGAGGTTCGACTGTAATTTCTATTGACAATGTTAGGCAATGCAAATAATATATTAACACTCGATTTTCAATAAGGGAATACTTTGCTTTTTAATTATCCATCTTCCCTTTTTGGCTTAAGGATACCTTTCTGAACGAAATCAAGTACATGTAAGGTAAATAATCCATCTGTTGGTTATTAAATGTACATTTTCCGATTTCCCTTTATTGCTGCTGAAATCAAATGTGATCAAATCAAAATGTATTCATTGAAATATTATATGATATGAAATTCTTTTCTGTTCGGGCGGAAAACTGTTTTGTGAAAAAGATAAATACAGTTCATTTCACGATGAAAAAATCAATGAAAAAATCTCCAGTCCGGAAATTATAAAGCCTAAAAATACGCCATCAGTCAAAAGAAATTTACTGTTAAATACACAAAGCGATTCCAAAATATCTTTGCCATTACTTACAGAGACACTTCATATCTACGGTCATTCGCTCAGCAATCAAAGAAAATTGCCATGGCCGATAACCAAGTTCTTGTAGATTCCTATTTGATTTATATCATTGCAATTAGACGAAGCATACTGGCAGAAATGACAAAAGGATTGCTAGTCAATTCATCACACTGAAAAAGCCGATAGTGATTACATTCCATTAAAACCAGACAGTGCCAAAATGACTTAACATTTTTCTAGGTAAATACAATTGTCATGCGATTAAACACTGTTGTTGTATTTGCCAAGTATGATATTATACAGTTATACTTTTATAAAGTGTGCCGAGTGATATTGAGAGTTAAATAATAATAGAAAATATTGTGTTTTCTTGCCCCTCTAATAAATATATAATAGTTACTGATATGGAGGCCAATATCAGGAATTACAGACTGCCCAAGGGTACGGACCAGTGGAAATGATTTGCCCTAGCAGGAGGCGAGGGAAATATCAATTTCACGGTCCGTACAATGACCCAAGGGCAGTCTGTCTATCCAGATGTTGCCCTTCATATCAGTAGCTATTGTGTTTATTGCATTGAAGACCAGAATCTGACACACACAATATAAATGCATATAATTTGTTCAAGGAATCAAGAAACCTACAAGTTGCTCCACATATCAGTAACTATTGTGTTTATTGCATAGAAGACCAGAATCAGACACACAATATAAATGCATAGAATTTGTTCAAGGAATCAAGAAACCTACAAGTTGCTCTACATATCAGTAACTATTGTGTTTATTGCATAGAATACCAGAATCTGACACACAATATAAATGCATAGAATTTGCTCAAGGAATCAAGAAACCTACAAGTTGCTCTACATATCAGTAACTATTGTGTTTATTGCATTGAAGACCAGAATATGACACACACAATATAAATGCACAGATATAGACCGGTCTATATCAGCATCACAGTGTGTATCCCGAAATAGTGAAGATCACATGGAGAGTGTTGAACCAATTAAATTTATGCTTTTTATTATGATATGCAATAAACACTAATAGTGCCTGTGTGAATGCATTCTACTAAATGCAAATAGTACCATCAGGAATGACAATATCATATTTTATGTAACCTCAAGAGTCACTACGAATAACAAGATACGTAAGGGGTATTCAGAAGCGGTGAATTGAAGGACAGACAATAAAATGGCCAAGAGAAAAGGAACAACACATGATGTAAAAAACATTGCACAGAAAACAAAAGATTGAGCAACACAACCCCTAGTAAAACCGGTGTTTAACTTGGGTGTTCGGGAAGGATAAGCAGTTAGAAATTAAGAATTATTAATGATATTTGTACCGTCTATTAAAGAGTCACCGCTTTTATACATTCTTTTAATTGCAAGCAGTGTCACAATGAAGAACAACTCATCTTTTCAGTATCTACATTTTGGTGCACATGTCGTGGTCTTTTCGTACTTAATGATTTAAGGTGAGAGGTGGTTGTTCGTTTTGTTGACGTTGATGGAATTACTGACCAACAGAGATTAACCAGCACAAGTATGTGGTATATGCCCCATCACTAAATATTATCGCTTTGATACAATCCACTGACAAAAATAATACGAGGATGACAGAATATGTTTTCCTCTTTTCTACTCTTATTTGTTTTTGCTCATCTCCCCTTCCACTAAGTTCTCACTGTTCGAACGAAGAAGAATGTAAATAGTGGTACGAATAGATTCAGTCTTCTGTGAATCCTTTTCATGTTTGTGTTTACATTGTTGCTTTTGTATTTTACTCGCAAATGTCTCCGGGTGCTCTGCGTTCGTCTGAAATCTGAACCTGGCTTTGTCCGAAAAAAGCTTTCTAGTACGAATTCCGTATACATTTCATTTTGATTTGATTTTTGGTGTTTTAACGCTACTTTCATCAATATTTCAGCTATATCATGGCGACCAGTTTTAGTGGTGGAGGAAGCCGGAGTACCCGGGGAGAACCACTGACCATGGGCAAGCAACTGGTAAACTTTATCACTTGTATATCGAGTGCACCCTTTTTGTAATTTACAAAGCCGGGCGCGATCCCACGCCGCATTGGTGATAGGCTTCCATGAATTGTTAGGTAATCCAACTACCAAACTTATTGAGCCACCCGGGCCCCAATTCCGTATGCATAAAACATCGGATTGATCATAACACACCACTCGGCAGTATAGATATCAGACTCAATATATCAAGGAAGCAATGATTGCTGATATGTTGTTGTGTAATTTTGGCGATATCATCACTAAATACAATCAATTCATATTTATTCGATGAATTCTAATATTCGTGTTTTTTGTTACCTAAGCCAAACTACGAAATTAAGCAGCACAAATAATGGCATGTATCACAAGAGCAGTCATTTGCAAGTATCAAAAACACGAATTCAAATGTCAATGAGCATACCAGTTTCTGCCAATCCAGGAAATTTGACACTATGGACAATAAAGGATACTACAGTATAGCGTCACGGTTTTGGTGATTTTGAATCGTGAAAACGAAACCTATATAACCGAACATCCGGGTGTCTTTTATGTAATTTTCGTATATTCAATCATTTCGTTTGAGGTCGTATTTCTTGTCTTTTCTTAACGGAATTGAGTTTATATATATTACCCCTCACTCCCTGTGGACTTTCCCCTTTCTTCGATTATTTTGTTTATTTGATATCAAATTCCGTTTAATAGAAATCACTATGATATAACACCTTAGGTTATTGATTTAGCTTCTTCTTTACTGTGGTCAAGTTGTATAAAGTGTAAATCTTCACTTTGGAGTGTTGTAATCTATTAGATAGCTTTCAGCTATAGACATCTTTTGTTTCCTCTACAAGTCCTGTACACGAATCTGTCTCTTCCGTAAGTTGGTTATCGATTTCTGTTCATAGAGGTACTGAAGAGTTCACTAACATATTGATATCACTGGTATATTATAGATAGAGGTTCACATAGAGGTTCACGTGAATGTAAACATCCTGCTTAATTAGCGCCCAGTTTTTATTAGGGTTTATGGTGCTAATTTTTTTTTTCATTTTTGTCTTTTTTTTGTTCAACCTTTAGTTTTTTGTTGTGTTGTGTTTTGTAGATCATTGTTTGTCTTTTTGACCCGTTTCATTTGGCACTTGGGTTGTCTGCCCTTCGATTTACGGATTCGTATTACCCTTTTGTTATCTTCAAATGTCAGGAATTGTCATTAAAATTGTTCTAGATAGCAAATTAAAAAATCAACTTTGAGAGAAAGTTGTCGTGCATTATATACACAAAAACAAACAATACATGTAGCAGGTGCATAGTGAGTGAGTAAGTGATTATGTTTAGCGCCTAATAAGCAATTTCTCAGCTATATCAGGGCGAGAACAAGTTACATTTGAAGAGATGTTGATGATGTCCGCTTTGTACTAGAAAAAACACGCGTAATTGGATCTATATAGTGATAGCTCATTGAAACAACAATCCCCGGGTAACCATGTCACCACACTCGAACACATTATCCCGATTCCGTGTAAATCAGTCTTTGCTCTTACTCCTTAATGCTGTGTGCTATAAGCAGAGAACCAACAGATGCCAATTTTATAGATTTTGGTTTGACCCACGTTCTACCGTATTCGAGGCGATCACGCTAACCATTACCCCGCCGATACGGTTCTATCACGTGTAGGTTGTTCCCTTTAAGCCTTTAAGTTGGTTATAATGTAAGGGAGTTGTAATTCAATCGTATTTTTCTTGTCACTTTTCATTTTATTTTATAAAGTTTACCTCATATTAAATCATCAATGTAACTGAATAATTTATCTTAGTACAATATAAATGTAGATATCTCATGAAGGGCCGTCGTGACCGTGATCGTATGGTAATTGGATTTAAGCTACCCGTGTAATCATTGCCTATCACCACTAACGTTGTGAGATCAAAGCACATCCAGGCGAGGTGTACTCGATACAACATTATGTGATAAAGTTTGTTAGTGACTTGCGATAGGTCGGTGGTTTTCTCCGGGTAGTCTGGTTTCCTCCACCAATAAAACTTACCGTCATGATATAGCTGAAATATTGTTGAAAGTGGCGTTAAGCACCATAAAACCAAACCAAACTAAACCTATATATCTACTGAAGTGGGAGCGAGGCTTCTCTGTCAAATAACCAAAGATACTAGTAAACAGAGGAAAGAACGAGATAGCGAAAATATCAAAATCAATGACCTGACTGGGTATAATAAAACGAGTGTAACCCCACCACTTTGTTTTACATACCGTTACGAAGCCAGGAAAGTGAGCGGTCATGTGTATTAGGGGTACCAAGCCAGGAATGTGAGCGGTCATGTGTATTAGGGGTACCAAGCCAAGACAGTGAGCGGTCATATGTATTCGGGGTACCAAGACAGGAAAGTGAGAGGTCATGTGTATTAGGGGTATCAAGCCAGGAAAGTGAGCGGTCATATGTATTATGGGTACCAAGCCAAGAAAGTGAGCGGTCATATGTATTAGGGTTATCAAGCCAGGAAAGTGAGCGGTCATGTGTATTAGGGGTACCAAGCCAGGAAAGTGAGCGGTCATGTGTATTAGTGGTACCAAGCCAAGACAGTGAACGGTCATGTGTATTAGGGGTACCAAGCCAGGACAGTGAGCGGTCATGTGTATTAGGGGTATCAAGTCAATACAGTGAGCGGTCATGTGTATTAGGGGTACTAAGCCAGGAAAGAGAGCGGTCATGTGTATTAGGGGTACCAAGCCAGGAAAGTGAGCGGTCATGTGTATTAGGGGTAACAAGTCAATACAGTGAGCGGTCATGTGTATTAGGGGTACTAAGCCAGGAAAGTGAGCGGTCATGTGTATTAGGGGTACCAAGCCAGGAAAGTGAGCGGTCATGTGTATTAGGGGTACCAAGCCGAGACAGTGAGCGGTCATGTGTATTAGGGGTACCAAGCCAAGACAGTGAGCGGTCATGTGCATTAGGGGTATCAAGCCAAGACAGTGAGCGGTTATGTGTATTAGTGGTACCAAACCAGGAAAGTGAGCGGTCATGTGTATTAGGGGTACCAAGCCAAGACAGTGAGCGGTCATCTGTAATAGGGGTATCAAGCCAAGAAAGTGAGCGGTCATGTGTATTAGGGGTATCAAGCCTGGAATGTGAGCGGTCATGTGTATTAGGGGTATCGAGCCAAGAAAAGTGAGCGGTCATGTGCATTAGGGGTATCAAGCCAGGAAAGTGAGCGATCATGTGTATTAGGGGTACCAAGCCAAGCAAGTGAGCGGTCATGTGTATTAGGGGTATCAAGCCAAGAAAGTGAGCGGTCATGTGTATTAGGGGTACCAATCCAGGAATGTGAGCGGTCATGTTCAATAGGGGTACCAAGCCGGGAATGTGAGCGGTCATGTGTATTAGGGGTATCAAGCAAGGAATGTAAACGGTCATGTGTATTAGGGGTACCAAGCCAAGAAAGTGAGCGGTCATGTGTATTAGGGGTATCAAGCCAAGAAAGTGAGCGGTCATGTGTATTAGGGGTACCAAGCCAGGAATGTGAGCAGTCATGTGTAATAGGGGTACCAAGCCAGGAATGTGAGCGGTCATGTGTATTAGGGGTATCAAGCCAAGAAAGTGAGCGGTCATGTGTATTAGGGGTACCAAGCCAGGAATGTGAGCGGTCATGTGTATTAGGGGTACCAAGCCAAGAAAGTGAGCGGTCACGTGTATTAGGGGTACCAAGCCAGGAATGTGAGCGGTCATGTGTATTAGGGGTATCAAGCCAAGAAAGTGAGCGGTCATGTGTATTAGGGGTACCAAGCCAAGAAAGTGAGCGGTCATGTGTATTAGGGGTACCAAGCCAAGAAAGTGAGCGGTCATGTGTATTAGGGGTACCAAGCCAAGAAAGTGAGCGGTCATGTGTATTAGGAGTTTCAATTTTGCCTCTTTCTACGATTTCTTTACTGGATTTTGAAACTGTTACGACAATGTGTTTTTTGTGTTTTTTTTCATTTTATTAATGGTACATTTGTATTAAATGTGAAGATATCCGATTTACGGAATAACTTTTTGAATTGTTGGATTAATACGTTCTGTAACGCTATTGGTCAAATTAAAACATGCTGATAAAAATGACTAAGATGCAGACAGATACATCAGATGTAATTTTTCATGACAACTGTTGTTGTGTAAAGATTGATAAACTATTTTCTGATTTCTTAGGGCTTCACTTGATTTTTTTCTGTAGATTTTCCGTTTCCTAGTACATCGCTATTCGTCATGTGTAAATGTCTAACTCAAAACAAAGACGATACAATTGGTATGTGTTGCTTCTCCGCTAAGCATGCAGCATCATGGAGAAAGAAATAATGTGTCTGAGTAAGCCGACATCCAACAAAGCGTGTTGGTCTAGAACAAAGCGGACATCATCATCCTTTCATTGAAAATTAACATGTTCTCGCCATGATATAGCTAATAAATTGCTGTGCTGGCGTTAAACAACAATCACACACACACTAATTCAATAACAAAAAGTCATGTCTGTATGTCTGATATAGTATATCAAATCTTTATTTTCTTTCATTGCATTTTCTTTTCACTTTAGGATATAGAGTCTCTTTGTCACGATAGCCTTGTCAGAGTTTAGCTTTCTTTCTGATTGGTTAATAAGATAAAGCTTTGTCAGAAGGACTTAAATGAGAGAATAGAGCATTTTGCCTAAAGGAGTCGTAAAACTTAACATTGATCCACAGTCGTATACGTAGACGGAGAACAGATCTGTCAAAGAGTGAAGGCACAAACAGGTGGAACGAAGACGTTTTTCGTGTGACATGTCGGTGGTTTTTTCAGGTTACTCCGTTTCCTCCAACACTAAGACTAACCACCACAATATAGCTCAGATGTTGTTGAAAGTGGCGTTAAACATCATAAGTTTGTCGTGTATACGAAACCCCAGCACATTAATTGTAAATAAATTATTTGTAAACTTGTTGCCGTAATGAGCATAAATGAAATACCACAACCATTGACGGTTTGGACATGGAACACCGCGTGATATGTCTTAGTTATCGCCTGTGATTATCTACACTTCGCAAATGGGCGTAACACACACGACTACAGTTGTCCAAAGAAATTTTATGATGCCTATGTGTTTTGTAATATTTGACAGAGATGTCTGGGACAATGCATTATTTAAGGTTTATACTGTAATTAGGTCAAAATATGTAAGGGGAAGAATGTCCTCACCACCACTCCTACCCGAGTCAGAATATACTTTTCACGAGAAACAACAATTTGATATCAATAAAAAAAAAATATTCAAATTTTACCAAAATTACTCTGTGAAAGGTACCGGTGATGTTATTTATTCTTTACATCTTTCATTTTGTTTTCTATGAAATTAGACGGTTGAACATAAACATAACAGCCCCTGTCCTCCCTCCAAAAAAGAAAGAAAAGAAAAAGAAAGTAAGATTGTCGTTATCTAATATGCTTGTTTGTACATAAGAATAATCTTGAATATAATCACGTATAACTTCTTTTCATGTTTCACTATGCAATCTTCTACACGCTTTCAGTGGCAATCGTCAAACAAGATGGAGAAAATAAATTAAATCGTCTGCATTTAAATGTTGCAATGAGCGTAAAATTCAATACCATTTATGATGTGAAGCATACGACAGCATTAAGATTTTCTCAAGCCAGATTTAACAGACAAGTAAATAGAAGAATGATGTATTTGAAATTGGTCTAACAACTGATTAAGTGTGCTCTTTTGAAAGCATTCATAAATTAAATGCAGTTACGTCTAGAAATTCTTGATTTTTCCTGACAGTATAATCTATTTAAATGCTTTAAAATCACACCAGAATAAACACAAATGAACACAACACAACTGTCAATCCTTGGAATTTAAAAAAAAGAAATTCAATGGAAAATCATTCAGACAAAATTAAGTTTCCTTTGAATTGACAATCCTATCTCTTTTTTAGCAGGAAAGGCACATCTACTGCCAACTATATATAACTTCCTTAATTGAAAAATATATACTTATCTTTGATATGAGGGGATCGTCGTGACCGTGATCGCATGGTAGTTGGATTTAATACTATCTATACAATCGGTGTCTTTCACAACTGACGCTGTGGGTTCCATTCCCGCTAAGGGCGAGGGATACAACATTATGTGATAAAGTTTGTAAATGACTTGCGGCAGGTCAGTGGCTTTCTCCGTGTCCTCCGGTTTCCTCCACCAATAAAACTAACCGCCACGATATAACTGAAATATTGTTGAAAGTGGCGTTAAACATTATGAAACCAAACCAACCAATCCTTGATATGATGTAATGCAGATATCTCTATCAATTCGTTTTCCATCATTACAAGTGCAATAAAAAAGAAGAAATTCGCCACAATAGAGATTGAAACTGTCATCACCATCAGATTCACGCGTTTGTCAATTTGTCCTTTTTCTTGTGACCATTGTATATATATAGAAAACTTTATTTTGATTCGGCATGTCAACAACATATTAACATAGAGCTTTTTACCGAATATAGAACATATAAATTAACATTAAATACAACTTATATCATGCACTACATAAAGTCATAGTAATTACATTTAAACAAGCATGCAAAATAGATATACTATTGGCAATCACAAACAGCAATCCATATGGCCAGTGCCTCTCTAGACAGCTGTTTACAACCACCAACAGCATCTCAGTAGCAATAAAAAAAAGTAAATAATGTTAATAATAAGGGAACGACCATTTAACTCGAGGGGGGGAGTAGGGTTTTTTTTCTAAAAAAATATTCTGATTCCCAATGTTGCTGAAAAAAATATTCTGATTATGGTGGAGGAAAAAAAATAATCTGATTTAGAGTTTTTGTCATATAACCTAATGTTAAATTCTGGAAAAAAATTTCGCGCTTCCCGCGACAAAAAAGATAAATATTCTAACTCTTGTGTTGTCCGAAAACATTTTTCTGAACGAAACAAAAAACCATAACCCCCCCCCCCCCCCCACCCCCCTTCAACTTAAATGGTCGGTCCCTAACCAATGATGGAAAAGCATTAAAATAAATCAAAATGATATGCTAAATAATATCAGAACACAAAAAAATAAAATAAAGCAAAGATCATATATAACCAGAAACTGAAAGCAGAACTAAATGCATGCGGAACAGTGACATTCCGAGCCGTTCCAGGATTGAATCAAGCTTCTGAACTGGGAGAAGCTGTTTTCCCTCCTGAAATGATCCGGAAGCCTATTCCAAAGTGAAGCTGCAGCTTTAAATGATTTCTTGCCGTAGGTCGACGTTTTAATCCTTGGTAGATCTAGGATGTTACTATACCTAAAAGAATATTTGGAAGTTTTAATTTTAACCAAACTGTTCAAGCATGTAGCATACAGATTATTTATATTTTTAACGGTTTCTAAGGCCATAGTCCTGATTCTGCGCACTTGAAGAGTTGGCACCTTAGCTTTGTCCACAAGTTCCAAATATGTGGAATTATAGTCATTATAAGCAAAACGTAGTGCTCTTTCTTACACTTTTTCTATTTTGTTGGTGTTTTTATATGTACAGAAGTGCCATGCCAAAGGGCAAAAATTAAAGTTACTCAAAATAAATGTATAAAATATAGTGAGTTTATTCAACTTTGATAGGAAAGGTCCCAATCGTTTCAATATATTTAATTGTTGAGATGCCTTTCTACATAAATTACTTATATGTAAATCAAAATTTAACTGGTAGTCAATGTCTATGCCCAACAATTTTACCACGGTTTCACAAGATAAATTTGAATTTTGAATTTGTATTGATGGGCTCTTCTCAAAAGTATGTTTACCAACTGCTAGCACCTGAACTTTGTCAGGGTTAGCTTGCATTTTTATTCAATTTAAGCCTTTCAATTAACTGATTTGATTCTACTTCTAATGTAGAAACTAGCTTATCAAAATCAGGACTACAGAAAGATAATGTATTATCATCAGCATAGTTATATAGTGAACCTTGCTATATAAAAAAGAAATTATCATTTATTAAAACGTTAAACAACAGAGATCCAAGAATGGATCCTTGTGGCACGCCTTTCTGCATGTCAGTATGCTACTAATTTTTATTTGTTGTTTTCTGTTTGTTAAATATGATTTTAAAAAAGAAACTGAATGAGAAGAAACACCATGAAAAGATAATTTGTCATGAGGTAAACAGTCAAATGCTTTGGAGAGGTCCATTACAACATCAGATGTGTAATAGTTTTTATCAAGGGTCTCTCTCCAGTCTTCGACAAATCTAAGTATGGTGGTCTGACATCCATGGCCACGCCTAAACGCACACAAATATGGATCAACAATTTTGTCAAAGAAATCTGAAAGTTGTATTTCCAACACTTTTTCGCAAACCTTTGAAAAAATAGGGAGAACACTAACTGGTCTGTAGTTAGTTTTTACTAATGGATCATTTTTCTTATAGAGTGAGTAACGTGTGCCTGCTTCAGTCGATCTGGAAATACACCAGAGTCAACAAATAAATTGATCAAATCTGTTAACTGTGCTACAAAAACGGATCTGCTGTGTCATTTATTTTATTCATTTTTTTTTCAACCTTTTCAGTGGTAGTTTTCTGAAATTCAAAGTTAATATCAGGATTACTATGCTTTTGAATTTCTAAAATGCTGGGATGAGTAGATTGATCATATGTGACGCCATTTCCTATTTTCTCAGCTACAGTGGAGAAAAAAGTATTGAAATGTTCTGTAGATTGTTTGGTATCGTTTACAATTTTGTTGTTTTCACTTAGAACTATTTTCTGTTCACCTGAATTACTCTTTTTTAGAGAAAAAAAGGTTTCATGGTTTTCCAAAAATCACAGGATTTTGCACCACCGGAGCACCTTTCTAAAAAAATAATTTTTCAATGAATTTTTTTTTAATTTATTAACTAAGTTTCTTTGTTTTCTACATTTTTCCCAAGTTTTTACATTTCTCCGTTTTGTATAGTTGGAATATAACATATGTTTACGATGACTTGCTTTTCTTAATTTACTATTCATACATGGCAGTGGATTTTTTCTAGGATATTTTGTTTTCAATGGAGTATGTTTATCTAATATAGTTTTGACATTTTTTTTCATAGTTTGAATAAATGCAGTTTATTTCACTTGCATTTCTTTATCTGAATTTTCAGATATTACAACTTTTTGTAAGTCACTGTCAAACTTATCAATATCAAAATATCTGTAACTCCTGAATGATATTTTTCTTTTATCTTGTACAGGCAAGTTACCTTTAATTGTTGTTGATATTAAATTATGACAGTCACTTACTCCTTTTGGAATATTATGTGTATTAAAACCAGAGATGGGGTGCTATTTTTCATAAAACATGGAGGTTCTTTTACCATTTGAGATAAATAAAAAATATCACATATGTCATGTAGTGATTGACATTTACTTTGAATTAGCATGTCAAAATTTAGATCACCCAGAACAATATAATTTGCATATCTAGCATTAAATTGTCAAATTTTTTGTAAAATAATTTGTAAAGTCAGTGTCTGTAACAGAAGGTGGTTTGTATATACCCATTATAAGCCATTTCATGGTGTTAGCATGGACTTCAAGGCATATCTTTTCTAAATGTTCAGACTCTAAATTTGGTTTTCTACTTGATGGACTGTCCGATTTTATAAAAGACAAAATACCTTCTCCTGTCGCGTCTCTGTAATTTGTATCCGTCTACTACAAACAGATTGTCAATAAACGTTGAGTCTAACTTTGTATCGGCGATAAGCAAAAGAACGACAATATTTTCAGTCAATAGTTCTTTAATTTCATCAAATTTATATCTTAAGCTGTTGATATTTATATATGATATCACGAAATTCTCCGGGTGTTTCTTCTTTGACTCCCTCAATTCACCAAGCATACACCCAGGCTTGGCTACATCGGAAATGGATTCTTCAAACAAAGGGAAATATTCCAACAGGGGTGCGTTTGACTTCTCTGTGTTTTCAAAAGACGAGTCTGTAAAATCTGGCAATGTGCATGATTTACTAAACCAGCTATCAGTGGATGTCGATAGTTTATTTTATTCGTTAACTGGTAAATCTATACATTTAATATGATGTCGCATAATACAGTCTTAACACAGTATGCCCCGTTGATTTTTTCACACAGGTTTATTACAAATGCCACAGGGGAACTTTACTGGGCCTGGATTTGATGTAATATCTCCAGATAGTAATAATAAAATTATAAATGACGATTTAAGATAGTATTTGTCCATTACGTCATGATTTTTAAAAGTTCTAGAATTTTGTGAATGGCGGATATTCTGATCGTAGTTTGACCTTGGACACAGGTTTTCAATAGCATAGTCGAATTTGCTCTCTTTAATACTGGATGTACAGGCATAACAACCGATGTTCTCTGGTTTAACATGTATTTCTGTCAGTTGTTCATTAGTAAGTGGATGGAATCTCAGTATAAATCCATAAATTATCAGAGCTATTTGTGCCCCGCCTGTACATGCCGCCATCTTTTTGCATTGTATTGCCTGTACTCCGATTTGCGACTTCAGATTACCCCTTTGATATCTTCAAATCGTATTAATTCTATTCACTTCCTTTATAGTGTCACTTTAAGAAAAATGACATTATTCTATTACATGTCCGTATAAATAGAAAAAAAAACACAAATAGCACGAACATTCTGGTTGTTGCTCATACACCCTTGCTGTAAATGTTCTCTTAGACTTTCTACAAGTCCATTTTTTACCTTTTTTTATATTAATAATCCATTTAATTTGAAGCCGAAGTTACTATGCATAAAATGACTAAGACATAGATTATGAAATGTTAGCTTAATGTATCTGGGTGTTACAAGAAGGTATTGTAATATTTTTATCGCAGTAAATTACAATCTATTAGATTAATGTGTTTAGATGTCACAAATAGTCATTGTTATACTAATTGTATCGCATTAAATTACGAAATACTAGTTTAATGTATTTGAACGTTGTAACAAGTCTGTGTAGTGATAGTTACTAAGCAGTACATTGCGAAATGTTATCTTAATGTGTTTTGGATGTCTGGATGTGAATATGTTGTCATAGTTGTTCTACAGTAAATAATAGCGAATTGAAATGTTAGCTTAAAATGCTTGGATGTGACTACACATAAATGTTTTCATGGTTATTCTACAGTAAATGACGAATTACAATATTGGCTCAATGCATTTTGGGTGTGACAACAAGTAAGCGTTGTTATGTTTATTCTGCAGTAAATTACGAATTAAAATGTTGGCTTAATGTGCTTTGGGTGTGACAGCAAGTAAATATTGTCATGCTTACTGCAGTAAATTGCAAAATGGTAGATAACTATGTTTTGGATGTCTGGATGGCGCAACAAGCAAATGTTGTCACGGTTATTCTACAGTAAACCACGAATTAAAATGTTGGCTCAATGTGTTTTGGGTGATAACAAGTAAATGTTGTCATGTGTATTCTGCAGTAAATTACGAATTAAAATGTTGGCTCAATGTGTTTTGGGTGTGACAACAAGGACATGTTGTCATGTTTATTCTATAGTGAATTATGAAATATTGACTTACTGCATTTGCTGTTTATGATATAGACATTAAGATAAAATAAGATGCTACAATTGACCAAATACAGAAATTTCATATTGCAATATATCTTTTCAGATACATTTAACAAGTCTCCCTAGAATGTAAGCTCGCGGAAGACAAACATCGGTGTACTTAAAATTTTCAAAAGGAAAACAAAATGATATATATACGCTAGATTCTGTAATAGGACCAATATCAGTGAAGGGAAATACATTATATTGGAGTCTAGCTATTGAAGCCACTCACAATAACAAGCACAAAAAAAGACATTATCAGATATTTACAACATAGGTAGGGCTTAGAAAATATTATTGTTTCTAAACTAATTCTGTAAAGCACGTTTTTTATACTACAGTGAACGTGTGCATCTTGTTCAAGTCCTAACAGGTGACGAAATATTACTGGAGTCTGTTCTAAGGATGGGGTGAAACTTATTTTCAAATTAAGTATGGTAGAGATTTATAAATATCCTTCGGCAAATATGCTTAAGCAAAGCCTTAGAGCATATGACCCTTATTAATTAGATTGTACCCAGGAATCAGAAAATACTTCCTTTTATGATATTCATCTTAATTAGAACTACCCCTAAATCATTCATTATTTCCTTAGTCTGTACGTTCCAAAAAAGGCATTATATTAACCAGTTCAACCCCGCCACATTATTGTTCAGGACTCAAGCCAGGACATGGATTTCCAACGTTATATTTCGTGGTCTTTTTTAATGTTTAACGAGGTGACATGAGAGGTGATTGTTCGTTTTGTTGTTATTACCACAGACGCTCTGGGACGGAAACTGCCACCAGCCTTTTTTAACTTTCTATTTACATATTTATTTTTTATTAAAATGTCTTTATATTTATTTTTACTAAAATGTCTTTCTTTCTTTATTATTTCATCTCTGTTTCCTTATTTTAACTTGTTCGTGTCTATATTCATACAATCTTATGTTAACAGCAGCTTACATGTGTCGACCCTATATTTACTAATTATCCATAATTAGTATATATAGAGTATGAGTTGACAATGGTTTTTTAAATAGAGTTCTGCATTACGGTAAAACCTATACTATACAATTTTGCATTTCATATCATATCGTTCGAACTTGAGTTTTCTTTTTCTTTCTTTTTTTTCTTTGTTTTTCTAATTGACAAATCAATACCTTAAAAGCAAAAACATCCACGATTACCTCTATTTTGAAAAAAAAGGTTTTTAGCACAGTATTGAGAATATACATTCATGTGTAAAACATCAGTCAATGAACTGAGATTCTCAAATTCATAATTGAAATATGAATCATTTGAGATACTGGAATTGTGTACTGTTTAACTAGTAAACATTAACCCGTGTGTAAAACCTCTCGAAAGTGATAAACTCATTAATAAAGAGTAGACAATGTGAAAACTATCTCTAAAATAATAACACATACTACCGTCGGAAATCTATTTAGATACAAATAATCTGAAAGCTAGAGAGACAGTGAGGTATGGTGTTGTACCCTTTTCCGTCTTTTTTAGGAAGAAGAAACAATCTAAGATTCAAGAGCAGATGAAAAGAAGTGTTACATGTATATTAGCTACAAACGACATAATGGTCACAACCGCATCGGTGTTGAGTGGCTATGGTTAGAGAGTACGGTAGATCGTGGTTTCGAGCCCCGATCGGGTCAAACCAAAGACTATACAATTGGTGTTTGTTGCATCTCCGCTAAGCACGCAGGAGTCATGATAATGTGTCCGGGTGGGGCGAAATGTCTATCCGCGGACTGTTGTTTCAGTAAGCTAGCACTATAATCACCCAACTAAGGGTGTTTGTCTAGTGCAAAGCGGACCCCTTCATGATATAGCTAACGAATTGTCGAGATGGTGTTAAAAGCAATCACTCACATAAACTTCACGTTGGGAATTACACTGACTTGATTTTATAACACTACCACCTATGCAAGTCCAATTAGGCTTGGTTTGTTCAGATATTGGACTATACGCTTGTTAATTTAGAATCTAAAGCCATAAACTATTTGTTATTTTCCTGAATATTTTTGTCTTATGGCGCACCCCTTGAAAGGGTGACATAATTTGACATTAACGTTATATTTATATGATGTACAGTTCCCTTTTATGTTGGGTCCAATTATATATAGTTATTAACTTTTCTATTGTGACATTATATTATTGTTCTCTTTTTTCTATTTTAATACGATGTTTTGTCTGACTTGTCTTAAATACATGAATTTATGACTCTACTATTCTTTGTACACCATAATAAATGTCTTACCAGTTCTATATTTAGATTTTGCAAAATAATGATAATACAGCACTCGAATTTCCAAATGTCATACCTAAGTCTACCTAAGTATTTCCAAACGCAGGAGATCAGCTTGCTCCTCTATATTTGGCTCTGATTCATCGTCACTGATTAAACTTTTGCTACTTCCGGTATTAATGTTCACATTATACTTGGCTTAGTATTCATAGATCATAGGGTGGTGACACCAGTGCTTGTCCAGATGTGGGCTGTTTTGAGTTCGATGAATTTAGATGAGAGGTGGCTGTTCGTTTTGTTGATATTGGTGGAGTTGTTAATCATCATTCTTAAAATTTCCTTTTCATAAGCAATTACATCAAAAACAATCGTCGATTGATCAGTTAAAGGTCTTCTTTACGCTATGTTCAACAACTTTCAGCCATAGCCTAGCTGGCACCATGGTGAATAGCGTTGACAATTGCATATTTGTGGGTATTTGGTTAACTGGCTTCTTGAGTATATAGTCAAGTACCAATTTCCTTGCTTTGACACCAACGTTGTAGCGAGACCAAGGAACGCTATCTCATTCTGGTAGAGTTTGGCTGAGTGAAACTTGCGATGAGCTAGATATCAATACCGCTATGCAATACCTTATTGGCGAAATTTAACTAAATTTGAACAATGAACCACTGCGTACCTCTCTACAATTTGTTGACAAACGTTGTATGCTTAGGGGAATTCCCTAAATGTACAGCTACACATATAAACTCATATTTACAAATACAACGTGCCATTAATTAAACAATAAAACACTTGTATGACCACATCATTTCACTGAGAGGAGTAGTTTAGACCCATAATACTATTTAAACCAGTCACTTTTATAGAAGTGCCTCTACAAAACCAGGAAATTGAACGTTATGTATTTGTGTTGGTGATATCGATTTTCCTTCTTTTATAAGATTATTCGATTAGAGTTTGGTAAAGTTTCGACAGTTGTTATTGTTTGTTTTTCATTTTATTAGTAAATATCTAATATTTAATGCTATGCATAGAAAACTGTATATGAAAAAACAGCAATATGAGTCGGATAACAAACATGGAAACTGATGCTGGGTTCTATGTGTAATATAAATAGTATGTAGTCCGTTAATGTTTTAGTAGTATATAGCTGATGTCATAGTATCAACACCAAAATAAAAGTTATTTAAAACACATCAAATAAGTGTTAATTAAGATTTCACCAATTCATCAGGTACGCTTAAAGTCGTAGAATTGAAAGATTTATTGATTGATTTGATTTTTGGTGTTTTAACGCCACTTTCAACAATATTTCAGCTATATCATGACGACCAGTTTTAGTGGTGGAGAAAGCCGGAATACCCGGAGAGAACCACCGACCATGGGCAAGCAACTGGTAAACTTTATCACTTGCGACTGCGAGTCAAGTGCACCCTTTTTGTCAGAATTGAAAGACAAATAATTTAAAAGTATATGGGAGCACGACAACCAATAGGTCTAAATGGGATAGCCACATTCTGCAAAATTGTCATATGCCTGAAGGTATAGAACTTTAATTCATTGTGTAATAATTAATAAAATCCACAGAACAACATTGAAAGAATTGACCTGACAAGGACGGTAGATCTTTGGAGGATTTAAAGTTTGTCCTCGAGATGTCAGTGTTGCATGTTTTCCTTCTGCATCAATTTTAAGCACAGTCAGTCCTGGTACTGATTTCAGTATTTTTTCCTTTGTGAGTTAGTTTGCAAATAGAAACACAATTTGGAGCTGATTTATCCTGTCATTTTGCTGTTGATAAGCTTCATTCAGTGCGTTAGTCATTGAGTCAAGTTTTTCCTCAGAAACATTAGATGCAAATGACAACCTCTTACATACATTCAGTATAACTATGTCTTCTTGACCTGGTGCAACATATTTCAGAATAACTTGAAAAGCTTCTGTAATCATTGTCGAATAATATGACATTGAACTTTAAGATAGACTTTCCCAAAGCAAACTAATCTGTGAATTCAGCGTTGGCAAATGTATGGACCATGTTTTCATTGCAGAATTAAATATTTCTTTTTGGGCCATATTGTCTTCCTCTCAGTCAGAGTATTTGGGTTCTCTGGGAAAATACCTCTATAGATTGTGATGACTGCTGAATGTCAGGATCTGAAGAAAAAAAATACAATATTAAATCATTTATTGCAATCCATCAGTAGTAACAATTATTGAATTCCGCTTAATGTTCTTTTCATAGTACATATGTCACCACAGATATTTTTGTATTAAATGTTTTATATGTTGTTTGAACATTTGTTGCATTAAATATTGAATTTATCTAATCATCTCATTAATCTCATTCATCATTCATATTGACTGTTGACGATGCCATGTACCGTTGCACTATTAATATATCGAACACATCCTTCCTGCATGTACTTGTGTTTTCCCGTCAAATCCAGTTATATACTTGTGTATCATCATTCTGTAGCAAGGCGTTGACACTAGCTGTTGGTTACACCCAAAGCTGTATTTGCAGGTTAGTTTAAGTTACTTTCTTTATTTTTTAATTCAAGTTGGTGGTTCTGTTTCGGTTCTAATTAAATTATCATTATATTGTTATTACATCGTTACGTTATTTATGTATTTGCAGAATAAATATGAGCAGTATTTAATATTTTCATTCATCGCCATATATGAGGAAATGTTGTATAGCCATGTACCAATTCCCCGGTGACACATAGTAGGAGAAGATTATTTTTGATAAACAACTTCGCATAGTACAGAATAATAAGACATCAACAAGTCAACTCGGAACATTGATGCAAGTGTAGACAGAGTCGATTGACACACTAATAAGCTGGACACCCAAAGATATTCGATAAGTAATGTGCTGGACTCCCAAATATTTCAAGAAGTACTATTACTGGTACCCCAAGGTTGTACTATATTTGTATATTTTTCGTTTGTTGTTGTTTTGTTTGTTAGGGTGTTGGTAGGGCAGACATGACCCTCTTCTTTGAATATCAACTGCTTTCAACTGTTCGCATGATACTGAGCCAGAATGTATATGGTTATGGTTCACGGGTAGTTATCTCTATATTTCTATTTGATATTTCAAAAAATGACACCTTTTTGGGTCATTATATCTTGAAAACCATAATAGTTAGATCAAAACAACTCATACTGAAGTGAGAGCTCGATTTATACAGAATTTAATGAAATAAACCCCATCAAAATCTGATCAGTAATAACCTACCATACATCTACCAAGACGATAAAACGGCTCAGGGATCACTGCCGTCTATATTATACATATCTTCATAATAATATTTTGAAAAAATGTTGGCTTTGTAAGGAGCTTTGCTTGTTGCAAACTTACAGCTAGTCTGGCAATGTATTTTCGATATTATGTAAATCATGTAAATGTTTGCACTTCAATTCCTGTGTACAGTTACATTTCTGAGCGGTTGTTGTAACTCCCTTCAATTTTAATATTCAGTAAAGGCTATAATGGAATGATAAGCAAATCAAGAGATCATTTTGAAGTTATTAATTTTTTACATGTTTTTATGTAAATCCTTCCCATTTTTAAAATATATATAGATTAGCAATTGATACGATTTTTACCTGCTGCAACTGGAAGAAATGTTTTGGATTTCAGCCAAAAATCTTTACATGTTGATGCCTGTATGCCTCTTGTCTGTCTTGAACATTTCGCATAACTCGTAGCAGGATGAGATGGAGATCAATAGGTCCTCTTTTGTCGTTTCCAATAGACTCCCAAACCATCTCTATGTCTTGGACATGTTTGAAAATTTACCATATAAGTGTCTATTGCAAATATTCCACTTCTATATAGAATAAGAAGACCTTCTGGGCAGGTCAATACCACATGTCCACAGACACAGTCATCATCACAACAAGTTGGGCACCTACATGTAGGCCGTAAATATCTTTGATTTGGCTTGTTACATTGGACAACTGGGACACATATGGCAGTATAAGCATAATGTTGTGATGGGACACACTCTGATTTATACTAAGCAACACATTTAAGCCACCCTTGGTCATCAGGAATTACATATTTACCGCCTTTCATTCAAGCATGCATTTCTAATGTAAGCATTGAAGAGTTAATTAAGACTAAAACGCATACAGTGTAAGTGTCAGTTTAATTCTGTAGAGAGGAAAGTGTATATGTGGTGCATAACATGAAGAATTGTATAGTGATTATAGGAATATATTACTCTGGTAGTTGAAAAAGGAGTTCTTTACGGCCACTTTATCACCCTTCTTATTAGATTTGCACCAACTACAACACAGATATTATGTATCAAGTATGTTTATGTAATTGATTCAATATAAATATGTGGATTATTTTCAGAAAAAATCCTACTATCAGTCAGAATTTTTTTCACTTTTGTCTCTAAAATCACCACTTTTAATTTGTCCAAAAAGTACTATAATACTCATTTGCAAAGCAAAACCATCTACATACTGAATATCTTATCCCTATCTGTTATTAAAATAACAAAAAGAAACAAATTTAGGCGTTACCTTACAAGTTATTAACTTTTTAGCACACCATACTAGATCATTCCCTATTTACCTCTCATTGCTTGGAAAGTTGGCACGATGCCAACTTGTATGCTTTAATGATTAAATTGACTGTAGAAGGTTGTTAAGATGTTACAGTTGCCTCTAAAAGATAAAAACTATATTATTTGTCTCTAAAATCGACAATACGGTGGTATTCAAAGAGAGCAATTTTACACTTGAATATGCTTTTTCTGGAAGTTGAATTTGTTCTAAAAATAGAAATGGCTATTTCCAAAAATAGAACGACCCATTTGCACTTTTGATGGTATTCATAGAGTTACTACAAGCTACCCTTCAGGACACATATGATATAAAACTGATTTTCAAACCTTGCTTCTGGACGAAATTTTAACTTTTGCATTATTTTCTCATAGACAAGCTCTTAATACTAATTGCATTGTTTAGGATTTGTAAATTTCAATAATAAATATATATGTCATACACCATGTCTGTACCGAAACACCGACTAACACTGACTACTGTGCTGACGATACTCACTAACAATACAAGCCCTTTATCAACAGGTTAATTACAGACGGACCTTTTGAAAGTAAGATTAAAAATAAACATATAATAACTTTATTCTCTAAACCAATGTTACAAAGGTTACAGAGTGAGAGTGTTCAAATCAATACAAAGTAAATACATATCATTACATCAATTATCAAGATTATGGGTGTACATTGAATTCAAATTATGAAAAAAAAATGCTTAAACGTTACATACAAATGATACAAATACTAACAGAGGTGTGATTGATTTGTTTTCAAGGAGAACTAATTTTCTTATTTATTTTATTAATAAGCTTACATAATTTGCGAACAGTTTCAGGTTTCTTTTTGCTAAATCATGATGACAGTTTTAATGTGTTTGGTCTGTTGAAAAAGTATTTTGGAATTAGATTTTTTCTATCAGTTACAAAATTTGGACACTGTAATACATAATGAAATTTGTCACCAATCTCGCGAGATTGACATAGCTGACACAGTCTATTGTGTCTTTCTACATTTGTCCAGCGCCCTACTTCAATCGGAAATCTATGATTAGATGTTCTAAATCTACAAAAAGTAAATCTATTTTGTCATTTAAGACGTCTAAATATTTTTCAAATCTAAAATCCGACTTGAATAATCTATAGCTCAATGCTTTTGGAGATATTTGCAAAGTAGAATGCCAATTTTGTTTGAACTGGTCGGTTAATCTCAGTTTAATGCTTTCAATTAGCCATTTATGGCTTATAAAATTTTGAGTATGCCAAACGTTTGAATAACCACAGTCATCAAGTATTGATTTAACAAAATTAATCCATGAAAAAGTATTATTTCCATGAGTTTTCAAATACAATAATCAATAGATCAGAGATGATAGTTTTGATTGTTTTCCGTCAATTAATTTCGACCAGAATGACAAAATTTTCAACTTAACTGTTATATTCAGAGGGTATCTACCAAGTTCGCCATATAACATAAAATTTGGTGTTGAAGTTTTTAGATTAAGCAACAGCTTACAAAATTGTACATGTACTTTTTCTAATATGTCAATATTTTCGCAACCCCATATCTCTGATCCATAGGTTAACATAGGTATAATTATTTTATCAAACAAATCCAAATGACAACTTACAGATAAATTATGTACTCTTCCCTTGTTTAAATGTGTACATGAGACATCAGGTGTATCGGGTGCATCTTGATAAAGGATGCGAGTCCAATATATTTTAAAATGTATTAACATCTTATGTAACATGCTATAATATAGCCACTAAAATATATTAATTATTGATAAACTATGCAATTTAATTCTTCTTGGGAATTGACATGCCATTAGTAAATACCAGCATTGCATTTTGTGTGTTAATGTTGAGACACACTAAAGGAAATGTCAACAATAGGCATGCAGCATGAACTCAAATATATACTGAGTATTACAATCAATGGGTCTTCTCTTTTCCTGGCATGGCAAAAATGCTGATAAAGGTTTTTTTTTTAGTTTTTTATAGAATTGTAATTACCTAAATATTAAGTAAATATTAGTTAATGATATCTTCAATCAAGAACCTGTCCTTTCTGTTAATGACTGCATGCATCATATGTAAAAAAAAAAAAAACTGTTTAATGCAATTTATTTGCAGCTCAATGGTTTAAAAAACAATATTGATATAATCTTGATAGCATCGTTCTTCATATAAATTGAACAAAAAACAACATAAAATTATAATAATGCACTTAATGTCTTTGATTTCAAATGATTAAAAGTAAATATTGAGATAAATTAAAATGGTTTTCAAGTGTTAATATCTGTTTTAGATCTTAATTGATTTCGAAAACAATACCCATCATGTAATACCTTGGCTATTTAATCAATTATCAATATGCGTTGTCTAGCAATGGGATGTTTGGTACGCACAGCCATTTGTCACACGTAACATTCACGTCTCTGTCACTTTGACTATATAGTCTCTTTGGAATCAAAAATAAATTCTATAGAAAACATGCACAAAGCTTACAGCCAATTAATAATACCAATGTGTCATATAAATCTATTGACGTGGATAATTCATGCTTATTAAGATTCATTTTCAAATTTAAGTGCAATCATATAGTTTATGGAATCTATTTTTAGGTGTTATGGTTTATAGTATTTGACAAAAATTTCAACAATATTTCGGGTGTATCGTGGTGGTCAGCTATATTGGTGGAGTAAACCGGAGTACCCGCAGAAAACCACCGACCTGTCGCAAGTCACTGACAAACTTAATCACATAATGTTGTACCGAGTACACATCGCCTGAGCGGGATTCGATCTCACGATGACAGTGGTGACAGGCAATAGTTGCACTAAATTGTATCTTTCTGGTGCACTTTGGTTTGACGCAATTTCGACTATTTCAAATAGCTAAAAATTTGGGTGACACAGAGTTTAGTCACCTTCGGGCAGTCATTGTATTGCCAGATTAATTGCTTAACTTTACTGCCATCTATTTTCATTCTCCATGGTAATAAAGCTTCGTAGCAGTCTACGAAAGGTCAAATCGTAGACTCTTTAGTATCAAAGGGAACGATTGAGATTTATTCCTTTGATATGAAAAAAAAACCCAGTTTACTAATTTCCTGTATATTGGTAGAATAGTTTGAAGATACCAAAAGGGTATTCAGGATCGAAGCAGGGCTGACAATACAATGGTCAAAAGAAAAAAGGACAAAGGGATAAACAACGATCTACAAAACATTCACATAAAGTTGAAGATCGAGTAACAAGAACCCCGCTAAAAACCGGGATGAACTCATGTGCTCCGGAAGGGTAGGCAGTTCCAGCTCCACTTGTAAAGCCATAATAATAATAATAATATATATATGTCCTAGTTTTAATGTCTGTGTAACTGGTAAATTCGTAACACAGGATAAGGCTAACATATCGCAAGAGCCAAAATAATATTACAATTGTCTAACAATCATATTATAACTAGATATTTTAAGTGCAATTTTAGATTTCCTGTGTATTGTGTGTTTGAGTTTTTTTTTTTTTGCTGTTGTTTATATTACGTGTAATCCCCTTGTTTGCTTGCTGTATGCATTGTGTGTATTCGTGGTGTGTTGTTTACACTTTTGTTCGTTGCGAAAGGTTGGAAGATATCAAAGGGGTAAATCGAAGAAGGACATACCATTAATTGACCAAACGAAAAAGGACACAAGGACAAAAAACGATCTATAAAACAATTCATAGAAAATAAAAGACCGAGCAACAAACACACTACTAAAACCTGGGGTGAACTCCGGTGCTCCTGAAGGGTATGCAGTTCCTGCTCCAAATGTGGCACCCGTCGTGTTACTCTAGTAACTACGTACTTCGACTATAAAGACTATAGAAAATAAACGTTAAGTGAAAACCGAAGCACAAATCAAGAATGCACAATTCAGAGACACAGACAATATTAGGAATAAAACACATGACCAAGACAAACAGAACGAATAACAAAACAGATAATAAGAATGCCCGATTGTGCATAATTGAAATGTACCACGATTCTGTAATTAATTTACAGTGATAGATTTTAATAATTTAAGGTTTGGGTATTTTTGGAATGTGTCCTTATTTTATGAAGCGTAAATATTACAAATAGGGTAAAGGAATAAGTGATTGTTGTTTAACGTCAAATGGATAATTTTTCAGCTATATCATGGCGAGAATAAGTTATGTTTGAATGACGACGATGATAATGATGATGATGATGATGATGATGATGATGATGATGATGGTGTACCCTTTGTTAAGCATGGTTAGATATATTTTATGCTGCGGAGAAGCGGCAATACTAATCTTACAGTCTTTGGTACGGTCCGACAGTGTTGAGCACGCTACCGATACGGTTCCAATATGTGGAAAAAAATAGAGTCCACACACAAAAACTATTTGATTTTCTTTAATTGAAGATATATACAAAAGGCATCACCAGTTTCAACAGCAGTAGAAAATGTGTAAACAATTAAAATACATATTAATATCACACAAACTTCACACAAATATATTACACACATGATATTCTCCTCTATTTCCTAATACACATACACACAATTAAGAATCATATATAAAAAATCTATACTTTTAAAAGGTTTAATGCACTAAAAAGAAAGCATACACACTGTAATACTAGGTATCTACATTTCTATTAGAGGTGTGCACTAAATAGCAAATGTAAACAAACTTTTCAAAATTGAATCAAAAACATATATATCTATCGAAAAATGCATTTACAGCGTACCCGATGTAGGTTATTAAGACCCGACATGCGCACTAAATTGGATATCTAGATTTACATTGAATATATTTAGTATTGTTATATACAGTAACTATTCCTAAATAATGTACCGTAATTTATTATTAAAACTCAGGTTCTCCTCCTTCAGGCATATAGCATGATTGGTTAGTTGGTTTATTGTGTTTAACGCCATTTTCAACAATATTTCAGTTATATCGTGGCTGTAAATTTTATTGGTGGATGAAACCGGAGTACCCAGAGGAAACCATGGACCTGTCGCAAGTCACTGAATTTTTTCATCACATAATGTACTGCTCGCCTCAATCTCACAACTGTAGTGGTGATAAGCACTGTTGTAAATCAAACTACCATACGATCACGACCAGGACGACCCCTATGTATCATGAACCTTACACCCCAAAGACTTTCAAATAATTAGGCTTTTCAATGTTTGTTTTTACCTTCAGTGTACCTGATAAAGTTTATTATAGAAACTCATCGTGCGCACTAAATTAGATATCTATATCTTTATTGCTTGGTGAAGAATTCAAGAGATTTGTAATCCTATTAAAATCTATTTTATATGATTTTTTGTCATTCATGGATGTATGTACAATGTAGAACAAGTATTACCTTAACATCAATAAATTAATGCTAAGCTCTAGTGCAGATCTACTATTGGATGCAAATATTGTCGACAGATAGAAAATCTAAGTGATCCGATTGATTATTTACTCGATTTTACTAATCCATATTATACGGCTGTAGTCGGTAATATGAAAGCACGTGCCAAGAGAGATAACTCCTTTTGAAATTATAATCAAGATGGCGACCCTCAGGTTCGCCTGTCACTCTGACGCCGATATTGAGGCAATTCTAAATCATTTGTTATTTTTCTGTTAAAATTGTTAAGTTGTTTATTAAATATGCTGAAGAATTAATTTCTTCTTTAAATCAAAGTCATATCTGGGGTTAAATGTTCATGAGACAATACATGTATAGTAGTCATGTTCTTTATTTAGGCTTTACACAGGTAATATGGACCCATGATATTGCAGTATGACAAATTCGTTATATAGGCTTTAGACAGGTAATACGGGTTCATATAACCTGTCTGTGGGAATATAAAACACAGACAGGTTATATGAGCCCGTATTACCTGTCTAAAGCCTATATAACTAATAATGACGTATCACGAGTAAGGTCGAAGCGTTTAAATGACCATGATTATTATATTCGTTTTTGGTTATGACTCTGAGGATGTTGAGCATGCACAATGCAATTTCACAAAAATATAGAAACATTCGTGAAGTCTTACAACAGTGAACACGTACATGACTGGTGTTTTGCATTATAAGAACACAAAAAATAAATGCTAAAATAGTACAAAAGCTTACATTATTGTGTGTAAAACTTTGACAAGATATACAAAATGAAGACACTTTAAATTTTCGCGAAGATTGGCGACTGCTGATTGTTACGAGTGGTTTCCCTAAAAACGTAGGTTTATCTCTGTACTGTTCATGGATTATTCCGCGACTTGTTTAACATTTAGCTTATAAAATATAATTCATCTTCTTCAGTATAAAGTTACCTACTAAGTTGAAATGTTCTAATCATATGTATTGTTTTCTATATAACATGTAACAACATGATTTTGAGCGTGCCTAGAATCGCGTCGCGCACACTAAATTTAATATCTACGTTGTTATTATATGTGAACATGTAAAACATGCGTTTAGATATTGGCGCTAAGCAAACATTATGCGCAACTGAATTTAAGCATAGCTTATTTAAAAGGTCAAAGGACAAATAATAATTAAACATTTACGTATATCACTACGAGGCGAGATCATAGATTCGCATACTATATTATGCATCTGATATTTAACATCACTTCTCATACAAAAATGCAACAAAAGTACACCTAAGTTTTACCTGGTATACAGACCAAAAATATGTCATAGATATATATATGTCAAGACAGGTAGGATCAATCAAAAGTCAAAAGACATATATCTGTTTGAAATGGAGGTTGTACTATATTTAGAAATTGTAACGCACTTGTACCAAGTCAACAATAAGAGTTGAAACTGCTAACAATGCGTCACATCCGAAAAAAAAGCGCAGACGCATGGTCAAATGCGTGATGTGGAGTATGATTCAATACTTAATAACGTCGCTCCCTACCTGCCTATGCATATATAAAATCACTCTTTTATTATTCGGAGGGAACCAGCCTAATCTAAGCTTGGACGAAAAGTTCTACATCAAAAGTAAAATTAATAATGGTCCAAATGTGTGTGCATGATACGCTATGGTATGACAACAATTGTGAAAATGTAAACCACTTAAATATTTGAAAGACAACTGGAATGACAATAAGTCGTCAGAAGTAGACAGAATTATACGTAAGTAAATAAGCATGTATATATATATATTTCAATAATCAATATTAAAAAAAACATTATACATTTTGACATGCATAGCTATTTATCTGGTGTCCTTTGTCTCAGTTCACATGTACATGATCATTTGAATAGACACAAGAACACAGTGCAATATGTTTAAAAAATAATATCAGAAAAATCGGAAGTGAGACAATATGAAACATACATTGTACTGAAAACTTAGAAGACAAATATTTAAGAAAATATATTTGTTTCACACTTATTGTTTAAGATGGAGCTTTCATATACACAACAATAAGTCTTGCTAGACCACTGAAAATCCAACTCCTTTTTAATAAGAACATACAACATAGTATTCTTTGATTGTGTAAACGTTATCTCTTTATAAATACAATAGATTACAAATGGCTACATTTATCCCAAATTCAACTTCACAACCTTGAGTGGATGTTAAAGGTACAACCATGATCATTATGAATAACGTTTAATTTGTATTTCTCTGTTTCATACATCCACTCTGCTATTAATATGTATCACCACTAACGTTGTGAGTTCGAATCCCACTCAGGCTAGGTGTACTCGATACACTATTATATGATAAAGTTGGTAAATGACTTGCGACAGATCGGCGGTTTTCTCCGAGCACTTTGGTTTCCTCCTCCAATAAAACTGACCGCCACGATATAACTGAAAGATAGTTGAAAGATGGCGTTAAACACCATAACCCTCTCTGTTATGAAGAGGTCATATTTTGTTTGACAGGTTGGGAGTGGTTTCCTAAATTTTCATTACAACTTTCAGAATATTGTAGATATTGTATGTTTATTGGATACACAACAATAATAAATTAGTCATATCCTGTTTATTTGTTAACGTTAGTTAGCTTAATCAAGATATGTTCTATTTTCCTGCTAGTTTAGTTTTACCGTCAAATTTTCATCAATAACAGAAAGAAAATATATTCCACGAGGGAATTCACTAGAAATAGAACCTATTTAAAGATGTTTTCAAAACACAATTTCATAAAATTGAAGATAAGAAAAGAAATGGATTTGGAATGTAATATAGATGAGATTTTATTTAAATTATAAATTTGTTTCACTAGTGTTACCTAGTTTTACAATCAAGTATTTCAACTACGCAAAAAAGAGAAATACTTTTATTATTGGTTGAACCGTTGTTAGCAACACTTATCAAGATGATATCAAGCTAAATCGACCATAAGACACACCAAGTAACAGCTGCCCATGCAAAGAAAAACAAATTGATTGTGCGTACGCAAATTGAAGTAAGTTAGAATGTGTTAATTCTCTACAGGGATATAATAAGTGTACATATACAATAAGTGCAACATGATTGAGTACGCATGACTTGCACTATATGTTCATATCTATTCGGTACACAAGCTAAAATAATCACTAAAAGTACAAGGATTTAAAACACGCCTGATTACAATAACATAATTATATCAAAGACATAACTAACAGTCTTCAACATTCAAGATTAACATATTTCAAATAGCTGCAAAAACAGACTTATATATTTACTCTTGAAGACACAAAGGTAAATCGTATTCTCTGAAATTCAACAAATCTTGTCTTAAAAGTTCCAAATATATTGAGCATAACTTTAGGAACTGGTGCAGTAAATTCTTTCCTGTTTGCTCATAAATGGAGAACATTCGCATAACCGCATCATTTCACTAAGAGGGGAGACTAGGATTCATAAAACTAGCTTACCCCAGCCACTTTACCAAGCCATGAAAGTGAGCGGTCATGTATTTGTGTGTCAGTGTTATCCAGTTTGCCTATTTCTATCATGTTTTTCCTGCCTAACACTAGAACTATTGTCACATGACAATTAGGAATTGTAGTGGTCTAAAGAGGTGCCATGATTTCAAAAATATGAAAATGATGCATGCTAACTTATGAAACCATTATCACGTTAAAAATTTATGCTGATAACTAAAATAAAAATAAACATATGACAATATCAAACGTTATGTTAACTTTAATTTTTAACAAAAGAAAGGGTGAAGAGATAAATGAACGCGAAAATCCGTTCTCAACTCAAGGAACATAGTCTTAGAGTTGTTCGCTACTTCACGTTTAACGTGCAGTCTTTAACAACGAAGTCTTCAAAGTAAGTGTAAGATGCATTGACAAGCCTAAATATACACGGTACTCTTCGTATCTAACCTGCAAAAACTGGCTACATCTCTCCCCAGGGTGGAGTCAGTCATCAACAACCGTAATAAAATAAGATTGCATCGGCTTCGACACCATCTTTCATAACGGGGTGGAGTCGGTCCCAGACAAATGTTGTCACACAATATTGTACCGATAACATCTCATCTCGACCTGGAGTTAGTTATCGACATTTATTTACATAAGATTGTATGGTCTCCACCTGACAGGAATCGGTCACCGACAAACGGCATCAAAAAAGATAGTATCGACGACATAGCATCACGGGCAAGAGTCGGTTATCGACAATTTGTTTTCACATAATATTGTATGGACTCCACCTGGCAGGATTCGGTCACCGACACACTTTAGCAGATACGATTATATCGAAGACATCACATCACGGACGGGAGTAGGTCGCCGACAAGCTTTATCAAATACCATTGTAACGACGACATCACATCACGGACTGGAGTAGGTCACTGACAAACTTTATCCAATAAGATTGTATCTACGACATCACATCACGGACTGGAATAGGTCACTGACAAACTTTATCCAATAAAATTGTATCGACGACATCACATCACGGACTGGAATAGGTCACTGACAAACCTAATTGCATATTATTGTGTCAGTATCCATTACATATCGTCACGGGCTGATGTTAATATCACATTAAGCACTTGTTTGTATCATAAACTGTTGGTGAACAATTTTGACACAATTGTGGCGGGATATGTGTAAAATGATCTGCAATTAAGCCGTATAACACGCACGGTTAAGATAACGTCTATAGTCGGTTAGCAATGAGTTATACTAGTAGACATAATTATGTAGGTCTGAAAAATTAAGCAATAAATAAGAGGAATATTTAGGAACAGTTCTAGAAACAAAATGGACGCCTACTCTTAAAAGTTGACGTGATATGATATGTTAAACTTATACACAGAGATGAATTAGTAAAATGTCAACATTTATAACTTTGTTATTTTCTAAAGACTGCTTCTAACATTTTCATTGAATTATGAAATGAACAAATGCTCTTGTGTGAATGGTAGCCATGACAACCTGCAGCAACATGATATGTCCCTCTGGTGTAATATACATCCATTCTTTGAAGGTTGTTATAGATTATATTATCATCACAAAAAGCTTTCTCTTTCTTTGTGATTTAGATGATTAGGAGTTCCGTTATTTTCCTGAAAAATACAAATTGAAAAGATTATAATATACAATAAGAAACTACAGTCAAATCTATATTTCTTCATTCACGACTTATTACAGGGTTTGTAACTAGATTAACACGACGGGTGCCACTAGTGGAGCAGGAACTGCTTACCCTTCCGGAGCACCTGAGTTCACCCCCGGTTTTTAGTGGGGTTCGTGTTACTCGATCTTTAGTTTTATGTGTATGTTTTGTAGATCGTTGTTTGTCCTTTTGTACTTTTTCTTTTGGCCATTATGTTGCCTGTTCTTCTTCGATAGACGAATTCTGATTGCTCCTTTGGTATCTTCAAACTCTTCTTAAGAGCTCACATTTGAGAACAAGAAAAATTGTCCTTATAAGACAGGTGATCAAATAAATAGATATATCTGAAAATTGAAAAGATTATAAGCAACAATAAGGACAAACAGTCAACTCTGTATTAAGTGATCACCTTTGACACCAAGAAAAAGTGGTCTTATAAGACATATAAGTTTATAAGGTTATTTCTTAAAAGAGGTTCAATGCATATGACATTTTCTATTACAGGACAGGAAAATGTGACTTTTAAATACAAGAGACTACATTATGGAGGTGACCGTGTTGGCAGGTTTAACTATATAGTTATAATGTTTAATACTTAAAACTAAAACAATGCTATCGTATATACATAATATATAATTGTTTGTGGAGTTTTCCATTTATTTCTGTAGGTTTTCGTAACAGGGTCATTCCAAAATAACAACAGAGGAGCCGTTACGTGCAGATATTTCAGAGATCGACCATTTACCGCTTAAGGGATGGGTCTACGTTTTCTCCAAAGAAACCCAAACAAAGCAAACATCGGATTCCTTTTCTGGGACAAGAATAGTCGGTAATTTTTTATCAAATTTTATCGAAAAGTTTTCGGTCAGCATAATTCAAATCACTTATTTGTTTCTTATTAAATTTGAAGACAGAATTTGTTTTCAAAATGAAACATAAACCCAACCTTCCTAACAGTAACATTGTCGTCCCCTTACACAAACTATGGACACACATTTGTTGCATATTCACCACACTTTATATAGTGGACAATATAAGGATAATGTTATGTACCTCCAGGTATTTTTATAGCTATTTCAATGGAAGCTACAAAGAACAATGCATTCAAAGACCAACAAAATAATCCTTTACATTAAGGAAAGGCAGGCATAAAAAAACTAAATTTTCCTTTTTGTTTGCTACTTAGTAAATTAAATAAATTATTACATATGGTAATTTATGTTATGAAAATATATAAAGATAAGGAGGTCAGCAAAAATGACAAAAATATTTTGTTTATCCATGTGTGACGTAAAAGTGTTTTTGACATTTACTTCACTGAATTTGGTACTGCTTTGACAACTGTTTTACCTGTTTTGTTCCAGTATTGTTATACATACTGTTATAGTGACAGCCGGAACCTTTGAGCTGTAATAAAAGCGGGAGGTTTGGCGCTTTAAAATCTGATTCAACCCACCATTTCTTTAGAAATGCCTGTACCAAGTCAAGGTCATTACGGTTTTCACAGTTTTCCAGTTGTTGACTGATTTTGTCTGTTTATATACTTATGAGTTTTGACTTTCCCTTTGTAAGATTGTTCGGAGTTTGGTAATTGTGTTATTACCCTTAGTATGGCATAAGAATATTATTGACAAAAGGTCCTTTCAACTTTCCTTAAATTATTCAGAAATTTTAAATAGACCGTATGATCAACAACTTGTCAATAACACAACATTTCGATACGGTTACTTATCTTCTTAGTAGTACATTATCTATTCAGGGATTTTCTATTTGAACATATTGTATTTATGTTTCAGGTGTAAGAGGCTTTACCACAAAATATAAATGTTATATGTCTGTATTTCATTTCCTGGCAATATTTTTTAGCTATCTTTATTAATGAAATTTGCAGAACATAAATAATGCAACTTTCCTTACAACCAAGATTCTCCTGCAATAGGTATAAATGACCTTAATCGATTTTGGGTTATCCTGATTAGACCATTTGGTTTATATATCTGCTCAACCAAAATTTTTATGTTATTTGTCTTGTCAATATTTTGACTTCGAATGTACCAGATGAAATTTATTCCAAAAACGCGTCATGCACACTAAGGTAGACATCCAAATTTTTATTCTAGTACAAAGAGACATGAAACTGCAACATCTTTTCAATATCTATTAATCTAAGCAATATTTATTTAGAAAATAATCAGAATATACAGTACATGAAACAGAGTAAATATCTATTATAGGTCGTTATGTCGTATTTTTAATCGAAACAGGAGATATCCTTTTAACTTCGAGCGTACCTGATGAAGGTTATTCAGGAGTTAAATGCGTCGTTAGCACTAAATTAGACGTCTAAATATTTATTCTAGTACTCGAACACACGAAACTACAGCATATTTTCAATATCTATTATAGGTATAATTGTTTGACAAAAAAATATGTTTAAAGTAAATCTAATACAGGTCGCATTGTATTTTTTATTCGAAAACAACATTATTTGGAGGGCGTTGTACTACCAGAATCATGTTGTGTTTTTATTGTGGAGTCAGTCATCATCAGATGGAATAATAAAGATACATTTCAATAATGAATTGTCTGATTGTCTTTCTTTATTGATTGCATCAAATACGATGCCTCATTTGTTTTCATTGTTTTCGTCTTTTACAGTGTCTATTGTCTATTGGTAATTTAGGGGATTGCAAGATCAATAATTACGTGGCCGTATTATATTACTTGTTCATTTGCAAAGTCAATTACTTATAGAGAAAAGTGTCCGTTCTATAAATGTCATGGTATTCTCCCGACGTTTAGGTATTCTGTTGTAGAAATGACAACAGGTTCAAAGCACGCAATTATTATAATATAATGTCATTGACGTGCCATCTCCAAAATGGAAAATGGCAAAAATATTATTATTATTGTGATATTGCTTCAGTCCGGGAGATTACACTTTTATAAGTCCTCGAGGGTACGTATCGTCCGCTCAGTAGCCAGTGCTTCGAACTTACAGGGTTTATTAAACATTTTTATATCTGAGGTTCTTCAATAATTTAATTATTATTAGTATTATTCAGAAACGGTCATTTGTATTCAATTAGATATATACGTGTCTTATTTAAGGAAGGATTGGGATATTGTTGTTTATCGCAAATTTCAAGAATATTCCAGTTATATCGTGAATGTCAGTTATATTGGCGCAAACTGGAGACACTCAGGAACTTTCCTCAAGTAACTGACTGAATTGATCACATACATTCAACCCACCATTTCTTTCGAGATTCCTGTACCAAGTCAGGGTCATTACGGTTTTCACAGTTTTCCGGTTGTTGACTGATTTTGTCTGTTTATATACTTATGAGTTTTGACTTTCCCTTTGTAAGATTGTTCGGAGTTCGGTAATTGCGTTATTACCCTTATTTGCATTAAGTGAATCTAATACAATGACATGTGCATGAATCAACAAATATATGCTGATATTTCAACCATTTATGCTGATATTTCAACCATTTATGCTGATATTTCACCCATTTATGTTGGTGATATGGTTTTCTCCGGATGCTCTTTTTTAGTGAACAAAACATTTATGCTTGGTTAACTTGTATGTTCATTGTGGCTTTCGTTCTATTTGTACTGATCTGAATGAGTATTTAGCAAATGGGTTATGATCCCTTTAACATATTTAACCCCGCCACATTGTTGCGCATGTTCTAAGCCAAGACATTGATCTCAAAAGCCATATGTGGTGGTATTTTTGTTTTGGCTCAGTAGTATGCGGGTAGAGTTTTTTTTATCGTTTTGTTGATATTGGTAACATTGTTGATGATAACATAACATAACTAAAATATAACTTTTAATCTAGAACATGCCAGATTAATATCATACAGAAATAATACACAATTTATAGAAATATTGCAAAATATTTATAAGAGGGTCAATTCTGCAACCATTACATTTGACCGAAAATAAAAATGTCGGGGGATCATACCACACAGTGTCGGACAGATTACTTAGTAATCATATTTCACAGTACCAAGTAAATAGCTTAAATCCCTTCTTAAAAAATATCATGAATCATAGTGAAGAGATGTTGAACCATCAATACATAAAAAGACATTAATCACCCTCTTGTAAGACTAACCTTACGTTTTGGTCCGTCTTGGCCTTTAACAGCTTTAGAAAAGTATTCAAAACCACAGGCTATAGCTGCACATAATATTCCGCCAAGTAAAATGAAAAACACTCCCGCTACATTCTCTATTTGTAACTCTGAGGTTTCATCTGCTGATGGTTTGGTAACATCCGGGCAACGCCGCCGTCCCCACCATCTATAAATGAAATAATCCTTGTTTTACAAATGAAAGGGTTCGTGTGGCTCAATCTGTAGTTTTTCTGTGTGTTGATCATTATTTGTTCTTTTGTCCCTTTTTTGTCTTGGCCATGACATTGTCTGTCCTTCTTCGATTTACGGCTTCTGATTACCTCATCGGCGTCTTCAAACAATTGTGACTGGCTAATAGTGCGTGGTGCGCACACAATTATATATCTACGTTTTTATTGGTAGAAAATGGTTAAACTTGAATCATTGCTATTTATGATTTGACTTACGTTTGGAGATTGTTAATTCACTATGCATGTAGCAAGGCATAGTAGATATATATTTTCTGTAGAACAAGTTGTTCTTCATACCGGTTTTTGGTATTTTTACTTGGATCTATAATAACCTTTCGTGTACATGATTGTCACGTTGGATACAATGAATTAATAAAGGCGGTATAGAATGGCAATGTTAATTAATATCTAAAATTTTGTTTTTATGATATTCTAATTCCATGACAAAATAACTACTAGTAATAACTAATTATACTTTATTTTCTCTCTATATGTAGCCAGAAATATATATTCTTATTTCATACACTTTTTAGATCAAATTATGCCAACGAATGTATTGGTTTACACCAAAAGTTCAAGAATCAACAGAGGAAAATATCACCCGAGAGATATGTATCCTCCTGTTAATCTACAAAGCAATCAAATGTTGTTCATTTATCACGAAATAGATACCACCCTTTCCCTTCTCCGCCTAAAAAAAATCCAAAACAGATTACACAAAATATACAATTTTACCGTTGAATATAGTTTTACGAATGTAGCTTTGCTAATTCACATTACTGTGACCTGGAGTACGAGACAAATTTTGGTATTAAAAGAAGAGTATGGTGGTTTTAAAATGAACATGCAGCTCGCCGTGCTATATAGTTCCTGGTATTTCTTTAACCTTAAATCATTACAATTTTCCTTACGAATGTTCCATGTGGCTCATATTACAAATTATAAATCTTATTTAAATTAAACTGTTTGCAATGTACGACCAAATTACACGAACAAAATGCAATATTTATATTTTTCTATCCCTAAAAGCTTCTCAAATGTCTTGTGTAGTTGTCATATTAGACAATGTAACCTTTCAATTACTAAAAATGTTCTAGTTTTACTCTTAAACATTACACTTACTTGTTTTCGAGCTCATGTAACAATCCTTTATCACCCAGCTTGAGAATCGCCATTGATAATTCCTCTCTATATGTTGCACCAGGTGGTACCCCTATTCCAAATCCCTTAGGATCAAAATGAGGTCCTATTTCCATGAATTCACAGTCCTCTATTGTCATATATTTATTAACAGTTGTGTCCCAGAAAAAGGCATAGTTTCCTCTTTTCACTTTCTCAAACCCGACTGAGGTATTATGAACCATCGAGTCCGGGTCTATTTCACTCATTTGAGCCCACATTTTAGAAAAATGTTCAATTTTTGTGTTTTTGAAAAATTGCATAATGCCACTGTTCTGTACAGTGCCATATTTAATTTTAGTTTGTGATGCAAGGTCCGTGACGGATTTAATAGGAGTATTTATCTTCTTAACAGTCAGAAATGCTGCTAAGTTAGCTGTGTATGAAGATATTAAAATCAAGGCAAAAAACCACCACGCACTAGTAAGAATCCGCCCCGGAAGCGTCGACGGTGAAGCGTCTGTACTACCTTGCAGCAATGATCCGAACACGAACCAAAAACTTTCTTTAAATGATATGGTTGGTATATCTTTACTGTGAGACGCACCAATTTTCTCCAACATATATAGAATAAGGCTAACTACCACAAAGGCACCAAATGTACAGAACCACACAAGCGGATGCAACGGATTCAAAAATTCAAAATATGATCTTTCTGATCTAGGAACTTTCATCAAAACACTTATGTATCTCGTCATAAAAGGCTTTGTAAAATCAACAGCTTCCTCTCTCTGAGAGTTGATACTCAGTGGCGCAACCGACATAGTCGCATTCTAAAAGAAAATAAAAAAAGAAAGTGACAAAAGTGAGTACATCTCTTAGGCGCTATCAGTTCTTATTTCCCGTGTGAAGCCCCTACTTTATTTTTCATGCTCAATCGGAAATGCTCCATTATTGTTGTTCTATTTATAGTCTAAAGACCCCCATTAATTAAATACAAGTATTAAATTTAAATGTATATTCCCAACGATTGCTTAAAAAACGAACCACATAAAGTTAACTGACAAATCAAATGTAACACATGAATAATAATGTAAATGTATCTTAGTTGTATAATCTGGATAATTTATATCAAAACCAGTATTGATTAACAAACACCGAGTATAACCAGGACTACATTTAACAGTACATCCTTAATTTTCTATATTACATTTTCAGGATTGGATCATATTTAAAATTCAAAGGTTATGGTGTTTAACGCCACTTTCAACAACATTTTAGCTATATCGTCGTTGCCAATTTTAATGGTGGAGGAAATCGGAGTACCCGTAGAAAACCACTGACCTGTCACAAGTCACTTTATCACATAATGTTGTATCGAGTACACCTCGCCTGAGTGGAATTCGAACCCACAAGGAATCAAAATGTCAAAATAAATACATGACAATATAATCTATTTCCACACACATTGTCTATTTGCCGACATAGCAGTATTGATGTGATGTCATTTTTAACAATAATGATGATAATAAAGTAATTTATCTTCTCCAAACAGAGTATTAAATATAATGTAAATAGTCTGTTAAAATATTAATTAATTCACACAGCGTGGACATTAAATTCTAAAGAAAATAATTATTAATGGAGTCAGACATTGATTTTTTTAAAAACAATTTAATAATGTAATCTACTGCTTGTTCGTAAGCAGTAATGATCGACGGTATAGCCAATCATAGCGAGACGAACTCTTTATGAAATCCTTAAACTTCCAAATTAAGTTCCTGGCATGGGACAGGCACACACATGTGTAGGAGTTAAATGATTAATGGAATACCAATCCCTATTGATTTCTAAGTCCGCAATCTCCAAACAAAAAACCCACGCAATCATACTGATGCAGAAATTCCTTATGACTCAAAAGACCACAGTCTTTCATAGTCATTCCAGGAGCGTGTCGTGTACTCTAAATTGGATATATATCTATGTATCGATACTACGAGATATACCAGAACTACAACTATGGGATATTCCTTTCTCACATCAAGTGATACTAGTTGATATGCAATATTTACCTCAAATTAATAATAATAAAAAAAATCAAAATTTTAAGATATCAAATATAATTCTTTTGAAAAACAAGATTGAATCATATGCGCATAACATGTGAAATATCATGGAAAACCTACACCTATGCGAAGTTCTCCTATCATTCCATTCCATCGTCCATCCGTTTTTTTTGTTCCAAACATTCCATCATGTACGAGGTATATTTCATATTTAAAATCTAACATTTTGGCTACTTCATCTATAAGGTCAACGGAATAACCTTCAAATCTATCGTTTCCTTTCTTATTTTCATAGTCACGTGATAGCATTGTGAATGGTCTTTCCTGCAATAGAACGACAACATAATTACAACCTCTAAGTGATAACAATAAAATTAAATCTTTACCAGGAAGAGTTTGAAGATACCAAAGGGGTAATCAGAATCCGTAAAACGAAGAAGAACAGACAGCACAATGGCCAAAAGAAAAAAGAACAAAAAGACAAACAACGATCTACAAAACATACACATAAAACTAAATGGTACTATGTGGCCTATTATAATTATATATTGTTATAAGATAATATGGTTCCACTATACCTATTACAATTCCTTCGAAAATTACGTTAACTGTCTGTCAATGATTCATATTACAAAAGTGGTTGAACGCAATTTGTTTAGGTGTGCCATGCGCTGTAGGAAAATATGCATGTGAATATCTTTCTCTTTTGCAAATAAATTATTGAAGTGCCAATGGGAACTAATTGTGTCCCTCTTTTTACTCATTGATTGATGGGTTGTTATTTAACGTTTAGTTGATCAGTATTTTAACAATATCCATGACGAGAGTAATCAGAAGCCAAAAATCGAAGGACAGACAACACAATGACCAAAGAGTATGATCTACAAAGCATTAGACAGAAAACTAGAGATCGAGCAACAAGAACCCCACTAAAAACTGGGGTGAACTCAGGTACTCCGGAAGGGTATGAGGCAGTTCCTGCTCCACATGTGACTTCCGCCGTGTTACTCTCTAACGACACGAACAGCATCTGATATGGAAATCTTGTTTGACTCCAGTATACAAGGAGTAATCAGAAGATAGTATTGACGACAGCATGTACACTTGACGTTATCGTAAGCTTACCCCAGGTTAGGTCTTTCACATATCTTTGCAGAAGTAGAAATTTGTATGCGCATAAATTAAACATTTCTGTGCATGTATATCGTATGTTTTTATTTATTAGTAAAACAATATTTCAAACCATTATGAAAAGAAAGTTTAAACTATTGTTTGTAATATGATCCGGATAATTTCTGTGTTTTGTCAGCCGTTATTTACACTTATTTCCTTTCCGCTAACTGCAACCATTCCAAAAAGAGTGGTTTAACATGAGTTAACTGTCTTAACATCATCATTTAATCTAATATATAATATTACAAATTACAAAATGAAACGAACTAATAAATTTTGACAGTCCCCTTTTTTCAAATTCTTACCAAAATCATCACTATTTTTGCCATTCGTCCTCGAAGAGGAAACGGTGTCGTTTTATTTCCTCTTAGAACACCTTTTACCATTTGAAGACGTGATTCAGATTTCCTATCCTGATATGATATCCAGCTGCCAATCTGAAATAGCAAGCCTGATAAACAAACAATCGGCTTATAAAGTATATACTTTGAGCTAAAGTAGCATAGTAATAGTAATGAAAAGAGTGGGAACGTTTTCAACACAACATGAGGAATTTGTCAGCTATGTCATGACGACAGCATGTTACATGTCAATGAGTTGATGATGATGTCTGATTTCTACTGGATGAACATGATTGGTTGGATTTTAATAGTGCTAGCTCACTGAAACAACAGTCAAATTCCGACCCTACCCTTACTCCTTAATGTTTAACAGCAAATACAGTTACAGTTGTATAGTCTTTAGTATGACCGTGTTACACCAAACTAACGTATTATTTATTATCCATTTTCGTACTTTGTTCTAGGTCGTACATCAGCAAGAGCGAGAGACGAAGAATTATCAAAAAATATAAATACATTAATAGGTAAATATTCACGTCATATGATATACCTGTGATGGTGGCATGTATCGTGATTTGTTTGTTTTCATATTCCAATTGCACATTTTGACTCATACTAATACTTAGTGAACATATTTACTATGAGGGTCTCTGGCATCAATATATGATACATATTTCGTGATCAGTTTGATTTCATGTGAAAAAAAATTATATCTTGATTCCTATCATTTTGTTGTGCCAATATTTACCTTGAAATCTCTAGAATCAATATATGATATATGTTTCGTGATCAGTTTGTTTTCATATACAAAAATCCATATGTTGACCCCTACCAACATTTAGTAGAAATATTTACCTTGACTGTATCTGGTATCATATTGGCTGTTCTGTTAAAGATGTCCACATCACTATCTGGAAACATCGGCTGTAAAATAATGAAAGGTCAAATCCACTGAGAACATAAACATACAATAATACATTGCAGGATGGGGTTGAAGATACCAAACGGGTTATCAGAATGCATATATCGAAGAAGGACATACAACACAATGGCCAAAAGAAAAAAGGACAAACAACGATCTACAAACCATTATACATAAAACCAAAGATCGAGTAGTACGAACCACACTAAAAACCGGGGGTAAACTCAGGTGCTCCGGAAGGGTAAGCAGTTCCTGCTCCACTAGTGATTCCGTAGGGTTAATCTAGTTACAAACCCGGTGATAAGTCATGAATTAGGAAAGGATCGAGAGGTACTTACGACAAGTGGAACATATATGTGGTCATTTGAGACACAGGTGTTCGTAGCGGTTAACCGCGTCATGGTGGCGACCGTAAAACTTTCGAAGTAATGACTTCAACATAGCCAATTGCAACCCTTGGTTCAGTAGCGTCCTTGTTAGCAGCAATCCCCTATCAAGGAAATCCTGATAGGAACCATATGTTAACCAAACTCTAAGGTTTATACAATAGTCAGACCGGTACAGAGCAGCAGACCACACAATATCACATTAAAAAGTCTTATTTTTCATTATTCCTAAAGTATTAAATGTTTATAGACATAAATTGAATATGAAATTGACCCAGCATCGGCGTTTTTCACAAGCGACACATGACGGGGGCCACTTGTGGAGCTAGGAACTGTTTACCCCTTTCGAGTTCACCTCCGGGTTATTAGTAAGGTTCGCGTTGCTCGATCTTTAGTTTTTCTCTGTAGTGCTTTAAAAGAAATTAAGCACTGGAGATCAACATTTTGCGAGTTGGTAGGAATAATAATATTTCATTTGGGATTTGAAGAATTTTTTTATTATTAATCTTATATAATCTTTTCCTAATACTGTGCTATCTTCTGTCATTCTTATTATAGCAGTGGTTTTCTTAAGCGTAAAACAAAAACACAAAGAAAAAATCAATTAAAAGCAATAAATGACTAAGGTTATGAGAAAAAAAAATATTTACAATAAACTCATGATCAGATTGGATGAAAAAGATAGAAGAGATGACATGCTCGTCTTTTTTCAATATTTCATTGTACTTTTCGTTCTTTGCCTTGTGTCCAACATTGTCATAATTTTCTTTTATTTTATAAAGATATATACATACTTTTTTCATTCTGTTTTTAACTACGGAGACCTCAGTCAATAGAATTGTATAGTTGTATCGTTTACCATCGTCATTAAAAGCTATATGTCCTGTTAGTCCTTCAAATTTGTCCTGAAAAGAACAAAAAACAAATATATATTTCAGCAAACAAGTACAGGCATACCTATTGCACAAAATTTCAATAAAAAAAAAGGAGAAATGGATATTAATCAGGATAATAGTGCCCGTTTTCAGCTGCGACAGACATTTTATTTATTATCTAGTCTTGCAATAGCAAACATCACATCGCTATGCGATGTTGTATAGCATTTACCTGGAAAGGTCACTTTTAACTTTCAATTATACACCACATGATCATATAATGGCAGTTTAATCTTAATTTAAAAAATACAATATTGGATCATTGTTAATGATTTTGTAAAAGGCAATCAAACATTCCATAAAAATGATGCCCCTTAAAATTGTTTTCTGATTGTCATGTGTTCATAGCTCTGTTTCAAATTGTGTCTTTGTTTGAATTCGTGAATTCGTGAATTTGGGACTTTATTGTCCTGCCAATTATGGTGTATTTTTTTTCTCATAATATCGTTTTCATTAACTCAGATTTATGGTAAATAAAAATAAAATCGTCAGTCGATCAATTTGAAATATGAGAAAGGTATCACTCGGCTTACATCCACGATAGAGAATAAATTATACACATCCGGCTGTGACTTATATCCACATTAGAGCATACATTATACCCATCATACAGTTGTTTATTTCCAAATAAGAGCATAATGTATGTCCATCCTTTTGTAACTCATATCCACATTAGAGCATAAATTACTTCCACCCGACTGTCACATACATCCACGTTAGAGCATACAATATGTCCATCCTTCTGTAATCTATATCGGCGTTGAAGCATAATTTATATCTATCCCACAGTAATGTACATCCATCTTACTATGACTCACATCTACATAAAAGCATACATTTTTCCCATCCCACTGTAATATATATATTTTTTCAGACGTATATATATATAAACTGAATAAACCGAACACCTGTCTATTACAAACAAAAAAAGTTGGTTCCAAGATGGTTGTTCGGTTTAGAGAAGCTTCACTGTATATATAAATCAATCAATACATACCTGCTTTAGAATAGTTATGATATCACTTCGTATTCCTGAAACAGTGTTGTTATCTAGTCTGAGAGTAACATTGTTAATCATGCTTATTGCATCAGTGATCAGAGAAATATTTAACTTTTGTATTGGATTTTGTGCACCCATAACAAAGCTGTTAAAATTCATCAGACTAAATACGGTAAAATTGAATGTTATATCCTCAAATTTGTTGAAGACGTCAACCAACTGGTCTCCCTAAAATGAAAGGAATATTATAAATACATGAACAAAATATTGTCATGAAATACTGGAGATGACGACTGACGATTGAATAAAAGTACACCAAGGGAACCCACGAAGATTCCAAGGAGGTAATCAGAATCCGTAAATCGAAGGACAGACAACACAATTGCAAAATGAAAAAGAACAAAAGGACAAACAACGATCTACAAAACATACATATACAACTAAAGATGTAGTAACACAAACCCCACTTAATACCGGGGGTGAAATCAGGTGCTCTCGAACGATAAGTAGTTCCTAGTGGCACCCGTCATGTTACTCTAGTTAGAAACCAATGGGTTCGAAATAGTGCACATAATTTCCCCACTGCGGTGTACGACATATCAGCAAGGGTTGTCTTCTAGCTATGCGGGAGGAATCAAATACATAATTCAATCTTAGTACGGGACATAAATGAGCGCATTCTGTTCGGCGAATGCCACGTCCCATCTACGTACAAAACAACTTGCAGTATACGTTTTTTAAGAGTGACAGTTGTCGACCGTATACATTAAATCCTTGTTGTCTCATCGCAATATAAATCTCCATCATTAAGGGAATCTCATCTTTGTAAATGTGCTCTCGTCTTGAAAAAGATTGAAATAATTTTCATCTGACTTGAAACAACAAGCAATCATATTCAATGAAATGCACATGTTATGTTTTATGATATAAAGTTGCATTTTGCAATTGTTTCTAGTGGTTAAATTTGAAGTCATCTCTTCGATAGCTTTACGACCACAATCATTAACCGTTACAGAATACCTGTGTTAAAGAGTCATCTCTCGGATAGCTTTACGACCGCAATTATTAACCGTTACAGAATACCTGTGTTAAAGATGATAACAAATATATTCCATTTGTCGTAGTCACAATTCCTTCTTTCTTTCCTCTTTTATGTCTTTTCATCGAATTCTTAACGCGACGAATGCCACTAGTGGAGCAGAAAATGCCTACCCGTCTGGAGCACCATGTCTCATTCCAGACGTTTATTTTCTATTTGGTTTTTGTTTTTTCTCAATCATCGTTTGTGTTGTCCTTTTGGCGAAAAAGAACAAAAAGACAAACAACGATCTACAAAACATTACATATAAAACAAAAGATCGAGCAACACGAATTCTACTAAAAACCTGGGGTGAACCCAGGTTCTCCGGAAGAGTAAGTAGCTCCTGTTCCATTAGTGAGACTCGTCAAGGTATTCATGTAAGTGATAAACAATTTGGAGAGTACTTACAGGATCATAGAAGAACCATTCATATGGTATGGACATCATCGCCAGACTTCTTGCCTGTAGAAAGAAAAACAAAACCAAATATACATGCAGTATTAGAACGCTTAACCCATTTTCGCAAGCCTATACAGGATTATCGCAATCATGTGAGGTTAAATATTCCTGAGGGAAGAAACCCTTAATCCTGATGATAATTGCAATATTAAAAAAGCTTAAACAAAGACAAAATTCTAAGTTAAATTCGCCATTTTAGAAACGAATCAATTATAAGTGATTGTTTTACTTTCTTCCAATAGAATTTGCTCTGACTCTGTACAGTTGATAAAATAATTTGATAACAATGTTTATTCAAAATTACGTTATTTTTGTGTACAAAAATCTAAAAATGCACTAGTTTCTGAAACCACATATTTACATAAGCTTGAAATACTGAACCCTAATTAAGATAATATCAATTGGTTGGAGAAGGAATCTTGCTGTTAGTGGTGTTAAATATATTTTTCAAATCTTCGTCAGCAACATATGTAATTAATGTACATTCATTTACATTGTGTCGTCTTCTTCCTATTAAAAGATACATTTTAATGGATTGTACGCAATGACATTTACAAATTATTCATACAGAAGATGTTTCTGAGAGGCGTGTAGATGAGAGCCATTTGTCTATATTAACACGAAGTAAATCTCTAAAGAAAATAGATATTTGTTAAAGCGTGATAAACTAAGACAATGATATATAGGTCTGTATTTCACCGTTCTCGATAGAAATAAAGGATAAGTGTATTAGATTAAAGAGAAGGGAAATAAATGACTGTTTAGAGAAATTGTATTATATATCATTACCGACGTGCTAACGTGTTTTTATACTTAGTCTATTGTTTATTAAGGACGAAACCCTTACGACGATGATTTTCCTAATTTGGTAAGTAACCTGACAATCCCAAGAAGACAACATTGAAATGTATTAGGATAAGCACCACTTCCTTCATTATCGTTCAGTTGTAACGGAAGAGAATTATGAATATATACATATGAATAATGATGAATATATATAAGCTACATTTTACATAGAGTGAAGAATGATCAACTATAACATATCTATGGTAAATTTATTTTTTGTGTCAATACAATAAGCTACATATATCAGTTTTATTTCCAAATATCACGACACCGTTCCAATTATCGAAAGGAAGGGTGTGGTTGGGATCCCATTAACAGGTTTGACCCTTCCACATATTTGTGCCTGTCCGAAACCGGAAGCTGTATTTCCAACGTCATATGTCGTGCTATGTTCTATTTTCAGTGAGTTGAGGTGAGAGGCGATTGTCCGTTTTATTGATATTGGTGGAAATGTTGACCATCACTGTTTAAACATTCAAATCATAACCAATGTGTCAACATAAGTACTGTATTAGCAGTAAACACATCGATCACAAAAGGAATACAATATGATCATTTAGGAAACCTTCCATTATTCATACGTCATTATAAATGAGCTGGCAATAGGTAATCGGCCATTACACAGTTACCGTTTAACGCTGTAAGTGAAAAGGAATGTTAGTAGATATAATAATTCAATAATTCAAAACGGTCTCCTATATTATTATCAATGCTACCTTTTTTATCACAGAACAATGCATTTTTTTCACCATTCAATATCTTATGAGAAAGCAAAAATCGGTTTACGCTAGCTCATAGCAGTTTTTCTATGTCACCGGTCGTTATTCGTAGGGTAGATATTACTGTTGAAACCATGGCCGTTTTGAACACCGGCAATCCTATTCTACAGATATAACCGTATGATTCAAATGGCTATGCAGTGCATGTAACATGTGGACAATAAAATACAACAATCTCATTCTTCCCAATTACAGACATTCCCTGTGTTAATATGAGGCTGCAAACTCAATTTAAGCAATAAATGACACAAGAAGGATTTGTTCCGGGAACATTAAGCACACTTAAGAACAGCGGCTCTGTTGTAAGTATGGTAATACGGCAATTTACCATCTTCAATCAGATTAATTATCCATAAAAGCAATTTGTTGTAAGATTTGTAGTGAAGGACTTGACGCTCGCTGAAACTTTTATTTACATTCGTATTTACTAAAAAGATCTGGAAATTTGATTAGAATCAGCTGAAATTTGAAATATTGAAAAAAGTTAATGGTGTTTTAGACATCTTAACATGATGCAAGTTTAGAGATTTTTTAACGATATGTTATGAATTATCTTCTCATGTTGATAGATGGTGGTTATATTCCAACTATATATTGATTAAGATATGGCCATTCCATGTGAGAGCACTGATAAACGTCAAACCTGAACTTCTACAAGTTTCGAGAAAGTGCTATGAAAGACGTAGATTTTTTTTTCAAAAAAGAAACAGTAGCTTCGGCACTGAAATGGTATATTAGATATATCTCTGTTTGAAAATTACAGTTCCTAAATAATGTAATTTGTCAAAACGAAGGCCAATCTCCCAAGGCATAGCTAATCTTAGCAGATTTTTGTTGTCCTCTTTATTTTCTTTGGCTTGCTTGCTCCCAATGACCTTTACATTATGTGGCTTTCCAATCTTTTGAAATTGATTTTACATGGTGAAAGTTTTTCAAGAAACGCGTCGAATGCAGTAAATTGGAAATCTACTTTTGCATATTTATCTCTGAAGAGTGAGTGATTTTTGTTTAACGCAAATTCAGAAATTTTTCCGCTATTTCATGGTGAGAACAAATTAATTTTCAATGAGATGATGATGACGGTCCGCTTTGTTCTAGACCAACACGCTGAGTATTTCACATGTCGTTCCACTCGGACTATTTATTCTGATTCTGAGCCGACCAGTCTGTTCTTTCTTCTTAATGCTGTGTGCTTAGCGGAGAAGCAATAGATACCAATTTTATAGTCGTTGGTTTGACCCGACCGGGATTCGAACCCACGATCTACGTTTGAGATGACTATGGTTAAATAGACATCTGAAACAATAAAGATGAAATTGACCGAAATTCAAATAAAACTCGACGATATTCAAACAATTTAAAAGCATTTTGTAAAAATATGTCAATATTTTGTTTCCTGGATACTAACTGAATGTCGAAATATAATACACACAAAGGAATAATAATACAATGAGAATACAAAAAAATAACTATAGTACTATCGACATCATCAATAGGTGAGAAAACGAGTTGATTAAATGACAGTAGTTTAATATATTATCTAAAATCTGTAATGGAAATCACTCACCTGGTCTAAAATCTTCCATGTGTTACTTCTGCTGCAGAATATAATACTAGTCTTTACAAAAGCTATCCTCATATGTACTAGATGGTCCCTAATTTGGTCATATGTTGCATTGTGATCAACACGCCAGGATTTTACCATCAAATCATGATTTGATAATAATTTTTCAAGGACTGCGACACCTATTAAGATGAAAGAATAATTATTCCTAAGTATATACACAATACCCATGACGTATTTTCTATGATAAAGCGAAATTTAAAATAAAAATGCTTTGTCTCAGTCTTACTTATTACTTACCCCGTACATCGTCGTTAAACAATGTGACTTTATCCCAATCTAGTTAATTACTTTTCTCGATCATCTTCGAACAACAATGCAATACGTATATTATTTATCAGTAGCCTAGAACATTCGTGATAGAGGGATGTTACTAACAAGGAAGCTACTGGTTCATATTGGTTAAGTTGAAGTCATCACTTCGAAAGTGTTACGGTCGCCACCATGACTTGGTTGATCAATATATATATATACTCCGACAAACGTTAAGCACCACCCTATATTTTTATCGATATATTTTTTTATATCAATACTGTTAAAACAATAAAATAGATATCACCATTTTTCTTACTCTTCTTAAATGACTACACCAAGGGCTCTAAGATTACCAATATACGAAATAGTTATCATCCTGAAAGACGTGACTATGACGTTGCAAAAATGGGGTTCAAAACAGGCGCTGGAAAAACGTAAAACCAGTTTGTCTTTGATGGAAGTTTTTAACATTGCATTAAAATGCAGTGTTTTCAGATTTTAAGAACTTTTCAATGCATCTATTGTGCGTATGTGTAAGGCATAACAATCAATAACGAGTATATCCACCGCGTTTATTGTGAAGTTCTGTAACACGCCTCGTCATGCTTCGCACAAGACGCCTAAGCCGTTCTTGGGGGGAACTGGTGCCACTCTTGAAAGATAGCAGTTCTTAATTCGTCATTATTTTGACATTTTGGATTGCGTTGGTTAATTTTTCGGCCAAAAAAGTCCCATACATGCTCAATAGGGTTCATGTCTGGTGACATCGCAGGCCATGGAATTGTCTGAACAGCCTCTTGCTGTAAAAAATGTTGTACAATTCGGGATCTATGTGGCCTAGCGTTGTCGTCCATGAACATTGGCCTGTCAGCCAACGCATGATTGTCGAAATGAGGGACTACGCGTGGGGCGAGCACATTGTCACGGTATTTTTGGCCTGTCAGATTACCTTCAAGAACGTACAAGTCCAACGTACAGTCAAAGGAAAAACAACCCCAGACAGTTAAACCCCCACCCCTAAAAGAAGTTGTGCCCAAAATGTGGTTGTCCTGAAATGAAGTGTTTCGTTGGCGCCAAACCCTTGCACGACCGTCGGTAGGGCGTAGAAAAAAACGACTTTCATCAGACCAGTGGACCCGTCTCCATGTGCGAATAGTCCACCCCAAATGATCTTGTGACCAGTCAAATCGAGCATGGCGATGACGTAATGTCAACTGTGGACGTTGTATGGGTCGTCGCGCTCGCATTCCCTGATGGTTGAGGCGTCTGATTACAGTGCGTGTGCTAATGTGGCTTCCAAACGCTAAATTACCACGAAGTGCACCAGCTGTACTGAACGGCCGTTGCCGCGCCCGTCTGGATATGAGCCGGTCCTCTCTCGGCGCCTTTTTGCGAGGTCTACCTGCACGTGGACGGTCAGTAACATTCCCCGTTTGACGAAAACGCTGCATCAGTCGTACAATGATGGAATGGTTAACCCTGAAGTGGTCTGCCACCCTTCTATGGCTAAAACCACCGTTATGCATGCCAACAGCTTGCCATCTTTCTGGTATGGTTAATTTTCGCCGCACCATACCAAACCAATAGAAAATGAAACTTAAAACTCTACACAAAAAAATCAGCTTTCGCTCGCAAACACAAATGTTGAAAAGTACACGTGGCACTTTGCACACCCTGTCATATACACATAAATAAAAATCGATCAATAACCTGTTTCACATGTAAGTAAGTATGTGTGTTCAGGTAACGAAAACAGCAAACCGATTTGAAATAAGTTCATTATTAGAAAAGATATTATTGAACAAAGTCAGGTGGTGCTTAACTTTTGTCGGACTGTTATATATGTACCATCTACACACGCTTAGACACATGTCTTATGTCTATCTATAGATTTTCCTTATGAGACAAGGTAACAATTCGACTATTGAAGCTACATTTGGAGCGGATATGGTCGAGTGGTCTAGGACGCTGGACAATAAGGCTAAGCGATTGGTGCTGCAGTGTATCAATGGTGTGAGTTCAAATCCCGTCGAGGGAAGAACAAAAATGTTACAGCTCAAACATCTAATTCTAACACTAGTTGGTTTAATTTTCAGACGCATATATATATGTGTGTGTGTGTGTGTGTGTGTGTGTCACAAATGACCACGGATCGATATGTACCGTTTCTCGTAAACACTTCCCGGTCTTCATTCATGACTTATCACCGATGTAACTAAATTAACACGACGGGTGCCACTAGTTAAGCAGGAGCACCTGAGTTCACCCCCGGTTTTTAGTAGGGTTCATGTTACTCCATATTTAGTTGATGTCTATGTTTTGTAGATTGTTGTTTGTCACTTTCCTTTGGCCATTGTGTTGTCTGTCCTTCGATTTACGGATTCTCATTACCTCTTTGGTGTCTGCAAACTCTTCTTGTAAAGCAAGATAAATTAGCCTCAGTCTTATTTATTACTTACCTCGATCATCGTCGTAGAACAAGCTCACTTTGTCCCATCTGTAGTACTTTATCAAATCAAACATTGCAAAGCTAAAGTCTGACAACATTGGTAAAACTTGGAATGTTGATTTTAAACTTCTGCCATTATCTGATGACGTCATGGATAAATATGGAATTTTAAGCTTTTCCGTTACAATAGCTATTGAGTCGTCGAATGGTCCTATAACAATATGAATGTCGTTCTTCATAAGTAACTCCAGCACTGTAAAGAGAAACAAACCACATCTTTTTAACGAATGTTAAAGCTAAAATGTACGAAAATAATGTAAGGGTCCAACATATACAGATGAAAAAGATCAAAAACGCAGATATCAAATTAAGTGCGCACGACTCGTGTCTTGAACAATCTTCATCAGGTACGCTCCAAATCGAAAAATTGCAAAGCCAAATAAATTAAAAATCTTTGGGAGCAGTGAAACCAAAGGGTCTATATAGCATAGCTTAAACTCGGCTAAGGCCTGCTCTGCCTGAGGGAGGAGAACCTTAGTTTTGATTGATAATTGCATTATATAGAAGCCGCTAAAGGGCGAGAAGAATGAACAAGGAGACTAAAATACATTTACTGTTTTATCGACTATTGCTAAATTGTCATGGAACATATAATAGATCATGTGGGTTATTTTGATAGTAACAATTATACAGTCTGAATACATTGGTATTAGATCTGGATCATACACATCTCTAACTGGTAGGCGTATTTCTACTAAATTATGATCGCTGTAATCAATATATATATATATATATATACAATATTATGATTGGACGATTATGGAATAAGAGCACAAAAATCGTGCTTTAATTCTGATAAACTGTCTGAAATGGTGGCACGTGTACACCACTTGCGCACAGTATGGGTATTAAAGGCAGAGAACAGATAATGTTGGATGTATCTCACAAGGATGTAACTACATGTATATATTAACGTTGTCCAATGTGTGTCCTGATTTTGTTGTGTAGCATGTTCTATATTTCTTTTTTAATTACTTGTATATTGTATGAGGATTTCTAATCCTCTAAAGTATCCAACATCTCCTGACAAGTACAATAATTAATTCTCAATTCTCGTAAAATACCTCCAAAAGTAAAATTGAGCGGCCATGTCACTAAGTTTTAGAGGTATTTATAGTATCCTTGTTTCTACCATTGTTCGATGACAAGTGTGATATTTTTTGTTTTTCATTATATTGTCATAAAACACAAAATAAACCAAAAGTGACTTACCTTTCATCATTTTATCGTACTGTGATCTGTAAGATGTAATCTTAAGGTCTAATAATGTATAAGGAACAGTTAGATTGTGGAATGATAGTACAGATTCTATTGTATGCTCCCATTTCGGCACAATACCTAAAATAAACAGTAGTAACATTAGTATCATGTAGTATGGCATGCTATAGATGTTTGATTGTCATTATCATTTAACATATACCTGTTGATTGTTGTCTACAATTAAACACATCTTAAATATCTACCATGGGGCCGTCGTGGCGTGATCGTATGGTAGCTGGATTTACAATTACCTATGCAATCATTGTCTATCACCACTAACGTTGTGGGTTCGAACCCCGTTCATGACGAGGTGTACTCGATAGAACAATATGTGATCAAGTTTGTCAGTGACTTGCGACGGGTCGGTGGTTTTCAATACAATACAAAAATAGGATGATATTTGTAATTAAGTTAGAGATAATAAAATGAAGGAAAAAATAATACGACGCTGTCGGAACAATTTCAAAAATCGTAGAAAGAGGAAAAATCGACACCCATACACACACATACATGACCGCTCACTTTTCTGGCTTAGCACATGTATTTTAATAGAAAATCATGGCGGGGTTAAACTAGCTTTATGGACCCAAACCTCCGCTCTTGGTGAAATGTCAAATAATACGGTCATGCAAAGATAACTGATCTTTACTTTAATATTTAATATTTCAATTAAATGCAACCTGAAAATAGTGTGTTGCTATTAATAAAATGATATTTTTATGTAGAAATTTAAAATCGGTCATTATTATCAGGATATTGGCGATTCAGAACACAGTATTTGATGTAAGGGAATAGTTTTATATTTCAAGATTGCGATAATACCTTCGATGCAAGATCGGATTATCCTATAGGCCAGAATAGGCTGAAGCATATGACCCTTCAAAATTGGGGGCCATCAAGCTATATAAATGTCGCTAAAATATATAACGAGTAAAATGAATTTAAGATGGGTGAGGTCGAGTTAGAGGATGGCCCATTATTTCATTAGCCTAGGCGCCCTAAAAGGTCATAATCCGGCCATGCATTGTTGGAAGTACAGACCTGGAAAAAAACCAGAACATATGTGTGTCTTAATAAAGAAATTATATATAACTTCAAATATGAATTAAGAAATTAATGAGGTACTTTCTTTTTCAGAAAGTCGCTGTCAAAAATATGATAATAAAAATAATAAACCCAGTGTGGCTCTTGGACAAACAGAAACTAATGTCTTTATAGATAAGAACGTAGATATCGAATTTCGTGTGCACGAAGCGTTCGTGAATAACCTTCATCAGGTATGTTCCTACTCACTGCAATAATTTATGATTTTTTCAGGGAGTGGCGATGGGGTGATGGAAACAAGAGTCATACTTTTAACTCCCACCTTTGGCAGATCGTCCAGTATACCTTTTAAGACTGACCAATGGAAATAAATTTATCTAAAATATTGTCAAATAATAAAGATTTGCACAAAACACGAACAAAGTACATTCTGTGTAGAGCATGCTTAGCTTAGTTTTGCTTTAAAGTTTGTCATTATTAGACCTTAATTGCTATGGTTATTTTTTAGTTCTTTGCTGGTTTTGTCAAGATTGAAATAGTTTGTGATTCTGAGACCAAATAGTAAATAGCCTATTGAATTCATTATAGTTGTGTAAGTTTCACTCTACTTTGAAATAATATAGTCTTTCTATACCATATCATCTAATGTGAATAATTAATTTAATCATTTTGTTTCACTGCCTTAGGCAATCGTTGTATCTAAACCAACGTTAGAACATTACAGCAGTATTTTGTGGATAATTATATTTTGTGTACAATAATAATATTGACTTTTTTAAAGGTTCGGGTAGATTTTTAGTATTTTTTTTAATTTTAAATTCATAAACTAATTTCGTCGACGAAAGTAAGAAGAATAGGATGATGGGTTGATTATTCATATTACTATTTGTTGTTGTTTAACGCCATCTTTGGCGGTATTGAAGGCATATTGTGGAGTGAATTCTAATGAAAGACATCAAAATTGAACAAAGAAAAATGGGTTAAAACATTACCTATTTTAAACTATAAAATGATACAAACAGATTAATTAAAGACATACAGGCTGTCAGAATTGATTTTTTTCTTTTACTAAAATTTGCCAATATTCGATGTTTTATACTAATTGCAGTTGACATTTTTCATAATATCATACGTAAATAGCCTAGAATGAAGGAAATACGCCGCTGTTTGATTTTCTTATATCCCGTAAAGAATTCAATGTTGACATGCACAATATTCATATGACCTGACAATGAACTCATTCGGGAAGGCGTTTGCGCATGTGCGATATTGTTTGTTGATGAAAAAAATGTCGGATGTGCAAAATTTGAATCGTGGAAGAACAAAAACATACATTTTTTAAACTATATTAATTCTAATGCATTTACATGCAACATATTTACCTCATTATCCATCCTCAATTATTTATAGCAGTTACCACACGCTGTTCGGCAACCTTCGGAAATGCAACCGATTTATAATTAGGTCGTGTTAATGGCGATTCTACCAACATTCGAATTCTTTTCACTGATTACGCCATTATAACAGATTTTTTAAACCTGGCTTTTTGTTCAGAACATTTTATTAGTATAAAACACCGAATATTGGCAACTTTTATTACAAACAAAAAATTCAATTCTGACAGCTTGTATGCCTTTAATAGCACATTATTATATCAGAAACTTTTTGAATTATAGCACATGACTATATTTACCTACACCAAATGGTTTCCCCTTTTTTCACTTAAAATCACAAAATAACCTCCCCTGAGACGTTTCTAAACAACCGATGGATTGTGGTTGATTAACCCACTGTCATCAATGTTTCAGTTACAGCGTTGATGTCAATGTTATTGATGGAGGACCACAACAATACCACAGGAAGGGTTGAGATCGCGTTAACCGGTTTAACAACGCCACCATGTTTTGCCTGTCACACACCATGACCTGCATTTCCAACGTCATATGTGGTGGTCTGTTCTATATTCAATGAGTTGGTGGAATTGTGGACCATTGCTTTTTAAACTTTTCATAAGTATCTGACAAACTTTATAGCAAAGTTGTATCGAGTGCACCTTGTCGCTGGTGGGATAAAACTGTAGCGATATGAACTAGATGTCCATATTTGGTAAGATTGTCTGTGCTTAATCATTGTAACTAATACTTATCAACCTAATAACTGAAATATAAGTATCTGAATTATTACACAATTTGTTCTTCGGTTCGTTATTTATTGATAGTTCACCATCTGTTACCAGTATTAAGCATTAAACAATAAACCAACTTTTTATCATCAAGTAAATATTGAATGGCATGATTCACACAATATAAGCTGAACCACAATGGGTTGAAGAATTAAATTTAGGGATATGGTAATGGTGGGTAACGCCACTTTCAACAATATTTCAGCTATATCGTGGAGGTCAGGTTTATTGGTGGAGAAAACCTGAGTACCTGGACAAAACCACCGACCTGTCGCAAGTCACTGGCAAACATGAATGAACAGCATTTGAACTACATTTTACCTAATATTCCGACATGACATTGAATTTCGAATTACAGAAATACTTAAACAATAATCAATTCTTGCGCGAAATAAATATACAATACTTGTGCACCGTCGAAGCATATAGGTAATATGTGTATGAGGTTTAGAAACGGGGAAAAAGGCGAGGCTTCGCCGAGTCTTTTCCCGCGTTTCGCACCGAATACACATGTGTACCTATATGCTTCGACAGTGCACATGTATTGCATTTATCCTGCAATTTTAAATCGTAAATAAACGTTTACTGGACGATGATAAAGGTATCGGAAATATTTTTGTGTATGTATTTCAAAACAATATCCCCCGATGTGCCCCGATGAGTTTGCTATATGTTCTTTTTATAACTGACCAATATCAAAAAAAATATTGGGCAGGCTATATTGGTCGGTAAATGCTTTCATTGCAGGATAAATATACATTCATTTACGTTTTCAAAATTGTTGTTTGGTTTTCTGTTGGTAGTGTAATTGTGGTTAATATAGCAAGTGGTTTTCTTAAGCATAATATCTTGAGGTATAGATTAACGTTCAGCACGATAATGCTTCTTATACGGTAAAGTCATATTTCGACGTTTTAGCACGAACATTCTGGTATCAAAAGCAATGTAGCTTAAGTGCATTTTATTCAGCTCAGGATATATTTATCAATTTGTCTGCCTCTCTCCAATTATGTGTGTCCCTGTTGCTATCTATTATTTTGGTTTTCCGGTTTTTATTGACACTTTGGGTTCCCTCGACTCTTTTTATTTACTTTTCTATAATGCGATATTTATATCGTCATGTCTCAAAATTAAATTGTGGTAAAATTTGAAAATTAAAATTCTAATGATGCTTTGTCGTCGGCTTTTCTACATGCATTTTAGTTTTCAGTGTCTTTTAAGACTTCCCGTGTGGGACTGCGAAGTCCACGTGGTTTTAGAAAAATACCACCCACAGCAGCATGCGGGCCTTTACCGTGAGACGTTTCGTAAAAGTTTCGCATCAGTACTTTGTATCCTAGCTTGGATATACACGTATCGACATCGATCATACACAATTGACTTTTATATTGTACGCTACACCCGTCGGTGAATTCATGCATAACCTCGAAATCCGCAAATATTGACTTCAAATAATTAGAAATATTGCTCTCCTTCAAATATTACAGCCTACAGATTCCCTTTCAAACTGCTTCTGTAATTAACATTTTTTAATTTATCTTAAATGTTTAATGACCAATTATTATATACTTGTCGATTTTGTTTTATTATAGTTGATTATAATTTACATTATTTACATTAACAATTTGTGTAAAGGTATAATCATAATATGGCTAAACTTAGAGCTTTGAACAGAACAAAGGAAGCTCTCTAATAATATAAAAGTCGTGCATCATATAAACCATCTGTATATAAAGTAACTTGCAAGTCAAACTAACACTTTTGCGATGTGTATAAAGCAGTTGAACATGAGCAACGTACATACTGATTGTATAACGTTAACACGTACAAGTCACTTAGTGGACAAAACTGCAAGACATTTGGCTTTGCTCCAAAAGAAGTCACTCAGTGGACAAAACTGCAAGACATTTGGCTTTGCTCCAAAAGAAGTCACTCAGTGGACAAAACTGCAAAACATTTGGCTTTGCTCCAAAAGAAGTCACTCAGTGGACAAAACTGCAAGACATTTGGCTTTGCTCTAAAAGACGTTTTAAGCTTAGATACATTTCTAAAAACTATGATCTGTGTCTCATTCAGTGTAGGTACTTTCACAATACTTTCGCTGAGCCTTTTCCCGCGTTTCCCGCCGAATCCACATATTTACCTATATGCCTCGACAATGCACATGTATTGTATTTATCCTGCAATTTTAAATCGTAAATAAACGTTTACTGGATGATGATAAAAGTATTTGAAATAATTTTGTGTATGTATTTGAAAACAATATCCCCCGATGTGCCCCGATGAGTTTGCTATATGTTCTATTTATAACTGACCAATATCAACACAAATATTGGACAGGCTATATTGGTCGATAAATGCTGCCATTGCAGGATAAATATACATTCATTTACGCTTTCAAAATTGACGTCAATGCACATTACGGTTTTCACAGTTTTTCGGTTGTTGACTGATTTTGTCTCTTTATATAATTATGAGTTTTGACTTTCCCTTTGTAAGATTGTTCGGAGTTCGGTAATTTTGTTATTACCCTTATTAACGTTCAGCACGATAATTTAAAAGACGTTTTAAGTTTAGATGCATTTTTAAAAACTATGATCTGTGTCTCATTCAGTGTAGGTACTTTCACAATAAACCACCATTTTTCACATTTTAAACATTTATCTTACAATATGACATCTTAATTACTATTACTGTTGCGTTACTTCGTAAAACTTCGACGTTGGACATTATTGCAAGACATCCGAAAAAAGACGCGGCGCTTTTATGCGTTGGTTCAAAGCTGTAAAAATTTGGTATTTCATATATAATTCTTTGTACTTTTATGCAGTGAAATATCAGGCGTGAATTCTTTCTCGTTTTATAATTATATATAAGTCTAACCTATTTTTTCTTTAAGTAAAATGTAAAAAGTTTGTTACCACTTGAACGCAAAATTTGACTTTTTAGCTTTAATTCATGTCATTTTATAAAATATTTCGGATATTTATGACAAAATTCTATCAATTCTTAAGTAGAGCAGGTTCATACAAGTTTAAAATACAAAAATGCATGTTTTCTGTCATCTTATTTAAATAGAAACTTCATGTTCAAAGAAATATATAAGATTATTCATCATCTCTATATTTGATATTTGCAAATTTAGAAAGAACAAAAGATCGACACCTGTCTTTCTTCGCTGATAAACTAAGTCTCACAGGATGTCCGGAATTTATTTTGAGCGACCCCTATTTCATTTGTTTTAGTCTTGGGTAATACTAGAAATTGTTGTTGGCTTTGTATCGTTCCCTGACTAGAGCCTCTCTTTCGGCGTTGCTATTTGGAATTCCTCTACATAATTATATTGCGTTTGTAATGTCAAAGCGGTCCATAGCAATATATTAACAAATACAGTCATTAATTCACTGCTTTCCACTAGTATATTTATCTTAAAGCTTCTTTTCAAGCAAAACAAAAATAATGGGATAAAATCATTATGAACAGAAAGTTTAAGGAGTGCTGGTCAATCACTTCAGCAATGTCAACAAAACGAACAACGACCTCTCATCTCGGAATAAAAGCTTGAATATACAAAAGTGGTAATCAGAAGCCGTCAATCGAAGAAGGGTAGACAATAAAAATGACCATATAAGGGACATAAATGATCTACAAAACACTATAAAAAAATCCACTTAAACCGAGGATAAACTAAAGTGCCATGATCGCAAAAAGACCGTGGTATATTGCATTTGAAATACAGGTCCGGCATTTGAACAGGCACAAAAATATATCTCAAGCGGCTCAAATGTCAATTAGTTTTACGCTAAACCTTAATTGGGGGCACTTGTGATTTCGTAATTGGATAAAAGGTAAACAAATATAAGCGATCGTAATAATTATCAGTTCCACGTAAATGCAATTTTCCTCAAACCACGGAAATTGTTATCCACAATTTTAACTGAATTCATAGTGTTAGATGTAGAATTAATATTCTTGAAGTAGACAGAAAAAACTCATTCTGTGGAAAAACTGCAATGATGTTTAATAAGATATTAAGTCTCTCTAAGATATTTGTACTTATTCTATAGAAAGAGTTAGGTGATATTATCTGTTAAATTTCCTGTTATTTTATGATCCCGTTTATTCGTGTTAATTAAAATTAAAATATCCAATAACTTTAACTGTTTCAAATATCAATAACAATATACAATTATGGCCTTCACGAGAAGTTAATATCCATAGCTATTAAATTGAGAAAGGGTTATTTTCACGAGGTCCGACGGACCGAGGGAAAATAACCCTTTCGAGATTTAATAATATACAATTACTGCATTTGAACGAGATCAATATCAGGTTTTATGGAGCAGAGTACAACAATAATGAACGAGGCAAAGCCGAGTTGAATATTGTTGTACTCTGCTCCATAAAACCTCATATTGATCAAGTTCAAGTGTAGTAATTGTTTTATTACATAAGGCTCTATTTTACTATAACTTTGAAATTTTTGAAAATTTTATCATTTGTTTTAAAACTTTTGAAAATTTTGAAATCTTATGAAATTTTTGAAAGTTTTGAAATTTTATGAAAATTTGGACTGTTTTTTAAATTTTTTAAATTTAATTTTATTTTATCATTTTGAATTTTTTGGAAAATATTGAACTTTAATAAGTTTTCCTTAAAATTTTATAATTTTGAAATTTTATGAAATTTTCTAACATATTGATTAGCAAAAAGCAATTTCTGTGCAATAAAAAAACATATTGCACTCTCGTGCCACGTAATTTCATTCATTCATTTTGCACGAGAGTGCAATATGCTTTTTTATTGCGCAGAAATTGTTTTTTGCTAATCAATATGTTAGAAAATGGAATGTCACGTGTATTGCTTCTGGCCAATAGAAAAACAGTAAAATAGAGCCTTATGTAATAATTATGGATATTAACTTCTCATGAAGGACATAGCTGTATTATTATTCTGAACTAATATGAGGGAAATAACTAGTTATTGGTTCGACGTGCTGAGGGAAATAACTAGTTATTGGTTCGACGTGCAAAAGCGCGCCAATTTCAAACAGTTATGTTGTGCTACGTGCAGATTCCCTCACAATTATTTGACCTACGTGCAGTTTGCCGCGGGAATAATGAGTTATTTCTTGTTCCATGGAATAAAACTTTAAAATATCTTAATTATTTCTTGCTTGGTTTCTATAGTAAAGTATAATAATTACAATTATCACAGAAATAAACTGATGCAATTTTATTTTATTCTGGAGAGAGACAATATCTGCATTTAATTTTGTGTAGTGGAGGAAACCTGTCTACCAAGAATAGAGGCTATCAAGCGGAGAGACAACATCACAAACAATCATGAACATAAAGATGCCAAAGTGGTAATCAAAAGCCGTACATCGAAGGGCAGACAATACCACGGTCAAAATAGACAGAAGAAAAGCACAGACAACGATATGAAAAACACAGCACAGGCAACACGAACCCCAGGAAAAACTGGGTTGAATTCAGGTGCTTCGGAGGGGTAGCAGTTCCTGGTCAACTAAAATGCAGGACACAATAGGACACCTCATTTTGGATTTGTTATTCTTATTGCTAAATACACAATATCATACACTCCATACTGCACAGTGCTATGCGTTGCCTTTGATCATACCTAATACAACGACCATTACCAAATATGTTTACACAAATGATATCTGAAATGCATTGAAGGCAGGATGGAGTATCAACAGAAATTTGTTTTTCTATCCTTATAGTTATCGCACTAAGTACAATATATATACAATACTTGTGCATTGTCGAAGCATATGGGTAATATGTGTATGAGGCTTAGAAACGCGGGAAAAGGCGAGGCTTCGCCGAGCTTTTTCCCGCGTTTCGCGCCGAATACACATATTTACCTATATGCTTCGACAGTGCACATGTATTGTATTTATCCTGCAATTTTAAATCGTAAATAAACGTTTACTGGACGATGATAAAAGTATTTGAAATAATTTTATGTATGTATTTGAAAACAATATCCCCCGATGTGCCCCGTTTTACATTTGTATGTTCTATTTATAACTGACCAATATCAAAAAATGTTCTATTTATAACTGACCAATATCAAAAAATATATTAGGCAGGCTATATTGGTCGGTAAATGCTGTCATTGCAGGATAAATCCTTCTATTGTGATAACTATTTGAACAAATACAAGTAGTATCATAATGAGCATTCATTTGAATGCATTGCACATTGACTCATAGTAATGTATAATAAGCAACAGATAAACCCCAGTATTTTATACCCAAACATTGGCACCCAAAGTCATTGCAGAAACAATATAGACAGGTTATTCAGAGTAGAAACATTGTTTGTTTGATTATTAAGAATACTTCCGTGTTGGTATTTCTTTTATAGTCTAAATGTGCTTTGTGTGTCAGATAAACACAAAAAAAGAAAAAAGAAAAAAAAAGCAAGATCGCTCTGATTTAATGACGTCATTCGTGAACATTGGACTGTAAAACCTCAAAACCAAGCAAGCTGGTATGCACTTTTATCGCGCCAAAAATCTCTAAATTTGTACAGTAGCAGGTTTCATAGGACATGACAAAATTTAGAACACAAACAATATTGTCATGAAACAAGATAGGAACGAATTTAAATACAAAATGTAATTAAGTGCAGTGTTCAAAACAGAAGACAAATATATACATCAAAATGTCAATATAGATGGATTGTATGTAATAATGCATACACGTGTTTTTCTTCATGTTCACTAGAGGTCATTCACAATGAACTTGTTTGACCTTTTGACATGGATCTCATTCGTGTCATCTGTCTAAGAGTAATTAGTAATTATGTCATGATGACTTATGATTCCTACTAACGATGCCATTAAATGACTATAGTAATTATATTGAATGAAACAAAATAACGAAGTTTATGCAATATCAAAAATGTTGTTAGTATTTAATTACACAGATTTATCCCATAGAGACCCTGGTATAGTATGTGTATGGGCAAACTTAAAGGTCACAGACAATAACTAGTACCACCAATGGGAGTATTAATGATATCGTTTACTTCTAATATTATCCTATCCTATTTCTACAGTTGATAGTCTTATTGTACAAGCATGTATATAGAATAACAGTTAATGGTATCAATGGTGATTATATTAATATTTATCTACAAAGTTGTACTTTAATTTTAAGTGCATGATTGTTTGATTGATTGATTTTTGCTTACAGACCAACGGCAAATATTTCATTTATCTTCAGGATAATTTACAAAGATAAGAAATAACCACAGAAATAAGGGGTGACTAATATGATGTGTACCTTATTGTAAGCAGGTTTTTTGGTTGCTTAGTTTTACTGTTGTGTTCTATATCTATTGGGTTTCATAAACAGCTCTTGACGTGGGAAATCTTTCGAGTTTCTAATTTTTGAAGTTACATATTTCAGATATCGATTTAAATATTTAGTCGTCATCATTATATACAATGGGCGTTATTCATTGAAGAATGAACGACGCTGACTCTTTCGAAGCAATTGGTATCATTCCCATTTTACTTTGTTTTTGTAGAAGTTCGTATTGTTAACTTATTTTTTTTCAAATTTATTTTTCAATGGTGATATTTTATCTATCACTAATGTGATTGGTTTTGCACTGTCCAAAACTATAAAATAACTACATCAATGTCTGTAAAATAGCGACAAAAGGTTGAAGATACCAAATATGTAATCACGTGGACAATGGAATGGGTAAAACATAAAAGGACAAAACGAGGATGATCCGCAAAAAGAAACACAGAAAACTAGAGATTGAGCACCACGGCCCCCCCCCCCCACCCCCACTAAGACAGGAGTGACCTGAGCTGCTCCGAAAGAGTGGGCAATTCCTGACCCAGTGGTTGCACCCATCGTATTGCGCGCGAGCGTCACATTATACGGAAATCATGTTTGACAACTGTATACGTACGCGTGGTATTACATCTCAGGGAGTACACTGATTTTGTTCTGGGGATAGAAATTTTTTAAGAAATTAATTTCACAATATTTTGCTTAAATACACAGAAATAGCAGCTGATGATTATTTTATTGCATTTCTATTAAATGTATATATCATAGTGTATCATGTTTATTTAAAACAACTGAAACACATTAACAAAATATGTGTATGTGTTTTAGTAATTATAGTTTTATGTTACACCACCTTGTTAATGCATTATCGACAGCTTAACAGCAATACACAAAAACGTGGATATATAATTTAGTGCAATAATGGTTGATCATGTATACGTTCCCATATGTTTTGTGTTGTTATATAAATCTTACATGACTCAATAATAAGTTCGTCAATCGACTTGATGAATTAAGCTTTATAATATGATCATGACGAGATGCTAGTCAAATATAAAGAAAAGATTGAAGGCTTGAATGTGGATGTATTTTAAAGCACAAATGACAAGGCGAAAGCGATCAAGCACAGAAACAAACAAATTGTAGGCGGAAGTATATTGTATCACAAATGACAAGCTCAAGACCATTAACACCGACAGTAATTTGTCAACATTAATCCCACCACATGTATGTGTCTGTCACAAGGCAGGGATTAAATTATCCAATGCCACATGTAGTGGTCTTTCTCTGTGTTCAGTGACTTGAGGTGAGACAAGATTGTTCGTTTTGTTAATATTGGTGAAACTGTTGACCTTCAGTGTTTACACTTTTTTTTCAAAAGAAAAGAAGCAAAGGGAATGTTTGGCAAATATTACCGCTTCTACGCTACAAGCATCCTCTATAAAATTAAAATACATGTATACTAATATCTCATTAAGCTACAGAAGGGATTGCTTAACATATGCATTGCCTTTAAAACACTATAAATTGTAATAATTACATTATTTCCGTTTTACATTGAAATGTTACAATATGATTGTTTATGAAGTGGTCACATGATTATATAAGAGATGTCTTACATCCCAATAAAACTCAAACCCGAACGTGCACGTGCCTCCATGACGACGTCAGAAGTAAACAATCAACGGCGTAGTAATTTTCAACAGCAAATAATCTAACACAAATAAAATTCACAACGAAAAATTCAACTATATTAAATTTTGGTGTGATTTAAATGTAATAACGCGCGCTTCATACAAAAAATGTGCCTCTGTCCACGCTTTTACACACCAATAAAACTACAAAAAAAAATGCATTCAATTCTTAAATACAGCAATACTACTGATCATCACTCATATTTCGAAAATATATATTTGCATCACTGTCATGTTATTCTTAATATGAGAATGAGAAACAAACAAAACAATTACAAAATCCCTTCGAAAAATGGCAGAACCAGAGGCAAAGTCGATACTCCTAACACACAACTGCATGACCACTCACTTTCATGGCAGTACACGTACTTCAATAATAAAATGGCGCGGATAAGCTATTTATTGAGCCCAAACCTCCCGTCTTATTTAGTTGAAAAGACAATGGCAATACAGCTTTATATTGCTTATTTGGTTCTTTCATCGCTTTTATTATTTAATAGCTTTACATTTATTCATTATTTCATTATTCATCTTAATTACCTGTCACAGATTTAGTAAAATCATTATTTGAAAATAGTAACATTTTATTTTGAATTGCATAATATAACATTAGTTATTAAATCTTTCAAACGTCAGTTTTGAGATTTGTCTTGCATTAGAGTGACTGTAATCTGATTTTTATTTGCAGTACATTTATTGCGATCATTTAATCACTCTGTAGAATTGATGTTCATATCGTTTCCAACCCAACAATTCTCATTTACTGAAAATCTTTAAATAATAGAAAGCTTATAATCGCATTATCGGACAGGTTTTTTTTCTTTCTTTTTTTGGCTTTTCTTCAAAATGAGTCTTTCATTATTTAAACAATATTTTTACTATTTAAAATTCATGAAAATAATTAAAAAAATGCATGCATATGGTGCTCTTGAAAAACAACAAGAAAGAGAGAGAGCGAGAGAGAGAGAGAGAGAGAGATATTTAGAAATTTCAAATCCCGCTCATGGTGAAGAGTTCTAGATACAACATTATGTGTTAAAATTGTCGGTGACTTATAGTAGGTCAGTGGTTTTCTCCGTGTACTCTGGTTTATTCCACCGTTAATTCTAGCCGACACGATATAGCTGAAATATTGTTGATATTGGCGTTAAACACCATACTCTTAGAAACAAATGATGTAACCAGAAGTCATCAATCGATAAACAGACACTACAATGACCAAAGGACAAACAATGATCCACGATCTGAGGGTAAGTTTACATTTTAATTGTAGGATTATAGACAGAATACATTGACGTCTTACAAAAAACTCATTCCAAATGTCAATTTTTTTTAAAGACTTTGCTCAGAATTAAGATAATGCGTCAGCTGTCTGTACAGATATTCAGATATTAGTTTTCGTTATATTGAAAAAAAGTGGTCCTGTATCCAGACAATGTCTTGATTTTATTACTAATTAATTAGTTTTCGGTATATTTAAGCAATATTGTCTTCGAAAGTTTTTTGATCACCATTAACCGTTAGGTAATGCATATCTGTGTCACAGATGACCACGAATATTCCGTTTGTTGTAATCAAAAACCCATAAATCCTTTCTCGGTTCTGATTAATCAACGAATATGTCTTATCACTTGATAACGAGACGAGTGCTTACCATTCTGGAGCAACTGGCTTCATCACGGTTTATAGTGGAATGAACGTCAGTGTGTCACTTGGTAACAAACATATTTTCAATATGATCTAGAAGTCTATTTGTATTTCTTAAGCGGCCTTAGTAATAAGTACCACACAATTTGCGCCATAAAATATGCTTTGTGTGAGTTCACGTTGTTATTTTGTTTTGCTTTAACTCTGCGTAATCAATCTTATTGGGTTTTTTTGTTGCTTCCTCGTCTTCCCTTTATGAAATTATCCTCCACCAACAAACCCTAACTGTAGTGTTTTAATGATAATGATTCGAATATGTATCCATCTTGATGTGTGATGTCAGTACGATATTGACCGGAAGTATGTTATGTAAAAGATTTGGGATTAATAAATGCTTATGTTTAAATATTGTTGCTTAACTACGCCTGGAAACATATGGTTACATCCGTCATCAACACTTCACTAACATTTAAGACAATGGTACTCTGTGGTCGTTTTATGTAAGCGTATTTCCGAGAACCGGAAGACACTAAAATCAATTAGTCAAGGGGAAACGAAATCACCTTCTGCGCTCATGTTGTTCTAATAGTGTTACATATCGCAATTTACATGATACACTATCCCATTCTAGTCGTAACATCTGTGAAAAAAACTAGGTTAAATTGTAAATTTATACCACCATATACAAATTAATATACATCAAAATACAAAACAATAAATCTATCGACATTCAATTTATTTTAATATAACACCAGATAATATCCATTATATGTAATACAAAACGTTGTACAAGTAGTAAACCTAGATCGATTGTAGCAGGTAGTATCAATTATATAATGGATTTTTGCTTACGTAGTTATAGAGGGCACATTTTGGAACAACACCGGTCCACCGCCCACCAAAAACGCTTTATATCTCTAAACAACGACATAGTATTCAAACGGACTAAAGACGAGTATCAATTCTAGAATGGTTCTTTGCTTACATAGTCATAGAACGAACAATCTGGAACACTACTGTCCCAACACTCATTAACAAGGCGTCATGTTCACTATCTCTACACAATGACATTTGATTCGTAACGACAGCGTATTGATAAGGACTACAGACGAGTTAAAATTATGAATACAAATCCCCAGAGAAAATAGTCATTGTCTGTGTGCTATCCTAGTTTTATAGAGTACCCATAGAACACACAATTTGAAACAATCACTTGTCCCAACACCCACTAATAACGCTTTATATTCACGATCTCTACACCACGAAGGTTGACTCGTAACGACAGAGTGTCAAAATGGACAACATATCATCTGTCAGATGAATACGTTGTCATAGAACGCACAATTTGGAATAGGCACTGTCATCAAAGTTTATGCTCACTATCTCTACAAAACGACAGAGCATTAAAATGGACTACAGATGATTTAGCGTCGTGAATACAAAATCCCCGCAGCCCCCAGAGGACATGGTCAGTGTCTGTGTGTTATGTTAGTTTTATTGCCATTGAAGGTCATTAGCCTACCTACAAATTCAGACATATATGAGAAGAATGATGTGTCATTCTGATGAACATTTTGAAAATAACAGGTATCAAATTTCTTATATACTGTTTTACCAGTATATTATTTCTCGCATTCCTTTCACATATGGTACACTTATCAACAAACCAATCCCGGTTTCATTAGAAATATGTTTTTAATTAATTAATATCATATGAAAATGGTCAGATACGTGCGTTTGTACTCATAAGGTATAATTACAATATTTAAAAAAATCCCTATATGTAGCCAAAATATATATCTTTTTCCAAAATATTCATGGTTTGTGATAAAGCTCTAAAAATCAATACAGTAAATTAAAACCGTAGATACATGTGATTGATATGCACATTGCACACGATTGGATTACGTTTCCATACAGATGTTATTTGAACGTAGACAATTAAATGTAAATTTGATGACTGTTATGATGAAATATGAGCAGAGTTAAATTAAGCATACCAGCAATACTTTTATAATACTTCACCAATAAAGTAAACAAAACACATCCAAAGGTACAAAAAAAAAACTTCTACAGAAAAGGACAACAGTATGTCTCCAGTATAATTATACAACCCATCCCAGTACCAAAGAAAGCAAGACCTCTCCGGTAAAGAAAACCAGCCCATTCCCTTCATAACACCAAATAAAACGTCTGTAGTAGGTAGAAGAAAACAACGCATCTTCAGTACAAGACAGTCAGTCTCCGATAACGGAAAACAAACCATCGCCAACACATATTAACAATACGTCTCCAGTAACCAGTAACGGAAAACAACACATCCCTAGTACAAACAAAACAACACGTCTCCTGTAAAGGACACCAAAATATTCCCAACACAAAATAACAACACGTCTCCAATAACGGAATACAACACATTACTATACGACTAGCACAAACAAGACAACACGTATCCGCTAAAGGAAAACAACACGTATCCGGTAAAGGAAATCAACTCGTCTCCGGTAAAGGAAAACAACACAAAGCCGGTAAAGGAAAACAACACATTCCCAGCACTATAACAATGCATCTCCAGAAATGAAAACAGCAAGTCCTCAGTACAAAAAGCAATATGTTTTTAGTGATGGAAACTATCACATACTCCGTAAAATAACAGCAATAAGTATCCAGTAAGTGAAAACAACAAATACCCAGTATAATAACAGCAATAAGTCTTTAGTAAAAGAAAACAACACATCATTTGATAAAAAAAATACGTCTCCAATAAAAGAAAACTAAACCGTGCCATATACAATGTAATTGTATTTATGAAATATACAACGATTTGTGAAATAAACATAAACATACAGTACAATAGTGAACTTTAATATTACTGGAGACATAGATCTGTATGTCTTCTATGTAATGATAAGTATCTATTACATACCATATAATTTTTGATACATTACAGAATATTATTCAGTTATATATATATATGTCATTGTAACAATTTTACTGAAGCATGCAACTTTACTTTTACGACTTTCTAGAGAAAAAGTGATAAAACAAAAATAAAACTATTCAGTCCGAGTCATTAGTCTAATGAAATGAAAAACAAATATTACCACAATGTCAGAACAGTCCCAAAATATATTAGCAACATAATAGACAGAGATAAAATCGATAACACACAAAATATCATTCTCTTATCTGATTTGAAACGCGCACTTCAGTAAAAGGTGGCGGGTTAAACCAGTTTTATGGATGCAATTATGTCAATGGAAACGTATTTCATAAAAATAAAATACAAAATGGAAAGTGAAATAATTTTAAAATCTTTGCGAGCAAGAAAACAAAAGGACATAAACAGGATAGTTCAAAATCAGCTAACGTTACATATCCCTGAGGGAGGATAACCTTAGTTTTAATAATAATTATATCATTTAGGATCTGTGAATTTCAGTATTAAATATATCTAATAAACTATGTCAGCACTGAAGTATTGATTATTGGGTGGATGATACCCATGGGAACTAATAGTCCACCAGCAGAGGTACCCAGTGATAGCAGTGAAAGCGTAGATATCTAATTTAGTGTGAACGACACGTTTCTGTAATAAATAAACATTATAGAATACGAAAGGAGCAATAAAAAATGAACAATCCAAAGAAACTGGCAACATAGGGTACACAAGGCGAAGAAAAACAAAACAAAAACACACCACAATATGCTTTGGAAACCAATATGCGTAAAGAAACACAAATAGCGTACGTAAGACATGGGCTCTCATGCTAACAAACGGAGGTAAAGATGAACCGGTCATCGTTTTTATGCGGAAATTGTAACAGACATCACAACACGGAACTCAGAACGTAAAGACACATAATAGGACAAAATCTGGTACGCTCAACATATATCGAAGGAGACTCTAGTATAGAATATCGTTGTTCATACATGTCTGTATATATTTAATTACTTTACATGTATATTATCTCTGTAACTATGTACTATTAGTTGGAGATAATAAAGGCCATCATCATCATCATCCATCGCATTTGTTTGCATAATTATTTATCCCGTCTGACTATTTAAATAACATCGATTTAAAGTCTATCAATATTAAAAACCAAAATGTAATATCCCTAACTGGTTTTAAAGATGGCTTTAAGTGCTATTAAATGCTATCGTTGTTTGTCCTTTTGTCCTTTATTTCTTTTTTTTTGGACATTGCGTTGTATGTCCTTCTCCGAATTACGGGTTCTTCCTATTAACTGTACCAAGCCGGGAAAGTGAGTGGTCATGTATTTGTTTGATAGGTGCATCGACTTGGGCTCTTTCGGCGATTTGTCGATTGGAATTTGGAACTGTTCTGATAGTGTGAAATGTATTGCTCTTCATGTTATTTGTAAATAAGAATTCCTCACATTTACATATATTGGTGCCACTAGAGAAAACATACTGATTACACTTACGGCACAGGGGCCCGGGTGGCTCAATGAGTTAGGTCGTTGGATCTAACAACTCATACAAGTCTATCACCAATACGGCGTGGGTTCGCGCCCGGCTTTGTAAATTACAAACAAGGTTGCACTCGACTCGCAGCCGCAAGTGATAAAGCTTACCAGTTGCTTGTCCATGGTCGGTGGTTATCACCGGGTACTCTGGTTTCCTCCGGCACTAAAACTGGTCGCCATGATATAGCTGATATATTGTTGAAAGTAGCGATAAAACACCAATAAATCAACCTTACGGCACACATTAGGTCACCACATATGTTCAATGGGGTCCACATTGCTCAAATATACGTTGTTCGTGTAGAGTTTTGTGGAACATTGTTTGGTCCTTTTGTCCCTTTTATTTGTCCGTTGTACTATCGGCATTTATTCGATCAATAAAACTCAATAGTAATAATGTGTGACCTAGCAAGGAAATTACCAAAACAACTTGATTTGACCTCTGACCCGATGTTTTTTGCATTGCTTTTTTCCATTTAGTTTTACATTTTCTTCAACTACGAATTGAAAGGGAAGCTAAATTTTCAGCATTTATTAACAACAATTAAAATCAAAATTTATATAAACATCATACAGATTCAACATAAATAGAGATAATATTAATACTACAGTGATTTATTTTTTTTCAAGGATTATTGATAAACCTGTCAAAGATTGACTGGATTGTAAATTGCCTTTTCGTGGCAGCATCATCATTTCACTTACTGTACAAATAATTGACATATCAAATTTCCTTAACAAAATTAAATCAGTAGATAAACCAGTTCATGATAACTGTTGTTCATATATCTCTCTGTTCGTAGTTATCAATCATGTTTTATATTAAAAATGAATTAAAAAGCTAGCAAACAAACAAGCAAAAGAAAAAACAAAAACAAAAACAAAAGCAAAAACAAAAACAAAAACAAAAGCAAAACAAAAACAAAAACAAAAACAAAAGCAAAACAAAACAAAACAAAAACAAAAACAAAAACAAAAGCAAAACAAAACAAAACAAAAACAAAAACAAAAACAAAAGCAAAACAAAACAAAACAAAAACAAAAAAACAAAAACAAAAACAAAAACAAAACAAAATCCAAAACCAAAAAGAAAACGAAAAAAACAATAAGCAAAACAAAACAAAACAAAACAAAAACAAACAAACAAAAGCAAAATATTACAGAGAAAATTAACCTGATGAAACGTATTTCTCGATAAAGAAAAATACAGTGAAGCCTGTCTAAACCGGATCTCTTGGGAAGCCTGTCCAAACCGGATCTCTTGGGACCAGATTTAGTGTTCGGAATAGACAAGTGTTTGGTTTATACAGATCAAACTAACAACGATTTCCTGCATTGGGACTTTTTCTAATGTTTTGTTTGTTGAGGTTTCTGGAATATTCAGTGTTCGGTTTACGCAAGTTTCACTGTAGGAAATCTTGTAAAAAATAACCCTAACAGAGTATATTTTGGCTTCTACTGAACACAAATATACATTGTTAGGTCATGACGAAAGATTGTGTAACTTTCGTTTATTTAAATTGTTGATCGCATTATGCAACATAACAAAGAGCAATAAATATATGTGCATGTGATCTAGGAGATAACTGTATTGTATTTGAAGATTTGCGACCATCAGTTGTTGATTTGATGGTCGCAAATTGAGTTTACTGGAGACGCATCAGCAGTCAGTGGATTTATCAAATTCCATATATTTTATTTATCACCTAACGTGTTCCATATTTATTATGTTATTCCTATTTCTTTATTGTTACATATTATGTTATTGTTAATTGTCAAATTTGTGTTGTCTATGGAGCTATATTATCATAATTTTATAGAAATTACATAATCGCATATTTTCACTGATCGGGGTTGTTTGGGGCCATAAAACTAGTTTAAAGCTGCCATTTTTCTCTTGCAGTGCCGATATCAAGCCCGAGGGAAAACGCTGTCGTGCACATGTGTGTTAGGGGTATCGTTTGTGCCTGTTTCTACGAATTTCCGATTAGATTTTGGAACTGTTCTGTCGGAGTGGTATTTTGTTTTTGCTAGCTATGAAGGTCTGTCTACTATTATCATGGAATTGCTAGTTGTCGAATTGTGGTATTTGTTGTTGTTGCTCTTTGTGGTACACCGTAGGTTGGTTGACCATGCAAATTTTCAAGTTTATTTAATTTAATCTAAGGATTCATATACTTGCTCAGGATAACTGATGCAAACATAACCCCGAAGAACATTCAATCACATTTACACAACGTGTTCGTTATATCTACAGTCTTCCATTTTCTTTGACGGCAATCAATTTTTCATGAATCTATTATTTATTTGCCAACAGCATGATTATTTTGAATATATATAGAACTAATGCTACCTTAAAAAATAGACAGCAACAATTAATCAACCACAAGGAGAACAGGACATGCTTACACATTCAGAAGACTTGAATTCTCCTCATGTGTTCTTGCTGCTTACTATCTAATTTTATGTGTAGGGCTTTGTGGAACATTATTTCTTTTCTCATGTCTAAAGGACCGACCATTTAACGTGAAGGGGGGGGGGGGGGTATGGTTTTTGTTTCGTTCAGAAAAAATTTTTCGGACAACACAAGAATTATACAAAAAAAAATTCCAGAAATTAACATTAGGTTATATGACAAAAACTCTGAATCAGATTATTTTGTTTTCCTCCACCAAAATCAGAATTTTTTTTTCAGTAACATTGGGAATCAGAATATTTAAAAAAAAAAAAAAAAAAACATAACCCCTCTCTTCAAATTAAATGGTCGTTCCCTAATTCTTCTTCTTAACTATACGAGTACCAATGCGATTCTGCCATCAAGTCAAAAACTGGACCAATATCAATAAACACAATTCGTAGATGTTTATAAATTATGTATCCAATGATTAATTTCTAATCATTTATCACATATACAAGGTACATGTTTACTTTGCATGTGTGTATTAATATACTTAAGTTATAGCCGTAGCATCAACATTTGATTGACTTTGTCGAAGCATATTAAAATATTTCTTGAAGAGAATAAATAGGTTTGTACACGAAACATTTTACAAGAGAATAAAAAAAACTAAGAAATTCTCGTATGTTTTAAACAGACGACCACAGTAAATCATTTCTTAATAAGATACAAGTGCTAAAAGTAATATCTTTTGGGATGAATGTTTGCTCGAAAAGGGGGATAAATCTGTTAAATGTATTTAACAGAATATCGGAGGTATATCATTAATGTGCTGATATGCATAGGGGGTTATGGTTAACTCCCCTTTCAACAATACTGGCTATATTGTGGCGGTCAGTTTTAGTGGTGGAGGAACACGGGGTCCCTGGAGAAAACCAACGACTTGCCGCAAGTCAATGACAAAGTGTAATACATAATGTTATATCGAGTACAACTCGCTTGATCGGGTTTCAAACAACGGTTGTGTTGATATGCACTGATTGCATATGTAAGTGTAAATCCACCTACCATACGATCACGACCACGACGGCCCCCATGTATAAGGATGTATTCTTGAAATTTGTTAACAGCAGCCAATATTTATGGAGACTAAATATGGAGGGTGGTAGCAATACAGAATTGCTAACACAATCCAGACCTTGGAAATTGCACACAATGCGAATAGAAAGCTGGTGAACCTGCCATCTTTAAAAGTATATTCAACAATTTATTATTACACAAAAGAAGTAAATATTTACGCACTCCGTATGGGATTAATTAAATTCTCATTATTATCAAGATATGCATTTCGAAAACAGATTAAGCATAGTTTAATAAAAAGAGATAATTATAGGAAGTATTGTAGATAATTCTTTACAAGCTCTCAATTCATAAATAATACCTCACTTGAGAATAACAGTGTTCATGAATTATTACTTTGAATTTATAAATTAGTCCCGGTTGATCTATTACATATTGCCACGAAGGAATTTCTGTGAGGTTTGGTTAGGGTTTATTGTGTTTAACGCCACTTTCAACAATATTTCAGTTATATCGTGGTGGACAGTTTTATTGGTGGAGGAAACCGGAGTACCCGGAGAAAACCATCGACCTACCGCAATTCATTCATAAAGTTTATCACATAATGTTGTATGGATTACACCTCGATTCGAACTCACAACTAAAGGTAGTCTTCAATCCAACTACCATACGATCACGACCCTTCTCCATTACATATTGCCACCAGGTAATTTCTTTGAGTTTTCACGACATTACAGATATCAACCATTTTTCACTGATATATGATATTTTCATATTAAGCGGATATACTCCATGTGCAATCAGTGCCTATCACCACTAAAGCTGTGAGTTCTAATCCCGCTGATATGTTCTGATTGCGTATGTACAATGTAGTTGCAACCCCAACTACCATACGATCACGACCATGACGGCCCCTTTTTTTTATCGGTATAAGATGATATATTAATTGATATAATCATGATTCAGAGTAGCTGTAGATTGGCATGTGATTAATTGATGGAACCATATGGTCTCCTTACTGCTTAGGGAAATGATGCATATTCATCATGATAATTAGAGATAAGCACGTGTAGTCTGGGTTCTTGTTTTTATGCTTGATTATATGTACGTTATTATTTAGTTTGTTAATACAGTAGTTTAATTTGAAAATAGTGTTTTATTTAATTTAGACCTGGTCGATAAAGTGTAGGGCTAATATAATACAGTGTTTTCAGCTTAAAGTTACATCAACCATGTCTAAGATAAATGTCTGACACGCAAAAGTAGCCAAAACTCTGATAAACCAATTTTATCTGTGTGACTAGACGAGTTTATTTAGAAGTCATACACTGGTTTTCAGACATGAACTCGTATTTCAAGTGCAAATGAAAATTTGACTATTCTGTTTACTTCACTACGTTTTCTTGCTCACAAAGATTTTTTTTTAAATCATATGGTTTTCAAATATTTTGGGTTTGAGCTTAAAATTACTCGTGAACCGGTGGTTCCTGTACGGGTTTCCAAAACTAATATCGTATTAATTTACCTGTACAAAGATCAATGAAGTTTATAATTACATGTGAAACTAAGATTCCAATGAATTTAGGTTAGGTTTGAGCTTATGGTGTTTAACGCCACTTTCAACAATATTTCAGTTATACCATGGTGGTCAGTTTTATAAATTTGAGTAATTTTCATTTTTGTTTACGACTGAAAACCAATTAGAAAAAAACGATTATCACATAGTCATTACAGATTCACCTGTAAATGACTTCCATATTCATTCATTAAATATTATAAATGATGGCATCACATGGTTGAAGTAAAATTATTGTTCCCCAATGTCAATTATATAAATAATAAATATAAGTGGGATTAAACTAGACACTAGACATTAACTGGAAAACACAAAACAACAAATGTTGGTTCTCTCACTGGAGCTTTGTTGTCAAGTACATTGAAACCTGTCTAAACCGAATCCGGAATAAAACGGAATCGTGTATAAACAGAACAATAAAGAGAGTGCCAATGTTGAAATTTTTGAAAATTTATCCCGTATAAACTGAACACCTGTCTATTCCAAGCACAACAATTAGTCCCAATGAGGTTCTGTTTAGACAGGTTTTACTGTAAACGGTAATTCATATTAAAAATATGTAATATTTAGGGTTTAATTTTATGTAATAAATCTACATGCCAAATTTGCTAAATGCTTTAGAAAAATATCACAAACAACAAATACTGTTGTTTTCGATAGAGTTTTACTTGTTTGTTTACAAATAAATAAAACATATTTGTAAACATCACGTCTAATTAGGTTTGCGACACATGTTATAAACAATATTGGCCTATTATTGGATGTTTATGACTTATTACCATATTAAAGTATAGTAACTATTTTTGTAAATGACCGTTTAGGAAGACATTATCATTGTTGTCCGATTTATTACAAATAATATGTAAAGGAACGTCTACTTTGTACGGACAAATTTCAGCATCTAGTTCACTTATATTATATTTATGGGCATGTAATATAAAATGCATGTTTATATTGTAGCACAATATGCATGAAGTTCAAGTGTCTATATCAAGCTAGGAAAGTGTATATGTGTGTTAGAAGTGTAGATTCTGCCTCTTTCTGCGATTATTCTATTGGAATTTGAAATTGTTCCGACAGTGTGATATTATTTTGTTTTTCATGTTATTTGTATAGAAATAGCATTATAAATATGACAACGTCTGTGTTGCGAAGCATAAATACATTATCCTGGAAGTTCAAAACTAGTACTCGGTAATATGCAAATGACAAGAAAGGTTTGAAGATACAAAAGAGGTAATAAGAAAACGTAAATCGAATAAGGAAAGTGATAAACAGAAGCTGTAATTCGAAGAAGGAAAGACAATGCAGTGAACAAAAGAAAGACGAGAAAGGACGGAGACAAACCACAACGCAGAACACACTAGATTGAGCAGCATCACAAACCCTACTATGACAGGGTACAAACTAAGGCGCTCATAAAGGGGGCGTTCCTTCTTCACTAGTGACACTCGTCGTATTACTAAATTGTACCCTAAACAATGATCTACAAAACACAGAAAACTAAAGATTGAGTATCACTTACTCCACTTAAAAGTAGGGGTGAACTAAAGTGCTCCGTAAGAGTTAGCATCACTTACTCCACTAATGACAACCGTCGTTTTTTTATTATTCTGAGATAAGTCATGAAAAACGGAAAGATGACTTGTTTGTGACTACGACAAATATAACATGTCCATTGTCATCTGAGACACATATATTTCGTATCGGTTAAACAAGTCATGATGGCGACCATAATTGATCTTTTAATGGCAGATCAATAATCCAAAATATATTATTTATATAATAGTGTTGTGTTAGCAATTACTATGCCAACATAGTGATCAGGGTTGAAGACATAGTGCACGACCCGAAGGGGAGTGCACTATGTATTCAACCCTGACCACTATATGACATAGTCATTGCTAACACAACATTATTATTATTATTATGCTGACTGTTATATGTAGACAAAATATATTGAGAACTATTACAATAAAGGAGGTCCTGATATTGGTGACTAATATATTGGATCAGATAGTCTTGAAAGTGTGAGAATATTCTTTGTTTCATTTAAGGCTTTAAAAATATAAAGATTTTTGAAGTTTGATATTTAATTAACAACAAGAAGTATTAAAAAACAGTAACATGAATAATAGACGACTATGATAGATTGACAGATTGGATCCGCCCCCTTGCACGTGGACTAGCTATATATAGCTTGACAAACAGCTGAAAACCCAACCTTCCCCGCTTGAAACTGGCATAGTAGATGTACTATTTTCGCATAGAATATCAACGCTATATAATTCTTTGTGATATATGCCAAAATATCGCATGAACTTATATTACAGAAGAAATTTACAGACAGCATAATAATGTTTAATAATGTAACACTTATTTGAATGTAGCTGTTAGAGACTCATCAAAATGTGACACTAATTAATGCTTATTATCACCTTTACATAATTAAAAGCCTAGAAACATAATTTGCAGATTTTCAGATTTTTCAGTCATTATATATCTAGTTCATATCTTGCCATAAGGCGAGTAGCATCACAGAAGTGGCGGATTTATACGGTTTAAGTTGAAAATCGCCAAGAATAACATTATACTAGTAATACCAATTTTTTTCTAATTTTGATGCTGATAGTTGAACCAGTTTACGTAAATGACCAAGTGTAATAGCAGTTATATATAAGTGTGTTAGAAAAACCGATTATGAATTTGTTTCCATGATTAATCGATTAGAATTTAGAACTATTCTGACGATGATATGCTTTGCTTATAGTTTGTTTTCCCACTGTAATCGTTATATTTAGGCAATGACATAGTTGTAAGTGTAGCTTACAATTATCATATTATATTGAGCTAACCAATAAACGACAAACATTTCTTAAATAAATAACTTGACAGTCAAGAACTCCGATCTGTAAGAATATTACGAAAATGGAATGTCGTTCTAATTTCAGAGGTACAGTTTTGCATATTAATGTTTTACATATAGAGTCAATGTTGCTATTTTTTTTTCTAGTATAAAAGTCTGCTATAATTATCAGGAAATTCTAGATATAGGGGGTTCCCCTTCAGATATAAATTATTCAATTGAGTCGGAATGCAATAAAACTCTGTCTTTTGTACATCAATGCTTTTCAAGAACAGCTGGTTTCATTCCTAGTATCTCTAGGGGGTAAAATGTCATCTAAATCTGAGAGAGAGAGAGAGAGAGAGAGAGAGAGAGAGAGAGAGACCGGAAACTGATACATGCAGGTTTACATTCGAATAATATTTTGGTCTATGTAATGGTTCTGTCTTTTGAAATCCGACAAACGTGTTCGTAAAGAACAGATAAACATGATCCATGATGCCATATAACAGTTTCGTATGGATGTCATGTCCTACAAAATTACAGTTAGTGTTTGCAACTATTTGGCCCACCGCAATAACTTCTATTCATTCATCATTGGGTTCACTCCTGAGGGATTCCTACAATAATATAGGATTGATTGGATATTCAATCAGATTGATTGCATTATGTAATTATAAAGATCGAAACTGTAAATAAAATGATTGATGAATCAGAAGATTCATTGACAGTTCACTATCACATTTAGGTAGGCATCATTAGCGTCAGAGAACACACTGAAGCATATAGTTGTTTATTACTGGAAAGGTTTAAGCAAACACTGATGTTAAATTTAAGCATTTCCATTTTTGTTTATTTGTCCGAGTCATAGCTGGAAGTAAAGACTACAAAGTTAAAAGTCGCTTTGACATCCATAGCATTTCACTCACACGTGGAAAACACCTTATTGTTTGACCGTATCATTTTACTAAAAAAAAAGGACGTTGAAACCATAAATTAACGTTAGAGAAAATCGACGAACAAATCAAAAATGGACATTCCAGAGACAATGCCAAGATTGGGTACACAAGACACAGGAGGAAAACCCACATAGCACAGAAAGCTAAAACGATGAACAACCAGGAACCCATCAAAAACCGGGTTGAACCCAGGTGCTCGTGAATGGTAAGCAGTTCCTGTCTCTTATAAGACATTCGTCATGCTACTCAAAAGTCAAGACGTTCTGGACACCATTATTCAAAAGCAAACACAAATAACAAATAAGACACCAGCCCTCCTACAAAAACATCTGGGGGCAAAGATTTACAGACGGACATCACAACACGGAAATAAGAACGTAAAGAAACATAATAGGTCAAACTGTACAACACGAACAAAACAACTTAAAACCGGGGACGAACTCAAAAGAAAAAGATAACATTTTACTCCGCTATTTTTTATTGGTGTGCCTATGCCAAGCCAGACAAGTGAGCGGTCATATATTTGCGTGATACGTGCATCGATTGTGTCTCTTTATACGATTTGCTATTGGATTTTGGTTCTGCTTCGGCAGTGTGGGTTTTTTTGGGGGGTTTTTTTGCTTTTCATTCTATTTATAACTATTCAATAACTATAAATAGCATGTCCAAATAAGGCACTAACGAAATTCGGAGTGGAAGGTACAAGTAGAACTATGTAGTTATGCAACCCCATCCCATTGCATGATCGGATGAGGGTATAGGTTTTACATCTATGTATATTTAGAACCACTGATCATAAATTATCGATAGAAACAGATAGATTGGGTAATATTCCTAGGGAAAATGGCTATTGTGAAATTTGTCAAACTCAAATTGGAGATGAGTATCATGAAACATTGAAATGCACTCATATCAGGGAATAACGTAATTCACCTTTTTGTCCAAGCATTTAATAAACTATGTAAACCTTTTCTCTAAATTAGTAGGTCTGTCATCCCGGGTAAATCCATATGTCCTCCTTCCATACTTGTACATAATAATAGTTGTATATCGACAATTGAAAACACTAGTTTTGCAAGTGTTTATTTATGTTTAAAACAGAGTGTAATTTATTGAAATCTTAGACCCACCCTTCAAGAGTAATATAAACATGAGATGGCTTTGCACGTAGATTCATTTAAGGATAAAAACCCATCCAATTTAAAAAGTGTGCATAATTACATTAATATAATTTAAGTTGGTTATTCAAGGAACAGTTATTATTAGTCAGTTTATATTTTATAATTTAGTGCATCATAATTTTTTGATAATTTATTTATCGACCTACAAACACTAGGCTATGGCTGTTTAATTCGCTGCGGCACAAATAGTGAGCAGCCTTATTCATCATTTGGACATGGACCAACATACAATATGACTATGAAATTTTAATTCGCCGTGGGACAATTCTCACGAGCTGCGCAATTTACCTTTATATCTATCTATTTTCATCTGTTGTATATTCTAATATCTATATACATCTGTTGTATTTTTTAATTAAAACAAGAAACTAATTGATTTTTACATTCTCTGTGCATCCCACCAGGAGAAAACAATTTATATCTACATCTTTATTAACATTATTTAATTTAATATCCTGTTTGTTCCCTACGAGGTGTAAAATTGACATTTGTCGTGAGTGAACATTTATGGTTTGCCAAAAAAAAAAAAAAAAAAAGGAAAATGAAAAAACAGTTCGGCGACCACATTTTGCATGTATTCTAAATGTATCATTATTTTCTATCTTATTTGATTTCAAAGTATTTTATTAAATTACAGTCCAACCTGCTTTAGTCATCACCTCTATTAAGCAATAACGTGTATTATGTGACCTTAATTAATGTGTATTTCCCTTCACAGTGTATTTCATATCAATTAAACCTGTATTAAGCGACCATCTGTCTTCTGTGACCATATTTCACTGTTCCTTTGGAAGGTCACATAAGACAGGTTTGACTATATAAACTATCCTCATTTACTTGTTATCTTGAATAATCAGATTTGAAGAAGAAATTATTAAATATTATTATAGCATTACCCCTTGTAGATTAGTTAATAATTTCTTCTTCAAATCTGATTATTACACACCTTCCTGTAACCCTGTAACTATAATCTTTTGATTTAAAGTACTATCTTATGATGCTCAATGTACCGTCCTGTACCGTTAAACTGTTGATATTAAATATTGCAGGTTCGTTAATATCAACAGATTAACGTTACATGACGGTATGGAACATCATAAGATAGTACTTTAATTCAAAATATTATAGTTATAGGGTTACAGGAAGGTGTGTAGCATCATAAGATGCATATGATAGTACCTCAAAGATGTTATCAATAAACAAATCAAGTTTCTTTTCCAGATAGATATTTTCAAAAATCCTTGAAATGTTTATAAAATATCTATCATGTGAATTTCGTGATAATATCATATAAATATGTCCACGTGGAATTGAAGTGAACTCTAGCAGAGTAAATATTGTAACTTTACACAACAGCACTCTCTGTGTATTTACTTTGTATTATATTCTATTTGGAAAAGATCGGCTTAGTTCAGAAATCAGTATATTTGTTTTACCTCTGCCCTCTTTGACGCCATCTTAATTTTATTAAAACAAACGAAAAGCGCACGTGTTTTTCAATTAACACCACAGGAAATTATCTTTGATATTTTTACCTTTCACTAAAACTAAAAATAAGATAATGAAGTCATGCAATTCCATTTGTAAATTATTCATGAGTATACGCCAAAAACAGATATAGAATTGTATATAAAACGTGAGTCAACACGCACATTATTTTTACTCCCGTGACTAATTTCTTCATAAATATTATATTTGACAAATTAAAAGTATGGAATGTTCAAAATTAAGAATAAATAATTTTAATTTTGAAAGTCTATTGTAATATAACTTTTTTTTTCTTAAAACGAGAGAATAGTTGATTTTAAGCATGGTTCTACGGTAATTGCACAACTATTGTTTAATAAAATATTAATAGATAAGATGGAGACATATATGTTTGCCAATATTGGATTCAATTTTATTATTTTTACCTGTTACCATGTATTAAAAGCAACAATAACAAAACATTCATCGTAATCGAATAATAATAATAAAAAAAAATTAAAAAATGAACTTACCTATATTTAAGGTAATGTGTTGATCTGCAGCAGTCATCCATTGACAGAATGTCAACAAAACGAGCACTTTCTGCTCCATCTTTAGCGAATTAGTCGTAGCTAATTAGCATCGTACATCTTGTTGTCTAAGCGAACTATTCCTAGACATCTTAACGTTAATTTTCTTAATTGTAAAGTTTTTATCGTGCTAGAATCTGTAATGGCAGTAGTTATAATGACTGGCGTATCACACGGTCGATGTTTGGTCGATAACAGTCCCACATGTAGTCAGCTTGCCTTAGAGTGTAATAATGAAGTTTTATTTGTTAAAATAGGATGACAGACCAATCAGAAAATTATATATTCCAATGCAATTAAATATCATGGAATATGTAATTAGTATTTTGACTGGAATGATCAATGTGTTTTAAATTTATCTCCAATAATGAACCTTCACCATAAAATTATACACAGTGTAAATATAAAGGTAATAACAAAATTACCGAACTCCGAACAATCTTACAATATATTATATACATTGTATATGCATTATATAATAATATTGGTGATATATTGAAAAAATTATACAATATGAGTACTTGATTTATTGGCATAGCAACGGAATCTAATGATAAATGTAGTTAATTGAACAAAACATAATGAGACAAATCAATTCTACTTTTCTAAAAGCGTTTAATGGCATACGCTGTAAAGAATTATTATATAAATGGCTTTTTATAGTATAAGTATTATGTACTATTTCGACGGACTATAACGAACGTCTGAATATTCAATCTAACAGTGCTAGAGATCCAAAAGCGTTTAATGGCACACGTTGTAAAGAATTATTATATAAATGGTTTTTAATAGCATGGTTTTTTCTGTACTATTTCGACGGATTATGATAAACGATTGAATATTCAACCTACATGTACATGTAACCATGTAAGATAACGTTAAATTTTTGGCGTACCAATTTTGTATTTTTCTCTCAGAGGAATTTGAACCCACACCAGATAAAAAAATTGTTCAAACAACAAATTTAAAAGTAACATATTTTAAAACGTCTTTGATTGCTTCTGATAATCATACCAACAAAAAAATCAACATTTCTTTGTACAACACGAGCAGATAAATAATAACCTGTATATTGTTTTTGTGATTGTAATAGAACGCTTTTCACACATCAGCAACACTGTTTCTATTTATGGAGTACTTGAGTTCGCTCTGATTTATAGTGAGATTCATGTTGTTCATTCTTTAATTAACTATGTAGTGTTTTGTGGGTAATCGTGGCAATTGTTTTCTCTGTCCGTTTTAGATTTGCGGCTGCTGATTCCGACTTAACAATTCTTATATAAAATTATATATTTGCATTAAATGAGGTAAATAAAAATGCTAAAACAAAACAAACGACTTGAAAACCTAATGATGGCACCCACCTAAGAAGGGTATCAAATACTATTTTAATTTCATTGCATGTGAGTATCCTTGACATTTGCACGATAATAGAACATTTCTATTTAGAGAATTAGACCATTCTTTAGAATAACGTATCAATACATCATACATGTGAGAGACATCAATGTCATCGATAACGGGTACATTTCGGGGAGCAGGAGATATGCTATTCTAATTGAACTTTGCACGATCTGGTGAAATCATTGACTTTTCATCTTCATGCATTAGTTATAATATGGACACAATTTTGTCTTTGTCATATGGTTTTTTCATTAAATTGCCAATACAAGTATTTTTTAAAAGGGATTAATTTAATTATTATGCAATTGAGATGTATTTAGATGTTATCAATCCATTTAATTTTTTTTAGCAAAGAATACATACATTGTATTTACTCACAATACAACATGTTTCAATTCGTCATCATTGATTACCAAGTTTCACTTCCGTGTTTCCTTCCACTATACATATGTTCAATATGTGAAATGGTTTTTGTGTTCTTCAATATATATAAGTGGATACCCAATACGCTTACTATTTGTTAGAGGATATTTTCCTCCTCCAAATAAGAAAAAAATAGATTACGAAAAAAAAACCATTAAGGCCTATTATCTGATATGTTGCTTTAAATTATTAATATTAAGATAAAATTGAAATTAGTATATTTACGTTGATTCTGATATGGGTCCCCTCCCTACAGCCGATAAAAATTAGTAACTCCGTATCCCAAAGCACAAAGGTAGGAATTACGTGTACACTATTTTTAAAATATGACAGATATACATTCGATATTGAATTATTGTTTTACTAAAAAGGTGTTTAATTAATAATTTGCAAGAAAAATAGGAACAATTTCTCATTTTGAACATACATTTGTGTCTGGAAAATGTAGACGCTAAATAAATAATTATTTTACAAAAAAGAGAATACGAACTGGATTTCATTATCTAATTAATGTTTCAGTATTAAAATAAATTCTAAAGTTTCTTATATTTTGACAAGTTCTAGTTAAGTATGGCTCCATGCAAAATAAAGAAAAAGTGATTTACCTTATGTCATCAATTCACTCAATATTTTGCTATATGACATATTTTGAGTAAAAATAAATGCTTATTCAAAGACAAGTGTTTATTTATGCTATTTTTGCTATTATACCCAAATTAAAATCAGATTGGTCACATTTTTTTTTCTAACAAAGTATGTAAAAAGATTGGATATCAGAACACATTATCTGCTGTGAACAGGCGATTTGTAATAAACTATATAGCACAATGAAAAATATTGGATATGCTCTACAAAATATAATTTTTTTTCATTTGTAGCCTAGTGTCAAATTTTGGCTTAGTTTTAGATTAATCGCTCCAAATCACAATTCCAAGAACGACAACTCTTGTTGAACTTCAAAATGAATAACATTTTACTTATTTCAGGTTGTAGCCTCAACCATTGAAGTACAAATCTTTAATTATCTATTTTTATTTTAATTGGTTAAATTAGCAATAAATTTTGATGATGAAATTTATTAATTTAATTTAATTTCATTCTGTCCGAATATTGTTTGCTTACAATTCATCACTTCCGGTTTTGTTCAAATATCATCTCTCTGCACTGCTGTACTTTAAAATGATTGAGAACTTTTGTTGTTATACATCCAAAATATAATATTTCACTTAGAAATTATCCTGGAGGTACAGAGCAGATACTTTCTTCGGTAGTCTAATCTCAACGAGATTAGTTGTGTCGTAGAGTTACAAACTCGTGGTAGAGTAAAAGTGGCACTCATCATCAACATATGGGAAACTATAGATATTTAGAGGACTATCTCCTTTCCATAGCCAGATAATCTTGGAGGACTATGGTGTTTTACTACCTGTTGAAATGGTATGTTTACAATCTTTTTATTCTTACTCTTAGCAATAATCCAAGATGAAGTTTTTTTTTAAGAAAAAATTATTTTAATTTACATAATAAAAATAATTTCTGAAAAATATAGCAAATTTACAGGATTTGATTGACTACTGTATAATGTTTTGTTAATACAATTATATACAAAATAAACATGCCTACCTTGAAAAATTAAAAGAGTATGGAAAGTAAGAAAATGTCTGATGTTCAGATTCGCATTGGATATCATTGTGTGACATAGCGTTGTTAATTTGCAAAAGTACTTTTAATACCCATGATTTACCTCTGTAAAGCTTGAAATACAATAGTTAATTGTTAGTTATCTGCTTATTATGAAAATTATACCAAAGTTACACAATAGGAATTATCACTTTACAGGAACATAGCTGGGGCTAAATAAAGTGGACAGCAGAGATGTTGGTTCTCGCCAAGAATTTTTTTAGCTGAGCGCTAAATGGTGCATTCTCGGGACATTTAAGAGTATCAAAAAAGGCATGACCGGGTACAATTTTAATTACCTGAGCTAATAAAGTATGCCTAAAATAGTTCAACATCTGCCCTGCTTGCCTTTATAGCAGACACAAATGCTGATAAGATCCCTGCTCAGATATCTAAGACACACCGATATGTGTTACCCAGTCGAAACATTTGTTGTTTCATGGGCTATGAGAGCGAAACAAATATTAGTGATGCATACAGTTACAAACTATTGCGGTACGAATTTGATTTTTTATGATATTAATGATCTCATCCTAGATATCAGGGGAATAATAGGTTCTTACACGAGTCTCTATTGAAAATCTGAGATTTCTTTCACGAGCGTGATAAATTCCGTATTTTCACCAGTGGAGCGTAGCGGAACGAGTGAAAAGACGTAGAATTTCTCACACGAGTGGAAGAAATCCCAGATCGTCAATAGAGAGGTGAGTAAGAACCTATTTCTGCCGTTTTTAACAATGTTTACATTTCGGCCCCGAAACTAGATCACCACGTGCTAGGAGAGAAGGATGTTTATGTAAAGTTTGTGAGTGTTTCGACCCCGTGTACATATGCATGAACTCCTGAAAAGAACCGTTTAATTATTATCATGAATTCTTCAATGCAATACTGAACATGAAAATGTATTCTTGCATATCCCTGGTCTAAAAATCACACAAATTAAAATTCCGCGAAATGTTGTTGACGTCTTTTTTGTATATTAACAACATGACGTCATATGAAGACTTCCAGTTTAAAACGTAAAGATCAGACGTCATTTGGTTTCGTGTATGCTTCAATTTTGATAAAATAAAACTAAAATAAGTTTGCAAGGTAGGCGTTTTAATTATTTGTGTGCATTGTTGTAAATATGGCTTTCATTCTGACACTATCGTAGTTTTCCGTTGATTATACTCGGCCGATTTGATTGGCTGACAATGCCATGTAAGACAAGGTCACGCGCAGCTGTCTTTATGTCTTGTCTTACATAGAAAAGGCATCAAAACGGAAGAAGTATATTTCTCCTTGCTACTAGTTCTACATTGTAGCTACATGTATATGTTCGACAAGTATTAGGTCACGCTGTGCGTTTGAATTTAAAATTGTCATGAAATTACTTAACTCCAGAGCTTGACAGCATACACTGCAATATTTTGTTTCCTTAATTTTCAACGATACATGTTTGTTTTTCATTACTTGGGTCTTTTTAAATTCTGAGAGTTTGTAAAGTATTGGTTCATCTACTGAATATTTGGATGTGACCGAAAAGAAAATAAGGACATACTGTGATACAACAGTTACATTAACAGCTACATATCCGCTCTTCATAAGTCTGTACAAAACTTTACATAGAAAAAGGATGGATGCTCAGCATTGTGGTGTACTTGTAAAAACCTATAACATTTTTAAAATGCAAAAGTTAATGTTTATCCAAACTCAAAACATCTTTTAATGTATTGTAGGGATAAACACGTCATTGCTTGGAAATCTTTTGAAATTGGAGATGGTATTTTATACACAGAAGATGATGTCAAGAAAATATGTCCAACTCCATTAGTTAAATTGTGAAGGAATATCATTTTATGACACCGTTAATACGTCTTGTTTTACGTACGAAATGAACTCTCTATATTCATTTTGATACGGTTTCATTTTCAGTCTATTCGTTTTATGCAGGGCTACATACACACCGAAAATCGCGGAGATTTCTTCCAATTGCAGATAATTTTATGAAAAATCGTTCTTGTTCTACTATTTTTGTACATTATACTAATCAAGGCTGAAATAGAAAGTACTTCTAGTAACCTGTAATAAGATCGGCCGTTTACCTTGGTCTTTAATAAAGATACTTAAATCGTTTCTTCAAACACATCGGCCACATTTTAGCATTGTGTCTTTGAAGTATTTGAAGAAACGGCTACGTTGTTTAAAAGAGGATAAATCAACGAGCTTATTTTAATGCCCTAGTCATATATTTTAGCTTAAAATGTCTGAGATGATACAAAAGCAGTGTATCAGTTGCTTCCCCATTTTCTAAGAAAAATGTAAAGTAAAAGTAATGACTTTGATGCTTTGATGCATAACATATGTTAAAAGATTACAACTTTTACCATTTAATTTTACAATCTCGGTCATAAAATGGTCGGAGTGCTCGCCTAGAGTGCAGTAGGTCGTGTTTTCGATCCTATATCCGGTTAAACGACGAACAATAGACTTGGCATTTGCTGCTTCAGTCCGTAGCATACATGCAGCATTAAGGGGTATGCACAGTCTGATTGGCTCATAGTCAATGTGTCCGAACGGAGCGACATGTTTATCCATGTATTGCGTTTCAGTGAGCTGCCACTATTAAAATCCACGTGTCTGCCTAGTACAAATTAAACATCATCATCGGTTAGAAAAAACACGTAGCGTGTTCTTCTTCTAAATTGTTTAACTAGCGCTTACAATAAACAACTCGCCCATTTAATTTTTATTAGAGCATACAGGTTTCATTTCAGTTGATATCGATATTCGTTATGACCCGAAAATGATATATATTCCGAAGGCAGGTAGCTTACAATTCCTTTATTAAAATACAGCTTTTTCATTCGAGATATTGCTAATTGAGTGATTGATTGTTGCTTAACGCCACATAGACCAGCATTAGTTCAGTTATATTGATGGTGAGAACACGTTTGCAAAGAATAAATATAGTAGGTAACAAGGCGACACTTGAATGGGACAATTAGCAGAAATTTAGAATGCCACAAGAAAAAAAAGGATGTAATGGATAAGGTGTGATAATGTTGGCTTGCAACTGGTCGAAGAAATCAAAAAGAGTAATCAGATGTAGTAACACAGACAATACTATGGTCCAAAAATACAGGACATTGATCTGCAAAACACTACACAGAAAACTAAAGATTGATCAACACGAACTCAACTAAAAATGGGCATGAACTCAGGTGTTGCTAGTTGTCGTTTACATACAAGAAGCGTGACAATCCGCACCATTCCCTTGTTTTTATAGGGTGGGGTGTATATTTGACTCGTCATAAGGACAAGTTGTATATTGTTTCGTCCACATGACGAGAAATTTTTCCTTTCTGAGAAGTTGTACCATGCAACGTGGAGAAACGATGTACTTTGTCTATTACACCTATACCCCATTGGGAGTCAATAATATTTCCTAGAAACGACATATTTGTATACTAGTAATGCGACGATGAATATAGTAACAGTCCCTAGCAATAACGTAAGATATGATGAATATTATCAAACAGTGATTGGAAATACAATATGTATGCATACGTATACAACCTAGTTTTTTCAGCAAACTGTAACACGAACATTCTGCATAGGTAATTGAAAATTTTCAAACGTTTTTTCAGTAATGATTTTGTCTGAGGTTTTAACAATAAACTTAAGCCATCATAATTGTCTGAATGTTTAATTTGCTGTTCCCTGAACTATTTTTTAAGAAGCAAATAACATAGGCAACATATATTATGGTTGGCTACAGGTGGTACGCAAGTTCTTCAAAGCAACTGAATTTTATCTGTTATCTTTTTAGACCAGTTAGTGTGCTTGCTCCCAAGACTGTTAAATTATTCGGCTTTCGAATCTTTTGACGATGAGCGTACCTGATGACGGTTTTTCCAGAGTAGTGTGCATACGCACTAAATTTGATATCTATGGTGTTTATTTAATAAAGTAAAACCGCTTAGGAGACAGGAATCAATTTTGTCAATTATAGGATTGGACGTTAATCCTATAGAATCAGGTCATCTTGTGTTCTAAGGGCATGTTTTTAAAAGGGTTTGAAACGTTATTCACCCGATTCCTCGTGCTCCCATGGCACTGATAAATCTGATAGCAGCTATTTTTATTTTCTGATATTAATCATTGCATTTTAATAGCAAAATTGATGTTTCAAACAATATTTTGCTCAGAAATCTATAAAATCAATATTAAAACTAAAAATACTTACATTTTCCACTTAAAACGTGAGACAAGTGTGTATTGGGATAGAAATCACTATTATTTTGTTTTATCTGTCCTTTGCTTTAACACAATTCAATCATTATCAGCAATTGTTGTAATTAAATGTTATTGGAAACCTGAATATAACATAGAAATATAATAATGTTAGACGAAACGTTTTATGTCTTCGGATCTATTTGAGTACATGAATATTTTTATTTAAAAAATCTAAAATTGTGTTTAGATTCTATCAGTATTAGATATATTATGCAATAAGGAACTTTTATTAGCCTGTAAGCGAAAAAAAATAAAAGAAACAGTTTTGGAATAAACACAGAATCCCTAATGGTGAAGAAGGGACAAAATCAGCAAAACGAAAAATAGCAAGCTAATATCGAAAGACCTAACGATCTGGCAGCATGATTTTTCCACTAAATTGTAGAGTGAGAACAGGCGTTCCAAAGAGTACATTCTCGTCTTCGTAGTGCTGCCTTCCACAGTTAAGTTTTTGCTTTGTGCTTTGTTTCCCATCTAGAAAACAGGACTACGTTGTACAAACCTTAATTAAAATCAAGTCTCAGCTAAAACTTAATTGACGCTTAAAAATACTTGAAATGTAGATGAAATTAATTTACACGTAAGGTTTAATTGAGACTTACATTTAAACGAGGTTTAGGTTTGTGCAATCTAGTCATGGGCATTATTTTATTTAAACTTGTTGCAAAATGTCAAACCGTTACGACGTTTTGAAATATAATTCTGATATTATTTCCTTTTCTTATAATATAAGATGCATTAATCAGCGCTTGCTTTATGCTTCCTGGTTGTTGCGTTCAGATATCTTTGTTTGTACCCTCTATATTCCCTTCTATGTTATTTCGTCGTATTCATCATTAAGCAAATATAATTATTTCAACTTTATTTTAATAATTGTTAATGTTGAAAGCTTTATTTACAAATTAAGGAATGTCTAAAAGCATGCACTCGCAAAGTTGAATGGGAATTTAAGTGAATGTGATTTCATTTTGTCAACCAATCAGAATATGCCATTTATTTTAAAAGTTCAATACTAAACCTCTAGAGCAAACACTATTTCCTCAATATTAAATTGATTTTTAGAAATCCATTTTATTTTAAGCATTGAATTTACGACTTTAATATCAGTTTTAATTTTGAATCCAATTTAGGCAAATATTCAATTTGAATTCCTTGTCGTAATATGAACGCATTGCTTCCAGGATAATCTTGTACTTTTCTTGAAGGATAGTGGAAAGAATCCATTACAAAAGATAAATGATCTAAATAAACTAGAGGATCAATATCAAATTTTCCTGCTTACCAATTTACTTGTAACTTTATCTTCCCCCAAGGGCATCGAACTCCTTACCCTTAATATCAAGTATTTGGCAGGGAAATGAAATCCTTCGCGTAATTAAACACGGTGATAAGACATCTTTGTTTGCTTTATTCAATGACATCAAGCTATTTTCTCACTGAAGCAGTTGAAACATTCTCATTTACGGATAATAAAACAATAGAGATTATATCATTTGCTATCAGCCATCGTTCCTGAAGAAATGGTAAAAGAAAATTCGACTAATGTATCGGAATGGTGAAGCCAACTTTTTAAACACTGTTGTTTTGAATTTGTTTCACTAAAATATAGATAACATAATTAATCTATAGTGAACATATGTCGTAATGAAATATGAATTATACTAAATACTGATTGAAAGTCTATGCATATGTATGAAACAACATTTGTCAATTAAGATGTAATGCGACAAATGTTTTTTGGATTAAAGTTTGGTGACGAGTTCCTACGAGACCCTCTTTTAACCATGGCATACATTAATAATAAAAATTATAATAATCATATTAATATACGAGTTGCATCCCCGTAAACATATATAGGAATACAACAAAACAGTATTTTGTTGATGATGCTGTGGCATTAATATCCAATCAGCACATCGTTTTCATGTGACCTTTTGAAAGTAAAAAAATAGAGGTTTGCAACATATTTTCCTATATCATCTTTAGTCCATATTAAATATTACACCCCTCCCTCCCATAAGAACCTCAAGATAGAGAAGTAATCTGATTCTGCTCCCAGTCTGTGAAAATAGAAACTGCAATAATTGACAATTCAACCAACCACAATATCGTGAACCACATTTCGGGTAAACCGAAAACTTCTAAACATAAAATGACATCAACAGAAGTCGATGTAAATCTGCTTTCTGACTTTGGACAAACACAAAAATGTGGCACGATTAACGAAGTGTATAGCTGAATACCTAAAACAACAACCACGGTTTCAATCCATATCACATACGTCATATAATGTAATTTACACTAATACCTAATGCCTAGAGGATAGAACTTTTAGACATTTTGCTGACACAATTTCGTGAATAGTTTAAAAAATAAAATCATGTACCAGTAATTGAAACTAATTGTAGTCAAAATTATCAATGTAAGTTATTAATACATACATGATATTGGAAATTACTTCAAGCTAGATATTGTTTTCGTTAATCTATTATGCTGATTATCAATACTGTGTTACTGTGGGCGCCTGTGGATAATCTGTTTTTGACAGAGAAAGAAAACCATTCTTAGATGTGAAATATTATTCCAATTATTTTTATTTTACATTAGTGGTTAGAATATTTGTATTCTGATTGTGCCCTGATAATATGAAATGACAAATGTATAATACATATTTCATTGTAAATTGTCCCACACCATAAGTTTTGCGTCAATAACCGATCGCCTGAAGAGTTTAGTCTGATGACAAATATTCGATACATTTAGCAGTCTGCAATACATTAAGAAAACATCTCTTTAATCGGTTTCCATATTTTCCTCCGTTCCACAAGTCTATTGTTGGTCTTACTCAATCCCATCATTCGTGTGATCAAATTTAAAAGACAGTAATTAAGAAAATGTTCATTCTCTTTGCATTTTTCCTCTCCGTTCCACAAGTTCATTGCAGGTTTTACACAATGCCACAATTCGTTTAATACAATTTAAAAGAATCATTAAAATATTCATTATCTTTGAATTTTCTCTCTCCGTTCCACAAATCCATTGCAGGTTTCACTCAATGCCATCATTCATATGGTAAAATTTAAAAGACAGTCATTAAAATACACTCATTCTGATTGCACTTTCCCTCACCGTTCTACAAGTCCATTGCAGGTTTTACTCATTGCCGTCATTCGTATGGGAAAATTTAAAAGACAGTCAAAGCTGAAGTTATCATTGACACAATAGATTGAGAAACAAAACAAGACAGACAGTTGATACATCATATCTTATAATCTTAAGTGTTTCTCTAAAAGAACATTTATCTAATGTTACCAGCAAATACAAAGTCAATACTATTCCTCATCTACAAACGTTAGGCCATTGTCACATGACAAACTGTAGCCTATTACAACGGGCTAAACTCGATTTTTTTCTGTTTTAATTAAACATTTTGATTAATGCTAAAAAATAATTATGATTATATAGCAATTACATCAAAAACGTCCATTCCATCGTTAAAGACAATTCACTTAAATCTATTTTGTAGTTTGCATTTCTGCTGTTCATGAGAAAAACATATATGGGTCATTTTCAGCTATATCATACGAATGGAATCTTCTACAAAAATGTAATTCAGAGCCTAAGGGTGTGTAACCGGTAGGTTCATTGTACAATTACCACACATTATAGAACAGAAACAATATTATCCTACCAATATAGGCATCACATAAAAAGATGATATGTTGAGTAAGCCATTTAGCAAATGTTTCAAAGTGTAAGAATACTCTTTATTGGCTATGACAAAGCTTAGTTGACGTTACTCCGCAACTAACCAATCAAAGAAGAAAACAAGACAGCTATAAATTGAGCAGCTAAGGGGCTCATTGTTTCTTCGGGAAATACATGCTAAATTGTTGTTTGTTTGGACCAAAGATCTGTTCCCATTATCAAAGCATAATATCTACCATGTAACTCTCTTGTGGCGATATTTACACCATTTTGACCAGGGACGCTTTAGTGCAGTATGATTGGTTTATTTTTTTCGGATTTCACGACCGGGTTTTGGGTGGGGTTAGTGTTGCTCTTTTCATAATTTCATGTGATCAGTATATGTGAATGATGCTTGACCATGTCTTTTTATTTTTATCATGAATTTGTTATTTTCTATCGGTTTGTAGCTTTAGACCACGTCTTGGTACCAATTATTTACATTTATGTTCTGTAATGAAGGTTGTATTATTCCTAAGACATATTCAACGGCCAGTTGGGAGATACAAACGGCTGAAGTATATATAGATAGTATTTAGATATTGCATTATATATTTTGATTATCTCTATGTAGTCTACACATTATTTGTAACATGATTATATATTAATGTTTCAGTATGCCATATGTTGAACTATTAGCACTATTAACAACCAAAGGGACAATCACATATGGATAACCCAGAGACACTGGTAACATTTGACACACAAGACTCAAGACAAAGACAAACAAAACACAACACAGAAAATAAAACAAATATGAACAACACCGATCCCATCAAAACCTGGATGTAATTCGCGAAGGGAAAACGTTTGTCACCTGTATTGATTTATTCATTATGATATTTTGTTTCCCCGTCGTTCATTCATTTTGCAATATTAAAAAGAGTGAAAATATTCCCGTTGTTAATGTGGTTGCTGGGTATGTAAAGTGGTCTACGAAATGTCTTTTATCTCATTAACATTTATTCTATCGTTGGTGAAACTGAACTTCAGAGTTACTGTGACAAAGCCTCCTCCAGCGGTTGTGTGAATCATATGTAGATTCTGAAAAAAGAGATATGTTCGGGTACATACAGTCAGGATCCCTTCCCTCGTGTAATAACAATTTAAAAAATAGTATGAACTGTTTACCCTTTACACAACTAATACCAACTCTAATTAAAAGATAGCTTAAGGAAATCAGCTAAACTTTATTTTATTAAAAAGATTGGCAAACGTAGATAAAATACCTTGCTATAGGAAGGAAGGAAAGGACAAACCTTATGTTCATCCTAATAATGATACCCTGTCTCTAACAAAAAAGTTCTATGAAATTGCCATCATCAAAACCCGTGAATTTTTGTTTGAAAACATATTTGTTATGCTTGGTTGAAGTGATTTGCAACACAGTTGGCATTCCTATGGATACCAACTGTGCTCCACTGTATTTTCGGTGTTCAACGTTTCAATTCATTACCGTTTAACCAGTGTATTTTCAGTATTTACCTTTGTAAGTTTATTTCGATTCTGATATGTCTAAGAGTACAAATACGGTAGTATACTTTGATTGGAAGACGGTAATATATATTTACGTTTGCGGAAAATGTTGCACACAATTTATGCTGGCAATTGGAAAAGTTAATCACATTCACCGACGCATGTGCAAATGGGATTATACCATCGATACATCGCTCGTTTGTCTACAATGCCAAAAAAGGACGTCATGTTAGAATTCTTGATAATAGGTGCTTTGTCATGGTTTACCCGTCATACATACACAAGGGTATTTACAAAGTTATTAATTCATTACTGTATACTTGGAATAACTTCATGGTGTTCATTGTTGATTAATTGTTCGTTGCTTCTCGTCCAGCCAGCAACAACTATAGCATACATATCCAGGACAAGAGCAAGCTTAAGAAAAACTGAAAATGGTACATAAACGAGGGTAGAATGTTACAACTGGAAACGAATTTTGACTACCACTTGAAAATTATTGAATGTTGGATAGGGCCGAACAAATAAATATATTATAGTAGCGGCTACGAAGCGCTATTATCTTCCCGAATCTACTGACGAGGCCTCTAACTTGTAGAGAGCGTAGTATTATCCAGTGTGATCTGTCATCAGGTTTTCCATTTTATAAACTGACAACTCCCATCGAGAGAACATTCCATTTCCCCCAACCGAAATCACACTGGGAGGTTATGTGGTTCTAATCATGGGAACCCAGTTTGTCATTGTTAACTCATTCTAAAATAATCAAGATATTTGCATGCGATTCCATCGTTAATTTATTGCAAAATAAGCAGTGTATTTACATGTTTTTACATGGTAAAATCATTAAGATATAGTGATATTGCTAGGGCATTTACATGTTTCAAATTATATCAAAATAAATTATTCCTATATGCTATGTTATTTGTGTATGGCCATTAACAGACATAAGTCTAAACTGTTGTACAAATCATAGCTACAGGGATGATAATAACGTTATAATGAAGTAATGGGTTACACATATAAACCCCACAATTGGTTTCCTGCAATTATAATATAACATATGTATAGAAATAACCCTCAAATGTGTCAGAAATAAGTCTAATAATATGGAAATATATCTTAGCACTTCTAAACATTAATCTAAATGTGGTCATTTGCATACGACGAAATCTAAACGCCTATACTTAGTTATTATAGTAGGAACTTTGACCCCCGAGTCTTAAAAATACTAGAAATGCATTAATATTAACTATAAATCTGTGGTTGAACCTGGGCGACCAAGGTACATTATTAACAGGTGATGATGAATAAAGCTATATGATTGTTACGAAACAACCATAAGCATATTGCTGTCATATAATAAGTATATGAAAATAATTAATTCCTTGATATTGGTATAAGTAAAATGAAAAACTAGCAATACCACACTGTCGGAACAATTCCATAATTCAACAGAAAATTGGTGGAACGTGGAAAATCGATATTCCCAACACACATGTATATAACGCTCATTTTCCTAGCTTCGTACAGAGACTTCAACCCAACGTGGCAGAGTTAAACTAGCATTATGGGCCCCAATCACCATCTTAGATAAATGATACGTTCAAGTATTTTAATTCTCTGTATTTTCTACGATGCCTAGTATCAATGGTAACGTTGACCGATCCTGCTACCTTAATAGAGTGGCGTATATTATATACAGACTCTCATTTCAGCTAGACACAACGTTGCTTATTGTAATGTCCAAGATAAGATTGCCTAAGTCTAACTGTAGAAGGAAGGAAACTATTGTAGTTTAATATTGTATAGAACCGAAGTAAGATATAGCTGCTAACCTGATGTGTTATATACAAATATATACTTCTAAATTAATTGGGCACAAGAAACGACACGGAACCGGAAGTGTCTCCGTTTTTATTGTATAGGTAACATATTTATATTTTTTCATTCCTTCATTTTCAACCAGCGATATCCGGTTTTATCTCTCTAAGGCGTAATGTGCATTGTAACTTTAACATAGACTTGCTACAAGTAATAGTTCCTTAGAAATGATGCTATGAAAGTCCTAAGTCAAGACTGGCCCCTTGTATCCACTAACAACATGTTTTTACTGATTACTTGAGGAGACAGCATTTCATAACATGTGGATAAGTGGTCAGTCAAGATTTCAACTTTCATAGCAACAATTCATTCAAAGGGGATAATAATGAGAAAGGAATTTGTAGCAAATTTAACCTTAGCCGATTTGTGGTTATCCTGTTTAGACACTTTTGTTTTCTTGTAGCTAAACACTATTAATTTGCTTGGTTTTGCTTTAAGCACCACATATGGAAAACTAGTGATATTATAATGTGACCATGTTTTGTTAATTGATTGATTAATTGTTGCATCCAGCGTGATATATTTCGTCCGAGAACAAGTTTAGCGCAACCACATGTGTGTGCCTGTTCCAAGCCAGGACCTGAATTTCAAACGTCACATGTCGTTGTATTTTTGTGTTCGGTTTGTTCAGTTAAGATGATAAGTGATTGTTCGTTTTGTTGATATTGGTGGCCATCGCTGTTTAGACTTTCTTTTCATCATCGACAATATATTAACATTTAACAGGAATGGGTGATATAAAGAACGACACAAAGACTTTTGATAGTCATTGGAACAGTATGGTGATTTGGAAATTAAGAAATATGTTAGCATTTTGTAGCAACTTGAATGCGCTTACCATTTTTCGAAATCTATGCAAGGGATCTTTATTGTGACAGGAGTGTGGCATTCTCCAAAATTGGCACCCACTATTATCCATGATCAGGTCTGTCAACCACCCATCGAGTGGACACATCATATTAGCAACATGGAAACTTAACATACTGCTCTGTGGTGTGACCCTTGAGAACTGCCCTCAGTATCTACGATAAGGTTAGTCTATATTAAGTAGAACTACAACATTAAAAATGAGGTAATTAGAAACATGAATCATGAACATTAAGACTACTTTGGGTAATAGTTCTAATACAGGAACACCTATAAATTGGACATTGATTTGAAAATTATTACACCCCTTGGATAACAACTTTAATTTGTCCGGTTAAAAGAACGACATACAGATAAATAAACATAAAGGTAATAACAAGTATTGCCTACATCTATTATTAAGCACACATTAAGGTTTAAAAAAAAACAAAAAACAAACAAACAAGCAAACAAAAAATCAAGACAAAACACGTTTCAATAGAATATTGTAACACTCTGTGCTTCTGAATTGAACTGACACTACAGGGGTTATGTTTGTGATATATTCATAAATTCCAGTACTACATAGTGGTCGTTATTCACTGCTACAAGCAGGACTAATTGCATTACTATATCAAGTAAGGACAAGACAATTGAATAATGATGAGATAATAAAATTACGGTCAGGGAATAAATGGACATGCAGTATATGGTAGATTTTAATGTTGAGTTAATACAATTATGGTCAGGGAATAATTAGACGTACCGTCTCGGGTAGAATTTACCAGACTGAGCTGTATTCATGTGTAATGAATACGTAATTATCACAGACATACTGTTTGTTTATCAATTCATTTTCTCTTTTTACTTGTGTATTCTCAACAAGGTGTCATCGTCGTGGTCGTGACCGTATGGTAATTTGATCTACAACTACATGTACCTATGAAATCAGTACCTATCACCACTAAAGTTGAAAGTTCAAAGCACGCCCATGCCATGACAACATTATTTGATAAAATTTGTCAGTGACTTATGGCAGGTCAGTGGTTTTCTCCGGTTTCCTCAACCAATAAAACAGACCGGAACTATATAGCTGAAATATTGTTGAAAGTGGCGTTAAACGTCATAATTATCTACCTAATCCTGTTCTTAAGACCTACATCTACACAAAGCATGCAAAAACTAAGTATCAAAAATTTTATGAGAATAGGAAATAAATGTCATAATTCACAGATTTACTACAAGGGTACCAATTTGATACGTTGGTGACAGGAAGTACATCATGGGAGTTTGTATATCTAATGCTAGTGGATGGTGGTTTTCAAATATGTGGCGTGCATTATCGCCAATTACCATTTCCAGTTCGGTATTCGTTGTAGGTGTGAAACCTATAATTTATTTCTGTAACATTTTCTACTAAAATTGTGTTTTTTCGAGCCTGCCTGGCTATTTCATCTTAAGTTTAACCTTTCTAAGACCATATATTTTCTGAAACGTACATGATTCTTCTACGTTCTGTGAAAATATCAGGGGATGTTTAAAGTCTTGCAGTGAAATGTCAGGCTATGGAAAACACTTAATCTAAAAATAGCTCGGTCATCCCCAGGAAATTCAATATTGATAGGTCATGCATCAAATCCTCCATAGAGGTAGTAAAATACAACTAAATGCATCAACTGTGGGCTCAAAATAATCCTTATATATTTAACGTCAATTATCAATTTTCATTATTCCATTCCATTCAGTATTTGTCACAATACAACAAAGCGAAAGGAACTATTTTCTTTAAAAGGGACTACTTTTGTATATGTTCTAAGCTCTGATTGGAGAATTATTGGTTTAACACCTGTAGCTACCCGTCTATTATCAACTGTAGTAGGTTATTTACCGCAACTAGATCCCAATGTATGAATGAGATGTCCATTGCCACGTAGTACGCATTTTGGGTTTGCTCGATATGTATCAATGTATAATCTATATCTTGATCATACAGTCAATAAGACTCCATGAGGTTTTAAATTGTTTCTGATATTCTTTTTATCATGCCTGCATTTACTATAAATTTGTGTATTTCAATATTATAATGCTCAATATTTTGTAATATATGTAATGGGAGAAGACTGTCTGAGGTGATTAAGAGGAGTTTGAGGATACCAAATGGGTAATCAGAATCCGTAAATCGAAGACGAACATACAACACTATAGCCAAAAGAAAAGAATATAAAAGGGCAAGCAACTATCTACAAAAATTAACATATAAAACTAAAGATCGAGTAACACTAACCCCACTAAAAACCTGGGGTGAGCTCAGTTGCTCTGGAAGGGCAAGCAGTTCCTGCTCCACTAGTGACACCCGTCGTGTTATTCTAGTTACAATCCCGTTGATAAGTTATGAATGAGGAAAGGAAACTTGTGTCTTATCATTTTGTCTTTTTGAACAATAAAATAAAGTAGTAGATTCTTGTCCTGAATATACATGATTTTTTTGTTGTTCGATAATGCATTAACACTCAATCAACATACACATGTTCTATACGTTGGAAATATGTCGTGAGCCATAATATATGTACTAAGCTTAATGTTGACTATGATTAACGTGTATGAAATATAATTCTCAAATTAGTTTCTATGGTAACCATCAAATATATTTAATAATATGTGCAATTAACGCACATAAAATATCTCGAATATTGATAAAACATAAAATCTAGATGAGTAAAAAAACTATTTTAACACTCTATTTAATTAATATACATTTTTTTCATTTGGAAATGACCACATTCACACTGATATAATTAAATAAAAAGGATTTTAATGGATATATGAATATAGTTGATTATGACAGCAAATTTTGACAACAAATTAATGTAACATTGTACAGCTAAACTTGTCCTAACAGAAAAAAGGAGAGTGGGAGAAGGGAGACAATTGTCTGTGATCGTAGATACATGTACAATTACACCGGCATGACTTGCGCTGTCTCAATATATTTCAAATGACCAACTGGTTTTGAACTGACCAGTTTCACAATTTCTAATTATTTAATTGCAAATAACCTAATTATTACACTGAAAATGACCTATGTATTACATTTTTCAACCCAATAATTTATTTAAAATACCTCATTGTTCTATTAGTTTAAAAAATTAGTACAAATGGATTAAAATATTGAACGTTTATTTACACTGGTTCATTTAACAAAAGATGATTGTCATGTGCAGCCTCTAAAGTAATATTGAAACTTGCTGAAGGCGGTCAGTATTTGGTAGAATTAGCACAACCGCTAACATAATCTTCAACTTGCAGAAGGCGGTAAGTATTTGGTAGAAGTAGTACAACCTTTGTCATAATCTTCATCTTGTTGATGGCGGTCAGTATTTGGTAGAAGTGGCACAACATCTGACACAATGTTCATCTTGCTGATGGCGGTCAGTATTTGGTAGAAGTAGTACAACTTTTGACATAATCTTCATCTTGCTGATGGCGGTCAGTATTTGGTAGAAGTAGTACAACCTTTGATATAATCTTCAACTTGTTGATGGTGGTCAGTATTTGGTAGAAGTAGTACAACCTCTGACATAATGTTCAACTTGTTGAAAGTGGTCATTATTTGAAAACACGCAGAAGAATCCATTGTTCGTTGTGTCCACTAAGCACTATTGCAGCTATTATCATGACGAGGACACTCCATCAAACACATAGCTAGTAGGTAAACAGGTAGCGATAGGTATATGATAAGGTATTATTTAACCATGCATTGAATATGATGGATAAAATTCGACCCCAATATTTTGGCCTGCAATATTTCATCAATGATTAATAGTAATCAGCTTTCCTCGTTTGTACCTGATCAAATGATCATGTGTGTATAAAGCCAATATGGAATATGCAACACTCAAATTGTGTTGGTTGTCTATTTAATCTGGGGTGCACATTCTCGCCACCTATCTTCAACCTCAATGCGGACCTACTCTGTCACAAATAAACTGGAGGGTAATTTATTATCTTTTACATCATGTAGTTAATAATAAGCATAAAAATATAGATATCAAATTTACTTTCGTAACGGGCAATATATGGATAAATTCTATAATTGATGTTTTTCTGCAGAAAATAATGCAGCTTTTATAGAGTAGAAAATACAAGTTTTAGCAAACTATTTGTCGCAGAATACTGAAAAAACATAGAGCTATGTTTATTAAGGTTATTTACTTTAAGGTATGAAAGTTTCTTTCATTTTATGTATGGCCTGTCGTGGCTCCGATGGCATGGTAATTGGACCAAAGTAACCAACGAGTATCACCGCTAAGCTGTGAATTCCATGACCATCTGTTAAGAGGTCTAATCGATACCGCCTTTCAGTATGGAAGTTTGTCAGACAGAGTCCAACAGTTTGTTGGTTTTCTCTGTGTTTTGTAGTGTTATTTACTAACAAAACAGACCATGGCGGTAAGTTTTGCTAGTGAGTAAAAATATAGACCTCGGAAAGAATTGAAATGTTGTTGTAATTGACGTTAAACATCCATTATAAACCAATTTTATTTAGATATCTCTTCTTTTGAAATTATATGTTTGATAATATGGTGTGATGATGGCGGTATGAATTTGTTATTTCATAAAAATCCATGAATGAACTGTAATACGATTAATTGTCTTCATGTATGTACTGACACATGTTAAAATGATGGTTCTACAGATATTAAAAGTTTAGACAGACTGTTATCGTGTCAATCACATTTTCCAGGCGTCAGGAATTTCCCCATATCTATTAGAATCGTTCATACAATACATTTCTATTTCCTCAAAGTTAAACAGGCGAACATTATGGCTTTAGCAAATGATCCCGTGATATCCTTAATGTTTTGTTTCAAGAGATTTATGTCATGAAAGTTAATACCTTAGTATAGGGCCAACAGCATCTAATAGGATGGAAGGCAGGAAATATCGATGGTGGACAAATTCTTCCGCTAACAATATGTGTACATTAGAGTCACCACTTTAACGTTAATAGATGTTTGTATAATAACAAATCTTCAATGTAGAATATAAAAGTCATACTCACTGTGTGGTCAGGAAAAGTAAGGTCAAAAATATCATTCATGATCAAAACGGATGTTGATATTCCAGCGGAAGAAGGAACCATCCTATTCATTTAAGTAACATATGAAAGGAAATGGTCAGGTCGTTTTCTTTCTTTCATCGCACCAATACATTATTAATAAAGACGTAATGTTGTTTATGAGCCCAATCATTACGCTATGAGCAAGGTGTTTTGCTGTGGCTACTAAAATGTAGAAATCTAATTTGTGCGTACGATGCGTTTCTGGAATAACGTTAATCGGTAACGTTCGAAGTCAAAAGATTGGAAAGCCAAATAATTTAAAAGTATTTTTGGAACAAGAAAACCAAAGGCCTAGCGAGAATAGCCAAAATATAATGTCACCCATGGCTGCGGGATCCTTAGATTTAATTATGAATACATTATTTAGGAACTGTTAATTTCAATAATAAATATATCTAATAAACAATGTGAGTGTCGAAACACTGACTACTGGGCGGACGATATCCTCTGGGACTCATAAACCATCAGCAGAGGTATCGACGCAGTGATAGTAATAAAAACGGAGCAATCAAATTCAGTGCGCTAGACACGTTGCTGAACTAATCTTCATCAGGTACTCTCAAAGTCGAAAGATTGGAATGCCAAGCAATTTAAATGTCTCTGGGAGGACCTAATCAGGACAGCAAAATCGGACTAAGATCATCCATGCCCAAGCGAGGAGAGCCTTATTTTAAAAGAAGCAGGACCTGCTTACCCCTCGCGAGCACATCCTCGTTTTTAGAGGAGTTCGTGTTGCTCATATTTATATATTATTTAGTGTTGTGTTCTTATGTTTTGCTTGTCTTCGTCCTGTGTCTTGTTTTTCCCACGTTGTCAGTGTCTCTGGGCTGTTCTTTCTTGATTTCCTACTCGGTTTTCTCTAATGTTTTTCTTTAGAATTATGATTACATCATTCAGGAACTGTACATTTTAATGATAAATATATCTATATATCTATTAAAGTCATGATATTATTTGTTCACAATAAATTACTCCATACGTTCGAAGGGATTGGAAGGCTGGGTGATTAATGTCATTGGCTTCTGACTACAACTATAACACTGATCGGGGTCCACGCCACCATACGTATCTCAAGTTTTGCAAGACACACACCCAATGTCAGATGTTCAAAGTGAACAAAAACAACAATAACGCTAACCCATAATTTAGTGACGTAGAACAAATTTGTTTCTTCTTGGTGATTTGTTTTGTTATATTCCAAATGCTCATATGATGATTTTATCAATACATTAATTTCTTTTTAGCTTAATTCAAAGCTAAATGCATTCCGATGTTTAGCATTCATTGATGATATAACACCGAACACAAGGCGGTTACTATAATCGGACAATACGATGAGTAACGGCATTGTTGATAATGTCGGTTTTAGATTTGATCACAAACGTTGTTTATTCCTTTAATCAAGGGATTAAGAATATCCCGCTTATATCCCTTTCATCTATTGAAGTCATTCTTTACAGATGCCAATTACATTCTTGATCTTTATCATTTTCGGATTCATTTAACAATCGTATACTGCTATTAAGTCTAATTCTGGAAAAGAAAATCTGCTTTTTTGGGTTTGAGAAATTTCATATTGAAACCACAGACAATAGGCGTATGCTGCAATGACTACTTGCAATTATAATATAGGTTGTTCAAACCTCAACCAATTTTGCCTATAATGAAATTGATGGCAGCCCGTGGTCTAATAGAGATTTGACCATTTATAAGTTATATGTTCGCGAAAATTCTATACAGAGTGAATTGTAAAGAAGCAAGGAGTATAATGAGGAAATGATTAGACAAATCATGGTAAAATCATAAATCATTCACGGAATGACACAAATTATTTTGATTCTAAATAAGAAAATATACAAAAAGAAATATCTGAATTGGGGCCAAATTCCACCTTTAATTATCTTACATTATGATAGTAAACTGAAATTATTGACTGAAGCCACCCAATTTATTATTTTGTTTCCATTCTCTATCTGTAATATTTACCTTTCGCAATATCGCTGAAGGGAAACTGCTTTTAACGGAAACAATAAAGCAAAATTAAACATAGTTTTTATATTATATTAAATTAACTTATTGATGAAAATATTGGTAGGCATTATTTTTGAATTACCAGCTGCTTCCTTTTGTGCATTTATATTATAACCGATTCAAAACCACTCATTGATTTTAATATTGATACTTTCCGCCCCTGTCCATACATAATTATTTTGCACACGTCTAACCAGTGGATCAAAAAAACTAAGAAATACAACTGAGCTTTAATATAACTTTTGGTTGATAATATCATTTCTTAAACAGTTTTGAAACCAGCTGTCGTAATCATAATCCCGTTCTGTCCTCCTTCATGTCTTTTAATTCACGGAGTTTGCAACAAGAGTAACACGACGGATGCCACTAGTGCAACACAAACTGATTACTTTCATTAGGAGCACATCGTATTTTGTTTTTGTGGGGTACGTGTTGGTCGATTTTTTGCTTTATGCGTGGTGTGTTTTAGATCATTGTTTGTCCATTTTTGACTATGATATTATCTGTCCTTCTTCGATTTAGGGCTTCTGATATGACTTTGGTATCTTCAGAGTTTTTATTTGTCGGATCATATATATTGAAAGTATTGGTTCTTGTCGCTTCCTATGCAATCTTACTTACATTTATTTTTCCCGAGATTTCTCATTTGTTTCACTGTTGTTCAGGACAGGTCACATATTGTCTTAAGATATTAGTTAAATGTAATTATAACCTAGTGTCAATGGCAACTTCTAGTATAAACAGTCAGACACAAAACAAATAAGAAAACAAACGATCCAGCATTAATTTAATAATATTATTGATCAAATGATAGAATGGACAGTTCAGTGACAGTTCAGCTTTATTACAAGGATCATTAATCAATGGTCATAATTCCTTATTCTATAATTAAATACAACTTATATATGAATGAGACTTTTGTCTAACATCTTCCGATCTACAATGGACATATTCCCTTCTATTTGTTTTTGCACCATATCAATATAAACGCAGAGCTCATCTCCGGTTTTTAGTGGGATTCGTGTTACTCGATCTTTAGTTTTATGTGTAATGTTTTGTAGAGCATTTTTTGTCCTTTGTCCTTTTTCTTTTTTGGCCATTGTGTTGTCTGTCCTTCTATTTACGGATTCTGATTACCCCTTTGGTATCTTCAAACTCTTCATGCGTTTCTTGAATAACCTTCATCGGGTTCGCTCTTAGTCAAAAGCCTGGAAAGCCAAATAATTTAAAAATCTTCGGATGCAGGTAAACATATGGGCCTAAGCAATATAGATTAAATCCAAGTTATCATTTTTATGGAACTGTAAGTGTTAAGCATACATATAGCTTATAAATCATGTAATTGTAAAAGCACTGACTAATGGGTGGATGCTACCTTCGAGAACTTATAGTCCACCAACCGAGTTATCGACCCATCGATAGTAATGCAAATCGTATTTAAATATGTCAATGTAATTATGTGTTATTATATAAAAAAAACGTAGATGTAAATATGCTACACATTTACTTTTTTTAAATCCCTTTTACACAGCATAAATATGTAAGACAGAGGACAGTATGGATAACGGTAGCATAGCAACAGCACATGTTCTATGTCATTCGTTAGACAATTAGATGAAGAGCATATTGGATTGATATGTGATACTGAACATGGAAAATATCACCCAAAGGATAATCTATTAAAATAACGAATGCACTTACTGACATAAATACTGTCAGTACAATACAATTATTGCTGGATATGGATGTTTAACGACACTTTTAACAGCATCTCAGTTATATCATGGTGATAAGTTCTATTTGCCTACCACAAATCATTGAAAAACTTTTTCAGATAAATTCAGATGGTTTTTGTATATGATATGCAGTTTCTTAAATAATCTCCCTCTGGCAATAGAGTAACCTTTAGACGAATTCGGATATCCTTTTGTGGCACTTTGGTTCACTTGCTCAAAATGCCTGTATGACCAATCAACCTCTGGTCTGGTTCCATATTACACGCAAAGAGACCTTACAGCAACAGTTTCCACATAAACAAAAAAGGATTAAAGGTTGATGACCAACAATACATTGCAAGTCAAAGGTTTCTGATTCTATCATATATACCCTTTTTTTCTTCTTGTGACAATCAAAACATTAACACATAGTCTCTACCTACATTTGTTTACATGTGTGCTCAGCTATTCTTTGTTAACTCTAACTCTTCATGAATATAAATGAAGCACTGTTCACTTGACGTTAAGCAAAAACAAAAAGGCAATCGAGCATAATAGCTTCCCACCTTTCTCGAACTCTCTGTTAATGTTGTTTCATTACTGGACAAACACTATTTGAAATATCAAATCACCACATCAAAAGGCAAGATCAGTGACCAAGTTTTAAAGAAGCTTCTCGTTGATTATGATCATCTGTTTATTACAGTAGATCATATTAATGCTTGAACTGTATATATTACTTTCTGGTAACGTAGCGATGAGGAGATTATCATTCTCTGACACTTGATAGTCAAACGATGACACTTGGCGATCATTTGTAATCGAGATAAGGGCATACGTCGAATAGTGTAGAATCAAATTTCTGGATGAGTGCTTCGATTGGTTATCAGTTTATTGGGGTTCTATTGAATTGCTTGTGACTTGAGATAAATATAATTGTGAAAATGAAAAGTAAATAATATATAATGACAATATATATGTGATAAAAAGGAGTACTGAGAGAAATATTAATAAGATAGAATAACATACTGTGAAATAATTATTAATCGTGGGGCTCTAATTTTCGTGGTTCACTTAAACCACGAATATTAAAATCAAATGAAATATAATTGTCCCATTGATTGTTGCCTGTAATGTTTGAAACCACGAATTCAAGTATCCATGGATCAATGTATTTTATAGAAACCATGCAATTTGGTGCCAACGAATGAAAGTACTTTCACAGTAGCATGAAACAACATTAAATCATCGCATTAGAACAACAATCCATAATATCTAAAAATGTTAGAATATACCATAGGGGTAATCAGAAGCAGCGAATCGATAATGGAGAGTCAATGCAATGTTCAAAAGAATAAAATACAAAAAGGACAAGCAGCCCATGACAAAACCCCTCACAGAATGCAAAAGATTGTACAAGGCTTACCCCATGGGGTGCTTTCGGGTGCTTGGAATGAATAAGCAGTTCCTTTTCTTTGTGGTACCTGTCGTGTAACTGTTAAACGACACGAGCATGATCTGATATCAGTCCATCCGGAAGGTAGAGCTCAATACAAGGGTCGGAATCTATTATATATATTCAACAACAAAATAGCGCAACAATTAATTATCACATGTATTGTTCCGAATGTATGGTATCTTTTGTTTTTCATTTTATTACCCATCTTAAACTTCTAATATTTATAGACAGTCGAAAATGGAAAAAAAATAAAGATTATAATAGGAAATCGTTTAATATATAATGTTTGCTGTAATTGGTGGCATAGTTGATTGTTTGTTTGTTTGTTTGTTTGTTTGTTTGATGGTGTTTAACGCCACTTTCAACAATATTTCAGCTATATCGTGGCGGTCAGTTTTATTGGTGGAGGAAACCAGAGGACACGGAGAAAACCACCGACCTGTTGCACTGACAAACTTTATCACATAATATTGTACACCTCGCCCTGATCGAGATTGGAATTCGCAACATCAGTGGCGATAGGCACCGATTGAATAGGTAGATATCAAAGTGGTAATTAGAAGTCGTAAATCGAAGATGGAAAGATAATACTATGTCTAACTGTTCTTGTCATAACCACTGCATATCTTTGAGTAGGGAAATAGAAAAGGAAAACTCGACCTTAACCAAGATTATAGAGACCAATCGGTAGTTTAAAACAATCAGTTAAGAGACACACCAACATTAACAATTAAAAAAATAACGAAAATAATGAGCTTGATTTTAGTCACTGACTTAAAGCGTATTAAACATTAATAGCGTGCTATCAAATATTGTTTTGTTTTGACCAAGTTATTTCTTTTGGCTGACACCATAGCTACGTTCTTTGATAAAATGTTTTATCCCTGGCTTGAGATTTTTCACTACTTTTGATCGGTTAAAACCCAGGGCATAAAAAACCCATATTACCGGGTGTAACTAGCTAATTACCCAATTAAATGTTGTCATAATTTTCAAAACGGGGATAATATGACGTCAAAGCTCGCGACGTTACGCTCCAACATCAAATGTAGTAAATTTTGGCTATATATTGAATATAAAGCTGCTAATTTGATCAACTGTAGGGTTCTACCATAGGTAGTACCCTACACCTGGTAGAAAACACTCGAAACTTTCATATTATTCTTTTCAAAAACAACGAAAACGTCACTTTTACGTGGCACGCCGGGGTCCAAAATCTCTTATTTTTGACTATAACCGGGGATAAATTCGTTATTTACGTTCCTATCCGTAGATATGGAGATCTTAGCACCCTTCAGTAGCCTGGACATCCTTCGGCTGCGCCTCAGGATGTACTTGGCTATTTCAGGGTGTTCAAATTTCTATATCTACGGATAGGAACGTAAATAACTTATAAAATTAGTCTTACGTACGGCAATTCATTTCTTATACAGTACATTGTGTTATAAGGAATTTTATAGATTTCATAATGATTTATTCTCTGAATCTTGCAGCTTTACTGAAAGAAAGAAAATAACATGTACATATTAAGCATAGGTAGTTGTTCATTTTTTTATATATTATATTAGTTGAACTGTTGACCTTCTTTTTAAACATTAATACTGTTATTGGACAAGAAATTTCAGATTTTTCATCTTGCTTAATATAAGTATTTACCAACCCAAGAAACCTGATATTCACCTCGGGCTACGACCTTGATGATTATTGTTTCTAGTATTGATAAATTTAAGAAATAATTCTCGGATGCCGGGCTCTATGCTTATGTTAACATGGGTAGGCATTATATTTGTCTTACACCGACCGGAAGCGAGGTGTGAAATCTTGACAAATATAATGCCTACCCATGTTAAAATAGGCATAGAGCCCGGCATCCGAGAATTATTTCGATTCTAGCAGGGCATTTACGGTAATTTTATGCATTCAAGCGTACCTAGACAGAGGTTATTTTGGAGCGCTGTTCCAATTACCTCCCGCTATTATTTACAAGAATACATAACGTTACAGAAGCATAATGAAAATTGAAAAAGATGAAAAATTTGTTTCATCTGATTTAAGAAATAATTATCTCATGTCATGCTGTATGCTCATTTTATGACCATGATGAATACAAACATAAAAATTCTAGAATTGTTTCTTGACATATATCTTTTTCCGGAAAAAATACTTAAGACAACCATCTATCGACTTTGACTTTTGTAATTTGTCGTCATCCGGTGACGTAGTTGTTGACATTGACACAAGCTGATTACCGATTTATTTTACGATTTTGTGAGCATTTTACTTGTTTAAGTAGCTAAATGCAAAATGCCATCAAATTAGAAAATATCAGTAACTTAATTACATCACCGTCTAGTTATCAATGTAAACATGAAGGTTAGTGGATTTTGTTATGTTATGCATTTCCATTATTATTGACTTCCATTCAAAATATAGGTTAGATATTTCCTACTAGAATCGAAATAATTCATGGAAGACATAGTTTGTATAACATAGGTAACATTATCTTCGCTTAATTTAGTCATTACTTTTCTGTAATTCATCGTAGAATGGGAAATTGTTATTCGTGGAGGTAATCGGAACAGCCAAATCCTTCGGTATCCATAAGGCCGCATTGATTTACAAAATTATTGTAAATGCCCTATTTAATTAGAATCGAAATAATTCTCCCATGTCATGTTTTATGATCATTTTGCATATATACTATTTTTAATCTTTTAATTTAACATACATAAGTACAAATATGCAAAATACGCTGTCGATTAGATATGCGTTCTGCGCATGTGCTTAGGGTGTTCTGTGCTATTTAGAGCCCTCTATTGTTTTCAAAGCGAAAGTAGCACGCCATGTTAGAATCTTCTATTAACCTCATCAAAAATTCAATAATTGTATATTAGGAACGCAAATAGCCTTAATAATATCGTACAGTTGGAATACGTTCTTTTCTTGAGTAAAATGGTTAAGATTGTGATATCTTCTGCATAGAAAATGATATTACACTCTAAAATACAAAGCTTTCCTACACTTGTTATAAGTGTTGAAGATGCCAAACGGACAATCATAATCCGTAATTCGAAGAAGAACAGACAACACAATGACCAAAAATAAAAAGGACAAACAAAGATCTATAAAACACTGCACAGAAAACTAAAGATCGAGCAACACGAACCACACTAAAAAGCGCGGGTTAACTTGTGTGCTGCGGAAGGATAAGCAGTTCCTGATCCACAAATTGCAATAGTCGTTTTACTCTATAGCTAAAGTGTGTTCTCTAAGCAAAGAATATGTTCTTATAAAGTCAAATTCTAAAATAATAAATGTTCCCATTAACATTAAAAGAGAATAAATTAAGCAAACAGTATATATTTGGTTAACTTACAAATTCCTCAATTTTAGCTCAATGTATGTTATCATACACAACTATATTAGGATGAAAATACACTGTCGTTACGATTGACGTTCGTTCGACTACATGTATTCTATATTTACCAGTTTTCCTCGATCCTATAAACAATAATTATCGTCCACTCTATTACTTGCTTTGGTCATTAAAACGCTGAGCAATTCTTAAGTGCTTGTCTGCCCATAAACCAAAAAAAAATTCTGACATGATATAGCAACACTATATAATTTCCTTGTCATAAAACACAGGAGACTGGAAATCAGGAAGTTTACAATTATCAATCTATCGATATTTATGTTATATTGTTCCAATGTTTATGATAGTCAATACAAGTTTGAAGTGAAATCTACAATCAAGTTAAATGGTCATCCAATGGAAATTATTTTGGAAATTATATTTTGAACAGTCAATTAAGGAATCCTTATCATATATGTTTGATCAAAAAACGTCAGAAAAATGCTATGAAAGGCTTTATATTTTACACATATATTTAGGCATTTTATGCTGAAGTTTTGATCCGATGTTACAATTGCTATCAATATCGAAATACACTCTCATTTTTACTTCCCAGACAATAATAAACAAACAAATGTGGAGTTAAATATGCAAATTTCAAAATTTTATTGTTCACAGCTTTGTAAGTGAGAGAATGATTGTTGCTTAATGTCAAGTGAGTATAGTTCCAGCTATTTCATGGCTAGGACAAATTACATTGCAATGATATGATAATGATGAGGACAGCTTTGTATTAGGCCAACGCCCTTTGTTCGATTTTCATATTGCTAGTTCATTGGAAACAAATGGCTCTCGGGTAGACACATTACACTAATTATGATTCAACCAGTTTTTGCTCTTACTTTCTAGTGCTGTGTGTTAAGCAAAAAGGCAGTGAATATCAATTTTATAGTCCTTGGTTTGACCCGACCCGAAATCAAACCCACGATCTACAGCAACCGAGTCGAGTACGCTCACAATTACACCAACAAAGTGATCATAGCAGTATGTGCCTAGTTGCAAGAGACTTTAAAGATACCAACGAGGTAATCAGATGCCGTAAATCGCAAAAGGACAGACAATTCAATGGTCAAAAGAAAAAGAACAAACAACGATCTACAAATCCAAAGGTCGAACAACACAAACTTTCTTAGAACGTGGAATGACCTCTGGTGCTCCGGATGGATACATAGTTGCTGCTCCAGTAGTGGTACCCGTCATGTTACTCTATCTACAAACCCGGAGATAAGTTATGAATAAGGAAAGGACCGAATAGCGATTACAACAGGCGGAACATACCAGTTTACGACATGGACATTCCCTAACGGTTAATCAAGTCATGGTGGCGACCTAACTATGCTATGTACGGATTCCTACTTGGTTCGTCGTTGGCGTCTGTGTGTTTTGGTCAAATAGCCATCTATAACTCTAACTTTTTAGATTACAAATATGTTGCTGGATACAACAGTGTATGATGAAAAATCAACACAATTTTGACATGTACTATATAGCATTACACAAAGATTGGACCGGCAAACGAAATAGAAAGTTACAGTAATTTTAAAGACAAATCTGAATAGGAATAACGTACAATTATAAAGAAATAGTTTTTTTTTAATTTATAAATTTCGGGAATGCAGATTACATGATAACGCAATTGAGAACAAATTTAAATTAAAACAAAAGTGATAGCATTTCTAATATAGTGTTAAATTAATTAAATGTACTTGCGTGACGGGTTTTTAATTTGTGCCATTTGACAACTAATTAAATTCACAACTGATATTAAAATGTGAATGTCTTTTCTTTAATTACTTATTAATTGCCAACAATGAAGCAGGTATTATGCAAATTTATGCAAAGAAATAATTAAAATTAAAATGAAACATCGCAGGCGATGGAGTGGAACAGAGCTAAAACAAATAACAACAAAACGGACGTACATCAACACATATAATTAAAAGTACGAAACGAGTTTATTTCGTACTCAGATGTCGGAAGTATATCGAGGTGATCATCGGCCTGGAAGGTAGCATTGTCCTCTATAATGATGATAACAGAGACAAACGACACTTGTAATCATAGCTCCCGGCTGACACTCCTGAAATCTTAATGCTTTAATCATATGTGTGTAACATTAGAACGATTGACAATTGCAGAATTAAATGTATTAGACGACAAACTATTGCACAGCCAGACTAGATTGATTTTTGATTGATGTTGGTGCTTAACGCCATTTTCAGCTATATTTCAGCTATATCATGGCGACCCGTTTTAGTGGTGGAAGAAGCCGGAGCACCCGGAGAGAACGACCGACCATGGGCAAGCGACTGGTAAACCTTTTCACTTGCGGCTGCGAGTCGAGTCGATTAGATTATATGCTTCTGTTGTATATGACAACATATTGTGAATTAGAACAATGTTCGGTTCGTCTTATCACCCGGTTGTTTGTAGGAGGGTTCATGTTTTAATTGCGTTATTTGTGTTTTTTGCATATAGTGGTGTCCAACACATATTATGTAGTGTGTTTGTGTTGTTTGTCTTCGTCTGGTGTGCCCTATGTTGACAGTTTTTCTGGATTGGCCATTCTTGATTGCCCCTTCGGTTTTCTCTAACGGTTATTTACAGAGCAGAAGTTAGGATTGTATGTGCTGATATTGCCAGATCAATATGTCCTAGATTTGAAAATTAAATTAAGTAAAAGAAACCACAGAATCCATAAGACAAAAACTAAGATATTCAAAAATACGTTCAGCGAAAGAAATATTGCATTTTTTCCGTAAGTTTTTCCCAATCTTGGAAGTTTTTAAGGCTTCTCTATATAGTAAAAGTTGCTTGGTGCTAAGCATATTAGTAAAAGTACAACAAGATTGCATTGTTTTCTAAAAATATTAGGTATTCCAAGTTGTTAAACAGTCTAATTATTTGTCATTATGGAATGATGGATTATTCAATGATATAATAAAGTGAAACGCAAGAAATATCACACTGCCGGAAAAGTTACACAATCAAATAGGATAATCATAGAAACGAGTCAATATTGATATCCCAACACACTTATACATGACTGCTTACTTTCCTGGCTTGGCACTGGCATTTCGGGGCCCGGGTGGCTCAATGAGTTAGATCGTACGATCTAACAGCTCATACAAGCCTATCACCAATACGGTTGGGTTCGCGCCTAACTTTGTAAATTACAAAAAAGGGTGCACTCGATTCACAGCCGCAAGTGATAAAGTTTACCAGTTGCTTGCCCAGGGTGGGTGGTTCGCTCCGGGTACTCCGGCATCCTCCACCACTAAAACTGGTCACCATGATATAGCTGAAATATTGCTGAAAGTGGCGTTAAACACCAGCAATTCCAATTCCAATTCCACTGGCATTTCAGTAAAAGGTGGCGTAATTAAACTATTTGTTTGTGTGTCGAAACAATAATAACAAGCTGTATATAAGACAGTTAACAATCCAGCAAAACTTACAAAGAGTTGATCGATTAGAAACAAATGAAGATACCACAGGGGTAATCACAAGCCATGAATCAAAGAGGGAACAATACAATGGCATCAGGGAAAAGGACAAACAATGATCTACAAAACATTATACAGAAAACTAAAGATTGAACAATGCAATGAATAAACATTGTCTCTTATATCTTGAAAAACAGCTGGAAAATGTAGTAAGCACAATTCATAAGAGATATTTATACACGTTATACGTTTAAAATCAATTGCCTATTAGATATATTAAACAAACGACCTATAACTTAACATTCGTCATTACCAGGGTGTAATAATTGCTCTATCATAACCAATGCAATTGTTAGGAACAAAAGAAACATTTTAGCATTGTTTATTTATCATTCAGGTAAAAACAACATGTCCTGTATGACCATTTAAACACTCAACATCATTTAGTTTAAATTGACTGTGACAATTTTGATCTTCATACAAAAACCTTCAGAGTCTTCGTTATTGTGTGGCGATTTGTATCTATATTGCATAGTTAATTGATATTAAGCAAATATAGACTAATGTTATAGCAACCTGCATTGAATGCTATGGTAACTTGTTTCCACTTTCTATGTTAGAACAACCTATTTAAATTGTTTGGCTTTCACATCACATTTGACTTTGAGCTTACCTGATGAAGATCATTACAGAAAAGCGCCGTATAGCTACGGTTTTATTAATATACCTAGGTCGATAACGCTGCGGTGGACTATTAGCCCCATTGTGTAGCATCCTCTCAGTCGTCAGTGCTTCAGCCCTTACTTAGTTTATTATATATATTTATATTTGAAATTTAGAGTTTCTGAATAATGAACTAAGATCAATTTCACCCAGACATTCGTAACCTTAACATTATTGTTGCCCCTTGACAAAACTAGCTTAGGGGGTGATGTATATTTTTTTCTCAGAGGCAGAACATTCTTAACGTGCTAAGCGCAAATAGGAATTGTTATTCCTTGACAACTTAAGGGTCATATTATTTAATGTCTGGATCTTTCAGGTCAATGATTGTTTTCTATGAAATGTGGCTACAGATATGACATCACCGTCCATAAAGTAAAATTTTCGTTCCCTTAATAACAAATAATCCGACTATTTTTAATATGACTAGACAAAATGTTTTTTTCTGTCTGTATGACTTCTTTATGGATTAAATGTAACATCAAAGGTCAGGAGGTAAATATTAATGTTTGACAAATACCATTACTTTTGATGTGTCCGTTATAATGGACTAATGTAGACGCCTACCCTTGGGAAATAATTACATTAGATTTTTATCATTTTATTGACATCGAGTTGGTATGATATTACAACATAATTATATTGATATGATATTACAACATAATTATATTGATATTAATAGTTTATAGTGGAACCTTAATGCAAGGGAGGTAATCAGCCACATAGTTCAATGGTCAATGTCTATATACAGTGCTACATTAGTAAAACAACGTAGGTATCGAATTTAGTGCGAAAGACGCGTTTCTGCAATAACCTTGATCAGGTATGCTCAAAGTCAAAATATTGAAAAGCCAAAGAATTGTATTGTCCATGTAGTTGTTGTTTTTTGTGGGTTTATGTCTGAAAATGCAGATAAGTCTAAAGTGAACTAAGCATTTACATATAGCAACAGTCCAGCAGCACCTGCATATGGAGTATATACCTCTCAGTTGATACCATAGTTCATATGGAGTATATACCTCTCAGTTGATACCATAGTTCATATGGAGTATATACCTCTAGGTTGATACCATAGTTCATATGGAGTATATACCTCTCAGTTGATACCATAGTTCATATGGAGTATATATCTCTCAGTTGATACCATAGTTCATATGGAGTATATACCTCTAGGTTGATACCATAGTTCATATGGAGTATATACCTCTCAGTTGATACCATAGTTCATATGGAGTATATACCTCTCAGTTGATACCATAGTTCATATGGAGTATATACCTCTCAGTTGATACCATAGTTCATATGGAGTATATACCTCTCAGTTGATACCATAGTTCATATGGAGTATATACGTCTCAGTTGATACCATAGTTCATATGGAGTATATACCTCTCAGTTGATACCATAGTTCATATGGAGTATATACCTCTCAGTTGATACCATAGTTCATATGGAGTATATACCTCTCAGTCGATACCATAGTTCATATGGAGTACATACCTCTCAGTTGATACCATAGTTCATATGGAGTATATACCTCTCAGTTGATACCATAGTTCATATGGAGTATATACCTCTCAGTTGATACCATAGTTCATATGGAATATATACCTCTCAGTTGATACCATAGTTCATATGGAGTATATACCTCTCAGTTGATACCATAGTTCATATGGAGTATATACCTCTCAGTTGATACCATAGATCATATGGAGTATATACCTCTCAGTTGATACCATAGTTCATATGGAGTATATACCTCTCAGTTGATACCATAGTTCATATGGAGTACATACCTCTCAGTTGATACCATAATTCATATGGAGTACATACCTCTCAGTTGATACCATAGTTCATATGGAGTATATACCTCTCAGTTGATACCATAGTTCATATGGAGTATATACCTCTCAGTTGATACCATAGTTCATATGGAGTATATACCTCTCAGTTGATACCATAGTTCATATCACGATAACCTTGATTGACGGTTGTTACTATCAAGGAAGCTATTGAACCAAGGTTCCTATTTATTAAGTTAAAGTCATCACCTCGAAAATGTCACGGATATAATCATGACTTGGTTATCCGATACGGAATAGCTGTGTTCCCAATGTTCTTTTTGTCGTAATCGCAATTCTGCCCTATCCTCATTCATGACATATCATCGTGTTTTAACAGCAGTTGCACAACGAGTACCGCTAATAGAACATGAACTGCCTACCGTCTGGAGCACATGAGTTCCCCTCCGATTTTCTGTGAGGTTCGTGTTGCTCAATCATTTGTATTCTGTGTAAATTGTGTCACTGTTTGTCCTTTTTCATTTGGCCACTAAATGTTTTGATTTTTTCGATTCACCGCTTCTGATTACCACATTTGGATCTTCAAGCATTTTAAGCACATCTATGAATTAAGCATATTCATCTCTAGCTGATTATAATATAACGCAAACAAATCACAGCTGTAGTTGTCTTCTTTTGGAGAATACCTTTATATTATTCTACCTGCTGTGTACGGTGTACTCGATATAACCACATGCATACGGGATGCAGTTTGCTAGCTACTTGTGGCAGTTCGGGGGCGTGCACTGCAAGCTGGGTTTCGTCATCAATAAAGCTGTCCATCATGATATATTGTTGAAAGTGGCATTTAGCAACCACAATTCTTACTTTCCAGTTTGGAGAATGAAATTAAAATATATATTTTCAAAACAATTGGATGTTAGCTATGAAGTTATTGATATTAAACGTTGCTGTAATTTGATGCAAAATTTCCCTAGGATTATCAATTTCTTGAAATGTTCGTCGACAAAATGCAAAATGAAAATTAATGTACCACACAATATTTAATAATTGATCATACATTTTTGCTAACGAAATTTTCTTCATTGTAAAGCGGTCACAAAAATGTTTTATAGAAACTTTCACATTAATAGGGGTTAGAGTTATAGCGTTTAGCGCCACTTTGAACAATATTTCAGGTATATCGTGGCGGCGGTCAGCTTTATTGGTGGAGGAAACCGAAGAAGATCACCGACCTGCCGCAGGTCACTGATACGTTTTTTCGCATAATGTTGTATCGAGTACACCTCGTCAGAGCTGGATTCGAACTCGTAACGTTAGTGGTGATAACCACTGATTGCACAGGTAGTTATACATCCAACTACCATAAGTTCACGACAGCCGTTCATATTAATATATAATGTATACTTTTCTTGTGGTAAGTACTGGAAAACAACATCAGATGCAGATTCAGAGGTCATAATGTTATTGTCTTAAAAATGCAGTATTTCACTCTATTTTTTCTTCACCGTCAAACGGTCACAAAAAAATAAGAAACTGTCACATTAATAGACATTGTATACTTTTCTTGTAGTAAGGTAAGTACTGGAAAACAACATCAGGATTCACTAAAGCTACAGATTCAACAGTCATATTTCTAAATGTCTGTATCATATCTTTAAAAGTGCAGCCTTCCGTTATATTCTTGGCGGACGTTGATTGATTGCATAGTTTGCATGGTGTCGAGTTTAATTCAGTTGCTACATTTGTTCTCCAGTTAATTATTGTGATATAATTCCACGTCCCTTCTACAGATCAATTCTCATTAGTGCGGGAATGTGCATATTAATAAAGAGAAGATTATCACCTTGTCAGAAGTTATACAAGACATTGGATTTCTAACAACAATTCAAAACACAAACCAACTATTTATTTCGCTTAAGTATCTATTGGTGTTGTTGTGTGCCGAAAAACACGGACAACCGTACATTATTTCATTGATTATTTGTCATTAGTATCAAGAATCTTGTTACCGAAACAAATCATAATTGATTTTTGACGGATGTTGGTTCTTCATAGTGGCACTCTTAAAATCACAATTCGTATGGAGTTAATATTTCACAACTCATACGTTGTTCTAGGGTTTGTGCTCCTTTCAATGATATTCTGGACAGATCTCAGCTGATAATGAAAAGATACTCAAGCAAGAATTTATTGGTCCTAGGTTGAAGTCATCGGTACAAAAATGATACGGTCGTCATGGCGACCTGGCTGACTATAGCGAAATATGACAATGGATCTTTTCCCCTTTACATAAATTTGTATCTTTTCTCTATCACCGACAAGACTTTGTACCGGATCAAACTATATGAGTAACACGCCGGGTGTCACATAAGAACCTCTCGCCGTTTTTTTTTTTTTTTTTTTTTTTTTTTTTTTTTTTTTTTTTTTTGAGAGAGAGAGAGAGAGAGAGAGAGAACCGAATTTTAGCTTTCTGTGTTGTGCTGTGTAAAGCAATTCCAGCAACCAAGTACAATGAACCTGATCTCAATTACTATCATTGGCAATTTTATCAAGGTAATTGCGTTTTAAAACGTGTTTGGTGGTTTCATTTTATATTGTCTACTGCTTCATGTTTTTGTGTTATTCCCTTTAACAGTACATATAAATTATCGGTACATAAAATCGTAATCCGGAAGGATACAACATGAAAACAATTAAGATCAAAAGATTGATCAACGGCAGGGCCAACAACAATACTAAAAACCCCGGGAGTGAGGACCCATTTTGAAGTACACGTTACGTTCTTCACTAATCACTTGAATATAAAGAAATAGACCTTAGAGAAAACCGAAGAAGGCCATCAAGATTGGACAATTCAGAGACATTGGCAATAACAAAACACAGTAATACAAAAAGATGTGTTGTCTAATATAAATACGTCCACGTCATTAAAGTTGTTAAAGCATCAAATAATATAATACTTTGTATATACATACAATTATAACGAATTGCGCTTTCGTTCTGTTTATAGAAGATGTTTATATCAAGGTAAAATCTTTTATTGTTTGTCTATCATGCGTACATTAGTGTGTACATAGCTTCATTATACTTCTGAGTCAAATAAGAATGTATGTATGTCATTGTTTCGTATAATTAATTGCTTTGACCTTATCATTATCTTTGAAAAATCTACTATATTTTCTCTTCTTTTTTTTTCATTTTGCGCAAATTAGTGTGTTGCAGTATAATTATACTTCTAAGCAAAAAGGAATTTCTTTATGTATTATTAATTTATTAGAGCTTAACATCATCTTTGAAAATGCTACTAAATTAAGCGAAGACATGTGATATTGTAAGTACACTTCTAAGACAAACAGGAATTTATTTATGGCATAGCTATACATAATTTATTTATTTGACAATACCATCAGATAACATAATCTAGACAATGTCAGACAACACATGCTGTGTAACTAATATGTACTATAATTTAAGGTATAAATAATAGTTGGGATGAGAGGTGTTCTTTTTGTTGATATTGGTGCAATTGATTGAGTGATGCTTAACGGTAACTCAGCACTTTTTCAACTATAGCATGGCGAGAACATGTTAATTTTTAATGCCATCTCACTAAAACAAGTCCTTGAAGAGAAATGTCGCCACACTCGGACACATTGTCCTGATTCCGAGCCAACCAATCTTTGCTCTTTCTCATTAATGCTGCATGCTTTGCGGAGAAGTAGCAAATATCAGTTTTATAGTCTTTGGTTTGACCCGATCGGTGTTCGAACCCCCGATCTACTGCACCCGAGGCGAACACGCTAACCATTACACCATCAATGTTTAAGCTTTTTGCATAAGTCTATTGTTGTTTAGCATAAGAATCTACTGAAAATATGTTCTGTCATAATTTTGATCGGATTTGAGTTTAAACGGTATGGTATATATGTGTCACATATGCCCACTGATATGTTCCATTTGACGGAAGCACTTCCCGGTCCTTTCTTATTTTATGACTTATCACCTGCTTTGTAACTCGAGTGTCACTGGTGGAGCAGGAACTGTCTACCTTTCCGGAACACATGAGTTCTTCCCCGGTTTGTAGTGGGGTTCATGTTGCTCGATCCTTAGTTTTCTGTGTAGTGTTTTGTAGATCGCTGTTTGTCCTGTTGTCCTTTTAATTTTGGCCATTGTGTTGTCTGTTCTTCTTCGATTTACGGATTCTGATTACCGCTTTGGTATCTGCAAACTCTTCGCACATTAGACAATAGTTCAACTGGAGTCATTATCATGGATTGTTCTAATCTTTTATATATCCATGAAACATTTGAAATATTCACAGGCTTAAGATACACCATTAAGCTCAAACTGCCATTAATCTTGTATACTAACATGCTGTCACATTGAATTATTCTGTGTCTGTTCATTGACATATTGACCAAATCGGTGGTGTACTTGTAAGCGTGCTCGCAACTCGGATGTTTGTAATTGCAAGTGCATCGATGAAAAATCCCCATCAATATTAAGCAACCTAGTTGTCACCCCTTTATTTACGATGAACAATCGTCCGAACGCCCCGGCATGGGAGACAACTCTTATGGCAGTGTATACATATATCGTCTTTTGACATTCTTTCGTTCCGCTGGTTTGGGAAAACCGATCTCCAATCTATTTATGAGTTAACAAATGGGGGGAAAAAGTTGGAAATGTACACAGTTGTCATGATAAGAGAGTTGTGATCCCATTTACTGGTTTATCCCCGCTGCATCCATGTGCCTGTCTCAGACCAACGTCGCATGCCGTAGTCTTTATGTGTTCAGTTAAGATGAGAAGTAGTTGTTTGTTTTATTGATACTGGTGGAATGGATGGCTACTGTTTATTCTTTCTTTTCATAATGTATGGATTACGTTTTTAAACGGATAAGGACATCAATTTTAATGGCGTTTCTGATAAAACTTTGTCATTTATAATACAGATGTATATATTTTTTTTAGCTAAAATACTATGGCAATGTTGGTTTTATTTAACAAACAAACAAAATACATTGAGCATACATCACTACAAAAAATAGAGGTATGGAAATTACGAAAAGAATATTTAAGCAGTAATGGTCTACAATTCCAACCAATACCAACAAAACAAAAGCACCTCTCACCTCACTCAAATATTTACGCTCCAAAACCCCCAACATGTTATGCTGAAGCCAATACACGTAGGACTACAGCAAAGCTAATTTCTTTAGAAATCACTAAACCTTAATAAAATCGACCTTAGTAATAAAGGGGAAACATTGGTAAACTATTCGGAATAATACAATAATTATTGCCTTTGCGTGAGGTGAACATCTAAATCGTCAACACTCAAGGAGTTGTTTCCCTTCCGGTTATTTGAGATGTTGACCTCAAACAAAGGCAATACTTGTTTATTGCTTCATATTTACAGGGATTGTGATATGTTATTTACACATGAAATACCTCACTACTTTAGCCTATGACGGAAGTTTTACATTAGTGAAATATTTTCTATTTTCAATCTTGTAAATAACCATAAAATCAAACCGAGTTATCAATTTGAACAGAGCCATTGTGGTTTTCAAAATTAAATTACTGTTTCTCATTTGAGTAAATTAATACTACAGGAATAGGTTGAATGGTGCTTGTCGTAGAAAATTACACATGTCTTTAGGATTAATAGATGTTGAAGGTAGCGGCAAGAGATCTGTTCCATTACTGTTTCAGTGGTTTGTTCGTTAATTGAATTGTACTTTTCAGATTGGTGAATTATAGAATACATTTAAGAAATATTTCAGTTTTAAACGTAGTAATTTTATTTTCTGAAATATTTAAAATCAGTTTATGTGACAATTTTATAATTACAATGAACACCCACAGACAATGAGGGGGTATAAAATAGCAACAAAACAATAGTATTAAACTGTAATATACCAATAATATATTAGATCGTAGCAATGCGGCAAATCTCTCTTGAAACTTCTAATGACAATGAAGATGTTCTAGCTCATTTCTCGTTCTTTATACTTCAGGGCTCAATCTGAATTTGCGCACAAAACATCCATTTACGTATTCGATGATCAATTGCAAACAGGGAAAAAGTTCACACCAAATTACTTTTATCCCCATTAAACTAAGCAATCGTAGCACGTGATATGTCCATTAATTTGGTCTATCAACGGTGCTTAGTCTTATTGTGTTTAATGTGATGAATAGTTCCGCATTTGGAGCGGTTTAAACATATATTTTTTCCCTTAATTAGATTGGTTTGGATTTTCTATAACATCAAAATTTATTTTAATTTTGAGATATACAGCCGCAGACATAGGTTAAATCTATTTTTCCTGTTTGTATCAATTAAATGTTAATATGCTTCAACCATTGAGAGAGATAATGGTTGCCCTAGTTTTTGGACGATATTTTATATGCCCTATTTCTATATAATTATGTCAACCGAGTTAAGGGGATTATAGGTCACTTTCTGACGACAGCTGTATAATGCTAAGCCGATGGAGTGTTCTTAAACTAACAAAAACAACCATGTGATTTAAAAAAATATATATCGACAGGATGTCCGTTGCATTATTGAATAACGTTGCAAAGTTGCTTAGCAAATCTCTAGCGTCATTTTGTAGTGTTATTAAGCAAACAAAAACAAACAAACGCTTCGGAAACAACTTTTTCGATTTGTATATCAATGGAAAACATAAATCTACAGGACACACATAGCACTGCGCAATAACGTTGCCATGAAAATATGCTGCGTCAGGGTCATTACGGTTTTCACAGTTTTCCGGTTGTTCACTGATTTTGTCTGTTTATATAATTATGAGTTTTGACTTACCCTTTGTAAGATTGCTCGGAGTTCGGTAATTTTGTTATTACCCTTATTTGTCATATCTCATTTGCATGTACCGAGCCAGGATTATGAGCGGTCATGTATTTGTGTGTTAGGGGTATCGATTTTGACTCTTTCTGAGATTTCCCAACTGTTTTGACAATGTGGTATTTTTTATTTCATTTTTGGTCATTGCTGTTGTCATTTCTGCCTATCAAATCGTCCTTTACTACATAGCTTTAATATTGTACAATGTTTGGTACTTTAATTAACATTGACATGCACCAATATTATTTGTTGTCAACATAGTTTTTTTTCTTACATTTTTACATCTGGACTTTCAAAAAGACCATGATTTCTTTGGTCAATTAGTTGATAATACATTTTGTTATCCTTAAGTAAATTGTCTACAATCAACATATGTCACGTTCTAATCTGGTAGTTAAAAACAAGGATACCTCTACTCCATTTTTGCACTGGTTGTGTTTCTATATTCATTTCATTAGAAGTGCGTGGTCTTTTAAAGTGATAATAATTCGTGCTTAAATAAAGCTAGCATACGGGAGGGTTGGAATCCAATGAACAGGTGTATTTCCCACCGCATAGTCGTGCCTGTCTGAAGCTATTACCAAGATTACTAATGGTGATCCTAGTTATTTCTGTTCTGAGAAGTAAATAGTTTGAAAGGAATGATTTGTATTGTCTTGGCGTGTTATTATTAAGTCTCCCAAACAACGTTGGGAGACTTATTGTTATTGCTCCGTTTCTTATTAAGTCTACCAAACAACGTTTGGAGACTTATTGTTTTTGCTCCGTTTCTTATTATTATTTTTATTTTTATTATTATTATTCTTATTCTTATTCTTATTCTCTTTCTCCTTTCTTTCCGTGGACCATGAACTTGTCCACGGCAGATCTCAGGAACTACAGGACAGAATTTCATGAAACTTGGTGGAGTTATAGATATATGTTTCTAGTTGATCCTAAAGTTTTCAGATTTGTGGTAAAGGCGGTCAAAGCCATATTGTTTGGGGTTCAAAGGGGGTGGAGGTTACTATAGAATCCTATGGGAAACTTGAAATTTCGTACATTAATGTTGATAACTTCTAACTGGATAATGATAGAGACATAAAATTTGACATAGTGATAGGTCACCATATAGAGGAGCAATTCTGGGTTTTCAAAATTTTCAAGATGTCTGCCATTTTCAAAATGGCTGCCAAAACACGGCATACAAATGGGGGGTAAAAATTCAACATTGTCCGATATCATCAAAATTTGATATGTGGGTAGATAATGATGTCCCGAATTGATTCCCGACATTGAATAATTTCTACCGGCCGCCATTTTCAAAATGGCCACCACAATACCGCAAAAATTCAACATTGTCCGATGTCATCAAAATTTTATATATGGGTAGATAATGATGTCCCGAATTGATTCCCGACATTGAAAAATTTGTGCCGGCCGCCATTTTCAAAATGGACGCCACAATACCGCAAAAAATCAAGCTCAGAATTTGTAACAATGCAAAGTGTTCATTTAAACTGTTGTCAGTGGCCGGTTTGGGAGACTTCATAATCGTCAGATTATAATCATATCTTGTTATTATTATTATTATTATCATTATTCTCCTTCTCCTTTCTTTCTTTCTTTGTCACATGAACTTGTCCACGGCAGATCTCAGGAAATATTAGACATAATTTCATGAAACTTGATGGAGTTATAGATATATGTTTCTAGTTGGTCATAAAGATTTCAGCTTTGTGGTAAAGGTGGTCAAAGTCATATTTTGAGGGGTTCAAAGGGTGTGGTGGTTACTATAGAATCCTATATGAAAGTTGAAATTTCGTACATTAATGTTGATAACTTCTAAATGGATAATGATAGAGACATACAATTTGACATAGTGATAGGTCACCATTAGAGGAGCAATTCTGCATTTATAAAATTTTCAAGATGTCTGCCATTTTAAAAATCGCTGCCAAGACACGGCATAAAAAATGGACGGTAAAAATGCAACATTGTCCGATATCATCAACAATTGATATGTGGGTAGATAATGATGTCCCGAATTGATTCCCGGCATTGACAAATTTCTACCAGTCGCCATTTTCAAAATGGCCGCCACAATACCGCACAAATTCAACATTGTCCGATTTCAACCACATTTCAAATGTGGGTAGATTGTGATGCCCCGAATTGATTCCTGACATCGAAGCATTTCTACCTGTAGCCATTTTCAAAATGGCCGGCACAATACCGCACAAATTTAACAATGTTCGATTTCAACGAAATTGCATATGTAGATAGATTATGATGACCTGAATTGATTCCCGACATCAAAAAATTTCTACCGGTCTCTATTTTCAAAATGGCCGCCACAATACCGCAAAAATTCAACATTGTTCGATTTCAAAGATAGCTTTTGATTTATTTTTTAAACCTGTTGTCAGTGGCCGGTTTGGGAGACTTGAGACTTCATAATCGTTAGATTATAATCATATCTTGTTGAATGGAAACACCTGTTGATGGGAGTTGGGGGGAGGGGTTGGAAGTTATGGCGTTTAAGGCCACGTTCAATAATATTTCAGTTATATTATGACGGTCAGTTTTATTGGTGCTGGAAACAGGAGAAACCCACCGACCTGCCGCAAGTCATTGACAAATTTTATCACATAGTGATGTATCGAGTACACCCAATCAATTATCGGAATTCGAACTCACAACTTTACTGGTGATATGCACTGATTGAATGTGTAGTTGTAGATCTAGATACCATATGAGCACGACCGCGACGACCCCAAACACACTAGTTGAACACCAAATGATAAGATCGAAATAACTGAAAACATGAGGAACATCCTTTATTTAAAATTGTTTCATCATTGTTCTAAGATCTAACAAAGATATGGGCATTTGGAATAATGATATTATCTCTTGACAATGCACCTGGCAATCAAGTTCACAAAAAAGCGGAACATTAAATATTTGCATTTATCTTCATTGGCATTTCAAATTCGGCTCCGTATATTTTGGTAAATATGACTTTTGAAATTAAATAGTAATATGAAAAATGTGGCTCAGTTGTGTAATGACAATGCTATGGTTATTAATACTCAAAACTCATGTCCATGTTTACTGGTTCAAACAGAAAATTACTAAACGTAAATGTGAATTAAATATATTTTATGAATAAACTTTGTTCCAGGAAGTAGCATATGAAAACTATCAGGCATAGCTATAGACAAATGTCTGTGACGTGAAAGTGTTTTTGACATTTACATTCACTGAATATGGTACTGTTTTGACAACTATTTAACCTATTTTGTTCCTGTATTTAAATACTGTTATAGTGACAGCCGGAGCCTTTGAACCGTAATGAGAGCGGGAGGTTTGGCACTTTAAAATCTGATTCTACCGACCATTTCTTTAGAAATGCCTGTACCAAGTCAGGGTCATTACGGTTTTCACAGTTTTCCGGTTGTTGACTGATTTTGTCTGTTTATATAATTATGAGTTTTGACTTTCCCTTTGTAAGATTGCTCGGAGTTCGGTAATTTTGTTATTACCCTTATGGACTCAACATATAGATAAGATGTCCTTTATAATTTCTTCTAGAATTGTATTATTATCACGTCTATTAGAACCTATCTACCACGGGATAGATTAAAATGTATCATACTGGATATATTTGACTCCTTTTGTTGTACAATATGGAGTGAAACCACTAGCAATAATATTGATAAATTATGTATATTGCCAAAGAAAAAAATTAGCAAGATTAATTTTAAATTCTTCTTTTGGTTGCCTTCTAAGCAATTGTTCCATCAAAAACCGTATTCAATACCATTAAGGTGTGCTGGTATATAAATGAATCCATAAATGTGACCCCAGATTACTTCTGCAAACTTTTTAATTCTTGCTTGCAATCAACTGGTTATTCTTTAAGATCTACAAAAATGTAACAATACTAGACGAAATTCAAATTTTATTAATTAATATTGCATTATTCAGATACTATTTTATGGAATGTATTACCCTCAAACTTAAAGACAGCAAAAAATGTGAATTTGTGTGTGGCTTCAGGTATTTGTATAATTGTGTTACTCTATTTAAATAAATTATTTATTACTATTATTATTATTATTATTATTATTATTAATAATAATATTATATGTAAGCATTTCCTCTTTCTTATAAGATACTCACCATGTCTGGTAAAAGTATTATCATTGATAGAGGAAAAAACTAAATGAAATGGAAAAATCCACTGTCATTTGAGAAATGCATATTTCGTAGCGTTAATCAGTTTGTGACAATGCCTATAGAAGTTTAATTTAATTCTTTATTTATTTCATGAGGATTACATACAGCCAGAGGCTACTCAACATAGATAAATACAATACCATCGTGAATAATACAAAATAATATACAATTACTTTCCTCGGAAGAGGTGAATATCCAAAATTGTCAACCCCACTAGGGTTATCTCCCCGAGGGTTTTAGCCCGAGGAAAATAACTCTTAGTGGGGTTGACAATTTTGGATAGTCACCGATTGAGAGGGCCGTAACTGTTTTATTATACCGAACAAACAGTTGAAATATACTGTTTAATATTTGAATTGTTAAAGTATTATTTCATTAGGGTTATTCACTGGACGTTGTAATTGTCAAGGGTTATTCACCGTTGAATAATAGGGTTATTCAATGGACGTGTGTAACTCTTGAGGTTATTCACCGTTGGCGGCGATTAGAAGCAAAAATATCCAGATTATTTAATGTCATGTGATTATCTTTTAACCAATATAATTGATTCTTTATTATGTGAGGTATAATAATACAAATTAATAAAGAGAATAGACAAGACAATAATATAATACAAGACAAGACAAATATCTCCTCTCTCTCTCTCTTAAAGGTGATCATTATATATAATAATACGGTAAGGATAGGGGAAGATCAGATGAACCAGTAGTTATAAGAAAAAAAATTATAATATCAAGTGTTGGTAAAATAAAATAATTACTGGCAAAACACTGATTATAAAGTATTCTGACTAGGGGAAAAAATCATTAACAAAATATTATCGAAAAAACCTGTGAGTAGACTTAATAAAATTAAATACATGTGTAAATAGTTCTTGATTCATTACAGTAGATAAATCATTACTTCCCTCAATAATAATTTTAGTTAGATATGCTGGGCAAAGATCTCGTAACAACGCTATGTTAATATCAGGACAGATAATATGTTTCACATTTAGTAGCAATGTGATTCTAGGACTAGTGTAACGGCTACATTTCAATTGGTAATGTTTGATATCTTCTATTTTGCTACCAACACAATGATCGGAAATAATTTACTCAAACATAGATTGTAACCAAATAAATGTTTGTTTAACCCACTGAGCCCAAGACGAAGTCGAGTATGCAGTATTTTCTCATAATAAGAAGTGTTGTAGTGATATTTTAAACCTAGGATCAATGTAGTCTTGTTTGAATAGATTTGGTCTCAGTCCAGAATATCATAGCACTGAGGACAAACACTAAAATACACCTCCCCTAATTCATATATTTCAAAATTCAGAAATATATACCTATCCTGGAAAATACTGAACTATTTCAACTTTTTCTGTAAGCAAATTCGTCTGTTGTATGCACGGAAAGTTTCAAATAACTAACTGAGCAGACCGGCCTACTTACAAATAAGATATGTCCCATACAAATGATGTTATTGTACAATAATAATGTAAAGCATAGTCTTTCCAGGATTGTCTAAAAAGAAATCTCAATAATGCAAATCAATATTCAAAACAATTGCCTAATAATCAAAATACGGTGATAATACATTAAAGGTTGATGGCTGAAAAATCATATTATCTAACCATATGTTGCGATGTTTTTCTGTCCCTAAGCAAAGTTCCACATTTTAGGTACATTGTAAGTAAACGTTAGAGAAACATAAGGGATAATCCAGTTAAAACTGGCAACATTGGGTACACCTGGCGAAGACAAACAAAACAAAAGCACAACACAATATGGGTTGGGCACCACCATGCAGAAGACACAAGACGAAGAGAAATAAAAAAACAACACAGCACAGTATGGTTTCGATAAGATTTACCATTCATTTCAGAGACAATCATTAAGGCATTATAAAGCATGCGTTGTAAATATAAACTTTGTCAGAATCGACGAAATCTACAGGAAAACACAGATCAATCGTAACGGATTATGTTCGAAAAACAAATCGTAGACTAGATTCTGCAAACATTAACCTTTACAGCACATGCTTATCTGCATCAGTAGCTGTAATTGCTTTCGGAAACCATGGCGTTATCTTCGTAATACATAATTAGTTAGATTTCCCTGTAAACAAACCTATAAATAATTTGCTTAATATCCCCACAAAACACCACTTTTATATAGATCCGTGATGTATGTTGTCTCTTTATGCATTTGTAAACAATATTACATTGCTTCAACATGTTTTCAGAAGAACGCATTCGATAGAACGTATGCCTTAGAATAAGAAGAGTTTGAAGATACCAAAGGGGTAATTAGAAACCGTAATTCGAAGGACAGACAACACAATGACCAAATGAAAAAGGTCCAAAAAAAAAACTCCGATCTACAAAACATAAATCTGTTTTGAATAGTGATAATAATAGACATTCTGTCATGAATATATTTTTGTGAGCAAAAGAAACACAGTAAAATAAACTAAATGTAAAATAGCATATTCCTTGAGCAACAAATAAAATTAATTCTGAAACAGCAATTATTCCTCGAATGAACCAATGATTGCAGTAATATAACCTAGTTATCTGGTGCCAGGTAATATTGTGATTTCGAGAATATTACTTTTCTACCCATTTATTTGCAGCGGAAAAGTTTTATTAATATAAATTCATATTTATTTGACCACTGAGTGTGAGGGTGGGGGCTATGGTATTTAACGCCAATTTCTACAATATTTCAGCTATATCGTGTCGGAGTAAACGGAGAAAACCACCGACCTGTCGCAAGTCACTGACAAACATTGTCACATAATGTTGTATAGAGTATACCTCGCCTGCGTTGGAATCGAAATGACAAGTTAGTCGTGATAGGCACTGATTGCATAAGTAGTATAAATCCAACTACCATATGATCACGTCCACGACGTCCCCGATATTGACCACTGAAAATACAGACCTTAGGAGGCGAGGTAAAATATATAGAGGTCATGTGAATATAAGATTCATACACCTAAAGAAAAGCTAAAGTCTAAGGCACAGAACAAAATGACATTATAACAACTGGCGAAAAATGCTCATTTTTTCAGGGATTTTTGCTAGGAAAACAGTTTCTTTCAATATAAGAAATATATGTGTATATCCTTCCATCTAAATCATCAAAGGTTCTTCCCTCTATTAATAATACATATTGCGAAAAGAATAAAAAAATATACTCAGGAACCATTGAAGGCAGATATTTATTCTAACATTGTATGTATGAAAGGCCTATAACATCTACAATGCTCCATCTTATATAGATTTATGACGATTACATGCAGTACCAGCCATTTGTTGTTACCTTAGCATAATTTAATAATTTGTTTCACTTACTGACAGAGGATTGAGAACAACTGACGAATACACTTATGCCTATCACCATACGCCACATATCAGCCGTTGAAATCACAAGTAATATTGACATATTAGAATTAACTCACATGACAGAAATGCATTGAGTTTGTCAGTGACTTGCCACAGTCACCAATAAAACTGACCGCCACAATATAACTTAAATATTGTTGAATGTGGCTTTGAACAATATACCCCTAACCCAGACATGCATTAAAAAAATCAAACAAACAAACAACAGGTAGGACAATTGTCATGAAACTTTTTCTGTAGATTGAATGACCTAAAGACACATTTGAAAAGGATAGAGACATATCCTGTCTATATTTACGTACGTACATTTAGATTATGATACAATGTGGTCTAATTTTAGGACAGTTCCAACAATTTATTCTTTCCTGTGTACACGTTACTGGTATTTGAAGAATAAGTATATTTCATTCAAAGTATTCACTACGGAATTACATCACGCCTGGTCCGTAATCTCTTCTACAATTATCTTTAATTCCACAAAAATAAAATCACAGTGGAGCAATTAAATGAAGTCATAATCAATAAACGAATATCTTCAATAATAAGAAGTTAATGTCTGCTATAATTAAGACAACTGTCAGCGGATAAAACATTCCCCAATCAAATTTACAAATAACAAAATATATTATAATCCAATAAAATGAAAACAAACATCATATTATGAGATTTTATCTATAAAACCTAATTCTACCGTAAATTATCAAAACGATTTTTATATTAGACGTTTTATTAACAGTAATATAATATATTTAAAGTGTATTGACCAAATTTCCAAATAATAACACTTTTGATTAAATAATAGCATAAAATATATTAAATATACACTAGAGAAAACCGAAGGTGGTAATAAGAAATGGACAATCTAGAGACACAGAAAAAGACAACATCACACACAGCTGATCTCAACGCAAGAAACTTAAAACGCATCTCTCCAAACAACTAACGACGACCATTTTCAATTTCCGACCCAAAAAATATTATATCTTAATATTTTGTATTAGCATATAAACTTGTTATGCTTAGAAATTAGCTGGAATTGTCTTTCCGGTATTTATTAATAAAATTGCTATATTTCAAAATAAAGCCTTTTTATACTATATAGAAACGTAGATATCAAATTTAGCGTTTCTGGAGTAATTATTATCAGATACGGTCAAAATCGAAAGATTGTAAAGTCGAATAATTTAAACGTTTCAGATGTATGCAACGGCTCTTTTGTGGTTTCAGTATTTATTTCTCTGTTTTGTCTCTGGATCGATTTTATTTATACATATCTGAATTGTCGTCTCCACCAATTTGTAATTCGTTTGTGTCAACAGCCCAACGAAGAATATATAAAAACACCAGGTGCAAAGAGATGATAAAAACTAATGTTTTTTTTTGCTTTTTTTTATCTAAAACTTGTGTTCGTGTTGGTGTTAGTTCCATGTGCTCGAAAATCACTTATAATGAAAATATAGATATCTAATTTACTACCCGTTTCTGGAATAACCTTCTTCATTGAATCATGCGCTCATTTTCAAAAGATTGGCAAAGTATTATTTGCCCCTCTTTTAATTGATAATAAGTGACCGTCGTGGTCGTGATCGTATGCGAGTTGATTTTACAACTACCTATGCAATCAGTGCATAATAAATCTAAAGTTATGAGTTCTAATCCCGTTCATGACGATGTGTACTCGATACAACATTATGTGATCAAGTTTGTCAGTGACTTGCGACAGGTCGGAGGTTTTATACGGGTACTCCGGTTTCCTCCACAAATAACACTGACCGCCACGATATAGCTGAAATATTGTTGAAAGTGGCGTTAGTTTCTGATTGCCCATTTAATGTCTTCAAACTCTTCTTAGACGCCATAACCTTAACCCCACAACCCTATAAACCAACCGTACTAATGTCATCAATACTTCATTTTGAAATAAGACAAACATTAAAAAATGTCACTGCGTTCGTTTTTGTTTGAAGCTTAATGAAAATTAATATACTGTCTAAACAATAGAGTGCCCAGAGAAATACATTGGTAATAGTAAAAGCTGAGATAAAGGTAAGCGTACCGTGGATATAATTGCCTTCCAATGTTATAAGGTTCAGCAAAAGGCCATTGTTAAGATTACAATAACAGATGTATATCAGATGGCAATAATGGCCGCTTAAAACTAATATATTGTGTTTGTTTATGTATTTCTAAAGTCACGGACTGTAATCAGGCCTTACTACAAAACTCATTATTTGTCATACGATATGATTGATTGATACTCGACATGGTCATATCATTTCATATTAAACTTCCGTCTTGTTGTCCGCCAGGAAACCGAAGATGATATTGTATTTTTGTTCTTCACAGATATACTTCAAGAAAAAATAAGACAATGCGAACACGAGTGCGATCAGCCAAAAAATTCACAGTGGAGAGCACTGTGCATAGGAAACCACGATATCTGACGAAATATCAAATGGAGCTAGCTGTCAAATCAGGTCTTCCGCAGATTCTGCATTGCATGCTATTCATGTATTGATTATGATCATAACAAGACTAACAGGGTGTCATATGAACTTGCTTACCCCTTGCAAGCTGCTTGGTTCACTCTCATGTTTTGTTGGTGAGGTCTGCGTTGTTCCTCTTTTAAGAATTATGTATTGGGTCCAATGTTATCTATCTATTCTTGAGTGCCAATTCGGTTTATTAACGCTTATTTATTATTCATTTTATAGAGCCATACAACACTATATCGATCAACAAATGTACGAAAGGTGACAATACGTTTTTTTTTTACCACAGATAATATAATTAGATACACATATTTTAAGTTGCATATAGTCAAATAGTATTTGTAAATAAACATCATCGGTGGTGTAATAGGTAGCGTGCTTACCTCGCGTGTGGTAAATCGTAAATTAAGGTCAAGTCGGGTCATGCAAGGATTATCCATGTCAAATTAGTATTTTTGGTTTCTCCGCTAAGCACGCATAATAAAGGAGAAATAGCAAAGACTGGTTGCCACGGGATCAAAATAATGTTTGCATAGAGCGACATGTTCAATCTGTGGATTGTTGTTTCAGTGAGCTAGCAATATAAAAATCCAGTTAAACGTATTGGCTTAGCACAAAGTGGACATCATCATCTCATTGAATATAACTTATTCTTGCCATAATATAGCTAAAAATATCATTTGACGATACAAAGCAATTAATATCTTATTTTAAATATATTGTTTTGTTTCAGAACCTGTTTATTATTAAATACATTTTCAATGTTGACAGTCTAAACTCTGCCTCACGTATAATGGAAAAAAAGGTGATCAGGTTTTCCTATTAATTTTCCCCCGAGGACAGAACAATAGAGCATGACACGTCTGAGCATTCAACGACCATCGATTGTAACAATCGGCAACTCGTTGGCTAATAATCGTTGGAGCTCTAACTTTAAATTGTACATTGATTCTCACTTAATGATCATATGTTTTGTCTCTGTTCGTGTCAGTAACAAGTCTAAGTATACAGGAGAAGTGTCACTTACATTATAATTAGGTCAAATCATCACACATGTGCCATCAGCCTTGCAGCATAGCTTTACCCAGAGAATCGATCATGTTTTTATTTTGTTTTTTTTTCTTTGCATTTAAATGCCAATAACATATTTGATATATGATTGAATAAAAGTATCTAGCTGTGATAATTCAAAATCGATTCAATTTCTTTTAATACAAGATGTATGTTTTTATATTAATTTCAGGTTTTAAATAAATTACGATCAATTTTTTTGTCTTTTTCGATAAAAACACAGCTTGAAATCCGATACTAACGACTTGCTTAGTGATGCATATATTACGAAAAGTCATATGTCCTATATATCCACGATTGTCTTCCTTGGACATTGTTTTTGCTTTCATTTTTATTGATGTCAATATAGCCTTCATAAAGGTACGTGCATTTGTTCGCATCTGTCACCTGTGTTCACCCCTCACCGGGTTTTTGTAAGGTTCGGTTTGATCAGTCCGTAGTTTTCTGTGTAGTGTTTTGTAAATTATTGTTTGTCCTTTTGTCCAATTTCTTTTGGTCTTTGTATTGTCGATCCTTAATCGATCTAGGGCTTCTGATTACCAACTTGATATCAAACAACAAAGGGTTATTTTGGATATATGGATTCATACACAACAGGGTGACTGGCGTCGTATTGAAACTAGAATAAAGTGTTGATGTGATAGATGTAACTTTGCATGAGTTTAATAAAGACATGAGAACCCTAGACAAAATACTGACAAATTCTATGCTTTGTCAATTTCGAAATGTATTTGTATCTGTTCAAAAGTATGATAAAAGAGCAAACTATATACAATACGCGTAATAAAATTTCTTTGATGGTGTAAACCCGGCTCAGTGAGGAATGCAGTTGCTGGACATACTTGTTGGACAATATTCATTGTGACTAAATGGACTTCTCCTAGGCGCTTTATAATCAAAATGGGAATAGATCAAATAAATCAATGGGAATAAGAATACCATTTAGTTCCGGAACCGTATCATATCTTTAAACAAACAAAATGTACATGTTTACTGAATTAATTAGAATTCTTATTTTAATTATCAAAACATGTTAAGATGCATGTTCTGTTATGGATAGCACGCAAGAAATGGACACGTTTTGCATTAATATTTAAATATATCATAAAATTGCAAGATCACCTTTTCGCAAAAAAATGTATGTTATAGTATATTATATGAAATAATCTTCAAGTTAGCTACAGTCAAACCTGAACACGCGGTCACCTCTATTAGGCAGCCAGCTGTATTAAAAGATCACCCTTTTCTTGTTCTGTAATGAAACAAAAATCATGAATAGAACCTCTTTTAAGATGTAAAACCAATTTGTCCTTTTCCCAAATGTGACCTCTTAATACAGGTTTGACTGTATATTCATGAACATAAATCAAGTAGGTAATTAAAGTATTGGCACTATGATGGGCCTATAGGGAGACGGGTTAGATTGTCACAGGAATTAATGGATATGATCGGACAATTATGCCTTGCTAGATGTCAACAATATCCATGTCTATTAAAAAACATTTTGAGGGCAGTTATCGAAAATCTTACATGAAAGGGGCATGGTATTTTTCACTTGGTGATCTTGGCATACATTCGGTCATAAGAGAAAATGATGTATTTGATTCGCTCCCCTCCCCAATAACTAGTAGACATTTCGTATAGGTGGTTGTACACGTACCACACATGGGATAAAATAGGAGCTATTTTGAAACGCCAAGATTCGTTCGGGAATTCTATAATGAAATGCGAATGTGAAAATGATTTTTATTTAATAGTATTCTATTACATTTTAAACAATTCAATATAATGCATGTTACTTCTTTTCAAGGCATAATATGAGGTCCTAGCTTTAATCATTTACCATCAACGTGTTTCTCTAACAACTGCTATTTTTTCTAATTTTGTTTTACAAAACGCTAGACGAGATCCGGAAAACAGCAAAAAACGGGCTTGTATCGATTAGGTTTCATTATCGGTGAAACCTTTCAATGGCCATAATGGCGACACTTGAGAAGTAGATGAAATATCTATATAGACATAGTTACAAGCTTTAGAATCCATCTAAATCAACTGTGTTAAGTGTCATTATTACCATCATGTGGCTATATTAAACTATATATCTAAACGTATATTTACATGATTTTATATGATGTTAGAAAATATGCTATGGAATCAGTCTATGTCTGTCTTCTATCCATTATGATCCTTTTATGAATATTCCACCCATTACAGTTACGAAAAAGTTACGAAAAAAATGAAAAACAAAAAAAACAAAACACATATCACAACTTCATAACAGTTCCAAAATTCAATGGAAAAAGGGCAGAAACAGGATCACAATGTATGCCCTAACATGTATATACATGACCACTCACATTCATAGGGGTAATATGATATGAAATCAAGCTATGCCTGCCTGTCTTCTATACAATATGACCCTTCGTATCAATATTCCATCCACTACAGTTACGACTAAAATGAAAAACCAAAATGATCACTCTCAAACCAGTTCTAAATTCTAATCGAAAACAGTAGAAACTACATCCAAATATATAACCGTAACATGCATATACATGACCGCTCTCTTTCGTAGCTTCGCTTAGATACTTCAATCAAAAGAGAAAGGGATAAAATAGTGTTATGGGTTCACAAATCTCATTTTAGTGACAACACACGGTTGTGCAAGTATTTCCCACATATTGGACAGTACAACAATCCATCTGAAGACATACTATGGAATGAATGGTAAAACAGTTATGAAAGAAAATTATTGGAAAAACCAAACTCCTCTGAATCATGTTAAGAAAATAATGAAGATATCAGAGGGTTTATTCAGCTAAAAGAAGGACAGACATAACAATGTCCAAAGGAAAAGGGACAAAATGACAAGCAATCATATGCAAAGCGCATGACCATTATAAGATAGGTTGGATCAATATATACAATATAAAACTGTTTCGACAACTTTTGTGTACGCTTAAATTCATCTTATTTGATGGTGATGGTCTAACATAGCAACATTATATCCACGTGAGCAAGGTAAGCCAATCAAAATAAAGGTGATGTTGCAACTGAACAACATAACCTCCACGTGAACAGATTAACCCATCAAAATCCGACAGCAGGTACATGAACAACATAGCAACATTGCATCCACGCGAACTAGATTAACCACTGACAATGCGGCGGTAGGTAGGTACAACATGACATCATTACGCTCACAGGACCAACAAGATTAACCAATAAAAATGAGGGTTCGTTTACTGTAAGTAAATGCCGACAAAATCAAACAAACGTTCTAAATTTGAAATGGACGAATTATAAGATCGAATTGTAGCAGATGTTATTGGAGAGTTACCTAAACGTGTTTATAACATATGATTTTAATCAGATTAATTATGTAAATAATCAAAGTACGATAAGCGTAATATGATAATCAATTTAAACCCACAAGATGTTCATTTTGATATTATACATCTTGTCAAAAATGACAAATTGGGAAAGGTCGAAAATATGTAACACATTGGTAGCACAATAAACAGAACGTTGATCTGAAAAAAAGGCGAGACAGCAACACCTGTAATGAATCAATGCAGCGCTTTAATCGTATTGTATCTAAGACTTAAATTGTATTTTAGTACAAATGAAAAATTTCAGCAGTTTTTAGTCAAAATTGCTCTATTTAAAACATAATAGTAGAGGAAGGACTGTTTCGTTTCAAATTATTTAGTTCTTTTGTAAATAACATAGTATCATAGTGAAGAATGATAATATAACATGATCTATGGCGTCACATATATAAGTTATTGTGGAGCAGGTTCCTTTAACTTAAGATATGCAATACATGTACTAAGATAATAGCAGATTTGTCAGAAGTTCTCCTATGTAATCATAAATTTGCCATAATATTGAGAACAAGACAGACATACCTTGTTATATACCAGTATAAAACATTCACCTGTCTGTTGTAAATACGAATTATTTGATTAATACCCAAGAGATGATGAACCGCCTCGGTGGTGTAATAGTTAGCTCGCTCGTGGGTTGGAGCTCCGGTCAGGTCAAACCAAAGACTATACAATTGGAATATGTTGCTTCTCCGCTAAGCACTAACCATTAACATCAAAAACTGGTTGGCTCGGAATCAGAATAATGTGCCCGGGTGGTGCGCTATGTCTTCGCGGACCGTTATTTTCAGTGAGTTAGCACTATTAAAATCCAACTAAGCGCATTGGTCTAGTACAAAGCAGACCTCATTATCCTCTCATTGAAAATTAACTTAATCTCGCCATGATATAGCTGCCATTGCCAAACCAGGAAAGTAACCGGTCATTTATATATGTGTGTTAGGGGCATCGATTTTGATTCTGTTTCCACGATTTTTAAATATGATTTTGGAATTGCTCCGATGGTGTGTTTTTTTTTATAATTTAACCAGTCTCTCGTAGTCTTACATGAACTTTACAAGGTCTTTTCTTTTGACAAAATTGTGTGAATTAACAATTTGAAATATCTTAATATCATGTTACAATACAAATAACCAGGCATCAACCTAAAGATAATAGTTTTCAATCAAAATAGTAAAAAGTCGGCGGAATACCCATGAGCTCTCTGACTCTGGATTTATATTTTCTCACTTTTGAGACAGACCAGTTCCTATTTTTAGCGATGTGAGATTTTCTTATCTTGCACTAGTGCAAGACAAAAAAATCACGTGCGTTTTACCGGCAAATGCATGCTGTACAGTTTATGTCAACTACCCCCAATTCTCCATGCTTTTCCTTCTTAAAATAAACAATTAACCACGATTCTACTACATAAGTATTTTTAAATTCATTTATGTATTATATTCTGCTAGCTAACGTGCACCTTTCACGGTGTTTGATTCTTTTTTCAGGCTCTCTTCCAGTCAATGTTTGTTTACTTTGAGTAAATAATAGAGTGCTCTCCCTTGTTAGTAACTAACGTAAAGAAAGAAATTACCCCCCTTTGACCAAATTCAAATTTGTTTACAGGTATTTATCTCTGTTGTAGTAACATTTATAATATATTTATTGAATACATTGTACTTTATGATGAAATACCTTTGAAATACTGCCGAGATACGGTTGCATATGGATAAATCGAATATTTACTTCAGCAATGGAAAAATAAATTGCGGGAAAACGCTCGATGGAATGTAAATAAAAACAATTAGGTGTTTAGTGAGAAATAAAATCAAACACCGGAAAAAGTACAAGATAGGGAAATCTCCGACACCCTTGGGTAATAGTACAATCGTTCTCTAACTCGGCAAGCCTCGTAAAGAGAACGATTGAAATCTTACCCTCGGGTGTCGGAGATTTCCCTATCTTGTACTCTCCCCGGTGTTAGATTCTATATGTCCATGTTGAGTTGTTATCATATCTGTGAACGTCTGTAGTTTTTGATTTGAATCTGTTTCTATTGTTTCTTTATGCAATTTTGGTTATTACACTTTAAGTTTTCAAAAGATAATGTTTTCAATCCAACTTGTGTGTCTCCCGAACCATCATCTGGATTTCCACCGGCTTCTTAATTCTGTCGTTAACGTTTCATGTTTTTAGACTTTGCAGTCTGCCAGAAATATGCTTCGTGTTTTAAAAAAGGGATCGTCATGTCTGTGATCGCATTGAAGTTTGATTTACCTTTGAAATCAGTGCCTATCATTGCTAAAGTGGCAACATTATCGATCAAGTTTGTCAGTAGCTTGTGACATGTCGTTTCTTTTCTTCGGGTACTTCCGTTACCTCTACCAAGAAAACTGACCACCACGATATCAGAGAAATATCGTTAAATACATTTACACAAATACTTACTGTATACATCAATCTATATTTAGGGGGAATAAGGATGTAATGTAACACATAAAGCATGAACATGAGATATGATAAGTACTTGTTTAATTTAGTATCCCAAATACAATAATGTATAACTGAACAGAGCCAATGACAATTAGTGAAACAATCAACGGCTTCTATCTTAAGCTAATAACTATAAATATACATTTGCAGTTTTGACTTGGCATTGACCTTAGAATGTTTCTGTCCATTCTGTGTTATCAGCTGATAATATTCTACTAATAGAGGGTGTCCTAAAACATCGTTTATTAAACATTATTTAACAGATATTTATCGTGACGATTTCAATAATGAGGAAACATTTTTAAATGGCAGAAATTGACGCTCTGGAGAAATGTGACAAACTACAGAGTAAAATTAATTAACTTTATTATCATCTCCATGACGTTATTTCTATCCAAGATGATGGAATCAAATATAGCAGGCACACATTCTCCGGTCGTCATCACGCACTGGTTGGCCATCCCGGAATATCAATTTCTCAAATTGTAATGTACATGTAACTTTTCCCTTTTATGTAGGTGTTTTTCTTTTTCATCACCGATAAAACTTCGACTAAAAGAAATTGACTATGATTCTAATATAACCTCCTTCTTTCGCTTTGTTAACAAGCGAGCGAGTTATCCATTCGGTATAATCTCATTAGCACATGAGCCGGTGAATGTGACTGACTTTCCATTGGCAGCATAAATTGTAACCGAGAATAATGCCGATAGAGGGCGGAGTATTATTCGAGTTACATAAATTGTGTGCAACATTTTCCGCAAGCGTAAATATAAATTACCGTTTTCCAATCAAAGTATACTACCGTATTTGTACTCCTAGACATATCAGAATCGAAATAAATTATGGAAGCCAGAATGTGTTTTGAGTTTTAACATGGATTGGCGGATATTAGTCAATTTTATCCCTCGCTTCTGGCTCGGGATAAAATATTAATATCTGCCAATCTATGGTAAAACTCCCAACACATTCTGGCTTCCATGATTTATTTCTTAAATAACACGGATGTTGACTCATGTGAAACAGAAACTGCTTACATGTAAAGAGCATGTACTGGCATTTTTGTGAGGGTCCTTGATGCTCTTTTGTGCTTAGTGTTTTGTTTTGTATTGTCTTTGTGTTATGTCTTGTGTCCATTCTTGTCACTTCGGGTTTCTCAAACGTTTAAATAGGACGAATTATGCAGTAGTGGAAATGTTTTTGAACAAATGTTAAGCTTCCGAACATAAACGTTTAAAGACTCATTTTGAAAATAAACATATACATTTTTATTTAGATAAAACTTATGTATTAACTGTGATGGAAGATCAATGTAACATAGGCAACAATTTTATTTCATAAACTTTACAGTTTGTTATCGCTAGTTTATATATGTATCGCCATTGGAGATCCAATTATCAAGAGGCAGGTTGCGATCGTATGAACCTGTTTAACACTGCCACATTGGTATGCCTGTTCAAACCAGGACCTGGAATTCCAAACGTCACATGTCGTGGGTTTTTTGTGTTCAGTGAATTCAATTAAAATGATATGTGGTTGTTCGCTTTGTTGATATTAGTGGCATTGATTGATGACGATCACTGTTTAAACTTTCTTTTCATAAAGCAGTAGATAATCAGTAATGAAAACGTAGGCATCACATTCGGTACCCTCGACGCAATTCTGAAATAATATTCACCAGGAATGCTTATAATATCTGCTCAGTAATGATATTGTCTATTATTTAGAAAACGGGGTAAACATTCGAAAATGACAACAATTGTGTAAGCATTTAAATAATTGCAATTTTAGAATAATATAGTATGTCATTCTTTGGAGAACTAACAGTTCACACAATGTTGGTTTAAAAAACTATTTAGGATATAACACGGATATAACCGTATCGGTGGCGTAATGGTTACCGCGCATGTCTCGAATGCAGTAGATCGTGCGTTCAAGCATCGATTGGGTCAAACTAAAGACTATGAAAATGGTATTTTTGCTTCTGCTCTAAGCACGTGACATTAAGGAGAAAGAGCAAAGACTGGTTGACTCAGGATCAGGATAATGTGTCCGAGTGGGACGATCTGTATAACCGCGGACGACTGTTGTTTCAGTGTGCTAGCACTATGACAAAGCGCACCTCATCATTATCTCGTCGAAAATTAACTAGTTCTCGCATGATATAGCTGAAAAATTGATGAGTTGGCGTTAAATAACAATATTTCACTCACTATAAAACCGATACAACGTTATTGTGAAATAGAACCTAGATTCGCATCTCAAATCTATAGCAGGTGTTATAGGAACTTATAAAAGAAATAATGAAATTAACTAATTAATATTACCAATTGAGGCGTAAGTTGTTTTAAAGGTCCCAAAAAGTACCTAATATGATAATAATAACGTTGTTATACATATAATTAGCACATCATAAATTGTGTTACTGACCAATTTAGTATTCTTGTATGCTTGCATATTAGAAACATTGATAATGATGTATATAGACTTATATAGAACAGCATATATTGTGTTGTGCTTTTTTCTTCGTCTTGTGTGACATGTATTGCCAGTTTCTCTGAAGCGTCCATTTTTGATTGCCCGTTCGGTATTCTCTAAAGTTTATATTGAACAAATTAAAACAGTTGTAGTTGATTAAGCGAATTTACTGCATTTTTTCTTTCTTCAAAATAGATGAAGGACTCTATCTGAATGCGATTTAACTTGCGTGATTTTATAATTAAATTAACAGGAGAAATATATATTTTTCATATATTGACAAAAAATACAAAAAATACAAAAATCAGTTGATGTGACAAAAGATTTATCACTAGGTATATAATTACATATCTGATAATCTGTTACGATATCTAGTAAATCACCTTCATTATGTAATTATAGACAGATAAATATTTGACTTTGTTGTAACACATGGAAAATACCCAAAACATTATTGATATTTTATTGTATTTGTAGTAATTTTGAAATGTAATATTTGCTTTCCTTATATTTGTCTAGGAAATTAACATCTCCATCAAAGTAAATATCCATCTCCATCTCCATCTTTGTAAATATGCTTTTGAATTACAAGTCAATAATATGATTTTTTATAAGTCAAACTTACCACTCGGTTACATGAAAATATTGATAGAATGTAGCACGCTATTGGTCCAAACCTGATCTTTTTGTGCTCATGAAACCTAATAATGTACTCATCCGTCTTCAACTTGATTCAAATATTTTGCAGGACGGATGCCACTAGAGGAGCAGGAGCTGATTATCCTTCCGGAGCAACTAAGATCACCCCTGGTGTTTTGTGAGGTTCATGTTGCTCAATCTTTCGTTTTCTGTGTAGTCGTTTGCATTGAATGTCGGTCAATGTAAGGCTTCTGATTACTCCTTTGATATCTGCAAACTGTTATTGCCCATGCGTATTCTATTTAACATTATAATAGGTGTTATCTAACTTGGGACGAAGTCCAATAAAAAATGTTAAACAATAATATGAGACAGGTGCTACCTGTAGTGCCAGCGAAACACAATCCACATTATCTAATATTTAAATCATGTAAATCCTTGGGATGATTGAAATAGAAATGTTACTTACATTTGTGTACTTTTTGGAGTGTACTGTAGTACAATGTAAGGATGCTCTTTCCATCTATTGAAACAGGCACGGCCATGAATGCTTGCAAATCTGAAAATTATCTGCCAATTTCACGCTCATTCAGTGCATCAAAATAGTGTTGAGATTTTTTGGGCCGATATATATCGGGGACGATTTTTTGTAAGGCCGAGATATATCGGGGACGACTTTTAACATTAATAACCGGAAGTAGTTCCAGATTACTGCGCATCCGATTTTCTGCAGATTTAGCCATGTATTGGTTTCCGGTGTGTCATTTCCGGTGCATGAAATTTAAGCCATTACTGATATGGATCTGGAATCAAAATATTGCTATTTCTACCATAGTTGGGACTTCGTCCCATATAATATAGTTACTTGTTAAACAAACGTTTGATTCCTTTTCGTTTTTTTTCAATTCTGCACCTCAATACAAGACGATGTCGATAAACAATTAAACAACAGTTAGTCTGAATAAAGAATCAAAACAACTCACCAACAACAAGAACTACCGCAAAATGGTACCAGTTGCTTCATAATCGAAATCATCTCTCTAACTATTCTAATCTGAATATTGATTTTTTTAACAATATCGATAAAAAAAGTAGATATCTACAATAATGTGCACGATGTGTTTCTGAAAAAACCTTCATCAGGTACGCTCAAAATCAAAAGATTGAAAAGCCATATATTTATAAAGTCTCTGGAGCTCGAAAACCTCTGGATCTAAATTGGATAACAAAATCGGCTAAGGTAACCTAAACCTAACTGTGATTGATCTTGGTTTTAATCAATTACATTATTTTTGGAACTGTAAATTTCATAAAAAAATAAATATATCTAATATGCCATGTCTGTGCCGAAGCCAACTAATATTTCATATTTTCAGATTAATATTTCATATCACTAACTGACATTTTGAACCAGTCAAAATTTGTATCTCAATAGTACATATACCAATATAATTATTAGTTTTTACGAAATAGTTTACTTCAATTTCTTGTCAGCCAAATAGCTTAGTTTATGCAGTCTCAAATAAGAATCCGATAAGACGTACGTCACTACTCGATGGGAGTGAGAGGTGATATGATATTAAATCAAATTGTGGATAGTTAAAAAAAATGTAAAAAAAAAAATCATGCTGTCCGAACAGTTCAAAATATAACTGTAAGTCTCTCTGTTCATTGTACAAATTGTCACCCTTTCACTTCATAATGCTTATTTAAACAAATGTGTGTATTATTAATGTGCATGTCCTATTCATCTTATATGTATTTTTCTTTTCTTTTCTTTTTTGGTATCTGGGAGAAGAATTTATATAAGTGCTGCGTCACTTGTTTTCTGATCCCTATGTATGTACTATTGCTATAACTAATGCAATTTATTCAATAAATATTGTTTACACGAAGTCTCTCTGGATTGTCCATTCTTGATTGTCCCTTCAGCTTTTTCTAACATTTATTTTATGGTAGAAACAGAGTTACTATCGATACCAATAAGACACATATACGCGACAACTGACTTTACTGACTTAGTACAGGCACCTAAATTAAAAACCTTGCGGGATTAAACTAGTTTTATGATCACCCGACTTCCCTCTTAGTGACATAATACGGTCATGCAAGTGTTTTTTTCACAAAATGCCAACCCTCATATAAGTCACCTGTAGAATAGTATTTATATTAAAGAGGCCAACCCTCATATAAGTCACCTGTAGAATAGTATTTATATTAAAAAGGCCAACCCTCATATAAGTCACCTGTAGAATAGTATTTATATTAAAGAGGCCAACTCTCATATAAGTCACCTGTAGAATAGTATTTATATTAAAGAGACCAACCCTCATATAAGTCACCTGTAGAATAGTATTTATATTAAAAAGGCCAACCCTCATATAAGTCACCTGTAGAATAGTATGTATATTAAAAAGGCCAACCCTCATATAAGTCACCTGTAGAATAGTATTTATATTAAAAAGGCCAACCCTCATATAAGTCACCTGTAGAATAGTATTTATATTAAAAAGGCCAACCCTCATATAAGTCACCTGTAGAATAGTATTTATATTAAAAAGGCCAACCCTCATATAAGTCACCTGTAGAATAGTATTTATATTAAAGAGGCCAACCCTCATATAAGTCACCTGTAGAATAGTATGTATATTAAAGAGGCCAACCCTCATATAAGTCACCTGTAGAATAGTATTTATATTAAAGAGGCCAACCCTCATATAAGTCACCTCTAGAATAGTATTTATATTAAAGAGGCCAACCCTCATATAAGTCACCTGTAGAATAGTATTTACATTAAAGAGGCCAACCCTCATATAAGACACCTGTAGAATAGTATTTATATTAAAGAAGCCAACCCTCATATAAGTCACCTGTAGAATAGTATTTATATTAAAGAGGCCAACCCTCATATAAGTCACCTGTAGAATAGTATTTATATTAAAGAGGCCAACCCTCATATAAGTCACCTGTAGAATAGTATTTATATTAAAGAGACCAACCCTCATATAAGTCACCTGTAGAATAGTATTTCTATTAAAGAGGCCAACCCTCATATAAGTAACCTGTAGAATAGTATTTATATTAAAGAGGCCAACCCTTATATAAGTCACCTGTAGAATAGTATTTATATTAAAGAGGCCAACCCTTATATAAGTCACCTGTAGAATAGTATTTATATTAAAGAGGCCAACCCTCATATAAGTCACCTGTAGAATAGTATTTATATTAAATAGGCCAACCCTCATATAAGTCACCTGTAGAATAGTATTTATATTAAAGAGACCAACCCTCATATAAGTCACCTGTAGAATAGTATTTATATTAAAGAGGCCAACCCTCATATTAGTCACCTGTAGAATAGTATTTATATTAAAGAGGCCAACCCTCATATAAGTCACCTGTAGAATAGTATTTATATTAAAGAGGCCAACCCTCATATAAGTCACCTGTAGAATAGTATTTATATTAAAGAAGTCAACCCTCATATAAGTCACCTGTAGAATAGTATTTATATTAAAGAGGCCAACCCTCATATAAGTCACCTGTAGAATAGTATTTATATTAAAGAGGCCAACCCTCATATAAGTCACCTGTAGAATAGTATTTATATTAAAGAAGCCAACCCTCATATAAGTCACCTGTAGAATAGTATTTATATTAAAGAGGCCAACCCTTATATAAGTCACCTGTAGAATAGTATTTATATTAAAGAGGCCAACCCTCATATAAGTCACCTGTAGAATAGTATTTATATTAAAGAGGCCAACCCTCATATAAGTCACCTGTAGAATAGTATTTATATTAAAGAGGCCAACCCTCATATAAGTCACCTGTAGAATAGTATTTATATTAAAGAAGCCAACCCTCATATAAGTCACCTGTAGAATAGTATTTATATTAAAGAGGCCAACCCTCATATAAGTCACCTGTAGAATAGTATTTATGTTAAAGAGGCCAACCCTCATATAAGTCACCTGTAGAATAGTATTTATATTAAAGAGGCCAACCCTCATATAAGTCACCTGTAGAATAGTATTTATATTAAAGAGAGATGATGACATTGACCATCATTTCAATATTAGATAGTATACAAGGCCATCGGAAGACTAAATAAGGAAGCAAAATGTAATTGTCAATATCATCTTACTTAATATGTACACAAGTGACAGTATAATTTTCAAGAAGGTGTTGACATCTTCCGGAAAAAGTATTCGAAAGATAAGTTGACACGATTCTTTAAAAATCCTTTAGTTTAACGGCAAAGTTGTAAAACGTCTTAAACTGCATGCTCGAGCGTAAAAAAAAGAGTTGTGAAATATACTGGCTCCATACGCAGGAGCGGATGGTATATTATTATCAAGATGTGTCGCTGAGAATATACGTTTTAGACAAATAGCATAAAGTCTGACTATTCATGTTCGAGAACAATATAACCCAAATCAAATCTCTCACTTTCTCTCCTTTGCTGATAAGTCGCGGGGTCACCTGTAGGTGACCTTATTTCATGAATATATAATGATATGACGAATAAGTGTTTCGACCAATCAGATTGCTCGTAGCATGCAAATAAGCTTAGTAACATCTTCATATTTTTGCTGTCGCCATTTTCATTGGCTCGTAATTCGGTTTCATCAAATCTCCCACGTTACCACATATCAGTAGAGATGAGGAAGCTAGAGATCTGTTTTAAGCATATTAGCTGGGGAGCGGTTGGTATATTAGTACCAAAGTGTATAGCTGATAAGACACTTTTCTATAGTTATCATAGCATCTGACTATACATTGCAATTATTCAGCCGTGCCGAGAAACCTTGGTAAGAGCTAAGACGTCACTATACCAAGAGATCTAACTGATATTGAAAAACAGAAACTAAAACACATTATTACAGCGATTTTTAAATCAGATTTGGTTGTGAAATGCTACCATGTTATATATCTATCGAGATAATACAACGATAGCTGATTGATATCATGTCTCTTCTATGGCGTAGACGATAACCCGTTCTATTTGATTTTCCTAAAGAAACCGATGAATAAGGAGAAACATTGGCTTATTGAGAGTAAGACCACAAGTATGTTTTATCCGTTTCTATCTGTTGTAATATGTTTTCTTTAGATCATTGATACTGTGGTGAAATTGATCAGATTAATTCTGAAAACAAATTCTAGACATGCTTAATGAAAAGTGATAATTTTGTGATAGTATTAGAAGACATAGTACAGTCAATCTTGCTTTAGTGACTACTTCTATTAAGGTATAATTTGTATTATATGACCTTAATTTTTTTCCGTTCACAGAACATTTCACATTAATTAAACCTGCATTAAGCGGCCAGCTTTATCATGTGACCATGTTGAAACGTTTCTTTGGAAAATCACATTAGACAGGTTTGTCTGTATTCAAAAACTGAGTTGCATACAATTAAGTTTATCTTGGTATTTTATGTTCGGTTTTTTTATTTGTCTGTGATCAATCCATTCTTTAAGCATTTATCAGATTATCACTGATATTTCACGATGGTCTGATACAATTTCTATTTATTACTTAAAACTATGCTGGGTACGTAGTACATTGCCCCAATTACCTTTGTTCCGCTGTCAGAGCTGCACAGCACGTCTCCGAGTTGCTGATAGGAGATGACCACTATCGATAGGGGATTGTCAGTTTACAAGCAAGAAAACAGACGATGGACCATAGTAAATGTAATGTTTGGAGATTGACACGATAATTCCACGTTAGCGACCTCTTATGTAGAATTAGTAAGCGCATTGTAGCTACATTGATTCGTTCCTACCCAACTTCCCGTGCCTATCCAATGCAAAGCAAACGACGTTGCCTTAGTTTCCAATTCATTTCTCATTTCTTTATACGTGTATATCTATATATTGTTGAATTTGTTCTCGTCGTGAATATGCATGCGATATTTGAACCTGGACGTCAAGCAACTTTTTCTCTTGTCATGCATATGCATTATGCATGACATATTTGCTACTGGACGTCAAGCAACTTTTTCTCTTGTCATGCATATGCATTATGCATGACATATTTGCTACTGGACGTATAGTAACTTTTTCTCGTCATAAATATGCATGACATATTTGCCACTGAACGTTTTGTTTTCTGTTTTGCTTTTGTTGTTGTTTTTTTCTTTTTTTTTACTTTGGTGAGTGTAGCCACCGCTACACGTTTTACGACGTTGCATTTTAAATGTTCATGTTGTAGCATATTTTGACGTAATTTATTTCATCAAACTGGGCAAGTCAACAATTTGGTAAATACAAATATAATGCAAAACGTCCGAGGAGAGACAAAACAAGGCAACTGGAATGATATGCATAAAGCATACAGGAAATTAAAACAATACTGCTACTGTTTACTGTCTGCTAGAACTTTTGCCTTTTATATTAGAGCAAACTATCGTCTCTTGTTTCACTCTAAATAAATGTGTTCCCATTTTGACATGAAACTATTTTCAATAGACATTTTAGCAAATTAACAGCCATTCAACTCGGTTATCTCCGTATAATATTGATAATGTAGCCCTCCATTCGGTTTTCATTATCATTTACTTAAATATATAAGATAAATCATTCTTGTCTTCATCTAATCTAGAACATAATGCAAATCGGATGTCATTTTAAATGGACGACATCTAAAAAAGATTGATTTTTGATTGGACAAAGGTGTTTATAGGCAGCCATGAGAAGTCTAGTTTTTAAACATTGATATTCCAGCATAAGCCATAATTGCTTAATTTAAAATATGGTAATGGACGAAAATTGTAATTATTGTAAAGAGTCATGGAAACGTGATAGTTTTATAATCTAAATGTAAATTTAAATGCACAGATTCAACAACTAATGATGTTACTATGTTTATTCTAAAGATAAAGTCGGAATTGACATCTCTATTTTATCTACATTTAAGGAGTTGCTACGGAAGAAAAGCCAACTATTTTCAAACAGTTACATATTCAATTTATTAGTAAATGTCACCTCTCTAGCCCTAGACATCTATCACGGTACACAAATAACATGTACAAAAATATTTTTAACAATCAGTTTTACACGAAATTGAAAAATTTAATAATTAAAGCGTGGGAAGCTTACTGGAGATGAATGTAAATGTCTACTAGATGAACATTGGGGCAAAATTTACACTTTTTAAATACAGTTAAATGATTTTGATTTGATTTTGATTTAGATTTTTTGTGTTTTAACGCCACTTTCAGCAATATTTCAGCTATATCATGGCGACCAGTTTTAGTGGTGGAGGAAGCAGGAGTATCCGGAGAGAACCACCGGCCATGGGCAAGCGACTGGTAAACTTTATCACTTGCGGCTGCGAGTCAAGTGCACCTTTTTTGTAATTTACAAAGCCGGGTGCAAACCCATGCCGTATTGGTGATAGGCTTGTATGAGTTGTTAGGTAATCCAACTACCTAACTCATTGAGCCACCCGAGCCCCCCACAGTTAAATGAAGGGAAACACTTTTCGCCATTTTGGATTAAAAGAATATTAATTATTCAATTTTTTAAACGAAAATGTTTTAAATCCTCATATATGAAAAATAAATAGCACTTTAGAAAAGTTTGAGTATACTAAAGCTTTATTTTCAGTATGTTGTACTGTAGATATTATTACCATAGTAACAAAATGGACACCCGTCAACTACAAAATATTATGCCCACAATGTAGCAACAGGAACAAATTAAACTTGCTTGGGTATTTGTTTAATTTGTTCCTGTTGCTACATTGTAAGTATAATATTTTGGGTATTTGTTTAATTTGTTCCTGTTGTTACATTGTAAGTATAATATTTTGGGTATTTGTTTAATTTGTTCCTGTTGCTACATTGTAAGTATAATATTTTGGGTATTTGTTTAATTTGTTCCTGTTGCTACATTGTAAGTATAATATTTTGGGTATTTGTTTAATTTGTTCCTGTTGTTACATTGTAAGTATAATATTTTGGGTATTTATTTAATTTGTTCCTGTTGTTACATTGTAAGTATAATATTTTGGGTATTTATTTAATTTGTTCCTGTTGTTACATTGTAAGTATAATATTTTGGGTATTTGTTTAATTTGTTCCTGTTGCTACATTGTAAGTATAATATTTTGGGTATTTGTTTAATTTGTTCCTGTTGCTACATTGTAAGTATAATATTTTGGGTATTTGTTTAATTTGTTCCTGTTGCTACATTGTAAGTATAATATTTTGGGTATTTGTTTAATTTGTTCCTGTTGTTACATTGTAAGTATAATATTTTGGGTATTTGTTTAATTTGTTCCTGTTGCTACATTGTAAGTATAATATTTTGGGTATTTGTTTAATTTGTTCCTGTTGCTACATTGTAAGTATAATATTTTGGGTATTTGTTTAATTTGTTCCTGTTGTTACATTGTAAGTATAATATTTTGGGTATTTGTTTAATTTGTTCCTGTTGCTACATTGTAAGTATAATATTTTGGGTATTTGTTTAATTTGTTCCTGTTGTTACATTGTAAGTATAATATTTTGGGTATTTGTTTAATTTGTTCCTGTTGTTACATTGTAAGTATAATATTTTGGGTATTTGTTTAATTTGTTCCTGTTGCTACATTGTAAGTATAATATTTTGGGTATTTGTTTAATTTGTTCCTGTTGTTACATTGTAAGTATAATATTTTGGGTATTTGTTTAATTTGTTCCTGTTGTTACATTGTAAGTATAATATTTTGGGTATTTGTTTAATTTGTTCCTGTTGTTACATTGTAAGTATAATATTTTGGGTATTTATTTAATTTGTTCCTGTTGTTACATTGTAAGTATAATATTTTGGGTATTTGTTTAATTTGTTCCTGTTGCTACATTGTAAGTATAATATTTTGGGTATTTGTTTAATTTGTTCCTGTTGCTACATTGTAAGTATAATATTTTGGGTATTTGTTTAATTTGTTCCTGTTGCTACATTGTAAGTATAATATTTTGGGTATTTGTTTAATTTGTTCCTGTTGTTACATTGTAAGTATAATATTTTGGGTATTTGTTTAATTTGTTCCTGTTGCTACATTGTAAGTATAATATTTTGGGTATTTGTTTAATTTGTTCCTGTTGCTACATTGTAAGTATAATATTTTGGGTATTTGTTTAATTTGTTCCTGTTGTTACATTGTAAGTATAATATTTTGGGTATTTGTTTAATTTGTTCCTGTTGCTACATTGTAAGTATAATATTTTGGGTATTTGTTTAATTTGTTCCTGTTGTTACATTGTAAGTATAATATTTTGGGTATTTGTTTAATTTGTTCCTGTTGTTACATTGTAAGTATAATATTTTGGGTATTTGTTTAATTTGTTCCTGTTGCTACATTGTAAGTATAATATTTTGGGTATTTGTTTAATTTGTTCCTGTTGTTACATTGTAAGTATAATATTTTGGGTATTTGTTTAATTTGTTCCTGTTGTTACATTGTAAGTATAATATTTTGGGTATTTGTTTAATTTGTTCCTGTTGTTACATTGTAAGTATAATATTTTGGGTATTTGTTTAATTTGTTCCTGTTGTTACATTGTAAGTATAATATTTTGGGTATTTGTTTAATTTGTTCCTGTTGTTACATTGTAAGTATAATATTTTGGGTATTTGTTTAATTTGTTCCTGTTGTTACATTGTAAGTATAATATTTTGGGTATTTGTTTAATTTGTTCCTGTTGTTACATTGTAAGTATAATATTTTGGGTATTTGTTTAATTTGTTCCTGTTGTTACATTGTAAGTATAATATTTTGGGTATTTGTTTTTATCCAAATAGTTTTATTCCTTTTGTAATCTTAGTTGAAATACTTTTTCGCCCGGATTCTAATACATATATGTTTTTCTATTTACCACAGCTGTTACCCTCTTGTTTAAACTAAATACCAAACACATGTTCCAATAAGTAATCATCATTACATGTAGGAAGGGAATGATGTAGTAATGTGTCTTTAGACAATGCGGTAATATATAACTTAAATTACATATTCATTGTAAGTTCTACATTCAAAACGAGTTGCAATTCTAACTTTACAGTTATAAGGAAACCAATGTTGAAAATGGAAATACTTAATGTAATTTGATATGTCACAACTTTCAGTAGAAAGCTTAACGGTAGAAAAACAGCATGTACATGGCAAACAATAGCACAACACGGTCGATATTTAAAAACACGTATGTGCTCAGTGTGTGTCACCACTACCGTTGTGCGTTCAATCCCCGTCCTTCGATAAACTTTTACAATTACTTGCTGCATGTCGATGGTCTTCTCTGGGTACTCCGGTTTCCTTCATGAACAAAGCTGATCCTCCCAACATTACTCAAATATTGTTGTACCGTTTAACAACCAAAACAAGACCAGTCCTTTCTAGTAAGTCACTAACATGCCCATTGAAAGCAAGTTGTTTTGATATTATTGTGACTATGTTATTAATATAGAGTCAAAAGGATAGTTATCAGAATAAAAGCCTTATTAGCATATAATTAGAAACACCTTTGTTTTATTTTAAAGTTATGCACAATTAGATTGCATCTATAATTAGTTTCGGTATAAATTGCATATTCAGAACTTATTATTAACCATACTACCAATATAATAGTAAAGCCACAAATCAAATATTGCTCAACACATTATTCGATTTGCATTGCATCGCGAACAGCCACACATTGTACATGAACACCGTGTCCTGAATTGTGAACGAGTAGACACACACACGTATTTCAGAACTTTGATTTTTTACAACCGTTATTATATGGGTTACGTGTATGGTGTTTAATGCCGCTTTCAACAATATCTGAGTTACATCGTTGGGTCATTATAGGAAACAAAGGCTAGTACTTTTCTTTTGTTTTGCGCATATTTCTTCGGACAAATAAACTTGATATTACGACCACTATTTCCAAGGGCGGTGTTTTATCAATACAGTGAGATTCAGTGGGGTTCAGTTTTAAATCACTAATCAGAAACAATAGATTAGTAAAATAATCGTTATATCACAAAAACAGATGGATGACAAATAATATCCAATCACAACAACCAAATTGTTTCTCAAGATTGTCTCATTCGGCAATTTTTTCATTTTGTAAATTTGCAGCTAAATTATACTTCAAGTTTTAAATTTTGCATATTGAAATTTGTTTTAATCGTAGATTTACAATTTTACTTCCGGTTTCGTTTCGTATAAATATCACACAGCTGATATAATAATTATTAATTTAATCATGACTTGCTTGCTATGTAAATAAAATAAATTACAATAGAATTCTCAGACTAAGAGCTTACAACAAACGTTTGCTGCATACTAATCAGAATCTAAAGATACCTCCATTTAAACTATGAAACAATAAAGTTTACATCCAAAACATGTGTCTTCGTACAAATGCACTTCATATATACCATAGTTGTAAATTGATAAGTGTGTTAGATTGTTTTTGTTTAATTCAATTATATTCACAATGATAACAAGTTCACAAATAAGAAACCTGTTTTAACAGTGACACTCCCGTGGGCCTATGGTGATGTTTCCGTGTTTAAAGGTGACACTCTCGTCGACTTCTGATTATGTTTTGATTGCCATATGTATAAGAGTTAAGATAATTGATAGGATTGGAATATTTGACCTTTGTAACGGATCAACAGCGACTCGAAATAGAATTGTCTAAGTAGTTGTTATATATTCAAGGTATATGACACTATATTCAAATAGGAGAGACTCATTTACGTGAGGACATTATTGTATTTGATTTTGAGGGGCTGTATCAATACGCATAGAAACTTGATCCTATTTTCTTACCCCACTGTACTATCAGATTAGTTATATCTAAAGGTTTTTTAGTGGGGTACTGCTTTGACAACTATTTTACCTATTTTGTTCCTGTATTTAAATACTGTTATAGTGACAGCCGGAACCTTTGAACCGTAATGAGAGCGGGAGGTTTGGCGCTGTAAAATCTGATTCAACCCACCATTTCTTTAGAAATGCCTGTACCAAGTCAGGGTCATTACGGTTTTCACAGTTTTCCGATTGTTCACTGATTTTGTCTGTTTATATACTTATGAGTTTTGACTTTCCCTTTGTAAGATTGTTCGGAGTTCGGTAATTTTGTTATTACCCTTATTTACTCGATCTTTAGTTTTATGTGCAGTGCTTTGTATATTATTGTTTACTCTTTTGTCCTTTTTCTTTTGTTTTGTCTGTCGTTCTTCGAAATACGGATTATGATTACCCATTTTGTATCTTCAAACTCTTCTTCTGTGTAATCATCGGTGGAGTAATTGTTACCATGATCGCTTCTAGAGCAGTAGATCGAGGGTTCGAGCCCCGATCGGGTCAAACCAAGGACTATGAAATTTGGTATTTGATGCTTCTCCGATAATCACGCAACATTAAGGAGAAAGTGTAAAGACTGGTTGGCTCTGAATCAGGATAATGTGTCCGAGTGCGAGGACATGTCTATCCGGGAACAGTTGTTGTAGTTGCTACTATGAAAATCCAACTAAGCGTGTTGGTCTGGCACACAGCGTACCTTATCATTATCTCATTGCATATGAACTTGTTTTCGGCATCATATAGCTGATAAATTGCTGAGTTGCCGTTAAACAACAATCACTCACAAAATTGATAACCAACATATAGATATTGTGGTACAGCTACAATTACAATTAACATAAACTAATCCGGCAATAACATGTTCAGCTCTTATGGTAATAAACTTGATGTTAAACAACAATAAATTTCAATACATCAATTAGAAGGTTATCAGCTTATATGTCAACGTTTTACGTATATGGAAATTTTAAATTGATGGTAATTTGATTATTGGTATTAAAAGATCTTATTTTTATTACATTTCAGGAGTAAAATAAAGAACAATGTACAGATATAAGAAAGATTTGAAGATACTAATTGGGTATTTAGAAGCCGCAAAACAATGTAGTTTGTTATTGTATAATGGATAAGATAAGATACTTCAATATAATGATGTATTGTATATCCTCCTTGGTCTGGAATTAGCATTCTCCATCACGGTGTTTCTGGAGTTTCTCTTTTCGTTAAATGTTTACCTTGGTCTAATACAGGAATGCTTTCAGAACATTAATAATTACATGTGTATCTTACAATACGTATGCATTTGTTTTCAGCTTCAACATTTACTTGAAAGAATAGCCATATCACCCTGAAATATCCTGCAGCTTTCGGTGACACGGAAGTGCTACAAATCTAATAATAACGCTAGCAGACAAAGCCGTACATTGTTGTACTTTTCTGTCAGAAGAAATTGAAGATACCAAAGAGGTAATCAGAATCCGGAAATCGAAGAAGGACAGATAACAATAATAATATCGTATTATAATGACGTTCGTACAATACGTAATATTCCTAATGGTCATTAACACTTCACTAATTACTTGACCTACATTCCAGCTCTTATCATTGACATATTTCTTTAGAAGTAAAATAAATAGATTTAGTTTATTCTAGAGATTCTGATTATTTTTTTCTAACCAACTTTAAGGTTAAATGGTGTAGCCATCAATGTTTTATTATATAACAGTAATAAGAAAATTAGAGAGAGAGACAATCCCTGGCAACCGGAAGTGTGTCCGATTTCGATTTGTATTTTCATACCGGTGTCATAGAGTAAACATTCCCCCATAGTAGATTAACCCCCCGGAATATTTACTATATAGTATTTATTCCGCATAATAAACCTTCCTGCCTACTCAAATACTGCAAAATGGCTCCGTACATTTATTTTTACCTTTTAATCATAACCGGATATAATTAATGGTATATAACAATTAAAATTAACACGATTGAGGTGCTAAATTCCGAATCAATAGTAATTATCCGAATTAAGGGGAAACATTTACTATTTAGCAAAATATCCGGGGGGAATGATCGGCTATGGATGGGGGAATGTTTGCTATATAGTAAAGTATTCGGGGGGAAGGTTGACTATATAGCAAATATTCCGAGGGGGATAGAAACACATTCCGGGGGAAGGTTTGCCATGCGGAAGGTTTCTATACAACACCGGAACTCATTTTGCTCTCTTATACAAAACAATATACAAGATAGAATAATGCAATCGAATCGATTTAGACAGCATGACATTTTTGAAAAATGTGAAATGTTGATGCACGTAATGACAAATTTTAAACATGACGCTCCGTTGGTATTCTCGGGATAAGTGGGCTGGAGTTGGGTTATAGTGCTTAACACCACATTCAATATTAATTCAGCTATTTCATGGCGGTCAGTTGTATTGGTGGATGCAACCGGAATATCCGGAGAAAACCACCGACCTGTCGCAAGTCACTGACAAGCTTTATCACATAATGTTGCATCGAATACACCTCGCGATAAACAAAAACAATTATTGCTTTCATATGAACATCAAGTGGTCAACTCCTGAGAGCTTGTTTTCTCTTGGGTTAAAGATCTTAGAGAAAACACACTCGGGTTGACAACTATTAATATCCACTTCATATGAAGCCAATAGTGATATACTGTTTTCTATAATATTATAATATATGAAATACAGCAAGGTTATTCTCAAAGTATATGAATATTTTGGTATTTTTGTCCGTGTATGTAAGACTTTATCAAAAATTGCTTCTTTTGAGCTCTATTATTTTTAAGTGAAATAGCATACCGAATAACAGAGTGTGCTGTCTTTGAGCATTACGTATTGGATGACAATTAATATATATCTCCCAGACATAAACAAATAAGCTAGAATTTAATATTAATATTAATAAAATTATACGTAAAATAAAGTCTCCCTTTTGTACTTATTGTTTTTTTTTGTTTTTTTTTTATGACGCTATGGGAATTGGGCATTGTTTTCAGATATAATACTATTTCTGTAAATTGAGTATAATCAAGTTATCTTATGTTCATTTCCAATTCATGATTGCATATAAACTAATGTAATAAATTAAATGATACATTAACGTTTAAAGCTTTAAATACTGACCAATAATTTTATGCATGAATGAATTTGTTGATGGAAATATAAAATATAGGATTATTAAATAATGACAATAGTAAATTAATATTTGTTAATCAAATTAATCGGACATTTTAACTCAACCTACTGTGATTCATTGTTGTCTTTGTAAATATGTTCGTGAAATTGTTTTCGTGATATTGTCATTACTTACGACCTACTATATCAAACGCGGTAATCTAATATATATATTGTGTTAATGCAGACCTCGATACCAGTTTTAACGTGTCGTCTAATACCCGAAAATGCTAACTTTGTAAACACTTTGGGGAAACCAAAGGGGTAAACAGAAGTATGAAGAAGGATAGATAATGCAAGGACAAAAGGAAAGAGGGGAAAGAGACAAACGATTATCTACAATACACGACACAGAAACCTGTGTTATACTGTTCTGTAAGAAGAGTCTTAAGATACCAAAGGGGTAATCAGAATACAGAAATCGACGAAGAACAGACAACAATAATAATATCGTATCATAATAACGTTTGTGCAATACGTAAGATTCCTAATGGTCATTAACACTTCACTAATAACTTGACCTACATTCCAGCTCTTATCATTGACATATTACTTTAGAAGTAAAATAAATAGATTTAGTTTATTCTAGACATTCTGATTAGTTTTTCTATCCAATTTTAAGGTTAAATAGTGTAGCCATAGATGTTTTATTATATAACAGTAATAAGACAATTATAATGTTTTTTTAAAGCATATTGTAGAGAGAGACAATCCATGACAACCGGAAGTGTGTCCGATTTCGTTTTGTATTTTTATATCGGAACTCATGTTGTTCTCTTTTACAAAACAATATATAGGATAGGATAGAATAATGGAATCGAATCGATTTGGAGAGCATGACATTTTTGGAAAATGTGATATTTAGATGCACGTAATGACAAATTTTAAACATGACGCTCCATTGATAGTCTCGGTATAAGTGGGTTGAAGTTGAGTTATAGTGCTTAACGCCACTTTCAACAATATTTCAGTCACATCTTGGCGGTCAGTTTATTGGTGGAGGAAATCGGAATGCACGGAGAAAATCACCGATCTGTCGCAAGTCGCTGACAAACTGCATCACACAATGTTGTATCGAGTACACCTCGCGATAATAAAACAGTTATTGCTTTCATGTGAGATGAACATCAAGTTATCAACCCTCGAAATCCTGTTTTCACTTCGTTTAAAGATCATAGAGAAAACACCCTCGGGTTGACAACTATTAATATCCACCTCATATGAAGCCAATAGTGATATACTGTTTCCTATAATATCCTAAATTATTAAATACGCAAGGTAATTGAATATTTTTGTATTTTTTACGGTGTATGTAAGACTTTATCAAAAATTGCATCTTTTGAGCTATATTATTTTTAAGTGAAATAGTATACCGAATAATAGAATGTGCTGTCTTGGAGCATTAAATATTGGGTGACAATTAATATATATCTCCCAGACATAAACAAACAAGCTTGAATTTAATATTGATAAAATGATACGCAAAATAAAGTCTCCCTTTTGTATTTACTGTTATTTTTTATTATGACGGTTATGGAAATTGGGCAATGAAATAGATAGAATATTATTTTCTGTAAATTAAAGATAATCGAATCATGTTGTGTTCATTTCCAGTTTATGATTGTATATACACTAATGTAATAAATTAAATGGTACATTAAAGTTTAAAGCTTTAAATACTGACCAATAATGTTATGCATGAATGAATTTGTTGATGGAAATATAAAATATAGGATTATTAAATAATGACAATAGTAAATAAATATTTGTTGATCAAATTAATCGGACATTTTAACTCAACCTACCGTAATTCATTGTTGTCTTTGTAAATATGTTCGTGAAATTGTTTTCGTGATATTGTCATTACTTACGACTTACTATATCAAACGTGGTAATCTAATATATATATTGTTTTAATGCAGACCTCGATGCCAGTTTAAACGTGTCGTCTAATACCCGAAAATGCTACCTTTGTAAAAACTTTGGAGAAACCAAAGGGGTAAACAGAAGTATTAAGAAGGATAGACAATGCAAGGACAAAAAGAAAGAGGTAAAAGAATATCTACAATACACGACACAGAAAACTGATTACAAAGAAAATTGACCAAAACGAACCCCATTGCCAACCATATAAACTCCAGATACTGCGGACACCTGTCGTGTTATTCATATTAAAAATTGAATGTTAACCCATGAAGGAGGTTGTATAGAGTACAATCCACCAAATGTTGTAGTCGTTACACCAACAAAGCTACAGACAGAGCCATACATTGTTATACTGTTCTGTAAGAAGAGTTTTAAGATACCAAAGGGGTAATCAGAATCCAGAAATCGAAGAAGGACAGACAACAATAATAATATCGTATCATAATAACGTTTGTACAATACGTAAGATTCATAATGGTCATTAACACTTCACCAATTACTTGACCTACATTCCAGCTCTTATCATTGACATATTTCTTTAGAAGTAATTTAAATAGATTTAGTTTATTCTAGAGATTCTGATTATTTTTTCTCTCCAATATTAAGGTTAAATGGTGTAGCCATCAATCTTGTATTATAATATGAGACAGGCAACCTGTTTGAAGGACGAAGTCCTAAAATTTCAATAATACGATGATCCGTACACGTTAGCCTCACCGCCACCGGACGCAATTAAGAACAATGTCGATGATATTGACCGTGGCATTTGATAATAATTGATAAATTTGACCAAATTGATGAAGCTGATTGCATGTTCATATTTTAGATTAAACACCAATATTCCTTTTGAATCATAGCCCATATATTATTCAATGCATTGTTACGGGTTTTAACTTGGAACAGATTTTCATGACCCCGTTCTAGTCACTCTGTGACCTAGATCCGGACACAATTTCGAACGACATCATAATAACTTTTCTAGTGTAAATTATTTAATGACAACTGTTAAAATTGAAAGAGCATTCATTCATGTACGTTCACATATCTATTTGTATATAATACACATGACATAAAAACCTTTCCTTTATTCATACCATAAATGTGTGCCAGTTTGCATTCGGAATTCCTTGGACTCTTCAATGAATAAGGTACATCACGGATTTTGATATTTTTGGATAGATCAAGGTAAGGAAAATGTATTATATTGACTGTTTTTGTTTTAATTTCAATGTGTTCTACATATGCATAAAACCAGGAGATCATATTCTTTCCAATTACAGGCATAAAATAACAAAATATGCGAACCTCAATGAATTTTAGCGATAGATTCCAAGTGCAATTGTCTATCGTTTTCTGTTTACAAATATGAAAACCCGTCGTTTGCAACATTCAACAACTGCGCATGAATAATTTTCTCCCAATACACGAGTAATTTAGCGGGGTATGTATTTATAAAAGCATTTTTTTAATTCATGCTTTGAAGGAACAATTAGGGGACATACTTTTTATTTCGTTCGTAATTGTGTCCGTTCGTAATTGCGTCTGGTGAGGCTATTATCTTTTATTTTGAATTATGGCGTTCATTTTACCTACGCCGCTCTTCCATCGGTAAACTGACGAGTTCTGTCCCCTGGCTCGTACCTCGGCTAGATTGAGACAGATTGAGTTAGTCTATTACATCGGGAGTTTCGTAGAAAGAGATTTTTTTATTAGAATATTATTAAAAGTTTATTTCGATTTTGCATAGAGTAAATAATCAAAGAATTGGGAATTTTTCATTGAAATAGATTTCTTTTGCGTTTCTAAATTATCAATTGATCTATTTTTTAAACTTCCGGTGAGCAGATTTTTAGCTATCAATATAGAAGGAAAAATCGGACAGCTTACCGTTAGAAGGACTTCGTTCTTTATAACAGTAATAAGAAGATTAGAGAGAGACAATCCCTGGCAACCGGAAGTGTGTCCGATTTCGATTTGTATTTTTATACCGGAACTCATTTTGTTGTCTTTTACAAAACAATATACAGGATAGAATAATGCAATCGAATCGATTTAGAGAGCATGACAATTTCGAAAAATTTGAAATTTTGATCCACGTAATGATAAATTTTAAACATGACGCTCCGTTGGTAGTCTCGGGATAAGTGGGCTGGAGTTGGGTTATAGTGCTTAACACCACATTCAATAATAATTCAGCTATTTCATGGCGGTCAGTTGTATTGATGGATGAAACCGAATACCCAGAGAAAACCACCGAGTCACTGACAAGCTTTATCACACAATGTTGCATCGAATACACCTCGCGATACAAAAACAATTATTTCGTTCATATGAACATCAAGTTGTCAACCCTCGAAATCCTGTTTTCACTTCGTTTAAAGATCGTAGGGAAAACACCCTCGGGTTGACAACTATTAATATCCACCTCATATGAAGCCAATAGTGATATACTGTTTTCTATAATATTCTAAATTATTGAATACAGCAAGGTGATTCTCAAAGTATATGAATATTTTTGTATTTTTTACGGTGTATACATGTACGACTTTATCTAAAATTGCTTGTCTTGAGCTATATTATTTTTAAGTGAAATAGTATACCGAATAATAGAATGTGATGTCTTGAAGCATTAAGTATTGGGTGACAATTAATATATATCTCCCAGACATAAACAAACAAGCTTGAATTTAATATTAATAAAATGATACGCAAAATAAAGTCTTCCTTTTGTATTTACTGTTATTTTTAATTATGACGGTTATGGAAATTGGGCAATGTAATAGATATAATATTATTTTCTGTAGATTAAAGATAATCGAATCATGGTGTGTTCATTTCCAGTTAATGATTGTATAGACACTAATGTAATAAATTAAATGGTACATTAACGTTTAAAGCTTTAAATACTGACCAGTAATTTTATGGATGAATGAATTTGTTGATGGAAATATGAAATATAGGATTATTAAATAATGACTTCAGTGAGCATATATTTGTTGATCAAATTATTTGGACATTTTAACTCCATACATTGTGATTCACTGTTGTTACTGTAAATATGTTTATGAAATAGTTTTCGCGATATCGCCATTACTTACGACTTACAATATTAAACGGGGTAATCTAATATATATGTTTTCAATGCAGAACTCGATGCTTGTTTCAACGTGTCGCCGAATACTCAAAAATGCTACATAAAAATCTTTGGAGAAACCAAAGTGGTAATATGAAACGGGAACACGAATAGACAGTGTAGTCCCAAAGGGAAAGAGGAGAAAGAGACAAACGATTGTTCACAAAACACGAAAACTGCTTATATAAAGAAATGAGGAAAACGAACCCATTGCCAACAATGAAAAACCCAGAACTGCGGAAAGGGTAAACATTCTCTGCTCCACTAGTGACACCCGCCGTATTACTTATATTTAAAATCGGAGGATACCGAATGAAAGAGGAAAGGAGGACGGGAACACGAAAAACGGAAAATATCCATGGTCACCTTTGACACAGAGATTACATGAGGGTTAGCAAAGTTATGGCAGCGACCGCCAAATTGAATGCATGTGTACAGTGTACAAAGCTACATATAATATTAATGCAATAGTACAATGCAACCGCCCTAGAATTGGGGCTATGGGTGTGTTTTCGTCCTTTTTTCTTCCACTTTAAACGACAATAAAAACCGCAAAAGATCTACTTCAGATTGTGTAGAGTAGAATCCACCAAACGCATGAGTCGTTGCACCAGCAAAGCTACAGATATATTGTAAAACATTAGTATTTAGTTGAAATCAATTTAGCATGTTAAACACCACGTAACTATCAACAATATGTCCCTTCTATCTCGACGGGCAGTTCAATTTGCAATGAAAACACAAGTCCTCCGAGAAAATGGCTGACCTTCAGTTAGTCACTTGATCAAATAAGATTGTATCCGGCTAGTGCTCCTCGCCATGGGCAAATAAGCAGACCCATAAATATAAGCGGTGATAAGCACTGATCACATATATTTTTTCGCCGCAAATCCCCTATTTGCATTTCGAGAAACCAAATCATAGTTAATATCAAAATGCAAAATCATACTTAAGTAATAAAATTGACAAGCATAGAAAGATTATTGCATTTTAGTTTCGAATAAGTGCATATATAAAAATAATATCAATAATGCATTTTATATCATTGAAAGATTGAACGAACGGAATGAGCAATAAGTAATTCACCACCTGGGTAGATTTATATACATAATACTGATCTATGTCGGAAAAATTATTGTAATCTATTGAAGTTACGAGAATGTGTTTTAATTTGGGCTGATATTTCACTAATGCATACTAATTACGCCATAAGCGTTCAGTAACCCATGGTATATTTATACATTATCAGCATTCTCACCGGCCTCTACAAATGTATAATTTAGTTAAAGGCTTTTCTACAGCTCAAATTTCTACACTATAGTTACTAGATATCTAATTAATAAAAGTGATGTCTTTTTTTTCACTGTGAAACAGAAGTGGTTTAAATCACGTATTAACTAGAATTATATCCTATAGGGTTACAAGACTAATAATGAACCATCGGTAAAACGATAATCTAGACAATTCACAATTGAATTAAAATTAGATGGGTTTTTTGTAATCTATTTTGTATTTTGTAATTTTTTTTATTTTTTTTTCTTTGCTTTTTTTTTATGATTTTGGGGTTTTCTTTGGGGTTTATGTGTTTCAATTTTTTTTTTGCTTTTTGCTGAAAAAAATATGTTTTTGCTTTGTTTTATTTTGTTTTTTTATTTTTCTTAAATTTTCCTTTGGCGATAAATTAACATCTAAGAATATCTCGTTTTCTTTTAACATTTCAGGTTTCGTATTTTCAATCGACCAATCAGCGATGAGCCTTCTAAATCTTTAGGTATCAAAGCCGAGTAAGAGCTGTTGTCCGATGGGGTCAAATAGTGCCCGATACAACCAGATACCAAGTTTTGTGTCAAATGTTTACAGTATATTGTGTTCCTCCATACTATATGTGACAGTTTTTATTTTAGATTTGCATTGATATTTTGCTACGACTTAGAAAATGAAACTGCAAATCTAAGAAATATTAATATCTATTTGAACTATGACTTAAAAGCAGAACAAGAATCAAAGTATTGCTCATTTACTTTTAAATGGACTGAATTGGTGTAATCATAAATAGAGTCAAGCCTCCATGAAGAGGCCAATTTTATGACAAGCAAAAATGGTTATCTTAAAACAGGTGACCTCCTAAAAGAGGTTCAAATACATATAAACTTTTCTATGACAGGACAAGGAATACTAATACAGGTTACCACATGGACAGGTTTGTCTATACCTCTCTTCAACGGAATATACTGGCCTACTATGACTACATCGTCTATATTCTTTTTGTATTTGCATGTGTTCTTTATCGTTGTGATATGTGATAGAGTGAACATTTGCCTTTTTTTTTTTTTTACTTTCGTGTACTGTTATTGTTCATAATTTTTCATATTGAATGTTTATTTAAACATTTGTTCACCTATAAAGCAAAGGATATGACATATACAGCTAGGTCTGCTTAATACCTTCACCTACATATAGAAATAATACTTTGACCTACATATAGAAATAATACCTTGACCTACATATAGAAATTGATAATGGGTGACGGTAAAGAGAGAAACTTTATGACACAAGACATTATTTCAATTTTCCCATTGTGAACTTTCTATTTAATGTAGCAGAATTGCAGCGGCATCTGCATATGGGATATTTTTGTAGGTCTTTAACGGTTATGTTCTATATAACAATAAAACCCCAGATATCATATTTAGTGCACACGATACGTTTTTGGAATAATCTTCATTATTATACTTCGTGTAAGTTTCTGTAGTGATATTTGGTATTTTAATATTTTGGCATATTACCTGGGTAATATTTTGGCATATTACCTGGACAATTAGACACTCAGTATAATAATGATATTAATGTGGTCTTGTCCAGGTACACAATAATGTAATATGCCAAAATATTACCCAGGTTTGAGAGACATATTACCCTCCCCTTCGGTCGGGTAATATGTCTCTCAGACCTGGATAATATTTTGGCATATTACCTGGACAAGACCACATTATTATATAATTATGTACGCTCAAAGACAAAATATTTGAAGGCCATAAAATTTAAAACAAATCTTTCGGAGCAAGAAAACGAAAGAGGGTCTAAATAGAATAGCCAGATATCGGCTACGGTCACCTATGCCTGAGGGAGGAGTGCCTTAGATTTAATAATAATTAGATGATTTTGGAACTGTACATTTCAATATGAAATATATCTAATAAACCATGCTAATACATATAAATCGCTTAACATTCATTTCTGTGTCAAAAATATGAGCATCAACCAGCTACTGAGGTCGCAGTGCATCTTCAATCAAGAATATTCTGTCAGACAATTGTAGAGGAGTGATGCAGTGGTGGCTTCTGGTATTAGGTCATATATAGCATGTAGAATGTAAATATATAGCTACAAAAGGAATACAGTTTTAGACACGGAAATGGACGAACACGACTATGTATATTTGAACATTTAAATATCCCTGGCTTACTGTTTGTACTCCCCATTTTTTTAATTAAAATGCAAATGCTAAAAGGAAAAACAAATACAGACAGAACCTAGATCATGATAAAACTCCCGACATATTTTAATTCGCTCATGCATATTAACGAACAAATCACAAACATCATTCCTAAGTGAATTCATGTATTCATACAGGACCGTGTTGCATATATAAAACATCAAAATTATTGCATTGTTTCTTGTCATAATTTTGCTTCCGGACAAAAAACTTAAAACAACAATCTATCAACTATGACGTTTTTAACTTGTCGTTTTCCGTTGACGTGGTTTACAAGGAACGCTGGTGACATTGACACAAGGTGGTTACTGATTTATTTTACGATTTTGTGTACATTTTACTTGTTTGTGTAGTTAAAATCAAAATGCCATTAAATTAGAAAATTTCAGTAATTTAATATATACTGTTAAAAAAAAAAAACGCATGACCCTTTTTTATTTTTCAAAATGCAAATTTTGTAATTAATCAGGTAGAATTAAATGGCCAATTTAATCATTGATCCTTTAAAGGTAAGCGTCAAATTTTAAATGCCTGTTCATTATATTTTGCTCGCTGCCAAATGTGGCTCTGAAAAATGAATGCCCATGTATCGCCGCGAAAATTCATTAACGTTTTACACGCGACCTTTGAAATTAATTCAACTATTAAACAAAAGCGTATAAAAGAACCAAGCTTGAAGATTGGTTTTTATCAATTAAATTGAAATGCTGCCATGTCAAGGTTGGACCCTGCCACTCGAAATATCGATATCGGTCGTCTCCAAGCCGGACAGTAACAAAATGAAGTTGCACGAACTCTGAACGTTAACCAGAGCACCATTTCGCAGCTGTGGAGCAGATTCCAGCAGACTGGTTCATCTAATGACCGCCCGAGTAGTGGAATACCTCGCATAGCGTCTCATGGGCAAGATAGTTACATCCGGGTCTTTTATCTACGGATTCGAACCGTTTCCACATCAACCACTGCAGTCGGAATACCTGGATTGCGGAGAATCAGCTCGCAAGCCGTCCGCAACCGGCTTCGAAAGCATGACATTAGACCCAGAAGGACATATTTCAGAGCAGTATGGACGCGGCTATACAGACGTGAAAGAATCTGTTGGTGCAACAGATTAAGGGGATGGACATTTCGAAACTGGCGCAGAGTTTGGTTTAGCGACGAGTCCCGTTTTCCCCTGCACAAACGAGATGGCAGAATACGAGTATACAGGCGCCGGAATGAACGTTTCTCTTCCGCCTGTGTTCAGGAAGTGGATAGCTATGGTGGATGTAGTGTCATGATGTGGGCGGTGATGTCTTATGATAGCATAACATAAATCGTGCATTTCCCGGTCAATTTGACAGATGTAAGGTACAGAGACGAAATTCGCCAACCTCATCTCATCCACGTAATTGACCGACAGAGGGAGTTATTCCTACAGGACTATGGTAGGACACACACAGCGCGTTTAACAATGGACTACCTTGAGCAGAATAACATCAATGTGCTACCATGGCCTTCCAAATCACCAGATTTGAATCCGATTAAACACCTTTGACACCATTTGGATAAAGGTGTGCACCCGCGTCAGCCTCCACCTCAGACACTCGATCAACTCTGCCAAATGTTGCAACAGGAATGGCGAACAGTACCACGAAATAATGTTAGAAAATTGATTGAGTCTATGCCGAGGAGGTGTAGAGCAGTGTTGGTCGTGCGTGGTGGTCATACACGGTACTAACTTTAAAGTGACCGGAAGTGTGCTGAGCTGTAATCAACTGACTTTCATACACTAATCATTGAAGAATGGACTGTTAATTTTACAATAAAAAAACATTCTGAGTAAATATATAAGTGTAACTGAACAATTTGGATTTAAAGTACATGTATTAAAATATCCGAAACACCTTATGCGTTTCTTTTTTTGCAGAGTGTATATTGCATCACCGTCTAGTTATCCATGTAGGAAAACAACTGTAAACATGAAGGTTGGTGGATTTTGTTATGACATGCATTTCCATCACTGACTCCCACTTCAAAATATAAGTTAGATTGTTCCTACTAGATACGAAATAATTCATGGACACACCATAGTTTGTATAACGTTTCAACATGGGTAACATTATTTTCGTTCCATTTTATCCCTTACTGTCGTTCGGGATGAAATATTTACGGACAGAATGTTACACATGTGAAAACTGTATACACAATATGGCTTCCATGAATTATTTCTTAAATGTTAGACTTCAGAATAGTGATTAATGGCCTATGGCGTGCAAAGGAATGCGCGAAATATGCAACTTTAATTGGAGATGTAGCATTATATGGGCGAAAAGTATGATATATCTGACAGGGTGTCATGTAGTCAAAATATAATGAATTAAACGGATTGTGTTTCAATACATTTAAATAAACATGCGTTAATGTCTTCTTCTTTCATATTTAAAACTATTCGGCATACGTTATCTGTTAATATTGAAAAATACGTTTTGCGTGTAAACAGATTTGTCAATGAAAGTCTTGAAATCAGAAATCTGTCATTGTATAGACGCGTTAGCAATTTGTCAATATATCTAAAGCCAACTGTAATTTGATTAATTGTTACGAAACGTGTTTCTGTAATTGCTCAACAAAAAAATATCAGACCAGACAATCTGTGTAATTTGATCTCATGACAATTGAGAAAAGAATGAAGAGTCTTTAGCATTTAAAAATAGTATCTTCTTACCACTCCTTTGTAAGTAACATGATGTCTGAGTTAGATCGAATTTAGTGTAATATTTCTTTCAAACGAAGCAAATGACAAAATGTTATTATTCTTATATATATCTCAGATAGAATAAGGATAATTTTCCAATGAATTTAAATCAAGATCCACACATTAATATATATATTCATCCTAAGCTCATTTAATCTTGTATTATAACAAACATATTTGAGGATGCATGGAACATTAAAACAGATAGTAAAACAGGAAGTTCCAGCTTCCCTGTATATACTAATGACATTGATTCAATAATAATAAATGTGGACGTATTAGCCTCTCCTGCCATTATGAGAACTGTATTGAAAACACATACCTCTGTATTATTGAGAAATACTTCATGATGAATACCACATATACTCAATAAACATATTGGGCATACCGCTAGACAACCTTCTAATGCTAATAAAGGTATTATTCTATATGAGCAGTCAAATTGCTTTGAACGGATAAAATTTTGCTATATACTGTTGCTGACCGAAATATAAATTTCCTGGTACCCTTTTCGCATGGTTTACCTGTTGAACTTTGAGAAATTAGTTGTAAATCCAGTTCACCTCCTGTGGACAGAAAATATCAAAATGGTCCTTCTAGGGATAATTGTATTATTTTTGTATTCAATTCAAAATATAAATGTCGATGGGTTAATGGGATATTTCTGCAGGATAAACACAGTATTAATACAGTGTCTTAAAATATAAAGTGAATGTGTACTAAGTGTAAAACTGTGGAAAAGCTCGGTGAATCTCGTCTTTATACCATTGTGTAGGTTTCATACACATAACCTTTATATTTTAAGACACTGCACTAATAGTGTCTATATATCACAAGTGGGAGTAAGGGACCGCTCATTGTTTGCTATGCAGAAATCGTTATTGACATTACAATGCCTAGCAAATCATACACATCGATGCACCATGTTACCAAACAAGAACGGACATACATTGTGCTTGCTTTGTATCTATGGAACAAGATAGAAACAAATATGTGAATATGTTGGTTTTTTTGTAAATTGTCTTTGACTATTATTACAAATACATAATGCAAATATTCTCTGTATCAACGTTACAACCCCTGTATTTATTCTGGTGTTGTTAATTGGTGTAATCATGCACTTCTTAACAAATCAATACGTCATCTGACCTTTGACACTTGTCCATAAACATTCATCCTAATTTCCCCTATCTTACAAGAAAGGTCAGAAAGATCTTATAAATAAAATATATTCTTAATGAAAATCAGTTATATTGCAAGTTATTTTGACTGGTTGCTATATTGTTCATATTAGAATTGTGTTCTTTGTTATAAGGCGTTCTATCCATGTATCTTTGAATTAATGCCCAGTGAACCATACCCATGCCTTAACCTCAAAATATCAAAGACAAATTTTCAGTTGCGTAGGTTTATATATTTATAGTGTATGTTTGTGTTCCATAGGTCGATTTTAACATTGTGATGCTCAGTATGGTTTCTGAGAATAAACGATACCCATGATGTTATCATACATGACAGATGTCATGTATGAATAAATTGTTGACTCTTGTATCTAGTGTCTCTCCCGGTTTTTCATAGGATCTACGGATTCAGATTACTCCTTTGATTTCTACCAAACATTTTTTTAAAGCAGCATTTGTGAACATGCCACCACATGATAACACTATTATAGAGTTATCCAATGAAAAATCCATAATAGTATATTCTCGAATAGATATGTAAAGTTGTGAATCCTGACGACATCTCGCAAACACGTACATTTACACGTTTCTTCTGCTTCCTGATCTCTTGTTATTTCGTTTTTCTTTAATGTTATCTTTCAGTTGTGCCCTGTCTTATATCTGGATTGTCATTAAATGTATTGTAATGGTATTTTACTTTTGTATTTCCAAAGTATTGCATACCTGTAAGCGAAATATAAATATTAAGGTTGGTGGATATATTAAGCAGGTAGAAAGGCATTGACGTTTTGGAGTGGCTATCTGAAACACATGTCATTATCTATTTTACAGATTAGTGATGCAAAATCTCTTTGACTTGTTTGAAGTAAAATCTAAAAATCCATAAATTTATATAATAGCCAACTACATTGCATGTTACATGATGCAGCAAACTTCCCTTTAAGCCACATGTAGTATACGAATATACTCAGTAACTATTCAAAATGCCATTAAAATACATATCCCACAAAATCGGAACAAAAAGAATAGATGCTTAAGAAGGCCTCTTAGTCCTCAATCTCAAGATATTAAGAAATAGAAATAGACATTAGCAAATGTACCTGTAATCGCTAATGGTACGGATCCTCCATCTATATCAACTAATTCACGGTGATAACAATAGGATTACTGAGACCATTATAAGGTATTGATAGTGCAGTTGCACCTGAAGAAGTTTATTCGAGAAAAACATCGTACGCACTAAATTCGATATCTACGCTTTTATTACTATCACTGGGTCGATACCTCCGCTGGTGGATTATTATGCCGAGGGAGTATCGTCCGCCCAGTTGGTAGTGCTTCTGCACTGGAATTGTTTATTTTATGCATTTATATCTAAAATCTATATTTCCTTAATAGTGCATCTGTTAAACCTCAGGCATAGGCAACATGTGTGTGCTCTCCTCATTAAGCCCCCTTTTTTTGCTTGTTATCCGTTTTTGTGTTTGTTTTGCTTTTTCGCTTTTTTTTCTTTTTTTTTTTGTTTTGTTTCCTTTGATTTGAATGTTTTTGTTTTCTGTTTTGTCTTTGTATTTTGTTTGTTTTTTTCCTTTGATTTGTATTTTTTCCTTTTTTCCTTTTAACAACACAGGCGTTTGTCAGTTGTGCGTGACAAATCATTTATACAATTCGTCTTTAGAACTAGTGTGACGGCCTTTATAGAATTTCACGCTCCTTGCATGAACAAAACTAGTTGCTGTTTCGTATGAGCCACATTTTGTTGGAAGTGCTGTCTGGTGAGCCGTACCAAGGCAAAATATTACAAGCATATCATGTGCATTCCCTTTTCCCTGTGGCAATCTAACTGTTCGCCCATGTGACCACCCCAGTGCTACTTATTACCTATAAGATATATATTTTTGGAAACTTGTTGTCGTCGTGAATGCTCATTTAACATTATACGACAAGCAATCATTCGCAATACACATAATATAACTGTACATCATATCTAAGTAGATGTCTAAATACGAAGTGGATTTGCTCAATCAGTAGTGTATGCAATATAGTGTTAAATTATTTCGACTCAAATAGGATGAAAATATTTGTTTTTTCAATGGGAAAGCAGTATGGGAAATGCATCTCAGTGCAAATGCTACTAACATTCATATTTATCATCTTTTTGTCTATAGAGACACATATCTCGAGTTGAAATGAAGCTACTGACATTTTCCAATGAGATTGCATTTCGATTTTGGCAACTTAAACAAGTAAATCCTATTAAAGAATTAAAAAAGAATAAACCAGTAATCAGCATGTGTCAATGTCACGAGTGTTCATTGGAAACAACCCCACCGGATGATAGCACATTTATAAAAGTCAAAGTCGATAGATGGTTCTCTTTAGGTTTTTTTCTCCGGGAAATGAATATGTAAAGATATAAGATACAAGACCTAGATTTCTAATGTCATCTTTTGTGCTTACTAAGTGAAGGTTAGAAATGATTGTTCGTTTTCTTGATATTAATGGATTTGTTGAAAATCACTCTTTAAACTTGCTTTTCATAAAATGAGAATATTTGAATGTAGCATGACCCTGTATAAATGTATGGAATACCTCAGGAATGATAACAATACTTTATCCAGCAATAGACATGTGCGAAGTAAAGTATATCGGGAATTCAATCACGGCACTATTAGATTATCTTAGATTTTCTGGATGGTGTTTTATAGGTTTTGTAGATCATAGTCCTTCTTTTGGCCATTGCATTGTTTTGTACTTTTCGATTTACGGCTACCTCTTTGGTATCTTCAAGCTTTTCTCACGTAGCCAATGAAAACCTTCATACTAGAATATATAGACTATATCGTTATATAAACCATTTACAAAATAGGTAAATTTTCCTTAGGTTTGCTATAACTCGAATTAAAAAAAGGATGTGTCGCTGGTAATTCAAATCAAACTACAGCCTATCATATCAACTGTTACGTATTTAATATTGAGATGTTACTATAGAGATATAATATATTTCTACCATTATTTGCCATTCGCTACACTGACAAAAAACAAGAAGAAGAAAAAAAGTGCATCATTTTTAATAGCTATTACGTTCAGATTTGAAGAACATTTCAAATTACATAAGATTTCTGAGTAAATTGAGGATCATACAATTTGACAGTTCAATCTATTTAACAAAACAACCGGAAGCCTCCAAATTTATATTAAAGTACATAATATGTAAAACGTAATTATCTTAGATCGAGGATCTTCAATTATTGAACCCATAATATTAGAGGACTGTGTGTTAATGTATGCTTAAATGCTGTAGTTCTTTATATGAATTGTCAGATAGCAGAGACGGAAATTAATTTATTGAAATTTACAGTTCTTGAATACGACTTGCGTACAGATGACCGAAGATGGTATTGTCAATTAGATTTTGACAATTTTGTTACTATTAATACAAATAGTATGCATCCCGGTGACCTTGTGCATTAACTAGTATTGACATGATGGTAAAGGTCATGGACCCTCTTTTTTTAACTATTATTATGCATATGGCAACTTCTGTGTCACGAAAAATAACATATTATGCATTGAGTTCAAGATTATGACTCAGCGTCCTTCACAACAAAGCTGCCCAACCATTTTAATGGGGGAGGGTGTCATTTTACTTAAGCATGGTAAACACTTGTATGACAGCATCATTTCAATGAGTTTGGGTTCATAAAACTGGCTTAGCCCCGCCACTATTTATTGAAGTGAACTGTCCACGGGGTGCAGAGTCACCATAACTGGGTTCCAGTAAGCACTTTGGATTTCGGAAACGTTCGAACACGTATAGTTTTCAGAGAAATCCATTTATACAACTATTTATGTTCTTCCTAAATTCTCCTTTAGATTTCTGATTTCACGAACAAGACTGATGTGATATCGAACACTGATACATTCATCCTTGAACATCTCGATGAAATCTTCCTTTGATTTTATTTCTTCTACTACTTTCATTCTTCTTTTACCCTCTCTCTATATCTACCCTTATCCATGTTGAGTACCTTATCTCTGTTTCTTGTATACTGTTCAACGCATTCTGTATTTCATTGCCAGTGTGTTTACTGAAAAACGTGTCGACGTTATTTGTGTGTTGAAGGGTTGTGTGTTGTTTCCAGGCTTTGAGTTTTAAAGACATATGTTGGTGCTTAGTGCACAAACATGTTCTTCCAAGTGCAAATGACACTGTTAGAATGTGTGCTGGTCGGTATCGGCAAAAGGTTGCCCGACTGATTGTGATTTGGGAATTCTCCATACAAAATTTGTTATATGCAAGCTTTCGATGTAATCTGTTAATGTCCGTTTAGGCTACGTGATGCCATCTGGATTTTTCTTGACGTCATATTTATTTGGAAGTATTCTACTGTTGTCATCTCTACTTAAAAAGTCCCGAACTAACTTTCTCATCCTTCCCTGATGATCAACTAACCTTTGTCGCCTACTTGGTGTTAATTCTTTTGCCAGTCTGTGTCGGTTAAGCTTTGTTTCATTGGATATATATTTCATTCCTCGATACTTTTTCAGAATTTTGCCATTCACTAAAGCTTCAAGTTGTGCTTTTGTTTTACCCCTTCTCTGTTCACTCGCTGTTTTGATTTCCCCCAGTAACGCATTTGTCAGTTTACGCCTAATCGAAAGGTGTTACTCCTCCTTGAATAAGATCAGAATATGCTTTACCTCTAGGTGTTTCTGGAACGGTTTCCGATAAATTTGTTTTCTCATTTGACTGCATGCTTTTCCTTTTTGCATGTGCTTTTCTCTGTACTTTCTTAAGGAGGACTTTGTATTTGTTCGTGATTTTCTCATTCTCATTTGATAATTTCCGTATTTCTTGTCTCTGTTCTTTTATAGTGTTTCTCACTCTTGTTTTTCCACCAATACTTTTTCCAGCTGAAAAGGCCATCTTCACCACCAGAGATTCCCCTTTCTTTTTCTTCTTCTAGTCTCGACTCCTTCTCATGCCTTCCTTTTTCATGAGATTCCTAGCATCATGATCTTTCGTGGATAGTTCTTTTGTTGGTATATAATATTCTTTTACTCTCATTTACTCTTTATCAAAATATTCTTGTCCTAGTTCTTTCTTCTTTCTCTCCCTGTAAAATCTTTGTATGTCTGCTCACGACTTTGCCATACCAGAAATCTGAAAAGGAAAACAGTTTATGTATTTGTTACCTTTAACGGTTTATGTATTTGTCTTGTTTTATAATTGCATAAACAGTATTTTCAATGAGATACACTATATGCATTTATTTTGGGATTAGGATCTCGGCATACCAATGTCATTGATCAGACATACGGACGGACTGACGTAATCATTGACAATAGCCAATTATCATTGCATGGATTGCCATATGTACCAATAAATATTATAAAATATATAGTTAAGATAATAACTGTTTCCAACGTTACTCTTGTTAAACTGCTTTGTATAGTGTACACTGTTTAAATTACCAAACAGGCGAATGTGTAATGAAGAGATCATCAATATATTATGTATGTATATCGATGGGAATAATGATTTCGGTCTTCATGAAAGTTTTTGTCTCCAATAGTACTTTAGTATGTAGACATTTGTTAGAATCGTAATAGTAAATCTTTGAAAATAATATGTCATACTACATTTGTATTTAAACATGAAAACAGACGGACGGACAATCGAAAGCACGCTAGTTGTATCTTACAACACTTTCTACTCTAATTGATCAATTCAAAATATACCAAATTCGATCAAATATAATAGTCACGTAAGAAACGTTTCCTACTTTACTTTGCAAAAGCGTCTTTTTTCTATATGCACCGGTCAAATTACCCGGTAAAACGAACGTGTATGTAATGAAAAGATATGGAAATATGTTTCAATGTGCATACGATTTATCACTTTAACCCTCATATCAAGTTCGAAACGTAATTTTTACTAAATTTTCTATATATCTGATGGAACTTACCTTGGAAATACTATATCTTCGTTGTTTTGTTTCAGTTTCGACTGTAAAACCAAAGTGTCGTCTGCAAATCAAGTAAATCTAAAACGAGGCCGGTGTTATATCTAATTTTACCCCCCAAGCAAATTCCCATAGGATATATCATAGATTCGGTAACGAAGGAAACATACACGTAGGAAATATTCTGATATATAATTGAGTTAATTTCACGATGTTCTACGATACGATCGTTGCGAATCTATTATTATATATCAGTACATAGGTGCTCTTTAAGCAGCACTTATTTGCTAAACAACGGCAATTTGTTTTTAGAAATATGATGGTAGCGAACGAGACCTTCTTATTTTTACATATGAATTCGCGTGGATGATCGAACTAAATTTCCAAGAGACATCATTTGCGTTCTTATTGGCGTTCCTATTTCATATTATTGCTTTATTATAAATACGCTAAAGCAGTAGAGTGTATAATCTTAAGTCTTTTGGTAATTATATAACATCATTATTAAGCTGTAATGTAGGAAACATCAAATCGAGGACATCCTGGTGATGAAAATTACTTGCCTGAAACTAATTGCAATGTATCTGATCTGTATTTATTTTAATGTTTTGATAACAAGAGATGACAAATCGGACGTATTTGGTTAGCTATCTAACTGCTAGGTCCTTAAGCTTACAACTTTAAAACATGCTTCATATTGAAGACATGACAAAAAGTGGTCCGATGACATTATCAACTGCAAATAATTTCTCACTGACATGTTATAGCTTAACCTTTGGGTATTATTTACCTTCCATATATAGTGGTATCAGGAAATATCTATTGAAATTCTAGTCCTTGGCTGTTGTTTTGAAGAGAGAATACGAAGACACACAAATTAAGGAATTGGTAAAGCTAAGTGAGAATCACATAGCTAGGGGCAGCACTGGTCCACAGCAGTCAGGTTGCAGGTTCCGATGTGGAGTTCTGGTATGGGTATACGGTCTCACTTTTTACTCTTCGCTATGTTCATGAATTGAGTATCAGGGGATTGTTATTTGTATATACTACAGAAGGGTGATATAAAAATGTAGGAGCCGTCGTGGTCATGATCGTATGGTAGTTGGATTAACAATTACCTGTGCAATCAGTGCATATCACCTTTAAAGTTGAGAATTTGAATCCTGAAGATAGCGAGGTGTACTCGATACAACATTATGTGATTGAGTTTGTCAGTGATTTGCGACAGGTCTTTTGTTTTCTCCAGGTACTCCTGTTTCCTCTACAAATAAAACTGACCGCCACATATTTAACTGAAATATTGTTGAAAGTGGCATTAAAGACCATAACAATAACCTTAACCCTACAAAAATGTATTTATGTACACCTACTGTAATTATCATACAAAAATTATAATAAATGCAGGATAAATACTATTTCTTGATTTTAACAAGGTTCTGTCTTTAAGTAAATTATGACAATATCAGCAACTTATAATTTAATTGTGCATTAGTTACAAAGAATATTGATGTTTTTGCCCCCTCCCCACATTGTTGGCAAAAGTTTAGCTTAATTACAATATCAGTTCATCGTATTTTGCTATATTTTATATCTTTAATTTCTGACAAAATTTCACACACATATGATTTGCTGGACCCTCAGGATACGCTGTGTTATTAAGTCCATCTGATTATTGCATCAATTTAGAATTTATAAACTATCTTTAAATGAATAATACACAGATCAAGTTTGTTCTTGTAGTTTCCTTTCAAAAGACAACATTTTAATACCTAACATCTCTGGTGAGTGACAACAGGCTCCATGCAACAGGTTCCCTGGAGCCTATTTTTTTTTCACTCCATAAAGGGGTTGTATTAAAAGCATGTAAAAACGCATAATTGTTTTATTTAAGATGGAAATGTTGAAATTGTCTATTAGATTTAGTTTGATACATGTACAGTGAGTCCTTTGACTAACTTGGCATTTTTTTTCAGAGTTGACATAAAGAAAAAAAAACAATGGATGATTTAAACTCAAAGAAGATTTAAATACCACAGAAGAATCAGCATAAACTGAAAGGAACAGGAATATTTGACTTAAACAGAACCCAGATATATAATCATACATTTGCATGATCAGAAGTAATGGATGAAAAAGAATTTTGGAGCTGTTTGTGTTGTGTAGAGTCTGTGTGTATTACATGTGGTAGTGAATAGGACACCTTATGCAAGATTATCTATGCAAAAATGTACATACATTTTTATGCAAAACAATGTGTTTGATTCCTCATAGTCGACTTGCGATTTTGGATTCAATATTTAGTGATCAAAGACAGAAAGATGTGATGAATTAAGTGATTGAATATTTATTTAATGATTCAGAAACACATGAATAATTGTAGTTTTCAGTTCAGACAAGAAATCAGGATTCAGCCATACCTACATGTACATATTAAGATGCAGTAAACACTGAAACATAATTTTGAGATCATGGAGATAATTTAATTTAATTGTTAATAAAAAAAATTGAAAGTGAAGTTGTTTCTTTTTCAGTACATTGTTTAATGACATGTTGTGTGTATAACAGTTCCCACAATTGTATGGGAAACAATATTGTTGTAGTATTATTGGTACTTGTAAAGATATGCCACATTATGACCCAAAGGGGTTTTATGTTATACACTACAATACATACACAAACTTTTGATCCATCATTTGTTCATTGGAGGTTTGGTGTTTAACACCACTTTCAAAAATATTTCAGTTACTACTTTTGTGGAGGAAATTGGAGTACCCAGAGAAAACCACACACGTCAAGTCACTGAAAAACTTTTATCACATAATGTTTTATCGAATACACCTCGCCATGCATGGGGTTCAAACTCATAACATAAGTGGTGATAGACAACGATTGCACAGGTACATGTAGTTGTAAATTCAACTACCATACGATCACGACGGCTCAAGTTCAGATAAGATGAAAGGTAATCGTTTTATTGATATTGGTGGAATTTATGATTATCACTATTTATAAAACTTTCTTTTCACATCAATCAATGAAATTAATTGGTTTGCTGAAAGTATGTTTTTTTAAATGTGTCACAGGAATCCATATGAATAAGGGTAATAACAAAATTACCGAACTCCGAGCAATCTTACAAAGGGAAAGTCAAAACTCATAATTATATAAACAGACAAAATCAGTCAACAACCGGAAAACTAAAAACCGCAATGACCCTGACTTGGTACAGGCATTTCTAAAGAAATGGTGGGTTTAATCAGATTTTAAAGAATGAATGTGAAAAGTTGGACCATATCCAAATGAATTAATTTTAGAGTCACGTGTCATTTTATACGTGTTTTGATTGGTTAAAAAAGTTAAGGTTATTTTCATATGTACTGAATCTGAAAATAGACGTCGTGTGTCGTTGTCATCAGACGATTTCCTTTTAATGAGCCACCTTTGGGGTTATATGAATTGATTTCCGATTATTTGCCATATTTTGAAAAAATAAATATATTTTTCAATATCATAGCAAAACAAAGTTTGAATTAATTTATAAGGATTGATCGAAATTAATTATTCGGTTCATTAGAAATAACCTCAATCAGGATGTACACATCCTTGCGTAAGCTGCTACGCGGGTTACACAGTGTGTACAACCTGATTGAGGTTATTTCTTCATGAACCGGCCGTTAATTACAGAACACAAATTGCGATCAATCCTTAACAAATTTGGTTGAATAGTTGATTGATTATTTTTGTAATGTCAAGTAAGCAGTGTTTCAGCTATGTACAATTTTTATATTTTCATGATGAAAATTAAGTTTACAATCAATAATTGATGGTTGAAAGGTGGCATTTGGATAATGGTTTTAAAGGAAAGAAGTATATGATTATGAAAAGTAAGTTAAAACAGTAATGGTCAACAATTCCACCAATATCAATCACTACTCACTGAAACACAAAAAAAGGGGGCAACACCATCTGATGTTGGAAATGCAGGTCATGGCTGGGAAAGGATAAATGATAGGGTCAGAAAAAATGCATTGCAACAGGGTACACCAATGACCACTCCAAACAATTGATGCTTGTTGTGAATACGACATTCTCCATACACAAGGAACTTGTTTATATTCCATCACATGGAACAGTTAACATAATCTAATTAAGAAATAAATCGTGGAAGTCAGAATGTGTTTTCAGTTTTAACATGAGTTGAACTTGGTGGATATTAATGATTTATCTCGAGCCAGAGGCGAGGGATAAAATTTACCAATATCAGCCAACCCATGTTAAAACTCAAAAACACATTCATTCTGGCTTCCATGAATTATTTTGATTCTGATATGTCTAAGAGTACAAATACCGTAGTATACTTTGATTGGAAGACAGGTATTTATATTTACGTTTGCGGAATATGTCGCACACAATTTACAGTCATCGAATTTAGCAGTGGTTCGGTGGCCCACGCCAGTGAAAATTGATTCGGACCAGTGACTTTTGCCAATTTTTTTCAATAGAATCTATATAAATATTCTAATTTTGAAGTTTTCTGGCCAGTATTAAAATTCGAAAGTCTAATTTCGAAGACTGAATTTATGCTGCCAAATTCGAGCAGACGATAATTTATCAAGATGTACATTTACGACGGGAAAGTCGGTCACATGTACATGTGCTAATGAGGTTATAACCAATCGATAAATCGCTCGTTTGTTCACAAAGCGCAAGAAGGACGTCATGTTAAGATTAGGTGTTTGTTCAATTTAATTTTTGTGATATGCTAAACCTTAGTATACAAAAAAAGTATCCAACAAACATCTCATTACAATTACACTATCTTGACAGAAATATGTCAACTTTTGAAAATTACCCTATTCATTCATTTAAACACACACTTTCTCTGTAAAAATATTTTTGGATTTGCATCAAACTTATGACACTAATAAGAATATTTTCTGTAGGTTTTAATGGAAATAATACAATAAAGTATTATACAAATAATGGTTTTCAAGTATCAAAACATTTCACAATTATTCCTATCTGAAACAGTTGAAGCATTTGTAGGCAAATTTGGCTGTGCATTGGGCGGTTCTTTACAAAATATCTGGTTTTAAGGTGATATAAAATTGGTGGCATCAAAATGGTGTATGAATACACACTCAATGTTATGCTTTGTTTTTTTCTTTTTGTGGATCTGAAATCCAAGTTAGCAGACAGCACATGCTTGGGGGGCCTCAGTTTTACTCTTGATTCTTAAGACAATCGAGACAATTGAGTTTTGTTTTATTTTCTTATTTTTCTATTGTTTGGTTGATATAACATACAATACAAAAGACATACAAAAAATGTTAATTTTTATAAGTATAAAGTGTCCTCAATTCTAGAAAATGAGGTGCATTATAAAGGTTATTAATTTGATTTGAAGGACTTCTTAGTTTATCAACAATGGTAAAGTCTTAACATTTTGTTTTACTTTATCAAAATGATGTTTATATATACATTTGTACATTTTGTATCTACATTGTATATGAAAATGAATAATTTATAATAAATGACACTCCTAATCAATATTATTAATGCAGATCCTCCCCTCTCTTTGTATCTTTCTATGATGTCCTTCTTCAATTTGAAATTTACCTACACAAATTCTGAATTTACTAAACAAATGCTAAAAAACTATTATTTTAAAACACTTTTTTTGTTTATTAAATTTTAAAAAATGCAATAGAACAACTGCATCCTGAAGACTGATCTTGTAAAATTGTTAACAGTCAACAGACTTGATCATTTGATACGATATTTTCATATGGCAAAGAATACAGGGATTGAACGTAGCAAGACAAATCCCATAGAACTCGGAAAAAGGGGGGTTTCTTGCATAGTTGGCCTTTCAATCTATTCGCACGTTTAATGAAATGAAATTCAACACTTTGCCACGCATTTTTCTTGAAGAATAGGATATCCCAAGTCCGCCGGTTCCTTCATTACGTTTATTGAACATCGGTATGCCGTTGTTCTGTTCGGTTTTAGTGGTCACGATGCTACTTTCTCTTTAATGTGATCACGTGATTGATTCCTAATAGTATTATTCTTTCATTTTGAGTAAATCATACATGATTGTATTGGTTTATGGTTTAAATGAGTAAAATTAATGCATTTTCGCGTGTATTGAACCGAAAAGGAAAAACACGTGGTTTTATGGATTTTCTATTGGTGGACAGCCTTAACATGACTGCGTAAGTTCGTCGCGAGGTTTTAATGAGGTTAGTGTTGATCAATCTTTAATATTCGATGTATCGTGTTGTGAAACGCTCTTTGTAATTTTATCCTTTTTCTTTTCGCAATTAGTTTTCGGTGCAGTGTTTTGTAGATCGCTGTTTATCCTTTTTATTCTTTTGGCCATTGTTCTGTCTGTCCTGTTTTGATTTCCCAATTGTGATTACCTTTGTGATATCTTTAAGCATTCCTGAACATTGTTTGGATTTACTAAGATGACTGTCAGATATATACCAATGACAAGTCGATTGAAAAAAACAAAGACACTAAATTTTGCATGAAGAGTTTATTTCTTAGCTCATAGTTTAAATATTTGTGAATAAGGCACGATTTTAAAATAAATGAGTGATATGATTGTTTTTTCTTGAAGTAAAAGCTGGTGTTGAATGAAATGTAACATAATCAATAACACACTGTAACATTGTGTATAATCAACATGATGAACACTTACAACTTTGTACAGTCAAAAATGAACACTTTACAATCATTAAAACATGAGGTAAATGGAAAATGTGGTATAATGATTGTATTATACAGTTAAATTATGTACATAACGATGTCACAACTTCAATTAATGAAATACCCTCAGCTTTCATTTGGGTTGAGATGTATTTTACTCATTATGAGTGATACATCTCAGGAAGAAGCGGGAAATATAATGAATATATATTGCAAACTTTAACAATATTGCTTACATGTATGTATATATATATAATGATATTTCATATTACAAAGTTAATATGGATATCTAAAATGACTGTTGAAATGGTTATTTTTAAATGGTTATTGTAAATGGTTATCTTAAATGGGCATTAAATGGTTTTTTAATGGTTATTTTAAATGGGTATTTGAAACTGGTATGTTATGCTATGAACAATTATATGCATTTCGCTGTTGCATTTTCCACTGTTTTAAATTTGCTTAATAGAGTATTTTAACTTACCAATTCCCCTCCTCCCAAAAATCATTAAGTGGACAATGTATGATTAGCTACTAATAGATGTAGTTGTATTCAATTATTTCAAAAAAAATTGAACTTAACTGCTGTCCGATATTACAGTCTGATAGTTCAGTCAATATTGATTCTTATTGCTATGCTTACCCATACTAACAACGACATGTGTTTGTTATATTCTATGCGTGTGTCTGTTTTACCCAATAGTATTCAGGTATAAATATTAATGCCTTACATGTATGATATCTTTCTATTTTATTTTTGTCCATTCGTATGCAGCCGTTTGTCTTTAATTATTTATTTGATTAATAATCTAATGATCTGAGCAAGATATACTATCACATGGCAGTTCATCATACAGAGTACAATAACCTCTGATAGCTGTAAAAGTACTAATGATAGAGAGCAATTGACAAAATGACAAAATGTCTTCCCACATAAAAAGACAATTTGGTGTAAGTATCATCATAGAGAAATGTATTGTATTTTAAAGTAATATGTTTCTTATGTCCTCAGAATGTAATCCAGCTTTATATTAGGCTGTTAAAAAATGTGAAAATTAAAAGAATGCGTTTTGGTTACACATTGATTATATATTTAAGAATATTCCCCGGTAAAATATTATTTTTAAAATCTATATCTTTCAGTAAAACAAATGCTTGCAAATTGATTTTAAATTTAAGAAAATTATTCATTATTGTTTTTAAAATCTAAATCTTTTAGTAAAGAAACTAGGCTACACTGATTTTAATATATAAGAAAATCTCCCAATATTATTTTAAAAAATCTAATTTTTTGAACTGAAAAAAAAAGAAACCCAATACATTTAAATTTGTTAAAGATGTGTACCAATTATTGATGTCTTAAAGTATTGGTTACATATATGTTGAATATATCACGTCATCTATAGCATTAGAGCATAGCACCGTGTTGTCTATCTATCTATATAGACACATCTCCTTAACTATGTTATACAACTACAGACTTGTGACAACGCGGATACGTGGCAATATGGAGCTGAATATAAATTATAGGGACTTAATACGATTTTTAGTGTTAAGTTTCCTTCCTTATACAGTCAAACCTTCCTATGCGATCACCTCTATTAAGCAGTCATCTGTATTAAAAGATCACCTTTTTTTGTCCCGACATAGAAAATTTCATATGAATTGAACCTCTTATATGAGATCACCTGTCTTGAAAGACCACTTTTTCTTTGTCCTTAAAGGTGACCTCTTAATACAGGTTTGATTGTATTTTTATCATCTATATTTACCCATCTATAACTATTTTATCAGATAATATTCTCATAATGAAATAACGACGATAGACATTGAATGATTGTACAGTCCTCGTTTCCTCCTCATCAACGTCAAAATGACGTCAAAGCATATGACTGATATGACCGAATGAATATCACTCTATATATGAAAAACGCATCTACTAGTAACTAATATCTAAAAGTAATTACTGATAATTATTGCTGTCTTTTGTTTTAGTAATATTGTACAGAACATTATGTACATTAACCGTTTAACTTATCGTACTCTCATGCAAAATTGTGTGCTAGGAAATATAAATGACAATTTTAACAGAAGACCGGAACATGGTGTCTATTGTAAGCAATATTTTGTTTAGTTTTAAAACTTACTTTCATGAAAGCTACGAGTATTCAAATACCACTGCATTCCAATAGCGAAATGAAATTCAGAAAAAAAAGAATGAAAGAAAAGCAAAGTTTATATTGAAGTTTGTGTGACAATTGTTGAACAAAAAAAAGGTTTCTCTGTTCTTGTCATCATTGTTGACATGACAACCATATGTAACAAATAACATTTATATCACTAAGACTAACCTATATATACTGAATAAAATAATATTTCGTAATATACGTTAATAGTAAATATAGTAGGGTTTACTTTGTTGATACCGATTCACGACTATTAACATGAAATTTACTGCGCTATTCGGCACTTTTCTGGACACATGATACATAAGTACAAAAAACAAGCAGTTGATATATACTATGTTAATTACAAGAAATACAAATTATTTACACAACTAATAATTTTGAAATGCAAATAAACAAAAGAGGGTGAAGACTTTAATAATAAATAAAAAACACTGTCATGATTAAACATAGTCATAGTAGTTTTTTGGGTGGTTATGTTTTGCTCAACATTATAACCTTCAATTTTCACTGAATTTGATCTTATTAATTAGTCAAAATATTTCACAACGAACAATAGTGTTGATGAGACGCTTATTGTAGAATCCCGAACATTTGCCTTGTTGTACATTCGTTGATCCATACCTTTTGTCTTTAGCATGGATTTCAGACAGATTTCTCTTTAACTGTTCGCCAACATCCTTATAATATCCCTTCCTTATTAAAGCTCTTCCAAATTTAATATCTTTCTTCAGATATGTTTACAGGCAAAGACTATAACAAACTCGAACGTCGGAAAGAAAGTAAAAGGATAACATTATTTTCTTAGATTCTAGATTGATAAAGAGGCTTTTTTTTATTACCTCCCTTGCCTAATGTACATTTAGTAAAGGGAGATAACTTCTAAATGATCACAATTCCTACAGTTTAATAATTTGTTTTATTTCAAAAAATAGTTTACCTTCAAAATAATAATTACTGTTATTTGAACACAAATCATTAAATCTTATTCGTAAGGCTATAAAACAAATCATCGTACTCTATGACGTCATATGACAACAAAAATGGCTGAATAAAATATAAATAACACATTTTCTAAACACTAACATCAAACCTTAAATAATAATGTTTATAATGACACAAACAATATTTGACCTGATTTATATCATACACGTGTACATATTTTGCATACAATTAAAAAAAAAACACTTAAGATTAACACTGCATATGACAATCAGCTATCTTACTTTATTAATCTTTGTCTTGAGGTCGGTTATCATGGTTTTGTTTCATGGTTTTAGTAACACAACTGTAGAAATATATATATAGTTTTTCCTGGTGTAATTTGGATGGCTCATATAGTTACATCTTAATTTTTACTCTTGAAATACTGTAGACATCTAATTTAGAATTCACATCAAGCGTTTCTGGAATAAATTTCATCAGGTTTGCTCATAATGACACGATTGGACTGCCAAATAATTTTAAAATCTATGGAAGCAACTAATCCAAAGAGCCTAAACAGGATAGCCAAAATCTACTACGGTTACCTACGCCTGGAGGAGATTGGCCCTAGTTAAATCTTTGGGAGCAATTACATGTGAATATTGAATTATTTTGACAATCTTGTCCTTTTCTTTTCTTTTCATTTGATCATAATATTATACAGTTATTTAATGGGTGTGGATGCAATAGACCAAACTATTTATTCTGAGGTGCTGGGAAAGACCAAGTGTTCTATTGCATGAGGCCAACGGCCGAATGCAATAGAACACTTGGTATTCCCAGCACCGAAGGGCAAATCGTTTGGTCTATTGCATCCACACCCATTAAATAACTGTTTTATTTCCTAATTAAACAGAAGCAAGGTAGCGGACATGACTTAAATATATTCATGCATATATTGTAGAAAAACTGATGAAAATGATTTATTTGTTGAATTAGATAACAATAAACAAGTGGAATAAAGAGTAAAAAGTCCTTAATTTTTATATTACATGTTTTTCAATATTATTATTTAAACATTAAAATTTTGAAATTTTCTGAAAACTGAAATATTTCGAAATTTTTTGAAAATTTTGAAATCTTATGAAAATCTTGAAATGTTATGAAAATCTTGAATTTTTTGGAAATTTTTGAAGCTTTGAAATTTTTTGAAAATTTTGAAAGGTCAGTTCAATAGTCTGTCGTGCAATAGTTTCTTGAAGAATATTGACGCGTCAATAGATCACAGGGGAGCAAAAAACGCAAAAATATCTTTAAATATGTAGTTACTTAATAAACAAGGAAAAAATTACAATTAGGTAATAATATATTATACGTACTCTTAACACAGAAATTATCACGATGGTACAACTCCCCAAATATAAGACTATTGACTCCATTATGAGTTCCCGTCAAATAACATTATGATGCCATTATTGACACGGAACATACATAGCCTTGTGGTCAATACATATAATTGGTATTTTACAATCAACTTGTATTATGATATAATCCTAATTTAGAAGACCGTGACTAACGAACTATCAGATCAGAGGGACAATCTAATTATAGCCCAGTCAATCTTGACGGTATTACCAAGTATGATAAGGTTGTCAGTATGTATAATATTTTATATAAGTAAATTTAATTAGTAGTAAGTCATTGACACTAATATTTGTATATTAAAATGCATAATTTTAATAACTGAAATTGTTTGTAGGGGTGGGGAGGGGCTCAATATCTTGTTTACATTATTTGTGCTTGCATGCGTTTAGTGGTTTCCAACACATTTTGTGTTGTGTATCTGTTTTGTTTTTCTTCGTCTTGTGTACCCTATGTTACCAGTTTCATTAGATTGTCTCTTCGATATTATCTGAAGTTTACTTATGACACGAAGTTCACATTTAATATTTGTATGCTAAAATTCATAACATTAATTGTTAAATCGAATATGATATAAGGTTCACATTTAATATTTTTATTTTAAAATTCATATTCATTAATTGATAACTCGAATAAAATATGAAGTTCGCATTTAATATTTGTATCTTAAAATTTATAACCTTTAACCGAGAACTCGAATTTGATATGAAGCTCATATTTTGTAGAACCACCAGTGATGCAACATTTATGTAAATCTTTATATATTACATTCGTACCTGATCAATTAGCATATCTGTGAAGGAAGTACAACACCATTATTGTCTAGTTATTGTATATTAAGTAAAATGAATGATATCAATGCACTTAATGATTATTTTGTGGAACGGAAATATAAAGCAATGCTTATTATTTACTGCATCAAAATAGTCTACATATTTGGATATTTTTGGTATCGTTATATTAATGTTAATTGTAAGAAATAGGTTTGAAACAGTAAAATATTAGATTTACTGCATCAAAATAATCTACATATTTGGATATTTTCGGTATGGTTATTGATTTGAATGGGGAAAAAAGACTTAAAACAGTAAAATGTTAGATTTACTTAATCAAATTATTTGATTTAATTCGGCTAACTTTGAATATAAATGAAAATAAAAGATTTACAACAGTAAAACGTTAGATTTACTTCATCGAATCATGTCATATAATTGTGCTATTTTGGATATAGTTATTAATGGCAAAAAAAAGACCTAAAACAGTAAAATGGATTAAAATAGTGCCGTGTCATACTTTTGTAGCCTAATCCAGCTGATCAATTTTACACTTTGTTTTAAAACCAAACCTCTATGCTAAGCGGATCAATAACCTAAGCGGCAATGCACGTCATGCAGTCTCATTAACATGATGCATGAAGGGGGAAGATCTTTGTATAACTAATGCTATAATTGGTCATAACTCTCCCATTTACTCTGGATAGAGTTTTCACCAATACTTAAAGTCCTTGCTAATTTACAACGGATTTCCTCTTCTTTTGCATCGACAGCAGATGACACGTGGTTTTGTGAATTGACCATCACATTATTCTCTTCTCTTTCTTTTTCTTCATTCTACAATAATAAAGATTTTTCTTTTTATACTTGATTTTCTTTGTGCGTCCTGTTCAGATACCAGACATTAGGGTGATATTTCATTTTTTTCTCTGATATTTTTCTACTTCCTGTTCAGATACCAGACATTTGTCCTAGCAAGAGTTATATTTCATTTTCTACAGATCAGACATAATTATTACTGTGGGTGTATATCAAATTGATTATAGAATAAAAGCATCCTCTGAGTCAAATAATTACTCTTAATGTCAAATATAACTTTAATACAAGAATTCTATTGAGAATTTTAACCAACAATAATAATGTGTCTTCGTATCAGTATATATTTTTTGTTCCACATACATTTTGTATTTCTTATTCGTATTGTACAAGTCTACTAGTCGCATTAGGGGGGAGGTGGGTATGGTGTTTAACGCCATACTAGCTGTCGTATCAGTGCTCTGCATTTCGTTCGCTAGACATATCAATAATTTGTATCACATATGCGCATATCATCGCGTCGTAAGCTTGTATAGCCAAACCACTTTAAAATGATAATTCTTGTATACAATTAGAAAAAAAATCCACATCGTCAGACCAATTCCAAAATCCAATCGGTAACCGTAGAAACAGAGGTAAAACCGATACCGGTAAGGGACCGACCATTTAACTTGCAGGGGAGGGCTATGGGGATTTTTTCCGTTCAGAAAATACGAGTGTTAGAATATTTTTTTTGGAAAAACTCTGAATCAGATTATATTTTTTTTCCTCCACCAAAATCAGAATATTTTTTCAGCAACATTGGGAATCAGAATATTGTTTTTAGATAAAACCATAGCCCCCCCCCCCCACCCCCTGGAAGTTAAATGGACCGTCCCTAACTCACATACACCTGACTGCTTTCTCTCCTGGCTTGGTACAGTCCTTTCAGTGAAAAGCGGTGACGGAGGTTATGAAATATTGCGGTTATGTAAGTATACATGTAAGAAGTTAAATTTGTGGTATGACAAAAACAATCACATATTTTTAAGGTTAATCATGACAATATCTTATTACCCCTTTCCGTCTTTTGTGGAAACATTTGATGTATAATATTTCTAAGACAAAGACCAATCCAGCCAGTCCTATTCCAGATAACAGTACTATAAACATCCCTGAAGCCACTTGTATTTCTATTTCTCTACTTTTGGCACTTTGCCGAGGATCTGGACAATTGGGTCTCCTCCACCATCTGTAGAAAAGACGAAACTTTATATTAATGATATATCTTCCTTCATCAAGCACACTTGTACACCAAAGGAGATGAAGGCATATATTACAATACACAACACACAGATCAGAGTTGTTTTGGCAAACATTTTACATCAATTCTTCTAAAGATATTAAATCATTACTCTGAGCAATTTTCCGTTTTAAACGAAAGTCAGTGTGGTTTCAGAAAAGGATATTCCACGGTAGACAATATTTTTGTTTTACATTCTTTCTTCGAACTTATAAAATTAAAAAAGAAAAAGCTTTTTGCTACATTTGTTGATTTTGAAAAAGCTTTTGATTCGGTAAGGCGTGATGCCCTATGGTCTAAGTTATTAATTAATAATATAAATGGTAAAATGTACAATGTAATTTAAAATATGTATCAGAACATTAAATCTAGAATTGTCTACAATGGTAAAGTATCGAATTATTTGGATTGTAATAATGGTGTTCGTCAATTAGAAAATCTTTAACCCTTTCTTTTCTCGTTATATTTGAATGATTTAGAGAGAAAAAATGGATGAAAAAAAATGCAATCGGCTAAATTTCATTAACAGAATATCTAGAACTAAGAACTAGACACCTACTTGAAGCATTTTATTTTACTATATGCTGACGACACAGTAATTTTAGCTGAAAGCAGTGACGATATGCAAAACTAAATAAATTATTTCTATGATTTCTGTAAGAAATAGAGATTAAAAGTGAATATAGAAAAGTCTGATGTTCAGATTTTTTTCGAATGGTCGCCTACCAAATAACATTAAATTTAACTATAACGACAAGGAGTTGGAAATTGTTGCACATTTTTCTTATCTTCGGATAGTATTTTCAGAAACGGGAAAATTTAATATAGCAAAAAAAGAACTCGTAAATAAAGGTATTAAGACCATGTATGAGGTATCAAGGAAAGGCAGAATACATAATTTATCAACTAAATGTCAGTTAGATTTGTTTGATAAAATTGTAAAACCTATTTTATTGTATGGGTGTGAAAATTGGGGGTTATCCAGAGGGTCCATTTAACATTTTGTAAACTTTTATTACGTCTAAAAGTATCCACAGCTAATTTTATGGTATATGGAGAATTGCGTAGATGTCCACTAGAAATTGATATTAAAGTAAGAATTATTTCATATTGGTGTAAACTTATTCAAAGGAAACAGTCAAAATTATCTACAATAGCATACAAACTGTTATATGTTAAAAAATTTCAAAATTGTAAAATTTCGGCTTGGATAAATCACATCCATAAAATCTTAAATGACAGTGGAATGTTGTATATATGAACTTTGCAAAATTGTATATCTGAAAAATGGTTAAAATTAGTAATTATAAATAATTTAATTGATCAGTTTAAGCAAATATGGAACTCATCCATCGAAACATCTTCAAAGGGGGGTAATTATAAACTGTTTAAAGAGGAATTAATATTCGAGAATTATTTAGACATTTTAGAAGATAAGGACAAAATCACATTGTGTAGATTTAGAACTACGAACCACAGACTATCGGTAGAAGTGGGGAGATGGAAAACAATTATTAGATAAAACAGGTTGTGTCATTTATGTTCAAGAAGGGAATTGGGAGACGAGAATCACTATATTTTTGAATATACTGAATTTATTAATGAAAGAAAACTTTATTTTGATTTTGTCCATATAAATAGACATACTATCATTAAATATAATAGCCTGATGTCTTCTAACTATATATATATTTTAAGTAAACTCTGTAAATTTATCAGAATAGTAAACAAGAGGATATGTCCTCTAGGTTGATCCACTTCTTTTCACAATTCAATATTTATTTAATTGTGTATTACATGTATGTATTTCTTATGTATATTGTGTTAATTGTACATGTCAGATCTGTACCTCTGTAAATTGGTTATGAGAAATAAAAATATAATAAAAGTGTTGCTCCTTTCCTTAATGTATGTCCTTTATTTTAATATTATTGGATAGTCTCTCATGTTTATTTACGTACACTTTCTTTCTTTATAATCACACAATGAACAGTATATGGTTGAGCAGAAAAGACAACAGCAAATAAACATAAATAATTCACCATATAAAGCAAATTAACAGAGGTGGGGTCCACTTTTCCCAAGACTTCTTTTAGCAAAACCGGAAAACGAATTGAACATGTCTTTTGGTGACTACTATCAGTAACAATGTACATTTTGTAATTAAATATTTATGATTCTTTGCATTGTCACATTATCTTGTGTCTTAGGGTTAAATTATTTTTCCTTTTTGTTCTTCTTTGACAGCTGAAAGTCTGTGTACGTAGGAGGTATTTATAGCATATTACACAATACATTTGCATGTGAATTTTGTCAGCTTTCTACAGTTGGTGTAATGATATAAGAGTGTGATGTAATTTGCAGATGTTGTTTGTTTTAGGTTTGTCGAATGTGTCACTTTTTTACCAGAATAATTCATCATTTTCCAAAAAGATGAATTTCTTTCGATTTTTTTATGATATTAAATGGTTTTCTGTTCAGGTCTACAGTTGCATGTTTAACAACTAGAATATTATGATGTATACGTAATTTTTAGCATACTAAATACTTATATATAGATTTTTTTCTTTATCTAAAATGAAAAACAAAAAATAGCACACTGTATGAACAGCTCCATAACCCGTAGAAAGAGGCCAAATCGATACCACTAACACACAAATACATCTCACCGTTAACTGGTCTAGTTTTGCATAGACACTTTAATTAAACAACATTATTATGAAAAAACTGGTGGAACGCGCTAATCTGGGTCACGGGTCACTGTAATCGGGCGGCTGTATCGAGAAACAGATACGGTGTTGCTAATAAAAAAAAAAAGAAAAAAAAACAATGTGCAGGGTGGAACTAGTTGTAAGGACCCAAAATTCTCATCTTAGTGGAAAGATGCGATTATGCAAGTGCTTTTGGCACATGCGAGCAACAATGTAATTAAAAAATATGAGTCTTTGCATTGTCATATTATTTTGTTTCTTAGGAGTAAATCATGTTCACTCTGTATTCTGCTTTGACAGCTGAATGTCTGTGTACGTAGGAGGCATAAATAGCTTATAACACAATACATTTGAGTGTGTGCATTTTGTCGCCTTAGTAAAGTTGGTGTAGTGATATAAGACTGTGGTGAAATTTGCAGACGTAGTTTGCTTTAGGCTTGTTGTCTACAGTTGCATGTTTAACAACTAGAATATTATGATGTATACGTAATTTTTAAAATACTGAGTACTAATATATAGATAAAAAGATGGTCTTGGTTTATTGCTTACAAATAAAATGAAAAACAGGAAAATACTAGGCTGTTGGAACAATTCCAAAATCCCATAGAAAAATCGTAGAAATATGCAAAATCGATACCCATAACTCACAAATAAATCATATAATATTTAATTTCTATATATAATAAAGCGATTACAAAATAGCAAAAAAATGTTCAGCATTTTCTTTTGGGTATCCACATATATAATTTGGATTTGAAATTAAATTGGCACCATACAAGTCTTCTTTCAATGCACTACATTTGTTTCTTATCCTGGTGTGTAATACACTAAAATATGTATTACCACATGCAAAGTGTGTGGATTTTTTCACATTTTGAAAATAGATCTGACGAATTTTTTACTTAAAATGAGTTAAGATAGGAATTTGTCGAATATTAACATCCAAAGTATTCCGCAACTTAATAGTTGAGGGGAAAAAAGATTGTTGGAGAAGTGCAAGTCTATTTGCTTGTTGACTTATATTTTGACTGTTACGCAAATAATAATTTCAAGTTTCAGAAACTGTTGGTGGTATTAAATCTGATAAATATTCAGGTGCCAGATTGTTAAAAATTTTGTAAAATAATGTGAGATTTTTAACTTCCCTTCTTACTTTTAATTTATCCCACCCTTTATAAATAGATGCTATACTAGCGTAACAGGGAAACCCACAAACAATACGAGCGGTTTCAATTTGCACTTTTTCTCAACGATTTGAGTTGAATTCGTCACAATTAAACCAAGCTACAGACACATATTTTAAAATTGGCCTAATAAATGTTAAATAAATTGTTTCAAGATAGTTTCGTTTAAGTTTAAATTTAAGTTTTCTTAGTACATTTAATTGCTTAGAAGACTTTTCTATAAGTTTATCAGTATGTTTGGTCCACTTACAGTCATTGCTAAAAATAACACATAAATGTTTATGTAATTCAACATCTGTTAATGAAGTACCATCAAAGTCAAAATTGAAATAACGTTTCGTGTCTCTAGTGCTGAAGACCATAATTTCAGTTTTATTTTGATTGAATTTGACCAAACAACGCTTTGACCAATCATTTAAATAAGCTAAATCTAAATTTACCATGTCTTGTAAAGAATCCTTGTCATTTGCAATATGCCTAATTGATGTATCATCTGCAAAAAATCTACCTAAACCAGTCATACCATCTGCAATGTCATTGATAAATACTAAAAATAGCAAAGGCCCTAACACCGAACCTTGAGGCACCCTTGCTTTAAGCTGCCCAAGGCTTGATAGAGCATCTTGTATGACAACTCTTTGTGTGCGGTTCGATAAGTAACTATTTAACTAGATAAGCAAATTTTCCCCTATACCATATTTTTCCAGTTTGAGTAAAAGCCCTTTTATCCACACAGTATCGAAAGCTTTGCTTATATCAGCAAATGTTGCACTTCTAAATTGCTTACTGTCTAAAGCCAGTAAAATTCTATGATACAATTCTACAAGTTGGTGGGTAGTAGAACAACCTGGCAAAAAGCCTGACTGAAATTTACACAATAATTTATTTTCATGTAAATGGTTAAAGATATATTTAAAAACAATTTTTTCAAAAATTTTACTAACAGAGAAAAGCAATGAGACTGGTCGATAATTAGAAGGGAATGATTTGTCTCCTGCTTTAAATAAAGGAATGACATGAGTTAATTTCCAATCTGTTTGGAAAATATTTTGATGGAGAGATTTATTAAACAACATCTATAATGGTTTTGAAATTTGAACTTTTACTGCAATAAGCATCTTATTACTTATGATATCCGTTCCAACAGCTTTATTAGCATTTAAAGTGGAAATCATATCCAAAATATCATGCTCACTCACTACTATATGTGAGAGAATATGTTTACACCTAACTTCAAAACAGGGGGGTAGGTCTTTATTCTTGTCATTTAGATCAGAAATATATATAGAGCAAAAATGTGTATTCAATATATCAGCTTTATCGAAACAATCGTAAGATAAATTAAGATTATTATCCCGATCTCTAAGAGGTGGCATAGTATTCGCAGAACGCTCGTTTTTTATTAACATATGTATCGTTTTCCAATACATCTTGCTATCAGTCGTTTTTAGTTCGTCTAGATTTTCGTTAATATTTGCATAAAATAATTCTTTTGCCTGCTTTTTCAAGTTATTAACTCTATTTCGTTGTTTTTTGTAATGTTTTTTGGCAGAAACAGTTTTAGTCCTCAAAAAAGTTTTTCGAAGCCTGTCTCGTCTACGAGATTCGCGATGCAAATTTGAATCAAACCACATTTTGTCATCTGTGCGGATAGTTACTTCCCTTGTTGGTATACATTCTTTGGCTATAGTTAAAAAGACATTTGTAAAATTTGAGCAAGCATTATTAACATCTGGTTCATCATTTATCAAAGTTTCCCAATTTGTATCGAACATTTGTTGTCTCATTAAAGTATTATCTCCCCTTTTGTAATCCCAAATCATTTAATCATAAATACAGAGGTGCTTGATAGCATAATTATATTTTGGGAAGAATACAAGTTAAAAAAAATTTTTTTTTAATATATTTAAAACACTTTAATTCATTTTATTTCAATAAAACTATTTTTGACTGTGCGAACCATGCCAAAAATCTGGAAGGTATTACGCATGGGAACCTAGTTTTAATTCACACTATATTCGATTTTGTTGAACAAATAGAAATGATGTCGCGATGACATCTATCGGAAATGTATTTTACAACATACCTGCTCTATGCATATAACACTTTTCAAAGGACCTCGCCTCCCCTTTTTTACTATTTTGACCCTTCACAAACGTTTTGAAATCAACACAAATTACTTTGAAATAAAGTTATCATATGAATAATTATGATTAGGGTGTATTATTTTGTTTTATTTCCTCACAGTGTGATGTATAGCTGGTCATCAGGATAAATATTATTAGATTTATGAAAGAAAAATGAATTTTTGCGTCTGCATCATAATCATTTAAGCTATTATATGTATAAAGTATGATTTTCTTGTCAATTTTCTATCTAAGTAAAATGAATTGCCAGGATTTTTTATCTTGATAGGTACTTTTTAAAAGTTAACAACTTGCACAACGTACAAAGAGTACCAACATCGGAAGTAATATTCCAGCAATGCATGATGGGAAAGAATAATAATTACATGAGAATTAAGCCATATACCGCATCAATATACTGATAAATAAAATATATCACACTGTTCCAAAATCCAATTGAAAATCGTAGATACTGAGGCAAAATCAATACCCCAGAAACACTTAAGGATTGATCGCAATTGTTGTTCAGTTCATGAAGAAATAACCTCAATCAAGTTGTACAACCTGATTGAGGTCGAATGAACCGAACAAATAATTTCGATCAATCCTTATAAATGAATTCAATTTTTTTTTTGTTATGTTATTGAAAAATATATTATTTTTTTCGAAATAAGGCAAATAATCGGAAATAAATTTAAATAACCCCAAAGATGCCTCATTTAAAGAAAATTACCTGATGGCAAAGACACGCGACGCCTTGAGAACGACGTCTATTTTTAGATTCCGTTCATTGACAAATAACCTCAACTTTGTAAACCAATCAAAACACGTATAAAATGACATGTGACTCTAAAATTAATTTATATATACATAATCCTCACTTTATTTTGTTTTATCACAATTAACTTTTAAAACAATAAAAAAAATCATTAACGACTACCGTTTGAACGTTAGAAGTCAAAATTGGCCTCTTGCGATGATACTGTGGCATAATGATAAATCCATTGACTGCCCCAGGCAATGGTATTGCGCAATCGGAAATGATACGACCGGAAGTAAACATTTGTTTTTGTTTTCTATTAATAACATTGATATCATGCAAAACAGAAGAACATATGAAGCAAAATGATCGATTCTGTTCAAAACAAGGTTTGGTCAGGAATGAAGATAACAACCTTCAACATTTCATGGTAAATAAGGGTAATAACAATTACCGAACTCGAACAATCTTACAAAACTCATAATTATATAAACAGACAAAATCAGTCAACAACCGGAAAACTGTGAAAACCGTAATGACCCTGACTTGGTACAGGCATTTGTAAAGAAATGGTGGGTTGAATCAGATTTTAAAGCGCCAAACCTCCCGCTCTCGTTACGGTTCAAAGGCTGTCACTATAACAGTATTTAAATACAGGAACAAAATAGGTAAAATAGTTGTCAAAGCAGTACCATATTCGGTGACGTAAATGTCAAAAATATTTTTACGTCACACATTGATAAAAAAAATATTTTTGACATTTTTCTTGACTTCTTTATCTTTATACATTTTCACTATATGAACATGCATCGCTTATAATCGTTTCTGCAGAGACGGAATATATTTCGACAAGATCTTGGTATCGGAATATAAACTGTTTAAGAGATCGAATAAGGCGAATCTTTTCATAGCCCTGATCCAGTAGCCTGTTTCTCAGATGAAGATGACGTTTCAGGAAATCAGAATAATTGCTACTGGCCCTTGCATAGCGAATCAATTGCGAGATGTAAACACCATATGCAGGAGAAGCTGGTATATTGCTGCACATGATTGGAAAATTTATGATTTTAAAATTGAAGTTGTCCCATTTATCATAAATTTTAGTACTGAGTTGACCACTGTCGTCAAATTCGAGGTATAGGTCAAAACATGATGCGGACGAAGCTGTATCTGCGGTCTCTTTAACTTCCAGCTCTGGAGGATATATCAATGGAAGAAATTCTGCAAATCTAGAATTATTGATAGATAAAACGTCAGTCAAAACTTCTAAAAAAAGAGATCACACATAAACATTACTTGTAAATCCGCCATCTACCTGTATATGTTAATTCTACAGGCCGGGGACATACAAATTCAGCCAGGCCCAACATATATAAAGTATCCGTGTGGAATATGTAGCAAAAATGTCAACTGGAATGCTAAAGCCGTACAATGTGACGGCTGTGATATCAGGTACCATACAAAGTGTTCAAACGTACCAAAACATATTTACAAAGCACTTCAAGGTAACAACTTGAGCTGGATATGCTTTCAATGCGGCCTACCAAACTTCTCAACTACATTTTTCGAAACCGAAGAACGTATTGAAATATCGAACAGATTTAACACCTTTAATGACAGCCCTGCTGTCATGCCGATTAACATCTCTAACCCACCGCCTGACAACCACGCTGTCAGTATGAGAAACTTCCAAGAAGCATCAATTGAGATCACTGCGGAAACATCAAGAAATAGTACTAGATCACTACCGAAACACCATCTAAACACCACAATAGATGAATTTGCATCAGAAAAACTAGAACCGATAGCTACATCATCCTCAAAATATAGAGATAACTCCAGATCAACAGTACATTATAGTAATACTAATAGTAACACCACCAGCCAGTCAGAAACGATAGCAAAGACTGACAATTTAACCATCTTGACAATCAACTTTCAAAGCATTACAAATAAAGGCACTGAACTATACGAAATAATAATTGGCACGGAAACACACCTGGACCCATCATATAACAATGCCGAAATATTACCGTATGACATACCAAGTAGCTACCAGTATAAACCATACAGGAAAGAACTCATTGACAAAAACGATGGAGGTGTACTCATTATGGTAAGAACAGTCATAAAATCAGATGAGTGTCCAGATTTAGACACAGAATGTGAAATCAAATAGATTGATATTAGACCAAATGATAAAGACCAAATACTTATAAGATCCTTTTACAGACCACCTGACTCAGATGAAAAGGCCATACAAGAATTAGACAAATCAATTTCAAAAATCAAAAGTGACAAAAGATAAAGAAATGCTAAAATGTTCTTGGGAGGAGACTTCAACCTTGGTGACATAAATTGGGCAACAGGAGGAACAATCCCAGGCGGGAGGAACATATCTCAAAGTAACATCATGATAAACGTACTGAATAATTTCTACTTGGAACAAATCAATGATCTACCGACACGAAGCGACAGAATATTTGACCTCATGATAACGTCACATCCAACACTTGCTACAAGAACCACCGCATGTCCACCTATTGGAAAAAGCGACCATGATATATTATCAGTATCAACAAATATAACACCAAGAATTAGCAAACAGCGAGGTAGATCAGTGCCCAACTATAAAAAAGCAAATTGAGAAGGAATCAAACAGAATCTCATATCATCCAGAGACAAATGTATTGCCAAATTTGAATCAGGAACAAACATGGACACAGTAGAATTGGAAACATTTTAAAGAGACCATTGAAACCTGCATTGACAAACATATTCCAAAAAAGAAAATAGGGAAATACCACGACGTACCTTGGATGACGACAGATATCAAAAGACTTATTAGGAAAAAGCAACGCTTATACAACAAAAGCAAGAAAAGCAAGAAACCATCACACAAAAAAGCTTTCAAAGACATGAGAAGCTTAATTAGAAATAAACTACACAAGAACTATTGGGATTACCTAAACAACATGTTAGACCCTGAAAAAGACAATAACAGTATACAGAAATTTTGGAAATATATAAAATCAACGAAACAAGACACAATGGGGATTGGCACTCTTAAGAACAACGGAGTATTGGTCGAGACTGCAGAACAGAAAGCTGAAATGCTAAACAATCAGTTTACATCAGTATTTACAATTGAAAACACCACCAATATGCCATCGAAATGAAACTCGCCATTTAAGCCAATGAAGGACATCAAAATCAGCGAAAAAGGTGTCAAAAAAGCATTAAATAGATTAAACCTGAGTAAAGCAACCGGCCCTGACAAAGTTCCAGTAAGAATATTTAAAGAGACAGCCAATATCATCGCACCTATTCTTACAAAATATTATCAACAGTCGATCAACACAGGCCAAATACCAGAGGATTAGAAAAATGCCAACATAGTTCCAATATTTAAAAAAGGGGATCGCTCAAAGCCATCTAATTACAGACCAGTGTCATTAACATCAGTGGCATAAAAAATCTTAGAACATATCATTGTATCACAAATTATGGACCACTTAGACAACCAAAACATCCTCAATGAAAATCAACATGGGTTCAGAGCAAAGAGATCATGCGAAAGCCAACTCCTGATGACAACCAACGACATCACCAAATGGATGAACATCAACATACAAGTCGACATAGCAATCATTGACTTTGCAAAAGCTTTCGATAAAGTTGCTCATAAAAAACTATCAGAGAAACTCCAATACTATGGCATTGATAGAACCACCAGAATATGGATTGATGCATTTCTCAGTAAAAGGATCCAAAGAGTAGTCATAGATGGGGAAGCTTCCATGTGTTCCTATGTAGCATCGGGGGTTCCCCAGGGAACAGTACCCAGACCTACATTATTCCTGGTGTTCAACAATGACATCACAGACAATCTCCATTCCACCGCCAGATTGTTTGCAGAAGACTGTGTGATATATAGACCAATACACACAGAAAAAGATTATCAGCTAATGCAAGACCTGGACACACTCGTAGGCTGGTTTTTTGTTTCGTTCAGAAAAAAAATTTCTGACAACACGAGAGTTAGAATATTTTTTTTTGTCGCGCAAATCGCGAAATTTTTGTCCAGAATTTAACATTAGGTTATATGACAAAAACTCTGAATCAGATTATTATTTTTTTCCTCCACCAAAATCAGAATATTTTTTTCAGCAACATCAACAAATTAGAATGTGTCCAAAAGAACGCAGCAAGATTTGTCCCCATGTTACACTTTGTTTATTAGGCCGCACGACTACAAAAAACCTGACAGCACAACGAAAATGGTAAATAAGGATAATAACAAAATCACCGAACTCCGAACAATCCTACAAAGGGAAAGTCAAAACTCACAATTATACAGACAAACTCAGTCAACAACCTGAAAACTGTGAAATCCGCAATGACCCCGACTTGGCACAGGCATTTCCAAAGAAATGGTGGGTCGAATCAGATTCCAAAGCGCCAAACCTCCCGCTCTCATTACGGCTCAAAGACTCCGGCTGTCACCACAACAGTACTTAAATACAGGAACAAAATAGGTAAAATAGTTGTCAAAACAGTACCATATTCAGTGAATGTAAATGTCAAAAACACTTTTACGTCACACATTGATAAAAACATATTTTTGACATTTTTCTTGACTTCTTTATCTTTATACATTTTCACTATATGTAAATGCATCGCTTATAATCGTTTCTGCAGAGACGGAATATATTTCGACAAGATCTTGGTATCGGAATATAAACTTTTTAAGAGATCGAATAAGGCGAATCTTTTCATAGCCCTGGTCCAGTAGCCTGTTTCTCAGATGAAGATGACGTTTCAGGAAATCAGAATAATTGCTACTGACCCTTGCATAGCGAATCAATTGCGAGATGTAAACACCATATGCAGGAGAAGCTGGTATATTGCTGCACATGATTGGAAAATTTATGATTTTAAGATTGAAGTTGTCCCGTTTATCATAAATTTTAGTACTGAGTTGACCACTGTCGTCAAATTCGAGGCATAAGTCAAAAAATGATGCGGACGAAGATCTAAATTGGGAAAAAATAGAACAGAGGCAAAAAAGATCAGACGTAACACACACCTCATCGCTGTGCCGGTTTACCATCACCCCACTATGGCAGAAATAACACCAACTCGTCACAGCCATGCTTGGAAATATCAGACAATCAGGACAAACATAAATGTATATAAATATTCATTCTTTCCACGAACGATAATCCTGTGGAACCAACTACCACCGCCTGTGATAGCCGTCCCGGACTTGGACGCATTCAAGGTGGCAGTCAAGGGAGTATTTTGAACTTCCATATACTTGTACAGTGTAAATATGTTGCTTCTTTTAAACTTTGAGGCTCTGCTGTGCGCGCGTGCAAATATAATCCTTAGTGAGATGTCTGTTTGCGGATGTTACTAAGTAACCTGATTGAAGTTGAAGTTGAATTACACAAAGCAATCATTTTAAAAACGCCAGCAAACGTATATTCGTTGTACATGTATATTTAGAGTGCGAGTGGTTGGTTGTTGTAAATTAAACTAGTTACCAGTAATCCGACGAACTGGCTTTTATAGTAAAATATATTAATTATTGGTTGATGATTTTAAATATTTAAGTTAAAATATAATTTAATTAATATGACTGTAAAATCACTACAATAATAAATTTAAATAAACATTTTCATTAGAAAAGTACATTTTCAAAAAATGTATTTCAGCCCGCAAATTGCAAATAGTGTTTTGAGGTAATCGCACCCTTACGTGCCTAAGGGTGAAATAGATCAGCTAGAATTCATTTAATTATACAAAAAACATTTTTGCTATTTCAGACAGCTTTGACAAGATATTATTCACATATTTACAGAAACTCAGTAACTTTCCTGTTGCATAAGACGATTTGATAAAGAATTGAAATGTCAAATCAATACGAGAGTTTACAACTAAATAGACACATTTTACTTGGTACCAAAGCGGATTCGTAACCGAAGCAAGATGAAGTCGTCGTCGATTGAATCAGGAAGATGTGACATACTGTTAGTATTCTAGTCATTTATATCAGAACTTGTGTGTTTGTCTTAAAAGAATATGTTGAAGGTAATGAGATTATGAACTGAAGAGGTCACAAGCGGAATGTATTAATGAACCGAACGTCATACGAGTAATTTCAAAAGGGTTCTTCATTTATATTTCATTCACGTTGCAGTCGCCTTTTTCTCGATGTTAAACATTTTTATCTATGTTCCAGACATGATCTGTTCTCATGTAAAATGACATTGTAGTACAGTATGCTTACTTGTCTTTGTGAATACTTATAAAGAGGGTTAAAGAGCTTCCTGTGTTGAGTAATACAATTATTTGCAGTAGTGTTTAATGGAACACAGCGAGGCATAATTTAAGTCTTTTTTCAATAGAGTTGTACGGAACACAATTTTTACATTTCTAAAGCTTTTTTGCTTTGCATTTGGGGACTGCTTGTTTAGAATTTTCAAAAACAAGGTAAATATTTGTAAGGAACACAATTTTGCATTTAGCATTTATAAAGCTTTTTGTTTTGTGTTCGTGGACTGTCTTGTCTGGAATTGTTAAATACAAAGTAAATATAATTTCCAAGTACGTGTGAATATCTCCAGAGAGTTATTGCTATTCGAAGCGACAATGACAGTAATATTTAATACATAGACAGGAGTTTCGAGTGTATTTAGATATATTTGTCCTTAGCAAATATACAATATTCTATAGTGCTAGTAAAGGGTATGCAACATTTACAAATAATTTAATTTGATTTGAATATTACAAGCTGATTGGCTAATCCGCCTGGAGAAAATTTTGGTTATACTCGATAATCTGGGTTGGTATTGTGACGCCCCAACGTGTTCATCCGCCAACGACAAATTCAACTAATCACATGAAATAATCGTAATCAAAATCGAGGAATCATTAAATTTTGTTGTAAAAATAAAATTATAAGGAATATTTGAAATTGTAGAACAGGTTATACTTGCATAACCTGGTTTGGGTCAGCTTACGCTTTTCATAAAACGCTTCGCGGTTTATTAAGCGTAAACTGAGCCAAGCCAGGTTATATCGTATAACCGGTTCAACAATTTCAAATATTCCTTAAATATAGTGGGAAGTACTAAATATTGAGGTTCACGAATGTGTGTCTTCCCACAACAGTGAAATACCGAAGCTCAATACAGGCGTGTTTTTCGCTAACAACCAAATACTAAGGCACACGTGCATTCTGCACACACTCAAGTAGTCATCTTCAATACATTCGTGCCTTCAGCACAATATTTGTTTGCGTTCAGGACATATTTATATTCCCCAAACAAACAAATATTGAAGCTTAAGACATGTGTATGTATCCAACATAACAAAATACTGAGGTTCATGACATATGTTTCTTCCAAAAACAGACAAACCGTGATGTTCAAGACATATTTGACTGCCAATATCCTAGGTTCAAGACATGAATATTGTCATAAAACAACTGCATACTGAGGTCAATTACATCTTACATTATTGAGGTTCAAGTCAGAAATTAAGGCTCCTGAATTGCGCGTCTTCCCGAAACAGTCAAGTATTGAGGTTCAAGTTAAATGTGTCTTCAACAAACAGCCAATTAAAACTAATTAAGCTCATACCAATGCCGTATACAATTGCAAAATGTAAATAACACAAGACCAAACGAGATATTCTTGAAAAAAAGTGTAGATAATCCACCTCATGCATAGTAATTACGAGGCTCGTCCGACTTAGATAATAAAAACTTGGTGAATTACTGATTAATTCAATAAGCTACATAGTATGTAACAGAACTCTTCTTTGTGTCCAAATTTCAAATGCTTTAATAACAAGGGAGTGAACTCTTGGTGGTGTTTATAATTACAAACACATAGAGTCAGTTGTTCACTTGTATCATCAACTGTCACTTTTCTTGCTACTGTTTCTGATTGGATACACAGGAAAATATCGCATTATGAATATGTGTACTATAGAACAAAATATTCCTCGCATAATTAGGCGGGGTAATATAGCAGATGTGTCAATTTTGAAAGCAGTAAATTGTAGAAATTGATAAGATAAATTTTGTTTTATTGAAGAAAAATAATAATAATAATAAAATAATTACTATTTCAATTCAAACGGAAATCTTTAAGTATCATAGAAGCAAAGAAATAAGTTAAAACAAATGACAATTTTAATATTAAAACAGTAGCAAGATATCGACAATCCGGCAACATAGACTACACAAGACGAAGACAAACAAATTAAAAACACAATGTGTGTTGCAGATCATTGTACGCAAACAAGTATAAATAACGTAAATAAGACATGAGCGCCCCACCCCCCCCCCCCTTTGCAAGTTTGTTCCTCGTATCTTATTATAATAGACACATTAAAATATATCTTTATGCCATGGATCACTGATTGGATTAATAATATTACTTATTAATGTGTGTGCATTTAGATTACTGCACATGGTCCAGTTTGACATGTCTAATATTGAAAAAGAAAAGTTGGGAGATACCAAAGGGGTATTCAAATGAGGTAAATCAAAGAAGGATGGACAATACAATGACCAAAGGAAAAAGGACAAATAATGATCTACCAAATACTGCCCTGAGGCAAAAACATGAACTAACACGAATCCCACATTAAGCCAGGGATGACGTAGTTCTAAGCCTACAATCAGGGAAGGCAAATCCAGGTCAGTCCAGTACGACAGCTACATTATGTCGAATTCTTATTATATTTAAAAAAAACTCTTAATTGTCAAGGGTTATGGTGTATAACGCCACTTTCAACAATATTTCAGCTATATCATGGCTGTCAATTTTTTCGGTGGTGGAAACCGGAGAAAACCACCGAACTGTCGCAAGTCATTGAGAAACTTTATCCAATAATGTTGTATCGAGTACACCTTGCCGTGAACGGGGTTCGAACTCACAACTTTCCAGCTCAAACACGAGAGATTATATACTTGAGGATATAATTAAAAGCGGCTTATTGGTAGGCCCATAGGAGAACCGACAGATAAGAATAAACTTTAGATATATACAAATTTATGTCATTCGGGTGTCTTTTATAATATTATAGACTTTTTAATTAAGAAAATCAACCAAAATGGAATAAATGTCCGAAAATATCTACAGGGTTCATCTTAAACAAGGCAAACATACCGCATATTTCAACCCTTAAAAATTTCCATCTTTTACAACTAGATGAAGATAACAATAGTCTTTCCCTCAAAGATTGCAAAAACAAAGAAATAAAATTACCATGGTAAATATTTGAAAGTTGAAATCGTGCTGCTTCCCGAATATCGTTATTCAAATTTTAATAATCTATAGCTGTATATATTGGTATCACAGAAATGCAATCCTATAAATAATTTTCAGAACGGTCTTATTCTAAAGGTGAAAATGTGTCACATAATTTCAAATAAACAAACCGCGATAAGATCAGCTCTAAAACATTAATTAAGTGAAGTTCAATATATATAACGTGAACTTGTTTTTTTTATTTTTGACCTTGGTGGAGGTTGAAGGTCAGGAGGGTCAACACTGAGAAACTTAATAGAAATGATAAACAATTGTATTTTAACCGTATCGCAGGATATTAATCAGAAATAATGTGTTTGGTTTTTGTGTTCGGAGAGATATCTGCAACAGCTCATGAAAGAAAATGTTTGTAACTACTTTCTAAGCAAAAGATAAATGGCGAGGTTCACCATTACAAGCCTTGATGACAACACAAATTCCTCAAAAAAAGCATTGCAGGTTTTAATACTTCCAGAAAGGACATCTACAATTTAGTCTACTAAATCATAAAATTGTTATAGGTCAATAGTCCTTGTGTGTCCTATGTTAAAAAAAAGTACTAAATCTGCAGTCAAACTGCTGGTTACTTTGATTTCAAGTTCACTGGATATATAAAAAAAGGTGTATGGACAACCTGGTGTACAATGACATCCAGAATTTAGAGGGAGGGTAAGCACTCGTATAAAAAAAAGTGTTGTAAGCCTTCACGTGGAATTCCTGTATCATTTACACCCAGTCATAACATCATGTAGTTGTTAATTGTATTTGGCATCTATGATTTAATAGCTTTGAACTACTAGAAAAGGCTATAATTTTAAGAAAATAACCTTGGCCTTCTATCTTTTTCGTCAAATGCCGTTCATAGTCACCCACTCATCCCATTACTAACTTGCAATTTAGATTGAATTTCCAGTAAATTTGTTGATGGGTGTGTTTTTGATATTTGGTAATCATGTGTAATTGTACGATGATTGAATATTCCAACGTCATTTATGATAGCATATTGACCACGAGTATGAGCTGTTGTGGGAATTGGCCTTTGTATTATCTAATTTTAGATTCTACAAGTCTTGGTGGCCGTCATTTTTTTTAGAATTAGTAAAAAAATATCGCAGAAGTTTCTCAGCTGTCTGTGTAATAAAGGAGGTATTATAAATATTGTTATGCACCGCAAAATACTGATATGATGTAAATAAAGAAAATATTATTAACTGAGATAAAGTATAAGTTCCCATTAGAGGTACAATATAAAAAAGAGTCTTAAACTGCAACACCTATTCAATAAGTCATCTATATTGCAAGCATCTGAAAGAAAATACAATTTACCATAAACAAAAACCTATTATAAGATAATGTTTCGTTACATTACCATGACAACAAAATAACTTACTTTCCTTCCAAACGGTATAGTATCCCTTCATCGTTGAGTTTTAAAATTGCCAGTGACACACTTTCCGTGAAAGGTGAATTTTTCTGTGTTGCTATTCCATATCCTTTTAAATCAAAAGGATTTCCTAGTTCCATTAAATCACAGTTAGACGCAGTTTCATGTCTTACAACTGGTGAATCCCATAAAAATGCATACTTTTTTTTCATCACTTCCTCAAAACCATGTTCTACGCGACGGACCATCCCTGATGAATACATCTGAGCCCACATTTTAGAATAATGGGGTATAGTAGTCTGTTTGAAAAAGTTTTCAATTTGGCTATCATCAACAGTACCATATTCATATATACTCTGATATGCAAGATCCGAAGCTGAATCTATAGGAATGTGTGCATTAGAAATCGTCAAAAAAGCGGCTAAATTTGCAGTGTATATTGATATCACAATAAGAGAGAAAAACCACCATACACAACTAATGACACGGCTAGAAATACCACGTGGAGAAATCTGTAGATTTCCTCGGAGGAGAGTTCCCCATATATACCAAAAACTTTCTCGTAAATTATCCATCTTTTTGTTCTGTCGATCACAGTTTATTCGACTTGTCACAAACAAAGTCAATGCAGTTAAAATATTTGATGCAAATATACATATCCATACCAATTTTGACAACGGAAATAAAAATTGAAATGGTGACACACTTCTTTCCGGTTTCCTAACAACTACACTCGTTCCTTTAGTCATAAATGGTTTGGTAAAATCCACAACTTCAGATCTAGAGGGAGTGATCTGAAAGGGTGCAAGTGCTATATCAGCTCTCTGAAATATGAACAACAACAAAATTAAATACAAAAACTATATGTATATATTTTTCCATTATTTCACCATTGCCATGTGTGTTATTTCATACCTTTTATATATAAATATATTGCGTTTCTGGTCCGTCGTAGTCGTGATCGTATGGTAGCTGGATTTACAACTACCTATGCAATCAGTGCTTATCACCACTAACGTTGTGAGTTCGAATCTCACTCAAGCGAGCTATGCGCGATACAACATTACGTGATTCAGTTTGTTAGTGACTTGTTGCAGGTCGGTGGTTTTCTCCGGGTACTCCGGTCTCCTCCACCAATAACACTGACCCCCACGATATAACTGAAATATTGTTGAAAGTGGTGTTAAACACCATAAACAAACAAACAAATCCGTTCGTACTTGATCTAATATCTGTGTCTTCTATCTAGTTTACGATAGTTTACTAAGATCGAGACAAGTGAAAGGTTCAAATTGGATTAAAGATTATGGAAATTATTACATTACATGTATATTTTATTGATATGCAGAAGGGATACATAGACAGTTACGTACATTGTTGGAAAACATAAAAATTATTTGTACGTTCTTTAGAAACAAGAAGAAAAACAAGCTTTTCTGTCATATTTCGCAGAGAGTACAAATGGATTATATATATTCTGATAATGTACGTATACTGTATTTATCCTACAATGGCGAAAAGTTGAGAGAAAAAACTGCCAAATTGTCGGCAGATCAGAAAAAAAACGCCAGATGATCATCTTTTGTTTCGTTTTTGACATCCCCCCTCCAATATATGCACTAAAAGTTCTTGAATTTTGTGAATTTTTGTTCACGTTATTGATGTAATCGTCTGTTTTATTTATCTCACTCAACTATAACATTATATCTGCCACTCTTGTATCTTCAAACTTTTGTTAAAATAAATCCCACTAGACATTTTATTTTGAAATAATATTTTGACCATGATAAAAGATAAACTTTTACATTGTGCAAACGAAATCTTTTTTTTTTTCATAAAAACTTTCCGTAGCGTATTATAAATTGATAAGTAAAATTTAAACTTGGTTAAAATTAAAAAGACGTTCGAAAGTTTTCAGACATTTAGTTAATAGTACACAAAGGGAATTGTGAAATACTTTGATTTTTATATTCTTAACGGCATATAATCAGTCCTCGTCAATCTTCAGCTTTGTCTACGATATTTAACTATGCATTAGTAATATCAACAAATAACAGTTGCAAGTAGTCATTATTTTGAAAATTGGTAGCTTAACTCCCATCTAACGAAAATTGTTAATGAGTTATTTTTAATCATAAGGTGTTATTATCAACAAAATGCATAAGAAACACAAATTATGATGATGGTACCTTGTACTACTTCATCGAAGTAACACTGATAAGCAAAACTCAAGTCTCGTGTAACACATGAAATATACCTTATCATGTAAAACTCTGACCATTCCGGTCCATCCGTATGTCTTTTTGCCACCAAATTTACCATCAGGAACTAGAGATATGTTGTATTTGAAGTTCAACAGGGTTTTTATCTCGTCCAAGATGTCAATACAAAATCCCTCCAGCAGGCCATTCACGTCGCCGCTAAAATTGCTGATTGGTGTTTTATTCTTCCATTGAATGAAGGGTGGCTCCTGTTGTAAACATAATATTTAACATAAGGATTAATTTATTGATTGGTGCTTAACGCCAACATTAGCAATATTTCAGCTATATCGTGGCGTTAAATAATATAAATACATTAAAATTACATATCTCAAAAGTTAATAATGAATTATATAGCATGTATATATTAGATTTTTCATCTAGTTTGAATACACTACATTTTTAAAGAAAGTGATTGAGGAGGGACATTGTTTTCTATTCATATTATAAAAATGAAAATAATCGATAGAAGATATCATTTATTAACATTTACACGTATACAAATAAATATTAGAGAAAACCGAACGGCAACACTGGGCACATAAGACAAAGGACGATGCCAAGCAAAAAAATAATAACTAAATTAATTTCGTTTAAATAAAATAAAAACAAAACAGCGTACACAAAACTATATGACGAGACTACAGACTCCATCAAAAACAACCGGGTGTGAACCAAGCTGTCTGCGAAGGGTAAGGAGTTTCTGCTTCTAAAAGACACTCAGAATGTTACCCATTTACTTAAATCATATACCGTCGTACCAGTAAACTATTACTTCCATCGAAAGTGGCATTCCGCAAAGATCAGGAGCTTTGTATTAATAAATGCACTTTGGCAACACTCGATTCACTTATCTTGAACTCATTGAACATTGCATTTTGTAATTTGGTTTAATGATCTAGGTGACGAAGCCCACTTTATTTGAAAGTGCATCAACCTCTATCTCATTGCACCAATAAAGATCTGGTACCGATGTATTTCCAAAATATTCCGGAATTAAGTTTATTTCGTAAAATTAGAAATATTGGTATGCGCATATAAAAAATCATACATTGCACATGTAAGCATTGTATAAATCCCTTCAAGGATCGTTTTTTGATAAATCAAGTAAACATAGTGTATGAACTTTGACATGTGCATAGATGTATCAATATAAATACAAATGTATGTACATAATTCATGTAGTAATATCATTCCAGCAGTCAATAAAATGCGGCATAACAATCTAAATTTAATTGATGTTAATTTTAATACAGAAGTTCGTTATATAGAATGATAAGATTTTCCCTTCGTCTTGTGTACCATATGTTTCCAGTTTTTCTGGATTGTCCAATTTTAATTGCCCCTTCGGTATTCTCTATCGTTTATTTACATCTAGAGAATCTCCCCTTTTGAACCTCAATTGCCGGAAGAAGTGTAAATTTTTGAATACGATGTTCATACATTATTATATTTGTATAAAAATAGAGAGGGACGCAATATCATAGAGATTGGGTAATTATTGCCAATGCTTTTAACCAATTGACCTAAGCTACTCAAGACCCGATACAACATGATCGCTTATAATGGTGATTCTATTACTAAATAACCACCACACTATATTGGAAACATCAAACTAATCCTAAAATAATCCACGGAATTAGGAGAAAACAAAATATCTCAGTTACACGTCTTGCCGAAGTTAATTCGTTTCTGTGGCGGATATTGATTTGTAAATTACTTGCATCTGTGAATGTAGCAATTATTTGAAAGAATTAGTTATAACCCGTCTGGTTGTCAACAAAAATGCATTCAGATCTAATGAAAGAAGAAAATTTGATGTACACCATGTCAAAGGTCGGTGTATTGGATTGCTCACTTGTCCAAATCAGAAACAAAATTGTTTGCTAATTCGAATTTACAAGTTATAAGAGTTGATCGTGATAAATAGACTAGGGAGAAGTTATTGGTGATATTAACAAGATGTAGCCTCTCTACGTCATCAGAGATACAAAAATAAAGGCAATGGAAAACAACAAAAAACAAATGCTATTTCTTACCAATCTTTTTAGGGGCCGTCGTGGTCGTGATCGCATTGAAGTTGGATTTACAACTACATGCACAATCAGTACATATCACCACGGAGTTCGAACCCCGCTTATTGTTAGGTGAACTCGATACATCATTATGTGATCATGTTTGTCAGGCACTTGCGACAGGTCGGTGTTTTTCTCCGGGTACTCCGTTGTCCACCAATAAACCTGACTGCCACGATATAGCTGAAATATTGTTGAAAGTGGCCCCAACCCATAAATCAAATTTTTAAAAAGAACCTGATCAAGATTATTCCAGAAACGTGACTTGCGCAACTAAATTAGATATCTACGTTTTTAACTACTCAAATTTCTACCAAATCTCAGAGTTACATAAATCATAAAATGTGACACATATCTGTGTTTCAATTATCAAATATTCGTGATAAATTGTTAATCCGGCTATAAATTATGACTGTAAAGAAACTTTATGTTCGGTTTTCCGGGCTTTTATAAAAAATTAATTAAAATTAAATTAAATTCTACCGCTATTATTTTAAACAGTTATTCATTTTTGAAATATGAACATGTTATATCTTTTTGTGGCGTGAATAAAATCTAACATTACTGCTTCTATGTTGAATAATATGAAAAACAAAACTAAAAAAAAAATAATTACAACATCCAATGGAAAAATCTTACTAAGAGGCAACATTGATATCCCTAACACATCAATACATACCTTCTCATGTTTCTGGCTTGATGCATGCACTTACATAACTAGTGGCACTGTTAAGCTAGCATTATAGGACCAGAGCTCTCCTCTTAGTGAAATGATTCGATCATGCATGTGTTTTCCACATGTGAGTAAAATACCAACACTCATTATAATAAATATTAATTGTATGGTATGATTGATGCGTTATTTCCTAATACAAATTAACAGTATTACAACAGCTATATTTACAAAGAAAACAACTTCACAAAAAACAGCAAATAGATGAAAAGAGTGATACTAATGGTGATATGGACACACTTTTGGGTTCCCATGACTGAACGAGAATATAACGAGCATCCAGTCATTGTTGTGGGGGGTGGGGGTGGTGGGGGATGGGTGGTTAAAGAACATACGCATTGGCCGCTTGGAAATAAAACTTCCAATGCTAACTCACTAAAACAACAGTCTGAAGTTAGTGCGTCGCCAAAAACGAAAAAAAAAAAAGTCCGACAAATGTCTAATTTCCATTAGATTGAATATTAATCATTATTAGTTAACTCTATGTTAGTGTTGTCAATACAACCTTTACAATATAAAATCATAAACTAGGTCAATATAAAAAAAAATAAACCAATATCGATATTGGCTTAGTTTTTTTTATATTAGCCGAGTTTATGATTTTATAATACCCATTATAAGATAAAATTTTATGGTTAATTAATAAATATATCAATTTTATAACTACCCATTTTATCTTATAATAACCTATTATCACGTGATGATTTTCGCCTCAGGCCAATACAGCTACCCTCGGATTAATAACTAGGTCAATACGGAAATCATCACGTAATGATATATTTATTAATTAACCATAACATGTTATCTTATAATGGGTATTGTAAAGACAGTTTAGGTTGTATTGACAACAATAACATAGAGTTAACTAATAATTATAGATTAGTACATGGCCTTTTTCATATTGCCCTTGTAATCGGCACGAGACCTTGATATCGGCCCCGAGGGCTTTAGCCCAAGGGACAATATCAGTCGAGGGCTGATGACAAGGGCAATATGAAAAAGGCCATGTATTAATCTATTTATCACATATTTTACCAGGGCAGATAACATAGTATTGCCCTTCACAAGAGGGAAGATAACATGTTATTGCACCGGAGGCAAATAACACGCCGCAAATTATGCTTTTATTACACATGCAAATTCGGCGTTATTTCAATAAAATATGTGATAATGGGTATTATTATACAGCTATAATTTTAATCCAATCAAAAACACCCATTTAAGACATGTGACCGTACATTATTTTTCCGTATTGTACAACCGGAAGCCGTATTTTTTCCGTATTTGACGTCCCGATAAGTCCGTATTTTTTTCGTATTGTACATTATGTAAGGGAAGTAACTCGTTGATTTCTGTCGTCTGTTTTCTGGAGCTTGTATAATGGAGTCCCTTCACCCATTTCCCCCCAGGTGGCGTCGCTGTACCAACGGTGGTTAGGAAAACGTTTGTTTTCCGATAAACGCTTGTAACCAATGTAATCAAATGGCAATATCATTACCTACGTGGTGTCCTTGATCTGAAACGTTGCGTAATATGACGGTAGGCACGGCCTATAGAGAGGACGGAAGTGAACATAATAGATTTTAATTTGATATTTCCAATAACTTTTTTTCTAGTTTATTTCACAGTGACCGGTAACAATCATAGCTTATAGGGCCCAATGCCTGCAATGCCAATGGCAATGTAAAATTGCATGTACGTGTTTTTTTTATACTTCATTTAGTGTCTAATGACGTAAAATTGCACACGAGTTTTTTTTTACTTCATTTGTTGTCTAATGACATAATATTGCACACGAGTTTTCAGACTAAATTGAACCCGATTGAAAATTGTACACGTATTTTTTTCACACTGTCTATAGCATAGGGTCTAACCACAGGCACTCTATGTTCAATGAATATGTAGGGTCAATGTGGAAAAAAATAGTGTCACTGTTATACTCTTTATTATAACAGTGGCACTATTTTTTTCCACATTGACCCTACATTTTATTATAACAGTGACACTATTTTTTTTCACATTGACCCTACATTTTATTCATTGAACGTCGAGTGCCTGTGGTCTAACCATGTAAATTTGCGTACTCGCTTTTGCTTCAAAAACAATGCAAGAAGAGTTTTAAGATCCCCAAGCGCAAGCGAAGGCAATGCAATGGCCAAAAGAAAAAGGACAATCACTGATCTACAAAACACTACACAGAAAACTATCATTCCCCCCCCCCCCCCCCCCCCCCCCCCACAGCGATATATTTTTTAACAGGAAACAAAAATCAGATTTTTATTTTTTGGACATAAATAAAGCAAAAATCAGTAAATTTCCTTCAAATTTTTATCATAAGTTTCTCGTTGAGAACTGTAGGGCCGGATTAATGATATTTTTTGCTTCTTTCGTGTCAATTTATTTTGTTTCTTTAAAATTTCACCACATAATTAATATATTATTTTTCAGAAAAAAACATCCTTAATGACATGAATGTGTGTCTCCGCCGCGTCCATGCAGCTTCGTATAATACGAACCGCATCGGTGGCGTAATGGTTAGAGTGCTCGCCTCGAGTGCGGTAGATCGTGGGTTCGAGCCCCTGTCGGGTCATACTAAAGACTATACAAATTGATATGTGTTGCTTCTCTGGTAAGCACGCAGCATTAAGGAGATAGAGCAAGGACTGGTCGGCTCGGAATCAGGATAATGTGTCCGAGTGGAGCGACATGTCTATCCGCGGACTGTTGTTTTAGTGAGCTAGCAATATAAAAATCAAACTAAGCGTGTTGTTCTAGTACAAAGCGAACCTCATCATCATCTCATTGAAAATTAACTTGTTCTCGCCATGATATAGCTGAAAAATTGCTGAATTGGCGTTAAACAGCAACAATCACTCGTATAAAACGTGTCCGGATTTCAAGAACCTTATGCAAGAAAGTTCAACAGTTTAATTATTGCTTCTGATTCGCGGATTTGTCCCGATAAGATTGATTTCTTAAAAAGTTAAACTTCAAAGAGATAAGTTGCATTTTAATGCTTGGTGCTTTAACCATTCATATGATTTTCTTCTATCATCATATGTAGCACGGTGACTATCGTGTAATTTAATCAATACCGCCCAAATATATTTTGTAATTAGTGTAGAGGTTGTTAAATAGCTTGTATTACCGACCGTTGAAATGAAACAATACACTTCTTGTTTCGTGACGGTCAGTTTTATTCGGCCCGTTTTATTGGTGGAGGAAACCGGAGTTCCCTGAAAAAACCACCGACCTGCTGCAAGTCACTGACAAACTTTATCACATAGAAATCACACATTAATATTATTACCAATTAAAAATAGTCAAGCGACTGTTGATGAAAAATAAAATCCACACATGACTGTTGAGGAAAATAAAATGTGCACATGACTGTTCATGAAAAAAAAATCAACATTATCTATAATACGACCCAGGTATTCACGTTTGATTTTTTTATCAAAATCTCCAGAATGTTTGATGCCTTTATTTGAATGGCTAAAGATAAAGCTGAAATCGTAAAATTTATAATTTTGCTTTTTCCAATTTTCGCAAATTTAGAGCCCACGCGAACAGTTTGACTAAAAATGGCAAAATTAACACCCCTTCGAAAATAACCACTTAAATAGTATATTAATAAATGTAGACATTTATGTTTGAGACAGAATATGTTTTTAACATCATGTTGGGGGTCAGTGAGTAATTGTTGTTTACGGCAATTTTTCAGCTATATGATAACCAACTGACATTACCCCGAACTGAGAGGTTATTTTACTTTAAAATCACTTCTTCATAGTGGATTGAAACAAGTGATGTCACTCTTTACTTTGGGGAGTACAAGAGCAGTCCTTGTAGTGGCATTAGTCTACTCTTTTCCGGATGTCTTTAATGTGATCATGGTTGTCGAAAAGGTTATAACAAGTAAATTCAGGTTTCATTTGATAGCAATATATGTATTGGGGTGTTTTCGCAATTTCAGCTGCACACCCGTTACTGTACAAAATTACCTTGAAGAGCCCCAACCCCCGTGAGACTAGTGAAAGTATGAATTTTAATGTTATTGATATAAAAAACAATTAACCTGAAAACTGTTTATATATTGATATCTGATGTCTTTTTTACATAAAAAAAATGTCACAAAATTTATGGGCCACCATTATGCCATTTGGGCCAGTGACTAATATTTTACTGGCCCAAACTAAACTTTTCGGGCCAGCCTTAGGCTGGCCTTCAGGCACTGATATCACGACGAGAACAAGTTAATTTTCAATAAGATGAAGATGAGGTCCCAACACGCTTTGTTGTTGTTTTTTATATAATATATATATATATCTTAAAAATAATATAGGGGTGCATATTTTATATCTTAAAGACGAGGCACTGTGGTTAGAATCCGGAACAGAACAGTACATAAAATTCGCCAAGAATAATTAATGCATGTGAAATTGATCGAAATTATTTGATTCTAACCATTAATAAACGATTTTTACCATGAAAGTAGAAAATCACGATACAACAAAACTAGGAAACCAACACGAAAATCTTTTAAAAAGGGAAATACAAAGAATGTGAACAAATATCACGTGTACTATAATTTCCTCATTCTACGGTTATTGTACGTATGCTATGCGTATTTACTATTAAATTACAAAATTATTGAAAATATTGATTTTTGCTCATGGAGAACATAAGAAAAAATTAATAAGAATGTATTCAATCATCAGTTTATTTTATATTCGCATTCACAGTTAGTAACAGGTGCCCGTGACCCAGATATGATTGCAACGTTCATTACGTTGTCCTTGTCTTATTTCAACGTAATGACGTGATCACTTTAGTAATTTAGTAAGATGTCAGAAGATGGTTACAAATTGTGATGCATTTGTTGTTAACTTGAGGAATATTGTTATATAAATAAAAAATAATTATTGTTGGATAATTAGATTGAAATAATAGTTTACATAGGTTACAAACGTCTAAGCGATAATAAAACGCTCCGCCAACCACCGTTGGTACTCGAGCGACACCTGTTGAGTAAATTTGGGTGAATGGTCTCCATTGGTGGAACATTCAATGATAATTCTTACAGAATTAAAGTATATCGTTTCCGTGCCTTTTAATTGGACAAGGACACTGTCACCTATTTTTTTTTATTCGTTCATAACTCGATGAACTTTTCAATCTGCAAGCCGTAACTACGAGGATCCACCATCTTGAAAACGTGAAATTCTACATGTCATAATTACAACAATATACAAAAATAATTAAAATGCCTACCTTGTAAACTTATTTTAGTTAAATCTTATTAAAATTGAAGCGTACACGAAGCCAAATTACGCTTGATCTTTACGTTTTAAACTGGAAGTCTTCATATGACGTCATGTTGTTAATGTTCCAAAGTCGTCAACACAATTTCGCGGAATATTTATTTGTGCGATTTTTAGACCAGGGATATGCAAGAATAATCCTATCTACAATATTGAATTTAAGAATTATAAGTATTAAACGCTTCTTTTCCAGTGTTCATGCATGTGTTCCGATGATTTTTAGAGTTTACGAGATCTGTATTGATACAGAACATTTTCCTAACGAAATACTGTTGTGCAGTTGTTCTATTTAGCCTGTATTAAAAGTTAAACATAAAATAGTATTGATCATTTCAGCTGTATAATAAATAGGTTATTATACAGTGGTATGTACAATATGGAAATATATTGTACTCGTCCGTATTGTATTGAAAACCCGCCTGCGGCGTCTCGTCCAATACGGGTTTTCAATACAATACAGACGAGTACAATATATTTCCATATAGTACATACCACTGTATAATAACCTATAATTATTCATTAACTTTTATTCATTAGCCTTTATATGATCAAATATGTCAATACAATATAGAAACTTTCATCGGGTCAATACGACAAAAACCAGTCCAATACGGAAATTTTCCGTATTGGCCCGATTCCAGTCAGTCCAATAACAGCTAGATCGGAATCCGCTAGACGTTTCGGCAATCGCAAGGAAAACTCCAGAGAGATAGTGCACTGGTTAATTAATAAAGGTATTATTACGTGATGTTTTTCATATTGGCCTAGTTATAGGTCCTCGGTCTGATGTATTGGCCTTCGACTGCGCCTCAGGCCAATACAGCAGGCCTCGGACCTATAACTAAGCCAATATGAAAAATATCACGTAATAATACTATATTATAAAATTATAAACTCGGCCAATATAACAAAACTAAGCCAATATCGGAAAAACTATGCCAATATCGATATTGGCTTAGTTTTTTTATATTGGCCGAGTTTATGATTTTATATTGTAAAGACAGTTTAGGTTGTATTGACAACAATAACATAGAGTTAATTAATAATTAATAATAGTTAATTATGCAATATCCAGTTCGAATTGAAAATATTCCTATCTGATGGATTGTTCTATATGAATTTTCATGTGAAAATGAAATACATGCTCAATAAATTACTCATGGAATACTCACAATTAATGTTGTTACGATTAACGTGTTTCCACCAAAAACATCATTGCTCATTTTCATCATAGTCTGATAGGATTGGGACGGTGTAATTCTGCCTTCGAGGGTGTTGCTTCCACTTCGCCACGTTCCTGACTGAAATAAATGACTCTGTGATTCGGAAGGAATAGAAGAAAAGAGAGTATGAGTGGGTGGATACAAACATACAGTCTTAGTACTGAAAAAAGAGAAATACATGTATGTGTTATTCAAATAGGGAGTGGTGGAAGGTTCGAAGTCGGAACTTTTATCAGATTTCGCAGAATTTGATGACGTCATTTGCCAGTTAGTTCAGCGTCTATGATAACGATGATATTCAGAAACACTACGGTTTAACTACTTCTTGCATTTCGAATATCGGTAATAAATCATGTGTAACCGAACAACACATTTATCCACGAATTCGCGTTATCGCATGAATGAATTATAATTATTGCTCGGTTACGGATGATTTATTTTTGATATACGGAATGCAAGGGTAGATATACTGTTCATTACATTGATTTGACACTTTTGTTTGCACTAGTTAGACGTTTTTTAAAGGGGGCTTGTTTTTCATTGTCGAACGCTGAGTAATATTTCCTATTGTGACAACGTTGGTACTTTGACGTTACACAGTGGGTGAAATAAACGTTTTTTCTTTCACAGGAAAATTTCGATTTTTCAATGTCATCTATATGATAATTATATTTTTATTTACATTTTGCCATAATAAGTAGTTGTTGATACTCTAAATATAGTAACACTTCTCAACATCTTACAGAGGTTTACAAAATACATTATATATACATTATATCTTTAATATATGTTGGATATGCAAACCCTCACCAGAGCAAACTGTAAAATGCCATCCTATGGAACTGAAACGTTACAAATAAAATCACCGAATTCGAACCTTTCCTGTATAACATGCATTTTGTATTCTAATTAAAGAAACATTGATATGTAAAATGTGCTACCAATTCCATGAAATTAAAAAAAAACATGCTTTAAATATTAACAAATCATCAAAACAATAACTCATATACAATATTTATATTAAATTTCGACATTAGACAATTTTTAATCTTAATTTTATATTGAAAATATACGACAGTTATATATTTTTTCCAAACTATATGGATATGTATAAAAGTTTTATGAATATCAAATACTTTGCATTAATTTACTGCATTTGTTTATGTTCAAATGATTTCACTCAGGTTATGACAATTAGCTGAAAATATGAATACACTGTTATCAATAGTACTCATTCGCTGTAAATAATGGAACATGACAATAGCCATAATGAAATTCTACTTCATGAAAAATTGTAAAGTTTTTACTCCTTTGATAAAACGTGAATAATTGATAAAATTCAATAGCAAAATTAGTGTACATTATTTGACTTGCTCTCTCATTTTGCATCTCATGTAAACAAAAGTATTTTGGTCCAATCAATAAATAATTAAATATTGACGTATTAACAGCATCAACATTTGAACTTCATCTGCAGTAATACTGTATACTATTAATAGAGGAACCTGTTCTACTGTATACAGATAACAGATTTATCTTGGTATTTACGTTACATAATTAATGTTAACTTTGGCAAATGATAGCATATAGGTGTTATTTTGTAACGATATTATTACATGCTATGGATTTCCTGTCTGATCGAATAATGATAGTTCCATATATCATGCAAGTCTGGAATGAAACCAGTTTTTGTAGCTCTATTATGTATTCTTGGGTGTGGTATATCGGGGAAAAGGTTCACCATTTTAAAGCACTTCTTCTAACTCAGATGTTTTTTGTAGGTGGAGGGGGGCAAGTTCGTGTTATCCATCTATTATCACCGGTGTGTAATCAATATAACATGACGGTGCAAATATGACAGCAAAAACTGTTTACTCTTCAGGAAAACTTGACTATACATTTGTCTAGTGGGGTTCCTGTTGGTCATTCGCTAGCTTTCTGTGTAGTATTATATCGACCATTGTTTGCCCATTATAATGTCCGTCCTTCGAATTATGGCTCCTGATTACCCCTTTAGTATCTTCTCATGTTTCACTGCATGTGGTTTGTTCATTCCAATTGTGTCTTTTATTTTCGACGATGACAACCAATGCACGAGAATATTGAAATTAGACAATACAATCTTGTCTGACATCAGTAACATGACAGATGACAACAAATGATAATCAATATATTTTGCATACACTTTGGATACTGATATCAAAATAAGGAAAAAAACGAATATTTTCTATCCATGTTAATAGTCATAGATATCATAATTATTTGTAAAAATAAAATCCATGAACTTTACATGTGAAGAAAAAAATATTCATCTGATTTCCTTTCCCTATATAAAGATGATCACTACGATTCTATTTTTCACATATAACTACATGTACTTGTACATAGAAATGTAAACAAAAGCATGATATAATGCTCAATGTTGTTGTGTTCTTGAAAGTGAGATATGCTGACGGCGTTATATTAATCTTAAAAAAGACCAGCTAACAACAGTGATACTTACAAATACTAAAAAAAAAACAAGTTATTAAGGGTATTACAAGGTGTGTCTACAATCCAATGTCATAACAAAACCTGATTGTATAGTATATGTGCAAGAATGATAATACAACAGCATTTAATAGTAGGTTGTTATACAAAAATAATAATTCTCTAATACCTAATGTTAAATATACAACTTAATGTTTTTGTGCAACAGAGAGAGAATATTCATTAACATAATTCTTACATCATTGATATCCAATCTAAGTTTGAAGATACGAATTGGGTAATCAGAAACCGTAAATCGAATGACAGACAACACCGTGACTTCAAGACAAAACAGACGTAAATACAAATAATTGTCAACAAAACTAACACATAAAACTAAAGATTTAGAAACATGAATCCACTATAAACGGGATTTTATTCAGTTGCTCCGGAAAGGCAAACATATGTTATTCCACCAGTGGCATCCGTCGTTTCACTCAGGTTAGAAATTCGGTTAATAAGTTATGAACGAGGAAAGAACCGAATGTGACCATTACAAGCAAAACATATCCGTGGTCACCTGTGTCACGGACATTCCTTAGCAATCAACCAAGTTATAATAGGGACCATAACTGTTTCGAAGCGATGACTTCAACTTGACTATTATGACAGCTAGCTATGTAGCTTCCTTGTTAGCAACAACCCTCTATCAAGGATATTTTGATAGGAAACACAATCTCTGGAATATCGATTCAACATAGAGATGTATCCTCTACATGCAGGTGCATTCAAAAATATTGCTACATGTAAATGGAAAGCTTACAATGGGAAAATACAAAATTCTCAACCAGCCCTCATTGTCAATTTTGAGGTGTTTGTCAAAGTATTGAGTACACCTAGTTGTGTATGCGGTATCCTTTATTTCAAGTTAAATGGGATGGATGTGATTTATAGTCACTAAATTTTGAGTTATTCGATTTAAGGACATTGTTTATATAGCCGAGCGTGAAACTAAAAGAGTGTTTGTAAATAACTTTCTTTTTTCATATATCAGTATAAAGATAACACGTCTTAGACCTGTTAACTAAATGTTTCTATAATTTAAATAATTTAAGATGAAAAAAATACTAAATTAGAATTATTCTAGTGTGGAACAGGTAGTTTTAATGCGACCGGAGTACTTGAATTAACCTCTGACATTTGGTGGAGTCAGTGTTGCTCATCATACATTTTTGCTGCTTAGTAAGACTCAATATTTGTTTATCAATGTGTGACGTAAAATTGTTTTTGACATTTGCTTCACTGGGTTTGGTACTGCTTTGACAACTATTTTACCTATTTTGTTCCAGTATTGTTATAAATACTGTTATAGTGACAGCCGGAACCTTTGAGCTGTAATGAAAGCGGGAAGTATGGCGCTTTCAAATCTGATTCAACCCACCATTTCTTTAGAAATACGGGTACCTAGTCAGGGTCATTACGGTTTTCACAGTTTTCCGGTTGTTGACAGATTTTGTCTGTTTATATGCTTATGAATTTTGACTTTCCCATTGTAAGATTGTTCGGAGTTTGGTAATGATGTTATTACCCTTATTTTCGAGTGAATACGAAATATGAAATGTTTGTCACCCTCATATTTTAGGAATACCAAATATGTACATTAGTGATACATAGTGGAGCAATTAAGTATAATAATGTGTGTGTGTTGCCATGGAATAAATAAACACGCACATCTTGTGGAGACAAAAATTACAATAAATGTTAAATAATTATATCATTTGTACATGCTGGACTAAGTATATCATATAGCATGTCAATTAAATAAAGTTTACATGCAATAAATGTACACTTAAAACCCGTTCCAGTAATGATACATAATAGTGTACAAAATACAACGAAAAAAAAGAACAGGATTTACGGATAGGAAAGTGTGCTTTCATCAGTGTTAAAAGTATAGTAGTTATTATTCGTAGTAGAAAGTACCTAAGTAAGATTACGAGGAGTAACACTAACTAACATTATAGGTAATGCTAATTAGAATATCAAGCAAATATATAGTAATTAGTGAAAAGTGAAAGTTTTACTGTTCTGCATTCAGTCGACATACTTGCTTTCCACAAAATGTTACAATCTATAGGAATATAAGTCAATTAGAACAAATTGTCAAAATAGTTTGCAATGACTTTCGTTTACTTTCTTTTGGTTTGTTTATGGTGTTTAACGCCATTTCAACAATATTTCAGTTATATCGTGGTTGTCAGTTTTATTTTTGGAGGAAACCGGAGTATCCGGAGAAAACCAGCGATCTGCCGCAAGTTACTGACAATCTTTATCACATTATGCTGTATCGAGTACACCTCGCCATGAATGGGGTTGGAACTCACAACTTTAATAATGATAATCTCACTGATTGCATAGGTAGTTATACATTCAACTATCATAAGATCACGACCACGACGGAATGACATTAGTTGTAAGCTATGATATACATTTTATTGTGGTTTATTCAAGATATATTACATCAAGTGTTCCCTTTCTGTGTGTTCAATTTGTATGCTATTATGTTCAATATGTCCTGAATATGCATTCATTGCGCGATTATGTCTGAACAAAAATAATGATCTATAACATTAGGGTAACCTAACTTTTGAAACAGGAATGTGTATACAAGGAAATAATAGATTGTCATGATGATGATAAAATACATGATGGTCATATGAAGCATTATACATTATACACACAAAGTAATTGCAGAATAAATCAAATTATTATGTAAATACACGTTAGAGAAAACCGAAGGGTAAACAAGCCTTTTGATTTCAAAATGGACGACTACTATTGAGGCTGTGAATTTGTTGTATTCAATATAATGCTAGTGACACTAATAACATTATCTTGGTGTGACAAAGATATCTAAATATATATATAATGTCATACCATCACTTGTGGAATGACCTTGCAGGCCATATGCTAATTTGAATTATATTCCAATATAGCATGCAATTGGTATATACTACCCCAAATTACATTCCTGTTTTAAGTACATTCCATCACATCTGTTATTATTTAACGTACACTGTACATGAATTATAATGTCATGATATATTGTCTACTTTATAGTTATGGGCTTGAAAATGTCATGTGTTGTACAAAGTTCAATGCAAGATTATTTTCCTTCAGGCCTAGGTAACCATAGCCGATGTTGGCTACATTGTAAAGGACTTTTGGTTTTCTTGCTCCCAAAGACTTTGAAATTATTTGGCTTTCATATATTTCGGCTTTGGGCGTACCTGTTGCGCATTTAATATGCTGTCACTTGAAATCTTGAAATTTTGCAAACCAACCCGATAACAAATATTGTACATATAAGCAGCTTTATTGACTTGCATAAGATGTAAGCTAATAACGAATACCGCATACAATATAACATACATGAAATAATAATAAAAACAAACTAATAGAAATACCTACCGTTCCATTTTGTACTGTTGATAAGGTATTCATTTGGAAGAAAATCTCCCTTCTAAGTCCTACTTTGGTAAATTCTAAGCGGCCAGTGCAACCTTCTATCTGTATCTAAAATACATAGTAAACGTTAGAGAATAACGAAGAGTTAATCAAAAATGGATGAACAATCTAGAGAAACTGGCAACATAGTGTACACAAGACGAAGACATTCAAAACAAAAACACAACATAATGTGCGTGTGTCACAACTATGCGCAAACAAAAACAAATAATGTAAACAAGATATGAACCCTCCTACAAACAACTGGAGGTAAAGACGAACCGAACATCAGTCATATTATTTGAATCCTTTCTATGGTAAATATGATATTCAAAAGTTCCATCTGAGCGATAAATGCTTACAGCAAATATAAAACCAGCCAAAATGAAGCACATAACAGGAAGTTATACCTTGAAATGCTGTAAACATCTACAACCTAAACCTTAATCCTTACTGCTAACGGATGATGTAATATTGATGTGTCTTATATTCTTACATTTGTGGGTCTTCAATAAGATAAGAAATGAAGTAGCTATACTAATTAACCTTAGTTACATATTGGTGATAATAGGTATATTATTCTGTAATTTTAAGATCAGCAATAATAAACCTATCCGTTTTTAGTATTTGAGGGGCATAATCTTCCACTTGTTGGTAGCGGTCAGTATTTGGTTGAAGTAGCACAACTTCTGAAATAATCTTCCACTTGTTGATAGCGGTCAGTATTTGGTAGAAGTAGCACAACCTCTGACATAATCTTCCACTTGTTGATAGCGGTCAGTATTTGGTTAAAGTAGAAGCTAATAACGGACATTTTGTGTGGAAATTTGAAATTGATTAGTTTATTTATAAAACAAAATATAATTTATCATAATTGTTTCATGATATAACGCGTTTTGGATATAACCCCACATACATATAATCTTGCATCAAAAAAACCAATCAATCAATCAATCAATCAGTCATGCATCACTAAACGAAATAATTATCATTGTGATAGTACAACCTTACCTTTCGTAGATTTTTTCTCATTTGAACTCTAGATGAGTTTTTATTGAGTTCTATCAATGTTTTCAGTACTGTCATAGCGTCGTGAAACACAGCATCAACAAGACTATCGGATTGTAAGGCACAATAAGGCGAATTTTTCTCCATAACAATGAGCAACGAAGTAAGATTAGCACGAGAATCTTCATACTGTTGTAAGGCAACTTCGTCAGCATCCTATAATAGAGAGGTTAAGGATTAGATTTATGATGTTTAATGTCACTCTCAACAATATTTCAGCCATATCGTGGTGGTCAGATTTATTGGTGGAGGAAGCCGGGGTACCCAGAGAAAACCAAATATCTGCCGCGAGTCACTGACAAACTTTTTTTTTGCATAATATTTATCATGTCCACCTCGCCTGAGTGCGATTCGAACTCACAACGTTAGTGGTGATATGCACTGATTGCATAGGTGGTTGTAAATCCAGCTACCATACGATAACGACCACGAGGGTCCCAGAACAGGCACAGTTTGAAGATACCAAAATGTAATCAGAAGCCGTAAATCGAAGAAGGACACACAATATAATAGCAAAAAGGCAAACAATGATGTACAAAACCCCACACAGAAAACTAAATATGAAGCAAAACAAACCCCACACAGAAAACTAAATATGAAGCAAAACAAACCCCACACAGAAAACTAAATATGAAGCAAAACAAACCCCACACAGAAAACTAAATATGAAGCAAAACAAACCCCACACAGAAAACTAAATATGAAGCAAAACAAACCCCACACAGAAAACTAAATATGAAGCAAAACAAACCCCACACAGAAAACTAAATATGAAGCAAAACAAACCCCACACAGAAAACTAAATATGAAGCAAAACAAACCACACACAGAAAACTAAATATGAAGCAAAACAAACCCCACACAGAAAACTAAATATGAAGCAAAACAAACCCCACACAGAAAACTAAATATGAAGCAAAACAAACCCCACACAGAAAACTAAATATGAAGCAAAACAAACCCCACACAGAAAACTAAATATGAAGCAAAACAAACCACACACAGAAAACTAAATATGAAGCAAAACAAACCCCACACAGAAAACTAAATATGAAGCAAAACAAACCCCACACAGAAAACTAAATATGAAGCAAAACAAACCCCACACAGAAAACTAAATATGAAGCAAAACAAACCCCACACAGAAAACTAAATATGAAGCAAAACAAACCCCACACAGAAAACTAAATATGAAGCAAAACAAACCCCACACAGAAAACTAAATATGAAGCAAAACAAACCCCACACAGAAAACTAAATATGAAGCAAAACAAACCACACACAGAAAACTAAATATGAAGCAAAACAAACCCCACACAGAAAACTAAATATGAAGCAAAACAAACCCCACACAGAAAACTAAATATGAAGCAAAACAAACCCCACACAGAAAACTAAATATGAAGCAAAACAAACCCCACTGGAGGAGGGCTGAAATCAGGTGGTTAAACACACAACGATAATACAAACTTATTGCTGATTGTAAGCAGTATACTTAAATGATTTTAGTAAACGGGTTAATATAAGTTTTGTAACTTGTTTCCGAAACTTATTAATGATTCATCCGAATAGTTTGTACATATTCATACTTGTATTGTATTAATAAATTACTTAACAAAATATGTTTACACTAAATGATTTTGTTTTTGTTTTATAAAATTACAATTAATGAAGTAATATAATAAAACGAAAGACAAAAAATACCGCACAATCGAAACAGTTCAAACATCTGATTGACAAATCGTAGAAACAGTGATAAAATTGGTACTTTTAACTGATGACTTTCCTGGCTTGGGACATAATTGCAATTAAAATGATAACAATCGGAATGTGTGGAATAATTGGTGTATAAGTCACGATTTTACGTAGTTAGGTAAACATTTATAATAACTATAACTGTATATAATGTGTGTAATAATGAACATCGATTACTGATATCTTGATGATATTTGGAGTAACAAGGGACAAACCAGATGCCAAACAACGCCAGTATGATTATTAAGTTAATCATAATTATGGAACATGTATTATCTTATAGATGGTGTGAGAACGAAATCTGATGATATATAGGAGATGTACACAAGTGTTAATTAATTGGAAGCATAATTTGTAATGAAATATGGCAAGATATAACGATAAAATGTCCAAACACAGTCTCGGGGATTTCAGGAAACTTCTAATCTCGTCACATTGTTATGTCTGTCCGAAGTAAAGACCTGCATTCCGAACGTCATATTACGTGGTCTTCTGTTTGTGTTTAATTGTTTAAGGCTGGGTGTGGTCATTTGTTTTGATGATATTGATGAAATTGTTTAAGAAAAGTTTGAAGATACCAAAGGGGTAATCAGAAGCCGTAAATCGAAGAAATACAGACAACACAATGGCCAACAGAAAACGGATAAAAGAACAAACAATAACCTACAAAACATTACACAGAAAATTAATGATCGAGCAACACGAATCCCACTAACCGGGGTAAATTTTATTTTCTGACTATGATATGTAATATAACCGCATTATACTGTTCTGCCTGTGACAACTATAATAGACTAATCGATTAAGTAATTATGGGTGAAAAGTTAGTCTACTGTACTATATGAATACAAAATATGTACATTTTATAATAATTTAATTTGATTTGAATATTTCAATCTGATTGGCTAATCCGCCTGGAGAAAATTTTTGTTATACTCGATAACCTGGGTTGGTATTATGACGTCACCAACGTATTCATTCGCCAACGACAAATTCAAATAATCATATGAAATAATCGTAATTAAAATCGAGGAATCATTAAATTTTGTTGTAAAAATTAAATTATAAGGAATATTTGAAATTGTTGAACAAGTTATACTTGCATAACCTGGTTTGGGTCAGTTTACGTTTTTCATAAACCGCTTCGCGGTTTATTAAGCGTAAACTGACCCAAACCAGGTTATATCGTATAACCTGTTCAACAATTTCAAATATTCCTTAAATAATTTCAGTTTTATTTTCCATTTAATATTCGTTTTCTGTAAAACCAATAACAATACTACATGCAGTGTATTGTGGGTAGATTATGTTGTGCTAAGCGGAATGCTGTTTCCTTTATTAAAGACTTTATATTAATTAATATAATAAGGACCCTAAGCGAGCTACACTGGGCTGCTTGGATTATTGTAAAGCAAGAGATTGTTACATATTAAAAAATAGAATATCTACAAGTAAATACTTTTAATTATAAAAACCATTCCGACGTGTCATTTTGATTCTTATTTCTTTTTCCTGTTTTTATTTCAGACAACATACAACATAAAACATGTTTACAAAACTGATATGTTTAATTAAACTGCAGACCATAACATGTTTTTTTCTATGTTCTTACAAGAAAATTTAGACTTTGTGTTGAACCTTCTGGAAAAATAAGGGTTTTTTTAACAGCATAACGTTATTTTTCTGTTTTTTACGAAAATTTTGCCGTTGTGTTCAATATTCTGTAAATATTAGTTTGTTTTCAACAGTATAACACGTTTCTTCTATGTTTTGTAAGAACATTTTCCCGTTATGTTGAACCTTCTGTAAATATAAGTTTGTTTCGTAACAGCACGACACGTTTTTTTTTAATGTTTTTAAGAAAATGTTACCGTTCTGTTGAACCTTCTGTAAATATAAGTTTGTTTTTTAACAACAGTTAAGATAATTTATTTCTTAAGGGAAATACCATTAAAGGAATATCCGCTTGATCGATTAGCTGCCAGTTACAGAGTAAATAGCAATTCTACAAATGAAATTAGCGAACAAGAAGAAATATATCAACAGGCATCTTAACCTGAGAAATGTTTTCCGTGGATTTAAACTCTTATTCGTAGTTTCTACCTTATTGTTCTTAATGTTAATCAAAATAAAGAACAAAATCACTGACAATAAAACACAACAGATGAATAGGGTGGTGAAGATATTGGAAATCTATTTTCTTCCTTTAAAACAAAATATTACAATGTCAACATGCCTCGTCATAAAAACGAATTAAAACTAGCAATATTATATATTTTACAAAATGTAAGTACATGTAGAAAATAGTATAGAAGTTTGTTAATAAATGTTAGAGAATATCGAAGGGGCACTCAAAAATGGACAACCCAGAAAAACTGGCAACATAGGGTACACAGGACGATGATAAACAAAACAAAGCAAAAACAAAACACATCACAATATGTGTTGCACTCCAATATACGCAAGCAAAGAAAAATAACGTAAATAAGGCATGATCCCTCCTACAAACAACTGGAGGTAAAGACGAACCGAACACCCTAAGTAAGGCATGATCACTCCTGCAAGCAACTGGAGGTAAAGACGAACCGAACACCCTAAATAAGGCATGATCACTCCTACAAGCAACTGGAGATAAAGACGAACCGAACACCCTAAATAAGGCATGATCCCTCCTACAAACAACTGGAGGTAAACACGAACCGAACACCCTAAGTAAGGCATGATCACTCCTACAAACAACTGGAGGTAAAGACGAACCGAACACCCTAGGTATGGCATGATCCCTCCTACAAACACCTGGAGATAAAGACGAACCTAACACCCTAAGTAAGGCATGATCCCTCCTACAAACAACTGGAGGTAAAGACGAACCGAACACCCTAAGAAAGGCATGATCACTCCTACAAGCAACTGGAGGTAATGACGAACCGAACACCCTAAGTAAGGCATGATCCCTCCTACAAACAACTGGAGATAAAGACGAACCGAACACCCTAAGCAAGGCATGATCACTCCTACAAGCAACTGGAGGTAAAGACGAACCGAACACCCTAAGTAAGGCATGATCTCTCCTACAAGCAACTGGAGGTAAAGACGAACCGAACACCCTAAGTAAGGCATGATCCCTCCTACAAACACCTGGAGATAAAGACGAACCGAACACCCTAAGTAAGGCATGATCCCTCCTACAAACAACTGGAGATAAACACGAACCGAACACCCTAAATAAGGCATGATCCCTCCTACAAACAACTGGAGGTAAAGACGAACCGAACACCCTAAGTAAGGCCTGATCACTCCTACAAACAACTGGAGGTAAAGACGAACCGAACACCCTAAGTAAGGCATGATACCTCCTACAAATAACTGGAGGTAAAGACGAACCACATATATGTGGTTTACTATTCAATATTATTAGAGGGTTGTGAGGGGCATCGACTTTGCATCTGTATCTATGATTTTCCTATTGAATTTTGGAACTGTTCTGACGGAGTTGTTCCTTCTGTTTTTTTATTTCATTAATCTACAAGCACGTAGAAAAGCACTTCTTCCGTTTTGATGCGTTTTCTATGTAAGACAAGCCATCAAGACAGCGGCGCGTGACTTTGTCTTACATGGCATTGTCAGCCAATCAAATCGGCCGAGTATAATGAATGGGGTCCGCTTCTACGACTGCTGTAGTAATATAAATTGTCGTTTTAGTAGATCTAAAAAAGCTTCAAATATCAATTTTACCAGAATTTTAACTGATTTCCCCTAATAGATTTAATAGGGACTCGTGTAAGAACCTATTAGTCTATTATATATGTATAATTCCAGCCTAATGTTTTATCTCACGGTACTACAATATATTTGTATTTATAAACGTAGACATCTAATTAAGTGCTAACGACGCGTTTCTGGTTTGGTTTAGGGTTAGGTTTATGGTGTATAACGCCACTTTCGACAATATTTCAGTTGTATCGTAGTGGTCAGTTTTATTGGTGAAGGAAAACGGAGTACCTAGAGAAAACCACTGACCTGTCATAAGTCACTGACAAACTTTATCACATAATGTTGTATTGAGTACACCTCGCAATGAACGGGGGTCGAACTCACAACTTTAGTGGTGATAAACACTGATTGCCCAGGTAGTTATAAATCCAACTACCATCAATCACGACCACGACGGCCCCCTGAACTATAAATTTCAACAATAAATATATCTAGCACTGACTACTGGGCAGATAATATCATCCGTAATCAATAGTCATCCATGCAAACACAGGTATCGGTACTGTGAGAGTAATAGACTAACGTAGATAACTAATGTAGCGCACGCGATGCCCTTCTGAAATAACCCTCATCAGGTACGTTCAAGGTCAAAAGATTGCAATGCCAATCAAATTTAAATATTTAGCGAAAAACCAAAGTGGCTAAACAGTATGGTAAAAATCGCCCTAGGTTTAATTAATTTAAGCTTTCAGCAAATATATTTTACATATGAAAAATTTCACATGGACGTATGCTTCACACGTTGTTGTATGTACACACTGTTAAAAAGCCCACGCAATCATTACTTTGACAGAAAAGGAATAATATTGAACACTAAGCAAACGCACGCCTCTCACATATAGCCAAACTTCAGTTTACATTTTGTTGAAGTAAAATGCCAAAAATGGTTTTCTTTAATCGATTTCATGTCAAACAGATATTAAACAGCACTAGATAATTAGTTATCAAACACGACCGACTGCGATCGTGAAATTTACTCTCTTATAAAAACTTCAAAAGAAGGTTTATTTGATTATAAGATCTGGTTTATTACCACGACATTTGTTTCCGTATGTGTAGGCAGTAAGGTTTGCGTATGTGTGTAAATCCCGCGGTAAATCATTGAGGAATTAACTACATGTATCAAATATGTTCACGAGTTTCATGGTATATATTTTTCCCTCAAAAATCGAAATCCAATATATATTGTAAATATTTTTTTTATTGAATGACCATAAATGATGTGTGGTGAGGATGTAATTTACATGGCTACATGTAGAAATTCCTGGTACCCACAATATTGTCCGGTAATATGAATATATAACTTGCGATGGTCGCTTTAATTTACAACATTCTGAGTGTCACCTTATGTATTTGTGTAGAAGGACTATCGGTGTACAGTGGCCCTTTCAAATGTCTTGAACCATTGCTTGATATTGATTTCGTTATTACTCTATTGTATACTGGTGAAGGTTCCCATGTATCAAATACACAGAGTTGCTCACTGCGTCTTCTGGTGGTGGATATGTAGAGCCCTCTCGGTGGGGAGTTGTCAGTAATAGGTAATACACGGAAAGCCTGATCGCATACTATAGTGGGTAAGGTGTTTGGAGAGTGTAGCGCTCCCTGCACACGCTAAAGAACCCTTTTGTAGCTTTCGTAAAAGAGTAGCGTGCTGTAGCCGCTGCAGAAGACTAAATTGTTCTCCCCTATTCAAACATCCACATGTATCCAGTAGCAGTCAAACGTCGTTGCCCCGGATGTCCCGTTCCTTCTTCGTTTCTATATAGTTTTTGTATATTATTGAACTTGTTCTCGTCCTACATATTGTTGAAATACTGCTCGCTGGACGTTACTCCATCAATCAATCAATCAATCAATCAATCAATATATTACTATTACTCCTCTCTTTATATTTCACTGTAGTGCTGTCTTCGTCCTGTGTCTTGTGTACCCAATCTTGCCAATGGATTGTCCATTTTGTGATTGCCCTTTCGGTTTTCTCTAACACTTATTTTAACACCAAGATTCTTTTTGTGTATAATATATATTCCTTTCTTTTTATATATTCACTGTCAAATCGTTTGGTAAAGCAACACAACACGAAATGGAGTTTAAAGATATCAAAGGAGTAATCAGAAGCCGTAAACAATAGATGGACAGACAATACAAAAACCAAAAGAAAAGAGTTTTGTTTTTCATTTGACCCTTTGCGCACTGAAATTGATATCTACGTGGACTGATGTCTCTGCTGGTGGACTATTATTTCCCAAGGATATCACCCGCCCACTAGTCAATGTATAGACACTGATATTGTTTATTACACATAATTTGCATCGAATTTTACAATTCATAAATCTTGTATTTATTATAAAACTAATGTACTACTCCCTCAGATATAGGTGACCTTAGCTGATTTTGGTTATCATGTTTAGGTCCTTTGTTTTTGCTCGTAAAAACTTTTAAATAATTTGGCTTTCCACAAAAAATTTTGCCACAAACTTTCCTGATGAAAGCTATTCCAGAAAATCGTCGTGCGCAAAATAAATGTGATATCTACGTTTTATAACCCGTTCAACTAGCGGCCGTACCTTTTGGGTGTGAGGCGAGAGTGAGCTATACACCGCAGCATATTAACTAAGTTCTACGTTCTGCCGGGATACATAACTACTATGTAATATAAAACTGTTTTTATATTTGTCTTTTATAAAATTGCATAATTTTATGTTGTTCAATATTTTATGTTGTTCAATATTTTGTTCAATATTTTGTTCAATATTTTGTTCAATATTTTGTTCAATATGTTGTTCAATATTTTATGTTGTTCAATATTTTATGTTGTTCAATATTTTAATACAAATGTTCTTTTTATTGTCGAAAGCTGTTACTCTCTGCATCAATAAAATACAATGTAAATTAATTGTATGGACAACACTTGTTAAATAACCGATCAGACGTTCCAAAAAAATAGAACACCCATGACTAATCAAAGCCTTCAAAATCCCTTGTAAACAGACAATATTAGTACAATGTACAACAGATGGAACTACCCATCGCGCCCCACATTGAGGGACAGGGGGTGCGCTCTCTCTCTCTCTCTCTCTCTCTCTCTCTCGGAAAAGGGGGGTGTCATCTTATAACATGGAAAGACTGACCATGGATCCTAGTGGCCAGTTAGTTAGCAGAGTGCTTTGTAGCCACCACGGTGTGCTAATTATTTCGTCCCTATTCAACTATTGATACTCTTCCAGTCTCAAGTGCATTTGTCCGATCTCTCACTCATTTTTGTATTATATTGTGGCAGGTAAATCGGTATAAGTTATCTAATTAAAACATTTTGACTTTATATCTGTTCACTGATTCTAAGACGAAATATATACACATCGCATCGGTGGTGTAATGGTTAGCGTGCTCGTCTTGAGTGCGGGAGACCGTGGGTGCGAGCCCCGATCGGGTCAAACCAAAGAGTATGAAATTGGTATTTGTTGCTTCTCCGCTTAGCACGCAGCATTAATGAGACAGAGCAAAGACTGGTTGGCTCCGAATCAGGATATAGTGTCCGAGTAGGGCGACATATCTACTCGCGGACTGTTGTTTCAGTGAGCTAGCACTAAACAAATCCAACGAACCGTGTTGGCCTAGTACAAAGCGGACTTCATCGTCATCTCATTGGAAATTAACTTGTTCTCGCCATGATATAGCTGAAAAATTGCTGAGTTGTCGTTAAACAACAGTCTCTCACTCTCAAACCTAAACAGATATCAGGTTCATGTAGACATTAAACTAAGCGGTGACGGTTCGCTATATATATTCTGTGTTCCATAATATTGACAGATCTCCTCATCGGATGAATCACGTTATAGTGACAGGACATGCTCATCTATGTTGCCATAAACACATAAACTATCATCTGGGGACACGAGTGAAGTAGCGGATCGATCACAAATATGATATACGTGCCGTTTTATTATTGGAAATTATTAAAAGAAAGTTTAAACAGTGATGGTCAACAATTCCACCAATATAAACAAGCAAACAAACAACCACACATCTCTTCTCAAATTATTTCCCGCAATGTACCACGATATACGACGTTGCAAATGCAGGGCCTGGCTTGGAACAGACAAAAACAATATTCATAAAAATCTAAAAGCACACTTCAACTAATGGTATACAGTTTTAGAATTTTGACAAATGTTAAATAAATTATAGTTAAATAATACTATAAGTCAATAGTTTAAAATACGTAGCCAGTGTTTCATTGGTATGGTCAGGGCAAAAGAAAGGTTGGAAGACACCAAAGCAATAATCAGAGAGCGTAAATCGCAGAAGGACAGACAATACACTAGCTAAAAGAAGAAGAACAAAGGAACATACATTGACCTTCTAAACACTACACAGACAACCCATGTGCTTCGGAAGGGCAAGGAGCTGTCGGTCCACTGGTGGCGACCGTCGTGTTACAGTTAAACGACCCGAACATCATGTCATATGGAAATCGTTTTAAGCAACAGTTTGCTAGAAATATTTTTGCGAATGTTAAGCAATATATTCTAACATTTAAAATAAAGATGAAAATAATGAAATAAAATGCATTGTTTTCACGGATCCGGAATCGTTCGGATAACGTCTATCCATGTAAGGTTAGAATGATGATGTTTCCCGCCACTTTCAACAATATTTCAGATATATCGTGGCGGTCAGTTTTATTGGAGGAAGAAACCGGAGTATCCGGAGAAGACCCAATACCTGCTGCAAGTCACTGGCAAATTGTATTACATAATGTTGTATCGAGTACATCTCGCCTGAGCTGGATTCTCTATCCATCCACCTATTTCAACGATGTACTTTATATATATACATGTAGTTCCATAAATTACCAAATGTAGTACATATTCAATAGTTTCCTTACCATCATAAACAACACATAAAAAATAATTGTTTATAAGTTATGAACTGACATATTATATCCCAGATTATTACACGGAACCCGTTTACCAACAGTTTATGTCTTTTATAATATTCCGAAGCGGCAATTTTACGTCATCGATTTTTTTTTTCGCTGCTCTTAATTATAGACCGTTTACGTTATAGTGCACGCAATGTGCCATGAGATACTTAATGCTAGTTTTCACAGAGTAAATATCATTAATTATCTCTCTGAATGTGCAACAATTCAAACAAAAACAGGAATTAATCAGTATAAAACTAAATCACCGGGGTATATAAAAATGTCAGTAATTCTCATTCAAGACCAGTATTTACACTTTTCGATTATTTTAAAACATTAATCAGAATTTTATTTATATCAATTATTTCACGCAACGGACTGCTAGGTCTATAAAAAAAGTTTTTATTCCACACTGAGTTATTTGTCTGCCTCATGCGGGTAACAGTAAATTCATTATTGACCAATTTCGATTTCCTCTGTTGTCAAAGGGCATCCATCGCAAGTCATTTCGGTGTCAATGATTGAAAACTAATTCCGGATCTATTATTTGTAAATACAAATCGGTTTCCATGACCTGATTTATAATTTGGTCACCCATTTCAACATATTGAGGGTCACATATACTGTGCAATCATTATTAATCGTGATGTTCTCATTTTCGCTGATTTCATGGTCCAGTTTAACCACGAAAATAAAAAATCCAAGGAAATGCAATTGTCCCATTGATTGTTGCCTGTAATGCTTGAAGCTAGAACCCATGTATCATTGCGTTTTGTAGAAACCACGAATATTGGTGTCAACGAATAAAAGTACTTTCCAAGGAACACAGGTACTATAATATATAGGCATATATATCCTCATTTCGACAGAGGAACGCAATATTGAATCATATTAAAATGTCTGATGTAATTTTAATACAAGTTGAAATAATTGTTATTTTCTACATATTCTACAAAAGCTCATTGGAATGTTCCATAATAAATCAAAGATAACTTACCAAATTGACCACTAACCAGGCATTTGGACGGGATAACAAATTCAGGTATAATGCCTGCAAAAAATAAGAAAAGTTTGAAGATACCAAAGGGGGGGCGGGGGGGGGGGGGGGTAATCAGAAGCCGTAACTCAAAGAAGGTCACACAATAAATAAAATTCCTTAATTAATGCAACAGTGATGATTTTAGCATGTTGTTTTATAATTTTCCAGAAATATATTAATAAACGTATAAAATTGGAAATGTCTTCGATTTAGAAAACATAATTCATGATCATACTTGCCTCATTTTTCAAACATTTAATGCTAGTTCCATAGTTTTCCAAATATCAGAAATAACATATTAAATGTTCAAGATTATCGCTTGTTTACTTTATCCAACGATATACCATTATCAACGAGAATGTAACAGGTGTCTATATACTAAAAAAACCGTCCATGATTCACAAAATGTTTTCATACAGACTTATCCTCGATAAATGCATGATGGCCGAAATGTTGGTTCAAGTAAAAGGGCAAATATTTAACTTTATCACATGACACAAAGGTAATATAAGGACAACTCACCTGAGTTAGAGCAAAATCAGCGTTCATTGATGAACACATTAATAACAGAACAACTCACCTGAGTAAGGACAATAGACAACTCACCTGAGTTAGAACAAAATCAGCGTTCTTTGATGAACACATTAATAGTAATGACAACTCACCTGAGTAAGAACAAGAGCAGCGTTCTTTGATGAACACATTAATATAAAATACTCGAAATATTTATCACGAAGATCCTTTAAAACATATTTTATAGTTTCACTAGAAGAGTTAGTCCGTATATCGTAGGCTTTTATATCAGTAGTATCTCTATCAACAAGTCTTGAAAGAACATGTGGCACTGCAAAAAAATGAAAATAACGTTCAAATAAGATCATTATATGTTAAGAAAAAGAAATATTTGATTTTGAAATAATTTATGAAATGTGACATGATTGAAATAAAATTAAAATTAATAAGAAATACGACACTGTCAGAACAGTTCCAATATCCAATCACAAAAACTGCAGAAACAAAGGCAGAACTGATATCCCTATCACATGCACGGCCGTTTACTTTCCTTGCTTGGTGCAGATACTTCAATAAAATGTGGCGGTCTTAATATGGCTTTATGGGGCCAAACCTTTCCGTCCTATTGTTACCATGTAAATAATACATATTTTCTTACATACTTTTTATTTGGATTGTTTTCAGCGGGAAATGCGATTTTACGACAATGTAGTACTACAGTCAATTATAACGTCAATCCTTCTATATATCCGTGTTACTGGAGGTAATGATCAAATTCTAGTAAATGTTGTAAGGAAAAAAATAATGATAGTTTCTTACATGTTAATATTTTCAACTGTAACAGTCTAATGTAATATATTACTCTAAACAATATTTTCAGTTAATCTGGGTAATTTATTTAGCTAAATTATGGCAGCCACATGTTACAATTGATCGGATGGTCGTGATGCCTGATTTGTTCTAGACCAAGACATTAAGTTGACTGTTCATAGTGCCAGGTCACTAGAAAAACATTCTACAAAAAGACTGCAGTTTAGGGGCCGTTCCACGCCCATTTTCTGGTATGGGTATTGTGTTCATTGCGAAGACGCTACTGTGACCTTGAAATGTAGAACAGCATGTTGGAGCCATTGTCGTGATTCCAAAACAACAATATCCAAGATTAGTACGCTAACCATTACATCAACAAGTCAATCTTACATTCTTGCAATAACTCTAAAGAATTATTTACTTCACCTAGGAAAACGTCTTATCTATATCATTTATTTATCACAAAATTGATTCGTATCAAATGCTTGCCTGGTATACTCGCTGCCCATCCCGCATGACAGGATGCAGGTCAAGATTTGAAAATAGATAATCATTATTGTCTGTTGTCTGTCCTACTTCGATTGACTGATTCTGATTACCCCTTTGGTATCTTCAAACTTTTCTTTCTAGCAAACACACCACATAATAACAGAGACATATCTCTAACAATGTGAGTAATATTCCAAAGGGACAACTGGTGTATACAATATTCATGTACAAATACACGGCAATGATAGGGACAAGGTTATCTGTATGAATATACAAAATGTATTGATAACACAGTAGCATTCTTTTAAGTTTTTTTCTTCTTCGAAAGTTGTCTTAAAAACATCCGGTCACTTCATTATAATGATGTAACTAAAACTAACCTTGTGGGTTATCATAAAGAAATCCAACTTTTTTCCATTTTAAGTATATTAACATATCGTCTATTGCCCCACCGTATATGTCTATATTTGGTACGATACGGATAAGAAAGGAAGATTTCGTCCAACCATAGGGCACCATTGAGGTAACAATGAATGGTATTCTAGCGCTCTCACATCCATGCGCGAACGCTTCGTTGAATGGTCCAATTAATGCTGCTATTCCACTACCGTTTATCATTTTGAAAGCTGAAACAAAAAAAAACAAAAAAATAAAAACATTAATAAAATAGAAGTAATCTACAGTTTATTTGTGGAAAAAGAAATGCAATCGTAAACTGCATTGATATATAAATTAAAACGTAAGTATCTAATTTATTGCGCACATCCGTTTCTGGAATTGCTTGGAAAGTTTGAAGATACCAAATGGATCATTAGAAACCATAATTCGAAGCAGGACATATAATACAATGGTTTAAAGAAAAAGGACAAACAGGAGAAACAATAATTCACAAATCACTACACAGAAAGCTAACGATTGGGAAACATGAACCCAACCGGGGGTGAAATCTGTAGTCAACTGATATGAAAGCCAAATAATTTAAATGTATTTCGAAGCAAGTAAGCCAAATGGCTTAATAAGAATAGCCAAAATCAGCTGCAGTTTCCTGTGTCTGAGGGAGATCGGCCTTGGTGTCTGAGGGAGATCGGCCTTAGTGTTTGAGGGAGATCGGCCTTAGCGTCTGAGGCAGATCAGCCTTAGTGTCTGAGGGAGATCGGCCTTAGTTTTAACAGAATATATTATTTAGGTATTGCAATTTCAAACATAAATATATCTAATAAATAATGCACTGACTACTCGGCGGATTATATACTCGGGGATCCATTGCCCACCAGCGAAGGTATCTACCCATAACATGATTAGATTGTTTAACTGTGAAGGGATTAGGGTTGTGAAATTTAACGCCATTTTCAACAGTATTCAAAGCTATTTCGTGGCGGTCAGTTTTATTGAAGGAGGAAACGGAGTGCCCGGATAAAACCACTGAGCTTGAGCAAGTCAGTGACAAACTTTATCACATAATAATATATCAGGTTCGCCTCGCCCTGAGCGATATTTGAATTCACAACGTTAGTGGGTTGAACTTTGACATTTTCAATACAGGAAGTTCATGAAAATATAGAATCATAATCAAGATCAACAATATTAAATCAAAGAAAATGTAATGTCAAGCTTCAGGTTATCAAATGCATCTTAAATCTTCGGTCAGATTGAATCAAGTGTCTTGGCGTTTGAAGTTATTCATTGGTAGCAGCTCAATAACATGCCAAGCACCAAAGCCCAACACAATTCACATGAGATACAGATTATATAGATATAGTAAGTATTACTTCCATGCAAGATAACACATTTCTTTTAACGGGAAATATTTATATAATGGTTTGGAATGTTAAATATTTTTTTCCTTGTGATGTTTGTCATGCATAAGTTGATAACATGGTTTCCATTTTACTTTTCAGTTATCAGTTGCTAAGTGAAAAAACAAATGGTTCTGTTCAGTAATGGATAATTGTTGTAAGGAGATTGTTCAGGATAAACGAATGTGGCAATGGAATTTCTGTTCAATGCATAGGAATTGTGATAGCTTGTTTTTTTGTATTTTCAATAGTGTTAATACAGAATGGTTCGTAAACCAATAGATAGAAAATATATGGCAGCCCAAAAATGAATACCGCGGTATATTTGATGAATATTCAGAACGAAAACAAGTTCCACAATATTTAGAAATCATACAGAAAAGAGGGAAGGAAGAATATGCATACGACCTGACCACCTACTGCCACCAGAAAAGTACATCAAGTTTTTTGTAGCAACGAAAATTACCTCAGTGAATAAAGTAAATAATAAAAATGTTAATATAAATATTAGCTCGTATGCTTTCCGTCAAATTGGGGTATTATTCTGCGTAGAACTTCATATATTTTTGGGGAATTTCAAACACAGTAAAACCTGCTTATAAAGACCCCTCAAGAGAACCTGAAAATGTGTCCTTTATGAGCAATTGCCCTTTATATACAGGTTAGAATTATATGCACTATTCATTAATGCAAAATTTAGACTACCCTTTATAGACATTTATTTGTTATATCGAGGTGCTCTTTCAGGAAGGCTTGACTGTAGATACAATGCGCATTTAAATATTGCCAGTGTTAATTAATTTCGAATTCCCGTCATTCGTAATGTTTTTAATTGTCTCAATTTTTAAGTAACTGCAATAGTATCACAGCTTGTGATTTTTTTCTCAATTATATGGCCGATATGAATAAATGTTATAGAATACCGAAGGGCAATCAAGATTTAACAATCCAGAAAAACTGGCAACATTGGGTGCACACAACGCAAAATGAGGACAAACAGAACAAATGTACAACACAGTATGTGTGGTTGTCTTTCAGAGAATAGGTACACACAAATTTACATGTACATGGTTTTTTCGATGGACACTATTTTATTTTAAGAAATACGTTTTCTCATCAAAAGTTTAATTAGTAAATATTTTCAGAACGTTATTGGCAGCCCAATTGAAACAATCTATTGACACATTATTTCCGATTTTTTCAACACTGATGAGACAGAATTGAACAAAGGGGGTTTCAAAGATGCATTTGTCGCTCGAATTTAACATATAGGACTACTAATGTTAAATAAATGATAGATAGTCTCGTAATTCATTTCAATCAGATACAACTGTGTTTCAAAAAATTATTTTTATACAGTGGTGTCCAACACATATTGTGTTGTGTTCTTGGTTTGTTTGTCTTCTATATTCCCGGTTTTTTTGGATTGTCCATTTTTGATTACCATTCGATATTCTCTAACGTTTGTAATAAACATGGCTTTTATTTCCAAACAGCCACATTTTTGCACCCCCTGTATATATGAATTTGCATGCCAGTAGTTACACATTGCTTATTGTTGTAAGTTTCCCCCATGCAAGTAGATATGTAGGAGTTATCATTATCCGGAAATAACTAAGATATCAAGAAACCAAGCCAAAAGTAAAATTCCACTATTGTTTATTTTCTTTGGTTAGGGGCGGCTTTGAGCTATTGTTCTTTTTTCGTTGGTGGGGGTTAAGCTATTGTAGTGCAAGATTTCTTGTGTTTTCGTTTTATTTTTATTTTTTTGTGGGGGTGAGGTTGAGCTATTGCTTTTTTATTTTTGTGGGGGTCGAGCTATTGTAGTGTCTGATTTCATTTGGGATGTTTTACTTTCAGTTTGTACTTTTATTTTCCATCTGGGTCGTCCCGTTCTAAATCCTCTTGGCAATGGTGCCATTTGTTTGTACTTACTAGGGTATTATAAAATCTAGGTTTAGGCTTATGATGCTTAGCGCCATTTTCAGCAATATTTCAGTAATATCGTGGTGGTAAGTTTTATTGGTGGAGGAAACCGGAGTACCAGGAGAAAACCGCTGACCTGCAGTAAGTCACTGATAAACTTTATCACATAATGTTGCATCGATTACACCTCGCCATTAGCGGGATTCTGACTCACAACTTTCGCCGTGATAGGCACTAATTGCATAGGTAGTTGTAAATCCAACTACCATACGGCCACGGCCATGACTGTCCCTGTATGGAGTCTAATACGTGTCTGTATTACATTTATTATATTTACCGTTGAATGTTAACTACATATTGACATGAACATATGACGTGATTTGTACAAATATGGGAAAATGACGGATATGGCACAAATAGAAAAATAAAACGATTACTTTACTTGTCCCGGGTGATAGTGATATATGTGTATGTACACAGAGACAACCACACACATAAGAATCTAGACAACACATTTATTTATGCATATATTATTCCAATCCATGTTTTAATGTCTATGCAACCAAAGCGAATCGCTCTGTGGTTAATTTCAATTTCTAATCAAACCATTTCGAAATCGAATTCATGCTGAGCAGATAAAGGTCATTGTCTTTTGTTCATTAAGATTTAAATACGCGTTGCTATTTTAACAACATTGACAGGGGCGGATCCAGAGACTCTGTTGACGGGGGGGGCTCAGTTATGGAGCAGTATTTTCAATAATTGATGGAACCAACTGTAGTCCCAAAGCGGTTCTGGCGTGTAGGTCGGTAAACCTTGTTTTCATTTCATTTAGCGTACAGTAGAGAAAAGGTACAGTTATTGACTTCCTAAAGTAGTCTTCCGGACTCTCTGCTTCAACATTATCTCTCAATATTTGTCTCCCGCATATTCTAGGTTTTTTAACCTCTATGTCTAGCGGTTCACATATTTTAGCACTCCTCTCAAAAAACACTGGTGGTTGAATTGTTCAACATTTGGTCTGCAGTCTAGTGAGCTCTGAATTAAATTTACGCTTTTTAAGGCTCTGCCTATGTCAAGTGATCTCTCTTGTAGTGATCTTGTAGAGGACCTTTGTTAGTTGGAATAACTTGTGTCCGATCCAAATGTTATATAGTTTACAATTTAATCTAAATCTAGTGATCTGCTGAGCCCTTTCTTATAAGCTAGGCACCTTTGAACAATAACAATGGTTAGGGACCGATCATTTAACTTGCAGGGGGAGGGGGGTTATGGTTTTTTGTTTCGTTCAGAATTTTTTTTTTGGACAACGCGAGAGTTAAAATATTTTTTTTCTCTCCAGAATTCAACATTAGGTTATATGACAAAAACTCTGAATCAGATTTTTTTTTTCCTCCACCAAAATCAGAATATATTTTTCAGCAACATTGGGAATCAGAATATATTTTTAGAAAAAAACCATACACCCCCCACCCCCCACCCCCTGGAAGTTAAATGGTCCGTCCCGTTCGACAAAATCAAAGCTGCAAATGGAATTCAACAAAGAAGTTACATCAGCTTCTTCTGGTATGGTGTATGTGTGTTAGTGCTCAAGGGTTTGAGCAATGGCAGGGAAAAAATCTAATTTAAGTCTATTTTATTTCTAATTAATTTTAATTATTTTATATGTATTTATATTTTCATTTAGAGTTTAAAATATGCTGTATTCATATATTTTCAAAACGGAAACTCGTGTACTTTTTGTATTTTTTTGTAATACAGCAACATTTGCCTTTAATTTTTTGGTAAAAATAAATGATATTTAAAAAAGAATTTCCTTGAAAGAGCCTCAATTTACAGGTGTTGGTGGTTATACCTATATATGAAATTGTGACACTAGACATGTTTATATAACGGTTTAGACAATACCTGATTAATTGGTATTTTGACAATACATTCATAAAAACTTCAAATAAACTTGAAAATTTGATTTAGCATAATTACTTATAATTACCCCTTTGAAGATTAATTCAATACAAAGAAATTAATTTGTATTTTCGTTTACTTTCATCACACAGATCGAAACCATTCGATTAAAAGCCATATCGTGACTTAACTAACCTTGAAAAGCGTATGTTAATATATGTGCTTGACTTATTCGACGGGGGGGCTGAAGGCCCCAAAGCCCCCCCCCCCCCCCCCCCCCCCCCTGAATCCGCCACTGATTGATTGAAAGCAAAACAGTCTAAAGTTCTTACATATTTACAAGCAAAACGTAATATACCAATCAATTACCCATTTTATATGGAACCCGGTAGTGGGTGTGTATTATGATAAATAGTGTATATCACAAACACAATATTAACGGACCTATAATGTATCATGTTAGTGTTTCCACGAGTCTATCACTTGCAGAGACTGCCGCTTTGCATACGATATGTGTGTACACAAAATAATTTGAATATCGATAATATAATATATTGATGCGATTCATTTTAATGTGCCTTCATTAAGCTCGTAAAAGTTGTTTGCGTTGCAACAGCTTATCCAAATTAACTGCAACCGAAATTCCAGTTATGAAAACATGATTGTGTTGTGATGTTGTTTTAAAGTGTCAATTTATTATAAACTTATTACGTTTACGCATAGCCAACTCTGTCTTACATAACCTTCTAAGGTAACATTAAAATAGGGTTAAATAATATAGGTGATCACTAAATATAGGTTTAATTGAAAAACAAATCAATGAAGGGAAATACAAATTTAAGTAATTGCTTAATAGAGGTTATTGGCAAAGCAGATTTCACTAGTTATAAGTTTGGGTTTATGGTATGTAGCGCCACTTTTAACAATATTTCAGCTATATCGTGGCGGCCAGTTATATTGGTGGAGGAACCGGAGTACCCGGAGAAAACCACCGACCTGTCGCAAGTCATTGACAAACTTTATCACATAATGTTGCATCGAGCACACTTCGCCATGAGCGGGATTCGAACTCACACAGGCATTGATTGCAATGGTTTTTGTAAATTTAACTACCATACGATCACGAACCCGTCTGTTTAGTAAAATCTATGCAAACGAAAATGGTGAGTTTCATGAACATAATAGACACACATTATGCATACTCATACTTACCACTTGTAAGTTTGTCATAATATGTTTCTCCTGTTGGTTCATTGAAGCACTTAAACTCAATTTCTGAATACTCGTTTGGATATTTGAAGAAATCAGATACATCAACCCATGTCGAACAATCATTGTGTTGATAAATACCTGTATCAAAGAAAAAACAGATAGCATTAATGTTCTTAATCAATACCTGTATCAGAGAAAAATAATAATTGTGTCTTTGATACATACCTGTAACAATGGGTTAGGATTATTGCTATGGTGTTCAACGTCACTTTCAACAACATTTCAGTTATATCGTGACGGTCATTGGGGTACCCGGATAAAACTACCGACCTGTCGCAAGTCCCCGACAAACTTCATCACATAATATTGGATGTAGTACACCTCGCCTGAGCGGGGTTCGAACTCACAACGTTAGTTATGATAGACATTGGTGGCATATGCAGTTGTAAATCAACTATCATACGATCACGACCACGACGGCCCCCTGTATCAAAGAAAAATATAAATTTCAAGGAGAGGATACGGATGTAAATGAACATGAGAGATTATTCAACTTTACACATAGACACAAATTAAAGTACAGGAACAACTTTTTTTTATTGCTGTTCTACATTTCCGCCACAGTAGGATCTTCAACAATGAACATAAATCATACCCTAAAATGACCGTGAAACGAAACTTAACCCTTTTTTACTTAGAATTCACTTTTGGCGTTTGTTTTTGTTTCGCTTCAGTCTGTTTATTTCATATGATCGTCTTTAATAAAGAAATTGGTTTTCTATAGTAAAGTGGTGTTAAGAGGAAAGCATTGATATTCTTACATAACGTTTTAAGGTCTAACTAATTTTACTTGAAGTGTAGTAACCGTTAATGTCTTGTACTTTATTGTTTACTAATTACATCTTTCCTAACGAAGATAAAGTGTTGGTTAATTTTCATTACCGGATGATGTTTGATATAGCTATAATTTACAGTATGAATCCAATCTGCACTAAACATTGCTTCGTATAATTTGCACTTTCCACCAGACCTCCATTCACGTAACCGTGATAATTTGCTATTTTCATTTAAGTGGAATTTTTGTGTTAGGTTATATAAAACGGTAGTCGTAATGAATACAAACTTGTTCTGCACTTTAACTGCATTGCATAGATATTTCATATATATCAGATAATCTTTTGATGTTTTGAAGAAGAAAAATGCTTACCTAATGACGTCATTGTAAATACAAACATGATTTCTACATTACTTAATAACTAAGCCATAATTTCATGAGTACATATTTATTTTATATTTCTATATTATCAATGATCAGGCTATCATTTTTATTATTTCTAGATTTTTAAGAAAGTTAATTGTGTTGTAATGGGCTTCGTGTTGTCTGGTCTAGTGTTTAGTAGGTATTGTCTTGTCCTCTCCATGATTGTTAAGTTACAATATGTCATAGGAAACCGTCAAAAATATGGCATGCCTGTTGTATCGTATAGATGGTATATATCATATTCAAGATATTAAATAGTTTAGACGTGTTGCAAATACACGATAGAGAAAACCGAACGTGCTATCAAATTTGGATATTCCTGAGACATAGGCAACATTGGGCACAACACACAGAACGAAGACAAATTTAAGCAAAACCACAACATAGAAAATTAAAAAGAAACGCAACAAGGACACCACGAAAGAACATGTGGCTAACCCATGTGTTCGCGAATGGTACGCAACTCTTGCGTCTTATAATAGAAAAATATTATAAATCATGTTCACGTATTTTAAATACAGGCACCTACTTTATGCAAAGATTATAACATACTTGTAGTACTAAATTCGGACAAACAAACCAGGTCCTATACAAATATCAGAAATAAAAATAAAAATTTAATAACTTGGGATTAAAGGGACACTCCGCATAATGACTACACCATTGCATGGTATAGCAACGCTTGGTCTCCTTTCGTCATGTACATTATGTATCAGATTCAGAAACAAGGAAAAGTTACGATGTTGAAAGAATCCATTGCCGAAACATAAGAAGTAAGAGAAATGAGTATAGTGTAAATTTCAGACAGCCTTGTAGTTAGTGTCCTGTATATCAGTATGATGTAGCTCTTGGCTATCTCTTCATAAAATCGTAATGAATGCAACAACTTGTGTTACATAGTTCTGTTGTATACAAGACGTTCCATTCATATCATTGTATACCTTACAAGCCGCACCATCATTCAAGATTTCCATAATGAGCAAAGGGCATTTTATCATGATATTTATAGCAGAAAAGCATGTATGACTGATGGCAGTAATGTCTTCGTCTTGATTGCATAACACCTATATTTGAAGGAAAATCAGTCATTTAGATCTTGAATTTTGAAACAGTCATTACTTCATATGTTCACAAAATTGTAACATTAGTAAAAACAGAAATATATAATATTAGATAAATACATGTACCTGTAATGATGGTATCTTGATGTTCTGAATCATCACTGAATTAATGAGGGGAGTATCTCGGTCAAAATTCACATCATTAAGATGAAAATGGAAAAGGTGCCTTTAGCAAGAAATATAGCAAATAATTTTTTGAAAAATTAAAAAATTATGCAAATACTATCACAGACTTCTAAGGCTAAATTCGGATAAGCAAACCAGGTGTCATACAAATATCAGAAATAAAAAGTCAAATTAAACTGCGTGTAATGTCTTTAACAGTGCATGATATAGCAATGTTTGATCCCCCAGCTTCATATGCATTATGTATCAGATTCAGTTTGTTTGTTTGTTTGTTTGTTTGTTTGTTTGGGGTTTTTTTTATGGTGTCTAACGCCACTGTCAATAATATTTCAGTTATATCGTGGCGGTCAGTTTTATTGGTGATGAAAACCGGAGAAAACCGCCGACCTGTCGACAGTCACTGACAAATGTTATCACATAATGTTGTACAACTCGCCCTGATCGAGATTCGAACTCACAACATCAGTGGTGAAAGGCACTGATTGCATATGTTGTTGTAACTCCAACTACCATACGATCATGGCGACGACGGTCCCTCATTAGAATCAGAAAACAAGGTTCCATTGCAAAAACAAGAAATAAGAGAAATTTACATAGTGTTAATTTCAGACAGCCTTGTAGGGAGTATCATGTTTATCAGTATGGTGTAGCTCTTGGTTATCTCTCTATGAAATCGTGAAGAATGCAACAACTTGTGTAACATAGTTCTAGATTTTACAAGTCGTTCTATTCATATCATGTTATACCTTACAAACCGTACCATCCATCATGATATTTCCATAATGGGAAATAAGCATTTTATCATGATATATATAGCAGAAAGGCATGTATGACTGATGACAATAATGTCTTCGTCTTGTTTGCATGACACCTATATACGAAGGTAAATCAGTCATTTAGATCTTGCATGTTGCAACAGTCCTTACTTCATATGTTTACAACATTGTAACATTAGTAAAAACAGAAATATATAATATTAGATAAATACATGTACCTGTAATGATGGTATCTTGATGTTCTGAATCATCATTGATATAATGAGGGAAGTATATCAGTGAAATTCGCATCATTTAGATGGAAAGGGAAAATAAAGAATCTTTAGCAGAAATATAACAAAATACAAAAAAAATATTTTAAACACCACCAGATAGGCATCTATTCTTAGACAGTAGCAAACACGATTGACACAAGACCATGCGATAACGGTAATTACAGAAACAGGAATGTACATGGACTTTGAATTTTAGTAATATGTTTTAAAAGCCAGCGCCGAAAACATCCCTTTTACTACTGATGAATACAGTATTTACTATAAAACATATTCTTTCTTTTTTAAGCCATTTTCAGTAAAACAAACATGACATTACATACAGTTTTCTATTGTACTTGTCACTGCATACCATGAAAAAAAAGTTAATGAGTGATGGTCAACAATTCCATCAATATCAACAAAGCAAATTGTCACATCTCCTCTCAAATCACTTAACAAAAAAAATACCATGGCATATGATGTTGGACATCCAGGTCCTGGATTTGGGACAGGCACAAAAACTGTGGCGGAGTAAAACCGGTTAATGAAATCCCCCCCTGCCGCTGATGTCTATTGTTTCTCGTACATCAATGCATATATAAACATAGATTTAATATTACTTGCTGTTCTATTATTTGTCAGTAAGTTGTAATATGGGGTACCTATGCAATCAGTGCCTATCACCATTAACGTTGTGAGTTCGAATTCCAATCAGACGAGGTGTATTCGATACAACATTATGTGATGAAATTTATCAGTGACTTGCGACAGGTCTGTGGTTTTTTATTGGAACTCCGGTTTCCTCCACCAATAACAACTTATCCCAACAATATAACTGAAATATTCTTGAGAGTGGCATTAAACACCATATTTCTAAACCTAACCTTGCAATATGGGGAGTAATTTCTGTAATTTTTGTACATATTATGCATTGTCATATTGCACAGTGAGTAGGTGTATATACTTGACCGCTTTCTATATGAAGTCTGTGGGTGACAACTGTATGCATAAATGAATGGCGACTTTCATCAGCGTTTCCTTGATCTCTGCTTTAAATATTTTATATTATGACGAAAAAAACTTGATGCATTTAGCAGGTTCTAGAATTGCATTTTATCTCCATAATCTTTTGTAACAGACATTTGAATATGAAATGTGATTCAATATATGTTCTAATCGGTAATTTGGACATTACTCCTTTGATCCCATCAAGTAATATTGTCAGTAGCAACGAACAATCTATCTCTGATACTGAAAATCATCGGTCAGGGTGACATCAAACACACTATGAAGCTGCCGATTAAAACAATAACGTTAGTTTTGAAGGTCTCGACCTTCATACCTGCCGTTATTCTATAATGTCATTAGTTTTTCGTTATATCGGCTGTGCAAACTACCATAAGACTACTAGTGAAAATATCAATGTATTTCATATTGTCAAAACTATCCAGTTATTATAACAATATATAAACTTTTTTAAAGGTGTGAACCTGAAACGGTTGCAGACATTATTTTCTGCGAATAAACATATTAATTCAGAAAGGTCACAAATAGAATAATAAAGTCTAAAGAGTAACTTAGAAAGCAACATTCCAGGTCGATGGTTTTCTTCGGGTACTCCGGTTTCCTCCACCAATAAAACTGACCGCCACGATATAGCTGAAGTATTGCTGAAAGTGGCATTAAACACCATAACCCTACTCCCTAAGCCGAACTTCCCAATACAATATAAAGCCGGTTGTATCTATCTTCTTAGGCCTTTGGTCCCAGAGATTGTTTAACCTATTTGACAGAAATGTGTCGTGTGTACTCAATTAGATATCAACGTTTTCATAAATGACAAGCCAAGAAAAGTCCATCGTCTGGCAGTGAGATACTCTTGGATTAACATCTTATTCTCTAGTTCGGAGCACATGAGATAAAATAACAACCGGTTTTTAGTATTTATGTTGCTATTTAGTTTTCTGTATTTTATTTGTTCATTTCGTTTTACTGTTGTTTTGATACCTGCTGTTGATTTGCATAGATTACTGAACAAACAATTTTGATTATTTCTTTTGTGCGAGTAAAGTTTCCACCCTGACTGAGATTTGACCATTGAAAAATTATAGTATCTCTTTTTGCTGTCATTTGCAAGGTAGATTCATTTGTGTTTAACTTCAAGTTTTCTGGGACGGTATATGTTTAGTCTTGTATTTATCTGGGAGATGTCCTTCTAGTTCATGCTGGGGTTCGGGAGAAATCAATGGACGCCTATGTCATTCATTCTTATACTTTTTTATCAATATATTTCACAACTTACAAAGACGTTTGGTTGCTGCAACACATTCAGACAGATTGGATATTGTCAATGATATTTTTATTGTAACATTGCTGTTCGATTCAACAAGGGTAATAACAATATTACCGAACTCCGAACAATCTTCCAAAGGGAAAGTCAAAACTCATAATTATATAAACAGACAAATTCAGTCAACAACTGGAAAACTGTGAAAACCGTAATGACCCTGACTTGGTACATGCATTTCTAAAGAAATGGTGGGTTGAATCAGATTTTAAAGCGCCAAACATGATGAAAATCTAGTTACTAAAATGATTAAAAGTTTGTAACTTAAATTGCAGATAGTTTTCTTTGTTACTAGAAACTAGTGTGTTTAATAATGGAAAGCAAAACAATACCACACCATCCAATCTGAGCAGTTCCCAAATCCAATTGGAAAATCACTAAGCAAAGGCAAAATCGATTAACAAAACAAAATTATACATGACCGCTCACTCTTCTGGTTCGGTACACGTATCTCAATAAAAGTGGCGGGGTTAAGCTCGTTATATGGGCCTACTCCTCCCCTTTACTTAAAATGATGTGGTCATGAAAGTGTTTCAAACATGTGAGTTTGTCATTGTAGTCAGGATGCACTTTCTGATCATTATTATTTAATCTATGCATAACCTTCTGTCATTATTATTAATCAAAACGTTCGTTTTTAATTAAAACATTCTACAAAAAAATGGAACTTACTTAAAACAGAGAAAACAATATATAATATCCAATAATATTTCCCATTAGAACTAATAAATATTTTCTCGAGTTTTTATTTGGAAAAGAAATCAATTGTACATTTTAATCAATTGTTAGAATTGTTTCCCTACGGTACATTGCATGTTGTAATAATTTTTGAATTTAGATAGCAATTTTATTCAGTTCATTAAATAATCCGTTTTTTCGTATTTTTTGTAATTATTAAACTTTTAGTTATTTGGCATTATAGACTTGAGTGCTTTAAGAGCGAATAGAAATCCATTCGTTAATTAATTAATGTTGATTGATAATCGTACTTAAAAGTGACTGTTTTATTTGCCATACAAACACATATTGTTCATACCTGTTTCCGTTTCATTGTTAAATTGCATGCATCTATCTAAACTAATTTCCTGTTGAAAAACTAATCAAAATATATTTTTAGTCAGGAATTCACTATCGTAAATAATCATTTATTGGACAAATTAAGTAATTATTAAAACCCTTTCATTAGAGCATTTTCAATAAAATGGATTGTAATGGGTTTATTATGTAAAACCAGTATGGAGGATTGTAATATTATCTAACCATGTATCAATGTTGACAAAACAAAAGTCAAGCCTAAATCAACAAGACCAATCCTACCAATAAATGCTAATGATAATGCTGTAGAAACACTACCAGAAATATATCATCATATTCTTAAATAAATGTGATAGCTTTAGGTGTAGGAAATTAACGAGAGCCATTTATCTTGCAATAAATGACAAAATGATTGCAAGACTGATTGGGTGACACTTTGTTCCTGTATTTAAATACTGTTACAGTGACAGCCGGAACCTTTGAACCGTAATGAGAGCGGGAGGTTTGGCGCCTTAAAATCTGATTCAACCCACCATTTCTTTAGAAATGCCTGTACCAAGTCAGGGTCATTACGGTTTTCACAGTTTTCCGGTTGTTGACTGATTTTGTCTGTTTATATAATTGTGAGTTTTGACTTTCCCTTTATAAGATTGTTCGGAGTTCGGTAATTTTGTTATTACCTTTATTTAAACAATTCCAATATTACACTAAAAATGAAGAAGAAAACATAACAGAAACAAACAAACGCAAGCAAAAAAAAGGAAACAAACGCAAGCAAAAAAAAGGAAACAAACGCAAGCAAAAAAAAGGAAACAAACAAAGCAAAAATATAGAAGAAAAAAAAGAAAAAAACAAACTGTTTTATTATGTAAAATCTGTAGGGAGGATTGTAATCTTTTCTAACTATGTATCAATATTGACCAAGCAAAGGTCAAACCTAAATCAACAGGACCAATCCTGCCAATAAGTGCTAATGATAATCATGTAGAAACACACCAAAATAAATGTGATAGCTTTATTTAGTCGTAGGAAATAAATGAGCACCATTTATCTTGTAATAGATGAGAAATAATCAGAAGACTGATGGGGTGACACTTTAGGCAATTGCAATATTACACTGAGTATATTGAATGTACAAGATATGACAAAATAACAAAACTCAAAAACAACAACAAAAACAGTACCAAATTTCAAAGAAAAATCGCAGAAAAGGGAACAATCGATACATCAACACATATATCTTGACTAAATAACGCGCTTCATGTATGTATTATTTGAGTAGAAAGATATGATGTCTTTCAAACAATAATTTGGCGGGAAAAAAGCTTAGAAAAAATAGAAAATATTTTTTATCAATGTGTGACGTAAAAGTGTTTTTGACATTTACTTTCGTAGTTAAAATACTTCAGGTGACTCGGGGTTGTTGATGGAGATGGTTCACGATAGATGTTCCACCCTCCTTACTGAATTTGGTACTGCTTTGACAACTATTTTACCTATTTTGTTCCAGTATTGTTATAAATACTGATATAGTGACAGCCGGAACCTTTGAGCCGTACTGAAAGCGGGAGGTTTGGCGCTTTCAAATCTGATTCAACCCACCATTTCTTTAGAAATGCCTGTACCAAGTCAGGGTCATTACGGTTTTCACAGTTTTCCGGTTGTTGACTGATTTTGTCTGTTTATATACTTATGAGTTTTGACTTTCCCTTTGGAAGATTGTTCGGAGTTCGGTAATTTTGTTATTACCCTTATTTAGAAACCATTTTGTTTTGTTTTTGTTTGCTTTTGTTTTTTTGTGCAAAAATGGGCTGCAGTTTTACGAATAGCTGGGAAATTAATGAATAGCTAGCTGTACAAATATATTTTTTTTTAAAATAACAGAATATCATTATGGGAATACAACATAACGCGAGCAAGTTTAATTAAACAATCTAAACCAACTTTTCAGAAATCTACAATATATTATTACAGCACATTATTTACCTAGATACACTCCGCTCAAGACTACAATTCCATTATATAAATGTTCAGACTATAATATAGGGTTATTTCTAGACATTTTTCGATTATTTTTGTAAAAAGTCACAGAATTACATTCCAATTATACAGATTGACGTACGTCATTTTTGTTTTTCTCCGTCGTTGTTTTTATTGATATGTAAGAAAATAATTGACTTAGTAGATTTAGCCTTTAATTTGATTAACATCTAAAGATATATACCAGGTATATCAATATTGTTTCAGCGATTGTAAAATGCATATCATCCCCAAAAAATGAGTTATTATTCAATTTATTTTATTTATTTTTCTACGCAGATTGACAGCACACTTGTTGAGTTTGTAGAAGTCAATAGACTATTGCTAAGCAATGGGAACTACGATGGTTTCCAAATGCTAATCAGAAGTCGCAAATCGGGAAAGGACAGAAAATACAGTGGCCAACATATTAAGCACAGATGGACAAGTAATGATCTACAAAACATTAGACATAACACTAAGCATTTTGGGCCACGCTAAACCCGTAAAATACTAGTGTGAAATTAGGTACGCCAGAAGAATAATCAGTTCCTGCTCTAAAAGTGACATTTGTAATGTAACTCTTTTGTCAAGCCGGTTAATAGGTCGTATGTAGTAGTCTATGATCATACTTGTTTTTGTACTCTTGGTGTTTGCACCTGTTTGAGATGCAGTTTATTCAAAGACTTCTCAAAAGAAGCATTTATCCCAAGACTAAATCTGTTTCATTACACAGATAACCTAGCATTTATTGTCACTTTAATTTTACATATGAAACATTTACCCCAAACAAAACTTCTTTCAATACACAAATGTCCTTTAAAATAAAAGTGACTATTTTACACGTAATATATCCAATAAGAGTAATAACAAAATTACCGAACTCCGAACAATCTAACAAAGGGAAAGTCAAAACTCATAAGTATATAAACAGACAAAATCAGTCAACAACCGGAAAACTGTGAAAACCGTAATGACCATTGAGCTCGAAATATAAATAATTTTAATAATAATTGAACATTTAGAGTCTCATTTCAGATAGGAACCTCAGTTGCCTTCACCGGATTTGCAATTAGAACTTCTCGTATGGTCAATCATAAACGTGACAGCAGATGTTAACTAATCCAAAGCGCATGTTCTCGTTCCGGGTCTTCTTGTCCGACATTAATATTGTATGCTATTGTTTTGTTTTACATTTGTCCGTACTTGTTTTTATTGATTTTATTTTTACTCGGGGTGTCGCTGTAATCCAATATATCGACATTCAATAAATATTGTTCAAACATTACCAAACAAGTCTTCATATTTGTGAAGAAAATAAAAACAACCAATGACTTTATCACGGGGGTCAATAAATTCAATATAGCTTTAAAGAGTGAACTTACAATGACAAAATAAACAACATAACATACCACACTGTCGAAACAGTTCCAAAATTCAATACCAATAGCGTAGAATGAGGCCAAATCGATAACCCTAGCATACAAATGCATGACCACTCCTGGGATCGTACAAGCACTTCAATAGAAGGTGGCGGGATTAAGTTAGTCTTATGGTCCAAACCTTCCGTTTTTAGTGAAATGAAAACACTATATTCAAAACAAAGTATATCAAAGCAACAAATGTAATGTACTATTGTTGACATGTTGTAAAATCTAGGGTCGGTAATATTTCCTTATTTTCCGCAGACGCATCATGTAGATTGTGGGTTTGCTGTTCCAAGGATAGTGTGGTCGTGAAATCTTTACATACAAGGTAACATAGATACGTAGATCATTTATACAGGAGAAACAAGGAAATGACTTCTTGAAAATAGGAAATTGACAATGAGAAAACAAAATCATTACATTCGTCATAAAAGTTTAAAAAATATCAATTGTCAATATGTTTTGACAATCATGACATACGCATAACAATGACGCGGACATGCTTATATCGTTAGCTTTATGTAACAGCTACAACTACTATCGCATATACTTACGTTGTAGATTTAGCAGTTTTTATTTAATCAAATATGTTTGTTGATGTAATATACAAACTGTAGATGAAATGACCAGCTTTAGTCTCACATAATTATGGGAAACTGTTAGAAAACGTTAGATACAAGGAAATTACTTCATGAAAATAGAAAATTAACAATGGGAAAACAAAACTCATTACTTTCGTCATAAATGTTTAAAAATGAAATTGTCCATATGTTTTGAAAATAATGCATATGTGTGGAAATGAAGCGGACATGATTATATCTTTATGTTATACAACAGTTATACAAATGACATCGCAGATACATACGTTGTAGATTTAACAGTTTTGATTAAATCAAATATGTTTGCTAATGTAAGATAAAACTGTAGATGAAATGAACAGCTTTAGTCTTACATAATTATGGAAAAATGTGCATTCCTGTCACGCAACCGATATCAAATTTGTTAACTGACAGAAGACATAAAATCGCTTTTTTCTCACTTTTTATGACACTAAATACAATTATTTATTTTATTGTCTGGTTGATTCAATTGCATCTTTACTTGCAATATGTCCTTCAGTAATGTCAACGCTCGATGCCTACTCTCAACCTATATAAATATCAACGGACACTTCACATATCACTCTTGAAGCTAGATACGCAAAACAGAGGCATAGTAGGGAATGGCCGATGTAATATACTGGATGATCAATTGTTATTCGGTTAGCAATTAAATCAGTCGTTCTTCTGGCAATATTTAGAAGTGTCACGATATAGGACATCTCTTACTGTAGATTATTAACCTAGATGAAATTTGTCTGTCTTCAATCAACATTTAAGATTTGTTTTCAATCGATTAGAAACCATCATCAACCAACAAAATTTAGCGAAACAAATGAACTCCCAAATCTCCAGATGCATTTATGTAAAGGGATGTATTCGATTAGAACTCCAGCATCAATAACAACATTTAGACGAGAGAGAAAAAATGAACACCCAAAAATACCCGATGCTTTTATGTAAAGGGGTTTCTGTATTGCTTAACCGGAAAGATACCAATATAAATGATATACCTAAGAACCGAAAAATACAATAGACCACACAAACGTCTACGTAGGGCGCAATTTCTTTGTCGCCATCAAAAACAAATTAAATCAAACGTCTACAAACTTTGAGAGATAACTCGTTCTTTTGCTCCTACTGTCTCAATTTATGCAAAATGTACAAGAAAATCTACTACAAGCGAGTAGCCGTACAGCGAAGGTCAAAAGGAGAAAGAATTATCTGACAAGTACTACACAGAAAACTACAAATTGAGCAACACATATCCCACTATAAGTACAGAGATATTCTGGTACGGTATACCACGTCATGATGGCGACCGTAAAACTTTCAGAGAGAGAGAGGGGGAGTTAAATAATGGTAATGACGATAGTTCTTATCCTTCGCTTTTAACTGATTTACAGATAGATTTTCGTTGACATTCTTCTTTCTGTACCATTGGGTGTCACATTGGCATAATTGAACAGAGAAAGCCAAACAGTTCATGATTTGATTTTTGGTGTTTTAACGCCACTTTCAGCAATATTTCAGCTATATCATGGCGACCAGTTTTAGTGATGGAAGAAGCCGGAGTACCCGGAGAGAACCACCGAACATGGGCAAGCAACTGGTAAACTTTATCACTTGCGGCTGCGAGTCGAGTGCACCCTTTTGTAATTTACAAAGCCGGGCGCGAATCCACGCTGTATTGGTGCCAAACAGTTAAAACAATATAACTGCATAAACAGTCATTATAACCAGTATATAAATAAATGACTTAAACATATTAATAAAATAAAATCAAATACGATATAAACAGTTAGAGATTTATATCTCTGTATTGAGGCCTTTAACAGAGCACGCATGTGTTGTTTAGGATGTCATAAACAAACTTTGATAAACAAATTAGAAAACAAGATTGAATTAGATGCCGCTAAAATGGTAACTTGGGGACTGTGATTAAGATCACACTACAAACCAAACGGAAACAAATTGAAACAGAGGAGATATAATCTAATCTTTCATGAAATTAATTATATTAAAAAAACCACGCCTGAGATAATTCTAAAAACAGTAGGTACTCGACATAACCATAACATTAGACAAATAAACAACATTGTTAATAAAAACAAACAGTGAAACTAGTTTTTAATTTAGATATTTGTTACCTTCAACTGTATCAGCTGTGAGTGATTTACCACATAGCACCCGTAAAATGGATTCGTTCAAATAAACTATAGAGAACACCGTCGGGGAAATCATGAATTAATTATTCAGAGACAATGGCAAAATTGGACAAACCAGACACAGAACGAAGACAGACAAATCACAAAAACACAGAAATCTAAAAAGATAACCCGACCAAACAACAGGTGCTCGCAAAGGGTAAGCTGCGCCTTTTTCTTATCAGACAACCGCCATGAAATTCATTTATTTTATTAATGTCTCTAATTATATCAAATTATTATAGTGGATGTATTGCATTAAATGTACACCCCTTCACTAGAAACTGTGTTGCATCTGTAGTAATATTAAAAGTATGTCCAATTGAAGGTATGTTCATATTTCCTATTAATTCGTGAGCGGTATGCAACTATAAGACAAACGACATTTCTTGTCAATGTTGGATGTCCCAAAAATAGTTTCTCTGAATCTACTTATTCTTGAAATAATAACTTGAATTAATGAAGAAAATAAAAAAAAACGTCTTTAAATTAATACAAATCTTTATTATAAAAGATTTACTGATTTAAATAGAAAGAAATACAACCAGTACTAATCGACAATACAACGAAGTCAAACTGTAATTGTCGACGCTATGACCAGTAAAAACAGTTACTAATAGACAATACAAGGAGTCAAACTGTATTTGTCGACGCTATGACCAGTAAAAACAGTTACTAATCGACAATACAAAGAAGTCAAACTGTAATTGTCGACGCTATGACCAGTAAAAACAGTTACTAATAGACAATACAAGGAGTCAAACTGTAATTGTCGACGCTATGACCAGTAAAAACAGTTACTAATAGACAATACAAGGAGTCAAACTGTATTTGTCGACGCTATGACCAGTAAAAACATTTACTAATCGACAATACAAGAAGTCAAACTGTAATTGTCGACGCTATGACCAGTAAAAACAGTTACTAATAGACAATACAAGGAGTCAAACTGTAATTGTCGACGCTATGACCAGTAAAAACAGTTACTAATAGACAATACAAGGAGTCAAACTGTATTTGTCGACGCTATGACCAGTAAAAACAGTTACTAATAGACAATACAAGGAGTCAAACTGTAATTGTCGACGCTATGACCAGTAAAAACAGTTACTAATAGACAATACAAGAAGTCAAACTGTAATTGTCGACGCTATGACCAGTAAAAACAGTTACTAATAGACAATACAAGGAGTCAAACTGTAATTGTCGACGCTATGACCAGTAAAAACAGTTACTAATAGACAATACAAGGAGTCAAACTGTAATTGTCGACGCTATGACCAGTAAAAACAGTTACTAATAGACAATACAAGGAGTCAAACTGTAATTGTCGACGCTATGACCAGTAAAAACAGTTACTAATAGACAATACAAGAAGTCAAACTGTAATTGTCGACGCTATGACCAGTAAAAACAGTTACTAATAGACAATACAAGGAGTCAAACTGTAATTGTCGACGCTATGACCAGTAAAAACAGTTACTAATAGACAATACAAGGAGTCAAACTGTAATTGTCGACGCTATGACCAGTAAAAACAGTTACTAATCGACAATACAAGGAATCAAACTGTAATTGTCGACGCTATGACCAGTAAAAACAGTTACTAATAGACAATACAAGGAGTCAAACTGTAATTGTCGACGCTATGACCAGTAAAAACAGTTACTAATAGACAATACAAGAAGTCAAACTGTAATTGTCGACGCTATGACCAGTAAAAACAGTTACTAATAGACAATACAAGAAGTCAAACTGTAATTGTCGACGCTATGACCAGTAAAAACAGTTACTAATAGACAATACAAGGAGTCAAACTGTAATTGTCGACGCTATGACCAGTAAAAACAGTTACTAATAGACAATACAAGAAGTCAAACTGTAATTGTCGACGCTATGACCAGTAAAAACAGTTACTAATCGACAATACAAGAAGTCAAACTGTAATTGTCGACGCTATGACCAGTAAAAACAGTTACTAATAGACAATACAAGAAGTCAAACTGTAATTGTCGACGCTATGACCAGTAAAAACAGTTACTAATAGACAATACAAGGAGTCAAACTGTAATTGTTGACGCTATGACCAGTAAAAACAGTTACTAATAGACAATACAAGGAGTCAAACTGTAATTGTCGACGCTATGACCAGTAAAAACAGTTACTAATCGACAATACAAGGAGTCAAACTGTAATTGTCGACGCTATGACCAGTAAAAACAGTTACTAATAGACAATACAAGAAGTCAAACTGTAATTGTCGACGCTATAACCAGTAAAAACAGTTACTAATAGACAATACAAGAAGTCAAACTGTAATTGTCGACGCTATGACCAGTAAAAACAGTTACTAATAGACAATACAAGGAGTCAAACTGTAATTGTTGACGCTATGACCAGTAAAAACAGTTACTAATAGACAATACAAGAAGTCAAACTGTAATTGTCGACGCTATGACCAGTAAAAACAGTTACTAATAGACAATACAAGGAGTCAAACTGTAATTGTCGACGCTATGACCAGTAAAAACAGTTACTAATAGACAATACAAGGAGTCAAACTGTAATTGTCGACGCTATGACCAGTAAAAACAGTTACTAATCGACAATACAAGGAGTCAAACTGTAATTGTCGACGCTATGACCAGTAAAAACAGTTACTAATCGACAATACAAGGAGTCAAACTGTAATTGTCGACGCTATGACCAGTAAAAACAGTTACTAATAGACAATACAAGAAGTCAAACTGTAATTGTCGACGCTATGACCAGTAAAAACAGTTACTAATAGACAATACAAGAAGTCAAACTGTAATTGTCGACGCTATGACCAGTAAAAACAGTTACTAATAGACAATACAACGAATCAAACTGTAATTGTCGACGCTATGACCAGTAAAAACAGTTACTAATAGACAATACAAGAAGTCAAACTGTAATTGTCGACGCTATGACCAGTAAAAACAGTTACTAATAGACAATACAAGAAGTCAAACTGTAATTGTCGACGCTATGACCAGTAAAAACAGTTACTAATAGACAATACAAGAAGTCAAACTGTAATTGTCGACGCTATGACCAGTAAAAACAGTTACTAATAGACAATACAAGAAGTCAAACTGTAATTGTCGACGCTATGACCAGTAAAAACAGTTACTAATAGACAATACAAGAAGTCAAACTGTAATTGTCGACGCTATGACCAGTAAAAACAGTTACTAATAGACAATACAAGAAGTCAAACTGTAATTGTCGACGCTATGACCAGTAAAAACAGTTACTAATAGACAATACAACGAATCAAACTGTAATTGTCGACGCTATGACCAGTAAAAACAGTTACTAATAGACAATACAAGGAGTCAAACTGTAATTGTCGACGCTATGACCAGTAAAAACAGTTACTAATAGACAATACAACGAATCAAACTGTAATTGTCGACGCTATGACCAGTAAAAACAGTTACTAATAGACAATACAACGAATCAAACTGTAATTGTCGACGCTATGACCAGTAAAAACAGTTACTAATAGACAATACAAGGAGTCAAACTGTAATTGTCGACGCTATGACCAGTAAAAACAGTTACTAATAGACAATACAAGGAGTCAAACTGTAATTGTCGACGCTATGACCAGTAAAAACAGTTACTAATAGACAATACAAGGAGTCAAACTGTAATTGTCGACGCTATGACCAGTAAAAACAGTTACTAATAGACAATACAAGAAGTCAAACTGTAATTGTCGACGCTATGACCAGTAAAAACAGTTACTAATAGACAATACAAGGAGTCAAACTGTAATTGTCGACGCTATGACCAGTAAAAACAGTTACTAATAGAAAATACAAGGAGTCAAACTGTAATTGTCGACGCTATGACCAGTAAAAACAGTTACTAATAGACAATACAAGGAGTCAAACTGTAATTGTCGACGCTATGACCAGTAAAAACAGTTACTAATAGACAATACAACGAATCAAACTGTAATTGTCGACGCTATGACCAGTAAAAACAGTTACTAATAGACAATACAACGAATCAAACTGTAATTGTCGACGCTATGACCAGTAAAAACAGTTACTAATAGACAATACAAGGAGTCAAACTGTAATTGTCGACGCTATGACCAGTAAAAACAGTTACTAATAGACAATACAAGGAGTCAAACTGTAATTGTCGACGCTATGACCAGTAAAAACAGTTACTAATAGACAATACAAGGAGTCAAACTGTAATTGTCGACGCTATGACCAGTAAAAACAGTTACTAATAGACAATACAAGAAGTCAAACTGTAATTGTCGACGCTATGACCAGTAAAAACAGTTACTAATAGACAATACAAGGAGTCAAACTGTAATTGTCGACGCTATGACCAGTAAAAACAGTTACTAATAGAAAATACAAGTAGTCAAACTGTAATTGTCGACGCTATGACCAGTAAAAACAGTTACTAATAGACAATACAAGGAGTCAAACTGTAATTGTCGACGCTATGACCAGTAAAAACAGTTACTAATAGACAATACAAGAAGTCAAACTGTAATTGTCGACGCTATGACCAGTAAAAACAGTTACTAATAGACAATACAAGGAGTCAAACTGTAATTGTCGACGCTATGACCAGTAAAAACAGTTACTAATAGACAATACAAGAAGTCAAACTGTAATTGTCGACGCTATGACCAGTAAAAACAGTTACTAATCGACAATACAAGGAGTCAAACTGTAATTGTCGACTCTATGACCAGTAAAAACAGTTACTAATAGACAATACAACGAATCAAACTGTAATTGTCGACGCTATGACCAGTAAAAACAGTTACTAATAGACAATACAAGGAGTCAAACTGTAATTGTCGACGCTATGACCAGTAAAAACAGTTACTAATAGACAATACAAGGAGTCAAACTGTAATTGTCGACGCTATGACCAGTAAAAACAGTTACTAATAGACAATACAAGAAGTCAAACTGTAATTGTCGACGCTATGACCAGTAAAAACAGTTACTAATAGACAATACAAGAAGTCAAACTGTAATTGTCGACGCTATGACCAGTAAAAACAGTTACTAATAGACAATACAAGGAGTCAAACTGTAATTGTCGACGCTATGACCAGTAAAAACAGTTACTAATAGACAATACAAGAAGTCAAACTGTAATTGTCGACGCTATGACCAGTAAAAACAGTTACTAATCGACAATACAAGAAGTCAAACTGTAATTGTCGACGCTATGACCAGTAAAAACAGTTACTAATAGACAATACAAGGAGTCAAACTGTAATTGTCGACGCTATGACCAGTAAAAACAGTTACTAATAGACAATACAAGGAGTCAAACTGTAATTGTCGACGCTATGACCAGTAAAAACAGTTACTAATCGACAATACAAGGAGTCAAACTGTAATTGTCGACGCTATGACCAGTAAAAACAGTTACTAATAGACAATACAAGGAGTCAAACTGTAATTGTCGACGCTATGACCAGTAAAAACAGTTACTAATAGACAATACAAGGAGTCAAACTGTAATTGTCGACGCTATGACCAGTAAAAACAGTTACTAATAGACAATACAAGGAGTCAAACTGTAATTGTCGACGCTATGACCAGTAAAAACAGTTACTAATAGACAATACAAGGAGTCAAACTGTAATTGTCGACGCTATGACCAGTAAAAACAGTTACTAATAGACAATACAAGGAGTCAAACTGTAATTGTCGACGCTATGACCAGTAAAAACAGTTACTAATAGACAATACAAGGAGTCAAACTGTAATTGTCGACGCTATGACCAGTAAAAACAGTTACTAATCGACAATACAAGGAGTCAAACTGTAATTGTCGACGCTATGACCAGTAAAAACAGTTACTAATCGACAATGCAACGAATCAAACTGTAATTGTCGACGCTATGACCAGTAAAAACAGTTACTAATCGACAATACAAGGAGTCAAACTGTAATTGTCGACGCTATGACCAGTAAAAACAGTTACTAATCGACAATACAAGGAGTCAAACTGTAATTGTCGACGCTATGACCAGTAAAAACAGTTACTAATCGACAATACAAGGAGTCAAACTGTAATTGTCGACGCTATGACCAGTAAAAACAGTTACTAATCGACAATACAAGGAGTCAAACTGTAATTGTCGACGCTATGACCAGTAAAAACAGTTACTAATCGACAATGCAACGAATCAAACTGTAATTGTCGACGCTATGACCAGTAAAAACAGTTACTAATAGACAATACAAGGAGTCAAACTGTAATTGTCGACGCTATGACCAGTAAAAACAGTTACTAATAGACAATACAAGGAGTCAAACTGTAATTGTCGACGCTATGACCAGTAAAAACAGTTACTAATAGACAATACAAGGAGTCAAACTGTAATTGTCGACGCTATGACCAGTAAAAACAGTTACTAATAGACAATACAAGAAGTCAAACTGTAATTGTCGACGCTATGACCAGTAAAAACAGTTACTAATCGACAATGCAACGAATCAAACTGTAATTGTCGACGCTATGACCAGTGAAAACAGTTACTAATAGACAATACAAGAAGTCAAACTGTAATTGTCGACGCTATGACCAGTAAAAACAGTTACTAATAGACAATACAAGGAGTCAAACTGTAATTGTCGACGCTATGACCAGTAAAAACAGTTACTAATCGACAATGCAACGAATCAAACTGTAATTGTCGACGCTATGACCAGTAAAAACAGTTACTAATCGACAATGCAACGAATCAAACTGTAATTGTCGACGCTATGACCAGTAAAAACAGTTACTAATCGACAATGCAACGAATCAAACTGTAATTGTCGACGCTATGACCAGTAAAAACAGTTACTAATAGACAATACAAGGAGTCAAACTGTAATTGTCGACGCTATGACCAGTAAAAACAGTTACTAATAGACAATACAAGGAGTCAAACTGTAATTGTCGACGCTATGACCAGTAAAAACAGTTACTAATAGACAATACAAGGAGTCAAACTGTAATTGTCGACGCTATGACCAGTAAAAACAGTTACTAATAGACAATACAAGGAGTCAAACTGTAATTGTCGACGCTATGACCAGTAAAAACAGTTACTAATAGACAATACAAGGAGTCAAACTGTAATTGTCGACGCTATGACCAGTAAAAACAGTTACTAATCGACAATACAAGGAGTCAAACTGTAATTGTCGACGCTATTACCAGTAAAAACAGTTACTAATAGACAATACAAGGAGTCAAACTGTAATTGTCGACGCTATGACCAGTAAAAACAGTTACTAATAGACAATACAAGGAGTCAAACTGTAATTGTCGACGCTATGACCAGTAAAAACAGTTACTAATAGACAATACAAGGAGTCAAACTGTAATTGTCGACGCTATGACCAGTAAAAACAGTTACTAATAGACAATACAAGGAGTCAAACTGTAATTGTCGACGCTATGACCAGTAAAAACAGTTACTAATAGACAATACAAGGAGTCAAACTGTAATTGTCGACGCTATGACCAGTAAAAGCAGTTACTAATAGACAATACAAGGAGTCAAACTGTAATTGTCGACGCTATGACCAGTAAAAACAGTTACTAATAGACAATACAAGGAGTCAAACTGTAATTGTCGACGCTATGACCAGTAAAAACAGTTACTAATCGACAATGCAACGAATCAAACTGTAATTGTCGACGCTATGACCAGTAAAAACAGTTACTAATCGACAATACAAGGAGTCAAACTGTAATTGTCGACGCTATGACCAGTAAAAACAGTTACTAATAGACAATACAAGGAGTCAAACTGTAATTGTCGACGCTATGACCAGTAAAAACAGTTACTAATAGACAATACAAGGAGTCAAACTGTAATTGTCGACGCTATGACCAGTAAAAACAGTTACTAATAGACAATACAAGGAGTCAAACTGTAATTGTCGACGCTATGACCAGTAAAAACAGTTACTAATAGACAATACAAGGAGTCAAACTGTAATTGTCGACGCTATGACCAGTAAAAACAGTTACTAATAGACAATACAAGGAGTCAAACTGTAATTGTCGACGCTATGACCAGTAAAAACAGTTACTAATAGACAATACAAGGAGTCAAACTGTAATTGTCGACGCTATGACCAGTAAAAACAGTTACTAATAGACAATACAAGGAGTCAAACTGTAATTGTCGACGCTATGACCAGTAAAAACAGTTACTAATAGACAATACAAGGAGTCAAACTGTAATTGTCGACGCTATGACCAGTAAAAACAGTTACTAATAGACAATACAAGGAGTCAAACTGTAATTGTCGACGCTATGACCAGTAAAAACAGTTACTAATCGACAATGCAACGAATCAAACTGTAATTGTCGACGCTATGACCAGTAAAAACAGTTACTAATCGACAATGCAACGAATCAAACTGTAATTGTCGACGCTATGACCAGTAAAAACAGTTACTAATAGACAATACAAGGAGTCAAACTGTAATTGTCGACGCTATGACCAATAAAAACAGTTACTAATAGACAATACAAGGAGTCAAACTGTAATTGTCGACGCTATGACCAGTAAAAACAGTTACTAATAGACAATACAAGGAGTCAAACTGTAATTGTCGACGCTATGACCAGTAAAAACAGTTACTAATCGACAATGCAACGAATCAAACTGTAATTGTCGACGCTATAACCAGTAAAAACAGTTACTAATCGACAATGCAACGAATCAAACTGTAATTGTCGACGCTATGACCAGTAAAAACAGTTACTAATCGACAATGCAACGAATCAAACTGTAATTGTCGACGCTATAACCAGTAAAAACATAATGGTCGACGATATAATCATCTTAACAGTAATGTCGACGCTATAATCATCTTAACAGTATTTGTCGGCAATATAACCAGTAAAAATATAATGATCGACGATATAATCATCTTAACAGTAATTGTCGACGCTATTAGCAGTAAAACATGATGATCGACAATATAATCATCTTAACAGTCATTGTCGACGCTATGACCAGTTAGAACATAGTGGTCGACGATATAATCATCTTAACAGTATTTGTCGACAATATAATCATCTTAACAGTATTTGTCGACAATATAATCATCTTAACAGTATTTCGCGACAATATAATCATCTTAGCAATATTTGTCGGCAATATAATCATCTTAACAGTATTTGTCGACAATATAATCATCTTAACAGTATTTCTCGACAAGATAATCATCTTAACAATATTTGTCGGCAATATAATCATCTTAACAGTATTTGTCGACAATATAATCATCTTAACAGTATTTGTCGGCAATACAATCATCTTAACAGTATTTGTCGGCAATATAACCAGTCAAATATTAATTGAGGTTGTGTATGAAGTGTAGTCCGATAAACTTTAAAACTTTCAAACTTTGAATCTTTATTAAATATCTCAGTAGCAAATAACTGCGAAACAGGAGACAAAATACATACAATCACATACAAACAAATAGTTAAACAGAGATTAAACAATAATATAATTATTCAATTGAAAACACTCACTACGTTTAAGCATATATATAGATATAACTGGCCTAATAATATTTCTCGACCAGCACGTGGGGATTTTGTAAATCTTTCACGTGGTCATTGCAAATTGTTTCCTTAGTGGCATTGATGTTACAGATATATTTCAAAACAGTGGTGATGTTTTTCTAACATATAGAGATAATCTATTCAAAGGTGGAATATTACAGTGCGACAAAAAACCGTACATTGCATGATTAGTGGGTACATCAACCAGTAATGCTCGATAATATAATCAGCTAAACGTTAGTTGTCGACAATATAACTAGTTAAATAGTAATGTTCGAGATATAGCCAGCAATGCTCGACAATATAACCCGACTAATAATAATCATCGGCAATATAAACAACAATTGTCGGCAATGTAATTAGTTAGTTAGTTAGTTAATCCCTTTGCTCCGCTGGGGAGCATAGACCATTGACGAACTCCCTCCGTCTAACTCGATTTGGCGCTAGTTTTTCTGCCGAGTTCCAGTTGTGTCCCTGCTCTTTCAATTCTGACTCTGTGTCTCTACGCCAGGTGTTTCTAGGTCGTCCTCTGCCTTGTGTAATGTAATAAGTTACACAGTAATAATTGACATATAATCAACTAAACAGCAATGTTCAACAGCATATCCACCTTAACAGTTATGTTCGACAACATAACCAGCTTAACAGTTATGTTCGACAACATAGCCAGCTTAACAGTTATGTTCGACAACATAACCAGCTTAACAGTTATGTTCGACAACATAACCAGCTTAACAGTTATGTTCGACAACATAACCAGCTTAACAGTTATGTTCGACAACATAACCAGCTTAACAGTTATGTTCGACAACATAACCAGCTTAACAGTTATGTTCGACAACATAGCCAGCTTAACAGTTATGTTCGACAACATAACTAATTAAACAGCAATGTCCAACAACATAACCAGCTTAACAGTTATGTTCGACAATATAACCAGCTTAACAGTTATGTTCGACAACATAACTAGATAAACAGCAATGTCCAACAACATAACCAGCTTAACAGTTATGTTCGACAATATAACCAGTTTAACAGCAATGTTCGAAATGTAGCCTGTTAATTACTAATGATCGAAACATAGCCAGTTTAACAGTAATAGTCGACACTGACCCAACCACAACAATGCAAACCACTCCTTTGACAAATCTTAGACTTATAAACATAGAAATGATAATGACAAAAGCTTACGGAAATCTAGTTAATCCTGGGTTTTCCTTAGACATCTGATACATTATCTGATCAATGGAGCTTCAACTATCCCCTCGTGATCTCCAGTGAACAAACAGGTATAAACAAATATTGAAAATCTGTCATGTGTTCGGTTCATCTCGAAAGACCACATGCCTTCACAAAAATGAATAAAACATAACTATGGATAGTACAAAGTAAGAATGGTCAGTGGCTGTAGTAATAGTATGGCTACTTACATGTACAAGGTTCGCGCCCGGCTTTGTAAATTATAAAAAATGTGCACTCGACTCGCAGCCGCAAGTGATAAAGTTTACCAGTTGTTTTCCCATGGTCGGTGGTTCTCTCCGGATACTCCGGCTTCTTCCACCACTAAATGTGGTCGCCATGATATAGCTGAAATATTGTTAAAAGTGGCGTTAAAACACCACAAATCAAATCAAATCAAAGCATACATATACGAAGGGATATAATATGCTACTTGTAGACAATCATTCCAAGGAAAACATTGATACCAAGAATATAATTATTTCAAATCAATTAATCATAAAATCCAAAGACATTATGATTTTTCCTGCTAATAGATTTAAAATAAATACCACACTGAACTGTTATAAAATCCAAATTTAAATATCGTAGAAATAGAGGCAAAATCAATACACATAACACACATGTACATAGCTGCTCATTTTACTGGCTTGGTTCAGGCATTTAAATAAAAATGAGGGGGATAAACCAATTTTATGGACCCAAACCTCCATTGTAAGTGAAATCATGCGGCTATAACCTCTTTGTGCAATGATGCGGCTACAACGTCTTAGTCAAATAATGCGGTTACCACCTCTTAGTCAAATGATACGGCTACCACCTCTTAGTCAAATGATGTGGCTACCACGTCTTAGTCAAATGATGTGGTTACCACCTCTTAGTCAAATGATGCGGTTACCACCTCTTAGTCAAATGATGCGGCTACCACGTCTTAGTCACATGATGCGGTTACCACCTCTTAGTCAAATGATGCGGCTACCACGTCTTACTCAATTGATGCGGCTCCTACCTCTTAGTCAAATGATATGGCTACCACTTCTTAGTCAAATGATACGGCTACCACGTCTTAGTCAAATGATGCGGCTACCAATTCTTAGTCAAATGATGCGGATACCACGTCTTATTAAAATGATGCGATTACCACGTCTTAGTCAAATGATGCGGTTACCATGCTTTAGTCAAGTGATGCGGTTACCACCTCTTAGTCAAATGATGCGGATACCACGTCTTAGTCAAATGATTCGGTTACCACCTCTTAGTCAAATGATGCGGATACCACGTCTGAGTCAAATGATGTGGCTACCACGTCTTAGTCAAATGATGCGGCTACCACGTCTGAGTCAAATGATGTGGCTACCACCTCTTAGTCAAATGATGCTGCTACCACGTCTTAGTCAAATGATACGGCTACCACCTCTTAGTCAAGTGATGCGGTTACTACCTCTTAGTCAAATGATGCGGCTACCACGTCTTACTCGAATGATGCGGTTACCACGTCTTAGTCAAATGATTCGGTCATTCAATTGTTTCCCACCTGTGAGTACAATACCAATCCTCACATATAAGTAGCATCTTATTACTGAGAGAAATTAAGATGACAACGTATCATAGAAATGTACGAATCAAATTTATATCATGAAAATATCTATAAATTTAGTATCACGAAAGATTTACTAGTTAAGAAATCGCGATGCATACACCTTAACAAAGAAAACGTGTCACAACGACTTAGCTACTGTTGCCAGCAGTCTGTTGCTATATAATAGCCTTTATGAATAATATCTTCAAAATATTGTAATAATTCTAGAAGTGTCAGACATAAAGCTATAAACATTCTACACAACTTCTTTGTAAAACAAGGATGGATGGAAAATAAATTTGTTTATTAGATCCCTTAAGATTGAATTATATTTGCTGCAAAACATTTGTCTTTTTTTCTTTGGGCAGTGTATTGTCTGTCCTTCGATTTACGGCTTCTGATTGCGCCTTGGTATCTTCAACCTGTTATTGATAGTAGTAAAGTTTTAATTAATTAACAATTACTCATTAACCATGAATTCATAATTATTCTAACATGGGGTCCTTCTTTCGCTTTGTAGAAAAGCGGGCGATTTATCGATGGTATAATCTCATTCGCACACGCGCTGGTGAATGTGACTGACTTTTTCATTGGCAGCATAAATTGTGTGCGACATTTTGCGCAAACGTAAATATAGATTACCGTCTTCCAATCAAAGTATACTACCGTATTTGTACTCTTAGACATATCAGAATCGAAATAAATCATGGAAGCCAGAATGTGTTTTGAGCTTTGGTTCGGGGTAAAATACTAATATCCGCCAACCCATGTTAAAATTCCCAACACATTCTGGCTTCCATGATTTATTTCTTAAATAGAAAATGTAGCAGTATTTGGTTTCGCTATTTTAATATTACAAATCAAGAATAAAATAAGAAAATTGAATTAAAAAATATAAATAAAAAGACAATAGATGCGGTTTCTAACACATATACACGATCGCTCATATGTGGTGTTTCAGGAAGGGTTACGTTAATAATGATTTCATTGTTAAACATTTTGCTTTCGTTGCAATCGCTTGTCTATTTTTATGTGAAAATGGTTTTTTTAATGGCAATGAGGTCGAAAACCCAGATCTCATACAGAAAGTGTTCTGTCTGTATCTTCTAAATATTATGTCGCATATCTCTGAACTTACACAGTAAATAAACTTATGTTGTACTGCGATTGCTCTACAAGCCATACTGTTTGCTTTCAATCAGAAAAATGAACTTGATATCATCATATAAAAATTAGCTAAGGTCATTTTTGTTATTCTAGAATTATTGCACGTCGAAAGATTATTTGGTTCAATATCGGAAACTACGAGAAAGAAAAGAAAAGATACGGTTAGCTACACCAGAATTTGTGTTCCTTTGCAGTCTCATCACGTAATGCTTTGCAATGTGTTATCAACATTGGTACCCACACTATACGTTAGCATTTCCTTAAACACAACTTGTATTTAATCATTATTCATCATAAGGAATAAAAGGCAGTCACGGAACGAAAACATGAACTTCTCACCATTGTTTGGGGTTTTAACCCTCCATATAATAATCATGACGTCTAAGGACTATTGAATTTGTTTTGTTCTGTTAATTACCGGATTGTGTAAACATATCGTTCTGTGCTTGTTGAGATTGTAAGATGACAGGCAGTGCTATATGCGATCGGGAATAACAAGTGAAAGTGAACTTATACACTTTTAAGAAATACATGAAATAGAAATTTTAACATAAAGTTTGCGTCAAAAAGGTTTTATTTTACAGAATAATTAGTAGTATAATGTTACAAAAAAAGTCGAACTGTAATGTTTCCAAATAACATCAATAAAAGCCATTTCATGTTTTTATTTCATTAATAAAATATTTTAAATTGTTTCAAATCAAAAACAGTTTGTTCGTTGGTAATGCTAGTCTAAAATTAGTGATAAGTTTTGAAACATAAGAAAATGCATTAAAGTAGTAATCAGAAGCCGTAAATCTAAGAAGAAGACTGACAATGCAATGATTACCAAAACAAAGACAAAAGGACAAACAATGATGTACAAAAGGTTGAACGCAGGTTCTCCAATGGTCAAGGATTTCCTGCGCCACTAGTGCCACCCGTATTACACAATGAAAATAAAAGGTTGAAATTGTTTCTTTTTTTTTGTATTCCAGCAGGAAATGAGATCTGCGATTTCCTTTTTCCATAATATTTCTATTCTGCAAGACTTTGCTTCTGAGAATCTAAAACAATAGTTTTTCGCAGAAACTCTTAAAATAACCATAATATCATTTTTGTCAAATTAAGAAACACAATTATTCCGCTAATCAAAAATAATATAATTATTTATGTAGTCTTTATTATATAATGTTGCCTTTTTAATTAATTTGTATCCAGTAGCAACGCATCTGAGTACATACAGCAACAATTATGCAAAAACACTATAAATTTGAAAAGTACGACATTTAAGAGAGAACAAAATCTAATGACTTGTCAAAAAATTCTGCTTGATTTTGCAGCATTTATTAATAATATGAACTGTGCCCATTAGTTTCTAGAATATAATATTTAAAGTACATAAAATTTATCGTCAATTATAAAGCTTTAAGTATTTTCTATTCATTTCGACATTTATATAATATATATAAAGATAAATAGGTTTTCAGTTCAGATTTGTCCTTTTTGCACATATTATGCTCTTGTGTTGTGGTAAATAGTAAAAATCATATGCTGTTAGTTATTCCAACATAAACGGCATCTCCACTAGCAAAGAACTACGATCCCCCTTCTCTTCAGCCTTCACTGTGTATGCTGTTATTTCGTAATTCCCAAGAACAGGCAACTGCTGGATTATGTCAGTTAAATCCGTTATAAAGTTACATGTTAAGCCAATCAACACAATGCTTTTATTTCATATCTTGTCAAAATTTGTACACAGTTATCTGTGAACACTATGTGTATCCGAAAAAAGTATTAATGTATTTTGTGTAGAACCTTCTGCCTAAGCCTGCATTTGTCCATTTTATTTTCTTATATTCTGACTGGTCGTGGCAATTGAATGCTACACACAGTCAAACGTCACTACGAATATTTGGAAAAGTATGATTTCCCTTGACTGGATCTCTCTAGCATTGTTGAAAGCATATATGCGACCAATGATAATTCAGTTATACTGGTACTGAGATACTCTCATGGTCAATTCATTATCATTCCTATAAAACACTGACTTTAATAAGCGAAAATTGTTGTTGGACTTTAGTTGGGCCAAATTCAATATGTCAACAACAAAAAGTCAGAAGAAAGGCGGTGAGTAATTATAATTTTTCATGAATTATAGCGGACATCGATGACACACAAGTATAAATTATAGTCCATAGAGGATTGCTTTGTTAAGTTAATGTCCATATATGATTACATAGTAAAGCATACATGGAGGGTTATATCCCAAGTCCATTTAACAGTTTATGCCGAGTTATAGTCCAGTCCATAATATGTATAGATTATACAATAAAGCCACAATGCAGTACTAATAGGGAACAGCATACTAACCACATTATGGTTAGACAATACAATACAATATATCAAACAATCCAAACGTCAGCACAAGACCGGAAGTGAGTCCGCAAGATTAAAAAGGGTATGTTTCTCCTTTGTAATAGTTGTTGCCCACCGTGTAGCCATTTATCAAACCGTTGTATAGCGACACGCTCATCAAAGGATGTAATATATTCAACCTATCATATATACGTCATTCCCGATTACATTCCTAGCAAAAGATTATGTTGATCAAAATAGAAGTGTAAAAGGGTCGAAAAATCAATACAATCTTTCATAAAGTATACTCGTCAAAGTTAAAAAAAAAAGTGTATAAAAAAGAAAATAATAAGAAAACAATTTCTTTGAAAATTTCCTTTTGTCTGTCTGAATCTGTCATACTTATTATATTTAAGTCTAAGACAATGCGATTTATTTATCTCTCCATTGTCTATGTCATTGTGTTAAAGTTACTTTGAAGGTGATCATCAATCTCTAGCAGATTGTAGATTTCTAGCTTGACACTATCTGGCATCTCTGGCGTTTAATTATACGAACTGAAATCTAAGACCAAACACTATTGATTGCCAATTGTTTCAGCAAATCAAATTGAAAATAAGCAACATGATATCTGAGTTAATTCGTTCATTTTGTGTGATCCTATCACACATCTCACTTCATCCCTAAATAGTAGATTTTTGCTATAGATATACTTTGGGTTCATAGATCTAACGGTTTACAAATAAAAATGTAGATATCAAATTTAGTGCACATGCCGCGTTTCTGGAATAACGTTCACCTGGTACACTCAAAATCGAAAGATTGGAATAATTTAAAAGTGTTGGTGACCAATAAAACCAAAGGACCTAAACAGGATCGCTACACTCGGCTAAGTTCGCTTCTGCCTGAGGGAGGATAATCTTAGATTTTATAAACATTGCAACTGTAGATTTCAATAATAAATATATCTAATAAACCATGGCAGTGCCGAAGCACTGACTACTGGGCGGATGATACTCTCGGGGAATAATAGTCCACCAGCAGAGGTATTGATCCAGTGATAGTAAAACAAACTTAGATATCAAATATAATGCACGACGCGTAACCTTCATCAGAAAGCTTTCCATGTTTATTTATATAACGTAAATGAATACAAGCCATTTTCATATACTATATTATTATTTTAACTTATAATGAATCCTTAGATACATGTATTATATTCTCAAACATATAAACCGCATCGGTCGTGTATTGGATGACGTGCTCGCCTCGTGTGCGATAGATTGTGGTTTCTAGCCTCGGTCGGGTCAAACTAAAGACAATACAATTTTGATTTGTTGCTTCCCTGCTAAGAATGCAGCATTAATCAGTAAGAACAAAGACCATGGGTTGGAATAAGATAATGTGCACGCGTGGAGCGACACGTCTAACCATTAACAGTTGTTCCGGTAAGCTAGTACTATTAAATATAACTAAGCTTCAAACAACATGAAAATAAACATAGTGTTGCACTAATATACACATCGTCCAAATATAATGAATATTCAATTAAACTACGACAGTAATTATACTAACACGCCTGTTATGTCTATGAAAACATAGGCGTTCAATTAACTGTATTTTTGTTTGCTATCTGGTGGCGAGTGCACAATAGAAATAGTATGTCAATGTTTCTCTCTTATTTACACACATGCCCAGTTCATATCTCTGTTGGTTGGAGTAATGTCTAAATGTATAATGCTTACAATTTGAAAGTAAAACAAGAAAACAAAATGAGCGATAAGATGAAAAATCAAAAAAATACCACACTGTCGGGACAAGTCCAAGATCCAATCGAATACACATAGAAACAAAGTCAAACTTGATACTCAAAACACGCAACTGTATATGACCACTCACTTTTCTGGATTGGTACAATGAAAATGTTAGTTTTATGAGTCAAAAATCCACCTCTTAGTGAACTGGTTTAATTATCGTATGCCTTAATTGGGTTGTCAAAGAAAAACGCAATATCCGTAAATATGTTGCGTTGATTTCAGTATTAACAACAATCTGCTTACCATTATACAGTGCAATAATTACAATTGCATTCTTATTGAAAGCTATTTCACTTGAAACCAAACTCTATTGAAATGAAATAGAAATCAATGAGAGAATACATTTCGGGGAAACGCTAAACGCCTTGTTAATGTCGTTTATGCGGCATTACGGTAGTGGTAAATTTCATCAACCATTATAACAGAGTTTTCTATCAAATCTGGTAGTGCATGTAATATTTATCCTTAATATTTGGTACTCAAATAGTCAAATCAATGTGCAGAAAACTAGATTTTGTGCATCAGTGTCTTAATAGATGCGGCATTAACACATAAAATTGCTATTATAGAATTGAGATATTCACATCTAAGGTTTAGCACATACTTAGTCCAAAGGGAATTTTCTCTATCAAACCAATTTAATATTATATAACCATTGAAACAAATTAGATATAAATGACAGCTCTGTTTCCAAAATGTCACCGACACAATTTGAAATGTTAATTCGTCTTAAATAGTACTTATATTGTATTAAACGATCAATATTGTGTTGAATGTGTATTTGATGTAAAAAAATGTATGACAATATCTGAGAAATATCGTGACGATCAGCTGTATTACTGGAGAAAAACCGAAGAAAATTACAAATCTGCAACAAATAAGTCTAAATCACATAATGTTGAATCCAGAACACCCCGACATGGATGGGAATCGAACTCATAGCCTTGTAAAGTCAACTATCATATTAATGCATCCTACACAACCTTTATATTAATTCGTTAATTATTTACAATATATCTTTATATGTATTATATGCATGCTCAGAATGATCATTATACTATTTGAATTTATTGTATAAATGGGAGAAGACTTCATAAGTTGGTAAAACTTGTGCCCTATCCCTTTTGTTAATTTAACAAATAAAATCATCATAAACTAAAAATGCATGTCTCCATTTTATTCAGTGTAATTGATGAGGATCAAACTGACAGCTGTCTGTTTACACCATATCAAAACGTATTTTTCTAAGCATGTGTTTCCGGTAACGCTATACAAAACATTGTTCATTTCACAAATGTATAAATTATGCAATTGATAATATTTACTTTGCATTTTCTGTAACGGAATGGCTTAGTGAGGAAATTCATAATTCCATATTAATAGAAAAAAAACAAAATAATAATAAACATTATAAAGATTAATAAATACACAGAAGAAACATAAACTCCGAGACACATTTAAACGTTAACACCATGACATAGATTACAATTTAATATCAAAGTTATACATATCAACTTCACTATGATTATGCATAGTCTAATGTATATGCATAGCTATATGTATGGACATAAAGGATTAACTATAATGTTTATCTAAAATTAGATGATTTTTCTTGTCAAGAATAGTATTGGTCATAGTTAATTTAAATCACATCATAGCCATAACATATCAACAGAAAGTATTTCTTTCAAAACACAAAAACAAAGTTGACCAATAAAAGCATTGGGTTACACTGGATATTTCGATTCTAAGACAACAGTTTTCTATTGAAATAAGAAGAGATTTACAAGTAGAAGAAAAATACGACAGACCAAACTTCAGGTAACACACCTACCTACCTACACCAAATAGTGTTCCGGTCGATTCGACTGATGTGTCATATCGGTTCAATTTTGAACTACAATATGTAGATTTAATAAAATGAAAACCAAAAATACCACACTGTCGAAAATCCAATAAATAAAATCGTAGAAAGTGACTAATTATATACTTCAAACAAACAAATACATGACCGCACACTTGCCTACATAATTAACCTAAATAATAAATCTTATGGAATGTCCCATACAGTGCATCCATGTGGGTGAGTGATTGTTGCTTAACGCCAATTCAGCAATTTTTTCAGCTATATCATGACGAGAACAAGTTAATTTTCAATGAGATGGTGATGAGGTCCGTTTTTTTCTAGACCAACGCGCTGAGTTGGATTTTCATAGTGCTAGCTTACTGAAAGAACAGTCCGCGGGTTGACATGTCGCTCCACTTGGACACATTATTCTGATTCCGAGCCAACCAGTCTTTGTTCTTTCTCTTTAATGATGCGTGCTTAGCGAAGAAGCAACAAATACCAATTTCATAGTCCTTTGCTTGACCCGACCGGCGCTCGAACCCACGATCTACCGCACTCGAGGCGAGCACGCTAACCATTACGCCACCGATTCGGTTCCCATGTTAGGACGTACAGTACATGTTTACTCAATAATTAAAAGGGTTGATATTTCTGTTACATACTACTATTTGTTTGTTTCTCCAATAAACATATTTGTTCTATATATTTTGTTAACATATGATTTATTTAAAATGCAACGGCATGTTTCCATAAATATTATAAATATAAGAAAGGCACTTTCCGTTTATTGATAACTGTCATTCATAAAACGACTTCCTATTTTGGTGATAATTGGTCGACTTTATCCAGTCCCAGAAGACTTCACCATGCGTATTTATCAAATTCTCAATTCAGTAATGTTATGAGGGATGTCAATATAGAGCTCTGCGGGGAATAAATTCGTCTTTGTTCTAATGTATTATAGATCACACACTCTAGTTGAACAAAACTGTGTTTTTCAACTCCCAACAGGTGAGGAGGATATATTCTCTATAGTCAATATTTCCAGCAATATGGTTCATTTTCAAGTCATGGTCGACCTCAAACAGCTAACAAGGGTGTGTGTGTGGGGGGGGGGGGGGGGGATCTAATACATAGCCAGTGCTTAAAATCGTAGATATCTAAATTAGTGCGAACGACGCATTTCTGAAATAATATTCATCGGGTACGCTAAAATTCAAAATATTGGAAAACGAAATAATTTTTAAAATCCTTGGGAGCAAGGAAAAAAGGGCCTACGAATGATATCCAAAATCAGCTGAAGGTCAACTATATCAGAAGGAGGATAATCTTAGTTTAAATAATTACATCAATTAGGAAACAAGAACATACCAGAGACACAGGAAACATTGGGCACAAGACACCAGACGAAGAAATACAATGCAAAAACACAACACAAAATACTAAAAGAGATTCTTCAAAGTCAAAGCGGCCTTTATGTCATTGAAAATATTGGGTGCAATTGTATTGGAGTAATTCTAAGACACAACTGGCATACTCAAAAACATGGGGAGTTACTTCTTTCTGAATCAAGATGATTCTACGATTGACGGTATCTTAAGATTAAGGAACCACATGTTATCATATGGGAACAATTTTATCCAAACTTGTTTAAAAAAACAAAATATACTAGCTAATTTTCCTGTGCACATTCATTAGAGCTGGCTTTTGAAGCCTTTAAAATCTGATTCAACCCACCATTTCTTTAGAAATGCCTGTACCAAGTCAGGGTCATTACGGTTTTCACAGTTTTCCGGTTGTTGACTGATTTTGTCTGTTTATATACTTATGAGTTTTTACTTTCCCTTTGTAAGATTGCTCGGAGTTCGGTAGTTTTGTTATTACCCTTATTTTGAAGCGCCAAATTGCGACGTTGTTGAACCTTATTGACTATTACAGACAAAAGGGTAGTGCGAATGAAAGGAAAATCCAAAGGTTGTTGAATGCACGAAACGAAATCATCAACGATCTCACAAAATAAACGTAACTTAGATTATTTTTTGCATGAAAATTAGAATATCTCCTATCATGACTGTGATTGATACATTGACTTGTGTTCAATGAATTCATTACATACATATACATCACTATTGTCAGTGCTTTTAATGTTAACAACTCCCTTAAGATTCACATGACAATCATACGACATTGAAGTACCTAGTTCTCTAATCCTTAATTAATGTGCTTAACACAGTAAATATTGTATTTGTTTTTGTCTGCTTTTTGAATGATCAAGTAGGCACCGGAGGGTGCACATGTGTGATTGTACCTTATCTACTACTAAAAAGATAAGTAGAAAACCAGCATGGTAGTCCCGTACTAAATTTGATTGGAATGAGACGCATGTTTAATCCAAAGTAGACCGAACCGAAATTATTGACAGCAGACTAGGCATTCTTGTTTTCAATGAATCGTTGACCTCAACATGATGTACGACGTCTGTCATCGCCTGTCGAATCTCATATTTTTAAATTTCAATCGAATGTAGCACTACTTTGTCAAATGGTTATTTTTTTAATGTCAAATTGTCAAACCCAATTACAAATTGGACAGAAACTTTGAATGAATGTTAGAAACTACTGGCACAATTCATCTGAGGACAATTACACAGTGGATTTGAGTTTATTTCGTTCATATTTTTAGCTACACATTTTGCTTAATGGCTCATTCGCACATCCGTTTCTTGGCTGTGTAAGATGCCATGCAATTGGTGAAAATTAGAGCTAAAATGTTACAATAAAATTGAAAGCAAAATATACCATATTGTCGCAACAGTTCCAAAATACATTCGTAATATCATTAAAAGGATCAAAATAGACACCCCAAACAAATGAACGTTCACTTTTCTGGCTGTGTACATGTACTTCAATAAAAGGTGGTGCAGTTAAGCAACCTACCAACTTTCATGGACTCAAACATCCACTCCTAGTGGAAAAATGCGGTCATAGAAGTGTTTATTTTACATATGAGTAAAATTCCAACCCTCACATATCACAGAACACCATCATAGTTAAAACCCGACAAATTCCAACCCTCACATATCACAGAACACCATCATAGTTAAAACCCGAAAAATTCCAACCCTCACATATCACAGAACACCTTCATAGTTAAAACCCGAAAAATTCCAACCCTCACATACCACAGAACACCATCATAGCTAAAACCCGAAAAATTCCAACCCTCACATATCACAGAACACCATCATAGCTAAAACCCGAAAAATTCCAACCCTCACATATCACAGAACACCATCATAGTTAAAACCCGAAAAATTCCAACCCTCACATATCACAGAACACCATCATAGTTAAAACCCGAAAAATTCCAACCCTCACATATCACAGAACACCATCATAGTTAAAACCCGAAAAATTCCAACCCTCACATATCACAGATCACCATCATAGCTAAAACCCGAAAAATTCCAACCCTCACATATCACAGAACACCATCATAGCTAAAACCCGAAAAATTCCAACCCTCACATATCACAGAACACCATCATAGTTAAAACCCGAAAAATTCCAACCCTCACATATCACAGAACACCATCATAGTTAAAACCCGAAAAATTCCAACCCTCACATATCACAGAACACCATCATAGTTAAAACCCGAAAAATTCCAACCCTCACATATCACAGAACACCATCATAGCTAAAACCCGAAAAATTCCAACCCTCACATATCACAGAACACCATCATAGTTAAAACCCGAAAAATTCCAACCCTCACATATCACAGAACACCATCATAGCTAAAACCCGAAAAATTCCAACCCTCACATATCACAGAACACCATCATAGTTAAAACCCGAAAAATTCCAACCCTCACATATCACAGAACACCATCATAGCTAAAACCCGAAAAATTCCAACCCTCACATATCACAGAACACCATCATAGCTAAAACCCGAAAAATTCCAACCCTCACATATCACAGAACACCATCATAGTTAAAACCCGAAAAATTCCAACCCTCACATATCACAGAACACCATCATAGTTAAAACCCGAAAAATTCCAACCCTCACATATCACAGAACACCATCATAGTTAAAACCCGAAAAATTCCAACCCTCACATATCACAGAACACCATCATGGTTAAAACCCGAAAAATTCCAACCCTCACATATCACAGAACACCATCATAGTTAAAACCCAAAAACGTTTATTATCATAGCTTTAGTTAGATTAATAAACAGAGTTATTTCAAGATCGTCACAAACACTACCTCAAACTAAGAGCAGCTGTAACATTATAAATACCAATAGAGTGTCAAGCGGAATTCTAATGTGTATAGCTATGACAATGTGGATTCTGATAAAATTGCTGATTTCCCACAGGAACATGGCTTTATAGCACAACAGCGTTACATAATCACACAGATTAATAAATGCCCTTTTTGTTCTTAACTAATTCAAATTAGTACGTGCCTGTTTGAACAAACTTTATATGTAGTTGCAAGCAAATTCCTCAATTGACGGTCATATCAAGTACACAAATGATATTAGGTTGGGAGGTGAGATTCATATGCTTGTATTTTTGCAATCAATTTATTTTATAGAAAGGCGGTCACAAATGTAAGAATTATCACAGAATAAAAGTTAAATTGATGATTGATATATATCCATCAATTACTGTACCACAGATATAGTCAACTCGTTTACTCTCCGTAAGACCTCGGTACATACACACATGTTACTTGTTTGGCACATTAGTAATATCTCCCTTATCAGTCTGGGTTGTCGGATATACATCATCCATTTGTTTCTTTCAAAATCTTAACATGTATCATCAAAATGTCACTGGTGAAAACTCATTTTAATAGCACGCTTAGCTTGCTTTATTTCAACATTTTAACATGCTACATGTACCACAAAAATATCACTGGCCAATTCTCGTTTTACAAGCACACTTAACCTGCACAATGTAATGTAAGACAATGAGAGTTTAATTGGTTTATATGCATTAAGCTATGTAAATACATCAATCTAGAAATCTTTAAAAATGTACTTGCACGATTCATATGCACTGTTTAAAGTAAGGTAATGAAAGTTGAATTGGTTGATGTGAACTAAACAATATCGAAAAATCAATCTGGAAATCTGTAAAATGGCTGTATGAACATTTTGTGAATGTTGTGAAATATATTTGACAATGTTAAAATTATTGATAGTTATAATTTTAACTACCTACTCCCAGCTCTACATGACACTTAAACAAGACAATATAATGATCAAGCGGATGTATACTACTATAGGCCAGTTATGATAGGGAAAACAAGATTCTTGATGTAAAAAGGCCGTAAATCTTGAAATATTGATCAACGTTGTCTGTTGTTCCGAAAAAAACAGTAAACCACACATCAAAAATTCGAATGTGTTCTTGTCACGAAGAAGAATTGTTTGAAAGTGATTTGCGCCTTAGGCATGATTGTGTTGGTTTTGAAGATAACGAAATCATAGACTGTGTATGCTGCATTATTTGCAGTGCAGTGAATGTCATTATTTCGTTGTAAGGATGAAAAATTATTTAGAACATTTAATGTATTATTTTATTTTTTTTTATATTTCGAACTACGGAATATATGTTTTTCAGTAATTGTGCTTAGTGAAGCTAAAATATTATTGGCGACACTATTATATAAAAATAAATTGAAAAATTACTATTAATTTGGAATGCTAGAACCACGTATATAGACTATTGGAATTACACGAACCAGTATCGACTCATCTAGTAACACTATGTCGGAGTGTAGGAACAGTTTGCAGATATCAAACGGGTAATCAGACGTCGTAAATCGAAGAACAGCCAATGCAATTGGCCAAGATGAGTATTTGTAAAGCGAAGTATACGCGTCGCTAGGTAAACTCAATTTGCGACAGTAAAAGCAACGATTTACGTCCGTAAAGCTTAAAATACAATACAGTTATCTTCTGATTGACTATCATTAAATGATGTGATTAAGATCTCTATATATTTTGCGCTTAACTTGTCCAGATGGTTGAATATATTTTCGATTGCCATTACAATACTTTGTGCAAGAATTGTAAGAACAAATCAATGTTCATGAACAGTGTCGATGTTCATTTCATATATGTATTGTTATTACCTGTGTATGACAACAAATCACGGAGATACTTAGTTATTATTTATTTATCATAAATGTAATATTGGAAGTTTTATACTTATTTCTTCAGAAAATAACGTTAAGGATCATATTGCTATAACTCGATCGATATATACCTCTACAGTGGACTATTAGTCCTATAATAGTCAGTTCGTCGGCACTGACATGGTTAATTGGAAATATATATGCTTTAATAAACATGTAAATATTAAATTTAGTCCGCATGACGCGTTTCTGGAATAACATTCATTAGGTTCGCTCAAAATAGAAAGATTGGAAATCCAAAACACTTAAGAGTGTCTAAGGACCAATAAAACCAACGGACCTAAACAGGATAGCCAAAATCGTCTAATGTCACATATGCCTGAGGGAAGAGAACCTTAGTTTTGATAAAAAAGACAGTATGTAGAAACTGTAAATTTCAATAATAAATATATACAATAAGTCATGTCAGTACCGAAACACTGACTACTGGGCGGATGATACCCTCGGGGACTATTAGTCCACCAGCAGCAGTTACAAACCTAATGCAATTTAGTAACACTAAGGTCAATCTACCTCATCAATAGGTTACTTAGTCGAGTTTAGCTTGGTTTTACTTGATCCGAAACATTTAAAGTGTTTCCGTTTCTAATCAATTGAATATAAATGAACCTGACGGATGTTATTTTAGAATTTCATTGTGCATTCGTAAATAGATATTTACGTTTGTATTGCACAAGGCTATTGCAAAAGTCGTGTTCACATTTGAAAGTTATATACCCGAATCAATCAATGTTATGGAGGTCATATTTATTGTGTTTGCATTGTTTAGTTGTATATGGAATAAACTAATGTTGTAGTATCCAAAGTGACAGGCCACATGAATCATAGAATTGCTGCAAACGTAGATATCAAATTAAGTGTGCACGACGTCTATCTGGCATAGCCTTCATCAGGTACGATTGCAAACCCAAATAATTTTAAAAAATTGGGAGTAAGAAAACAAAAAGGGTATAAGTAGAACAAGATTGTTAAACTCGGCTAAGGTCAACTCTGCCTGGGGTGAGGATAACCTCAGCTTTAACAGTAATTATATGATTCAGGATCTGTGAATTCTGATAAAAATGTATCTAATTAACCATGTCAGCAATGACTACTGAAGGGATGGTACACTCGGTGACATATAATCCACTAGCAGAGGTATCGATCCAGTGATAGTAATTAAAACGTAGATATCTAATTTAGTGCGCACAACGCGCTACTGGTATAGCCTACAGTATGTACGCTAAGAGCCAATCTATTTGAAAAAAAAAAAATTTAAATGTACTATTTTCCAAGAAAACCAAATAGCCCAAACAGTATAGCTTTTTTATCGATATGAAACGTCATAATGTGACGTCAAACTGACCACTATTTTCCAGTATCAGAGTTACTAAGTTGATACTGACAATATCACTCAGTAAGATCAATGGAAATATGTTCAATTGACCGATATCCATTATGTTGGCTTTTTTACTTTGATCTCGATCGACGAGTAACATTTTCAGTGTCAACGAACTGATTCTGTAACTGGAAATTATCGGTCATTCTGATGTCAAACACATTATGACGTACCGATAAAAACAATAACGTGCGATTTGAATGTCTCTCAATACAATATCACTAGTATCGCAGCTCATTCTATCGTTCTCGCTGTGATATTGGTGATAATGTCTATCTCGACCTTCAAAGCGGAAGTCATTCTATATATATTTGTTATTTCGATACCTATATAAGACTATATTGATCTGTACAATGTAACAGAGCCCAGGGGTTTGGCGGTTAATATTACAAATGTTTGTTTTACAAACAGACAAGTACTTTTCTTATTGGTGGTGTTATGTAAGTAATTAATGTCTACTTTATTTTAGGTATCATCCTTATTTAATGGATATTACAAGTAAAGTACATTTACTATATTATATAATATCGTTTTCTAATACCGTAAGTGGGATGAGTAGTTTTGGACGATTATTTGTATAAAGTTACAATTTTTTGTCACTTATTGTTTATGAATGTAATATAAAATGATTATATAACAATTGTCTGGAATACGAACATTTAGGTAACCATGACGACAGGCAGTTTAGATTATGATCTACTAGTTTCATTATTATACAGACATGGAAAGCCGTTTACTATAAATGATACAGATGATCATAAGGGGCAAAACATTATGTTATATGAATAATTTATTCTAGGATCTACAATTTGGCGTCATTATGGCACTTAATAATGACTATTGGTGGCCAAGGTCATCTTAAATAAAATCTCCAAGATTATGCCAATAACAATAAACACCAGTAGAGTAATGGTGAAACAATATTTGTCAGACATAAGAGGATTACACAATTATATAATAATATTGAAAAAGCGAGGAAAACGGTTTGTCCTTATTCAAAGATTACGATTCAAATTTAACGTAATGTCCAAGACATGGTAGCTATGATGGTCTATATAATGTTTGCATTATCTTCTTCTTCTTTTTTAGAAAATGTTTATTCATTCAGGTGCATAAGAAAAGTTAACTGAAATTATCCATGTTTAAAGTATGCATTCTACATTTCACATTAATCTTTTTACACAATTAACAGCAAACTGACAAAAATAATCCAGATGTAATATATAGTGACCATTAGCTTTAAACACGTAGATATCCAGTTTACTGCGCACGGAATAATCTTCATCAGGTACGCTTATAGTCAAAATATTGGATAGTCAAAACATGCAAATGTCTTTGAGAGCAACTAAACCAAAGGGTCAATACAGGATCGCCAATATCGGCTAAGGTCGCCTTTTCCAGAGGGAGATATTGACTTTAGTATTAATTAATTACATTGTTTAGTCTACCAACAGAGGTATCGAACAAGTAATAGCAATAGAAATGTATATATCTAATAATGTGCGCAGTTATCTTCCATGCATTCAGATGCAATGGTATAAACAACTCTAATTTAACGTACTCAAGCTATATAATATATATATTAACAGCTATTAACAACAATATTCAGGTGTAAAATGTATTGAACATATGTAACAAAGACCATTACAATACAGGTTACCACCGATTTGCACTCTCTTGTCATTAATGTACTCATAATATAATATGTTCCAGGAGTGTTAAGGCGAGAAATAGTAACACATTTTTGTTTATTTGCTTTAAATTTCCCATGTTTGAATTTCAATCATGGAAATATGAATTAAATGTACAATCCTAGATCCCATTGTGTCTGAGATCGCAAGTAATGTAGCCGGATTTACATCTCCTTGTGCACCCAGTATTTATCACTATGAAAGCGGTGAACTCTATTTCTGCCGATGGGCAAGTGTGCTCGATAGTTTATTCAGATTGGTAGTGATTAGCGATTTGCTGGTTGGTGATATCCTATGCTACGGATTCCTCCATATAAATCTAAACGCCACTATATTACTGAAATATTGTTGAAATTAAAGTTAACAAACAAAACCCACATGATCCAAAATAACAAAAATACAGAAAGCAAATTATGTAGGCTGATATAACGCCTACCATATCAATAGTTGAATGCACAAATGTATGTACAAGTGTCAAGAATGATGCAATGTATTGCAATATATGGCAAACAAACGTACTTATCTATGATAAAATAACATTAAACTGCACAGGAAACGTGAATGTCAAAAGTCAAATTATACAAAGCTACAGGGGACAAATGAGACACTGCATTACTTTAAACGAATATATCAAAAACTAATTATCAAATCAACTAGATATCAAGATATCTCCCTGAAGGGCGTTTAATGTGATTATGCTGAACATGGTCATCTAGTAGAAATAATAAACAGTTTCAAACTGTACACAAAAATAACTTATGGTCATTATTTGCCTATGTTAATATCTGTTTTCTAGATAGTGTATATTTTCCATTTTATTACGGTGCTATACAAAAAAAATCTATGATCATTATTTGTCTAATTAATATCCGTTTTCTAGATAGTGTATATTTTCCATTTTATTACGGTGTTATACAAAAACAATCTATGATCATTATTTGTCTAATTAATATCCGTTATCTAGATAGTGTATTATTCCATTTCATTACGGTGCTCCACAAACATAACCTATGATCATTATTTGTCTATGTTAATCTCCGTTTTCAGTATTTTTTGTCCACTGTATTACTGTGTTGCATAAACTTTCCTAAAATGTTATGTTTTAGTTTTGTGGATTGCACTAACATTTGTGGTATAATACAAAAATAATACTATTCATATAAACCTGATAAATCAATTGAAAAAAAAAGATAAAACTTAGTAAACTCACAAATAAATATGGGTAACGAAACAAGAAAAATTCTTAAATGTACATTTTGAACTCAAGCATTCATCATTAAATAATGGATTGATCTTGACATCTTTATTTGCAGAACATTAAAAGCATTGCACAGAACAAATAATCTATTTCAGATTTAAATGTTTGTTTAGCATATCAAGCGAATCATTTGGGTGTCTGCTTTGTTTGTATGTCTATTTTTCAAGGAAAAACGAAATAAAACGTATATCGTTCTCATCAGGTTAGGGTTGTGGTGTTTAACCCCACTTTCAATAATAGTTCAGCTATATCGTGGCGGTCAGTTTTATTGGTGAAGAAAACTGGAGTACCCAGAAAAAAACTTTATCCTTGTATCTAGTATACCTCTACTAAACGGGATTCGAACTCAAGACGTTAGTCATTCTTGTGGTAATCACCCATATACTGACAAATTCTTTTAAATATATATATAAATACCTCACTCACTCCTTTTCAATGTAAACTTTTCCCCCAAATAAACAATGTTGAAATGTATAGTCATCTTTGAGAAATTGATAATTTCGACTACACTTGACATATTTCATGATTACTTTCTGAACATTAGAACACTTGGGTTAAAAATGATGGTTGACAAAACAATTAGCGTTTGTTTTAACTTTGTTAATATTAAATGTAGTATAACCATGACAACCATAAAAAACAATTTTTTTTTTTTTTTTTTCATTTTCTATTTTTTTTTCTACTTTGTTATCTTTCTTCTTCTTTTGTTTTTAATTTGAACGCCTGTATATCCCAAAATAACAAGTTTTGTTTCTTTTTTCATTCTAATGAAAAAACAAAGCAAAAACAGAACGAATCGTGTGCAGTAAAACATATATATATATATATATGTATCTACGTTTTTAATACCGTATAACCTGTGTCATTTGAACGCCTGCCTATCCCAAAATAACAAGCTTTGTTTCTTTTATTTTCTTTTTTAATGAAATGCAGAGCAAAAATAGAAATGCATCGTGTGAATTTTCTTCTTTGATTGTTCCCATTATGCAAATATGAGATATAAATTGTTTCCCAATCTCAGCTGGCTACCTAATGACTGTGCTATAGACCTCAAGCTTTTAACCAGTGGTAATCCCATTCTTTCAAATGAACAGAACGAACTTATTTTTAAGCACGTGTTTTAATATATAAAGAGGTCTGAAAGGTTTCTTGTTTAAGTGGTTCACCAAATGAACACCACACGCACCATCACCACCAACCCCTCTCTCTCCTTCTCTAATTTCTTTCCTCATTATCTGTTCTTCTTCAATTTACACATATTAATGTAAGAAATATTCATATGCATGCATGCTCTATCAAATAATGTTGTAACTTATTGTATATAGGAGAAGACTTCATAAGTTTGTTTAACTTGTGTCTTATCCTTTTTGCATATTTGAGCAAATAAAATATGTTTAAACTAAATCGTGTGAATTAAAATTATATATACGTTATTATTGCAAATGTAACCTGTGTAATCTGAACACCTGCCTATCCCACAATTTAAAAAAAGTTTTGTTTCTACCATGTTAGATATCAACAAATTTCAATGTATCTACAAGTCAGTTTAAAAAGAATTTGATAATTATGTTATCTGTAACTTTCTGTGGAGTCATCATTGGACTCTATATCATGTAAAATACAGAAACATGTCTCTATCAACGGGTTCATTACAAGGTAAGTTTTTGCGACTATAGAAATTAAAGTCCCAGATGTGCTAATACATACAAAGGCTCTACTGGACACAGTAGACAGTTAGCTACAAAACTATTTATTGGCAATCCTTAATATGTTAGTTATTATTATCATTTCTATGATATCATGTCGTCGCCATTAGCTAAATAGAATTTCTGCCATGTTGCTGTCGTTCAATTATGATTGCATGGTCATTCAAAATAGAGAAATCAAGGAGGAGATTGGGAAATGCATTGGATTATTTATTGGCTATAGGCTGAATCATTTGGGAATGTTCTTTAAAAGTTTATAGGATTCGCTATAAAGGGAATGTTGTAAATTGTATGGGATTAGTAATCAGGAAAGGGGGATAGGCAGTTTTATAGGGCAGGCATTTCTTTTAGAAATGCCTGTACCAAGTCAGGGTCATTACGGTTTTCACAGTTTTACGGTTGTTGACTGGTTTTGTCTGTTTGTATAATTATGAGTTTTGACTTTCCTTTTGTATGATTGTTCGGAGTTCGGTAATTTTGTTATTACCCTTATATAGGGAGGCAGTGACGTCTTCTGATTAAGTATTTAGTATCTTCAAACATCTCTGTTTTTCTATAAAATTAGGACTGGAGTGTGGGATATTTATTAGAACTATTAATCAGGAAGAGAAGAATTGGGAATTTAATTGGATTTGTAATCAGGAGGGAAGTATTGGGAATTTTATGGTATTCATAACCTGAAGAGGAGGAATGAGTGATTGTTGCTGAACGTCAAATAAGCAATTTTCCAACTATATCATGGCGAGGACCATCTACAGTCGATGAGATGATGCTGAGATACAAGACCAACAAGTTTAGTTGAATTTTTATAATGTTAGCTTAATGTATCTGTGCTTGTTATCTGGTCAGAAAGGTTTGAAGATATCAAAGGGCAATCAGAGGTCGTAATTTGAATGACATACAAGATAATGACCAAAAGAAAGGGAACGAATAGGCAACAAATGATTGTCATACACTACAGTGAAAACTCAAGATTGGGCAACTAAGGTGTATATCAGTATGTCTTTGGTATCTCTATTGTATTTTCAACATTGCCAATACTTTATTGGATAGAGAACTAACTTATAATGGTATCTTTGATTTTTATTGATAACTTGGACCGTCTGTTCAAGAGTGGGCCGTCACTCGTGGTAATGTGGACCACCATGCTGACATGACATTAACTGGAGATATTGGATCTCAATGTCACTTTCAGAAATGTATTTGCAATAATATCGCCAATACTAACGGAACACTGGCAAAGAATCCAACCGGTGAAAACCTCTGTCTGTAATAAGTGTCTATAACACTTGAGATGGGTAGCTGGACTCGGTCAAAAATGTAGCACTTGTGACGGCAATGACCACAATCACTCATCTCATCTATCCAGGCCCTGATAGCATTTTAGACAAAATAGACATTAAATATGAGAACTTATAGAAACATGTGTTTCTACCTTAGGCATATTTATCCTTATTATTTCGCTTTTTTGTATTTCTTGATTTTCTGATCTTCACTATTTTCTGTTTCTCACCCAGTACATCAGCGAAACAACAATAAAGTATATACTCATCTCATACACTTCATTAATTTGTATACCTTTAGTGTTTTTATATTAATGTTCTTTATCTGTTCCATTTAATACCTTAACACCTGTCACCTGATGAACATTTACAGTTTTTGTGTCTGTGATATGGATTTCCTTGTATTTTTTGTTAATGACTAAGATAAATTATGGATTGAAATATATATATATAGGGAGTGGATGTAGTCGAGTGGTCTAGGGCGCTGGACGTAAGGCTAAGCGAATGGTGCTGCAGTGTAACAATGGTGTGGGTTCAAATCCCATCGAGGGAAGAACAAAAATTTGACAGCTCTAAAATCTAATTCTAACACTGTTTGGTTTAATTTTCAGACGTAATAAAATCTAATTCTAACACTGTTTGGTTTAATTTTCAGACGTATATATATATACGTCTGAAAATTAAACCAAACAGTGTTAGAATTAGATTTTAGAGCTGTCAAATTTTTGTTCTTCCCTGGACGGGATTTGAACCCACACCATTGTTACACTGCAGCACCATTCGCTTAGCCTTACGTCCAGCGCCCTAGACCACTCGACTACATCCACTCTATTTATTTATTTATATGGACTCTATATCATGTAAAATACAGAAACATGTCTCTATCTGTGTCCAGTAGAACCTTTGTATGTACTAGCACATCTGGGACTTTAATTTCTATAGTCGCAAACACTTATCTTGTAATGAACCCGTTGATAGAGACATGTTTCTGTATTTTACATGATATAGAGTCCATATACACATATATATATATATATATATATATATATAAACGTCTAAAATGGTTTGTAAAACAACACCAAGTACACAAAACAAAGTGATAAAGAATTAAACACTTCGTAGAATGACACAATTTTCGTCCCACCGAGGGACTTTATCAATGTCTAATTAAATAAAATCTCGAAACAATATGGCGACTTTTCAAATTTCAAAAAGTTTTTGACGGTCCATGTACGGCACAAAAGAACCAGAAGATGCACATATGAAACTACATGCATAAAAGAATGGAAATCCTACATATAAATTAATAAAAGTACAATAACAATAATATAAATATACAATAGGGCTACACATTTAAATAAATGTTAAATTAGAAATAAAAATAAATATAAAAATGAGACATTATTGGTAAATGTATCAAATAGCACTGTCAAAATATTGTTGAAAACGGTATGATACCCAAACTCATTCAAAAAAACGGCCCGCCACAGTGTGGAATATATACTTTGGGCCAATAGAGCAAACTGTATGTCCTAATACGACTGGAGGAGATCAACACGAATAGGAGTCAAGAGAGGATATTACTTTTTCTCATTGATTCCATTCGGTGATAAGGTCTTAAGTTTTCTAATCCAGACGCTTTCCCTTTCCTGTCTGCTTTTATCATCCCACTTGGGGTTATGGTCAATTATGGTGACCTTCAGTTTGCCGAAAGAATCATGGTGGCCCGTCGATCTGAGATGTCTGCTGAGTGGAAGGTCAGGTTTGCAATTTGCATCGCTTCTGTGGCCATTCAAGCGTTTACTAAGTTGTTGTTTAGTTTCTCCGATGTATTGAAGACCACAAATTGCACATTCCAGGAGGTAGATAATATTTTCTGTCTTGCAGTTGGCATTGCAGTATATGATGAATTTTTCTCCTGTATGTGTGCTGCTGAATTTTTGTGTGCATTGGATGTTTTTGCACCTCATACATCGTCTCGAATCACATTTTTGACACTGACCATTGTAGGCAGATCGAGGGGAGATGTCAGCTCTTACCAAGATGTCTTTCAAACTTTTGGGTTTCCTGAAGGCCAAGACGGGTGGTTCTTTGAAGATTTTACACAGTTCTGGGTGTTTTTGTATGGTTGTCCAGTGCTCACGAACGATGCTGGATAAATTACTGAGCGCAGGATGGTATGTAAGGACAAATGGCACTCTGTTGTTCGCGTTTTTTTCTTTATATTGGATGAGGTCTTTTCTGTCAATACCACTTGCTTTGCTAAAACAATGGTTAATGCTCGCATTGTTGTAACCCCTCTTTTTTAGATGACATTTCAGTTCCCCAAGCCGTTTTTTGGTGGTTTGTTCGTTGGAGCAGATGCGTTTGATTCGGAGAGCTTGGCTGTACGGAATACTTTTGGTGCAATGTTTAGGATGACAACTCTGTGGGGACAGGTACTGATGTTTATCTGTCGGTTTGTTGTATATGTCAGTTGACATAATACCATTTTCACAGGTGGTGTAAGTATCCAGAAAGGAGATGTTATTTCTAGATGTTTCATGGGTGAATTTTATAGTTGGGTGAACATTATTGGCGTGGTCAAAGAAACGATTGAGGTTTTCTTCCGACTCGGTCCACTTCATGTCAACGTCGTCTATGAAACGAAACCAGGAAAGTGGCTTGTGAGGTGCAGATTGTATGATAAGTTTTTCAAACTTCCCCATGAAGATGTTGGCGTATGAAGGTGCCATCTTTGTTCCCATAGCTGTTCCGTTGATTTGTAAAAAATGCTCTCCATTAAATGTAAAATTGTTATGCTTCAGTACCAATGTGAGCAACTGGACAAGACATTCCGTTGGTGGTTCTTTCACGGCTCTTTGGTCCCAGGCCTCTCGACATGCTTCGATACCGTCATTATGTGGGATGTTAGTGTATAATGACGTAACGTCCATCGAAACAAGAATGGTCCCCGAAGGAAGGGGGTTCATGGATTCCATTTTTTGAAGATAATCAGTGGTGTCTTTCAAATGTGAAGGTAACGCTTCTACATGAGGTCGAAGGTGGGAATCGACGAATTCGGAGATTTTTTCTGTGGGGTGCCCATTTGCTGAAACTATGGGTCTCCCGGGGTTGTTGTCTTTATGAATTTTAGGTAATAGGTAGAAGCGTCCGACTTTGGGTTTGTCTGGTTTCAAGTAATCGAAAGTGTTCTTGTCGATATGACTATTTTCTTTCATAATTTTTAGCTCCTGTGTTATTTTAGTGCTGAATTCTTCCGTGGGGTCAGAGTCCAGTTTTTTGTAAAATCTTTCATCCATCAGTTGTCTGTTTGCCTCCTCTAAATAAACTACTTTGTCCATAACAACAATTGCGCTACCCTTGTCTGCTGACTTTATGACAATGTCATCCCTTTCCTTTAATTCTTGTAGCGCACCTTTTTCTGCTGGAGTGAGGTTGTTATGGGTTGGTATGTTCGTGCTGGTTGCTGTCTGGACATCATTTTTGACTAAATCAATAAAGGATTCTAATGTTGTATTTTTGCTGGGTATTGGAATCCATGAACTTTTTTTCTTAAACCTAGGAAGGGGGATCTCATTATCATCTTCCGAATCGGACGACTCATCTACAGGACAGTCTCTCTCTTTGGCTGAGAAATATTCTTTAATACGAAGAGATCTAGCAAATTTGTCGAGATCAGCTGATAGTTGCTCCTCGTTTATTTTGTTGGAGGTGGGGCAGAAATTAAGTCCCTTAGAGAGTATACGAATTTCAGCAGGTTTTAGATCTTTTGATGACAAATTGACGACTGTGTCATTTTGGTCTCTATTAATTTCTTTGTGTCTTGAAAATCTTCGTTTCCGCCTTGTCGTTTCCCCAGAAGTGACAGATAATTCTGATGGTATATTTTTGTTCGGGTTGATACCATCCCTAAAGAATTTCTTACGTTGTTTCTCTCGCAACTTTAGGCTTTGAATATTGTGGATATCTTGCAGACGTTCATTAATATTGTTGGTATCCGAGAACGTCAAAGATTTGTTTAGGTCAGTTTTAATGTTCGTAATAGTTTTATCCAGAACCTCGAGATTGTGTACAGTGTTCTGGTACAATAGAATAAGGAGACGGGTGGAACAGTCAAAGAGTATAGAGTCCCATCGTTCCACAAATCTATTTGATTTCCAACCAGTGCTTTGTGGTGTTAACTTGATATGTAGCCCTTTTGGTATAATATTATTGGCAATATATGCCCGCAAATTAGATACGTGATGTTCTGTACTAATTTGTTTAAGAGTTAATTTTCTAAGTTTTTTAAAATAAAATTCATAGCTCATGATGTGCAGAGCTGTAAGATCGGTCGGATTATGTAATGTAACATAATACTGACTAGGAAAGAAATAACATATACAACGTCTGAAAAACCAGTCAACGATCAATCTTACGGGGTGTTGGATCGTTACGGTATAACGATACTATACAAGTAAAACAATTATAAACGTCTAAAATGGTTTGTAAAACAACACCAAGTACACAAAACAAAGTGATAAAGAATTAAACACTTCGTATATATATATATATATTGTCAAATTTTTGTTCTTCCCTCGACGGGATTTGAACCCACACCATTGTTACACTGCAGCACCATTCGCTTAGCATTATATATATATATATATACGTCTGAAAATTAAACCAAACAGTGTTAGAATTAGATCTTTGAGCTGACAATTTTTTGTTCTTCCCTCGACGAGATTTGAACTCACACTATTGATACACTACAGCACCAATTACTTAGCCTTATGTCCAGCGCCCTAGACCACACGGCCACATCCGCTATATATATTGCCCGGTTATATGTGAGGGTTGACATTTTACTCACACGTGGAAAGCGATCGTATGACTGTATCATTTCATTAAGAGGGGTTATGGTTATGGTGTTTTTTCAATATTTCAGCCATATGGTGGCAGACAGTTTTATTGGTGGAGGAAACCGGAGTACCCGGAGAAAACCACAGTAAGTCACTCATAAACTTTATCGCATAACGTTGTATCGAGTACACCTCGCCATGAGCGAGATTCGAACTCACAACTTTAGTGGTGATAGGAACTGATTGCACAAGTAAACATAACTACCATACGATGACCACCATGACGGCCCCATTTCACTAAAAGGGAGGTTTTTGCCCATAAAACTAGCTTGACCCACCACTTGTTATTGAAGTACCTGTACCAAGCCAGGAAAGTGAGCAGTCATGTATTTGTCTGTTAGGGGTATTGATTCTATCTCTTTCTACGATTCTGATATCTTATTTTGGAATTGTTCCGACAATGCGGTTTTGTTTTCCATTTTAATACATGCATGACTTTCTTGAGAAAATTGGAAATCATGGTCATCAGGCAAATATCGTCGAGACATTGACCTACAACAGCTCAGACAGGAACAAATCCAGCATTTGACGACAACGACTTTACTTTAGCACACAGATCAGTCATGTCAATGTTTTTTTCATACAATTCCAATTCAAACAATCATTTGCTTCAATAAACAATTTACATTACCTATTCAGCCGTAGATGCCAGTCTATAGACATATTATTGTTGTTTTTAATGGTTTTGTACTATTCAAGGCAACACAAAAACACTTGTGAATTTTCTTTTAAAATGTTTTAGGCCCTTTGGTTTTATTGGTCCCAAAACTTTAAATTATTTTGATTTCCAAATTTTCGATTTGCAACGTACCTGATGAATTATATTCCAGAAACGCGTCATGCGCACTAACTTAGATATCTACGTTCGTATTACTCCATAATAAAAACACTTTTGTATCTGTGTGTTAATGACATATTTTGAATTATTGATGCAGTCAATGACTATCAAAATATTACATATTTCCGTGTCTTAATTGTCAAAACATAAACATTGTTATTACTATACTTGATCAGTGATACTTACAATTTTCACATTTTTTAGCTTGGCCTCAGACATATCGAGATGTTTTTTCTTAAAGATAGACAATATTACTCTGCATGATCTGAATAGTGTGTTTTTGAGATTTGTGTTCGCTGTTATCGTCAATGGTCGTCTCATACGTTCATCATGATCGCAGACACCACAATGCTATATTTAAAACAAAATTGACAGCTTTCCAACCTTTCGACTTTGAGCGTTCCTGATAAAGATTATTCCAAAAACGCGTCGTGCGCACTAAATTAGATATCTACGTTTATTGTTAGATGGTCGTTTACAATGTTTTTGTCTTTATGTCGATCAGACATCCAATGTGCATGATACTGGCGTCCACTGTTTGCCCAGACACATTTGAAAATGATTTTGATAACCAGATCAAAAACTATAAGAAGACTGAATCGGAGTTGCATTTAAATAGTCATTTGTGTTTCCTTCACCAAATTATGTTCGTAAATCGGATATATAACTAGTAGATCATAGCTTAACATATCACCTCTTCTATCACAGAATTATTCAAAAGCAAACTTATCAAGAATGTTCTTTTAGTTATCTTCTGAAAGCTATTTTTTTGTATGTATCGATCAATGGTCAAAGATTGTCATCAACACATAAAAATGTAGATCTAACTAAGTGCACAAAAAGTCAAAAAGATTGGATTGACGAATAATTAAAAGGTTTTCATAGTACAAAAACTAACGGTAATAACAGAATAGCAAAAATCTGACCACGTTTCCTATGAGTCAGGAATTAGTGAGTGAGTAATTGTTGTTTAACGCCAATTCAGCTATATCATGGCGAGAACAAATTATTTTCAATGAGATGATGATGAGGTCCGCTTTGTACTAGACCAACACGCTGAGTTGGATTTTTATAGTGCTAGCTCACTGAAATAACAGTCCGCGGGTAGACATGTCGCTCCACTCGGACACATTATTCTGATTCCGAGCCAACCAGTCTTTGCTCTTTCTCCTTAAGGCTACGTGCTTAGCGGAGAAGCAACAAATACCAATTGCATAGTCTTTGATTTGACCCGAACGAGGCTCGAACCCACGATCTACCGCACTCAAGGTGAGTACGATAACCATTATGCCACCGATGCGGTTTATGCGTCTGGAACATGAACATAAACTTTAATAACACATGCATGATTTATGAACAATAATTGTCAATTAAAATAGATTCGTCTAACATTTTCGTATATAAAACTACAATTTGGAATTAACCCACAGAGCAAAAAATGAATAATAATGCGTTTGCATAAACTAAATCGCAATCTGATAAACAGTATATAAGAAGAGTATGAAGACACCAAAGGGGTAATCAGAATCCGTATATCGAAGAAGAACAGACAACACAATGCCAAATTAACTACAAAAATTAGAGGATTGGGTGTGTCTCGTACAAATAATGGATATCAAAATAGCACAGTTCAACAGTTCAACATATATATTCAGGAATCTATTAAATACATCACTGACCTACAAGTCATCTTTTTGTCAACCCTTATATACAACAGAAATAAAAGATTAATAGGTTTGTGGTAACAATAACATCCTTTCAGTAAAGAAAACAATACTTATTTAATTATATCAGAACAAATTTTCTTCATTTGCATACAATTATTGTTCTGATGATACAAATTACGCCATGTATTTTTTAGCGTAATCAGGTTTTATGACAAAACATCGCATTCCTAATCAGTAACTGAAGTTTGTTTTGATTTTGATCAAACTTGTTTACTCCAAGCAGAATATATACTTAAAGGTATATCGAAAATAGTATTATGAAAAGAAGGTTTAAACAATGATGGTCATCAATTCCACCAATATCAACAAAACAAACAATCATCTCTCATCTTAACTGAACTGACTGAACACAAAATGTATACTCAAATGTGTATAGTAAATAAGTATTATGAAAAGAAGGCTTAAACAGTGATGGTCATCAATTCCACCAATATCAACAAAACAAACAATCACCTCTCGTTTTAACTGAACTGACTGAACACAACATGTATACTCAAATGTGTATAGTAAATAAGTATTATGAAAAGAAGGCTTAAACAGTGATGGTCATCAATTCCACCAATATCAACAAAACAAACAATCACCTCTCATCTTAACTGAACTGACTGAACACAAAATGTATACTCAAATGTGTATAGTAAATAAGTATTATGAAAAGAAGGTTTAAACAGTGATGGTCATCAATTCCACCAATATCAACAAAACAAACAATCACCTCTCATCTTAACTGAACTGACTGAACACAAAATGTATACTCAAATGTGTATAGTAAATAAGTATTATGAAAAGAAGGCTTAAACAGTGATGGTCATCAATTCCACCAATATCAACAAAACAAACAATCACCTCTCATCTTAACTGAACTGACTGAACACAAAATGTATACTCAAATGTGTATAGTAAATAAGTATTATGAAAAGAAGGCTTAAACAGTGATGGTCATCAATTCCACCAATATCAACAAAACAAACAATCACCTCTCATCTTAACTGAACTGACTGAACACAAAATGTATACTCAAATGTGTATAGTAAATAAGTATTATGAAAAGAAGGCTTAAACAGTGATGGTCATCAATTCCACCAATATCAACAAAACAAACAAGCACCTCTCGTTTTAACTGAACTGATTGAACACAAAAAGAGCACGATAATCCGATAAACATTTATTTTCAGTCACTCCTTCACATTTCCTTATAAAAATAACTTAACTTCTCTTGTACATTACTTTCCAGTGAAGAGCAAACTGTTTTATGTTTAGCAGTATGTTTACAGAAGTTTACCTGGAAGCAAATTGTCCAGTAATGTCAAGAACCGAATACATAAAAGTACAACCAAAAAATTTCAGAAAAACAAAACTTCAGGCAATACAAACTCACTTAAAATCGGGAGTGAGACAGGTGCTCGCGAAGGGTAAGCAGTTTCTGCCTCTTATAACATACCCACCATGTTAATCATATAATCAAGACATCACTATAGACAAACACACACAAATAACATAAATAAGACATCAACCCTCCTACAAACAACTGGAGGTATAGACGAACCGAACATCGTTTTTTTGGGTAGTTAGGTAAAATCTATTCCGTTCAAACATAACTCCTTTAAAGATTGAATTATTATGTTTAATGTTCAAGATTATAACGTTCTTTTTGCCAACACTGTTCGCCCGGTTATATGTGAGGGTTGGCATTTTACACATGTGTGGAAAACAATTCACTATTAATGAAAATATGGGCGCATAAAACTAGCTTTGTCCGTAACTTTTTATGGAAATACCTGTACCAAGCCAGGAAAGTCATCAGTCATGCATGTGTGTGTTAGTGGTATCGAGTATGGTTTTTTTCCGTTTTTTTATTAGATTTTAGAACTGTTCCGACAGTGTGGTCTTTGTGCTTTTCATTTTATTATTGCAGCAGTGGAACTATAGTCATTTACAAGTCTGGTCATTCAATATTTTCATCTACTTGCATGTGATGAGCAAGATAAAGGAGCAAAGGAAAAAAAAATTTTCTAATGTAATAATATTATTTCAAAAGCAAAAATAGTTTGAAGATACCGAATAGGTATTCAGAATCCGTAGATCGAAGAAGGACAGACAACACAATGGACAAAATAAAACAGACAAAAGGACAAACAACGATCTAGAAAACATATACATAAAACTAAAGATCGAGTAACACTAACCCCATTAAAAACCTCGTGGTTTTATAGATTTACCTCTTCAAGTACTCTATATTTAGATTCTTTTAGCGAATCAATGGTTTTGTAGCATTTTTGACAATTTGATATATATCTGGTTCTTAAAATGTTCCAATTTGTCCAACATAATACAGTTATATAAATGCTCCACAGTGTTCCAACACTTAACATATGCCATTTTTCAATATAAAGATACACAAAACAAAACAAAAGAGGGTGATTACTTTTGAACTAGTATTAGAAAAGTTTGAGGATAAAAGAAAAGTGGTATTCAGAAGCATTAATTTCAAGACGGACAGACAATGCAATGGCCAAAAGAAAAACGGAAAGGGGACAAACAAAGGTATACAACACACTACACAGAAAACTAAATAATGAGATACACGAATCCCCTTAAAAACCTTGTATTAACTCGAATCTTCAAATTGACTTCAAATATATTATATTTTCATGTCAATAAACACAATGTGATAATATGTGTAAAGATTGAAAGAGAAATTTTGAAAAGAACCTTTAAACAGGATGGTCACAAATTTCACCAATATCAACAAAACGAACAATCCCCTATCATCTTAAACATTGTGATGCTAGGAACGATATTAGGCAGATCTTCAGACTATTACTGAGCACGACATATGACGTAAGAAATACGATCCTGGCTTGAGACAGGCACAAGAGTGTGGCAAGGTAATACCGTTTGCATAGCCATATTTGGGTTGCATTGCCATATTTGGGTTGCGCATCCTTAAAAATAATGATTCGTGTATCTCGCACTATTACTGAAAACGACAACAACTTCGTTTCTACATTGTCAATTACGGAAACTGGAAACATTGGTTTGTTTATCTGACAACTGATTGTATACACAAATCACAGTTGACTACCGTTTCAAATTAAACAGTCACACTACCTTATTAATGGCTATTAATATTTCCAATTATAGAACACTAGGCTCAGTTTTGAGGCTAGGATTGGTGGTTATGAAAATTTAACTACCTCAGGCAATAAATCATTAGAATTTTAATTCCCAAGTGGATAATTTTTATTGGTGGAACGACTTTTCACTTTAAATTGCTTTAATTTTCAATTTTTATTAGCAATGAAAACCTTTTCAACAAATAATAGTAAAATGTTTAATTGTAGCCTTAGAAATCTGATAAGAAATGAACGTGGTGATATTTTATATTGTTAGCACGTTGTCAGTTTTTTTGTAGTTTTTTAAACCCCTGAATACTTAAGAAAAAGGGGGTGTTATATTTTGTAAAAATTTTAAAGCAGTTATTGAAATTCCAAATTAAGAGTGTTATTTATAGCATATTTCTATAAAACCACGAAAATTGCTATCCACGAAATAACATTCTGTCACAGTATACAAGATACAGATTACATATCGTCACGAACTAAAACTAAATAACATTAACTAAACGCTAGAGAATACCGAAGGGACAATCAAAGTTGAAAATCCAGAGAAACTGTCAATATGTGAAATATAGGTTTATTTTCTTTAAAATGTACAATGGCTGGCAAATATATATGCTTGAATGCCACTGACAAATAAAATGTACATTGATACAAAAATAATTTTGCTTTGGTCAAGATCTGTGTAAATAAATGCGTGGTATCATGTAAATGTATCTGATATATTATGTCACGTCACGATTCTTACAAAATAATTAGCTTAATATCCAAATATACCAACACCAGTTGAAGTTCAAATATATAAGACGAATGACCTGGTGATGATTACAAGAAATAATTTTCATTATAATATATTAAAATCTAAATATACATACACCATCAGAAGTTAAACTGTATAGCGGAATGATCTGGTAATGATTACAAGAGATAATTTTCATTATAATATATTAAAATTCAAGCATATATATACACCAGCTGAAGTTCAGATATATTGAGGAATGACCTAAAGATCATTACAAGAGATTATTTCCATTCTTGTCATGTGCTTCCAGTTGATTGTCTTAATAAAGTATCAAATTAAGGGACAATTATGTACAACAACGGTATGTTGACAGAATTCAATCTTGTTTTATTCAAATGTACAAAACATACCGTACTGTATATCTCATACCAAAATAAACACACACCACAATATGATTTTAGTCAATGTACAAACGTATGGTACTGTATATCTCATATCAAATTAAGGGACAATTATGTATGCCAACGTTATGTAACAAAGCATTTGACAGCATTCAATAACAACACCGTTCTTGTTTTATTAAAATGTTTGCCAGTGATTTGCGACAGGTCGATGGTGAGTTGTGAGTTCGAATCCCTCTCGTGCGAGGTATACTCGATACAACATTATGCTATCAAGTTTGTCAGTGACTTGTGGAAGATCAATGATTTTCTCAGGGTATTCCGCGGTTTTCTCAAGCAATAAAACTGACCACCATGATATAACTGAAATATTGTTGAAAGTGGCGGTACATACCATAATCCTAAACCCTTAAAATGTACAAAACATACGGTACTGTATATAGCATACCAAAATAAATAAACTCTGCAATATGATTTTAGTCCAAGTGAAAACGTATGGTACTGTATATCTCATATCAAGAAAAATACACTCCATAATATGATCTTGGGAAATCTACAAAGCATATGGCAAAATAAAATAAAATTTACCCATTCGCTTAAACCAACAAATATAGAATTACTGATCAAATGTAAGGGAGTACAATTGTGATATATAATGCAGTGTTATCGCTGAGCTGTTATGAACAAGAGTGCGTTGTTTATTGAATCTATATAAATGCAAATATCTTACTCGGTAGGTGGTTTACAGCGAAAACATGCATTATGGATTTCTCTTACAAAGTATATAATTATACAAGTTGTTAAGAAGTTTGTGAGATAGATGTGTTGTGTTGTTAGAAGTCGATAAGAATTTGAAATTATTGTATTTATATTAAGAAAGAGAAAACAAAAACGTCTCAGTAATATTTTAGATAAACATGTGTTTATTTGGTTAGCACTTGTTGTATTGAGAGTTATAGGAAACTAGAAGAGAGATACGGAAGAAATTGAATTTTTTTCTCTCAAATTGATGATTTCGCCATAACAACGTAACACTACCGCGATGTATATTTAAAATATTGATTGCATTTTATATATAAATTATTAACAAAAATAATTTCATTTGTAAAAGGCAGTAAATTTTAACAGTAAAAACTGAATAACGTTAGTGATAAATATAACATGTAGTCAAAGGCCATATTTCATTTTTCATTTAAATGAATAGATTTTTTCATGTTTTACAAAAATCTTCCAAATTGAATAATCATTATTAGTATGGTTCGTCTTGATATTTGACAATGATGTCTTCATTGTGAATATTGTGTTTTATTAATGAGAATTGTCATGTTGGCGTGAAAGGGCGAGACAACCACAGACACAAAGGGCCATACACGCATACATCTACAAAAGAAGACATGATATTCACAGAAGGCTAATCGCCCGTGATTTAAGCTGTAATATCCACATATAGATTGTTCTCTAAGACTTTTTGTACACTATTCTCATTATGTATATTAAAAGACAATTAACGTTCATGCATAATTCAAGAGGTCATTGATCAACCAATTAAAAAAGTGCGTATAAACAATAAATAATATAAATAAACAATTACGTATGGCACTTTTTGTATATTTACACGACAATATAAAAAATCAAATTCAAACCGTTCGAGAAAGGTTTTTAATTCAATCTTGTCAACATTTCCCAATAAAGGATCACATTAACTTCTAGTTGGCGTATACATACTAATACATATTTATTTGTATTTGTCCTTAAATAATATAGAAAAAGAAACGTACGTCTCTGGTGTGGCAGAATGGACGATTTTTAAGATACAATATAGAATAAAAACGTACGTCTTGGAAATAACATAATAGCCGTTTTTGTAAGTTACAAATGTAAGAAAACAAAATTTTACTTACCTACTTTATATATGTCTTTACCATAGGATATATGAATAATTAGAAATACTGTGAACAAGCGATTCAACCACATCACTAAAACTGGAAGTACTGAAGGGTAGTTCCCCAGTACTTCGTTATATCAGCCCGGCGATATCACACTATTTTACTAAAGGAGTCCCATGTACTACGTATATCAGCCCGGTGATAACACACTATTTTTACTGCAGGAGTCCCATGTATTTCGTATATCAGCCCGGCGATATTACACTATTTTACTGAAGGAGTTCCACGTACTTCGTATATCAGCCCGGCGATATCACACTATTTTACTAAAGGAGTCCCATGTACTTCGTATCAACCCGGCGATATCACAATCTTGCTGCATATACTACACTTCATAATTCCTATTATGATACAAAGAATATTATCTGCCATTTCACTAACCCATCATATCCTATTAATCTATGGTAAACAGTTTTGTCAATTTTTGTAATTGTTTATAATATGGTAACATCCGTTTATTCGCAATATTATATTACTCCAAAAAAAATCGAAAAAGCGTGTTCACTGACACTGTAATTACTTTGTAATAAAACAAACTATTTTTAGAAGTTCAATATACTATCCCATATTTTTGTGTTATTAATTATATCTCCATTTAATCGTGATTAACATAAATCAATTAATCACTCTGTGCAAATATGATTAAGATGATAATAATATTGAAATGTATTTTGTTGTGAGCTGACAGAACTCGTAAGAGTGAATGACTATAGGGATCGATACATATAATCAATAATCATTCTTCTTTCCTCACTAGTTATCTTCTCAACATTTATATCATTGTCAATATTTCTAAATCCTTGTCCTCTGTTTTCTTAAAAACAATATATATCAATTCTAGAAATGTTATTTTGAATATACAATGACATGGGTATTTTTTAAATGTGTTTGTACGTTGTTTCGTTTGTCTTGTTCTTGTGGGTTTTTTTTTCTAAATGTTAAAATTAAAAGTTGTTCTGTAATTAGATTTATTTTTCATGAATTAGATCTCTTTTTATTTCATTTTTTTTTAATATTTTTTATTAATTATTGACGAAATATTTTCATCAAGACTATTTTGGCCAATATGTTGAAAAGAGGCTAATTGGAAGATTATTCTATTTTAATTTTTAAACCATGCTATTACTTTCAATAGAGTACGAATGTGGACGAAACCCGAAATACAAAATTAATCTCGAGATAAAATAAATGGGATCATGATTTATTTAAACCCTTATAAACGGCGTTATGATGCCAATGACTTTGTGGGGGTGGGATAATAAAATGAGGAAACTATACCATATTATCGGAACAGTTCCAAAATCCAATAAAAAAATAATAGAAAGAGGCAAAATTGATACAACTAACACACAAATACATGACTACTAACATTCCTAGCTTGGTACAGGCACTGCAGTAAAAAGTGGCGAGGTTAAACTAGTTTTATAGGTTCAAATGATGCAACATCTAAAAATCACGAAAAATGTTAGGCTACGTCAATATTATATTTTACTGTTGCAAATATTCCGTAAAAAACCTAATCAAATTCAAATTGCGCCAATGTCCCCACATTATACATAAATAAACAATAAAGTGACCCATGACTACTACAATACGGGGTCAAATATCGGGTACACGTGTGTTAGTATATCTGTAAGTAAATAATATATAGTTAAGTGAGAAAGGGGAAATATTAATCATGATTAACTATAGAAACGAATACCATGCAATCAGGATTATTTCATATCAATAGTAAAAAGATCAAAAGTCTTTATGTCCCGGATTTTGAGAAATTTGATTAGTTTTGTTCCGTATCGTGCTATAAATTATTATTATATTTATTTTTCACGTTGATTTCTATTACAAATGTAGCGAACTTAATCAAAGATTATAAAATCGGAATGTTCAGTTTCTATTTTACAGATGAAAGTGTTCGTTAAGGTAAAGGTTATGGTATTTAACCCCACTTTCAACAATATTTCAATTATATCGTGGCAGTCACTTTCATTGGTGGAGGAAACCGGAGTACCCGGAGAAAGCCACAAGTCACTGGCAAATTTTATCACATAATGTTGTGTCGAGTACACCTCTCCATGAACGGGATTTGAACGTTAGTGGTGATATGCACTGATTGCATAGGTAGTTATAAATCCAACTACCATACGATCACGACCATGATGGCTCTGATGAGAGTTATTCCAGAATCGCGTCGTGTGTAGTAAATGCGATATCTAAGTTTTTACTTGCCACCTTCTGTTTTTGCCGTAATTACAAGGTAATCAATAAAAACGTTAAGATATATGCATTTTTTTTATATAAAAACTAAAAAATAAGAATTCCCTATCATTTTGTAGGAATCTTACATTTGTTAATTAAAACATAAATCAGATTTCTAAATGTCATGTGAAGCTAAACTAGTTGATTATATCTGTTGTCAGTCATTGTCTTCAGGCTTGCTTCCTGCACTTAAGTAAAAAATTACAGAATTCATTTCTTGGAAAAAGAGAACTAAATTTTAAAGTGCGAAACGCAATTAATTAAAAGTAGGACAATAAATAAATAGAGGGAAAATGCTTAGTCTTACCTTTTTTCATTAAGAACATTTAATTGTTGATCTAAAAGCCAGAAACATTAATATAGTTCTAAGGACAGACAACACAATGACCAAATGAAAAAGAACAAACAACGATCTACAAAACATTGCACAGAAAACTAGAGATCGAGCAACACAAACCCAACAAAAACCGCGGGTGAACTTAGGTACTCCGGAAGGGTATGTGGCAGTTCCTGTCTAAAAGAGGTGATAGAACAATCTGATAATAAATTTACCTTTATGTATTTGTTTTTTCTTCTGATGTTGTATAATTGTCTAAAGCTATACTATAACAGTGCATTTGACATTTGTTGACACGCAGGTTGATGTTCTACATTACGGCCACCATTAGGGATAAAAACGTCTCATTATGTCGTCTTTATCACATTACATTACGGCCACCATTAGGGATAAAAACGTCTCACTATGTCGTCTTTATCACATTATTTAAAATTACTATTTTGTGTTAATTCTTCGTGCAAATTTTTTAATATCCGTACAGTAAATGTCGAATTTTTTCTCCTGAAACAATGTGCATTTTCAACCACAGTGTACGTTTCTTTTTATATAATAGATAGATGTTACTTCACAGGCACACAACATTGTCAAGATTTGTCATGATGCATTGTTGTCGTATGAAGAGTTTGAAGATACAAAAGGGGTAATCAGAATCCGTCTATCGAAGAAGATATATTCTGTTTTGTCGTATTTAATTGTCTCGGGTGAATGTACATTAATCATGATGCTTCATTCCTTAGATCAATGTTAACGAATATATCAAGTATAGTAAAGCATTCTGTCAATAATAATTTTTCTGCACGGACTTCAATAGAAATTTGAAAAGAAGCTAGCCCAATCATTTAGTTTCGCGTTCCGCTATATTCGTGATGTCCTTCAACTAAATAAATCGACATTTGATGAGTATGTTGATCGCAAGACAGTTCCTACACCAAGTAGAGTAGACAATTGAAGTCATCATTGCAAACGTTGTACAGTCACTAACATGATATGGTTAACAAATGACCACAAATATGGTCCCTTTATGATCACATTTCCGCTCTTTTCTCATTTGTGACTTACCCCCGTATTTTTGACCACGTTAAAGCGACAGTTGGCACTAATGGATCGAAAGCTGCTTATTCTTCTGGAACAACTGAGATCTTGCCGGGATTTCTCTGGATTTGAGGGTATGTGCCATAACGAAATCTCCATCTTCTATTTTATTCAGAAACAGAACATGTTATAAAAGAATTAAAGTATAATAAAGGTTAGAGAAAACCGAAGGACCAATCAAGAATGGACAATCTAGAGACACTGTCAACATCGGGAACACATGACACAGGGTGAAGGCAAACAACGAAAAAACACAACATAGCATAGAGAGCTAAAAAGATTAGTAACACCTACCCCACCTAGGTTCTCTCGAAGGGTAAGCTGTGCCTGCCTCTTATAAGATACCCGTAGTGCTTCTCGTATAGTCAAGACGTGTTTGACACCACTATGCGCAAACAAACACTGATAATATAAACAAGACACGAGCCCTCATACAAACAACTGGGGGTAAAGACGAAACGAACATCGCTTTGATGCGGAAATCGCTAAATATGGGTTTTCAAGCAAAAAAGGTTAGGTGTTAAAATGTCATATGCAGCTAAAATTCAGACTTTTATAAAAGAGACCACCAGGGTTCCTTTTCAAACAACATTTTGTATTTTGCAACGTTAACCTATATGACCTGAGAAACCATGGGAGCTACAGTAACCTTTCAGCTTAAATACCAATCTCATAAGTAGGTCAGGTGTAATTTACTTAATGATTGTTCACTTAATAAATCACTAATTATTTAATAAATCTGCCATAGACGTGAATGTAATTGCTGTAGTGACATATGTCTGACATATACTTTTATTCTTATGTTCCACGAAATCAATAGGAAAGGGTCTAATGTTCCAGTCTGCCAGACACATCCGTATCATATGATAAATATTTTGATAACTTTACATAAGTCGTAACTTTAAGCAAGAAACTATGCTTTAACTGGAACATGGTACAATTTCATTTAAAGAGGTCCATGAATTGTTGTTATTGTGATGCATTCGTTCTTATTCAACACACAGGGCCGTCGTGGCCGTCATAGTCTGGTATTTGGATTTACAACTACCTATGCAATCAGTGCCTATCACCACTGATTTTGTGGGTCTTAATCTCGATCAGGGCGAGATGTACAACATTATGTGGTAAAGTTTGTCTGTGACTTGCGACAGGTCGGTGGTTTTCTCCGGGTACTCCGGTTTCCTCCACCAACAAAACTGACTGCCACGATATAACTGAAATATTGTTGAAAGTGGGGTTAAACATCATCAAAAAACAAACTGATTCAACACCCACACACAGTAGATGTTGGCTGCCCATTCTTTTGTCTTTCAGCGTACCTAATGAAGTTGTATACCAGAATCACATTGTGCGGACTACATATTAAATCTATGTAATTATTTCACGATTATTATACTAAAAACATGGACATCATATATATGTGTATCCATGTTATATATTAAAACAGGAGCCGTCGCGGTGGTGATCACATAATAGTTGGATTCACAACTACCTATGCAACCAGTGCTTACCACCTCTATAGTTGTGAGTTCGAATCCCGCTAAGGCGAAGTGTATTCGATACAACATTATGTGATAAAGTTTGTCAGTGACTTGCAGCAGGTCGGTCGTTTTTTCTGGGTCCTCCAGTTTCATCCACCAATAAAACTGAGTGCCTCGATATAACTGAAATATTGTTGAAAGTGCGTTAAACACCATAACCCCTAACCCTATTTTAACACACGAATATGTTGTTAATTGGGCAATTCATTGTGTACAATTTATGGTAGACAGAAGTTACACGATAACGTGTACCGCCATAACTAATAAAATTATGAAATTATTTCAATGATACACATTGAGATATACACAGGAGACAATAAGTGGCTCCTCAAGTATTGCTACAAATATGGTCTAAGCATAACATGTATGTAAAAGGGGTCACAATTGAGTTACACATATTCTCCGCTTGCCTGGACAAATTGATTGATACGAGTTAGAAAAAAAAACAATATAAAAAAAACAAATCACATTAGTCTGTCGACGAATTAGTGGATTAATAATAATGATGTACCACAGGGGTCAATCCTAGACCCAGTTCTATTTAATGTTTTTATAAATGACATTTTTCACTTTGCTCAAGATAGTACTATTTATAATTATGCAGATGACAATACCCTTTTTTATTCTGATACAGTAGTTAAAACTCTAGAAAATGATAGCATAAACTTAATAGACTGGTTTTCCAAAAACTTAATGAAAGCAAATCCGGATAAATTTCAGGCTATTGCCATTGGTCCTAAAACAAATAGACACAATTTATCTTTTGATTTAAAAGGAAATAAAATTACATGTGAAGAAAATGCTAAACTTTTAGGCATAACCGTTGATTCCCATCTAAATTTTGATAAACATATATCAGAAATTTAAAAAAAAAAAAAAAAAAAAAAAAAAAAAAAAAAAAAAAAAAAAAAAAAGCATCCCAACAATTAAATATCCTTAATCGAATAGGTAAATATTTAAACAGATTAGGACACCTTACCATTTACTAGTCCTTTAACTTTCAAACTTTAATCACTGTCCGGTAACATGGCACTTTTGCAGCGAAACAAATACTTAAAAAATTGAAAAAATCCAGGAAAGAGCTCTCCGTTTCATTTATGAAGACTATGAAAATACTTATGAAAATTTACTTAAAAAATCTAAATTGCCATCTTTAAAAATTCGAAGATTATGAACTATTGCAGTTGAAACATTCAAAATTATCCATAAACAAAGTACAAGCTATCTTCATGATTTAATTTCAATTCAAAAAAATATAATTTTAGGCATCAAGATAAAGCAGTTTTATCCAGAGTACGCACAACAAGGTATGGTTTAAATTCTTTTCGGTATAATGCTGCACAAATCTGGAATGAGCTGCCGAATCACTTCAGACAAGAAACATCATTAGAACATTTCAAAAATATAATTCGCACATGGAACGGCAGCTCATGCCAGTGCAGTGCATGCAGATTACCTTTAAATTTTTATTTCTAAATTTTCATGCTTTTAAATATTTTTATTATTTTATTATTTTTTGTTGTTGCTTAAATGTATGAGCCTCTTATTTTTAGCTTGCTTTTGTTCAGTTGATATCTGCTTCTGTAACATGTGTCTATGTTGAATTGCATAAATTGATGTATGTTTTTATTTAATATGTCTGTATGCATGATTGTATGTGTTGTTATATACCATAGTCGATTTTAAAAGCTCATTAGAGCTTGTGTTATATGTATGATTTATATCGACTCTAAATAAAGGTTTGAATTGAATCTAAAAAAAATATATGGACACGAGTCAAAAGGACGTCTACTGAACCATACATTTAGTATCTGCAACATAGGTGACACAAGTACAATACAATGTACTAGTTTAAACCTGACACTTGTTTTTATAATTTTTTATAAACCACCTGGTCCAAGCCAGGAAAGGGAGCAGTCATGTATTTATGTTAAGGGTGTCTATTGTTCTCTTTCTACGATTTTGATATTGTATTTTGGAACTGTTCCGTCAGTGGGGTACTTTTTGTCAAACCCACAAGAGTTTACGTTGATATTTTATTCGTAATATCGGTGCTAAGTAGGCAAAATCTTGTATTTTTAATAACATTTTATTTCCTGTCCTTCTTCAATTTACCTCTTCTGATTACTCTTTTCGGATTTTAATTTTTTCTTATTTCTTATATGGTGCTTATCACCACTGATGCTACGAGTTTGAATCCCGCTCAGGGAGAGGTGTACAACATTATGTGATAAAGTTTGTCAAAATTTTGCGACAGGTCGGTGGTTTCAACGGGTATGCCGGTTTCCTCCATCAATAAAACTGACCGCCACGATATAACTTAAGTATCGTTGAGAGTGGCGTTAAACACTATAAGACCAAACCAAGCCTTATTTCTTACAACATAATTCATTATTTATCCAAATCGTTATATTTTAGTGTTATATGTATTATTTTGATTAAAAATAATATATAATTAATATTTTAAATGAATAATCGACATAAATGCTTTTTTTAATGTACAAACGATAAAATATATTTGCAAAGCTATTTCAGAATATTGTTTGTATTGACTAGATAATATTAACATTAATAGAAATTCTACAAAATTATTTTGGAAATATTTAGTTATCGTTTCGTTCTTTGTTTACATTTCAAATTTATATTTAATAATATATATGATATATAACATGACAGCTTAGTTGGCTCAGTGGTCGTCATCTTATGGTAGTTTATGACTACCTATGCAATCAGTACATATCACTACTAAAGTTGTGAGTTCGAATACCGCTCATGGCGAGGTGTACTCGATACAACTTTATGTGATAAAGTTTGTCAGTGACTTACGGCAGGTCGGTGATTGTCGCCGGGTACTCCGGTTTCCTCCACCAATAAAACTAACCGCCTTGAAATAACTGAAATATTGTTGAAATTGACATTAAACACCATAAACCATTAACCCTAACCCTAGTACGCTCATATATATATCCGATCCGAAGACGATGAATGTTAATGTTAAAACTGTTTTAGTTTTATTTACTAAACAATTGTATTAACACTAAGGACAATCTCCCTCAGGCATAGCTAGAATAGGTTTAAGTATAGCACATAAGACACGAAGAAAAACAGACAATAAAAGTAGCAAAATGTAATAGGACAAACCGACCAAGCAATTATCAACAAAACACTTCAGAGAAAACTAATAATTGAGCAATACGAGCCCCACAAAACATCCAGGGTGAACCTAAGCCGATTTTTGATATCCAGTTGAGGCCCTTTTTGTTTACTTCCATCCAATGACTTGTAAAAAGAGTTTGAAGATACCAACAATGGGGTAATCAGAAGCCGTAAATCGAAGACAGACAATACAATGGCCATAAGAAAAGGAACAAACAACGATCTACAAAACATTACACAGAAAACTGAAGGTAGAGCCACACGAATTATTTGGCTTTCAATTTTAATAGGAGCTATCTGATGAAGGCTATTCGTGCGTATTAAATTAGATATCTATGATTTTTTTATAATGTTTTTTTTTTCTGCCCTGTTTGCAATTTATAAATATTTGTATTAGTTGATTGATCTGTATGGCTTTATTTTGTATATTGTACCATAGTTACGTGAAAATGTCTTTGTTAAAAGTGTGGTGTATGTACTGCAAACCCACACTTTACTCTCTTGATTGTCATTGGTTGAACAGAGTTCATGTAGTTAATGGTTACTGAAAATTAACAGTAAAAACCAGGGGAGCTTGCTTAAGTTTCACCTGTTGGAAAAGTTAATTTTGCAGGATGTTTCGAATTATGAAACAAAATTAATACGTGGCTATTTAACAAAATGTGACGGAAGCTTTGTAGTATATTCGTCATTCAGACATATTCTTCATTTTTATATAAAATGACTGTAACTCGCAACCATGGTAGCATTCTGTTGGATTATGTCAAATAACACCACAGGTTTTTTTATAAACCAACATGGGCTGCACCCGCGTTAGTTTAAAAATTTAACTGTATTTACCGAAAATCAACAGAAAGCTATTAGGTAACTAACATTGTGCCATGAATGCATTCTATTCCTTTGATCTTTTTAAGGTTTATATAAAAGAATGTAAGCAACAGCCAAGAAGAATGAAATACTACACGAGATATTGCACACTTTAAATCTGGGCTGCAATTTTATTACACTAATAGAGCTGTGAAATAATCAACGAGCTAGATACGATATTGCATGGCTTTATGTTACAAACCATTTATACCACGGTTTTCCGAGTTAAATGATTAACTGTGGTATACATTTTACTAAAGCCATTTTTCATCGTATCTGTATTGTCTAGTAACCTTGATATCATAAGTTGAAGGTCAAACGTATTTTTTAATATACATATACATCCTTCTTGTCTCCTTGTACACCACGGTCTCTCAATACATATATTGAGACATTGGCTTTTGGGATTACATTTTATTGTGATCAATATGGGTACATCTTTGTGATGACCATATTTATTACCGTAATGTCAATAATATATTGTTTAGATTAAAGGAAATAAATTGATGAATCTTGTATGGAACACCTGCTACTTACATAATAATATATATTCAGAGGTGTGTGAGTGGTTCGGAAAGTGGAGGTCAGGTTTTTGGTGGGACCTGAAAGTGGCGGGGGGAGGGGAAGCAAACATTGGAAGTGGAATGAAAAGGTGGGGGCAAATTTCAGGAGAGGACGGAAAATGGGGGAAAAGTTTAAATTCACAACACAATGAATAAAAGAAACACCACACTGACGGAGCGGTTCCAAAACCCAATAGCAAAATCGATACTCCTAACACATATACATTGTACATGACTCTCACTTTCAAAATACATACCTTATTGGGAAATATCAAATTTATTTATACGAGCTTTAGAAGCCTCTTGTTTCGTGACGAGTATTTCATTACAATGATTGCATATTGTGTTGTGTCATGTATGCAAATAAAACTGAAAATTACACACAAAAAAGCAAAAACCACTGGACATTTTGGTTGATTTTCTTATAGGATGTATGCAATGGGATTCGTGCTCGAATCGTGTCTATTGCCCTTCACTCTATATAAAACGCATGGTATAAGAATACTGTGTGCGTGTATTTGACGTATAAAGCAAATGCCTACAAGTGTACCTTTATATAGGAATCAAATACACTGATTACATTATAATAATAAACAAAAATGTAGCTAAATTAATTTCTTTGACATGCTAATAATATATGACCACTTATGTATTCTGGTCTAATTATAAACGTTAAATAGTTCTACAAATATATAATATTTCACTAGATACCATAAAATGACAAAGACCAAAATTGATTCCCAATTCAATTCCTGACAGTATTATGATAAACTGAATAAATTTATTATTTTATGACATTTCAACTGTTTATTTTTTAAATATAACATTCTTTAGATCAATGCTATTGTATGCAGTAGCAATTAGAATTTAAAACCCCGTGAACGGAAATCAATGGCATCTAGAGTCATTTAATGGCAAACAGATTAAAACGCCCCATTCACCTTGTAATCCCCATTGATAACGGAACACAATTAATAAGAGCTTAGTACTACTGATGTAGTGTTAATTATGGCATACTGATTTCAAATATAGCTGTCAGTAATTATTTGATTTAACTAATCAATAATTAGCATGTTTCAACGGTGTTTAAAAAAAAGTATGGTTCTTTTGGGTTGAGTTTATGGAGTTTAAGACCACTTTCAGCAATATTTCAGTTATATCGTGGTGGATTCGAACTTGCAACGTTAGTGGTAATATGCACTGATAGGTAGTAGTCATTTTAGAATTATAAAACTATTGCAGTCCAATATAATGGAATCTAAAATATTAAATTTTTAAAGCAATACAATAATTTTTAGCAAAATAATTTATAAATCTCTTTTTTTTTTATCAAGTCCAAAAGAACTAATGCCCAAATCGCTGGTGATATCATAACCATAACAACTGAAGAGGGAAATCATTTACAAGCAGGAACTACTTACTCTTCCAGGGGACCTACATTCACCCCTGGTTTTTAGTTGAGGGGTGCCTGTTGCTGAATCTTAGTGCGTTGTTTCGCCTTTTTCTCTTGGTCATTGTATTGTCTGTTCCAACAAAATGGTTCCTCACCAACGAATTCCTACAATAAAGAATCATAGCAGTGGTAGTACCTTAATAATGTCTTTATAATTTCATGAGGCAAAAGAGATTAATTATATATTATTCTTAGAGTTATTGGGGACAGTTTTTGATTGTTGTTTTAACGTGAGCAAGAACCAATTTACTTGTTAATGTGATGATGATGTTTTACTTGGTACTAGACCAACGAGCTTTAATTAAATTGTAGACATGTCGCTTCACTCGGACGGACACATCATCATGACTCTGAGCCAATCAGTCTTTGTTCGTACTCGTGAATGCTTCATGCTTAGAGGAGAATCGGCATCTGTCAATTGTAGAATCTTTGCTTTAACACAATCGAGGTTCGAACTCACAATCTACCACACTCGGGGCGAGCATGTTTACCATTACAGTGGTTTAAGGTAGCACTATACAAAGATTTTTTTCCTCCAATTTTCCATCTGAAAACAGCTGTAACTTTCTTAATATTTTTTCAAAATTAACAAATGAGGTACCATTTGAAAGAAGAAAGATCTATCTTTCCACTGATTATAATATTATGGTTATGCAACAATGACATAGTTAATTAATTATCATGCAATTAGTTGCAAAATCTTGATGTGTGCACTTGACCAAAATTAGAGTAAATGTGTATATGGTTTCCTTGTAATTATATAATGCATGTGTTGCGTCTAGGAATGGGGATAGGTAATCGGTATGTTTGTATTAGGTTATACGACTGGCTACTTTAAGTCTCCAATTTGTCATGTAACCGGAGTTCATGCGTATTGTAGATGGTAGAATTGTTGATTAATAGTTATGAAAGACACGTCCGTCATATCTAACAAGAACATCTCTTGTTGTTTATGAATCTGACTATCAGAAGGATGGGTTGTTGCATTGTGTCTTTTGTACAGCTTGTTGTTTGTGTTTGTTTGACAGAAATATCGATCGTCATTTCGTATTAAAATGAATGATTCTACTTTAAGGGTATTCTGATAATAAAACTTTTCATTGAAAACGAATCAATGGGTTTGTTTTTTACCTAATATGTTTATGCTAGTATCTTGTGTGCATCATTGTTATTAGTTCTGTATGATATTCCTGAAGCATTGTATCATTTGGTATAACCATTCATATTATAGAGTGTTCCCACTAGACATTTAGATCCGTGATCCACAAAGTACACATGTTTGTGTATGGAAATTAATATTGTTTACTTATGTTTCGGGGTAGATAAATTTATTGAAACCTATTCGATTGTGTAATTGGTTTGATGAACGTCGCGTGTTCGAATCATGGTCAGGTCAAATGGAAAGCTATGATTTGTATTTACAATTTTCACTCCGCGCATGTACAAAAAATGACGATAAGCAAAGATTGGTTGGCTAGGATGATCGTGATAATGTGATAAAAAAACGTTAGAGAGAAACAAAAGGAGCAATCAAGAATTGACAATCCAGAGACACAGTCAACTTTGAACTCAGTATATAGAACGAAGACAAACAGAACCAACAAAAACCACAACACAGTTGTTTTAATCAGCTAGTACTATAAAGTCCAGTTCAGTATGTAGGTCTGGTGCAAAATTTATCCTGTTCTCGTCATGATATAGCCGAGGACGTGCTCACATAGCGATGCACAACATTAACGCACTCGGTCAGTCCTTAATTGGAGAATGTATACATTTTATATTTATCTGCAGAACTGTACAGTATTTAACATTCTATATTTTAAATGTCAGTTGGTATATACAGACTCTTGAAATGAAGGTTTCGTACACACTTTTCAAAACTGATATAAATGCTTGCGGCCATTTTGCATTTCCGATCCAAATAAAAATGACAACTTTGTAAGAAACCATTCAATGATCATTCGTGTACAGTTTGTGGTTTAATCAAGTTTTCAATTTCTGTAAACATATCACATTTTCCATATACGGTACTATGTTCAAATATTCACCCCTAACTGTCGGTCATATTTGATGACTGATCGAAACCAAAGTAACAGCACTTACAAATTATGAAAAGAAGTTATAGGCAACAATTCCACCTATACCGACAACACGGGCAATCACCTCTCACCTCAAATCATTGAGCATGAAAAAAAACCCACCATATATGACGTTGTAAATCCAGTTTTTAGGTTCCGGATAAATACAATAATATAAGGATCAATCAAGGGCTTCAAATTGTTAAGAAAATATTACCTTCAAAATATTACGCAATCAAAAAATGTTTATGGCTCCTTGCAAACTGCTTGATTGTCAATTGACATCAGTGTAACAATACTTGTTCAGAACCTTGTACACGGTACCGAACATTTCAACAAAGTCTGTTTTCAATCCCTTTGTTCCTTTTCAGAAGATTAAAATATGGAAACTATTTACGGACAACGAGTTATGGCATTAGCTCCCTTAAGCGGATCATTTGGTGAGCTATCTATAAACGCACCACAATATATGTTAGGTACCACTATACGAAAACAAACATAAATAACATAAATATGACCTCTATCAAATCCCGTACAAAAATGAATATTTCGATTTGCTACGGATATGATGTATTCTCACTTGCATATTTATTTAGCTAAAAATAAATGAACAAATACATATTATGCAACAGTACATTACATAAAAATTCGTCAATATATTCCCATCAATTTTTTAAATCATATTACATCATTGAAAATCACCTTCCTACTATCCTCACGTATTTGTATGCAGACTAAATTCATATGTTCAGTGGTTTAGCGTGCAGTAACGCATCGGTTGTTGTATGCATTGTATTTATTCTGTAATTGTGTTCACGATTAAAATTGTTAAAGCTTTAAAGACTTGCTTCCCAAGAGAATTTCTATCGATATTATAATTGCTAAACCACGATTACAAACAAAATATTCTTCTAAAGAAATTTAAAATAAAACAGCTTTCGTTGGGGCAGTAAGGAAACAGTTCGGTTTAAAATGTGGAAAAAAATTAAACTAATAATTATTTCTTTTCAAATGGTTATTTGATTAAATCGACTGTAAAATTACCCAGACGTTGCCATATATTTACGGAATTAACATTTTTTCTATATTTTCTATACTCAATTACAATTTCATTCGATTTGTCTTCTTCATCGTTTCGTTGGTAGAGAAATTATAGAATTTGGTTAAATACCGTACTTTCATGATTATGAAGCCAAGAACAGAACAATGAAAGAGAAATCAGAGTTTTCCTTTAAAAGTCTAGTCACAACCACAAATAAACGTTAGAGAAAGCCGAAAGGTCAATCAAGAATGGACAATCGAGATAAACGGAAGACATTGGGTACGAAAGACACAAGACGAAGACAAACAAAGCAAAAATATAGAAAACTATCCAGATGAGCAACACGAACCCCACCAAAAACCGCGGTTGAATCAAAGTGCTCGCGAAGGATAAGCACTTCTTGCTTCTTATAAGATACCCGCCGTGTTACTCATATATACAGTCAAGTCCGGTAAGAATATTGGCAGTGATTGAGGAAAGAAAACATCTACGTAAAAAGTAAACGATCCAATTTTCATTTGAGATATGGATATTTCGTAACTGTCAACCAGATAGCTACACAAGGCAGCAATAATTAAAACAGAAATGAAAACTTAACTATAGGTAATTTATCTGCCTTGAAACGGAATATTGATAACACATTCAGTCATTCTCACTTAACTTTACCAATTCCTTAATTTGTGTGTCTTTGTATTCTCTCTTCAAAACAACAGTCAAGTACTAGAATTTCAATAGATATTTCCTGATACCACTATATATGGAAGATAAATATACCCAAAAGTTAAGGTATTACATGTTCGTGAGAAATTATTTGCAGTTGATAATGTCATCGGACCACTTTTTGTCATGTCTTCAATATGAGGCATGTTTTAAAGTTGTAAGCATAAGGGCCTAGAAGTTAGATAGCTAACCAAATACGTGCGATTTGTCATCTCTTGTTATCAAAACATTAAAATAAATACAGATCAGATACATTGCAATTAGTTTCAGGTAAGTCATTTTCATCGCCAGAATGTCCTCGATTTTATGTTTCCTACGTTACAGCTTAATAATGATGATATATAATTACCAAAAGACTCACGATTATACACTCTACTGCTTTAGCGTATTTATAATAAAGCAATAATATGAAATAGGAACGCCAAGAAGAACGCAAATGATGTCTCTAGGAATTTTAGTTCGATCATCCATACGAATTCATATGTAAAAATAAGAAGATTTCCTTCGTTACCATCATATTTCAAAAAACAAATTGCCGTTATTTAGCAAGAAAGTGTTGCTTAAAGAGCACCTATGTACTGATATATAATAACAGATTCGCAACGATCGTATCGTAGAACATCGTGAAATTAACGCAATTATATATCAGAATGTTTCCTACGTGTATGTTTCCTTCGTTACCGAATCTATGATATATCCTATGGGAATATTTTTGGGGGGTAGAATTAGATGTAAAATCGGCCTCGTGTTAGATTTACTTGATTTGCAGACGACACTTTGGATTTACAGTTATGGTGACTCTGCACCCCGTGGTTGCTTACTTCCGAAACCCCAATGATGAAAACGAAATAAGTCATAAATCCTTTGTCTATGTTTCTGACGAACTTATCCATAGATGCAGCACGGTTTACGCATTTCTGAAAGACTTAGTACCTAGACTTAAAGAATTTATTCCAGAACTTTCCTGCATCCACTATTTATCTGACAGCCCCACCAGTCAATATAGAAACAAGAGCATATTTCACATCATTGCAAATCATCTTCAATTGTTTGGTGCTAAAGGTAGCTGGCAGTGTTTCGAGGCAGGCCATGGAAAAGGCCCCTGTGACGGCGTAGAAGCTGTTTCTAAGCGCATGGCCGATGAAGCGGTCAGACAAAGACGCATTACGATCCAAGATGCATCTAATTATTTTGAATGGACGATCCAGAGACACAGGCACCAAAACACAACACAGAAACATATAAAGATGACCACAACGGACCAACAAAAAACAACTGGTGGTGGATCAAGGTTCTTGCGAAGGCTAAGCAGTTCCTGTTTTGTATAACGCCCGCCATGTTACAGACTATCTGTAAATGTCTAGTCGCAACCATTAAGCAGCAATAATTAAAATATATACATATCAGCTGTCTAATTTCTTTATTCATGTTTTTTGTATTCAAAGATGTATTTTTGGTATCGCTTTTTCACATGGAATTATATAAAAAAAGCAAAAAACAATGGTACTGATCATTTCCAAGGTATTGAAATGCAAAGTGTAGGAAGGTCTTATTGTTTCATTTTACTATCTACCATTTGATTTGCCATGACTGTCACTGGCACACCCAAAGATTGACAAGTAACTAAGATCAAGCATGAAATAATATGAAATCAGCCAATAAAGTAATCTAAGTGTGTTGCCCATCTGTAGATTTCTATGTAGTGCTTTGTGAACCAGTGTGTTTGTTTGTTTGTTTGTTTGTTTGTTTGTTTGTTTGTTTGTTTTGTTTTGCTTTGTTTTGTTTTATTTTTTGTTTTATTTTTTTGTTTTATTCATTTTGTTGTTTTTTTATTTTATTTTTTTATTATTATTCCTTTTTCTTTTTGAACACTGAATTGCATGTCCTGTCATTTACGGCTTCTGGTCCCCCTTTTGGCATTTTCAAATTTCCTTTGTAGAAGCGGTTGACATGATCATCGCTAGCCGAGCAATCGCCAGTTATGCGGAATAATTCATAGGTCCAAAAATGTTTTGATGAGAATTAAGCGTTGTGACAAAACTGAGAAATAGTTTTAAAATATATTGTGTGTTATCTCTCAATTGTCAGTTCATCGATTATCCAAAAACATGCATAAATCGTATTCTGCATTAGATATCAATTTACTGTTTTGTTTATCAGCTATACAAAAACATGCACAGTGCTTTACAAAATTGCAATATTTAATGTTTTCCTGATAATATCTCATAAATGGTATCAGAATAATTTTCCATAAAAGCCCTCTAGAACATAACATAGAAATAACATATAGAGTATCGTGTTAAAATTGCAAGTGTTATTCTTGTTCTCAGAGATCAAGTTAGATACCACCCTAAAGAGTCATATTTTAATTATTTTAATATTTCAAAACAAAATTGCTTGTATTACATAATATAAAAATTATTCAACAAAATATGTTCATGATATTTGTCAAATTGAACATATATCAAATGAGTAATACTTTTCTAAAGTAGCTAAGAGAAGTAAAATTGGTTAATTATTCGTCGTTTGTCGTTCTTGACGAATAAGTAACAATAAACGTTAGAGAAAACCGAAGGGATATTCAAGAACAATAAACGTTAGAGAGAACCGAAGGACTATTTAAGAACAATAAACGTTAGAGAGAACCGAAGGGCTATTCAAGAACAAAAAACGTTAGAGAGAACCGAAGGGCTATTCAAGAACAATAAACGTTAGAGAAAACCGAAGGGCTATTCAGGAATTGAACTGACAATCCAGAGAAACTGGCAACATTGGGTACATGAACCAACTTTTCATGATAATATGTGTCGATGATTTCCGCAACGTAGGATATTTTCTCGAAGTAATCCAGTTTCAGACACCAATAAAAGGAAAGTAGCGATGCATACTCATAATCCAATACATTTTATTATAGGACAAACTATTTTACTTTAATTTCATTGGCTAGCGCTTTAGTCATCGGTTTGGTTTAGGTTTGGTTTTATGGTGTTTAACACCACTTTCAACAACATTTCAGCTATATCGTGGCGGTCAGTTTTACTTGTGGAGGAAACTGGAGTACCCGGAGAAAATCACCGACCTGTCTCAAGTCACTGACAAACTTTATCACATAATGTTGTATCGATTAAGTACACCTCGCCATGAACGGGCTCGAACTCACAACTTTAGTGGTGATTGGCACTGATTGCACAGGTAGTCGTAAATCCATCTACCATAAAATCCCGACAACGACCACGCTTTTGGTCAAGTTTTTAAATCACTTCTCGTAAGGAACCAAAATATATGCAGCTCATGTAAATGTATGATTCAGTCATCTGCCACAACACCAAAATCATAGTAGGTCAGGTTAATACAATATTTCAACATCTGGCACAATGCCAAAGTCCATGATACAGGAACATCGAACATTGCAACAATTGAAAAAACGAAAATTTGATATTCATCTTGTTCAAAAATCATACGATAAAACAATTGAAAACCTTGACTTAGTTGATATGTGGATTTATTAATCGAAGAAATATAATATTCACTTCGACTTCGCCTCGTTGGATATCAGTTTCTTTCGTATATAAATCCCTACATCAACATCAACAAAACTGATTTATTTAAATTGCATAATATTGGAATGATATATAATTTAGATCGAAACAAATAAAATATTATTTGTAATTTGGACATTTTCTCGTGTTGTTTTCTATGAATTACCTGGTAATAGGGTAGTTGTAAATCCAACTACCATGCGATCACGACCACGATGGCCCTTTAAAAGTCAAAATTTTAAGCCAGCTACCAATTTGTTAAAAATACGTACGATACAATAGCAATGAAATGTCAACATGCCAGTCGATTAAAGGAATCCGGAAACGAGATACAGTCTCAGGGTTAGCGATATGATAGTTAACGCCACTTTCAAACATAGCTGAGTTATATCATGGCAGTAAGTTTTATTGGTGGAGGAAACCGGAATATCCGGTGAAAACCACAGACCTGCCGGAGGTCACGCACAGGCGCTTGTGTAGAGTCAAAAATATGCTCGCTATGTACCTAAAATACCACAAGGCCGGACTCACTCCTACTACCTCTGTCACTTCAACTGCTATTTCCTCTGTCAAAATGGTGATAGGACACAAATTGCTTACTAATTTGCGTTTCCTACCATCTACACCCCCATACTGACAGATAATCCTCCGATTTTGTTGACTATGGACACCTACGTGGTAGCAAAAGGGAAAGTAGGTCACGTGACATCTTCCGCCTTTCTGTCGTTCTCGGGTTTTATCATATATAAATACTAAACACTAGAAATTCGAAATTCAAATTACAAGGCGCCAAAATATGAACTTCTCATATATATTTCGTAAGACAAGGATAATGGATTTTTTGTTTTGAAAGTTCAGAAAGTTTGATTTCAAAGAATAAAAGAGCTTTCAAATGGAATTAGCATTCACCGATAAGATTATGGAATATGACAATAGGATATGAAAATGTCGTTTATATATGCAATAACAGGTATTGCTATTTTTTTAATGAATGGCATTATTTGAAGCAAAATTATTCTTTAATCATCGAATGTATTCAATGAAGTGTGAACCATAGAAATCTACGAGCAACCATTTAGATATTGCGATCAGGAGAAATCTGTGTACCTTCCGTCCAAGCGTATTTGTTTTTCGTCTTTATATTTTGTTTATCGTCATGTTCTATCGCATCAGTATTGTCCTTTGTCATGGTGTTTTGTTGAATTCCTATTTGACTTGTTTTCATGTTCGATTCTTTCTAGTTATTGTTCGTGTTTATTTTAAGTAGTGCGTGATTCACGAGTTAGTCAAATTCTAGTTTCCATTATACTTCTACATCATCTGCATCACTCTATTCAATCACATTTCCTTAATTAAAATACAAAGTGGCGGGGCCGTGTGCACTAATAAATGTGATATCTACGTTTTTATTAACCTAGTTTTAAGGGCCCAAACCACCATTGCTGATTTTTCCGGTCATTGTTTTCTGGAGTTATTTAATGCACTACCTTGTAGGGATTTGCAATCCATTGGCCGATTTACTCATTGTTTCAGCAATTAGTTACTAATTTAAACATTTTATGTTCTTAGAACCTACATCTGACCTTTGTTGGATAATCAATTACGTAATATATAATATTCATTAATTTCTAATACAAATAATAATTAATTTTCATACAATTGGGAAATATTGCTTAAAACGTTCTTTTGTCATCACTTTCGTGTTACATAAGCATAATGGACTTTTTGTTTTGAAAATTCATAAAGTTTAACTTCAAAAGAACAAAAGAGCTATTAAATAGAATTAGCAGTCTCCGATAATGTTATGCAATGGGACAATAGGATATGAAAATGTCGTTTATATATATGTAAAAATAGGAATTGACATTTTTCATATGAATGGCATAAATTTGAAGCAAAATATTTTTTGATGATCGAATGTATTCAATGAAATATGGATCATAGATTCTACGAGCTAACATGTAGGGAGAAAAAGAAATGTTTGAAAATACCAATAGGTTAATAAGAAGTCGTAAATCAACGGAAAAGGGTCAAAAGGATAAACAACGATCTACAAAGAAAACTCAAGATCGAGTATCACGATATTGCGATCAGGATAAATCGTTGTACGTTCCGTCTAGGTGTTTGTTTGGTGACGATTCTCTTTCGTTTGTCGCCATGATGCATGGCATCAGAGTTGTCCATTGTCAGTGTGGACATTCCGCATAAAACGATGTTCGATTCGTCTTTACCTCCAGTTGTTTATAGGAGGGTTCATGTATTATTTACATTATTTGTGTTTACTTGCGTATAGCCGTGTCCAGCACATATTGTGTTGTGTTATATGTTTTGTATGTCTTCGTCTTGTGTTTTGTGTACCCTATGTTGCCAGTTTCTCTCAATTTTTCATTCTTGATTTCCCCTTCGGTCTTCTCTAACGTTTATTTACTTTGCTTAGCTACTTTAGGAAAGTATTGCTCATTTGATATATGTTCCATTTGACAGATATCAAGTTTATCTTTTGTTGAATAATTTGTATATTATGTAATACACGCAATTTTATAATGAAATATTAAAATAATTAAAACATGACTCTTTTGGGTGGTATCTAACTTGATCTCTGAGAACAGGAATAGCACTTGTAATTTTAACACGATACTCTATATGTTATTTCTATGTCTTCGTCTTGTGGTTTTTGTACCCAATTTTGCCAGTTTCTATGGTTTGTCCAATCTTGATTGCCCCTTCGGTTTTCTCTAACGTTTATTAGTACAGGCACTTCAATAGAATAGTGGCGGGATTAAATTAGTTCCCTTGCTCCGATTTACACTCATTGTTTTCTGGAGTTGATTTATGAATTGACAAAACACTGATCGATTTACTTATGGTTTCAACAATTAGTTACTGATTTAAGCATTGTATCTACTTAGAACCTACATCTGCCATTTGCTAGATACTTAATTATATACTATTTATTAATTTCTTATTCAAATATTAATTAACTTTCATATAAATATTACTTAAAACATTCCTTTGTCTCCAAATGCTTCTCACTGCCATTTTATGTAAACATGGGTGTATGGTTTTGAATACCAGAAAATTTAATTGCAAAGAACTTTGATATGGTATTAACAGTTTCCGACGTGCTTATGTAATGGGACAATACATATAAAAATGTTGGTCATATACACCATAATAGTTAATAGCTATTGGCATTGCTCTTTTGAATGGCACTCTATTTAAAGCAAATTATTTTTGGATTTGGGGTATTCGAACAAAAGATACCACACTGTGGGAACAGTTGCAAAATCAATAGTAGAAAGATGCCAAATGTATACCCCTGACGCACAATTATATGCCCGCGCACATTCCATGCTTGGTACATGCACTTCAATAAAAAGTGGCGGAGTTAAGCTAGTCTTATGGGTCCAAACCTCTCAGCGAGATGTATTCAAGCTAATATATTTCGATACATTCCGTGTAACCCATTGTGCTTGATGTGGTGGTTTCACTTCCGTTTGTCCTAATGTTCTAAAGAATCAGCAACGCCCTTTGTCGGATGTTTTGTTGTATTTTCAATGTATTCGTTTTCATGGTCTGTTACATCTATATTCAGATTTTTGTTTGTTTTCCTAGTCTCTAATTTCCCCTTTGTCATTTGTCTTAATGTTCTGTTGGATATATATTCAGATTGTTGTCTATTTTCTTGTTATTTTCTAGCATCTAAATGCCCTATTTGTACCTTGTTGCACGATTGCTTCCTTGCTGTTTTCTAGCAACTGAATGTCCCAGTTGTATCCATATATTTGATTACATTCTTCCTTTTTTCTAACGCCTAATAGCCCAAGTTGTATCCTGATATTTGATTGCTTTCTTACTTATTTCTAGCATCTGAATGCCACAGTCCTACCCAGATCTTTACTTATTTCTTGTTGTTTTCTAGCATTTGAATGCCCTATTCGTACTCGGATCTTTCATTGCTTTCTTTGTGTTTTCCAGCATCTGAATGTCCCTGGCCTACCTAGATCTTCTTTCATTGCTTTCTTGGTGTTTTCTAGCATCTGAATGTCCCTGCCCTACCTAGATCTTTCTTTGCTTTCTTGGTGTTTTCTAGCATATGAATGTCCCTGGCCTACCTAGATCTCTCTTTGCGTTCTTGATGTTTTCTAGCATCTGAATGTCCCTACCCTACCTAGATCTTTCTTTGCTTTCTTTGTGTTTTCTAGCATTTGAATACCATAATCGTACCCGGATCTTTGATTGTTTTCTTGCTGTTTTAGCATCTGAATGTCTCAGTCGTATTCGGATCTTTGTTTGTTTTCTTGCTTTTCGGAAGGTCATGCATTGCTCTATTGTGTTCGGGTTTTTATGTCTTCTTGCTATGAATAGCTCTGTTGTATCTGTCTTTATGTTTTCTGATACAGATATAATTTCTAAAAAAAAATATTTAACAGTTTATATAAACAAGTATGCATACTTCGATCGTCTGTATTTTCAATATGGCATGCAGAGTTCTCATTGCAAGAATTTGCATGGCTTTGAACAGTCTTTCCCCAAGGATAAAAAAAAATACATTTAGTATTATTCAAGCAGACGATGTCCGTTTTTATATAATATACGTATATTGTCGGAAAATATATAATTTATTTATACGAGCTTTATAAACAGGTAGAAAAGAATGCCTTTGGTGAGCTTTTACAGTTTTTCGCAGCGAGTGGAAATTAATTTTATATTTGCTGAAAATGAACATATATTGTGTTTACCTTGCAACGCCAAAAGGTTCAAAACAACTGCTAAATTGTCTAAAAAGAGCAGAAAAAGGGTAATTCTAATAATTTTTAATGGGATCCTCTGTGCCGTCATCGCTTATTCCGTTACCGTTTTTTACCATAGCTCTACATGAAGTACCAGGAAAGCTTTTAAGGTTCATGACTAAATAACACTGAAGTACATAATCTTATGATCCCTTAATTGGTATTCAATATCACACAATTGCACGATAAAAATATATTTGATCAAATCGATTACCACTCTCACCAACATCAGAATACGTGTTTGATGGAACGTATTTTCTGGCCTACCAGTGGATGGTCATTTTTTATATCTACGTTTTTATTACAATGATTAATATTATTTGTAGTATATAGTTAATGTATAATTTGGCTTTTCATACTTAGCAGCTCTATTATATAGGTTTTATCTGTTTATGTTATGTCTCAACTTGAAAATATGCTGATAAAGTAGAGTTTAATGGACACGACCCCCTAAATTACAAGAAAAGGTCAGCTAATGTCTATTACGTGTTCTATCAAAAATTGGTTTGGTATTTGATAATTGACGTTTAATGACGCAATAAATATGTAATCTTTCTGATAACATCAGCAATCTTTTCATCAACAATTAAGCTACTATAATTGTAAGTATTATCATAGAAATAACAAGACAAGCCTTGTTATGGACGTGTCAAAATATTTAAGAAGAACTTGATAGCTGGTTCAATACCCAATAAGGTTATCAACATTCTGATGGTCAACGAACATTAACAAAGAATAATAGTTAACGAATATTAAAGACATCCCATAACCTTAAAATAATTTCTTGTTAGAATTTATTCGAAAATGATGCGTACATGTTGCAAAATAACGTCCAGAAATTATGTTGTACATTGAGCATTATCTAGCATGATTTGCTATGACCTTTTCGGTCCAAAGTCATCAACAATATTTAGCGTCATTTTAGTTTTTCTCCAATGTTTAAATCTTTTCTTACTTTATTGCAATATTTATGCCTTGCATCATAATGCATATTACGGTATTGTATTTTAAGAGATACTGGTATCTGTTGCGTACTTGATGGTGCCACTAAGCGGACAACGAGTATAATATATGAACAGTATTAGTAATATTTGACTTGCAACGGGCTACTGACGACTACATCTGAACGAAACCACATCATAAGAAATACTGCTTGTTGCCGTACGTGCAAGAAATATGGCCTTTTGTATTCTCAAGAGGCTATCATGAACGTCCTTCCTTACGGAAATATTGATTCGTACGCCACAACCAAACGGAAATCCATTTCAAAGGGTTCTATCCCGCTGCATAGAGATTATGTCCTATAAGTGTGCCCTTGGTTTCACTCAGGGTTTATTATTATAAGCATTTTGCGACAGGTCGGTGGTTTTCTCTGCGTACTCTGGTTTCCTACACTAATAAAACTGACTGCCAATATGTAGCTGAAATAGTGTTGAAAGTGGCGTAAAACCCCAGAACTCTAGCACTTATAAGCAGTTTGAACAATATCAGAGTAGAAACGAGGATGGTTAATGCTAATTTTGATAACTTGCACACCTTTTTAATGGAGTTGTGTATATCTTGATGGCGCTATAAAATAACTATGCTTACAAGTGTACCTGAAAATTTATCAGTATTGCCAATCTTCAAATGATTTTGAACATCTGATTAAAACAACAACGAATCTGACGACTACAATAATATAATGAATAAATGATTAATTACACATCTCACTCAATTAAATTACTTGAAGAATGGATATTTTGGAGAAGTACCAAAACGAAAACCAAACAACAAACAACAAACGTGAGTGGATATCGATATTGCCTCTTTCTACGATTTTTCTATTAGATTTTGGAATGAGAATCGTAGATATCTAATTTAGTGCGCACGACGCGTTTCTGTGATAACCGTCATCAGGTACGATCAAAACCGAAAGACTTGAAAGCCTAATAATGTAGAACTATTACAACAGTGTAGGTTTGTTTTTGCATTTTATTCTATGCACTTCACTGATCCGAAAGCGTCGTTCTTAGAAGACAATGCATAACATTATGTGTTTTTGATAAATGTGTTTGATAATTTGTCCATATTCCGGTATTTCTGTTGTTCAAAACCTTTATCTTTCTATCCCTACAGGGAACTTTGTATTAATGAATAATGTATTAGGTCGTCATTTATAGCATAGATAAGGATGATATCATACTGTGTCTTAGTGCATTTGTTTATCTCTACTTGTATTCATTGTTGATACAAGAAGCCGTTTAGCTATTAACATTCAAGTATATAATAAATCCGTATTAAGCTTTCACTAAGTACAATAATCCAGGATTTATTTTCATTTGCCAATCGAATGGGACATTCCTAATATCTATATCAGTTAATTAAGTTTATGTATTATGAAAACAAGATAAAACTCGTATATGGATTGTAAACAATGAATATAGAGCTTGACCTATGGTAGGTATACTAATAAACAACAAACAAATAATTACCTGAAAGTGTGCCACTCAATATAAAATGCCACCAATGAGTGTGTGTTTTTTTAAATTATATTATTTGTGTGCTTTGCTTATAGTGGTGTCCAACACATATTGTGTTGTGTTATTGTTTTGTTTGTCTTCGTCTTGTGTACCCTGTTTTGCCAGTTACTCTGGATTTTCCATTTTTGATTGCCCTTCGGTATTCTCTAACGTTTATTTTTTAAACCTGTAAGTCATGTTATGTAAAGTTATTCAACCCCCATTGATAGGTAATACTTGTTTACATGAAAAAGGAAGATTGGACAACGCAACAACAGTACACACATAACAGGTAGAAAACAAAGATAAAGATATAAAAACTTTGACAGCGCAAACTCTTTCAGAACCGGAAGTAGGATGAAGTGGTCCTGAAGTGTAAGCATTTCGTGAATATTTCTGTAACTAGTTGATACACAGAATTCCATATGTATTATCCAGTTCATGGCTACTATAAAATTTCCGATTGATTGATTGATTTTTGGTGTTTAGCTCCACTTTCAGTACACGGTGAGAACCACCGACCATGAGCAAGCAACTGGTGAACTTTATCACTTGCGGCTGCGAGTCGAGTGCACCCTTTTTGTAATTTACAAAGCCGGGCGCGAACCCACGCCGTATTGGTGATAGGCTTGTATGAGTTGTTAGGTAATCCAACTACCTAACTCATTAGGCCACTCGGGCCCTTGAAATTTCCGAATACAAGTTTTAGGTTTCAAGCTCGGAACTCTAATTAAGTAATTAGATTCCCGTTTTTTATAGATGGTTTCCATAAGGAAGCTCTAGACGGTGCTAATGTGCCGGATAACCTGTATGATTAATTAAATAGGAAACAATTAATAACAGTCCGACAAAAATAAAGCACCACCTGACTTGTTTCAATAATATATTTTCTAATAATGAACTTATTTCAAATCGGTTTGCTGCTTTCGTTACCTGTACACACATACTTACTTACCTGTGAAACAGGTTATTGATCGATTTTTATTTATGTGTATATGACAGGGTGTGTAAAGTGCCACATGTACTTTTCAACATTGGTGTTTCCGAACGAAAGCTGATTTTTTTTGTGCAGAGTTTTAAGTTTCATTTTCTGTTGGTTTGGTATGGTGCGGCGAAAATTAACCATACCAGAAAGGTGGCAAGCTGTTGGCATGCATAACGGTGGTTTTAGTCATAGAAGGGTGGCAGACCACTTCAGGGTTAACCATTCCATCATTGTACGACTGATGCAGCGTTTTCGTCAAACAGGGAATGTTACTGACCGTCCACGCGCAGGTAAACCTCGCAAAACGACGCCGAGAGAGGACCGGCTCATATCAAGACGGGTGCGGCAACGGCCGTTCAGAACAGCTGGCGCACTTCGTGGTAATTTAGCGTTTGGAGGCCACATTATCACACGCACTATAATCAGACGCCTCCACCATCATGGAATGCGAGCGCGACGACCCATAAAACGTCCACAGTTGACATTACGTCATCGACATGCTCGATTTGACAGGTTACATGATTATTTGGGGTGGACTATTCGCACATGGAGACGGGTCCACTGGTCTGATGAAAGTCGTTTTGTTACGCCCTACCGACGTCGTGCAAGGGTTTGGTGCCAACGAAACACTTCATTTCAGGACAACCACATTTTGGGCATAACTGCTTTTGGGGGTGGGGGTGTAACTGTCTGGGGTTGTTTTTCCTTTGACTGTAAGTTGGACTTGTACGTTCTTGATGGTAATCTGACAGGCCAAAAATACCGTGACAATGTGCTCGCTCCACACGTAGTCCCCCATTTCGACAATCATGCGGTGGCTGACAGGCCAATGTTCATGGACGACAACGCTAGGCCACATAGAGCCCGAATTGCACAACATGTTTTACAGCAAGAGGCTGTTCAGACAATTCCATGGCCTGCGATGTCGCCAGACATGAACCCTATAGAGCATGTATGTGACTTTATTGGCCGAACAATTAACCAACGCAATCCAAAATGTCAAAATATTGACGAATTAAGAACTGCTATCTTACAGGAGTGGCAACAGTTCCCCCAAGAACGACTTAGTCGTCTTCTGCGAAGCATGACGAGGCGTGTTACAGAACTTCACAATAAACGCGGTGGATATACTCGTTATTGATTATTATGCCTTACACATACGCACAATAGATGCATTTAAAAGTTCTTAAAATCTGAAAACTCTGCATTTTAGTGCAATGTTAAAAACTTCCATCAAAGACAAACTGGTTTTACGTTTTTCCAGCGCCTGTTTTGAACCCCATTTTTGCCACGTCATAGTCACGTCTTTCATGATGATAAATACTTCGTAGATTGGTAATTCTAGAGCCCTTGGTGTAGTCTATTTAGAAGTGTAAGAAAAATGGTGATATCTATTTTATTGTTTTAACAGTATTGATGTAAAAAAAATATATCGATAAAAATATAGGGTGGTGCTTATCTTTTGTCGGAGTATGTATAAACAATACATATACGATCAATGGAAGGAGTGATACATTTTGAGTTATCAGTAAATATATATCATGATTCCATAGAACATGCAACCAATGTGCGCTGTTTTTCATATCAGACGTACAATCTTTAAGCTAAGGTTAATAGTCTAACATTATAATTTTCTGTATTGTGTTTTTTGTTTCGTTTGTCTTCGTTCGGTGTCGGTGGGTTGTTCATTCTTGATTTCCCCTTCGGTTTTCTCTAACGTATGCCTATTGAACAAACATGTATAAATATACAGAAATGTATGTCCTATGTTAGGGTTTTGAAACGGAGAATATAGTTTTACAGCTCACCTATTTAGCCATTACTACATGTATATATTCCAACGAGGAAGCAAACTAGACTTCAATGATTATATAACCTTTTCATTTCTTTAGTTTTGCACCAGGTTATCTCTTCCTTTAACTGGGATTGTCAAGTTAGTATATGTTTTATATATAACATTTAAAGAAAGATCATTAATAATTACAATAGTCGAGACATTATTAATTTTTCATAGAACTTTTCTCTGTCTAGAATTACAAATAAATAACAGAAGCAAAAGCCTCTATTCAATCATTATATCAATGGGAAATACATTTGCTTGTATTTAAATCTTTATTAAAATGCGTACATTGACATATATTCGCATGGCCTTGTATTTAAATCTTTATTAAAATGCGTACATTGACATATATTCGCATGGCCTTGTATTTAAATCTTTCTTAAAATGCGTACATTGACATATATTCGCATGGCCTTGTATTTAAATCTTTATTAAAATGCGTACATTGACATATATTCGCATGGCCTTGTATTTAAATCTTTATTAAAATGCGTACATTGACATATATTCGCATGGCCTTGTATTTAAATCTTTATTAAAATGCGTACATTGACATATATTCGCATGGCCTTGTATTTAAATCTTTATTAAAATGCGTACATTGACATATATTCGCATGGCCTTACTTAGATAGTTTACTTAAGGACTGTATTTTCATTATTTGAAATCATTGTAAAGGGATACATTTAGAAAAATGTCTTCAAGAATTCTGGTAGAATCGTATTTCTAAGTGGGAAAAAAAGCAATTTGTTCACACAATATTAGTCTATCGAGGACTTTCTACTTTCGTAAGAAACTGGACAATGCAATTATGTCTTCCCGTGTCAGAAACAAACGTCTGTATAATTAAATTGTGTCTAAAAATTTCTACAGTATTATCCCTAAACACTAATTTCCTACGATACAATTGGAAATTTTATCCGGCACACGACAGACGTATACTGACCACATACAACCAATTATTGCTATCTAAAGAAAGAATTATGGCAATTAATAGGAAACTCGTCAGCTAGCTTTACTAATAATTATCCAAAGTATCTAGACTTTTATCCACAATAATTCAGACTCTTAAGCAAATAATAAGAAATTGTAATTATTGCTTAAAATATATATTGAAAGCGAGGTAGAATAATTACCTAGGGAAATGTGGCGGAAGAAAACAACCCGATGCAAAATTTGTCATACACAATTTCTAAAACTGGTATATATTTAGTCGAGTACTGAAATAATTAAATAAACGACAATCAAATTGCTGCAGTTCCAGACTATAGAATAAAGATATGGGTTATACCAGAGACTCACCTTGACCTGCAGTGCCCACCAGTTGTAAATACTCTGGTGTATTCATTTCTGTGAAGATTGAAATGTGAAACGTTTACAGAAGATGACGGAAGCAAAGGGATCACACCTTTGGTCTGGTGAACTAATAACACAAAAATTATTTATTTTAAACTAGATTTTTGCTTTGTTTAATAGTAAATAATAATATGTGGATATGTTAAATACACATTTTGAGAATAGTTTCATACACAATCTCACAAAAAAGAACATTTCAAACAAAATTAATCAAATCCTACCCTTTGTTCCAAATATTCTGACAGCATTGACCTTTGTTCGTGATTGTCACCGGATCTAAAAATGGTGTATTGTTTTCGTGCTGTCTTATAAACCGAAGGGGCAATCAAGAATGGACAATTCATAGATACTGGGAACATTGGAAACACAAGACACAGAACGAAGACAAAACAAACAAAACATAACACACATCACAATACAAATGAGCAACACGGACACCACCAAAACACCGGGGAGGAACTCAGGTCCTCGCGAAGGGTAAACAGTTCCTGCTGCATATAAGGCACCCGCTATGCTACTCATATAGTCGTAGTACATCACTCATTCATATTGTCGAGTATTCAGTTACAATGTAAGACCCATTATTTCATTTAGTTGTTGACAAGAATAATAGTGTTTTAAGTGAGGTAGCGATAGCATGGTGGTCACTAGTAGTATTAAACTGCATATTGTCCTGCAATTGGGTTATTTTTTGTCATAATAAATGGGTTGAAATAAACTGTTGCTTTATTATGACATTGACATAATACCACTTTTCACATTAGCCTAATAAAGCTATTAAGCCACACCCCTGTCATAATAACACTTTTCACATTAGCCTAATAAAGATATCAAACCACATCCCTGTCATAATAATACTTTTCACATTAGCCTAATAAAGCTATTAAGCCACGCCCCTTACCGGAACTACAATTGAGGTATCAATAGGATTTGCGTTATCTTTTTTCTTTATTATTAAATTAAATAATATTTTTTGCAAATTTTATTGCAGGATAAATACAATATTGGTGTATTGACGGTAAATATGGAATTGATGTGGCTTGGCACGAAACGGATGGAAAAACTCGCTAAGAGCTCGTCTTTCCCCCATTTCTAAGCCTCGTCACATAAATTCTATATTTACCGTCAATGCACCAATATTGTATATTTGTTTGAATGTTTGCTTACTGTATTTTCAGAATCCCAGTGAATACTGAAAATAGATACTGATTGGATAGAATGTGTAATTTTATAGTATATGTGGAAAAATACAACTATCATAAAGAAACAAATATTTTTTATACACTTTCAACTGAAAAATAACATTGTACATGGTCTTTTAATGCGTTGGTTTTTTTTTTTGTTAACTACACATGAATACGGAAGCAAGTTAAACTATTTTAATTGGCTACGTTGAAAATTGTTGAATTTTTGTTTTGTTAAAAATAAAGTAAAAGCAACACATGTGGCTATGTGTTGGATCTTTTAAAGACAATAAGTTACTGGTACAATAAGGGTGTTGGACTCAATTCTCCATTGTTGAATAAAATCCAATGATAGTAAAATAATGTACATATTTGTGGTACAATTAAACAGTTTGAAGTATTTGCATAACTAAATAACCGAGTATACTGTATTATCCTACGACATGACCAACGTATAAATTTATAAACGAGGTATTGGTGTGTTGAGAGAGTAGTCTATCTTCACTCTAGAGACGTTGTTAATTAGGCTGATGATATGTATATATCGTTACAAATATTACCAACTATCTGGTCCCGAAAGATCAACATTGATCTATTATTTATATATATAATATATATATTTGTCCATTGTTGTAATTGCATCTTCAATTTTCGACATTACGGTGTGCTCGATTACGTCATCACAATAGTAATTTATTCTACCAATAAATTCATCATGATATCATTGTTAGCTTAGATTAATGTAAATTATGAATGAATAATTTGTGAGAAAAGAAACGTAAATAGAATGAAAACGATTCTATGTACATGCTTGGGGGAAACATTAATTACTTCTTTTTGAAGTTGATATCTATTATTGACTACAACAACAAACTATAAGATAACAAACGGTAATTATTCATCGAAGTTGTCAAATATTACAAGACAAAAGTCAACAAATCAAGTTTCAGATTACACGTTTCTCTGTCTTTTATAACAGTCATGGTTCATTAAACAGGGCCTTAATATACTTCTTTTAAAGTGCGATAAGAGACAACCTTCATATACAAATTATTGCCAAAAAGTTTGTTTTTTTAAGTGGTCATATTATAGCACATTATGTTCCCTAGGGAGATGCAACACTGGCCTTTTTAACCGTTTTGGTTGGTAAGGCATGACCTTAATATACTTCTTTTAAAGTGCGATAAGAGACAACCTTGATTTAACAATTATTGCTAAAAAGTTTTTTAAAACGTGCTCACGTAATAACACATTATGTTGCCTAGGGAGATGCAACACTGGTCTTTTTAACCGTTTTGGTTGGTAAAGCATGACCTTAATATACTTCTTTTAAAGTGCGATCAGAGACATCCTTGATTTAACAATTATTGCTAAAAAGTTTTTTAAAACGTGCTCACGTAATAACACATTATGTTGCCTAGGGAGATGCAACACTGGCCTTTTTAACCGTTTTGGTTGGTAAAGCATGACCTTAATATACTTCTTTTAAAGTGCGATCAGAGACAACCTTGATTTAACAATTATTGCTAAAACGTTTTTTAAAACGTGCTCACGTAATAACACATTATGTTGCCTAGGGAGATGCAACACTGGCCTTTTTAACCGTTTTGGTTGGTAAAGCATGACCTTAATATACTTCTTTTAAAGTGCGATCAGAGACAACCTTGATTTAACAATTATTGCTAAAACGTTTTTTAAAACGTGCTCACGTAATAACACATTATGTTGCCTAGGGAGATGCAACACTGGCTTTTTTAAACGTTTTGGTTGGTAAAGCATGACCTTAATATACTTCTTTTAAAGTGCGATCAGAGACATCCTTGATTTAACAATTATTGCTAAAACGTTTTTTAAAACGTGCTCACGTAATAACACATTATGTTGCCTAGGGAGATGCAACACTGGCCTTTTTAACCGTTTTGGTTGGTAAAGCATGACCTTAATATACTTCTTTTAAAGTGCGATCAGAGACAACCTTGATTTAACAATCATTGCTAAAACGTTTTTTTAAAACGTGCTCACATAATAACACATTATGTTGCCAAGGAGATATTAAAGATACCAAATGGATAATCAGAATCCGTAAATCGAAGAAGGACAGACAACACAACACAATCCCCAAAAGAAAAAGGACAAAGTGACAAACAACGATCTACAAAACATTACACATAAAACTAAAGACTAAACACCGTGGCCTTTTTGATAGTTCAGGTTCATTGGGTATAGCATTATTATACCTCTCATAAAGTGCGATATTAGACTGAAGACCTTGGAGATGCAACAAATATTCAGAAAAACAATATAACAAGACTTTTATCAAAGTCATCAAGTATAAATCTGTGATAGTATAGTTACTTTGTATCACAATTATTGCTGTTTATTTTCGGTTTTGTGGCTAAACGAAAATGCGGATTTGCATTTTGGTAAATTAACCCCACTGGTATATTTTAATAATTAAATGCACATGACGTCGACACCACATAAGCTTCAGATTAGATACATGACGTCATATGTCCGCCTCCAGTTTCCGGGGTTTTTTTCTCACTACAATTAAGAATTAGAACTGAGTAAAATCTCATTAAATCTAGTCCTTGTGGTAAAGCAGTGTTTTTCTATGAACTCAAGCTGAAGGTATAAATAATATAGATTAGGCACAGCCTACAGGCGAGCATCGCATCTACGCATAGACATGTACATGTATTTTACTAGTCTATGATTATGAGTCCACATTTTTTTCTTATTTTATTTTTTATTTTTGAAACTTCAAGTGACTGTGAAGAGTCAAACGTCTATCATTTAAAAAAGTATCCTTTTCATCCGGGGGTCGTGCACAGGCCCTGTGGGTCGTGTTGCTCGTAAGTGTTTATGTACATGTTTTGCAAAATAAATGATGAAAGTTCATAACTTTAAATTTTGACATAATTATTTGTAAAAATGTGGTTCAAAGTCCATCGAAATGTCAATGATATAAAAAAAAAACAAATAATAGCTTTCATAAAGAAACATATAATCATCCTTTTCACGCACAAATCAATTCATAACTCCGACAGAAAAGGCGTAAAATATCGAATGTCTTACCCCCGCTGATCCACTTCTCTTGTTGTAAACAAACAATTTTGATCGGACCAATCGGCAGTTGATCAAAATGAAACAAGTAAGAGAAACCAGCTACCTCACGATCCTACGACCAACACTGGAATACGCAACAATGGTTTGTGATCCCACCACCTAAACCCTGATACAGACATTAGAAAATGTACAAAGAAGAGCTGCCCGCTTCGTCATAAATGTTTACACCAGCAGAACACAAGGATGCGTGACAAGCATGTTAACATCACTTGAGTGGCAGACTTTAGAACAACGGAGGAGGATCAGCAGACTCGTTATGATGTATAAGATCCAGCATCAACTCTTGGACATCGACCGAGACTTATACCTCATACCTGGTGACAGCAGAACCAGAGGTCAACATAGGTTCTTCCAGGAGAGGTCCAATTATGACACTCTCAGAAACTCCTTCCAAAGAACAGCACGGGAATGGAACCACCTACCAGACACCACAGTTGGGGCCAGCTCCATAGAGGAGTTCAGGGCTAACCTCCAACAACAGGTTAGCCACGCCAACCAGTGTAAATAGTTTTAACTGTCATAGTGAAGTGTTTAGTTGTACATAGTCTTGGGGACATCAGCTGTGTGTGACTGGCATGCCTAGTAGTCCCGCAGAACTTAAAACAGTCGGCGACGACTCATGTTCTACACTGGAAGAAGAAGAAGAAGATACAATGCGGTTGTACGTGTGTGTATGATTTATTGCTTGCGTTTTCAAAATTTCTTACAGAAAGACATTTATATATTAGACAACAGTCTGAGTCAGTGGGTCTTTCATGTCCGAACCTCAACCTGTCCATCCTACATATATTTAAGAGCATGATTTAATGTAGCTGCGGAACCATAGCTCTTTAGATCCTTGTGAAATTTTCTGATAGGGCGGACCCCGAAAAAAACAAAAAGGACCTAAATATCTACGGTTCTGCAGCTAGGGGTTAAATCTCATTAATATAATGCCTACCCATATTTGAATAACAATAAAGTATGGCCGGCATGAATTATTTCGTATCTAATAGGACAAATACGGTAATTTTAAAATTCGAGACGGTTAAGGTGATCAATCTCCTACGGAATTTAAAAAATGGTAAAATTGGGAATTAAGAGATGGATAGCGAAATTGTGGTTGAAACTGTGGCTTAAAATACCGAAAAGAATTTTATTGACAAGGTTCAATATAAATGTTATTACAAATAAACAACTTTAAATGATTAACAACGAAATTACCAGTTGAACGCAGCCAGTCGGATCGGAGATAAAGGGAGATAAATATGGAGACAGTGACGAAAGGTAAACAAAGCCGTGTTTATAAGAGTTTAATTATGATAAGACTTGATTAGGATTTATTTAATTTTAGCTTCATTTATTTCAACAATTTTTAGATAGACAATAATAGAAAATCGCTAACCATGAAGAATTTTCTGAAAATAGTCAGTGTTTATGTAGGTGCTTTTTCTTAGCGCAGCGCGCATGTGTGGCCTATATTTGATTGTTATTCAAATATGCCTTTATTTGTATACCAAATACGGGACGTCATATTAGAATTTGATATTCAAAATCTACGATTATTATACTATATGTATTATTAGGAATATCAGTAATTATGGTGGCACATGCCAGATTTTAGGGGCATTTGAGAGCCCCTGCTAATATATTTCAAACTTTGAAGTCATGTTTAGTCCGAAATATGTTCTTTTTTTGGTAAAAAAAAAAAATGAAAAGGCTGCTGGTAATCGCTCTTATAATTTTTGTCCATGTTCTACTCGTTTACTGCCTATAAAATATAAGTTAACTTAAACCGTTTGTAGTACTAACTCCATAAATGGCCTTATATTGTCGATTTGTAGGCCTATAGCTGCAAACTAGGCGTATCGCAGAAAAATGCAACGTTTTTTGCACGGAAGGGCGCTTGATAGGTAGATTTAGAATTAAAGAGAAAATCATAGATATGCGATAGCAATTACCTTTAACGCTTTCACTGATTTAAAGCAGTTTTCTTTTATATTTTTTTTTCGCTCTTTTCGTCATTGTGTCTTGTAAAACTAGATCATAGCAAACGATATTTTTGCATCACACAAACGACAAGACTTTGAATGTTTTTTTCTGTCTCATGTGTACAAAAATGTATTTAAACGGGTTGCATGGCAACTGAATCAATATTGCTTTTAAAAAAATCATCTTTATATTCCTTTTTTTCTTTGTTTTGAAACCATTAGCGACATGATCATCTTTAGGGGCGAAACAAGAAGGTCTAACGATTGTCCATTTTTTAAATAAATTAATCGTTTCATGTAAAGAAGCTGTACGGTTTCATTTCTACCTTTTTTTTTTTGGGGGGGGGGGGGATTTTTAAACTGGATAGTTATTTCTTATTCAAATTAAAAGGCTGTTTCCTGTACTTCACTCTGTAATGATCATTTATCTAACCTTAAGTATGTATTCTATAGAAATACATCTATTTTGCTAATAGATACAACCTATGTGATACAAGATGTACTTTAGTCGGAACTAGCTTTCGTGACGTCATAGGTTAGGAATGCGAAAAAAAACCTGTGACGTCTTTGTAAACATTGAGAAATCTCCGTCAGGAAAATCGCAACGTACTCAAGATTCATCTTACTAATTTTAAATATTAAAGACATTCTTTTCACATTGCTGGGAACTGCACCGTTCAATACATAAACAATTATTCGGCAACCAACTGTAAATCGCCACCAACTTGAGAAACGCAGGGCAATGATTGTTTACTCTGACAGTGACAGCGATCATCAATGAATGACGTGACGTAACAATACTTGTATGACGTAAACTATAGAAATCGTGTGACGACAGCTTTTTTAGGGGCGAAACAAGAAGGTCTAGCGATTGTCAATTTTTTAAATCAATTAATCGTTTCATGTAAAGAAGCTGTACGGATTCCTATTTTTGTAATTAATAGGCTATTTCCGGTCATTCGCTCCGATTGTCCATTCTATGCTGAAACTTAGAAACCACTTACGGTTGGTATTGTTAGTATATTGATTCATCTCCTTACACACATGTTGCTGTTTAGCTCGCATCTTGGGATCCTCGCTATCAAACTCTACTTTATTAATTAAAACAATGTAAAGGTTGGTGCTTCAAAATTAATTATTTATAGTGCAAAATGCATTAATATTGCATGCATCAAATATTGATCAATGTGAGAATTAAATGAGCATGATGAGTTTTTGCAGATCAATTGAAAATGTGATGCATTTCTATTTACTATGTCAAACCAGTGCATGACATGTAGAACGATTTGTAAGTAAATAGCTCGGGATAACCACATGCAATATTAATTTAATTAAGACGTGTAATGTCATACGTGCAGCTAATATATTAATATACACCAGAACCTCCACAGGGCAAGATCAATTCCATTAAGGTATTGTATGATATAGGAAAATTTGTCTTTAATATGTATATTTTTTTGCGTGTTAATATTAGCTTACAATATTAAAATCATCAAACCATAATATTTGATCGATTGATTGATTGATTGATTGATTGATTGATTGATTGATTGATTGATTGATTGATTGATTGATTGATTGATTGATTGATTGATTGATTGATTGATTGATTGATTGATTGATTGATTGATTGATTGATTGATTGATTGATTGATTGATTGATTGATTGATTGATTGATTGATTGATTGATTGATTGATTGATTGATTGATTGATTGATTGATTGATTGATTGATTGATTGATTGATTGATTGATTGATTGATTCTATATTCAAGCTATATTCATGTCGAGACCAAATTTGCAGACCATACAATATGTAGAGAGAACAGTGGACTGAGATGGCACAGGCGCTGACGTATGGATTGTCATAAGCAATGGATATAAATAAAAGTTGGAAAATACTGAAGGGGCAATCAAAAAAGGACAATCCAGACAAACTGGCAACATGGGGTACACAAGTCGAAGAAAAACAAAACAATACACACAACACAATACAATATGTATTGAACACTACTATATGCCAAACAAACACAAATAAGAAAAAAATAGAACCATTATAAGTTGTCTTGTAACTGTAAGGATCGTGAAAATCTCTAACCACGTGCTACTCATGTATTTGCCTCCTTTAGGACGAGTTGTGTGTTCGATTCCTTCGGCACAACGACGAACGCCCGCACAGAACCTAGACATACTTGAATAACCGGGATTCCCTCGGGAGTGATAAATATTATGAAATTGTGATTACAGTATATCAATGTAAATGTGTAGATAATAGTTTTGCATAGTTTAATGGTTAAAATAATACAACAGATCATAAATTATTTTCACAATCCATACATCAATAAATAAACGTACATCATAATTCAAATATGAAATTTAAAACATTTTAATATTAAAATTTCCATATTTGTATATGAATCAATTAAACGTGTTGTCTCTGAGCGGAATTGAGTCTCGATTTGGTTAAAAAGAATAAATGAAGGTGTCATTATTCTTTAAGGCCAAGTGAACAAATTACAGCTGCATCATGCTGTGAACAAGTTACCTTTGCTTGAATAATGAAAATGCCTCCTTTGTACCAGATCAACCAAGACAGCAGTGGCGTTAAACAACAATTAATCAATCAGTAGAAACAACAGTCCAAAGGGTGTAGACACATCACTTCATCACCGTGACACATTATGTTGACTGTGAGACAACCTGTCTCTGCTATTTGCTCAGCACAGTAGCATTAAATACCAGTTTCATAACCTTTAGTTTGATCCGAATAGAAGCAATGATCATCTGCTAACCATTACATCATAGGTGGAGGGTCAAAATATATACTAGCATACAGTAAGTATATAAAACGTGGGCGCTATGGTGGGCGGTGGTCAAAGATTTTGTTGTCATCAGTAAGATACGTTCGGTGCATGGCATGTTGCTTTAGTAGTTTGTTGCTAGTCAGAAGAGTCTACAAAGACACTTCGACGTACAAGGCGTCTGTCATCCTCCCAATGTAATTATAATATTACATATCCTCCGTTTGTTTATACATTTACACTTCTTTGACGACCACAGTATGCCTCTGGTTGCTATTGTGCTTAATCCTAACGAGTTTGCATATTACTTTCATATCAATAAGTTCGAGAAATCGTTCACGTCGTTTAGGGCAGAAACAAAGGCGACCTAAGTAGCATCCGCTTTTTATGCATTTACACTTCTTTGATGACTATAGTACCCCCTGGTTGTTAAATGTAATTTGTAAACCCTCACTAATTCCTATATTGCGTTCATATGAAGGAAAAAACAGACAGCGCACGGTTTAAAGAGGTGCGTGAATTCCCGGAGATGATTTCTGTTTTATCACACACATCATCAAATAATAAATAAAACTACAAAAATAAAAATACAAATTTCATTTAATACAAAATACCCAAATCACAATATATCATAACACTTCAAAGTCAGTAGGATATTTATATCATTATCTTAACACATATCCCCGGTGAAAGCATCCACAAAGGGAATATATATCATATATTTCTAAGATTATAAATGTGATTGTTCCAGATCATATATAAATAGTTAGGCATAATGGTCATATATTTAATAAATGTTCAACATAAAAGTGTGTAATTGGAGCGACGTTCACAGGTATGTTGGTCATACACTTTACATATGATTTTGTTCTTGATTACTTTTTATTGCGTTTTTCACATGCTTTCTTTTCAAAATATTTCGACATAAGTTGAAAAGCATAGCTTCCATCATCATTTAAATATTCAAGGGTCTGCATCATCATTGATTATTTGTTATACAGTTTAAATGGGGGCGCTATGGTATCTAACGCCACTTTCAACCTTACTTCAGTTATATCGTGGCGTTCAAATTTGTTGGTGGTTGAAATCGGAGTACCCGGAGAAAATAACTGACCTGTCCCAAGTTACTGACAAACTTGATCGCATACTGTTGTATCGAGTACACCCCACCTGGGTGGGATTCAAACTCACAACTTTAGTGGTGATAGGTACTGATTGCACAAGTAGTTGTAAATCCAACTACCATGCGATCATGACCACGACGGCCGCCAGCTTAAATGGAAATGGTTCAAATAAATCATAAAGAAAACATTATTTTGACATGACTTGGTTAACCGTTACGTAATATCTGGGTCACAAATGACCACGCATATCGTCGTAAGCACTTCCCGGTCCTTTCCTTACTCATGACTTATCGCCGGGTATGTAATTAGAGTAACACCATGGGTGTCACTAGTGAAACAGGAATTGCTTACTCTTCACGAGTACCTGAGTTCACCCCTGTTTTTTGTGGGGTTCGTGTTACTCGATCTTTACTTTTCTATGTAGTGTTTTGTAGATCATTGTTTGTTCATTTGTTCTTTTCTTTTGGCCATTGTATTGTCTGTTTTTCTTCCATTTACGGATTTTGATTCAAACTCTTCCTGACGCTATGGTGTGAAATAACGTTATTTGGTTCCTGTCGCTGAGTCTCTGCGGTCGATGTAGATTCGTCGTCCTAACTGGTATCAAATATGATCATACCATGTCGGATGAGAGTAATTGGCATGGCATATGCAATGACATTGTCATTATTGAGAAGGTTCATGGATAATCGTGCGGTGCGAGGAAGTGCATTTTTCTGTTGGAAAACATTCAATTCTGAATGGCCCTGAAATATCGGTGCAACCTGAGGTACCCAAATGAAATCCCCGTTCGTTTAGATAGTCATCACAAAAGTGTTAAGACACTTTGTATCAGAAAGAAAACCTGCCCAAATCATGGCGGTACTCCCATCCCATTGATCGACCGCATTAATGCAACAACGAGCACTGTGCTCCCCAGTAAAATACAAGTGCAACCACGTTCTACGTGATGATTTCAACTTTACGTATAGGAATCCTTTGCTCTGTAACTTTCTTGTTAGCAGCAACCTTCCATCAGGAAATTCTACAGTTAGTAAATTTGAGGATGTTAATATACTGTAAAAATATTTTTTTAAAAAGTCAAAAGTACCTCATTAGCAAACATATGTGACTGCCACTAAACTTGCAGTGGATCAAATGAAAAACGTGGCGAGATGTAACAAGCGGTCTTTATAGTGATCATGTAGAAGGATACACACACCTCTCAAGCATAGGTCAATAAAATGCAACTAGTGAGAACAACCAGCAATCTATTTTTTAACAGCGTATTAAATAAACGTTAGAGAATACCGAAGGGCAAACAAAAATTGATAATCCAGAGAACATAGGGTATACCAGCGAAGAAAAACAAACTTTTTCTTTTTTCAATGCATGCACAATATAACCTATGACAGTCCAATTTTACAGGAAACCCAGATAATCTCAGGAATCTTACATCTAATGAGAAACAAAATAAACATACTTTATGTGCAAATATGGCGAATGATCAAAAGTATATTTTCACGTCCATTATATATTAAAATAAAAACCTACTTCAAAATATAATGATTCCGAACGAAGGAATTAACACAGGTCGTCCTATGGTTGTATTTATGTGTCAACTGGTCGTTTCCAGATTATAATACAAAATCTCCTAGACTAATTTGTGTATATCATATCTTGAAAAATTTGTTAAAATACGTGATATGATTATATTATTTGTAAACAAAATTATTTACGTCAACTCGTTATATTTCTGCCACTTGATGAGTTTATCATAGAGTGATATGAGGTGAAAGGTAGCTTATAGTGCATGCATATCTGGTATATTTTGGGTTTTGAAGAATCTGTACAACATCAGGTATATTTGAGTTTTGAAGGACCTGTATATTACAGGTTCATCTATATGTATCACTTCGTATCAATTTATAAGGTTTGTTTGTCTGTTTGTTTGTTTGTTTGTTTGGTGGTGTTTAACGCCACTTTGAACAATATTTCAGTTATATTATGGCGGTCAGTTCTATAGATGGAGGAAACCGGACGACCCGGAGAAAACTACCAACCTGTCGTAAGTCACTGACAAACTTTATCGCATAATGTTGTACACGTCGCCCTGATCCAGATTCGAACTCACAACATCAGTGGTAATAGACACTGATTACATAGGTAGTTGTAAATCCAACTACCATATGATCACGCCCACGACGGTCCCTGAACTTAGTAGAAAAAGGATATGGGTGAAAATGAACATCAGAGAATATTCAGCTTTACACAAATTAATGTAAAGGAACAATGCTTGTATTAATTTGTCATGATACTCAACGCGTTATATGACTAAAAGTCGTGTTTGTATATATGTATTAACTTTGATATTACTCTTTATAAGACGGTTATTGGCTGGATGGAGAGCTGAACATAATGTTATATTCATAATATCAGGATATACATACGAAACCAGATAGTTCATATCATTGGGTGAAATACCCGTATATTTCACATATGCGCTATATTTATATTTTATAGACCGTTTATTATATCAGATTCTTCTTATACAATCTGGTTTATGCATTATGCTGACTGTTATTCATCCAATAGAATAATTGAGTCTCAACATGTTTTACTTTCATTGTTTAATAAGGTATAAGTCATCAAATATTTCTTAGAGACACAGGTTAAATATCACCAACAGGACAATTTCCTCGGGAAGAAGTGATGTGGGAGAAGAGGAATAACTTTAATTTCTCGTGACAGCACATATCTCAATAAAATGAAAAGCAAAAAATCCTCTACCGTCGGAAAAATTCCAAAATTCCATAGAAAAATCGTAGAAACAGACAAAATCTATACCCCTAGTACACAAATATATGATCGATCTCTTTACATGCTTTATATAGGCATTTTTAAAAAAGAGGCGGGGTCAAACTATCTCTATGTACCTAAACCATCTATTTTAGTAACTATATGATATTATTCCATATAACGTAAATAACAGTTTTTGCTGTTGTATCAGGATTAATTCATTAGGTGAATGTCACATGATTACTACTTGACGACTTTCGTATAAAGTTGATTTATCGATATTTTCGTCTCTCCTCGTATTGGAGAAAACGTAAATGAATATTTGAATAATGCTGTTTACTTGGTATTTATTCCCCTCTGGTTGTTGGGGAACACGTAGATGATGAGGAAAAACAACACCTTTTCCCATGATATCGAGTAATATTAGTTTCTTCTGGTCAAACAAAATCACCATTAATTAGTCATTGGTCACATGCATTCAATCTTTTATGGTCAGAATTACATTACTATATTTTGAAAAAGAGTTAAATTTTGAAAAACAAATGCAACTTAAGTTCTTGGAACAAACAACAACTAAAATCTTAAAATAAAAATGTGAAGTTAAAAGACATTGTTAATCATTCGAATTTGAATATTTTACTTCTGTATTCGGTGGGAAATCACTTAAATTGTTATACAATAGACAAGTAGGAACAAACGTTCGGGAAACCAAAGGGGCAATTAAGAATGGGCAATCTAGAGAAAACAGAAGGGACAATTAAGAATGGGCAATCCAGAGAAAACAAAAGGGGCAATTAAGAATGAGCAATCCAGAGAAAACAGAAGGGACAATTAAGAATGGGCAATCCAGAGAAAACAGAAGGGGCAATTAAGAATGGGCAATCTAGAGAAAACAGAAGGGACAATTAAGAATGGGCAATCCAGAGAAAACAAAAGGGGCAATTAAGAATGAGCAATCCAGAGAAAACAGAAGGGACAATTAAGAATGGGCAATCCAGAGAAAACAGAAGGGGCAATTAAGAATGGGCAATCCAGAGAAAACAGAAGAGGCGACGAAGAATGGGTATTCTAGAGAAAACAGAAGAGGCGATTAAGAATGGGTAATCTAGAGACATTATGCAATCACTGTGCGCAAGACGCAGAACGAAGACAAACAAACCAAAAAACAATTTCACAGCAAAGAAAACTGAAAAGCTGAGCAACACAGATGCACCAAAAGACCGAGGTGTAACGGAGTGCTCGCGAAGAGTAAGAGTAAGTGGTTATTTTTTCTCGCCGTATTACTCCTATAGTCTAGTCTAGTAAAAGTCTCGTTGGTGATAGAGGACAGAACAACATCTGCATGAAAGGGAAAAGGTCCATTGCCATTTGAGGAATATTTTATTATACTAGATATTTAGTAGTGCAGCTTTTAGCACCATAGTGGGTTAGTACACACTATGCAATAATAATACATTTCGTTTAGGACATATTAGTCGCCCTCAAACCACGTGGACTTTGTTCTTTGTAGATCTTAAGATCAGGTGTTGCTATCACACTTAGTTATAGTCCGAGATTCGTCCCACGGCTCTAGCAAAAAATAATAATGCCGTAGGACGGCAGAGGAATCTCGGACTAACTTAGTTATATTAAGATATGTCTTTACCAGAGTTGAACCAGTCTGTTTATTAGTTTATATCTTGAAAAGTAATAATTCTTTTTTATATGCTTAGGCGCTGACATGGTTTATTAGACATAATTTTATCAAAATTCACAGTTCTTAAATCATTCAATTATTATTGAAACTAAGGTTCTCCTCCCTCAGGCATTGGTGACCTTAACCGATGTTGGCTACTCTGTTTAGGTTCTTCGGTTTTCTTGTTCTAAAAAAACTTTTTAATTATTTAGCTTTCAAATATTTTGTCTTTGAGGGAAGTTTGAGCGTACCTGATGAGAAGGTTATTCCAGAAACGCGTCGCGCACTAAATTTGATATCTACATTTTTATTCTAGAAATCGAATCTGTCTCCATTCCAAATTCTTTTAAGTTTCAATAAAATATTTTTGTTTTGGTATTTACATTGTGTGATTAATTTCAACAATCCCATGGTTCATCAATATTGTACGTGCATTTAACCTTTTGTTGACCTTTCACCTCCAGATTGATCAATAATTCTGTAGATTTACCACCAATATATAATTCGTAATTTATAGTCAGTTAATTTGAATGCAATGGATGTGATGTTCATGTTAATGTCTGATAGATATTATTTTATTGTTATTTATTTAATAGAATGTTTTTCTCTATGCAATGATTAGTGATCGATAAAAAGATTTTAGGACAGTATTCGTCTTTAGATAGTTATTTCTGATATATTTGTTTATTATACGAACAGCAGGATTGTATTCTGTAACTGATACTAAAGGATTCTCATCTTTTGACCGTTGTTTGTGAAGAAAGTCAATGGAGTTCGTTTCAACAAGTCTCTGTCGTTTGATCGATCTTAGCTCTAGGCAATCTGTATTTGAGCTTGACATCTAGTAATTCTATGTGAATTAGGGCTGTGGTGTTTAACGCCACTCTCAACAAAATAAGCAATTTTTCAGTTATATCGTGGCGCCCAGTTTTATTGGTGGAGGAAACAGGAGTACCAGAAGCAAACCACCGACCAGTCGCAAGTTACTAAAAGCTTTATCACATTATGTTGTATCGAGTATACCTCGCCATGAGCGTGATTCGAACTCACAACTTAAATGGTGATATGCACTGATTGCATAGGTTGTAATTGTAATGATCTTTATATGGGATTCCCCATTTGTCACATTTATTATGAAGACGCTTACTAAATGAAATGCCTCTGAAATGAAACAAAAATATAATTTACTCAATTATATTTGTATTGAGTACAATCATGAATACAAAGTTTAAACAGTGATGGTCAACAATTCCATTGATATATACAAAACAAACAATTACCTCTCACATTAACTCAATTAGGACAAAAAAGAAACATGAGGTCGGAAATCCAGGTCATGGCGTGAGATAGGCACAAATATGTGGCGGGTTAATTTGTTTTTCATTTAACATTTAGTTGTGCTTATGCAATATTGCGCTAGTGTTAAAGAAATGAAGATTTCATGAAGCTTTATCATCGTGGAATGTCTCTTAACAGGTATTTTGAAGTTGCTTTGTAATTCTGTATCACGATGCAGATGTGTTAAACAAAATATGATACCCCGAAGTTTTATCGTCGTGAAATGTCTCTCAACACTTCATTGTTCTTTAGTACATATAATATCACAGTGGTATAACGAAGGTAAATATGTCATGACTCTTTGTCATCGTGGAATATCTATTATCACAGTGGTATAAAGAAGGTAAAGATGTCATGACTCTTTGTCATCGTGGAATATATAACGTCACAGCATTGTGTTGTTGTTTAATAATCGTGTATAATGTCGCAGTGGTGTCAATCTGTTGGTGATTTCCCGAATCTTTATTGTCGTGTAATGTCTCTCCTCGGCGCAGCATTTTCTTGTTGTTTGTGTTATAACATACTGTATAATGTCTGGACACAGTAGTGTTATGAAGATGGGGATTTGTGAAGTTTATCTTCGTGGAATAATTTGTTTGTGAATTCATTTAAATTTATTCCTTTAACTTAGTAGTAACTTATCTTCTGATAATGTTTTCACATAAGATTGATTGACTAGAATTGGCAATCACATTTAAGGTCATCTTGTTTTTAATGTTTTTATTTTGTATTTACTAATGATATATAATATAGCCAGTGGGCGGGGAATACGGAATATCAAACGATCAATAAATATAATTAGAATAGTTTGTCCTTGTATTCATTTGATATGTCTGTATGTTCGGCTGTTGACCTATGACCTCGTCGGATTGATTGATTGATATACCAATAACAGTCAAGGATAATTAAATGTTTATGAATGTTGCTATCAAGACAAGGTCTCGACAACCGATGCAAGCATATCATGTAGATATTGTACAGTGTCTATAACCGCCTCTAGAGAGAGCTAGGTAAATATATAAAACTAATATTATAAGTTTTATATTTATTGAGCTTACGTGTTACTGTTCTTAAATTGTTTTCATTATTCGGTTTAAATGTTTACTTTTGAAACGCTGATTTTTGTTTCAGAATTAAATAGATTTTTCAGTAGAATTTGGGTTTGGTTTGAAAATAGATTTAAAAAAAAAAAAAAAAAAATTAATTATGGCACTGTTTATATAGCCAATGAAGGACGTCATACCTCATATTATAATAATATATGACATTAAAGAAAAATTATGTGAAAACAAGGAGACAAGGCCTAAATACACGCGAAGCTCATGCAAAAATAAAATAGCGCTTTTAATTACTGGTCTTTTGTGTTGCCACCTCTAGCTTAGAAAAGATTTGAAATATTGTTCTAATATTTTGCAATATTAAGAGAGATGCACTTCATTTTCCACTCAAAAATCATTTTGTGCAGTCGTCACCTGTCGTTAATCTGCAAGACCTCATACCATTATTGCTAAAGATAACCAACACTGTTAGCACGGTCCCTTTTCATAAGATAAGTTTGAAGATACCAGAGAGGTAATCAGAAGCCGTAATTTGAAGGACTGACAACACACTGGTCAAAGGAAAAAGAACAAAAGGAAAAACAATGATCTACAAAACACTACACATAAAAATTAAGATTGAGCAACACGAACCCTACAAAAAGTACCCTGGAAGGGCAAGCAGGTCGTGCTCCACTTGTAGCACCCGTCGTGTTCATGGTATGTACTTTATATTTTCCATTCTTTTAATGGTGTATGTAGGTTGCTTTATGGCAGTAAAATGAACCTTTAATTCGCATATATTTTGATATTTAACAACAGTCTGTTTCTGCTACGACGTCAATTTCTCAAACTTTAATTCAGAGATTATGTTATTGCTGTATTATATTAAAATATTTAGAAAGTGAAGAAGAGAAATAAAAATCCAAACCATTTTACATTCATAATGAGTATTTGTGTAAAGGCTATTTTCATTATGTTCAAGCTGTACTTTTTAGATTACAACTTAATTTTAAAAAGGCGAAACTGTTCTAATATATTGTTATTAGGCTGAGTAAGTAAACATGTCTTAGTTTTTTCAAGACAAATATATAAGATTATTTTGAGTCATTTCTTTGAATTTAAAGATTATTTTAAGATATCCCAACGTTGTTCGTAAGAATTGCAGCATAAAATGTTGATCTGAAATATCTAAACCTTTTCCAAAGACAGAAATATTTATGATTTTACGAAAATTTCTTTCGCAAAAGCTCCCTGTTTTCGATCCACTCCGACATTCAATATGGCCGCTGCTGAGACTGATAGCTCGTGACTGAATGGAATACAATATATATATATATATATATATATATAATCCTCTATCAAATAGAGTAAATGTAATATATTCATTTCTTTTATACTTCATAGAAAGTGACCGGTTCAAATGAACCATTGTCATTTTAATCATGCTCGTGTCGAATTATTATAATTACTTCTTTGGTTTTGTTCATTCTAACAAGAATCCGAATATCGAAAACCTGAAGAGATCCGAAATACAAACAAAACATTCACTTCAATTCTAATGAAATATGACAAGGTGCCTGGATTATTTCCCTTTAAATGGTAAAAAATAATTATTGACGCCTTAAGTTATCATCTGCCTCATAAAGGAAGAGCCTTCTGAAATTCAATACTTAATTAACAAACAATTATGCAATAAAACACAAACAAAACATTCAAACGTGATATTGTATGTGAATTTAGTATGATCTGTAAAAAATAAAGAATCAATAAATGACTTCAAATATTTTTGAGTTATTTCCCTTTGAACAAAAAATATGGAGATTGTCAGATTTTATAAAAATAAAGAACGCGTTAAATCTTCGGCTTTAACAGAAATATAAAATTCAAATCCATATATTATTAATTGTGTTGCTAGTGGCCGTCTGTGTCCTTATGTACGTAATTTCCCATTGTGTAGAGTAGAGTTGACACTGTACTGGTACATATTACAATACCAATTAATAACATTTGTTAAATAAATGTTATACTAAAATTAAATAAAACTAGACATTGGTCACCATATCTGATTATGAGTATTCTACCTAGGCCCTCTCGTTTACTTGCTCCCAAAGATTTTTAGATTATTTAGTTTTTCCAATTTTTTGATTACGAGCGTCCTTGATGGAGGTTATTCCGTTTTTATACATTTAAAGTCTTGATATATTTCTAATGTTAAGCCTTCCGTATCAGTACTTAAGCTTTTGATGGGAAAGACCGATGATTTTAAAAAAAAAATAATAATAATAAAAATAAAAAAAAGCTGCATGGGAAACACCAAATACCAATGTTATAGTCTTCTGGTTCGACCAGCTCGAGGAAAGAGAACACTATGTTCTGACATCGAGGCTAACACGCTAATCGTTTCTCCAATGAGGCGTTCCTACAGGAAAAAAAGATAGTACAACTTTATGGGTATGGCTGGACATGTTTTCTTTGTAACATCTACCAACGATCACTCTGAATAAGCTGATATATTGTGATTGGACATTTTCTAAAAACCGGAAAATAATTTACGTCTCAACTGAAGGAAGTTTGTATTTTGTCCTTCGATGCAAACATTGGATGAAATTATAAAAGTGTGGTAATCATCAAGCCGGGGAGTCCTTTTTATTTTCTCTATGTTCCAATATGGGTTATTATGGTCATGGTAAAGATCTCATTTGGCCAACATATCTTCCGGTGAAAATGCTTACGATCACATTTACAAACATTTATCTATAAAGGATAGCAATCCCGTAAATTGTACAACATTGCAGTATGGTGTCAATAAAGAATATCTCCTGAACATTAAAACATTTTTGATATTTTGCTAAAAATAGTTCCACCCCGTGTTGTGCGGTTACTATTATTGTGATCCATAAATAAGCGTTAGAGAAAACCGAAGAGGCAGTCAAGAATGGACAATGGAGAGAAACTTGTTAACATTAGGTACAAAGGACGCCGGACGAAGACAAAGAAACACAAAAACATAGCACAACACATAAAGCTAAAACGATGAGCAGCACGGACGTTACAAAACACCGAGGATGAATCCAGGTGCTCTCGAAGGGTAAGCAGTTCCTTATATGACACCCATATATCGTCCAACAGAAGGGTGCCTTTTTTTTTCTTTTTTTCTTTTTTTTTACTTTTTTTTCTTTTTTTCTTTTTTTTTTTGTATGACCTTTTCCAACTCTGTTTTATTATTTTTTTTTTTTATTATTATTTTATAATTCAATACTGTTGCTTTGTCTGTCTGGGATGTGATATTTCTGATATTTCAACTGTTCTCCCTCTAATCAGTATTTTACATTTTTCTTATTTGGTCAAATTTTACAAATTCTTTATAGAATAATTGTAATCAATCTAAGGTTTCATATTTTTTTCCTGTTTCCATTAATTTAGGTAATAAATACGAAAATATCTAACTTAGTGCGGAAGACGCGTTTCTGTAATAACCTTCATGGTCAGTTTATCACATCGAAAGATTGGAAAGCCAAATAATGAAATACGTATCTTCGGACCAAGACAACCAAAGGGCCTAAAAAGTAAATGCTAGAGAAAACCGAAAGGGACATTCCAGAGACATAGGCAAGAAGAATTTGAAGATACCATAGGGGCAATCAGAATCCGTATATCGAGAAAGAACAGTCAACACAATGTCCAAAAGAAAAAGTACAAAAGGACAAACAACGATCAACAAAACATACATATAAAACTAAATATCGAGTAACACGAACCCCACTAAAATCCGGGGGTGAACTCAGGTGCTCCGGAAGGGAAAGCAGTTCCTGCTCCACTGGTGACACCCGTCGTGTTAATCTAGTTACAAACCCGGTGATAAAGTCATGAACGAGGAAAGGACCGGGAAGTGTTTACGACAAGTGGAACATATCCGTGGTCATTTGTGACACAGATATTCCATAACGGTCAACCCCGTTGTGGTGGCGACCGTAAAACTTTCAACATTAGGCACAAGACACAGAACAAAGACAAACAAGTAAAAATTACAACAGAGAAAAGTAAAATGGTTAGCAACACTGACCCACCAAAATCACGGCGGTGAGCCCAGATTTTCGCGAACGATAACCAGTTCCCTCTTCATATAAGACATCCGCCGCTTTATTCATAGAGTCAAATCTGGTAAAAGTCTTGTGGATGATAGAGAAAAGGAAACAATCTACAGAAAGGAAAAAGATCCATTGCAATTTCAGAAATGGATATTTCGTAACAGTCAACTAGTTCATAATGACGACGGTAGAATGTTAGTAGCGATGACTTCAACATAGTAACAACGTACCCTTGTTTGTGTAGCTTTCCTATATATGCCAGAGGTAGATTGATCTTAGTCTTAATAATAGCTACATTATTTAGGAACTGTAAACTTAGTCTATTATCAGAGGCGGATTTAGAGGGGACGTGCGGGGAATGCGGGGCGTGCGCCCCCCCCCCCCCCCCCCTAAAATTCGCAAAGCATATGTTATACAACGTTAATTAAGCAGTTCAACACACAACTTTTCATGAATGGTTAACTCGTGACCTGTAGTAAAATATTCCTACACATTGTTGGGTGTGTTCGTTGATTCATATATGGATTCGCCGACAATTTCCGCTTTTGTTTGTCTATAAACAAGAACGGTCGAATCATATGTTTTCAATGAATGAATCAGACGACGAAAAGAAAAGCTCTATCCGGACGGGCAGTATTAACTAGAACCACCCGAAAGGACAAGCACCGAAAGTACAGACCAATTAGTGAAATGAGGAATGCGTTAAAACTAAACCAATAGTTCTTTGAAGGGTTAAAATATCGTGATCAATCAGTCATGAGTTGAACAATTCGCATCACGGTTGTTCAAAAAAAGTTTTACTTTAGGTTCTTATAATCTGACAATAACATACTGTTAACAATTATCCGACAAAATCAAGACTCAAAATCAAGTTGTTTTGGTCTGATAAAAATGGTGTGGTTGGTTCAAAATTGTCGTTCAAATAAATGTCTGTAATTCCTAAAATCCCCAGAGCTTCAGGGGGGCTTTGCCCCCTGGTCCCCCTACCAGGGTTCTGCCCTGGACCAGCTGGGGACCTTAAGCGGTCCCCAGACCCCTCGCCTACTCACACACGCCCCCCCCCCCCCCCTAACCACAAATCCTGGATCCGCCCCTGATTATTTATCTAAAACTCATATCAGTGTCCAAACACTGCCTATTTGGTGATTTATATTTATATTAACTAATGGTCTATTTGTATGTGATATAATTGTGGTATTTTGAAATCTCTAACCTGTCATTTCAATAATATACAAGTAACTTTGTTGATTGTTCTCATATGGTTACCTGCATAGTACGAGAATATATTGCAGACATGATAGCTGTTTTTCGATCTACATGCATGGCAAGCCTACTAAATGCGTGAATTATTTTGTTTATCAACTTCACCATTCATATTACCTTGATTTTGTTATAGCCATTTACGAGACGAAAATACTCCTTGAATCATACTGCTCTATGGTTTATTAATGCTTATACAGTACTTTCTTTCTTGTTCCAATTTTCAAGAACATTATTGTTTGTTATGTTCCAGCTGTAACGTAGTGGTCAGTTTTATTGGTGGAGGAAACCGGAGTACTCAGAGAAAACCACCGACCTGCGGCACGTTACTGACAAATTTTATCACATATATTTTTTTTATCGAGTACACACAATAATCTAGGTAAAAAGAAAAAAGAGCCACACAACAGTCATGTATATGTGTGTTAAATGAGGAATCTAGTATGCCTCTTTTTCTGCGATTTTCCTATTAGATTTTGGAAATATTCTGATGAAGTGGCACTTTTATTTTTGATATTATTACAAGTCTTAACTACAGTATCATTTTATGTCATAAATATACAGTTTATTTTAAACCTTTGACCTAAGGTTCTACTTAAGGGATACAAAAATCCCCAAAGTTGAGTGATAAAATCGACATTGGACATCTGTCTGTATTGTCTACTGCATAAAGTGCAATTGTTTGTCCATATTAAAAGTCATATCAGTTCATCATATCGTTCTAAGGAAGTTAATTTCTTCTTGACCAGCTGAGAATCCGGATGATAAGCAAATTTTCGCTGCTGGAAGCCATACTGAAATTCATTGTCCTTTTCATTTTGAAGTCCTTTTAACCTTTATTTGTTGTTGAAGTTCTATACTCCCTCGTAAGTTAGCTTGTATCGTTTGACCTACCCCGAGGTCATCGTCAACCCTGATATTAACACTAATAATGAACAAAAATACAAATTATTTCAAAACACTTCATTTTTTAATCACATATATCGAACACAAAAAAATAACCTTTGAATCTACCCTCTGTTATTAACCATGTATAAAATGAATATCACCGGGGGTTTGTACAAATATTAAAGGCAAGTATTTAACCATGAAATTAGTCTACGCAGTGATATTAAACCTCGCTCCATAAAAAGTTATTCAAACGTTTAAGCTCATGCATATACATGTGTATTCACAATATCCAGACATTAAGAAACGTTTAAAATAAAAACGTAGATATCAAATTTAATGCGCATGACGCGCTTCTGGAATAACCTTCATCAGGTACTCTTAATAAAAGGCTAACACGGAGGTCTATGGAAAGAAAAATGTATTATTATTATTTGTTTAATGTAAACAATAAAACGATGTGTTTATAGATTTCAGTTATGCAGAGAATAACACAAGTTATATATACATGTTTCAAAGGAGCAGTCGATGTAATATACCCAAATGTCTTTATATTGGACACTGTGTATTTATTCAATGATATTTATTTTTGTCCTATAAAATGTAACGTTAGAATATAAAAACTAAAGGCAATCGCCCTCAGACAAGGGTAACCGTAGTTGATATTTGACTATCCTGTTTAGGTTCTTCGGTTTTCTTGCTCCTAGAGACGTGTATAACCTATTTGACTGTCCAATCTTTTGTCTGTGAGCATACCTGGTGGTTATTCCAAACACTTCATGCGCACTAAATCAGTTATTTATGACTGTATTACTCTCACTGGGTAGATAATTTGGCTTGTGGACTATGAGTTCCCGGGGGTATTATCCACCGAGTAGTCAGTGCTTCGACACTGATATTGTTCGTTAAATATATTAGAGGTTAAAATTTGCAGTTCCTATATAATGTGAAATATTAAAACTAAGAACAGCCTCCACAAAGGGCCTAAACAGGATAACCAATATAACCTCAAAAATAACACATTTCTCTGACGTCACGCTGGATCCAGCATCAAAAGGAAATGTTGTCGGATTAATTAGACCAATGACAACAGCTTTTTGAATATTATCGATATCAATATTATCATACAAGTCCGTAGGGTACTTTGGTCTGGTTTTTATCATACAGGTTCGTTGTTAGAATAGTATAAAAATGAGTTTTATTTTATCAGATGGTTGAAAAATTTCCGCCATTATAAAGTTTTCGATAAAAAAAATACCCGGATGTATGACGTGCGTTGTCCACCATGTTATTTTCAATAAGAAATATAACTTATAAACCATGTTAGTGCTGAAGCATTGACTACTTGGTGGATAATGCCTGCGGGGATTAATGTTCCACCATGACAGGTATCGATCCAATGATAGTAATAAAAACGTAGACATTCAGTTTGGTGCTCACGATGCGTTCTTAAGAGTTGCACCAATTGAATAAGTGTTCTACACTGTTATTTCGCAAAATAAATGCGCAGCCTGTATTATATTATTGATATCTATATTCAAATTACATTGCCTTCGAAAGTAATACTTATACTGGAGAGTTGTGATATCAGGGTATGTTTATTAATATATTTCAAACGAAGTTGTTATAGATCAAATATGCCCTATTCAAATAATGAATATATATGTTTTCTTAATATATATATATATATATTTGTAGCTCATCGTTGTTTTATCTTTGTAGTTCATAGCGAGGTGTACTCGATACAACATTATATGATAAATATTTGTCAATGACTTTCAGCAGGTCGGTGGTTTTCTCCGGGTACTCCGGTTTCCTCCACCAATAAAATTGACCGACACGATATATCTGATATATTGTTGAACGTGACGTTAAACACCAATAACCCTAACCCGTAATTATCAGTGATAATAACACAAATACCCACAATGTTTTACGTTCAAGTGTTTTACATGTGGACGATTGAAAATGTAAGAATTTTTTCGGTTGGACATTAAGTTCTTTCCCAGTGTTTCTAACATATCACTTTCAAGTACATTCTTTGTTATTTGTAATCAACTAAACAACATTGCAATACATTGTCTTTGAGTCAAACTTGGGTTTGAGAAACGTTACATAATTATGTTATTGCAGTTTTTAAACAGGATAGTTCAAATACGTTACTTGAACAAAATTTGAGGAGAAAAAAGAAAAGATTTATATGAGGAAATATCCCTCTTTTCCTCATTCATGTCTTATCACCGAGTTTGTAACAAGAATAATTCGACAGTGTGCTTACCTTCCGGGGCACCTGAGTTGACCCCCGGTTTTTAGTTTTAGTCTTTAGTTTTATGCGCAATGTTTTGTAGATCGTTGTTTGTCCTTTTGTCCTTTTTCATTTGGCCATTGTTCTTCTTCGATATACGAATTCTGATTACCCCTTTGGTATCTTCAAACTCTTCTTAAAATAAGTTTATAAATTTCTTTAATAATAGCGATTGTTCTAAGCTTCAGATACATTTTTATTTATTTCAATAGTTTTTCAAACTAACAAATATTTTATATCTTTGATATTTAACCTTTTACTTGGAATTATTCTTTCAATTTTATTTTCATTTCAGACTTCGACATCTGATGTCATTGGTTGATTACAATCACTGTTATTAACATTACACATTTTTGTTCTGTTTCGTAAATTGACAATATTGCGCGCACGTGTTAGGCGATATCTGTTTCTAATACGGAGATGATATAAATCATATTAATTGTTTATTTGGAGTGAAATCGGTATGGGTCATTAGAATGTAACAAAACAGGGTGACATTAAAGTGCTTAATATCTATCTACCATCTACGCATGACTAGACTTATTATTATTTAACATTTTATAATAGATTATTGATGATGAGACCATTGCCTTTGTCTGTCTTATAGTTTAACAGTTAAGTTTAGTGTTATGTGAATCATATTATATGGTTCAAGTCGTGTACAGTAATTCTCCTTTTGATGTGAAATGACCATATAAAATAATTCATAAATGACGATTTAATATCTACGTAAATTTTATAGTACAACGATTATTTTATAATAATTAATTATATAATATTTAACTACACTGCTGCATTCATTTTTGTACGCCTTGTTGTTTTGGGTTTTTTTTTTTTTTTTTTCCCCCATTTTTTTTCGTTTTTTTTTTTACCAACTACAGAAAATATTGTTACAGTTTGCGTTAAATACAATATTAATCAATCATACTTCAGAATGAGAAATAGCTTCAAGTTACAGCGAACACATTAATTAAATCATAATATAGTTTGTTTTTTCTTTATAATATTTACTTCATTTTTAAAAGTGTTTTTTTTTAAGTGCAGCTCTATAGGAAACAACATAAAAATCCACATAAAACAATAAACACTTACATGGGTCCATGTTACTCATCTATTTAGTTGTGTGTGTCTGTGTTTTTTTTTTTTTTCTCATATATATTCGCTCTGTGTCTTGTTCCCAATGTTTACTGTGTCTGGATTGTCCACACTTGATTGCCCCTTCAGTTATTTTAATTTATTTATTCATTATAGATTTATGCATGATCACATCACAAGAGGGAGCATTTGGGCCCATAAAACAAGCTTAACCCCGCCACTTTTTATTGAAGTGTCTATGATAAACCAGGTAAGTGAGCGGTCGTGTTCTGACATGGTAGTAATTCTTTTTCATTTTATTTGATTGGTTTTTGGTTTGATTTTCGGTGTTTAACGCCACTTTCAGCAATATTTCTAGCAATATTTCAGCTATATCATGGCGACCAGTTTTAGTGGTGGAGGAAGCCGGAGTACCCGGAGAGAACCACCGACCTTGGGCAAGCAACTGGTAAACTTTATCACTTGCGAGTCGAGTGCACCTTTTTGTAATTTACAAAACTGGGCGCGAACCCACGCCGTATTGGTGATAGGTTTGTATGAGTCCCTCATTTTATTTGAAGTAATAATATAAAAATTGAACTCTAGCTTGTTGTTGCTATTTTCCTTTTTTCTTGTCCAATGAGCAGTATTTCCGTCGTATCCATGACAACTATGATACTTGCAGTGACATATGGATTTCGTACTTTTGTAGCAACATGGTATAATGAAAAAGTATTATGTTTTAAAGGCCACAGATGACAAATGTACTATAACACAACACTACATATACAATAACAGCCTTTCTATACAGAATACTAGAGACTGCTAAGAAATACGACAACATATTGAAAATTGATATGCCATTATAATGAGATTATTTACATTATATGACATGGCTACGTTTTTTTAGAAGTTGAAAAACAAAACAATTTTTATCATTATTTACATCTGAAAATTAAAAAATAAAATCTGAATGCCATCCAAATGACTAAAATATGCAATAAATCTTTCAGCAATATAATTGTTTTTCTAAAGTCTTTATATTGGGGGCATTTTAGTAAAGCTTGATCCTCATCCTCAGTGCAATTAAAGCAACCACTAAATACCCTGTTAGACACCTATCATCTTGCCCTGTTTCAATTCGCAAAGAGGGGTATTCCGCACCTTAGTTTGGCAAAATCACTTCTGTGATTGAAGGACAGAGGTATTTGTCAATACTGTTCAGTTTCATGTTTGTGTAAACAATCTATACGTTCTGTTTGCTGACACCTTTTCGTAACGTTCAACAGGCCACTCATAACGAGGCTAACGGCCATTAGTAACCATTCGTAATGTTGTTACAGGTCATTAATGGGCATTCCTATGACGTTGTATAATGTCACTAATGACCATTCGTAAGGCCAAAACAGGCCAATAATTACCATTCGTAACATTGTAACAGACCAATAATTACCATTCGTAACTTTGTAATATGCCAATAATGACCATTCGTAACTTTGTAACAGGCCAATAATAACCATTTGTAACATTGTACCAGGTTACTAATGTCCATTTGTAACATTGTAACAGGCCAATAATGACCATTCGTAACTTTGTAACAGGCCAATGATGACCATTCGTAGCTTTGTAACAGGGAATAATGACCATTCGTAACTTTGTAACAGGCCAATGATGACCATTCGTAACTTTGTAACAAGCCAATGGTGACCATTCGTAACTTTGTAACAGGCCAATGATGACCATTTGTAACTCTGTTACATGCCAGTAATTGCCATTCGTAACGTATTAACATACATCTAATGACAACTTGTAACGTTGTAACTGGCATCTAATCATCAATCGTAAACGTTCAGTTATTCGCTAAGAGTTGCTATGCGACAGGATGATTTTTACCTTCCAAATATAGGGCGCACATCACGTGGCGTTTGGTGATATATTTGCATTTGATACATTCAGCAAAACTACTGTAACCTTCAGGATGAGGGGTCATACCCTGTGTGCTTGAGAGGGCGTGTCTGGTTACTAGAGCCTTTGGTTGGTCACAAATAAATCTTCTGCAATTATGAGATTTCATTTCGAAAATGATCATCTTGCCTTTTTTTTCATTTTGGACATCAATAATCTCAACATAAGTCGAAGTGTATATATATATATCTGTTGTAATATAAAGTAATTCTTTTCAATGTATGAAAGTATTGGATGGCTGTCATTTTCAGGGAAAAAAGGGTAGCGGTTCAATTTAAAATTCGCAATAATTATAATCAACAAAAATATATTTTTTTAAATAATAAATAATTCGACTGTTACTATACTTGTATTAGTTTATCCTTTTAGATGGTGAGGCTAATTGTGCTCTCTGTGTATTCACAAACATAAACAATTATTTACGTTTTTCTTAAGATAAAATACAAAATATTTATTGAGAATTATCATTTATAGCACATAAATTAAAAATATAATAAAACTGTATTCACACAACAACGTTCGATCATGTAGAGAATTAAAATTAATTCTATTTCCCCACAGTGTGGTATTATTTTTTTTTCATTTCATTTCATTGAATATTTCAATTTAGAATTTTTAGGCAAAATGGCATCCATATATCCTAATCATAATGATATAAATACACACACATAATTTAATATTTCATGTCGTCTGTATCTAGAGTATATGATATCGTTTTGCAAAAACCAGAATTTAAGTTCAGGGGGGAAATATTTCGGAAAAAATGTCATTTATTAATCAAATTTCATAGAATATTATCTGCGTTATAATTGATTAAGATATATACTTGGATGGGAAAAAAACCACATACACCTGACAATATTCAATATTTGAACGAATTTCTCGTTTGTTGAGGAAGTAAAAGTTTATTTGAACAAAATTTTATGGTTTTTTTTCTTGCAATAATTTGTCTTCAACCTAATTTAAACAACACTAATTGCACTAACATGTAAATTAATCCCCTTTTTTTTTTAAGAAAACGCTTCCTAGAATTTATTATCTTTTGACATATCAATACGACCTTATGCGCCATTACATTCAAAACAATGAGAGTAATATCTTTATATTTTTGTCATCATCTTCCTATTCAAAATGATTATCGCCTTTAAATCAACCAGTATTTCATTCTAAACATGGTCAGAAATTATATTAAACGAATATTTTTCTTCAATGATCTTATTCTATTCAAATAATGGCCAACGCGCGTGCTAGTCGCGTGCAAGACAATAGCAGACTGACATTTTCTCCCAATTTGATCATTGACGAATCTGATTGGTTCAAGTGACCGCGAGGACAGAAAATACATGATATTACAATATTGATACGCTCATAGTGTAAATGATCATTAAGAAACGATCATAAACCACCCAGGCGTGTAATGAATATTTAAAGCATGATTATGGATGATAGTATTTGCGTATGAAAGGACTAAGAACACTTCCTTATTGCTGATTGATTGAAAGTTTCTTAAGCTGCATTGACCACGTGGAGGGGGAACAATAGAACTTCATCCCTATAAATATCTTACTATGCAGTTTTATTTCTTCACTTAAATAAATCGACCGTACCCGTTTAATATTTTTCACATCATTTCCTACTAAATGAGAAAAGATAGGGATCGGAAAATTAATTCTTAATGACGAAAATGTCTCGATCATTTTATGTCGATTCTTTAATAATGAAAAGACCAGTTACTCAGAGTTTAAGTACTGCTAATGCTGTGACTTTATCGAATGCCTTCAGACAGTCAATACCTACGTCCCATATTTTGACGCCACATCCATTACCGTCATATCCTCGACATTCGGCAGATATGATGAGTCTGTGCTGTCCTCTGTGTATCCATACACCTACACCGTTAATACCGGAACATAGTGCATCGATTCCATCCAGTACACCAACCAGCTTTATCAGTACAACTGTGAATAGTCTACATAAAAGAGAATTCGACTTACAGAAACAAAAAACTTTAGAACACAGAAAAATAATACAACACCCAGAAAAGGATAAATCCAGTAATGAACTACAAAAGAAATCTCTGTCAGTATTGGGTAAGTCTTGTTTTATTACTAATGAACTACAAAAGAAATCTCTATCAGTATTGGGTAAGTCTTGTTTTATTACCAAATTATTTTTTTTTTAATTTAAAAAATCATAAATATATAATTTAGTGTGTACGGCACGCTTCTGGAAATGTGGAGATTTTGTTAACAATTTTACAAATTATTTGGAGAGTGTATAATGATAGTAATATTCGTTCATAATAGATCTCCTCTTTCTAATTTAATCCCACCACTTTTATGGACTTCCTGTACCAAATTAGAAAATTTGCAGTCATGTACATGTATATGTGTGTTATGGGTACATGTACATGTACATGTATATGTGTGCTATGGGTACCGTATTTGCCCCTGTTTTTTACGATTTTTCTAAATGATTTTGGAACTAGTCCGACGGTGTGGTATGTGGGTTTTTTCTTCATTTTATCACAAGTTATTTATAATATTTTTAACACGTCAAAACGCAGTTGATAGTATTACAGGCACCGTCGTTCTGAAAAATTCTATATTTTTGAAGAAAGTTATAATTCCAACACAAGTAAGTTGCTGTAAGTATTTAGTGAGTGTGCAAAATAAAATTTGTGTTTTTATGAAAATTACCAGGCTTACTTCTTAGAATAAAATAAAATCAGACAGTTAATTCTGAAGAGAATGTCTTTTTTATACAATCTTATTTACAAGTATTTCAAAAACAAGTAAAATTGTAAAAAAAAATCATTGTGAAAATACAAATATTTGAGAAAAAGCATCCCCTGTCATAAGTAGAATGTCGAGCAGTTCGTAAAATAAACTCCTGCATCATGATACGTAGAAGCTGATAATTTGCACAATAGGGTATGAAATTTAACATTCCTCCAATAGTAGATACCTATAATAGTGACAATTTTTGGGAATTATAAAACACACAGACGAATCCCGGAGTCCATTAATTCTTATCCAAGCAAATTGTTCGTTACCCATAATGTTTGCCCTTCTTCTTATTAAGATAATATTTATTTGCAAGTTGCAAATAAATATTAAAATTGATATCACCACGGAATACAGCTAGCTAGATCTCATTTATATACTTTGCTGATGTTAATACAGGTTTCTTTGGGTCAACAAGTTATAAATGACGCGATGGAAAAATGCGTTTGTCTTCATAAAGATTTTAAGATTTACTAATTAAATTTCTGTTCTTCTTATATAATTACCCATTTATAGTTTTCTCTTGGCTTTCTTTCCTTTCGACGTTGAAGTTCTGACAAGACATTGTATAACTTCCCATCTAATACACATTCGCAGATTCAGGACAGAGCACCCCGTACATTCTTCTCCCCCAAATTATTATCAAAAGTATGTTTTATATGAACTAAAATATATTTTTTGTTTTTAGTTAAAAATGAACCAAACAAACAATATCCGCTCGATGACCAAGAACCCCAACTCCAGATATTGCATCCGCAACAATATCATTCTAGTAAATGGTTGACTTGAGTTTTTTTGTCCCAAAACGTGTTCAACAATTCAGTTTATTCATCAAAATGAGAACAATAAATGCGCAGATGTATTTACACCATGTATCTGAATTGTTATTAATTGCATTACTCGTTACTCGATCGGTAGTGGAGGCTGCCATTGTATTGCGATCATGACATGTGGTAGTTCGATTTGCAATAAGTAAGTGTCTACCAATACAAACAGTGAATTTATTTTTTCTATGTGGAGAGTTCTATGCAATTCAGCCTTATGTGATTGTTTATCAGTGATTTGCGGAGGGTGAATAGATTTTTCTTAGTACTTAGATCTTCTCCACGAATAAAACTTACTGCCACGGCATATTTATAGACTTGATAGTGAGGGTAAATACACAATCTAATCGTAATCCAAATAAACATAGTTCTTTTTGTTTCTTTTTTGGCTCTTAAATGATTCATGTTTTAATGTACATCTCAACATGTTGTGAAACAATGAAATACTTGTGCGGATATGCATCTTCTGTTTGTTAGGCAATCAAAACTCCCGCACTTAGATGTATACTGGTGCTACCTTCTAACCATGTGATTATTGTGAATGGTTTTGGTCATGGTTTTCGTCATGAATATAGCAGAAATACTGCTCACTTGACGATGATCTACAATCGATCAATCAATCAAATACATGTACATGAAATGTTCTGTATTTACAGGTGTTACGAGTTCAACAGAAGATATCAACAGTAGTAAGAGAATTAGAACTGCATTTACTAGTAACCAGTTACTAGAGTTAGAACGAGAGTTTACCACCAGTATGTATTTATCAAGGCTTAGACGGATCGAAATAGCCACTTATTTGAACTTATCTGAGAAACAAGTCAAAATATGGTTTCAAAATCGAAGGGTTAAATACAAGAAAGAAGAACTTGGAGAAACTAAAGACAAATGTCACTGTCTGAGAACCTGTACTACTACAAAATCAAGAAAGCGAAAACTTTCCGAAACGTCCAGTACCGAATTAGAACATTTTCATGAAAACTTGAAAAATCAAACAATGGACGATTTCTCGGTGTGTTCGGATGACAACTGTGAGCACTCGTCGGGAATGAAGTAGTCTTAGACTCCGTTCGTAAAAACGAAACCAAATCTGTGCAATATTAAAAATGTATTACTCGAAGTGCCACAAAAATATCATTATTATATATATAAGACAGTGTAAATATTACAATGCTTTTATTTAAATGACAATTTATTTTGCTAGTATATTTATATGATTAAACTAATCTAAAATAATTGTCTTGTTGATTGATTGATTGATTATTGCGTAACGTCCAGCGAGCCGTATTTCAGCTATAATGAGGACGCGAACAAGTTCAATAATATATAAAAGCTATATAGAAATGAGGGAAGGGTTGGGTCAACCGGTTCATCGACTTTTGGTTGCCATTGAAATAGGTATGGAGAGTTGGTTATGAACGAAATAAAATTAATCGTTTTGTAACGGCTACAATATGCGCCTACTCTTTGTCAGAAATTTACAAAAGAGGTCTTTAGTGTGCAGGTAGCGTGACACTCTCAAACACTCTACCTGCTTTTAATCCACAGTCAGGCTTTTCGTATTATAACCTGACAACCCCCCAATCGAAAGGGGTCCCCCTATCCGCCACCTGGGGAAGCCTTGAGCAGCCATGCGGGTTTGAATCCGGGGAACCTTTACCAGTACTTAGTATTGTTGATTGGATAGAGACCGACCCCCAGTTAGTATCGTATTAAAGATAATCAATTATGGTAAAGTGATGAGCACAATTTATGTGATACGATATGATCACAGATTTACCCGACCTCTCCTCTAACTTTGAAAGGTTAAAATGAATAAATGTCATACCGAAAAGACCATGTAATCAATAAGCAGTCACCTTCTTCGAAAAAATCCTTCTAGTGTTATTCTTTAGCTAAAAATTATATTTTAACGCAAAAATTATGACTACAATTGGCAATTCGATAAGAGAGGCACATGCTTGGTTTGTTACTTGAACATTGTACAAATCATGTATTAAGGAAAGTTTGAAGATACAAAAGGGGTAAACAGAAGCCGTAAATCGAAGAAGGACAGACAATAAAATGGCCAAAAGAAGAAGGACAGACAATAAAATGACCAAAGGAAAAAAGACAAGAGGACAAAGGATGATATACAAAACACTACATTGAAAACTAAAGACTGTACTATACGCTGTGGTTAACACTAAATCTTAAGACTGTACTATACGTTGTAGTTAACACTAAATCTTAAGACTGTACTATACGTTGTAGTTAACACTAAATACACTACACAGAAAACTAAAGACTGAACTATACGTTGTAGTTAACACTAAATCTAAAAACTAAAAACTAAAGACTGTACTATGCGTTGTAGTTAACACTAAATCTAAAAACTAAAAACTAAAGACTGTACTATACGTTATAGTTAACACTAAATCTAAAAACTAAAAACTAAAGACTGTACTATACGTTGTAGTTAACACTAAATCTTAAGACTGTACTATACGTTGTAGTTAACACTAAATCTTAAGACTGTACTATACGTTGTAGTTAACACTAAATACACTACACAGAAAACTAAAGACTGAACTATACGTTGTAGTTAACACTAAATCTAAAAACTAAAAACTAAACACTGTACTATACGTTGTAGTTAACACTAAATCTTAAGACTGTACTATACGTTGTAGTTAACACTAAATCTTAAGACTGTACTATACGTTGTAGTTAACACTAAATACACTACACAGAAAACTAAAGACTGAACTATACGTTGTAGTTAACACTAAATCTAAAAACTAAAAACTAAAGACTGTACTATACGTTGTAGTTAACACTAAATCTAAAAACTAAAAACTAAAGACTGTACTATACGTTGTAGTTAACACTAAATCTAAAAACTAAAAACTAAAGACTGTACTATACGTTGTAGTTAACACTAAATCTTAAGACTGTACTATACGTTGTAGTTAACACTAAATCTTAAGACTGTACTATACGTTGTAGTTAACACTACATACACTACACAGAAAACTAAAGACTGAACTATACGTTGTAGTTAACACTAAATCTAAAAACTAAAAACTAAAGACTGTACGATACGTTGTAGTTAACACTAAATCTTAAGACTGTACTATACGTTGTAGTTAACACTAAATCTTAAGACTGTACTATACGTTGTAGTTAACACTAAATACACTACACAGAAAACTAAAGACTGAACTATACGTTGTAGTTAACACTAAATCTAAAAACTAAAAACTAAAGACTGTACTATACGTTGTAGTTAACACTAAATCTTAAGACTGTACTATACGTTGTAGTTAACACTAAATCTTAAGACTGTACTATACGTTGTAGTTAACACTAAATACACAACACAGAAAACTAAAGACTGAACTATACGTTGTAGTTAACACTAAATCTAAAAACTAAAAACTAAAGACTGTACTATACGTTGTAGTTAACACTAAATCTTAAGACTGAACTATACGTTGTAGTTAACACTAAATCTAAAAACTAAAGACTGTACTATACGTTGTAGTTAACACTAAATACACAGAAAACTAAAGACTGAACTATACGTTGTAGTTAACACTAAATACACAGAAAACTAAAGACTGTACTATACGTTGTAGTTAACACTAAATAAACTACACAGAAAACTAAAGACTGTACTATACGTTGTAGTTAACACTAAATAAACTACACAGAAAACTAAAGACTGTACTATACGTTGTAGTTAACACTAAATACACTACACAAAAAACTAAAGACTGTACTATACGTTGTAGTTAACACTAAATACACTACACAAAAAACTAAAGACTGTACTATACGTTGTAGTTAACACTAAATACACTACACAAAAAACTAAAGACTGTACTATACATTGTAGTTAACACTAAATACACTACACAGAAAACTAAAGACTGTACTATACGTTGTAGTTAACACTAAATACACTACACAGAAAACTAAAGACTGTACTATACGTTGTAGTTAACACTAAATACACTACACAGAAAACTAAAGACTGTACTATACGTTGTAGTTAACACTAAATACACTACACAGAAAACTAAAGACTGTACTATACGTTGTAGTTAACACTAAATACACTACACAGTAAAGTAAAGACTGTACTGTACGTTGTAGTTAACACTAAATACACAGAAAACTAAAGACTGTACTATGCGTTGTAGTTAACACTAAATAAACTACACAGAAAACTAAAGACTGTACTATACGTTGTAGTTAACACTAAATACACTACACAAAAAACTAAAGACTGTACTATACGTTGTAGTTAACACTAAATACACTACACAAAAAACTAAAGACTGTACTATACGTTGTAGTTAACACTAAATACACTACACAGAAAACTAAAGACTGTACTATACGTTGTAGTTAACACTAAATACACTACACAGAAAACTAAAGACTGTACTATACGTTGTAGTTAACACTAAATACACTACACAGAAAACTAAAGACTGTACTATACGTTGTAGTTAACACTAAATACACTACACAGAAAACTAAAGACTGTACTATACGTTGTAGTTAACACTAAATCTAAAAACTAAAACCTAAAGACTGTACTATACGTTGTAGTTAACACTAAATACACTACACAGTAAACTAAAGACTGTACTATACGTTGTAGTTAACACTAAATCTTGCATGTTGTGCACAAATTCGTTTCCTAGCGAACATCTCTATATACATGAGCAACAAATAAAAATAAATCCCAAATAAACCATTACAACAGCTAACAGGTGTTTTTTTTCTCCTTTTTCAATAAATGTTGTATCTGTCTCAAGCCAGGTCATGGATTTCTATCTGCAAATGCGGTGGTATTTTATTGTGTTCATTATTTTGAGGTGAGACGTGGTTGTTCATTTCGTTGATATTGGTTGAATTGATTGCCCTATCTGTTTAAGGTTTGTTTACGCAATGACTATATTTACTGTATTAAAGGATTATTTGTGTAGCTTTTAAACGTCACTTTCAACAATAGTTCAGCTTAAATCAAGGTGGTCAGTTTTAGTTGTTGAGGAAACCGGAGAGACCACTGACTTGCCGCTAGTTACCGACAACATTGTTCATATAAAAAAAATTATTCTATAAAACATCTGTATGGTCGGGATTTGAAATAACAATTTTAGTGGTGATATGTGCTGATTGCTAATGTGGCTGTAGATCCAATATCATACAACCGTGAGACTATCGTGGACTATTGTATTTAATATTTCAGATTTTTTTTGTGCTTTACGTCAAGTTGAAATATATTAAAGTAAGGTGTACTCAAATTTCTACTGTTTAATTTGAAAAAAGGAGAACAAATTGTCATATGCATATATTTATATTACAAAAGAGTACTACATTCACTTTCATTCTCCTTTTTGTAATGTGTCATAGGCTGACTAATTCTTCTGTTATCAAATGCTTAATATTAATTCAACTGCTCTGTCAGATTACCAGATACAACTATAATATCGACAATCATTGCTGTCTGGAATGAAGCATATGTTTTAACCAGAGAGAGACAATGTTAACAGAAAATTAACCAAAGAATAAATAAAGAAATGGTTAATTCAATTTAATACTGCAGTATTACTGCACATTTTTATTCAGTTAATTAAACATTTGTAATGTCTGAAATGAATTATGCAGCTTGATTAAGCTGAGGTCATCACTTCGCCACCATGACTTGTTTAACCGTTGCGGAATATATGTGTCACGGGTATTTTTAACCTATCGTAAGGAGTTAACGGTCCTTTCCTCATTCATGACTTATCAACATGTTTGTTATTGGCGCAACACGGGTGCCAGTGGTAGAGCAGTAATTGCTTACCCTTCCAGAACACACGAGTTCATCCCCGATGATTTTGAGTGGGGTTCGTGATGCTCGATCTTTTTAGTTTTCTGTGTAGTGTTTTGTAGGTCGTTGTTTGTCCTTTTGTTTTTCTTTTCTCCATTGCGTTGTCTGTACTTCTTAGATTTAAGGATTCTGGTTACCACTTTGGTATCTTTTCTCCATTGCGTTGTCTGTACTTCTTAGATTTAAGGATTCTGATTACCACTTTGGTATCTTTTCTCCATTGCGTTGTCTGTACTTCTTAGATTTAAGGATTCTGGTTACCACTTTGGTATCTTTTCTCCATTGCGTTGTCTGTACTTCTTAGATTTAAGGATTCTGATTACCACTTTGGTATCTTCAAGCTCTTCTTGTTACAATATTTGATAAGATGCCAACCATTTGTCATATTCCAGATTTTTCATACCTGCACATTATACTGTATACCATTATACTATGTATATATATTATATATATATACGTCTGAAAATTAAACCAAACAGTGTTAGAATTAGATTTTAGAGCTGTCAAATTTTTGTTCTTCCCTCGACGGGATTTGAACTCACACCATTGATACACTGTAGCACCATTCGCTTAGCCTTACGTCCAGCGCCCTAGACTACTCGACCACATCCACTCCCTATATTATATATATATATATATATTATAGAAGCTGTTCTACACAACTCCTTTAAAGTCCATGAAGGATATTTAGTAATTACATTACAAATATGTGTGTTCAATGCACACCTGATATTATGTCGTTGCTTGTCGTCTCGAGCGCGATTGATCGGGAGTTCGAGCCCGGTCGATATAACTGAAGACTATAAAATCGGTATTTGCTGCTTCTGCTAAGCATGCAGTGTTAGGGAGTAAGGGCAAGGATGGCTCAGAATCAGGATACTGTGTCTGATTGCAGCAACATGTTTACCCGTGGACTGTTGTTTCAAGGGGTAGCACTATGAAGAAAATCCAACTAAACGTGTTGGTCTAATACAAAGCGGACATCATCATCTCATAAAATTTAACTTGATCTCGCAATGACATTGCTGAACAAAATATTCATTTGGCGTTCAATTAGATCACTCACATTCTTTTCTGCCTTTATACATTTATTGACAGTTCATTCAAATGTATACATGCATTAATCCATTGTAAAACACTGAAGAAATACAAGCAAAATTAAACATAAACTAGCATTTTGCCTTCTTAAATTTTGTATGCACCTCATATCTTATTTTTCTCAGAATTTGATCCATGCAATAACAAAATACTTGATCCATACCTAAGCTACTAAACCAATGGTTCCTATTGGTTAAGTTGAAGTCATAACTTGTCCACTTGTCGTAAACACTTTCCGGTCCTTTCCTCATTCATGACTTATCACCGGGTTTGTTACTAGAGTAACACGACGGGTGCCACTAGTGGAGCAGGAGCTACTTACCCTTCCGGAGCAACTGTGTTCACCCACGGTATATAGTGGGGATCATGTTACTCGATTTTTAGCTTTATGTGTAATGTTTTGTAGATCGTGGTTTGTCATTTTGTCCTTTTTCTTTTGGCCATTGCGTTGTCTGCCTTCTTCGATTTAGCCATTTGGTATCCTCAAACTCTTCCTACGTGAACTGACTACAGACATGCTTCTTGACCGCTGTTTTCTTAATGGGATATGAGACATCACTACGGCTGCTATATATGGAGCAGTTGATGGTAGCATTTCCGGGACACCTGATAGGATCCATGGTTGTATTTGGACGGTGTTGCATGTTATATTTCAGATGCATTTGTGACAAGATCCGAACGATTGCATGTCTTTCTTGATTATCGACCATTTACGATTGTTCTGGCATATGTTGTACTAACCATTTCTGAAAGATTCCAAACATTAATGTATAATTCTGCAAGTCCTACAATAACTCTGAGTTACTAGTTGATCAATATCATGAAACACAAATACTTTATGCATTTTACACAGATATCAATATAATAAAGGTGATATCGGTTAGAAATATGGAAATCAAAACCTATGATGCAAAAAACATACGTAGAATAGTATAAATATGTAACTACTGGGTCAGTACAACTTTGAGAGGGACAACAGTGGCGCGATGGTATGGTAGATGGATTTAAAATATACGTTTGCAATCAGTTCCAATCAGCTTTAAGGATTGAGTGTTTGATTTGAGCTATGCGAGATGCTTTCTCCTGTCGATAAAACTGGCCACAATAATATAACTGGAATAGTGATGAAAGTGGCATTAAAGCCACGTAATATAATCAATCTATCTTTGATCTTAACAAAATATTGCAATAATAATCGTAATTTGAGAGTTTTGTGATCTTGGAGTAAAACCTTGCATCTGGTAGTATGATTGTCAGTGTTTTTTGTTGCAGTTCAAACACATATTTAAGTGACCTGAAGATCACTCACAAACCAAATTAACCTCTGCGATGCCTATTAAAGCTTTTATGAATATGACCTCTTGAACTACCAGCCACTGTAGAGTCTCTTAATATGCACTAATCAATACTCCGAGGGTTGGAGCACCCTCCCATTGCACTGACCACCAAGTCAATTAATATACACTGTTTACTATCAATGCAAATAAAATTGATATGAAAAGTGTGCCATACCAATAAAACACTTTGTCTGCAAATCATAAAACTAAAATTAAAGTATGTTGAAGTACACAAATCTCATCGTATCAACAAAATATAATGATTGTCAACAATAAAAGCCACCATTCTGTCGGTCAGTTTTATTTCTATTGTTGGCTTAAATGGCGAATGAAGTTTGTAAAATAACAATGTAGAACTGAAATATTATTTTTGATTGAGTCTTTATTACCATCTGTTGGTGGCCTGAATTAAAGAAAATAAATTGATTTGTTAAGACATTTGAAGAAAAAAAATCACTATTTTTGTTATATCAAATCATTAATGTCCGTTATCCACATTGAACGAATATTTCATGTTTTAATATAACATGTCAGTTTTACAACACATGCGTATGGTCCACCGTGAGCTGTGAATTTAAAGTACAACAATTTCTATGGGAAAAGGCATAAAAATTAACCAATGACCGTTAATTTCGTTTTCAAATATATTAACAAGCTCCCAAGTGACCCGGACATTTTTCATCAAACGATCTTTCTTTTTTGCGATTTACTTTTTAACAAGCTCCATAGTGGTTTCCTTTTGACGTCTGAAACAACAAGAGTGAACTGGATGGACCGACGATGACCTTAACTTTGTCCTTTTATTCCAATTTTTACAAGGTCCATTTGGCCATCACAGCATGGACAAAAAATGAAATTAATTTAGTGGAAAATATACTGAAAGGAGACATACAACATTAGACATTTAAAAGCATATCATATGCCAAACTCTGAGTTTTGCAAGACAAAAAATTAATCAAGCGTCTACGAAAACATTCAGTATTTTGACTTAACTGTCCATACACGTTCAAATTGAATGTCTTTAAATTGGTAAAGAAAAAAATTGAGTTGATTAAATCGATCTAAAAAATCTTATGTATCTTCAAAACTTTAGGGATAAACAATGGCTCTCAATGATAAAAATAATTTGACATAAAAACGAGCGACCCGTGTGTCTTCTCTGTGACACGCACCTGCTTCTGAAGAGAAAACTAAAAACGTCACCTATCACAGAATGATTTACGTTTTCAGACGTAACATCTTTTATTAACAGGATAACATTGCATTTCTTATAATAGGTGGTTTTGAATTTGTAAACGAAACATTTTAATGCGGGTATTTGTTTAAGAGACAAATTGTGTCCATGGTCTTCTTTTCTAAACTTACGTCGAGACGATTTTCACTGATGGATTTGACGCGTGGTCATGTCATAATGGAATGAATTAATACAAATAAATGTAAAATAATTGTAGATTTCTACAAGGAGAAGGAGATAAACTCCACTAAGTTTGCATAAAGTCTAGAAAGAGCATTTTAATGAAATTTTAAAGATCAAAGAAAAAAGTGGTTTCTGTAATGATGATTAAATTAATGATAAAAAGAAATAGAAATGTATTTCAATTGATATTTTAAGATTGTAGACATATAATTAAATAAATATTCATTTTAGAGTAAACACGAATTTTCTTCTGAAGAGGGCATGTGTCTATCTATATTCTATCTAGAATATTTTCTCACAAGCTAGTATGGTAACATGCTCAATTGTAAGTACTGTTTATATATCATTTATTTTATTGTTTTCTTTTAAATCTCTCCCCCCCCCCCCCCCCCCCCCCCCCCCAGTGATTATAATGTATATACATGCATTACCTTTGATATACTGTGAATATTTAATAGAAATTTAAAATTCACTTGATACTGCTGTGAGTGTTTTATTTCGTATGTAAAAGCCCCCTTCCCCGAAGTCCCGTCATATAGAGATAAAGCAAATAAGGCAATCAATACCAAATTGTATACTAGTATTCTTTGGCTTGACCGATCGGTGTTCTACTATCTACCACACGATACCCAGTACAATTCGGAGACGGTGTAAGGTTATGATGCAAAGAATGAAAACCTTAGAATCTGTATTGGACCATATTACTGTAGGTTGAGCCATGTCCAGTTTTCCTATCCGAGTAACAGCACTTGCATTCCAAGACAAAATCCTTTCTAAAAACTTTAAAGACAGCACGTGTATGATCGAGCTTCAAATAGGTTTCAATTATTTTAATATGTGTTCTGACCCTACCACGTTTTTTAATGGGACCCACAGGGTTCAAATATAAGAATCTAATTCGTTTGCCTCTTCAGATCTGTTTCATACTTGTGTATAATACTTTGCGCAAAAAAGAGTCAATACGAATGTTAGCTTCCTGGCCACACACCCATATTGGTTGATATAGCTATTAGATTAAAATATAATAGTGGTATATATTTAGGATAAGGTTATTGAAATTAAACATCCATTGTATTAATGAAGAACACATGTTCGTGTGAAAATGGAAATGGTCCAAAATAGGACCAAGATAAGAAAAACACCAGATATGTAATATGATATCAAGATACAGAGGTATCCATTAGTCCTTTCGTCTAAAATGAATGAAAACAACTTTCTTTCCAATGTCGAAATCATGTCCATGTTTTAATGCCAGAAAATGGAGTATGCTCACATTATTTATTTCCAATATGAGATACGTCAAAATCAGATCTGCAAGTTCGATCTCTTTTGTTTTGTTTAATAAACTGAACTATGAAATTCAAGCAATCTTTTACATGAGTTTCACGTATGCACACGGGATTGATTAATAACAAGTTACAAAATTGTGGTCACAATATAAAAAGTCGTGCGCACAAGTTTGATCGTCTGACGAACAAGTTTCAAAGTTGCGCGCATAATTATCTTGAGTTGTGCAATTATATTAAAAAGGTCTTGCGCACAAGAATCAAAGTAATGCAGACAAGCTATAAAATTGTTCTGTAAAGAGATATTCATTATTCTTTTCGTCGAAAAGGTCTATATGAAGAAAACGTCCTCACCAACGTTCTTATTGGAATAAAAATTCCATATTTTATGCAAGAAAAAGAAATGTTTTACACTTTTGTGTTTTTAATTCAACTATGTCCAAATTTAACGATATTACAGTAAACATGGGCATACATGTAGGAGCAATAGTTTTTGTAATATTCTAAAAAAAATGGAATGTAACTGCCAGGAAAGGTAATTTTACAATGAAAGCATCTTACCATCAGTACATTAAAACAAACAAACAAATAAATTAGTCCACCCTTTTATACAGCTAATATCCTTTCATTCGTGTACATGTGTACTCTAAAATGATATTGAATTACATAATGGGAAGAATTTTCATGATATAAATAACTACTGTCTTGGCACCAGTGTTCGTGCATCCGGTGAGTTCGCGCATACGTATTGTACATGTCAAAATTACAAAATCATTGGAAAAGTTAAGATGGAGATTACTGGTATGTGAGGATTAACTCTAATTATATTAAAAGATATCAAATGTTTTCAAATTTGAGATTATTTTGAAGGAATAGGTATAAACTTCAATTTCGAAAACATTCAAAATAAAATCGTTCCTTTATTCATTTTAAGAACCATCCAAAGTATGCATGCGCGATATCACCGGACGTTGCAACATTTGTCAAAAATCGAGGGTTGGTTTGTTTACACTTCGTTTTCACTGAAATGTTACAAATTGTAGCGGAATCCGGATAAAGACCATAAAGATAATACTTCAATGTATTTGAGGATGATTTAAATTAATTCAATCAAATTTTGGTAAGCTGTGAAATTAACCACTGAACCCTTAGGTTCGCGAACACACCGGACGGCTCTGTACCTGGTGTATGTCCTGATTGAAGGTTTTTATTGCATTATGTGACGTTATTTTTCTGATATATTCCGTAAATAAAGCAGGGTATCGAATACGATTCATTGGGATCAACCTAAAGAGGTACACATGAACACATAGGTAGCAAATAGGGGATGTTCTCTCTATGGATGGGGATTATCATGTGCTCATGTCGTAAAACGGAAAGAATTAATGTGGACCATAAAGGAAGTCGTGTTGCACGTTCACGGTAACATGTTGTAGCTTTTGAAAAAGAGTTGGAGCATCTGTGGCTTTAAACATCTATAACATTGTCCCTATTCAACTCTTTATACTTTCCCAGTGTTTGTCAGATTCAATCCTTGTTTCTCTATAATATACACATACTGGGAATTGTTGAACTTGTTCACGTCCCGAAAAACATAATATATTTGTCACTGAAAGTTAAGCCACCAACAATCAATCTATGAACATAAATTACTATGTTCGTAACATGTTCATGAAGAGCTCTATTAAATAGACGTTAGAGAAAACTGAATGGACATTACAGAGACACTGGCAACATTGGGTACACAAGACGAAGACAAACAAAGCACAAAAAACCAACAGAACACAGAAACCTAAACCAATGAGCAACATGGGCCCCCACCAAAGTGTTCGCGAATGGTAAGCAGTTCCTACTTTGATTTATTCAAGACATAAAAAACAATAATTCATTTCACTAAATATACCTAAGATTTGTTTGTTATCTAATGGCAGTAATTCAGCTATTTGTGACGAGAAACAAGTTTACAACATTAAATAATGTATGTAAAAGTAGCTCTAGGATCATCTTTTGAACGGTTGTGTTGTTTGCCACGATGATAGTTAGATAACAAAGATAGGGAAGGGAATCTTGCATTGTTAATAACGGACCACCAACTACCATACCAAGCTGTTGCTCATGGAGAGCTACTGTAAACTGTCTTATACATGCACAGAACCTGGTATTCTACATACACGAGTAACGAGTCTAGCGCCCTTCATAAAAGTAAGTTGTGTATTATATTCATGATATACAAGTAATGGACGTCCCTTTTGAGAGTTTTACCTTAATGCAGAGAAAAACTAGATCATATTTGTAAACATCCGGTGTCCTCGGATTTTTTTATGCTACGAAATACATTCTTGGATTATATACGTTGTCATTTTTTGTGAAGAAAAAAGATGTGAAGAGATAAATGTTTTAATATTTTCTTCCGTTGTCCTATTTTTAGTAACGTCTGCGTGAGTATCATAAGTAAACCTTAAAAAACAGAAATTTCAATCTTATGAGGATGTGTACAAAATGATATAGAACAAATCTAAATAGAAATGATTTGCAAAATTATTGATCTACAAAATGTCCCTAATTTACAGAATAGAACCTCTGCCACACTGCCAGGAAATGTTTCTTCTCGTGGTGCACGTGGACAGCGCTCGCATAGATCTAAAAGACTTAAAGAAAATACATGACGAGGTTACATAAATCGAATTTGTGGAAATACAAGATGTTGTGCAATGTTTACAAAATTCAATCTAGAAAAAAAAATTCAAATCAAACAATTATCAAACTCTCAACCTTCAATGACTATATCTCTATTTGTAATACAAAATGAACCATCGTGGTAGTAATCGGTAGTTGGATTTTTAATCAGAGCCTATCATCACTAACGTTGTGAGTTTTTTCTAAAAATATATTCTGATTCCCAATGTTGCTAAAAAAAATATTCTGATTTTGGTGGAGGAAAAAAAATATTCTGATTCAGAGTTTTTGTCATATAACCTAATGTTGAATTCTGGGAAAAAAAATCGCGCTTTGCGTTACAAAAAAAATAAATATTCTAACTCTCGTGTTGTCGAAAAAAAATGGTCGGTCCCTAAGCATACTATCATCATTGAATCTAATCACATATACAACAATACGATATACAAATAAAACAATGTAGATTTTAAATATTTCTGATTATTCCACTGAAAGATATGACATTATAAGATTTCAGAGGATAATAGCGGCACCCGTCGTGTTACTCGTATGAAATATCCGGTGATAAGTTACGGACGGGAACAGGAATGACGAGATTGTAATTACGACAAACGAACCATATCCGTGATCATTTGTCACACAGGTATTCTGAAGGGGTTAACCAAGTCACGATGGCGATAATAAAACTTGGAAGTGATAACTTCAGCATTACTACTAGGAGCCCTTGGTTCAGTGGCTTCCTTATCAGCAATCCTTAAACAAGGAAATTATAATAGGAAGATTAGGCTCTTCGAGTTTCGTATCACCATAGAGAGAGATATTCTACATGTATATTTTTCGGGTGCTGCTGGAAGGTTGCTACATATAAATGGAAATTTCACGTAAGGAGCACTTCATCTATATTCATGGCGAAAGCAGGTTTGCCAATAATAAATTGTGTAGGTAAAATATTACATTGGGATAGGACTATGGGTGAACATTGAGATTGCCACATGGCATAATGGATATGATCGTATAAATAATGCCCTGCAATATTAGGAGCTGCTGCAAATTTTCTTTTACTTGCAAGGAGCTAGACATTATCTATACACGAGGCAGTCATTGCTGTTCCGTTTTAAGAAAAGGTTGTGCATTCGATTCTTCCAACACAACTTTAGTGGTGATAAGCACCGGTTGCACAAGTAATTGTAAATCCAACTACCATACGATCACGACCACGATGTCCCCACCCCCCAAACATGATATGAAATATGTTATCTTATGTAACGAATTTTCTTCATTTTTAGTATGTATTTATTTATTTTTTTTTGGCATTTCAAAACCTTTCCCGTACTTCGACGTAAATCGATTAATGATGTAGTAGGTTTACTGATTTCATAGTAAAAGTGATTCTTAGAGACAATGTTAAATCTTGAGAAAAGTTTTATAGCGATAGACTATACTAATGTTGTAGCTGTGAATATATTCCTGAATAGCTGATCGTTATAGCCATTAAGAAGGTGCTAAGTTCAATGTATAATAACATAATGATATGGCATTTGTAATGAGAGGCTTACTGGTATGTTTTGTTAGTTCCTGGACTATAAATGACTTTCAAATTAAACAGACTGATTGACAATAATCATATAGCCAACATATATTTATACATTTGATAGACAAGATAATCGTTTTGTTGTTGATACTACTAATACCTTTGACATGACTTTTTTCACCACAACAACTATTTATAAAAGAAATACCATCAGGAATAGAAACAGCAGTTTCTAGTAGAATTTTTTTAATTTGATGTCTTCATCTATTTTTATCATTTTTCAAAATTATTGTTAAATTTAAGCGTTCTGTGTCAATGTCGTGTTTTACCGAGTTGACATGCATTTACTCTTCTGTAGTTGTTGAAAACCACGTAATGTTGAAGTATTTGTTTACTTATTCATTATACAGTAAATGAAGTCAGCAGTTCGCTTTGTGAAAGACATTGAGATGGTCCATGCGGTTGTCGACACTATTGCCCTTAAGACATTTCAATTATTTGGTTGCATGTTTTTTTTTCTCGTTGGTTCATCAATATATGACTACCTATATAATAATATTTTAATCTTTTATTATTATGCCAATTTACAATAAGCAATATGCATGTCTTAAGACAATAAAACTTTTCAAACATATTGTTTGCATAATAGACCACTGAAATAACAGAATAATATTGTTAGAGAATTGCTAATTTGTATCATTGGTATAAACCTCAAATTAGCCCTGTGCTGTCCGTTCATGTCATATACACAACGCCGAAATATTATTCAATATGATTCTATTAACCAGTATTTACTCGCAAAAATATGCAAGTTAGAATAAAGTAAAATGTTGATCTCAGCCTTAGGTTAGCCACGTTTTTGTATCATCCCTCTGTGCTAAATGATAGAAAATATAATTATAATGGAGTCTTCACATTGTTCAAGAAAGACATCTGTCTTACTTTTTATCAGTTTAAACACATTACTTAATCATACTTTTCATTTTCACCTTACATCGTTTGTAAAAGGAATCTTAAAAACAGCGCTTAAAAAGTTGACGATTAGCAGCGCCGTCTTTGTACAATGCATTCTCACTACTGCAAATGCATTATCGATATTTTACAAAGAGGAGGTAACTCTAATTTTATTTCATGACAAAATGCACATTGACTTAATAATTTATGAGACTTCAATGTTGTTGTTTTTGAGTGTTTAAGAGAGTATGCAATGTTTGAAACATGTTACTAACTACAATTGTATGACGTGACGAGTAATTTGACGATCGAAAACATTAATTTAACACTTTTTTATGGCAAATAAAAAGAGTCTGAAATATGCTCTCCAGGCCTAGACGATATACTTGAAAACGACAAAGATCTTGATAACAAATTTATTGCTTGAAGTCACCAAAGTCAACAAACTTCTTTAACTAGAGATTTATCATCGTATGAAAATTAATTTGAATATTCAAAAGTGGATTTAATCAGCCTCAAATCTGTATTCATCTGTTACTTGTTTCTCGCTTTCGACACTTTCATAGTCAGCAATCATCATTCATTAACGTAATTGTGTTTGAATGGAACCCATCATCGTCAATTTTCCATCTGATTACAGTCAATGTGACCATATATTACTTTTCTAGAAGCAGATTTTCCTGCAATTCTCATTATATAACTCTGAATCAGTTGCAGGGCGGAAAGCCATTACATCAGGTCTGCACTTTGATTTGGAACAACGGCTTTTGAAAATTTCAAATTTCAAAAGCTTCTTTTGTAATATTTGAAAAGAAACCAACAATTGTAAACAACAAAGAATAATTAGCGATGGATTCTCTATCAGTAAACGGCAGATGGTGCTTTTGAAGAAATGAATTAAAGTTTCCAAAAATGATTGAAAGTTTTATGAAAATTGCATCAAAAATTAGCTTTTTAGTAGTGCCAATTAGAAAGCAGAATTTAATTATGTTACGTAATAAAGCGTAATTTCTTGAATCTTTTAATGAAGGTAGATATTAAACTGGCGTGAAGAATGATTTTAATAATAATTACAGTATTAATTACCCAAGAGCGGCTTAAATTCGGTGTCTGGCACGTGGTGCTTAAGTCTTGGTAAAATCCTCAACACGTGCTCTTTTGACTGAAGTTCATGGAGTGTGTGTATCATTTTTGAGTTCAAATTTTTTCTCGCTTCCGTGTAATTACCTACAGGAGTTACAGAGCGTTTTATAATTCGTGTGCATTGCAAGTTACGCCTAAGTAAGCGATGTGATAGTGCCGACTCATAATGGCGCACGTTCCCATCCGTTGCATCTGTATAATAAAGTCGCATCCCAAATCAGGTTGAAATGATTTTTAAATTCTTATTGGTCGACACCTGCTTTTGGGAAAATGGTTCTATGTGGGAACAGATGCAGAAAACATAAATGCTAATCAGTGAAAGCTAAATCCTAAATTGTTTAGTTTTGTTTGGATGAAAATAAAAGAACAGATTTCTGTCCCCCAGGATGCTAAATGATGTAACTGTAAACATGCGGTCTTGTGTCAGCCTTACACTGTAATTGTAGCACATTTGAAGGACTTTAGAAGCTGAAGATGATTTCCAAAGATCTCCTACAGTGCTCCAAGCGAAATTATTAGATGAATAATTCATGCTTTCATTTGAGAGCCATTTTGCATTCAAGTGACAAAGACAAAGAGTTTCCGAAGTGATGAAAGTTTACATAAGAACACAATGTAATTATTGTCATCATAATTCTTTCTTTTATTCTTTTACAAGTCTAAGGTCGTATCTTCAAAGAAAAACACATGGCCAAAGTTGACAGCCAGCATCATTTTTTCGTGTATAAACTTCATATCAAATTGTTATTTTCAAGAAAAATCTAAGGGGTGTTCAAGTACAACTGAAGTGTTTACTTTCAACCTTACAACAGAAAGAAAATGATCCAAAGTCAACTTAACAGGAGGGAGAGACAGATCTAATGGAGTTCTTTCTATTCTTCATTTACTTTATTTATCTTTGTAATCTTCAAGTTATTCTTAAACAGTAAACTAAACTAGTTGCGTATATTCCGGCCATGCAAGTCTTTCCAAAATATGTTGCTAATTAAATTAAATCCACCTGATTTCTTATATATATATACATCGTATATGTGGTTGTATGTGTGGGTGGTGTGCACATAGTATTGATATACACTACAGACATATGTATATTATACATGTTTAGTACTGCATACAATACGGCATTCATTTCAACTAAATGCTCAAACTGACGATTTAAGGAATACTTTTGTTTGGTATGCTGAAAACTATATCTATTTTCAAAATATAATCAATATTCGGAATTAAGCACATTATTTTATTGATAACAATCGGTGACCATTTCAAATTTATCTTTGTAAGAGTTTGAATTTTATGTTCAAACTACATATATTGCAAAGTCATATCCATTTTCCCGCCAAACTTTTGAATTACACCTTCCCATCTTGCAAAGCGAGAAGAAAAGCAAACATCCGGTGCTTTGCATGTCATTAACATGAAAATGCGGTTCTTTGTGCATGAGGTGATAATGAATGCACAATACAAGGAATAGAGAACAACAAATATACCGCTTAATTTAACAAGAAAGAGAAATATCTGTAAGATCTTAATAAGATCTGTTTTCTGGGGTTTTTTTTTTTCTTTTATGAGGTGACAGTTAAATAAAAAACAATAATGATTTTATCGACAGTCATTTTACTTTGTTTTTCAATATGTCTACATCAAACATTTCTTTATTTGATTTAAGAAACGAGTTTTTGAAATCTTTAACTATATGGCAAAATATTTCACAAACCAGTTTATATTACCTTTTTTGAAATAATGTTTGTAGTAAAGACGTTTAAAAATTAGAAATAAAGAAAATAAATAGCTGAAGAAAATATTTATTTGATCGTACTTCAAACGAAAATAAATTTGAAATGTTAAAAAATAATGTGTTTATATCATAACGTATTGATAATACATATTGAAGTAAGATGTATTACATAATATTGAAATAAGTATATATATATGACAGAAGAATTATTCTCCATATGGGAGACTTTATTTTTAAGGTGCGTTCCTTTGATTCGTAAGAAAATATAAGACATATTTATTTTATATAAATCAATATTTTATTCAGAAGAATGAAAAGGATTGGATTTATAGAAAAAGTACTTGACTTTAATAAAGTTGCATATTTTGTCAGATTTATCTATCAACTTATACAAGATTATAACTAAGCTTATTTTATTTTTTCTTATTTTTGTCTTTATAAAAATGTAGATATCTAATTTAGTGCATGTGACGCGACTCTGAAATAATCTTAATCAGGTACATCGAAAGTCAAAATACTGGAATGCCAAATAAAGTAATTATAGTTTTTCGGAGCAAGAAAACCAAAGGGCATCAGAGATCGACTATGCCTGGTGGAGGAATATAGTCATCGTTTTTCTTTCATTTTTAAATTCAATAGCACATACACTCCCAGTTTCAGATATCCTATTTCTAATGCTGATGTACTTTTTTTATTCTTCCTTTCATTTTTTTTTTTTTTTTTTTTTTTTTTTTTTTTTTTTTTTTGCAGATGTCCAATCTTTTTTTCATTTCTAATCTACAATGGGATTATCTTTTGAAACCTCTTAATCTCTAAAAATCTGTAAAACGAGCAATTTCGCCTCGTTAAAATCAGGATAATCGTTTCTACAAATATTTCCGCATGAATATTTTATTATATAAAATAGTACCCTATTTGAGGTTAGCTATATAGCTTAATAGGCGTGTCGAGTTCACCTCAAGAGATAGTATCTTGAGTTTTAACCCTAGGGTCAGTCAAAGCTATAATAGCATTCTGTATGCAGTGAAACATATGCAGAGTGCTGTTTATTATTGAATGAATGATTTTTTGATTAGAAGAACTAATTTCATCTGCATTGATACAACTCCAAAAAGACATTTTTCGACTTTCTTTACTACCAGGAATGACGGACTTCTCGATTTGTTCCCGTCCGCCTCTCTTTTTTACTCGGCAGATTGTCCAGCTGATTGGAAACATTTAACCAACCAGATCTTTATGACTTTTTATTCTCTTAAATGATAAATAAATCAAGATAAAAATAGAAGCATCCTTTTGAAAAAGATAATGATTACGGAAGATTAGTCAGGCGGAATAAAAGAAGGATTACATTTTAAAAACTCAATGAACATATTCAGTTGCTCATCACTTTGTCTTTTTTTATTATACAAAGAAAGTCATATATGAAAGACGATGTGAACTTCATGCCTTTAAATTAGAGAGTCGACTGTCTATTTTATTTCTAATAAACGCATTAAAAATAATACAATATGAAAAGGTTTTAGGTTAATTTAGCATTAGAAGGGGTATGGGAACATTTATTACACATTATAGAATACAAAAACCCTGTTTTCTGTTTGTGTAATACGCCATGGAGAGAAAAGCTCGTAGGTCTTAATATTAAAAAGCCAATATTAGTTTTTGAATTGTCTTTTTGCACATGAAAAGGATATCAAAGACTACAAAAGGAATTCGTTCTTATATTATTATGAATAATTCTATAAACTGATAGCGAGAACGCCCTCGTTTATGCGGAAAAAATAGATTGCCATTTATCAGGAGTAACTGGGGCTAACAGGATTTATAACGGTGGCCAGATCGTGAGAGGATCCCGGGACAGGTGCTGATGGCCGGACTGGCAGGTGACTGGGGGTGACTAAATCCTTAAATCTTTAATTAAGAAATCAAAATTAGCCATCATCCTTTTTTGCAAGCATTTATCATTCGGTGGTCGTTTTTTGTAATATGAGAACTTATGCAATTTGGCGTTACGTCAAGAAATGGAAAGACAAATAGTATTAAAATAAGGGAAGATCGATTTCAACAGTAATATGATACATGTAAATTTTGAATATATTACATACAACAAGAAGACAAACCAACCAAAAACGATTTATCAAATTTATTAAATCAATTTAATCATTAAGCATGTTTATTTTTAACAAAAGATTTAAAATGTTCTTGATTTTTCAACAACAAAAAATCTCAATATTATTAATTATAAAAAAACGAATGCATCATTTCCTTTATTTGTCAATGCAAACCACAATAATAACAGTAAATACCGTTAAAATCACCTGTCGGTAACGAAGCATAGGATTAGAATTTGATTGGTCCATTGTGATGTTAGAAACGCCTTACCATACACCATTAAATTTAAGAACTCCATTTTTTATTTCTTCTTTCACTCTTAACAAACAAAAAAACACTTTAAAAAAATAAACAAAAATTCTTGCAAACGCAGGTGTGTGATTCTTTATTAAATTATAAAACATTAAAAGAAATTAATTAAATAAAAAAAAATGACTGTTTTTAATTGAATGTAAAATGTAATTTATTGTAAGCAGTGAAAAGGGTTTTGATCATGCATGGCATTTTAAATCGTATTTTTTTTAAATAAGCATTTATTTTTGATCATTTATATGGTATATGTATGCTACAGCGTCGAATATTAATTCAGAGTGTATAAAAAATAATATTTAAATTTCAATGTGAAAGTTACAATTTTGAGTAGAGTTGACACCATTCATTTAGTTGTTATTAAGGTTGTAAAAACAGGGTTAGTAGGGTCATGGTGTTTAACGTCACTTTCAACAATATTTCAGTTATATCGTTGTGGTCAGTTTTTATTGGTGGAGGAAACCGGAGTACCCGGAGAAAACCGCATACCTGGACCTGTCGCAAGTCACTAACAAACTTTATTAAGGTCGTAACAATAAAGTAACATAGAAATTATACATCCCCAAAACAAAATATACGAAATAGATACGTTTCTCATTAAAATTACAATTGAAAATGATGCTAAAAAAAAAGGTAGATATCTAAACTAGTGCACACGATGCATTTCTAAAAACCATTTAGAATAATAGAACCCTAGATGTAAAACTTAATTATAACAGAACATAGCAAGTACATATTTTAGCTAAGAAATGTAGTATTTGTTAGCAGTGATATAAATATATACACTGAACAATAAAAAGAAAAGTAACCTTTTTAACTTTGAAATAAAATGCGCAAGAATTTACGTTCGTTGCCAAATTTAAAACAGGGCATTTTATTTGTACACTTGTAAACTGGAAATCATCACGTGCAACTGTTGCCAATATCTAGGTATTTTTTATGGTGAGTTAACTTGAATATATTGGGGTTATTTTGTCATTGATACGGTATTAGGATTGTTATAAAATAAAACATCTTTTAGATTTTAATGTTTCTTATTATTATCTTTGACAACCACTTGACATAAAGGTTGCCTCATTGAACAAGTTACAATGTGTACTGTCACATTAATATATGTAAACGCTTTCACCAAAGTTTATATTATTTTCCCCACGAATGAGGTGAGGGGCCGTCGTGGTAGTTGGATTTATAGCTACCTATGCAATCAATATCTATCACCACTAACGTTGTCAATTCGAATCCCACTCAAGTGAGGTGTACTCGATACAACATTATGTGATAAAGTTTGTTAGTGACTTACGACAGGTCAGTGGTTTTCACACGGTACTCCTGTTTCCTACCGCCACGATATAACTGAAATATTGTTGAAAGTGGCGTTAAACACCATAACCCTCACCCAAACCATGGGTCTTGGTTCTACATGTTTGGATGGATTGAATTAAACCTCATGAAGCTGTATTACTTTAATTCATGGTATCAACTATATTAAAAATAATTGTAATAATTATTCATATATTGTAAAAGGTCTAGCCATAAACCTATCTTGACATTTGTGACATGAACATGCTGTACATAGTTGCAAGGAAAGTTTGAAGATTCCAAAGGTGTAATCAGAAGTCGTAAATAAAAAAGTTTGAAGATACCAAAGGTGTAATCAGAAGCCGTAAATAAAAAAGTTTGAAGATACCAAAGTGTAATCAGAAGCCGTAAATAAAAAGGTTTGAAGATACCAAAGGTGTAATCAGAAGCCGTAAATAAAAAGGTTTGAAGATACCAAAGGTGTAATTAGAAGCCGTAAATAAAAAAAAGTTTGAAGATACCAAAGGGGTAATCAGAAGCCGTAAATAAAAAAAAGTTTGAAGATACCAAAGGGGTAATCAGAAGCCGTAAATAAAAAAGTTTGAAGATACCAAAGGTGTAATCAGAAGCCGTAAATAAAAAATGTTTGAAGATACCAAAAGGGTAATCAGAAGCCGTAAATAAAAAAGTTTGAAGATACAAAAGGGGTAATCAGAAGCCGTAAATAAAAAAAAGTTTAAAGATACCAAAGGTGTAATCAGAAGCCGTAAATTAAAAAGTTTGAAGATACCAAAGGGGTAATCAGAAGCCGTAAATAAAAAAGTTTGAAGATACCAATGGGGTAATCAGAAGCCGTAAATAAAAAAAGTTTGAAGATACCAAAGGTGTAATCAGAAGCCGTAAATAAAAAGGTTTGAAGATACCAAAGGTGTAATCAGAAGCCGTAAATAAAAAAAGTTTGAAGATACCAAAGGTGTAATCAGAAGCCGTAAATTAAAAGTTTCAAGATACCAAAGGTGTAATCAGAAGCCGTAAATAAAAAGGTTTGAACATACCAAAGGGGTAATCAGAAGCGTAAATAAAAAGGTTTGAAGATACCAAAGGGGTAATCAGAAGCCGTAAATAAAAAAAGTTTGAAGATACCAAAGGGGTAGTCAGAAGCCGTAAATAAAAAAAGTTTGAAGATACCAAAGGGGTAGTCAGAAGCCGTAAATAAAAAAGATTGAAGATACCAAAGGTGTAATCAGAAGCCGTAAATAAAAATTTGAAGATACCAAAGGTGTAATCAGAAGCCGTAAATTAAAAAGTTTGAAGATACCAAAGGTGTAATCAGAAGCCGTAAATAAAAAAAGTTTGAAGATACCAAAGGGGTAGTCAGAAGCCGTAAATTAAAAAGTTTGAAGATACCAAAGGTGTAATCAGAAGCCGTAAATAAAAAAAGTTTGAAGATACCAAAGGGGTAATCAGAAGCCGCAAATTAAAAAGTTTGAAGATACCAAAGGTGTAATCAGAAGCCGTAAATAAAAAAAGTTTGAAGATACCAAAGGGGTAGTCAGAAGCCGTAAATAAAAAAGATTGAAGATACCAAAGGTGTAATCAGAAGCCGTAAATAAAAAAAGTTTGAAGATACCAAAGGTGTAATCAGAAGCCGTAAATTAAAAGTTTCAAGATACCAAAGGTGTAATCAGAAGCCGTAAATAAAAAGGTTTGAACATACCAAAGGGGTAATCAGAAGCGTAAATAAAAAGGTTTGAAGATACCAAAGGGGTAATCAGAAGCCGTAAATAAAAAAAGTTTGAAGATACCAAAGGGGTAGTCAGAAGCCGTAAATAAAAAAAGTTTGAAGATACCAAAGGGGTAGTCAGAAGCCGTAAATAAAAAAGATTGAAGATACCAAAGGTGTAATCAGAAGCCGTAAATAAAAATTTGAAGATACCAAAGGTGTAATCAGAAGCCGTAAATTAAAAAGTTTGAAGATACCAAAGGTGTAATCAGAAGCCGTAAATAAAAAAAGTTTGAAGATACCAAAGGGGTAGTCAGAAGCCGTAAATTAAAAAGTTTGAAGATACCAAAGGTGTAATCAGAAGCCGTAAATAAAAAAAGTTTGAAGATACCAAAGGGGTAATCAGAAGCCGCAAATTAAAAAGTTTGAAGATACCAAAGGTGTAATCAGAAGCCGTAAATAAAAAAAGTTTGAAGATACCAAAGGGGTAGTCAGAAGCCGTAAATAAAAAAGATTGAAGATACCAAAGGTGTAATCAGAAGCCGTAAATAAAAAATGTTTGAAGATACCAAAGGGGTAATCAGAAGCCGTAAATAAAAAGGTTTGAAGATACCAAAGGTGTAATCAGAAGCCGTAAATAAAAAAGATTGAAGATACCAAAGGTGTAATCAGAAGCGTAAATAAAAAAAGTTTGAAGATACCAAAGGTGTAATCAGAAGCGGTAAATAAAAAAAGTTTGAAGATACCAAAGGTGTAATCAGAAGCCGTAAATTAAAAAGTTTGAAGATACCAAAGGTGTAATCAGAAGTCGTAAATAAAAAAAGTTTGAAGATACCAAAGGGGTAGTCAAAAGCTGTAAATAAAAAAGTTTGAACAAACCAAAGGGGTAATCAGAAGCCGTAAATAAAAAAGTTGGAAGATACCAAAGGGGTAATCAGAAGCCGTAAATAAAAAGGTTTGAAGATACCAAAGGTGTAATCAGAAGCGGTAAATAAAAAAGATTGAAGATACCAAAGGTGTAATCAGAAGCGTAAATAAAAAAAGTTTGAAGATACCAAAGGTGTAATCAGAAGCCGTAAATAAAAAAGATTGAAGATACCAAAGGTGTAATCAGAAGCGGTAAATAAAAAAAGTTTGAAGATACCAAAGGTGTAATCAGAAGCCGTAAATTAAAAAGTTTGAAGATACCAAAGGTGTAATCAGAAGTCGTAAATAAAAAAAGTTTGAAGATACCAAAGGGGTAGTCAGAAGCTGTAAATAAAAAAGTTTGAACAAACCAAAGGGGTAATCAGAAGCCGTAAATAAAAAAGTTGGAAGATACCAAAGGTGTAATCAGAAGCCGTAAATTAAAAAGTTTGAAAATACCAAAGGTGTAATCAGAAGCCGTAAATAAAAAAAAGTTTGAAGATACCAAAGGTGTAATCAGAAGCCGTAAATAAAAAAAGACAGACCATGTAATGGCCAAAAGAAAAAAAGACAAACAATGATCTACAAAACACTATGCAGAAATCTAAAGATTGAGCAACAGAAACTCTCGAAATACATATACTGGAGGTGAACTCATGTGTTCCGGACGGATAAGCAGTCCCTATTCCACTAGTGACACCATTTCATTACAATCGTAACAATGTTCAGAATAAGGACGTATCCACAAACCAGGTTACACTGTTTAACATATTGGGATTTTAGAGAAATATATACCTCATTTAAAGTCTGCTGAAGTTATACACATGACCTATTATGACAAGAGGCATTAATGGTCTAAACGAAAACTAATTATGAGCATCTTATAATAAAAACGGCTATCAAATGTGTGTATGTTGTCTTAAGCAGTTTATCAACTATTGTCATGAAAACCGGTTCACTAAGAAAATAATTTTGGAGGTAAAAGGCTGTCATAGGGATGGAAAGTAAAGTACATTGGTACATTGTACGTGTAGCATTAGTATACAATTATTACTTCATTATAACGTCATCAATAAAGAAAATAATATTGATCAGTGTTCTGATTACTTCTTTGACCCGGGTCCTGCATGTTTAATTGGTCATGGGCTATTATTGCTCCAAATAATTCTCAAATATCATACTATAAAAACGTTGATATTTAAGTTAATGTGCACGGCGCGTTTCTGGAATAACCTTCATCAGATACTCTCATAGGTAAAAATATTGAAAAACTAAATAATTTAAAAGATTTTGGGATATTGCTATGGTAAACTTTTCCTGTAATTGTTTTTCCAATCGATGACGAATGACAACAATAATGTTCTTGCACAGCCATCTCTCTATTTTCTGTTTGTCCAAGTGCCACAGCAATGTTCATATTCGAAATCTATTAATTTGTGCATTTGAACGAAAATATGATTTGTACTTTTGCGGAAAATGTTCCTTCATTATATAGCCTGAAATTCTGTTTGTGGCCATGTAAATTTATTAGCATTGCCATTGAATAATTTGTTCTTTGTATACCATGCCTATAAATGGATCTGTTTTTCTAATATCGTTTTCTTTATTAAAATCGAGACAAACATGGCTTGTACATTTACAATACCATAGAATTAAGAACGTCATACCATCCATACAACTGACCGAACTGACCGCCACGATATAACTGAAATATTGTTGAAAGTGGCGTTAAACAACATAGTCCTAACCACCATCCATATACAATAACACATTATGTTGAAGACAATTGAAACACATTATGTTTACCCTTTACTTTTGCAAAGCGCCTTTAATTGGGGTCACTCTTTCACTTTTCGTAGCAGTATAAAATACATAACTGGAACCCAGTTTTATTTTATTTTTATTTTACACTGCAATAATAATACCGTTCCAACTAATTTAACGCTCATGAGTAAAACTTTGTGCCGAAAACATCATCTTGAGAATGAAATATACGATTCTAAATATTTGTGCCCGGTGCAAAAACAATTTGTCACCCTTTTTGTCCACTTTAATTTATTCCTGCAGCACATGCACTATCAATAAAACGCGAGTAAATTGTTTACAAAATGCATGTTTGACAGATTCCTGGTGCGATGTTTCTTCTGGCCGTCAATAACGGTCACACGTCCACCATAATTTTATGATGGTCAATTTGCGTAACAATAGCAAAATAGGAATTAAAGTCAAAATACATCATGACAACACGATGATTGAACAATTACCGTAAAGTGGTGATTACATACTGACCATATCTTTTAACAATGGTCTAATGTCAGCAACCCGGTTACAACTTGTAATTTTTGTGTCAACACTTTACCATGGCAATAAACAAATCTTCCTAACGACTAACATCCGCGTCTAAATTTATTTATTCCTAATTGGAAAACGGGAGAGGCCATAATTATTGACATTTTATTTCAATAAGGATACCATGTAAAACAAGTGTAGCACTCGACTGACCGTTCTCTTGAATAAGTATTAAATAACAAAATATTGAAGACGTCCTGTGGTTTTACAAATTACCATGACACACGTATCATCAAATGGTCCATTTTAACGATAATATAATGTACCATGGTTACTGCTGGTACTGTCTAATAAAAATGTCATAATATGATTTCATTGTTTCCTGTACTAGTACTAGTAAATGTTAATCTATTTTTTAAGCAATGTCTTTTTATGCCTTATGAAGATAATGTTTAATTGTTTTGAAGGGAAGTTGTGTTTTGGTTAATTAGTTGTACTGCCTTCCAGTTTCTATTTATATATTATTATTTTAAGAGTAAGCAACTTGTGTTTGTGTATTTCTTATTTCTATAACGCGAACATTTTAAAAATATTATTCAAATTAGCATACACACATACACATATAATGCCTCACATGGTTTATAAGATATATTTATTGCTGAAATATGCAGTTCCTAAATAATGTCATTATTATTAAAACTAAGGTTCTGCTCCCTAAAGCATGGCTGACTTTAACCAATTTTGCTATCCTGTTTAGGCCCTTTGGTTTTATTTTTTCCAAAGAATTTTAAATGATTTCACTTTCCAATATTTATAGTTGCCTTTTTTAATTAATTTTACTCTCTCAGTTAGTAAATGATTTGAATTAGTTGAACTCAATAAACGTTATAGAATACCAAAGGGACAATCAAGAATGGATAATCAAGAGAAACTGGCAACATTGGACACACAAGACGAAGACAAAACAAAAAACACATTATACTCAAGCAAACACAAATAACAATGGTTGACATTTAGGGAATGATAAATTGATATTTGTCTGGATCCAGCATCGGTTAAAATTATTTGCACACCTATAAATAGTGAATGCATGTCTACTACTGAAAATATTGTATTGTAATATGCATTATGCATGATAATATTGACCCATTATCAGAGTATTATTGCTCAGACAACAACTGAGCAATCATTAAACATAAAAAGGCTGCCCATGGTTATTAAAACAGTGATAGATCTAAAAGGTTAATAGACCTTTTACACATTTGTGACTTATCATTTCGCTGTAAGACTTTATATTAATAATAAAATATATTAATACATGAAGCAAAACAATTTTTTGATAGTTTCAGTTGATGACTGACGACAAATCTCTTGTTTTCATTTCATGTAAACTATTGCTTTGTCCATTCTATGGGCTGGATATCAATCATATACAAGAAATAGTTATCTTTAAATCATAGTTAATCAATTTTCAAAAACCTAATTTCTCGAACAAAATGTTAAAGAATTTGTTTTCTATAGGATTTTAACTCATAATTGTGTACAAAATAATTATCAGTAAACCAACAAGTGCGAGTTGCATCATCTAACTGTCACTTGTCGGATATCGGTAAGTTATTACATGAATGATAGAGTTATCTACCCTACTCCTATCCATGACGGAATAAAGTAAAGGAAAACAATTATTTCGTCATGAGTACTCTTACTTTACTAGTACAAATTAAATTTGGATAAGTGTACCAGATTACTTTTAGTGGTTATTTCTATTAAACAGAAAATCAACATTATTTCACATTAACTGCCCAATAACTTTGTAATTTGACAAAGTACAGTGTATAACGTTTAAGTAACATGATATTTATCAACAATATTTAATACTGAAAAAAATAACTTTTCAACAAAATGATATTAATATCTAACCACTATCACGTGTTCTATTGTGTATTATATTATGTATTCTTATGGTGTTGGCTGCTGCTAGTCACAGTTCCTAGACTTGAGGAGAGGACTCAATCATTCACCAAACAAACACGACACTATAAATGAACAGTCCGTGGGATGTCGGTGTATTCTCCTATAGTGTCTTTTCTGTGGGTGTATTGAAGAACAAGAACTAGACAATGAATTGCTAGCGTAAAGATCATAGGATAATGTAGTATTCATTCATTTATTTATTATTATTATTATTATTATTATTTCTTTGTTGTTTGGCAAAAGACGAATAATATCTTAATAATATATTTTCCTCTGTTTCTATGATTTATGTGTTAGATTTTAGAACAGTTCCGACATTGTAGTATTTTTTCTTATTCATTTTATAAAGTCAAAAATAATATTTTCTATAAAGTGTCAGACATTTCTCAAAGCATATTCACATATTCTAGCAATAATCTAACAACACTAGAAGCTCGGTATATTAATTAATTGTTATTTCTGTACTGTTCGGTTTCAATTATATCAGTGATTTCCGGAAAGATATTTTAACATTTCCACATTAGGTCCCTGTAATACCTTGTCTGCGGTGGTGACAGATGGGAGTCGTAAGCCATGGAAAGCAACTAATCTAGGAGAAGGAAATACTCCAAAATCAAACCGGGTAGATAAGACTCGTAAGTTTTGGATAACAGCTTATCTAGAGGAAAGATACCTTGACAGTAAAATCTCTGGCTCTCCATGTTGGGGATTTAGCGCAAGACCAACTATCTCGCCTAGTTAATAAAAACTACAGTTACAGAAACATTGACGAACAGAAATATAAACTTTGACTCGGTAAAGAGGGTCTCTTCAACAACAAGACAAATGACGCATTGTAGTGAAAGCAATCAAGAAGCTACAATGCCGACCAACCTTCCAAACACCAAGTCAGCATCCATACTTGGGACCTGGAATGTTAGTACCATGTACCGAATTGGCAAAGCAGCTCAAACAGCAAAGGAAATGCACAAGTATAAAGTTTAAGTAATGGGGTTGAGTGAGACTAGATGGATTTCAACAGGAAAGACGATACTAGCAATTGGAGAGATTGTATTATACTCTGGACATCAAGAGGAGGATAGTCCACACACGGAAGGGGTTGCCTTCATGATGACAAAAGAAGCCAGTAAAGCGCTTATATCTTGGGAACCTATCATCTCAAGAATTATAACTGCAAGTTTTCAAACAAAACAATCAAGAATTAAAGCAAACTTGATACAATGTTATGCACCTACTAACGATGCTGAAGAAAGTGACAAAGAAAACTTTTACAACACCCTTAATACCATCTTAAATCAGCAAAAGGAGAACGATCTTACAATACTCATGGGAGATTGCAATGCCATAGTATGATATAACAATACAGGGTATGAACAAACAATGGGAAGACACGGAATTGGACAGATGAATAAAAATGGAGAAAAATTTGATGAGCTTTGTGCCAACAACAAATTTGTCATAGGAGGAAGTATTTTTACACACAAACGCATACATAAAGCAACATGGGTATCACCAGACCACATCACAGAAAATCAGATTGACCATTTCTGCATTTATAAGAAGTTTAGAAGATCACTTCATGACGTTTGTGTTAAGAGATGAGCAGATGCTGCATCAGACCATCGTTTACTAGTTGGAAGAATACGAATGAAGTTAAGGAAGGTATTCAACATGAAAAATCGAAGGGTAAAATACAATGTTAACTTTCTGAAAGATAAAGCAACGAAAGACCAGTTCAACATCACACTGTCAAACAAATTTCAAATACTAGAAGAACTTGACAATATTGAAGATCAGTGGAGCCAAATAAAAGACATGATAAATAACACATGTGAAGAAACTCTTGGTAGAAAATCATACACACAAAAAGAGTGGAACACACCAGAAACTCTTAGAAAAGTGCAGGAGAGAAAACAGAAGAAAGGTGCAATTAATTGCAGCAGAATTAGGAAAGAAAAGGCAACAGCTCAAGCACTAAAATACAACAAAGCTCACAAGGAAGTTAGAAAGAGTGTAAGACAAGAGAACATACATAGACAATCTTGCTGCACAAGCAGAAGAAGCTGCAAACATGAGGAATATGAAAGATCTATATGACACCACCAAAAAACTTGCAGGACATTTTAGACAAACAAGCCAGCAGATTAAAGACAAAAATGGAAAGGTCCTAACCACAATCGAGGAACAGCTAGCAAAATGGGCAGAACACTTTAAGGAGCTACTAAACAGACCACCACCTGATGTAACACCAGAAATTAACAGAGCAGATGAAGAACTAAAAATAAATCTTAACCTGCCATCAAAAACAGAAATTGAACAAGCAATTAAGAAGTTGAAAACAACCATAACTTCAGGTTCAGATAATATTCCACCAGAGGCCCTGAAAGCAAACCCAGACCTAATAGCAAACATACTTCACAAGATCTACAGTGACATATGGAAAAATGAAGTAATGCCTCAAGACTGGAACATTGGTCATGTAATTAAACTGGCAAAGAAAGGTAACCTCAAAGAATGCAAAAGCTACAGAGGAATCACACTATTGTCAGTGGTTGCAAAGGTGCTAAACATAATACTTCTTACAAGACTATTGAAGGCTGTAGACGAAAAGCTAAGAGAACAACAAGCAGGCTTTAGAAAAGATCGATCATGTACAGACCAAATAGCTGCACTGCGAATAATAATAGAACAATCATTAGAGTGGAACACCTCCTTTGTAGACTTCGAGAAAGCTTTTGATAGTTTAGATAGAGAAGTTTTATAGAACCTAATGGCACACTATGGAATACCTCAAAAGTTCATCAACATCATCAGGAACTCTTATAACAACATACAATGCAGAGTCATACATGAAGGCAAACTAACTGAAAGTTTTGATGTCAAGACAGGAGTAACACAAGGCTGCTTGTTATCTCCTTTTCTCTTCCTCCTTGCTATTGATTATATCATGAGAGAGTCAACTGAAGGAAACAGAAACGGAATCCAATGGACAATGTGGCAACAACTGGATGACTTAGATTTCACAGACGATATAGTCCTCATCTCTAGTACACAACAACAACTGGATGACTTAGATTTCACAGACGATATAGCCCTCATCTCCAGTACACAACAACAACTGGATGACTTAGATTTCACAGACGATATAGTCCTCATCTCTAGTACACAACAAAAACTGGATGACTTAGATTTCACAGACGATATAGCCCTCATCTCCAGTACACAACAACAACTGGATGACTTAGATTTCACAGACGATATAGCCCTCATCTCCAGTACACAACAACAACTGGATGACTTAGATTTCACAGACGATATAGCCTTCATCTCCAGTACACAACAACAACTGTATGACTTAGATTTCACAGACGATATAGCCCTCATCTCCAGTACACAACAACAACTGTATGACTTAGATTTCACAGACGATATAGTCCTCATCTCCAGTACACAACAACAACTGGATGACTTAGATTTCACAGACGATATAGCCCTCATCTCCAGTACACAACAACAACTAGATGACTTAGATTTCACAGACGATATAGTCCTCATCTCCAGTACACAACAACAACTGGATGACTTAGATTTCGCCGACGATATAGCCCTCATCTCCAGTACACAACAACAAATGCAAGAAAAAACATCCCTTCTAGCAGAAACATCGATTAAACTAGGACTAAGACCAAACGAAAGCAAGACCAAGGTTATGAAGATCAATGCCAAAGTAAGCAAACTATCAAGATAAATAAGGGTAATAACAAAATTACCGAACTCCGAGCAATCTTACAAAGGGAAAGTCAAAACTCATAAGTAAATAAAGAGACAAAATCAGTCAACAACCGGAAAACTGTGAAAACGTAATGACCCTGACTTGGTACAGGCATTTCTAAAGAAATGGTGGGTTGAATCAGATTTTAAAACGCCAAACCTTCCCCTTTCATTACGGCTCAAAGTTTCCGGCTGTCACTATAACAGTATTTATAACAATACTTGAACATGTTGATAAAGGATACCAACTTGGAAGAAGTAGAGGAGTTGACCTACCTAGGAAGCATTGTGAATATTGAAGGAGGCACTGGTGCTGATGTAAAGAACAGAATTAACAAAGCCAGAGTCATCTTCAACATTCTAGGGAAAGCATGGAGTGCCAAGAACATCTCAAGAGGCACAAAGATGAAAATCTTTAACTCAAATGTAAAATCTGCGCTCTTATATGGGGCAGAAACATGGAGAACAACAAAAGCCATGTTGTCAAAAATCCAAAGATTCATCAACTACTGCCTACGAAAAATCATGAACATCCGATGGTTCGACAAAGTTAGAAATGAGGATCTTTGGCAAAGAGCAAACCAGAACCCCATAAACACACAAATTAAAAAGAGGAAATGGGCATGGATTGGCCACACACTGAGGAAATCATCAAACAGCATCACCAGACAGGCCCTCAAATGGAACCCACAAGGCAAAAGAAGCAGAGGACGACCTAGAAACACCTGGCGTAGAGACACAGAGTCAGAATTGAAAGAGCAGGGACACAACTGGAACTCGGCAGAACAACTAGCGCCAAATCGAGTTAGATGGAGTGAGTTCGTCAATGGCCTATGCTCCCTAGCGGAGCAAAGTCTTACGTAAGTAAGTAAGTGGTGACTATTATTTACTTTCTAATCAGAATAAAAATTTTAGAGCTGTTCTGACAGTGTGGTGTGGTAGTAATCATATTAGATATCCTATCGACACAAAAAGAAAAACTATGTAAAGGATAATTCACACTCTATCATATTTCACACCACTGGATAGATTTGAACAATAGAAATTCGGGACACAGCCGTTTAGATAGCATAATTGGCTTTGGTGGTCCTGTTGAAATGCCTAGTCATAGCATAACATACGTTAAGTATTAAGATACCAAAGGGGTAATCAGAAGCCGTAAATCGAAGGTGGCAGACAACACAATGATAAAAAGTAAAGGAACAAACAACGATCCACAAAGCATTACACAGAAAACTAAAGATCAAGCAACACGAACCAAGCTAAAGACCGGGGTGAACTCAAGTTCTCCGGAAGGGTAAGGACAATGCCTTTGTTGGATTTACGATATGTCTTTTTTTGCATCTGACTGTCATTTATTAGCTTACTAGGGCATAAAGTAATGCAATGTAAAACCATTTACTGGGTAAATATTTGATTACAAATTAACAATGATACATCGAAACTTTTTTAAAGGTTACCTTAGCAAATTATCTTATAATTTCGGTGTTGAATTCCACAAAATTTACAGAAATTGTTTATTACATTTTCAATACGCTTGGACATAAACGTTAGAGAAAACCGAAGGGGCAATCAAGAATGTACAATTCGACGAAACTGGCAACATAGGGTACACAAAACACAAGACGAAGAAATGGAAAACAAAAAACACGCCACTATACACAAACAAACACAAATAACGTAAATCAGACATGAGCCCTTCTACAAACAACTGGAGGTAAAGACGTACCGAACATCGTTTTATGGTAAGTCAACATGTCTTTATAAATCTTCATACATGTTTACTATATCATGACATCTCTTTATAAATTTGTTGACATTTCACGACTATATGTATACCTTTCAAGTATTGTATACAATATGGTTATATATTAACTACTGTTATTTACACATTGGCATACCTTTGGCATACCCTTCTATTCATAAGTAAGGTTACTTCAAGAGTATTTTATTTCCTTGTTGATAACCCCACATCTAGAAAATACAAAAATACATATACAAAAAATATACAAAATACATATACAAAAAATATACAAAATACATATACAAAAAATATACAAAAATACATATACAAAAAATTTACCAAATAACATCAGAAAGCCACCGATAACCAGATGTAGCGTTTAGAGAATGTTAAAAGTACCGCTCGTGTGTAGGCTAGCGGAAGTTTCAAGCTTTTTAGGTTATGAGTAATAAAAACGTAGATATCTAATTTAGTGCACATTATTGAAGATTCTACTATGAGTGTGAATTATAGAACAAAGTGTAATGTTTAATAGTCTCTCGTGATCACATCCATACCCTTTCTCTCATAATGATAACCATATATGATGTAGGGTATATGTTTTTGCTTAGATGGAAGAAGAGTTTGAATATACCAAAGTGGCAATCAGAATCCGAATATCGAAGAAGAACAGACAACACAATGACCAAAAGAAAAAGTACAAAAGGACAAACAACGATCTACGAAACATACATATCAAGCAAAAGATCGAGTAACACGAACCCCACTAAAAACCTGGAGTGAACTCAGGTGCTCCGGAAGGGTAGGCATACGGTATTTGACGTAGTTTACGTTTATCAGAAGAGATTTACCAGTAAAGGATGATTATAATACAAACAGTACAGACAAAATTAAACAACACAGATCCTCAGAGGATATTAATTCCTACAAACACCACATACATGTACATCAAATACTGAAATAAGCAATGTATCAATAGTATAAACCGTCTTTATGCCACGGGGTGTTTTGTCTTGTTCGTATTGTAGATCGTTGTATTCTACTACACCTTAAGACCACTGTACAAAAATGTTACACGGGCGTTACACAAATTTTATTTTCTCTGTCTTTATAAGATCTCAAACTTATCTCACAAAAATAAGTATTTGTTCACGACTTCATTTTTGTTTATAATTAGTACGCTACACTGTTGGGATTATTACAAGATATCCACTGGTCCATGTGCGAAAAGTTTGAAGATACACAAAGAGTGATCAGAAGTCGTAATTGCAAATATTAAAGTCGTAATAATGTTTACCTGGATTTATTTAATTTTTCACAATATATGACACTCCTTTTAGTTCTGCTGCAGATTAAATAGATTATCTTGGTTAGCTTGCTCGTCACAAGTCTGGTAGGTTATGGGTTCGAGCCCCGTTCGGGTCAAACCAAAGACTATAAAATTGGTATTTGATACTTCGCTGCTAAGCATGCAGCATTTAGGAAGAAGAGCAAATACGGGTTGGCACGTAATCAGAATAGTGTGTCCATGTGTTTAGCGATATTTCTACCCACGGACTGTGTTGTTTGTCAGGTACAAAGCGGAATTCATTAACATCACATCCAATGAAAGATATTCTATTTTTAATATTTGTAACTAGAGAGTCCATAGACAGTTGTACCACGCAAGTTTAATATCAGTTTGTAGTCATTGTTAGTTGATATATTGTCTATACCAAATGAATAATAATGTGAAAACGTGCAACATTCAGATTCTGACATTTACTTAGACACATGACTTCTCCGGTTATAAAACACAATGGTACGCAAATAACATTTACCGATACAGGGTAACTTGATCGATTTAAATAGGTAATTATATTTTGAAGAGGTATTTTAAAATTATTTAATTTTCAAATATGATGTGTACAACGGGAGGTAACTCTAATATGTTATCATTATAAACGTGATACAGTAGGTATGGGGAAGGAAGAATTGGAAATGAGGTGAGGGATTTTAACTCTACAACTTGGAGCGAGTAGAATAGAGTCACATACCAAAGCGGAAGTGCTTGTATTCGTAATAAGTATAGATCATTGTAGATTATGAAACCATTATTTTATTACCAGTAAATCATATTAGCAATTAAATATATCATACAAGTATGTCACCTGTGCACTGTGTAATTGTTGAAGTTTATCATATGGGCAATGTGGTCCTGCTCGAATTAAAAGTACATGCCTCTTGTGTATTTAGTGTCGGACATTTGTTAGACATTTGAAATACACATGTGTGAATTGGGCCTGCAAATATCCGAGAATTGCTTCCTCGTTTGCTTTTGATTCGTCTTTATAATGTCGGACAAACACTGGAAGATTAATTTTTCTGTATTTATTTATTCTCAGATGACCACTTATCAAAGATGTGCATCGTTTATTCGTTAGATGAATACAGCACCATAACGGGTTAGAAATTGGTTTTCATACTAGTATATGGTCAATTGAGTCCAGATATTCCTGTATTAAAAAATAAATATTACAACAACATTTTCTATTTTCATTGATGTTTATATAATTGTTCACTTCAATACTTTGGTTCAGCAATATTTCAGTTACATATCATAGCAGTTAAAATCTGAGTATCTGAAGAAAATCTACAGCCTTCCAAGAGAAATTAACAAGCATAAAGTTGCATTGAGAACACCTCGCCACGGGTTAGAGTTATTGGTGCTTAACCCCGCATTTAAAAGTATTTAGTTATACCGTGGTTGTCAGTCGTATCCAGAGAAAACCACGACCGACTGCAGGAAACTGACAAACTCAACGGGCGGCAAACTTTAAGTAGTTATTATCATTATCGTATAAGTAGATCTAAATACCATATAATCGAGGCCATGGCAGCTCTCTTTCAAATTATTTAAAGTTCTAGGTACAAGTCTTACATGCATAACATATTTCTGTTTTATCATTTTAAAGAATTGTCTCATCATCATTTGTCTATTTACTTATTATGTTAAAAATGAAAATGAATTTTAAACCAAAAAAGTACGAATGAAATGATACAACTGATTCAGGGACACACGTAATTGTGCTACCGGTGAGTCAGCAAAAGTGGTGTCTCTAATGGAGCAGAGACAAAATGGTGTCTCTATTGGAACATAGACAAAATGGTGTCTCTATTGGAGCATAGACAAAATGGTCTCTCTAGTAGAGCATAGACAAAATGGTGTCTCTAGTGGAGCATAGACAAAATGGTGTCTCTAGTGGAGCATAGACAAAATGGTGTCTCTAGGGAAGCATATACAAAATGGTGTCTCTAGTGGAACATAGACAAATTGGTGTCTCTAGTGGAGCATAGATAAAATGGTGTCTGTAGTGGAGCATAGACAAAATGGTGCCTCTAGTGGAGCATAGACAAAATGGTTTCTCTAGTGGAGCATAGACAAAGTGGTGTCTCTAGTAGAGCATAGACAAAATGGTGTCTCTAGTGGAGCATAGACAAAATGGTGTTACTACTGGAACGTGACCATAAGTGTATTATTACAGAGACATTGACAAAAAATATGCAACTAACGACTGCAGTTAAGACATATTTCACAAGGAAACTTCATATTGGTTATCATCAACAAATGATTACCGCCTAGAATCTTCAGATGTTTCACCTTCATACAAATAATATATGGCAACACAGTCTATCGTATCGGTGGCGACTGATGATGAAAGTAAAACAAATAGGAAACAGTCTGATTTATTGATGTTGAACGGTAACTTTAGCAGTATTTCAGCTTGATCGTGGGCTTAAGAAAATTGTTTAAAAATACAGTTTTATAGAATAAACATGTATAAACAAACAATGCCGTAAGACAAAGAATATATGTCTCATGACGTTCAAAATGTCTAACAAAATACAAAAAAAGATAATATACGGAAATATATGCTTAATATATCAATATTTAGATTGGTCATCTTATACCAGAGTAATAATACTCTATGATGTGATATACATTTTGCGTTACGGAATAAGCATGACAATATAAGATCGTTTTCATTGCTTATGTTAACAGAAATCCCGTCCATCGTTTAAAAAGAGTTTTAAGTTTGCACATTCAATGATAGACTTATCATCACCCGGGTGTTGGCCGATTGTTTATTGTAAAGAATTCCTCTAGAGCTTACGTATAAAGAAAGTTGACACGAAGGTTATCAGGATTTGTTAATACGGGTCATACACCGGTGTCCCCCGCAGTGTTACTAACGCTTACTAAACATATTAGGTAACGTACAGGCATTTTGAATTTAACCCTGGTTCCGTTACAGAGCAGATTGACTTTAGGATTAAATTAATCCGCCCAACAATTGTTAGATTTGAATTTGTATTTAAAAACATTTTTGCCGAGACAAGGCTATACTTTTTAATCAGACACGAATTTCGGATCCTCTCTTTGCTATCAGTAAACACCGCGACCTCCGAAATATAAAGATTAATCTGTGAACGTGACAAATTTATCTTTTTTATGAAGGATTCATCCTTTTTCATATCCCCTTTCTTTATTTGCATTACCTTCACAGTTGAAGCATATTGAAATTGCTTTAAAAACGTAGTTTATAGAACAAAAATGTGCATAAATAAACAATATCGCAAGACAAAAGATAAATGTTTTTAGCGTTTCTTATGGCAACGTAGTCACTTTAGTGGAATGCATTATGGGGAAAAAACTATGATCAAACGATTGTACGACTTTAACAGTCCCATTTTTGTCTGTTTAATCTTAAAAACAAAGCAGAGAAGAAAAGTTAAAGGGTATTTTGATTGATAAAATCAGGATTATAAAAATGTCATCTTGTAATTCGATCAGGGTTGTGCATATACTAATTCGATGAATTGTTCAAGAATGCAATTATAGTCCACAAGACTTGACCCACATATTTAAGGGAGAGTCACTTTTTTTTCCGTTCGTAAGGTTTCCAATGATCTGTATATTTTGTATAGTGCGTATACTAATATTTTTCATAAAAGGTTAGGTTTGTGGTGTTTAACGCCACTTTCAACAATATTTCAGCTATATCATGGCGGTCAGTTTTATTGATGGAGGAAACCGGAGTACCCAGAGAAAACCACTGACATGCCGCAAGTCACTGACAACTTTTATCACATAATGTATTTTCGAGTACACCTAGCCTTAATGGGGTTCGAACTCACGATGTTTGTGGCGATAGGCATTGATTGCATAGGTAGTTATAAATCCAACTACCATACGATCATGACCACGAAGTCCCCCTCTTCCAAAAAGATATACTAGTACTCTGTGATATAATAAAGAACATTGTGAACGATAATAGCGTTCTGTTATCTTTGCATCATGAGATATTGCAAATAAACGTTAGAGAAAACTGAAGGGACAATCAAGAATGGACAGATTTTGTGGAATGTTGATTTCAATTTAGTCCCAATATAATGTGCACTGCTGTGCTCCACACACTGCAAGCCTATATTCTCTTACGCATATTTTTACTGGAGAAAAAAATAGAGAAATGCAATCCTGAACAATTTAACCACTTCTGATGACATCTCTTCAAACTATCATAACCGCATCGATGAAGTAATGGTTGGCGTGCTCGCCTAGAGTGCGGTAGATCGTGTTTTCGATCCCAGATCGGTGGAAAAAAACCAAAGACTATACCACTGACAATTGTTGCTTCTACGCTAAGCACGCAGCATTAAGGAGAAGGAGCAAAGACTGGGTGGCTCGGAATCAGAATAATGTGTCCGAGTAGAGCGACATGTCTATCCGAAGACTCTTGTTTCAGTGAGCTAGCATTATAAAAATCCGACAAAGCATGTTGGTATGGTACAAAGCGGACCTCATCATCATCTCATTAAAATTTAACTTGTTCTCGCCATGATATAGCTTACAAATTGGCGTTACACAACAATCACTCAAACACTCAACTCCAATTACTATAAAACAATGCGAAATCGACAATCACCCAAGTGCAAATTTAGTAACAACACGTCCTTGAGACAATTATCAACGCCAATGCATCATAACACTAAGACAGACGAGATATTCGAAGAATTGCTTAGGTTTATTAGCATCCATAGTAAAGCATAGTATCTCTCTGAAAGTAGCATTGATAAGGTAATACAATTTTAGAGATACCATAGGTATTGAATCAGGTTCACTGTAGTGTATTGTGTTTAAAGTGTCGCATCAAAAGGCTCTGCTAACTAAACGGAGAGTTTGAAGATACCAAATGCCTATTAGTATTCGAAAACCGCAAATCGAAGAACAGTTAAAACAATCACCAAAAATAAAACTGACGAAAGGACAAGCAAAAATCTAAAAAGCTATACACAGAAAATTAAAGATTAAGCAACATGAATCCAACAAAATACCCGTGTGTTAACTCAGGTGTTGTTGAAGGACAAGCAGTTCCTGCTCCATTAGTGACACTCGTCGTGTAACTCTTGCTACAAACCTGGTAATAAGTCATGATTACGACAAATGGAACATACACGTGGTCATTTGTGACATAGATACTCCTCGACGGATAACCAAGGCATGGTGGAGGTCGTATAATATGAATAATTTGTATGTTTGTAATATACAGTAAGGATACATGTAGAAGAGACAACTCTGTTATTAGGTCAGGACACTTTTTTTTAAATAGGTGTAAAATTCAATTACTGATCTATTTGAACAACTTGAGACCAATATATTTGGTAATGTTGCAACCAATGGATTAGACAAATGGGCCTTTTAACAGTTTATCTGCTGAGATCAATATCTTGTTAGATTGAACAAACCACAAGACTAAAACAACATTTAATAAATTACCTATGACCCATTCTTATACAGGTGATAATAAAATTCAGCAATAATGGAATAAATCAAACATTCCAAATTTGCAATCTAACTTGTTCTTTATATATACTATGATATGTATAATATAAACTACAAGTCATGTATAAAGGAAGAGTTTGAAGATACCAAAGGGGTAATCAGAATCCAAACATCGAAGAAGGACAGACAGCACAATGGCCAAATGAAAAGTACAAAAGGAAAAACAACGATCTACAAAACATTACGCATAAAGCTAAAGATCGAGTAACACCAACCGCACTAAAAACCGGGGGTGAACTCAGGTGCTCCGGAGGGAGGGGTACGCAGTTCTTGCTCCACTAGTGGCGCCCATCGTATAGCATAAACTAACATCCCTGTATAACATAGCCTACATGCACTGTATATTTATAAATCATATGCATTTGAAACAGTTAAATCATATGCTCTGTAAAATCTAAATGAGATTACAGATGATAGAATGGTATGCTGTTAAAAAAGGGTAATATAAACAAGATATTCTAGTCAAGTCTGAAGATCCCAAATAGGTAATCAGAAGAAGCGGTTAATACGCTCCCCAAGGGAGCGTTAATGGTAGAAGTATGCATAGGTACTATGGCACTTCACAATCTTCAACAATATGGCTGCCAAACCGGAAATAAATTAAAAGAAAAATCACGTGACCTAAACCGGAATTCTAGTAGATTTTTTTTTAAATAAAAATGAAACAATGTTCGGCAGTGGATAAGAAAACTGTCCGGAGTTTGGAGTTTTAGGTGGTGTTATTTTTAAGCTTGATATTTTGTAAACAGGAAGATTACTGTTCTTCGGGAGCGTTTCAGGTTGCACCTGCCTCATATTAGAAGGACAGACAATACAACGACCAAAAGAAAAAGAAAGAAAGAACAAGCAATGGTTGACAAAACACCAAGCAGAAAATTAAAGATCGAGCCACGCAAATACAAATACACACCCGTGGGGGGAAATTAGGTGTTCCGGAACGGTACGTAGCTATGCTCCACTAGTGGCACATATATCCATCAAACTACGCATTATAAAAAGCAGATGAGATAGAATCTAATACTTCACGATGGAGGATATATAATTTAAACTTGATACTATGCAATTGTAAACTCTGCTTTTAATACATGTAAATATAATTCATCTGAATATTCAAGATTTACTCATATTAAATACACTGAATAGGATAAAGCAGAAATAATGCTCCCGGTTGACATGAGTTGAATCTCTAAATAGACACAATATTACCTCAATGCAAGCAAAACGAAAAAATCACCAATTTGCAAATTAAAGGTTGTTAGAAAATCCATCTGTAATTAATGCATTCTACAAGGAGTTTTTTTCCGATTTTTACACAAAACCCGATATTAATAAGAACACATAAATCGAAGTAAAACTCAGTGAATTACTGTAAATAACGTTCTTACATGCAAAGAAGGATCAAAGTTGTTTAAACAAATTATGTATACTAGTAAGTGAACACTTGAATCATGCGATGAAACATCACATTCTAATTTACAACTACCTATGAAATCAGTGCATATCACCACTGATGTTGTGAGTTCGAATCTCGATCAGGGCGAGGTGTACAACATTATGTGATAAGGTTTGTCAGTGACTAGCGGCAGGTCAGTGGTTTTCTCCGGGTACTCCGATTTCATCTACCAATAAAACTGACCACCACGATATAACTGAAATAGTGTTGAAAGTGTCGTTAAACACAATAACCGTAACCTTCAATGTCAATAAAAACAGAAGATGCTATCGGTTAGGGGTAGGTTATTATCATCCTATCGAGGCATCTGGTGCAGGATTACCTATGAAGTTTCCATTGATTTGTGTCTGCTTGTAGGATTGTTGATGTGTATCCTGTGGGTGCGGCTTTGTGTAGGTTGTCCTAAAGCAATAGAAAGCGGATGTGATTAGTGTGGTTTTGCCTAGAATGTGGGGTCGGTATTCAGGTAAATGTGTATCTGTTCCCTACACACGTACCATTACGTTGACAAAAATAATTAACTGACAATAATTGTAAAGTGGTAATAGAAAACGGTTCGTTTAGAAGTTCTTTAAAATACGCATTCTTCTTAAACTTAATTGATCTTTACAGTTAAACCTGTGCATGCGGTCACCTCTATTGAGCAGTCATCTGTAAACCTGTGCATGCGGTCACCTCTATTGAGCAGTCATCTGTATCTATATGTCACAGTTTCTTGTCCTGTCATAGAAAATGTCTTATGAATTTTACATCTCTTAAGAGCTCACCTGTCTTATAAGGTAAATTTGTCTTTGTCCTAAAAGGTGACCACTTAATACAGGTTTGATTGTGTTTAGTATCATAGAAGTAGTGTCAATTTACCACTCAGTGTTGTTTATATCTTTTTCAATACTTCAGACGCGTTCTTTCCTTTGTTTGTAAAATAGATACATAGAAAGATGTACATTTAAAGATACATGTTACCTTACATTTGGACCAATGTAGAGCACAAGTTAATAGGAATATCCGACCCGAGGAAATAAAATGCAATTAACAGTTGATTTGTCACAGGTTATAAATGCGAGTTGTGCAATGTTTGTAACGTGCGGATTTAGAAACCCATGAATTTTAACACGTTTTACTTAAACTTTTCAATAAGATTAGGAATGTGTAAATGTTCTAATTCAAACTGTTATGACAACGCTTACTGACTGAGAGAGTACAAAATAAATGATAAAAACAATATATACATGGCGTGCCCAACATGGGTCAATACAAGCAACCTAGCATACAGTTGAAAATGATTACATTTGATGGCAACAATAGGGCAAGTCCATTCCTTGTTGAAGTATTGTACACTGCTGTTCAATAGGAGAATTTCGTTAAGGATTGTTCTTTTTCTTTAAAAATTTTCATATAACGGAAGTGGGTGGCTTGATGGTTAATGTGAAATTCTATACTATCTGTCATAGTAACTTCTCTGCGATAGGTGTGCTGAACTTATCCTGTCTATCCTGTTTAGGTCCTTTGGTTTTATTGCTCCGAAAACTTTAAATTATTTGGTTTTCCAATATTTCGATTTTGAACGTACCTGATGAAGGTTATTCGTGGGCACTAAATTCGATATCAACGTTTTTATTGTATATGCAGTAGAAATGTATTAATTTTCTGATAATGGCGTAAAACAAACATCCAATCGATCAAACTGCAAAATAGTCGTTTTTGAACGAATTTTACATATTTTTTTTTTCAATTCGTGCTTCGATATCCATCTATATGGTATGGTTTCCAGTCACCTACCAACTACGACCAGTCTCACATGTCAGTTCGTAATAACTGTTCGTTCTTTCCAATATCATTGAGCTTTTGTATAGTGGAATGTTACCTGAAAGTGACGACAAATACCAGTAAGCTAACCCAAAACCTATTTGTTTTTATTGTATCCAAATAAACGTCAGAGAATACCGAAGGGGTAATGAAAAATTGAATATACAGAGAAACTAGCAACATAGGGTACACAAGACGATGAAAAGCAAAACACAACACAGAGAAACTAGCAACATAGGGTACACAAGACGATGTAAAGCAAAACACAACACAGAGAAACTAGCAACATAGGGTACACAAGACGATGAAAAGCAAAACACAACACAGAGAAACTAGCAACATAGGGTACACAAGACGATGAAAAGCAAAACAAAGACACAACACAATATGTGTTGGACACCACTATGCGCTAACAAACACCGTCATACAGTTATTATTCTTGGACGATGTAAAAATAAATCTACGTTTTGTTCGTCATGGTATTACTGGCTGTACGAAAACTGATTTTATTGTTGTTCTGTAATGTGTGTAATTAGTGCGTGTTACTTAATCACCAGACAAAATATTAAATATATATACTTTTCGAGCGGCTAATCGGTCCGCTATTGTACTGTGCATGTAGTTTCACAGCATCATCAGCAAGAATCCAGAATAATTGCTTCTGCAAATAAGAGGAAAATCTAAATAACATTAAATGACGTTCTGGCACTGACGATCTATCGGATTCTTTATACCTGTACAAATTGCGGTAAAGAACTCTGCTGATGATGATGTCAAAAGCATGCACGATATAGTGGCCGGACGAATAGCAACTCCGTTTTGTCTATATATGCCACAAGATCATGTGAATATAAGCCCTCATGTAGAGTCCGTCGATAACTTTTCGCCATTTAAATCTCAGAATCTGATTTTCCAACTTTTTCTGGTAAAATAAAATCAAAATTATTCAAATCAGTAGTCTCATCGAGGCTAGACGGACAAATAGCAACTACCTTACTTGCTGTATATTGTAATACGCCTGCCGTAAACATCTGTATGACTAATACAATAAATTGGGACAAAGGTAAATTTATTTAAAAGATTATCTGTATTTACATTTCCTTCCACTTTGACATAATTGTTAGTATTTACTAATCACGTGACTAAGTGAATATGTATTCCGTTGATATCTACATTTTTTGTACATTACATTGATAATGGCAATGACAGTATTGAAAATTATTATTTATATGTAAGGGTTATGGTGTTTAACGCCACTTTCAACAATATTTCAGCTATATCGTTGTGGTCAGTTTTATTTGTGGAGGAAATCGGTGAAAACAACCGACCTGCCGCAAGTCACTGACAAACTTTATCACATAATGTTGTATCGATTACACCTCGTCATGAGCAGAATTCGAAATCACAACTTTAGTGGCGATAAGCACTGATTACATAGGTAGGTGTAAATCCAACTATCATCCGATCACGACAACAGCGGCCCCTATTACTTATGTGATCTATCTGGAAGATCCAGCCTTTTTTTCTTACGCAGGTTCGTGTTGTCGGAAATTTCTCTTTATTATCTCTTAGCATTTTAATTGTCTTGAATTTATAACATATCTGGGTTGTCTGTTGTGTTAAATTCCACTCGAATATTTTCACATAATCTGTAAGCAAAGTCTTTAATGGAATTATAAAAATGAAACAACAATGATAATAACACCTATTTACACTAAAATAAAAGGGAAACATTTATGTGCTGAACGAAAAACAAGATGAATACAATCAACAAACGGCTTTAAAAGATTTCAGTAACGTTTTCCATTTAATTTTAACGAAAGATACAAAAGCTACATTATGTAATTTGAAGACTAATCTTGATGTAAGTGTACGTTTTCTGCATCAAAGCTAGGTTTTTTTCACTTCCATGTATTCTTCTGACTAGACTGAACGTCCAGTCTTTATACAACAAAGGGATAAATTAAAGTCAGCATATATCCTGTTTATATTCTAGATGCATTCATCGTTAGAAACTAAAACATGTTTTCATCTTTATTAATACGATAAAAACAATATGCATTATAACAACTTCTTATGTCTGTTATTTTCAAAACGTTATTTATGTTGTATATCTATATATACAGCAAAATAATTTTACTTATTATACATATACATAAACATACTCTAAGGCGATGTTGATTTAATACCATAGGGAACAGTACAAAAAATGCAATCCAGAAAGATAATATCACACCATTGAAGCATACCATCGAGACAATAAATGATATTCGGACAACTACAACACTTTGTTATCTTATTTAGGAGCATTGGTTTTACTTGCTTCCAAATATTTTTATATTATTTGTCTTTCCAATCCAATCTTCTGATTGTGTGCGTGCCTGATGAACATTGTTTTCAGAAACGCGTGTACACACTAAATTAGAAATCTACATTTTCATTGCGAAATCAGTAAGCAGTGAAAATGGATGAAAGTAATGCAATATTGCATTTGTTATATTAAGAACATGTTTGCAACCAGGTGAGACACAAACATTTTTATAATGGTCTACATATTTATGACCACGATCATAAAAACCTTTGGCGATATGACTTCAGATATCTTTCAGCAGTAATCTATATGACATATATCGTCCCTTTTTAGAATTTCCTGGTAAGTAGAAAAGGCTTTAAAATGGTACAGCAACTTGGTTTGGTTTGGTTTGGTTTATAGTGTTTAACGCCACTTTCAACAATATGTCAGTTATATCGTGGCGGTCTGTTTTATCGGTGGATGAATCCTCGACCTAACGTGGTACGATGCAGGGCTATTCCACTTACAAGGGGAAATACGTAATAGAAAATAATAAAATCATCATATTTTGTATATCTATATATCATATGTTTGTATATCTATATATTTGTATATCATATGTTTGTATATCTATATATCATATATCATATGTTGTATATCTATATATACAGCAAAATAATTTTACTTATTATACATATACATAAACATACTCTAAGGCGATGTTGATTTAATACCATAGGGAACAGTACAAAAAATGCAATCCAGAAAGATAATATCACACCATTGAAGCATACCATCGAGACAATAAATGATATTCGGACAACTACAACACTTTGTTATCTTATTTAGGAGCATTGGTTTTACTTGCTTCCAAATATTTTTATATTATTTGTCTTTCCAATCCAATCTTCTGATTGTGTGCGTGCCTGATGAACATTGTTTTCAGAAACGCGTGTACACACTAAATTAGAAATCTACATTTTCATTGCGAAATCAGTATGCAGTGAAAATGGATGAAAATAATGCAATATTGCATTTGTTATATTAAGAACATGTTTGCAACCAGGTGAGACACAAACATTTTTATAATGGTCTACATATTTATGACCACGATCATAAAAACCTTTGGCGATATGACTTCAGATATCTTTCAGCAGTAATCTATATGACATATATCGTCCCTTTTTAGAATTTCCTGGTAAGTAGAAAAGGCTTTAAAATGGTACAGCAACTTGGTTTGGTTTGGTTTGGTTTATAGTGTTTAACGCCACTTTCAACAATATGTCAGTTATATCGTGGCGGTCTGTTTTATCGGTGGATGAATCCTCGACCTAACGTGGTACGATGCAGGGCTATTCCACTTACAAGGGGAAATACGTAATAGAAAATAATAAAATCATCATATTTTATCATATTCTCTATTTTCAACACAAACATATACATTATACAATCACTTACAGCGTATAAACAAAATCATATGAAGTGCAGAACTCAATGTCCAATGCAAAATGTCTGCTTTCTAATGGGAATGTTTTTAAGACTACACTGGTCCTGCCGATTGCAATGGTCATATATAAATTGATTGTCACAATTGTCTTTGATTATACATTGAATCGATGAACACAAGTGAGTCTTCCAGTTTCGTCATAATAAAATAATACACGTTATTCTATTCTATATTTATACTGGTATTGTTTGGAGTTGTATACCAATTCAGGAGGTAAATGTGGATGTGTACATTTAGTGTACTACATATATATATTAATATTGCCATCTGTAATGTTTTGTTTACTCCGTTAAGACCAATAGTTTCCTTTAACCAATATGCTAGATGGGATGATAAATTCATCTAATCAGAATGTTAACCTTTAATGAGAACTATAATAATGTTGTACTAAGCTAAGAAAACATGGTACATAACTCTGACGAATTTGTTCCACTTTGATCAGAAGGCATGATAGTTAAGTCACACCATAGACCCAATGCATTGCGCGAAATAAGTATTAATAAAGAGATATATTTCAATCAGACGGAAAATGAATTGAAGATAGGAGCAAGCAATAATTATGTAAAATATATTTTAGTTAACTGAATTCTATGAAATAATGTAAAAAATTGAAATCAAAAGATACAATTAAATCGCCATCAAACTCAATCAAGGAAACAACTAAAACTCAAATAAATTCACATGAACTACAGAACATACAACATAGGTGTTGTCTTTCTACAGATGATGGAAGGTGTTTATTACATTGTTGTTACATAAACGTTAGAGAAAACCGAAAAGGCCAACACGAATGGACAACCCAGACAAGAATGGACAACCCGGACAATAATGGACAACCCAGACAAGAATTGACAACCCAGACAAGAATGGACAACCCAGACAAGAATGGACAACCCAGACAATAATGGACAACCCAGACAAGAATGGACAACCCAAACAAGAATGGACAACCCAGACAAGAATGGACAACCCAGACAAGAATGGACAACCCAGACAAGAAATGGACAACCCAGACAAGAATGGACAACGCAGACAAGAATGGACAACCCAAACAAGAATGGACAACCCAGACAAGAATGGACAACCCAGACAAGAATGAACAACCCAGACAGGAATGGACAACCCAGACAAGAATGGACAACCCAGACAAGAATGGACAACCCAGACAAGAATGGACAACCCAGACAAGAATGGACAACCCAGACAGGAATGGACAACCCAAACAAGAATGGACAACCCAGACAAGAATGGACAACCCAGACAAGAATGAACAACCCAGACAGGAATGGACAACCCAGACAAGAATGGACAACACAGACAAGAATGGACAACCCAGACTAGAATGGACAACCCAGACATGAATGGACAACCCAGACAAGAATGAACAACCCAGACAGGAATGGACAACCCAGACAAGAATGAACAACCCAGACAAGAATGAACAACCCAAACAAGAATGGACAACACAGACAAGAATGGACAACCCAGACAAGAATGGACAACCCAGACAAGAATGAACAACCTAAACAAGAATGGACAACACAGACAAGAATGGACAACCCAGACAGGAATGGACAACACAGACAAGAATGGACAACCCAGACACATTGACAACATTGAGCACAAAGGACAGAAGACGAGGACAAACAAAGCAAAACATAACTTAACACAGAAAACTAAAACGATGAGCAACATGGACCCCACAAAAGACCTCTGGTGATCCCAGCTGCTCACGACCCGTAGGCAGTTACTGCCTCTTATGAGACACTCGCCATGTTACTCAGATAGTCAAGACGTATATAACACTACTATGCAAAAAAAACACAAATAACAAATAAGACATCAGTCCTCCTACAAACAACTGGGGGTAAAGACAAACCGAACATCGTTTCTGCGCGGAATACACGGCTATTCTAGTATTGTTGTATGGTCATAATATAGAATAACAGTATAATAATTCGCTTCCTCTACTTTCTCGGCAAAGACAATTTCTAGCACCTCCTTCCTATTTCTAAATAAAAAAATATATGTTCATGTGGTTATATGTCAAGATCATCATTTTACTCACAAGAAGAAGATTTGCATTACGGCATGCTTTCACTGATGGAGAGTTTGAGCCCATAAATCTAGACGAATTCCTCTACTTTTTATTTTAACTGGTGACTTGTGTCTATTTTCTACGATTTCACGATTAGATTTTGGAACTGTTCAGGCGGAGTGTTTTTTTTTATTTTACATTTTATCTGTAACCTGTATAATAACCATAATCATAGTTCTATAACAATTATTAAGAAAAAAAACAGAACTCCTATAGTCATAATTATATAAACAAAATTTAGACCTAATTTTAAACTATTAATAGAATAGAATTGTGAAAATTCCTATTAAATAACTGTATTATACCATGAATAAAACATTGTATGTATAGTAGATAAATAAAGCAAACTATAAATTTAAAGATAAAACCAGGATAAATGCAGAATAAATGAAATGACAGCCTACAGTTTAACTGGAATCTTGTGTTATCGCTTACATTATACATACAGGATTTCCTAGACAAAAGAAAAGTTGTGTCAACCAGTTGTATCGGTAACCGGACGGTATAGATCTGAATACTGATATCTCCAGGATAGCACGTGATAATGGAATACATAATATTTACTTCTATTATTTAAATATAATCAAATAAAATTGTTTAAATTTCTAAATCGTAAAGAAAATAGAGCACTGTCTTTGTACAAAATTTGTTAAAGAACATTTACTTAGGGTTGATTTTACGGGATCACAAAAAGAAATTATATAAATTGTTTTAATGTACTTCCTGGTTCCTTCTTTACTTATATATAATTACTTATATTTGACTTCGTAGTGCTTAAATGCTTAAGAACAAAATGAAAGTAGTTAAACATATGAAAACGCCATTGTCTTCATACATAGACCTCACAAAAAAAACTAATTGTAATCCATTTCAAAGAAAGCTTAGTTAAATGATATACTAGTCAAAGATTAAAACATTTGGGGGTTTTTTTAAACTTTGTTTTAAATATACCGGTAATAAGTTCCAAAAAATATCATAGTTGGAAATTAATACCAAATACTAAAATATTATACACGATTATTTCACAATTAAATGGTAATATTTATGTGTTATTTAAAACAAAGCGACTTTGATTTTCAAACTTGAATTTAGCTACCCCACTGTGCCTTTATCTATTAAAATATTTTGTGGAGAGAAAAAAATAAGCATAAATGATATGACGAGTGTTTGAAAATTTTAAAATCACTTTTTATCTCGACATGTCATCAACGGGTTTGGTTTGGATGAATGTGTGTTAAAACTGACAATCACTAAAAGGTCAAGCAAGGTAGCAGTGCCAACAGGGTGAAGATGGAATTTTTCCTGATATGCCCTTCTACAGGTGAACATTACTATTCGTGCGTTTAAAATACACTTCACGCAAAATATCCCTTTAATTTAACTTGTAATTCCCTCAATGAATGAATCATACGACAACAAATCTCACTTTGGATTCCTCTGTCAAGACGCTTAATGAACTATACGTGAAGAAGCCTCTGCTTATATATTGGTGCCATCTACTTCAGCCAATTAAAGTCCAGGTGTAACACTCAAAGATGATCCTGTGTACAGGTAAATAAATATAAATCATTATATAACGTCAGATTTCTTCAAGTATCATTAAGAGAGTGAAGAGGGCCGAATGTCAGACAGCTAAAAGTCATCAGGGTCGGTCGTTAAAAGTTGGTTATTAATTACACTTTCGTTAGGTCATTTATTGGCAAAGACGTTTAAATGGGATTCAATATTCTCTGATATGACCTGACTTGTGACTGAAAATCGTTACATTATAAATGGGTAAGATTAATTTTCTGTTGACAGTTTTGTAAGGTCCGCCACTTTTTGACAGCTACCGTAAAGATGGCCCCCAAATTTGATCATGTGACTAAAAGCTTAAACAAAAATTGACTTCTCATTCTAGAATGTGATGAATAGGTAAACACGATATATGGCACTACATCTAGAATGTCGTTTATTATTTCAGATCTATAGTTGATTAATAATGGATGGACATAGTACATATTACACACAGCCAATGTTTACAACAGAAGGTTATGGTCCAGCAGGACCGTATCCTGGAAATCAGTCCTCAACGTGTGCTTACCAACGTCATAATCTGCAAGGACCTTACGGAGGACAGACAATGACTGTGGTTGATGAGGCTTTTCATAATGAATCTCAAAACGGCATCTCACATCAATTACCATTAGCTAGCATGCAAAACATGCCTCAGCGACACACACAAGTGGCAAATACCACTCCAGCTCATATGCAAAATGCACATCAATTAAATAGTTCATCACTACAACAAGTGACTAAACCACCACCAGCACATTCTCAAAATGTCTCCACGAGAAGTCCAACAGAGTCGAGTCCTACAGGAGGAGGTAATAGTCAGGACAATTTACAGTTCCCTTGGATGAAAACAACAAAATCTCATGCACATCAGTGGAAAGCACAATGGCCAGGTAGGATTTTTATTTTAATACTCATTTTATTTTTTGGATGAATATTATATTGGTAATTTGCATGTCACCTACTCTTTGTAGAACATCTCAATTGTGTTTTATTAATTCTTTAAATTAATATTCTATTTACATTTACATGAGTAATAAACAAAATTGTAGACAATTATTAATTACTCAAATTATTTCCAATCAACTCGTCCTTTCACTTAATATAAAAAAAAAAATTGTACATTTATATTGTTTTGAATTATGTTGGTTGGTAATTTATAAGACTGGTATAAATGATATTTGATTGTAATGTGGTTGTTAATTTCAGTAACCAAGACTTGTTCATTGCCTCAGAGCAAATTTGAAATTAAAATTGATAAATAACGCAAATACTTGTTAGAATCCAATTACATATCGCCATTATCATAGAGTTACATGTTAAATTAATGGTTTCTCAGATATAGATGGATAATTTATAAAATCAACACGTTACTGGTGCCGGACAAGTGATAAACCCGGTAATCTGCTGTTTTTAACACAGTGTTTGGGTTTTTGTTTGAAAACTTTAGATCTCCGAGGTTGAGAATCTTCATGAGAACAGTTTTCAAAGTTTGTGTTTGCTTATTGTGAATTTTAAATACTTGTGGTTTAAAACTGGAATAACATCCGTGTTTGTTTTTCAATTCGGAATATCAAACAATTTATTGGAGAATATATAATTTTGGATCTTAATAATTATTTTTATAGGTTAAAAAACTATTTGAGATAAGTCATAGAAAATATTATTATTATTGTTATTTGTTTATTTTATTAAATATTTTTAATACTTAAATCATTTTTAACCGCCACAATATAACTGAAATATTGTTGAAAGTGGCGTTAAGCACCATAAACCTAAACCAATCTTAAATTATTTTCTTCTTATTAGTATAAACAATCAGAACAGTATTGCTTTGATTTCTAAATGTTCATGCATCGCTTTGAAAATAATGCTTAATTTTAAAACATAGATTGACTAATTTTATTTTTGCTAATGTATACAGTGAAATATAGAGTTTTAAGAAACATTGAAGAAATCCATCGATGAATATAGCAATGTAATTTACAAATTTTCTTTGAATTGAAATTCTCCAATCTTGTTCCTTTTTGTTAGATGTCCTGTCCAGTCAGATTCAGCTTAAATTAAAACCTTAACTTTTAAAGTCAAATTTAATTTCAAATGTTCAGATAAACATTGGAAGCTTTATTTTATGTTTTTGGTTGTGCTTTTGTTGTTGTTTATTTTTTTTTATTATGATCGTGCTTAATATCTATTCAATATAATACGTTCTTCTCCGTTATATATTTTGAGGTTCAATAAAGTATTTTCATGATATTTTTACAATTTTTTTTTCTTTTCTTCTTCTTTTTTTTTCTTAGTTCTATTTCTTTCTTTTTTTTCTCTCTTCTTTCTTTTTGCTGCAATAAGAATTATTATTATTGTTTTTTTATTATTATTATTATTATTATTATCACTATTATTATTATTATTCCTTAGTATTCGTTGTCTAGCAGGGAACCAATGCATGCTAGTAATAATTATTCATTCTTTCAATTAAAAATGGTAGAATTTTTTCTGGTATTAATCATGTTTTTATATTTCTGTGTCTCAACATAAAATCAGATTTTAAAGATTTCAAGATTTTATTAATTAAGCATTAGGCACCGGTGGGTGCAGCTTAAGCCAATATTACAAGCATAATATAATGAACAATACAATTACAAAACATATGTAGAATTAACACATTTAAATGTTTAGGTGAGAAAACATGGGGTTAGAGAGGTCACAGGATTTCCATAAGAATATAATGATATTTTTTTAATAAAAACAGAAATTTTACTAATAATTCTGTGTGACATAATGACAACAAATTGTGAACATTTGTTTTCTTCCGAAGGGTTTCTAATATAATATTGTGGGATAAACAATATTCTTGGCTAATGTGCATGAATTTTCCTACATATAATTTAAAGAAAACTCTATTTCAAATATAGCGTTATTTTGCCAATATTGCACAGTCGTAAATTTCAATTTCATTTTTTAAGTGCCTGTACCAAGCCAGGAAAGTGAGTGGTCATGTATTTGTCTTTTAGGGGTATAGATTTTGCTTCTTTCTACGTCTTTCGTATTTTACTTTGGAATTATTTGACAGTGTGATATTTTAATTTATTTTTTTTTTTTGCTTTTCATTTTATTCTAGAACTAATATTTTGCACACACAAACTGTGACAATCCTCTATTACAGATTATATTCTGAATGTACGATGTCATGTCTATATCAATAGAAACAAAGTTTCTTATTTATAGAATATAATTTTCAAATATTATTATCTATTGCACAATGTTATGAAACCTTAAACAATATAGTAATTTTATACCCTATTGAATATATTTTGCCGAAATATTCTGTTCTGACTTTTTGCTTCGCAATTTTACTTTTAAAAATGTTGAATTGTTTAGTTGACGAGATGGAATTTCATGTTAATGACTTAGATGCTATGTTTTACGGACCACTTAATCTCGTTCATAACTTTTTGAGGGTGGGGTAACTGCTTTTGTTGTCTCAGCTTTCGTGTTTGTGTCTTTTGATTTATATGTAGTATCATATAGTTGCTGGTTGTTGTGTTCGTTAAACGTTGCCATCTAATTTACACAGATTTGTATTGAAAAGGTTGTCATCGCCAAAATAGTTTTGCATACTGCTTCAGTGCATGTTGAAATGGGTATTTAATATGCCACATAAATAAATGTATCTTTTCATAGCAATGTGGACTTTGGCTTAAATGGAAAATAATTATCTGTACCTTGACAAAGGGAAGTACGTACCTCTTCGGAGCACCCCATATTAACCGCAGTCACTGTGGAAGTTCGTGTTGTTCTAAATAATAATAAGAAAAAGATGGAATATACAAATGGGTTTTTATGTAAAAAATTATGTAATATTTTTCAAGTAGGTAATTATTTCAAATGTTTGCTGGTACAGCAAGGTCATAACATATGTAAGTGTCTTTCAATATTAATGAACATTAACATAACTTAGGACAAATCTAAAAAAAAGTTTTAAGATGCCAAAAGGGAGTGTCAAGAGCTGTAATTCGAAGAAGGACATACAATACAATGACCAAGCGAAAAAAAGGACAAAAGGACAAACAATGATCTACAAAACACTACACAGAAAACTAATGATTGAGCAACACAGATCCCACTAAAAACGGGTTTAAGTACAGGTACTTCGGAAGGGTAGGCAGTTCTTTCTCAACTAGTGGAGTCCGTCGTGTTACTCTTGTTACAAGTCTGAGTATAAGTCATGAAATATCACAAAAGGGATTTATTTAAGAAATAATTCATGGAAGCCATTTGTATATATTGTTTTCACCACGGGTAGGGGTTTATGTCACGAAGTTTTACCCCGAGCGTAAGCGAGGGGTAAAAAACTGACATAAAAGCCTACCCGTGGTAAAAACAATATATACATATGGCTTCCATGAATTATTTCGATTCTAATATGTAAAAATTTGTAAAATATCGTTATAAATTTTCGATGACGTCATAAATTTAATCGGTCATAGAATAATATTTTTTTTACCACGGGTTTGGACTCAAAGCGTTTGAAGGACGTCATATTAGAATTATCTATTTACAATATAACTAAGATTTTCATTTTTACTTTGAATGTAACAGTTAAACTATTGCAGAATTCAGAATGAAATAAGGGCTCATCGCAGTGGTCCACAAATGTCAAATTAACCTCAAATAATCATGAAAATTCCCACAGTATTAAAATAAAGTTTACTTAATACATGATTAGAAAACAGAAAGGGTATGGCTAATATAAATGTGTACTTATCAGGTCTATGGCTCTATTTGATAGGTAGTGGGTATATTTTATATATCGATTTCTGATTAGCTAAATAAAATATACTTCATCTCAATAACCTTCACTCATTTTCACTAGCAACAATAATTATAATTGCAACCTCTGTTTCGCAACGGAGGCTTTTTTCCCCAAAATCAAACGGTGTTTAATAACTAAAAAAGCTTAATTGTACAGCAAAATATCAAATAAATATTTATTTTCCTGAATTTTGAAATTTAAACAAATAATTCTGGTAATCTCAACTGATTTATATTCTTTAAAAAGGTTTGAATTTAGAGTTTAAATAATTAATCATCAGATAAAGTCGTGTTTTCGAAAATCTCTTATAAATAAACATACAATATCTTTTGGGAAAAATAATATTGGAGTAATGTTTTTATCGTTATTCATGTACATTACACATGGAAAGTGAATTTATTTTAATTGTGAAATCAAGGCCTCTTGAAAAAAGAATTGCATTTCGAAAATGTAAAAAAACAACTGTATCTATATTGAAACATTTTGGTTTGTTTTTCTTCACCTTAATTACCACTTTAAGATTTCAACTTGCTATCTTTTCTTCTGTGCAAAAGACAATATATAGTAATAAATATATATCTGGACTTTTCCCCTTTCTGCGTTTGCATAATTGTTCTAATGTATGTGGATTCCACATTTTCTGGTTTTGGGTATTCTGCCTTAACTAACATATATATATATATCTATTCAACATGTATTCTCAATCATTTTAACAATTGTTTCTTCTCTGTTACACGATTTGTCAGACTCTTTCTTCCTTTTTGTTTTTTGTTTTGTCATTGTGTTTTCATAGTTGTAGTTTTTGATTTTGCTTCCTGGTCTATAGTTTGCTCTTCTGATTGGGTCATCTGCGTTTGTGTGCCAAGACTTTCCTTTTCCTCATATAGTTGCATTCATTTCTTCAGACTGGTATATTTTTGGTTTTCAATCAGTATCTTCTTCTTTAGACAATAGTTATGAAAATATTCCATTTTCGGTATTTTTGCTTCTGGGATATTTTGCGTATTTTAGATGATAAATATGCATGTAATTGATATATACTTTAATGTTGGTGTTCTGGTTATTGACACATAACGCCAGTATCAACCATAGTTATATCGCTAAAAAGAGCTTAAAGATATCAAAGGGGTAATCAGAATCCGTAAATCGAAAAAGAACAGACAACACAATGGCCAAAAGAAAAAGTACAAACGGACGAAAAACGATCTACAAAACATTGCACATAAAACATTAATATTGTGGATGTAAGTTTTATTGGTGGGGAAGCCCGAGTACCCGGAGAGTAAGTGAATTTTTTTTACATGTACCTATGTATCTAGAACACCTTGCTACAGGCAACAATTCTTAGGAGGAGGTGTTTGTATGAGGGTCCATGTCTTATTTATGTTATTGGCGCGTACTTGCGTATAATGATGTCCAACACGTATTGAATATTTGAATGATATGGCGGGTGTCTTATAAGAGGCAGGAACTACTTTACATTCACGAGCACCTGGGTTTTTGGTGGTGTCCGTGTTGATCACCATTTTAGTTTTCTGTGTTGTGTTTTTGGTGGTGTCCGTGTTGATCACCTTTTTAGTTTTCTGTGTTCTGTTTTTGGTGGTGTCCGTGTTGACCACCATTTTAGTTTTCTGTGTTGTGTTTTTGGTGGTGTCCGTGTTGATCACCTTTTTAGTTTTCTGTGTTGTGTTTTTGGTGGTGTCCGTGTTGATCACCATTTTAGTTTTCTGTGTTGTGTTTTTGGTGGTGTCCGTGTTGGTCACCATTTTAGTTTTCTGTGTTGTGTTTTTGGTGGTGTCCGTGTTGATCACCATTTTAGTTTTCTGTGTTATGTTTTTGGTGGTGTCCGTGTTGATCACCATTTTAGTTTTCTGTGTTGTGTTTTTGGTGGTGTCTGTGTTGACCACCATTTTAGTTTTCTGTGTTCTGTTTTTGGTGGTGTCCGTGTTGATCACCTTTTTAGTTTTCTGTGTTGTGTTTTTGGTGGTGTCCGTGTTGATCACCATTTTAGTTTTCTGTGTTGTGTTTTTGGTGGTGTCCGTGTTGACCACCATTTTAGTTTTCTGTGTTGTGTTTTTGGTGGTGTCCGTGTTGACCACCATTTTAGTTGTCTGTGTTCTGTTTTTGGTGGTGTCCGTGTTGATCACCATTTTAGTTTTCTGTGTTGTGTTTTTGGTGGTGTCCGTGTTGACCACCATTTTAGTTTTCTGTGTTCTGTTTTTGGTGGTGTCCGTGTTGATCACCATTTTAGTTTTCTGTGTTCTGTTTTTGGTGGTGTCCGTGTTGATCACCATTTTAGTTTTCTGTGTTCTGTTTTTGGTGGTGTCCGTGTTGATCACCATTTTAGTTGTCTGTGTTGTGTTTTTGGTGGTGTCCGTGTTGATCACCATTTTAGTTGTCTGTGTTCTGTTTTTGGTGGTGTCCGTGTTGATCACCATTTTAGTTTTCTGTGTTGTGTTTTTGGTGGTGTCCGTGTTGATCACCATTTTAGTTTTCTGTGTTGTGTTTTTGTGCTTTGTATGTATTCGTCATGTGTTTTGAGTGCTCAGTGTTGTCTGTGTCTCTGAATTGTTCATTCTTGATTGTCCCTTCTGTTTTCTCTAACGTTTATATATGAAAAGAAAGTTTAAAAAATGGTGGTCATCAATTCTACATGCTTTAAAGGCTATCACGAAATTCAACTTTTTAAACAATTCCTCAAATAAACAAATGTAAATTCGAATGGGAAGGGAATTCTAGAAATGAATAATAATAACTATCAAAATATAAAATGCTAAAAAGCACAGTATTATATGTTCACAACCTTTCTGTTATACCCTATCAAGATTCAAGATTCTTGAAACAGTGGTACAGAGAATTTGCCAATTTAACATAAACAGATAATAAAATACACATGACAAGACAAGATGGTCAACAAAATTGAATAATATAAACAGAAATGAAATAACATCTGTTTTGGATGACAGAGATATGTGGTTAACCAGGAGGACTAGCATGATATTGTAGAACATTTTTTATGTATATTTTGAAACTGTCTTTGAAGCATAATTGTGTAGGTTCATTTGTCTGAGTTGCTTCCGTTTAGTGTGACGTAATAATGTGTTCATTTAATTTAAACTTAGTGGATTGGATAGCGTGTTTGTAGATTGTCTGTTTTCCATAATTATTTTATAATAATGTTCAAATCAGAAGAATTGGTAAAGAAAATTTTACAATGTCTTCAGTTATAAATAGAGAGTCTGATATAGAATACATATCAATGAGAACATTTGAATAGTTAACTTCCTTATTTGTTGAAGTCATCATGTTTTATCTAAAAATGCTCATAAAGTGTATTAACATGAAAATATTGTAGTGGGTTTTTTATATGCCCTAATTTACCAGCCCTGATATATTTTTTTACTCTTTTAAAGAAAATGAAATGCATAAATATACATATATATCTTCAAAACTATTTCATATTTAATTTTGTTTTAAATTCTGCTTCATATCTACAAATTTACTTTGTAAATGGAAATAAGAAACTAACGGACGATTGTAGTATGCATGACATAATTGTCTAGCTTATTTCTACAATGTTTGACCCCTGTAACTAGGATGTGGGCAACTAATATATGTGCTGCACATTTTGTCTGAAAGGGTGACTAAATAAGATTTTATTATATATGTTTGTTTTAGAGGTATCTATTTTCACCCTCTCTACGATTTTTCGACTAGATTTTGGAACTGTTCCGACAGTGTGCTATTTTTGTTTTTTTTCATTTTATTATTTGTATTGCAGTAATATATACTATACTCAAGAATCTGTTTACGTCTCGTTGTCACTATTGAGGGTTTTTTTTGTAATGTCTACTTGTTTGCCTTTGAATCTTAGTATGATTTAGCATCAGATGAGTAAACACCATGATTCGTTGATTGATAGATTGATTGATTGGTGCTTAACTCCAACATTAACAACATTATCTATATCGTGGCGTGAACAAATTTCATGTTAACTTAGGAATGATTCGACTGGCTCCTATGTTATGTTAATTTCCTAAAGAAGTATGTTTTTTGCAAATGATTTGATATATCATTTATTAATTGCAGTAATCAGTGTGTCTGGATTTTGAAATGTCTGATATATTAGCAGAATTGCTAAACTATTTTCCGCATAAAACACGATGTTCGGTTCGTCTTTACCTCTAGTTGTTTGTAGGAGGGCTCATGTCTTATTTACGTTATTTGTGTTTGTTTACGTCATAGTGGTGTCTAACACATATTGTGCTGTGTTTTTGTTTTGTGTCTTGCTGCCAGTTTCTCTGGATTGTCCATTTTTGATTGCCCGTTCGGTATTCTCTAACGTTTATCTATGTAAGCTTGGTAAGAGTGGTGATAATTCTTTAATATGAGTTAAGTGTTGATATTGTAATAAGCTTGTATTGTATTTAAGGGACTGTCGTGGTCGCGATCGTATTGTAAATTGAAGATTAACATGTATCTTTACAATCTGTGCATATTTCCACAGACGCTTGTGGCATGGAATTACCCTGCCCTTCTTTTAATTTTTTTTAATTTCTTTGTTATTTCATATCTTTTCCGTTTATTTAACATGCTCGTCTTCATAGGCATTTGTGTTAACAGCAGCTTAAGTGTGTCATCCGCCCCTCTAACTTTTATTTACAAGACTTGTACTTCTCTTTCCTCCACCAATAAAACTGACCACCACGGTATAACTGAAATATTGTTGAAAAAGTGGTGCGTAACCCTGCTTTCATAATAAACAAAAGTTTAATACGTAAAAGTAATTCAATTACTATACCAACATGGTAAAAGGACAGCGACCGTTTAATTGGCTTAAACACTATGTTAGTAGCATAATGTTGTGTTTGATAAAAGGAAATTAAAAATAAAGGGGGCAAAAGTAATGCAATAATTCATATATCAATATGGTAAAGATCATTTCAGGACAGTCACCTATTAATTAATTTATGGATACATTAATATTTGCACAAACAATGGATACGATCAATTGATAAACTATTTTTAGTACAAAATCTGTACAATAAACAATTATGGGTTGTTGTTTTTTTGCTTGGTTTTGTTTTTTTTTGGGGGGGTTCGTTTTGTTTTGTTTTGTTTCTTGTTTTTTTTTTTATTACTTTTTTTTTTGTCTTCTGATGTTTAATATTCTCAATAGCTGTCTTACTGACCTTATACTACAAATATATATATTTACAATTCAAACAATTTTTTTTGGCAACCCAAGCTCTTAATTTTACGCACAAAATACTATTGAAATAGTTTTGTTTATATTGCGATATGATTACCACTGTTGTAGTAATGCCAAACATTTTTATTTACTAAAGAATATAAAAAGTCCGACTTGACAAACAAATAATGACATCGACGAAGATTTTATATTTTACCATTGACGGTTTACAAACCAGTCAAATAAATTACTTTACTACTATTTGCATTTTCTTGAAATATCCAACAAAACAATAAAATTGTATGAAAACGTCTTTCTACTGTCAGGCTGTTTCCTAGATACATTTCTTCCTCTGGATAAGATTTAAATAGGCTTTTTTATTCAATGACGGACGTAGTAATTTATCACCAGCGTCGTTTCATTGCATTTCACCGGGATGACAGCCCCAATGCGGGTGTATTAACTGGTTCCTAATCGCTTCAAGATTATCGTATTCTATATTGGTTTTACTGCCTCGAATCGTACAAATAATGCCATGTTTAGCAACCAAACGTATGCATTGTGTGGTAATATTACTTTAATTAAATCTATAGCCACGAACAATTATTTGACAGATTTTACATGTTTGACATGACTTGTTTGCTACTGTAGAATTCGTACAGAAACTAAGGCAGCTTTAATATCATATGGAAAATATTACAAATAGGTCATTTTCACACTATTTAAGTCCTTTGGTTTACTTATCCCAAAAAAGACTTTTAAATTATTTGGTTTTCCAATCTTTCGACTCGAACGTACTCGATTAATAATATTCCAGAAACCCGTCGTGTGCACCAAGTTAGATATCCACGTTTTTAATAATTTTTTTTAATTCACGAATTTCAACGAAAATAAAAATTGATAGGACATTACAATTCAAGCATTTTCTTACCGCTTACAACATATGATCATTGTAGATGTTGAACATTTAGATCTTTATCAATTGTTGTTTTGCTTTTTTTTTGTTACTCATTATTAAATGATCATATAACAGATTGGTATGTATATATTAATTTCTAACTTCTTTTTATTATCTAAAAATCATAATTTAATCAAAATAACACCACACAAAAAATATAATAAAAATATCTAATCCAAAAGGAAATTATAAATATATTCTGCTACGTGTTACTAATATACGAAATCAGATAGTATTGAATAAATGATACTGTAGCCTTGATTGTCTCAACGGAGCTATTCAAAAATATGACCAGTGGAAGCTTTTTCTAATCGACGATTGTATAATGAAAACTTATTGTTGTCTTAGTTCCTCGGAATTGGTTTATGTTGCATAGCATGTCGCACATACTTGATGCATTTTGCTGTCTGTTGCTGGCAAACATGACAGGTCTGTATTGAACCAATTCAAACCTTTATTGTAGAGATTCTACACAGAACAAACTTATTGAAGCGATGGTCTAACTGCAGATTTTGTGTGCTCCTTATTGGGTGTCAAAGTTACGTTCAGTTTCTCCAAAGTTGTGGCATAATAAACAATGATGTACAATTCTGTATTTAACGTCTTACGTGGTGCTCGATCCAGAACGGTCTGAAGCAAGATGTAAATATCAAACATTGAAGTGCAGACAAAAATTTCCAACCTAAAATCAAAGCCAGCTAAACAAATGTCCACAACTACATTCAAAGCCAGCTGGAAAACAAAAATCTAAAACTCAGGTAAAACTAGCTAAAGCAACAAAACGTTCAAACCTAATTCACCAACAGCCAAACCAGGGAATTTAGATATTTCTGATGTAAAAACCAAAGATTTTCAAGTTGGTACTGGAAACATACCTGTCATTATTAGAGGTGCATACATCCTGTGTGGAGCAACCAGTTGATGGTGATATAAAATAAGACTCGCCAAATTGTCTAAGAATAATGTATCAAAAGAGATACAAAACTGTATACGAGTAAATCACTCCCATTAATCAAATTGAATAAGCAGATAAATATGTTAACTACATACTTCATATATGTGTATTTCTATTATTTATACAAAGGGTTTTAATTTATATGCTTGTTAACCTGCATGTTGCAACATATATACTACATAAAGTAGTTTGTATTTTTATGAGTTATGACTATCATTTTTTCCGTTACTTTTACTTCTTTTTTAAACCGTGGAAAAATTTATTTATTTATTTATTTATTTATTTATTTATTTATTTATTTATTTATTTATTTTGGCAAAACTAATTAAGGATTTGTTAGTGATATAAAAAAAACAATACTTTAACAGCTGTGCTGTGTTTTTGGCAAAGATAATTTTTTGGAGTTTTTTATGTTTAATATTTACTTCGAATTCCTTTGACCAAAGCATTGAATTTAAAAACAAAAGTCATTATCGTACCCCATCTGTTTTACTCTTAAATGGCTGTTGAATATTCAATTATTTTCAAGTAGAAAAAATAATCTTAAAACTTATGTAAACACTGTGAATTGCCATATTAAAAATAATACCATAAATTACATTCAAATTGGTAATTAAATCATATTTCCCGGACAAATAAGAAATGTGGTATTGTATGCACCTTGTTAAACATCCAATTAATTCTAAGTTTGTTGGAATCTCGACCTGATTCACGGCTATGAGGGTGCGAATGTCCTTTACTGTCACAACCAGCGTCAAACCTCTTTCTTTCTTTTTTACACCACCATTAACCGTCGCATGGACCTTTTAAATAAACGTTAGAGAAACCCGAAGGAAAAAACAAGAATTGACAATCCAGAGAGACACATGCAACATTTTTTGGCACAACACACATAACGAAGACAAACAAAACACACAGAAACAACTACAAAGATGAGCAACACGGACTCCACTAAAAAACCGGAGTTGAACCCCGGTACTCACGAAGGGTAAGCAGTTCTTGTTTCTTATAAGACATTGAAATATTGTGATTCTTCAAACCGGCTTTGCGAGATACCGTTAGCGTCAAATTGAGAGAAAAATGTTAATCATACTGCTATTTTTATCAAAAAAATAAACCGTAGATTCCCCCCATTCCCACCCTCTACCAAAATATTACCGTGGATCGTTTTACAAGATACCCCCATTACCACCCTATACAAAACAATTACTCGTTTTACATTGTACCCTCATTCCCACCCTTCACAAAATAAATTGCCGTGGATTATTTTACATGATACCCTCATTCCCACCTTCTACAAAAAAAAATAACCGTGAATCGTTCAAAATGGTACCCCCATTTCCACCCTCTACAAAAAAATCCCCCGTTTTACATTGTGCCCCCCACCTCATGGACGTAAACTTCTAACGGTGTATTATTGATCAGTTTATACCATTAGTAGCATTACCACCAGTGCTCATACACGAATACCCACACTCCGACGGTAAAGACACAAACACTCTTCAGATTCTCTACAATACTGAACGCCATTTCTCTGCATCAAAGAAATACAAAACTACTGTGCCGTGATACCGTCTTTTATCTCAACTCTTTTAAAAGCTTTGTATGTGACAAACAAAATTTACAAAAAGGAAGTGAAAAATGGCTGCATATTTTTACTTCTGTAGAAATAACACACGTACTTTAACATGGAGGCCTTATCCACGTGTTGAATAAGATATCAAATAACTTTATTTTCTGCAGTAAGGAGATATAAGATCGTGAAAAATAGTATCATCCTGTCTTTTTCCCAACAACTGCCCTGAAAAATGGCATTACGTACACATAACAATTAATTGTACATGTATGTCTTATTTTGGGGTGCTATCGTCACAACTCGGCAGAATTCGTTCCTCCATTTAAGACAGAGTGAGACTAACGGATTCACCCGAGGTTTGATGATTGACTTGGGTGTTTTCTTACTTAGCAAACAGTGCATTGATAGAAAATGTTTTTTTTTAACTCACTTATACATTAACCCATTTCCTCCATTTTCACATCTTAAGCGATGACTATATTGTATATTTCTTGAAACATGTTTTGAAAAAAAAATCATTGTATCCATTCTGTATCCATTTTTGTTTTTGTAGCATGGAAACGACCCACCTTATCTTACATCAAGGAGTTTGTTCTTATGATGAGGAATTTTACATAATTAATTGTCTTCTTACTATCGTGTTTCTTATTTTACTATTAGTTGGTTCATTGTTTTACTCAAAATTGCTAATATATAGAAATAGGTTATCATTAAATTCCGCAATTGGTTCCAATATATTTTTATAATTAACGACTTTTCTAGTGTATTTGTTATAGACTTTTAGGTATATGTCAGACATATGCCTACATTGTTAAATGGTGTTCTTGAGTATGAATAATGGTATAATTGTGTAATAATTTGAATTTTGAATATGCTTATTCATGACATTGATCCGTATTTTGACTAAATGATAAAATCGTGAAAAATTTAATATGACAAAATGCAAGCTACACTTCCACGGTATATATGAAACAATAATTGTATCCTGGTGATGTTACAAATAAACAAACCTTGTTGCAAGTATTGAGGGTATTTATTTATTCACTTAGTTATTTATTTTGACAAAAAATAATTATGGATTTTTTTGTGATATTAACAAATTCTCTACAACATGATCTGTGCCTTTATTAATACCGTACCATTCTCTTAATTATCTGCTTAGAATTTGGAATGCATGATTTTGATAAAAAAAATATATATATATAAAGAAGTACATTATCATATCCCAATCTATTTTACTCTGCCCCAATATGATAGATTCAATGGTTTTGGGGTTTCAAATTTATGTATTAAGTTTTGAAAGATTGCATTTATATTTATTATGTGATTTGTCAAAAATGTGTCACCTTGTCCAATTACATAGATAAAAACTTATAAATTATCTTAGTTTAATCATGTAAACACTTGTGTTGATATTGGTGGAATTATTGACGAGCGATGCTTAAACTTTCTTTTTGTAACATGAGATAATATTAAAGAATATTTCTATACTAAATATTGTATCAATTTCAATAACCAAAATCTTCAAACATTTTTTAGACTGTGTTGGTGTATTGGAACTACATTTTTAAGTTTACAATATAAGAAATGAATATTTTGGGTAATAACCTGATATACTTTGGCTTCCTGGATTTTGGTAAATAGATGTTCGGAACTCGAATAACTTTTTTCGGAAATGGAATACTAGATACAGGAATAATGTAAAATATGCTTTCGATACGAGTTCTATTCAACGAATACTAGTATTTAATAATATATCTGACTATCCTATTTAATAATATATCTGACTATTCTATTTAATAATATATCTGACTATCCTATTTAATAATATATCTGGCTATCCTATTATAATAATATATCTGGCTATCCTATTTAATAATATATCTGACTATCCTATTTAATAATATATCTGGCTATCCTATTTAGTCCCTTTGGTTTTCTTGTTCCCAAATTATTTTAAAATTATTTGGCTTTCCAAATTTTCAGCAGTGAACGTACATGATGACGTTTATTCAACAAACGCGTTGTTCGCACTAAATTAGATAGCAACGTTTTTATCTATCTCATGCTATCTGAAATAGCATAATCGTGGCATGTTTTACCAATGTTTTAGAATACATATAGACTACTAAAATATTACTATTATATTATTCTTATATATCTCGAAAATATTTGTATCTGTCTTGATCTACTTTATTACTTTAATGGAGGATCAAAAACAGGATTTGTATAGCTGGAAATACGATTCATTTTTGGATATAAATGCTTAATGTATATATGTATCAATCACAGTGGTACTAGTGTATCTAATAAGCTAAGTTAGTATATGTTTTGGTCTAGAAAAGCACAAAAACTACTTTATTTTGGTATCTAAATTACAACGCCATACTATATGAGAGTGGTTTATTTTTCAGAAATACAACTCCCTACATTAACTATTTTGCTATTTTATAAAGAGAACTTCCGGGTTAAAGGTTATGTCAAATTCTGTATATTTATGTAGTACATATAACTTTTTCTTCATTTTGAAATTCTAAACTTAATTCATTTTCAACCTAGAAGCTATATTGAAATAAAAGTACCACATTTTAAGAATTATTACAGTTATGCAAAATATGTTGTTTCATTTGCACTATGTGTCTACAGTTCTTCTAAAACAAAGCAACGCTTTGGTAAAATACGTAGTTTGGTGACGTAATTTAAGAAAACAAAAAGATTCAAATCTGAAAAGCTTGTAAAATCATTGAAAAGTCTTATTATATTATAGTTGACTCATGGAGGCAGGTTGGCTTTGCTAAAATTATAGACAATCTGCTACAACTAGTTTGATTATATCTGTATTGCCGTTAGATATACAATTCTCAAGTGGAGATGGTCCGGATCCAGGGCTGGATTAACCCTTAGGAAAAATAAGCCCGTGCTTAGGGCATCAAGGGACAAAGGGGCACCACAAAAATCCGGCCACAAGGCAATTTATTTTATCAGCCAGATATTAGTCTCAAAAACACACCAATTTTTTTTTTTTATTTTAATTAAAAAAAGATAGGACAAATGAAATAAAACACTAACAAATGTTACAGGCCTTATCTACACATGCTAAAACAATAAAAAAAAACAATTAGGGATTTGACAATTATGTCGAGTCTTGGCATCAAGAGGTCGTGTTAGTTTTTACAATATTCCAGTGGAAGGTGCGGGGGCACTAAGGTTGGCCTGTGCTTAGGGCATAAGTTGGCTTTAATGCAGCCCTGTCCGGATCCTATTAAACGGTTTGACCCGGCTGCATGTTTGTACCGGTTCCAAACCAGGACATTAACTTCAAATGTCATGTGTCGTTTTCTTTTCAATGTCCAATGATTTGAGGTGAGATGTGATTGTTGACCATGACTATTTAAACTTTCATTTCACAAGTGTGTGGTTAAGTAAACTGATAAATGCTTCCTTGTGTGAAATAATTCAATTAAAGCCATTAACTGTGTTGTGAATAAATGCATGCTGGACAGTTGTTTGTGCAAAACAATATATATTTTTTTACAATCTGGCAACCAATTAATGTATGCGGTGTATTTTACAATGGTTTAACCCTTGCTGTGAAATCCAGTCAATAATTTTACTTTTGGATGATAAATTAGAAATATAGCATACATTAGGTGTTTAATGTTTATATTATAAACGTGTATTACTGTGTCAATGGGATTGAATTGCCATTCTGAAGTATCTATTATCGAATGTGGGGATTTCTTCGGCGTGTTAGATTTATTGACAAATACCATATCGTCACGTTGTTGTATGACAATCTAGCTAAGAGCAGGGGATATTATTGAACATCTAATTGTGGAGTTTTCACACACTGAACTAAGAACTGGTTTTAAATAATACTGCCTAATATTTAAGTTCGTACAATAATAATAGATATATATATTAATGCACTCAAAATACAGTATAATGTGTCAATCAATAAACCAATCCTCTAGATATACATACGTCTGAAAATTAAACCAAACAGTGTTGTAATTAGATTTTTGAGCTGTCAAATTTTTGTTCTTCCCTCGACGGGATTTGAGCTCACACCATTGATATATATATACCCTAGATTTGCCTTACGAGACAAGGTAACACTACGACTATTGAAGCTCCTTTTTTAGGGAGTGGATGTAGTCGAGTGGTCTAGGGCGCTGGACGTAAGGCTAAGCGAATGGTGCTGCAGTGTATCAATGGTGTGGGTTCAATTCCCGTCGAGGGAAGAACAAAAATTTGACAGCTCTAAAATCTAATTCTAACACTGTTTGGTTTAATTTTCAGACGTATATAATATTTAGTATTAACCTAGTATCCTTTAAAGTAACTTTGAGATCCAGTGGGACAGATATATTGTATGGTTGTCACTTGCTTCTAGACGTTTGTATAATATACTTTATTTCCTGTGACTGTATAATGAATAATTCTTCATTATCCTATCCAATATATTAAAAATTGCTGAGTTAGATTGCTGTCAAATTATAATATTAAGTATATATGTACCATCTACACACGCTTATACACATGTCTTACGCCTATCCCTAGATTTGCCTTACGAGACAAGGTAACACTACGACTATTGAAGCTCCTTTTTTAGGGAGTGGATGTAGTCGAGTGGTCTAGGGCGCTGGACGTAAGGCTAAGCGAATGGTGCTGCAGTGTATCAATGGTGTGGGTTCAATTCCCGTCGAGGGAAGAACAAAAATTTGACAGCTCTAAAATCTAATTCTAACACTGTTTGGTTTAATTTTCAGACGTATATAATATTTAGTATTAACCTAGTATCCTTTAAAGTAACTTTGAGATCCAGTGGGACAGATATATTGTATGGTTGTCACTTGCTTCTAGACGTTTGTATAATATACTTTATTTCCTGTGACTGTATAATGAATAATTCTTCATTATCCTATCCAATATATTAAAAATTGCTGAGTTAGATTGCTGTCAAATTATAATATTAAGTATATATGTACCATCTACACACGCTTATACACATGTCTTACGCCTATCCCTAGATTTGCCTTACGAGACAAGGTAACACTACGACTATTGAAGCTCCTTTTTTAGGGAGTGGATGTAGTCGAGTGGTCTAGGGCGCTGGACGTAAGGCTAAGCGAATGGTGCTGCAGTGTATCAATGGTGTGGGTTCAATTCCCGTCGAGGGAAGAACAAAAATTTGACAGCTCTAAAATCTAATTCTAACACTGTTTGGTTTAATTTTCAGACGTATATAATATTTAGTATTAACCTAGTATCCTTTAAAGTAACTTTGAGATCCAGTGGGACAGATATATTGTATGGTTGTCACTTGCTTCTAGACGTTTGTATAATATACTTTATTTCCTGTGACTGTATAATGAATAATTCTTCATTATCCTATCCAATATATTAAAAATTGCTGAGTTAGATTGCTGTCAAATTATAATATTAAGTATATATGTACCATCTACACACGCTTATACACATGTCTTACGCCTATCCCTAGATTTGCCTTACGAGACAAGGTAACACTACGACTATTGAAGCTCCTTTTTTAGGGAGTGGATGTAGTCGAGTGGTCTAGGGCGCTGGACGTAAGGCTAAGCGAATGGTGCTGCAGTGTATCAATGGTGTGGGTTCAATTCCCGTCGAGGGAAGAACAAAAATTTGACAGCTCTAAAATCTAATTCTAACACTGTTTGGTTTAATTTTCAGACGTATATATATATATATATATATATATGATGTACTTTACCCGTACCAAAAATTCAAGACATATTACAATTACATGATTTAAAAACTGTGAATTTCGATAAAGAAAAAAAATATATATAACTATAGTAATAAACCATGTCAGTGACGAAGCACTAACTATTGAGCGGATGATACCCACGGGGACTAATAGTCCACCAGCAGAGGTATCGACCCAGTTTCTTTTGAATAGGACAATTTAAATAGTATTGATTACTTTTAATGATTGTTCATTAAAATAGTGTAAACATACATTTTAGTTTTTTAGTCTTTTTATTTTTTTTCTTGCCCTATTATGTGTCTTTACGTTCTGAGTTCCATGATGTGAGGTCCGTTACGATTTCCGCATAAAAACGGTGTTCGGTTCGTCGGTTGTGTTGCATACCCTATGATGCCAGTTTTTCTGTATTGTTCATTTTCTATTGCCTCACCGTTATTATCTAACGTTTATTTTATGTCAAAAAAATTGATTATTATTGTGATGGAACCCTCGTGGGAATCAACATGGTGGTTGTAAGATAAAATTTACATTCATCAGCATAAATTATATTTTATGCCAGAATAAAAGTTTGTTATTTTTTTACAACAAATATTTGTATAACAATCATCGGAAATTATATGTGAAGATTATTCTTATTTATTTTTCAACAGAATGTATATTCCAGAATAGAACTGTGTTGTCCCGTTTTAGTTAAGCATCGTATCTAGTATCTAAAGAGCTTTGTGACATTTCAATCCTGTCCGGATATCCAACCGGAAAGTAAAGTCCTCCTGCTTTTTTATTACAACATCCGGTAATTCACTGCGGGACTGCGCATCTTAATATCACTAACTACCAACACAAAAGCATCCTGTAAAGTACAACGTAATGACAAATTAAACATTACATAACTTTATAGCTATAATACATTATCTAAATAGATTGTAAATCCTTAATACAGAGGATGGAAAAGACCTTCGAATATATACCAAAACTAACGAAACTGTGGAAATTCATTCGTGTCCTACAATATCATGCTAGTCACCCGGGTTGACCACATATCTCTGTCATCCCAAAAAAAATGATCGATGTTATTTCATTTTTGTTATTATCATTTAAATTTATAGACCATCTTGTCTTGAAGATGGTCTTGTCATGTGTATTTATTATCTATTTATGTTAAATTGGCAAATTCTCTGTGCCACTGTTTCAACTATGGTTTCACTATGATGAGAAATAAAGAATCTTATATCTTGAATATATATATCTATATATCTTTATTTCTCATAACCAATTTACAGAGGTACAGAGATGACATGTACAATTAACACAATATACATGACTTCTTAATTAATATACTAATTAACTAATTATAAACGTAAAGCTTAAATAATCTGATTAAAATAGGAACTTGTAAATTTTTCATCATACAATTTGTCATCTCACATAAAATGGGTGTAAATAAATAATTTATCTTCAATATTTATTTTGTGACAAAGCAGGAGTCCGAAGCGAGTTTATCAAATTTATCATCAGGTGAAATTCTTATTACAAGACGACAGACATGATACTTTATCATTTGACCACAACATTTGGCCTACGGTACGATTCAGAAATTTAACATTTTATCATCTCTGACTGTGTACTTTCGTTTTTTGACTTTGACTTTGCCACTATGTGTACTCTACTTTCGTTTTCTGACTTGTATACTTTGGGTTGGTCCTCTCACTTTGCTATTTCATGTGTTCTTCTTCTGACTTCTAACTCAGCTATTTAACATTTTATCTAAATCACAAAAACCGAAATATTTGTGGGTTGTAGGTCTAGTACAAGTATTACACTACACAGATAAATGACTTGCTAATCAAGCATCCAGGAAGTAGATTAAAGCTATTATGCACATTCTCGATCAGTAATTCAGTATTTGATATCATATCACATGACCAAATGATTTATTGGACGACTGTTCCAATATTATAATTTGTGGTTGGTTTACTGGTAGATATGAGATGCGGAATTTTTTTTTAGTTCGGATTTAATATTACAAGAAGATTTAGTCTCGATGGTATTGTCTACAGTGAACCAACTAAATAATGTGTTAGAGAGGGTTATGCGCTATGGTGTTTAACGCCACTTTCAACTATATTTCAGTTATATTGTGGCGGTAAGTTTTATTGGTGGAAGAAGCCGGCGTAACCGGAGAAAACCACCGACCTGTCGCAAGTTACTGACAAACTTTATCACATAATGTTTTATCGAGTACACCTCGCCTAAGCGGGATTAGTACTCACAACGTTAGTGGTGATAGGCGCTGAATTAATTTGTTAAATATCAAGAATATATCATGATGATGATATACGTCAGCAATATGTGTTGGTGCACTATTACAGATTCCCTTAATTTGAAAAGCTGGTTAGCCCAGTATTTTTGCTTCCTCATGGTATCTTAATCATTTTATTTTATTTTTGTCCAACTAGATATCAGGGAGTTTGATAAGAAGAAGGGACTGCTTCCCCTTAGGGAGCACCTGGGTTCACCCCCAGATTTTTGTAGGGTCCGTGTTGCTCATCTTTTTAGTTTTCTATATGGGTTTTTGGGGGGTTTTTTGGGGTTTTTTTTCTTCGTTCTGTGTTTTGCGTACTCATTGTAGCCAATGTTTCTGGATTGTCCATTTCATTTTTGATTGTCTCTTCGGTTTCCTCTAACGTTTATATCCGAAGTGTCGTACATGACTTTTTTCTATGCAAAACAGCTAGTATTATCCAATCACGTTGTATACTTTTATTAAACGATGGTGTTTTCAGTACAACTTGAACACCGTATTAGACAATAAATCAAGTGAGTTACGACTACCATTTAAAATTGTTCTTCCAAGTTTAATCTCAATAAGGGTAATATTGAACTAAGAAGTGATAATTTTACATTTTAATTATCTTTAAAACGTGATGTTTACCAAGAAACGATGAAAAGGCAAGTAAAATGTCCACAGTTTTTATAAACTTTAACTTTGAAATAATTTATCATAAGTTTGAATTAAGAGATAAATTATACCATACTAGTAACTACCTTTAAATTCTAATCAATTTTGTTTGTTTGACAGTTATTTAATACCTGTAGATAAAATATCCAACCCCTTTTTGTGTGATTTTCGACGTGCTTTGTTCAATAAATTGTACAATAATTCTAATAATTACAGGTGTTCAACGGTAAATTGATAACTGTGGCATGTATTTTTTTTTAAATAATTTGATCATGTTTAATACCACGAAGATCTGTTATGTATTAAACTTGCCTGTTTTTAATTTAACGACACAATTTTACTATTACTTTCTTTTAATATCTTTAATATTAATATTAGTAACTCTCAACGGAGTACCCGGAGAAAACCACCGACCTGTCGCAAGTCACTGACAGAATGTATCACTTAATGTTGTATCGAGTACAACTCGTCAAATAAACTGACCGCTAGGATATAACTGAAATAGTGTTGAAAGTGGTGTTAAACACCATAAAATCAAACAAACCCTCAACGATTTTGTGATCAGTTCAAACTTTAAATCAGCAACTTCCAAATAAATTGCCGACGAATAAAACAAGTTGTCACAGAAGTGATAAAAGTCTCGTGTGTATTTGGACAGAATTTTTTTTTTTTTTGTAAGAAAACGGTAATTGGGAGCGGTAATTCGAAGGACAAATATGACCAAAGGAATACGGACAAATATACAAACAAATGTGGACATAACGATACTGAGAAAACAAAAGATTGAGCAACACTCCCATGGTCCATCCTAATCGTTTCGATTGGTACTCTTTTCCTGTTCTCCACCCTTGTTCTGTTGATTGTTGCTGTGTGTAGATGGCGCGTCGATGATGACGTCAGTATTGTCAGCTATGACGAGAGGAAGATTGTGGACAAATATGACCAAAGGAATAAGGACAAATACGAACCCCACTAATAGAGACCTGGGTGAATACATATGATCTGAAAGGGTAGACAGTTCCTGCTCCACTATTGGTACAAATCTTGTTACTATTGTTAGAAATCCGGTAATAAGCCATGTACAGGGAAATGAGGAAGGGATTGCAGACTAGCGATCTGATTTGCTTGTAGAATCATGGCATAGTCATTGTCATCTGAATTTGTTATTAAGAATATTTTGTATTATATTTATATTTCGCTGAAATGCTTAAATAAAAAGGAAGAAAAAAATACAAAAAAATGAAGTAAGAAACTACGAATTTTTTAGGGTTATTAAATTCATAACAATTGCTTTACAACATGTGACATTATAAAATAAACGATCTGTAAAATAAAATACATGATCATAAAAATGCATGTGCATTGGCTAATGCACCTCCATGTAAGATAACAAGCTAAGTGGTAAACAAGATCTATTAGAAGTGATGCTTTCTCTGGTTTTTGTACATATCCAAATTAGTTCGTTCGATGCGTCTCTGGATAACCACCGGGAACACACTCAAAATCAAGACACTGGAAGTTCAAATAATTTTAAGATCTTTGACATAAAGATTTGATATTATTCAAAATAAAAATAAAAACTCTGGGCCAAAATGATATCATTTTAATTTTTTTTAATTAAAATATTTTTGTATAAAATATGACACAATTCCGTAACTTCTCACAATATAATAGATTAACATCTTAAAATATCACAAAATATCGACAAATGAACAACAGAGCCGTGGATTTACGAGCAAACTTGATTCCATTCATCCAGTTTTAAATTGTATAACTAAACATTAAACAGATTATCCGTCTAAAACATATGTCTATTTTTGTTGTGCCTGAAATGAAGAAATAGTTTGGTAACACGGTGCAGTAATACCTATGATTTGGTAGCATCCGTGAGACGATATGACCGGGAAATATCTGTGTAATAAGTATACTGGTGTGGAATTCAGTTTGTCTCTGTCTCAAATCTCTTGTGTATATGTTTGAACAAAAATTGCATTGATGTCTGAGTAATTTGCTCAAACAAGAAAAATGTTTTGAACTGAATTATATTTTAAAAATATTGATTTAAACATTCTTTTCTGATGTGAAACAGAAACAACATATGATACATTCCAAAAGATGACTGGTTCATAGATCTTTGATCAAACACTTATATACATATATTTCTGTTTAAAATCAAACTTAGCTTTTATATCAATGACAATTAAAAGATTATTTCCTCTGTGCTCAAGTATGGTCTGTTTACAAAATAAAAACACTTGTGTTTCATGGAGTATGATATCATCAGCTCAAACGTCCATTATACATGTGGTGTGGTTGTTTTCAGGTGAGAAATGCGGTTTTTCAATATCATAAAACAATCATATAGTTTTGTAGAAATCTCCCTTATGCTCAAAGATCGATCCCTCTGTCACTGTTTAGATGTTTAATGTACTTGGCCTCGTGTGATAAATTGAAATATAATCAACTGGCATAAATGACTGAATACAAAGTTAACATAAAAACACACAAAAAAATTTGAATTAAAACTGTAAATATTGTAATGTCAAAAAGAAGGGGGGAATGAGGGTTAGGGGTTAGGGTTGTGGTATTTAACGCCACTTTCAAAAATATTTCAGCTATATCGTGTCAGTTTTATTGGTGGAGGAAACTGGAGCATCCTGAAAAAAACAACCGACCTGTCGCAAGTCACTGACAAACTTAATCACATAATGTTGTATCGAGTAAACCTCGCCATGAGTGGGATTCGAACTGGCAACTTTTGTGGTGATAGACACTGATTGCACATGTTGTTGTAAATTCAACAACCATACGACCACGATGGCCCCTGGGAGATATGGGAAGTCATTATAGAAATAAATATTATAGGAAAAGAGAGACAGATGGAGACAGATGATGTGTGTGGAGTCTGTTGTAAGGTACACCAAAAGAAACAGGTCTAGTTTTTTACTAATTTGAAAACATGTGTGACGATAATAGTGTTCTCAACGTATATAAGGTTCTCACTTCAACTGGCCAGTAACCTTACTTCAAATACATGTATAAGGTTATCAGGTAACAAATTCAAATTATTTAATAACTTAACGATCGATATTCAGTATATTTGATGAAATGACGGGAATCTTCTATTGATCTATTGATACACTTCAACGACAGTAAGCATTAGCAAAAATGTTAACCAGAAATGAAGAGTTACAAAATTTACTTCAGTCTGATTGATGATTGATTATTCCAAGAGATTCGTCCGCTGTTGTTTTTTTTTTCTTTCTTTCTTTCTTTCTTTCTTTCTTTCTTTCTTTCTTTCTTTCTTTCTTTCTTTCTTTCTTTCTTTCTTTCTTTCTTTCTTTCTTTCTTTCTTTCTTTCTTTTGTGAGCCGCGGGGGGAGGGGGGGGGGGGGGGGGGGGGGGGGGGGGGGGCAATACAAATATGCTACTCTTCCTGAGGACGGACTGTTTATTAAGAGTAATAGTTGTTGGCATTTTGCAAGGCAATATTTCCGACCCATTCCACCCCTTAGTTTTACTGGCGGGAATGAAATCCCCCACCCAACCGTACCAATGGCAATCTTCTATTTAAATGATCTAATGTTTGAATGCGTGTCCTCGGTATGATTATATCTAAACTGTTGCTAATTTTATGTTAAATAACAATCAATTAATTAATCTTCTGATAGAAAAATATCTCTATACTAAGATTTTTTTCGTCATATTTTTTCGGGTGAAAATTGGGAATGACGTTTTTTTGTTATGTTTTTTATATATTGTAAAGTGACAGAGATTAAAACATCAATTCTAACATGACCTCCTTCTTTCGCTTTGTTAACAAACGAGCGAGTTATCCATTCGGTATAATCTCATTAGCACATGCGAATGTGACCGACTTTTCCATTGGCAGCATAAATTGTGTGCGACATTTTCCGCAAACGTAAATATAAATTACCGTCTTCCAATCAAAGTATACTACCGTATTTTTATTCTTAGACATATCATAATCGAAATAAATCATGGAAGCCAGAATGTGTTTTGAGTTTTAACATGGATTGGCGGATATTAGTAAATTGTATCCCTCGCTTCTGGCTCGGGATAAAATACTAATATCCGCTAATCCATGTTAAAACTCCCAACACATTCTGGCTTCCATGATTTATTTCTTAATTATTCTAGAGAGTTATTTTTTTATTTTTTTATTTATTTATTTTTTGTTTTTATTTATTCATTCATTTTCATTTTATTTTATATGTTCCCTATACATCTCTATAGATGTCCCTCATGTTGAATTACATGTTGATATTCTTTATTGAGGAGTCTAGCGAGTCTGACCCCAAATTTATCTTGTGTTGTACTTATATTCCTGCTTTCAACTGCATGAGATAAAACATTGTTCCTGTGTTGTTAGTCTCAGTCATATGTATTGACATATCTTGACACAAGCTGTAATATCAGGGTTTACTGGCAGATAATATTTTGATATATTAAAATTCAGATATTTCATTAAAATGATATTTATCAAACAAAATATACATTAAATTCATAAGGTATCAACTTGGTAGATTTTTTAAGATTAACCTACTGATTTTAAAATCAAGTTAGGGGTTAAACATTGAAAATCAATCCCATTTACAAATTGTGTAGCAAGGTATATGATATAGATCCTGATAACTGTCAGATCTTTTAATATTTTCTCCTAAATCTGGCCTTTTAACAACATATTGCTTATTGTTGGAAATGAGAATTTCGGTCGTAATTATATTTTAAAGTAGGTCTACAGAAAATTCGTTTTCTTAATAAAAATCTAGAAATAGTATTCTTTTTCTAAACAAGATATTCGTTTGCATACAATATATTTACAACTCAATACAAGATATCATAAGAATATCATGAGATATGGCTTCTATTTCAATTTTTTTTTAAAACAGTCCATTCTTTGTAATTTTTTCCACTTATTTTAATTTTTTTTTTTAATTTATTCATTTATTTTTTTAAGGGAGGGTGTTTTTTTATGTGGGGATACTGTTGTTGCAACGTATAAAAAGCTAAGCATGTTCATCTATTACATATTACATCACCATCTCGTAAACACTTTCCATATTGTAGCTGAACTATAAATTACTTACTTCTGGTTATAAAAGGTTGGTCTACGATACTCTACCGTTGGTATGGGCAAATTATAACCAATAACAACGGAATATAGTACATCTACATTGTATATTATTATTATACAGAAGACAACATATACTAGTATATTATTATTATACAGAAGACAGCATATTCTAGACGAAAACTAAATTTTTGTTTGACTTTTCTGGGGGTTTTTAATAGACATACATTTTATGCAATTGAGAAAAATATACATTGTATATTCTGAAAAATTTAGCTGACTTAAAACTGCACATGTGATGACTCAATAAATGGTGAACCAATTCAATACTATTCTAAATAAAGAAATTTAAGTGTTTTTCAATCTATTTGTCAGTACATTTTGTATTTACAAAGAAATGACATACTCGGATATTCGCCAGAGTTTAACCGACATCGATTCACCGGAAGTACTTCTATGACGCTTTTACTGACGTAAACATATTCTAGGCTAACTGAAAATCAAACAAAGTCTACTTTGATTAGCACGTTAATTTAAAAAAATACGATCTGAACAATGAATTGTGATCAAGGACATGAGAAGAAAAATACTAGAGTAAAACTTCGTTTTAATCCGAAAGATCAATTTCCAGAGAAACTTTATGATGTAGCAAACGACGGATATCTAGTCAAATGGAACGGTTGTGGAACGGGAGTTCAAGTTGATGACCCAGATTTATTCGAAAATGAAGTTATGAGCTGTTACCCTGGTTTTTTACAAATTGCATCGTTTGTCAATTTTAGAAGACTGTTCCGTGAATATTCCTTTCACTGGAAATTATTGGACGATGACTGCACTCTAGAATTTTCGCATCCGTGTTTTGTTTATGGCTACAGGGATGCTGTGTCTGAAGTTCGAACAAGAAAAAAGTCATTTTCGAAACCATCTATGGGAATGTCTACATTTCAAAGAGACGTTTTAGCATTGAACGATGAAACAGTTGATGAGTCAAAACGATACAGAACGAGAAGTCGTCTTACAAAGAGGCGGTCTCGTGAATCAGAAGACAGTCTGGATTTTAGTTCCGATTCAAACAGCTCCACCTTTGTGATAAATGATAGTCTACAAGATAGCAGTAGTATAAGTAATGACAGTTACAAATATCATGACCTGAACGCTGAGAGCGTGATTGATGTCACCTCTCCACGTGATACCAGTAATGACAGACGTACCTTTAGTTCTGTTTCCTCACAAATTATGAAACTGTTTGTCAAGAATGAATTTACTTTTGAAGACTTTTGTACTTGGGCAGAAAGAAATCAAACAGATTTCGGATTGGATGCAAACAAATTTGATATTTTTTCATACATGAACAATCAGCCAGAAATAAATACTCACTCTTATGCTGAGTTGGTAGACAATTCTGTGAGTTATCAGCCGCTAGAACAATCATATACTCAGGAATTACAAGAATACCCAGAACACCCATGTAAAAACTGTGCCTGCTGTAGGGCTTATCAAAATTTACATTGTGATCAAAGTAGTACACTCCAGCCAGAAAATGTTAGACGTAATTTGTTTTTGCCAGGGGAATTGGATCTTTCCTGTGAGGTTATCCAGCCCGAAAATGGAAAATATGTATATTCGCCATAAAACAAACGCTTTTGAATTTTGATGACAAACATACATTCCAAAAATTGCATTTCAAATTATTAACTGCAGTGTTTTATTAACTTGTATGTGTTTATTCTGGGTATTTTTAATGATTTGACAGTAAAATATATATTTAATTTATCATTTGTCTGTTGCTTACTGAAACAAGTGTTGTCATTTTCGGTCAAACTATCCCTTACATTAATGTAACTCATCGGAGTTAATTTCCAGGATGGAGTACATTTATTGTTTGTTTCTTCATTAATTGTGGTTCTATCAATACAAATTATTGTTTTGTGTTATTTTTTTTTTATAAAATTTTCATCCCCTCCCTTCATACCTTTTCTGCCCGATATATTACCCTTTGTACTGCCTTAGCAAAGGTAATGGAAAGAGCAACGAATTTGCGTATCATTTCATCATAGTTTGTGGATATTTGATCAAAGCAAAGTGACAATTCACAAGTTGTTATAACATTAACATTTTGAACAGATTATGGGAAAAAATACATGTTAAATTAATTGAACTTTGCATAAAAAGGGACTCTTTTTTTCCGCCGTATTTAGAAATAAATCCTGTAAAACGTATAGAGTGAGTGAGTGATTATTGTTGAACGCCAAATGAGCAATTTGCAGCTATATCATTGCGAGAACAAGTTACATTTTGATGAGATGAAGCATGTCCGCTTTGTACTAGACCAACACACTGAATTGGATTTTTATTGTGATATAGGTCACTGAAACGACAGTCTGTGGGTAGATATGTCGTTCCACTCGGACACATTATTCTGATTTCGAGGCAAACAGACTTTATTCTTACTCCTTAGTTAGCATGCTTAACCAATTTTATAGTTTTTGGTTTGACCCGACTGGCTCTCGAACCCACGATATACCGCACTCGAGACATTATACAACGTAAAACGTATAATTTTAGAATCAAAGTCGGAAATGTGCAAATGGTTTATTTTGTGCTATCTATCTCCTTTTTCTACATATCTAGTACAATCTAGATTAACATGCAGCCAAATAGATATAAACAGACATTAAAAAAACATGTACATATCCGTTCGAATCCCCGAGGTCGCATTTACACAAACAGACAAAAATATCAACATGGATCACACATACGCCGGGCTAAGTCTATTATTCTAAGAACTCTATTTGAGAATAAACGATTCAATAAATATATAAATGTGTTGCTACAAGTTATCAAAGGAAACTTCCTCAATATTTTACCTTTCGGACTATAGCTCTGGTTATACTCTTCATGTGCTATTTTTTTAAGCAAAATCAATAAAAATTATACTTCATAAAGAGCACATATGCTGATCGATTCACACTGGGTAGTATATTTCGCACAATTTTCTGTACCCATGCTTACACATATACCATCTAGTATGACCCTGTACATTGTAATACAAATATATTTTTTTTCAATTACCATGCGAAAGACCCAAGATGTGAAACTTCGCTGAGAAAACTACATCAAACTTTATTCTACAAAAACGCAAAAATTGTATAGATATATAATGTTTACACGAACACTGTGAGTTTTCATACAACTTGTTTGGGAGATAACTTGAGATTGGGTGTTTGTGGTAGAAGAATGTACTAATGGATTATCGCCTCAGCGTGGTTTGTTTGTCAAAACACCACTGTATACACAAGATAGGAACAGGGTGACCGCGGTCAATGGATCATTGCTTTGTTATAAAGTATAAGACACTTGACTAAAGTTTTGTAGTCTGTCTCAACTCTCATAACAACATGATATGTATATATCGATAGTGTCTGCTCTCTTCTTCATTGTCTACTGCGGCAGACAGTTAGTTTATCGTGAATTATTTATCAGACTACAAAATTTTAGCTGACAACCAAAGAGAGGTAACTCAAATTGTAAATAATCATTTAAATTTTTTGGAGCTCGGTAACTTGAATAATTCTGTTACCCGACCTCTCATATTACAGACATATACAAATATAAAGGGGGGGGAACATTTCAAAATGAGCATGGGATTACCATTAACTGGAACAATAAGAAAATCAATAATACAATATGTATTGGTACACTGACATTTAACGACAACAAAATCTCTGTGGGAACCAAAAAAAAACATAATTTAGAAAAATTCCACAGATTTATTTATAAATAAGGGTATATTTTTAAGAAGAGGTACATTACAGAGTGAGAGTAATCCTTTCATCTTATGGATGGTAGAATTTGAAGTTTAATATCTTGGAATAAATTTTGATCTTAAAACAGCGATTAATTAATGTTTGCAAATAAACAAGTAATGAAACTCTTCTCCAATATTCTCTCTACAAAAAGTATATATTCTGTCATTCCTAGCAATATTTTGCCTTCTTCCTGTTTCTATAGGGAATTTCGTTTTAGAACATTTAAATTTTTATAAATTAGTCCTATTCTTCCCTGATAATTTTGATAAGAACTTCTCAAATCCAAATTCAAATTTGAAGATCGAGTAAAAGTCGCCAAGAGATGAGTTTTCAACATCTGTGAACCACTATTGAATAAACTGATCGGGAAAGCGTTCTTTTAAAACAGGTTACAGTGAATGCATATTAATATTCAATTGATTGGCAAAAATATAGCTAAGACCAGTATTATCAAAAATTGGCATGACACAAGATATCCATTTAAAATCATGATTCGCTTTGATGAATCTATAGATAATACAACTGAGCTTGGTCTCGCTCTGAACAAGTTTCGTCCAGAACGAGACCATTCCCAGCTTAACCCTGATTTCTAGCGGATATGTAGACAATTCACCATAGCTCATTTTATTTTGCGTAGCTATCTCAAGTTTAAAATTGTAGATGTATTTTTTTCTATGCTTTGTAGATTTTCAAAAGCCCAAACTTCTGAACTATAGAGAATAATTGGTTCAACTAAGGAACCAAAAAATTTCAATTGCAAATCTATCGGCATATCATGTAGTGAGCAAATGTTTTTTTGTCAGAAAGTCTGTTCCCAATTTCACCTCAAGTACCCTCTTTTTTCAATAATTTTAAGATCACAAGTAAGCTATAACGACACAACCATTCTTACTAACTTTAAAATTGACTTTAAAATGTCAATTGAACGTAAAGTTAAATGCATGCTGTGTCATTATTTTCATGTCTGACAGCTTAAACATGTTTAATATACGACTCGTTTAGAAATTAAACTAAATATGGCTGTGCCTTATCAGATTGAATAACGTTAAGACTTGAATTGATATTTATATTTTTGTCAATAAAGCTCAAGATGTATGTTTTAAACTAGTGGACACAGGGTCGACCTTAAGCAAATTGGACCAATTGCTCCCAATTGGTCCCCGCGTTTAAGGGGTCCAAGGCTGGAGTTACCTACTCTTGACTGTTCAAGTACACATAACAACATACAGCAGGTTTTACAGAGAACAGCAATGATTAAATTTTTTTGGGGGCCCGGACCTCCTAAGGCCGACCCTGAATGTATATACAATAAAACATCAGAGTTTGTGCGATTGGAAACATTAAAGTTTATAATCATGAAAATGTTAATACTTTAATAATATACAAAAGCAACAAAAGTTACGTTTACACGTCTAAACACTTTTCTCATTTCAACACGTTCGAATTGTGCGTATTTTCAAAGTAAACGTGTTAATGAATCCTGGCATACAGGAGAAGACCTCGTCAGTTTATAACTTGTGTCTTATCCATTGTCTGTATAATTGCTGACAATAAAATATGTTTAAAGAAAGGCATACAGGATTACATAATTTGTATTTAAATTGTGAATTGAAATTTTACAGAATATTTTATTTCTATATAATTTCAGGTGCACAATTTTCCATCGAAGATGAAAATAAACGAACCAGAACAGCTTATACAAGAGGTCAATTATTAGAACTAGAAAAAGAATTTCATTTTAATAAATACATTTCACGGCCTAGAAGAATAGAATTAGCCGCCATGTTAAATCTTACTGAGAGACATATTAAAATATGGTTTCAAAATCGGAGGATGAAATGGAAAAAAGATGAAGCAAAACGACGACCGCGACCTCTATCGTCTGCTGATACTACAAAGAAAGAAAATCCTGAATCTCCAGACTCGCCGTCTCTGACGGAGTTATCTCCCGTTTCGAACTGTAGTAAAATTTCATCGCCGTCACGAAGTGATGCAGATAGTCCAAAGACTTTAAAAAAGGAATCATTAACAGAAGTGAAAAAGCTACCTGTTAAACAGGACACCACGTGATTTATAAAATTACATGTAATACTATTTAATAGAAGGGAGATCTGCCGAGTTTAACAGAAAGTCGCTTATTCAACATTTGATCATCATTCATTATTTTAAAAATGTTTTATAAGAGTATGTTTTTGAGCATAAAAAAATACTGTGATTTTACTGTTTACAGGGGCATTTTATCACCAAAATCATACTGCAAACGCAGTAAAATTTGAAAGTTGCACCCGACTATTTATGAAATTCCATTAAAATACCAAATAATGATCTACACATGTTCTAGGTATACATACAATCCAGTATGATAAAAAAAAAAAAAAGCAATGCAATTCTAGTTTTATATAATTATTGCTTTTGAAGGATAGTCCGCAAATACCCATTAAAACATTTGACTCGCCTTCCTTCCATCCATCAGGCGTATTATGTTCCGAATGACTGAAGTATCTTATCACAATATTCTTTTTATTTAGACAATCGGTCCATTTCAGCCGATAATTTAGAGGACTACTTCATGAATTGTTTCTAATTTTGTACATTGTATCGAAACGACATCAAATATTCCACGAGGAGTCGTACTATGTATATCCTACACCAAATAATGCCTCAGTGGATCGTACAATTATGAAAAGAAGGTTTAAACAGTAACGATCAACAATTCCGCAAATATCAACAAAACAGATAACTACCTCTCACCTAAAAATAAATTAGCACGAAAAAGACCATGACATATGGTGTTGAAAATATAGGTCCCGGCTTGTGACAGGCACAAAACATGTGGTGGGGTTAAGCCGTTTAAAGTAAAATAAAAAAAAAATGTACATATTCGCTTCGTATCAAAAAGACCACACACTATTGCAAAAATAAATGCCAAATTAAGCATGGACAGTACAATTGCAGTGCCAGTGAATGCTCGTATTTAACTGACTAATATCCAGGAAGGTAGAATATGTTGGTTAATGCCCATTACTCCGCTGAAATAAATCCCTTACCTTGTATTGCAGAGGTAACGAACAAATCTCTGACCTCGTACAGCTGAGGTGAATAACAAATCCTTTATTACACACAGCGGAAGAAACAAACAACTCCTTCTCACAAATGAAGCAACTGACCAATCACTGACCAAGCACCTAATACGTACACATAAGATGCATAGCAAATCCGTCACCTCGTACAGCTGATATAACGAAGAAGTATATTCTCTCGTGCATCTAGAGTTACTATAACCAATCCCTTACCCCATACAACTAATGTAAAGTAGCTAACCTATCTCGTACCCTCATGTAAGTAAACTTATTAACCAATACCACCACCCCCAAAACACAACCAGAGTAAGAGGAGTTTGAAAATACCAAAGGGTAATAAAAATCTGTAAATCGAAGAAGGACAGACAACATAATGACCAAAAGAAGAAGGACAGACAACATAATGACCAAAGGAAAAAGGACAAAAGGACAAACAACATTCTACTAAACACTATATAGAAAACTAAGCATCGAACAACAACACGAACCCCACTAAAACCTGTGTGTGGACTCATGTGCTCCGAAAGGGTACTAGTTGTGTTCCTGTAGTTACAAACCCAGTGATAAGTCATGAATGAGGAAAATACTGGGAAGTGCTTACGACAAGTGGAACATATCCGTGGTCATTTGTGACACAGATATTCCGTAACGGTTAACCAAGTCATGGTGGCGACCGTAAAACTTTCGAAGGTATGACTAACTTAACCACTAGAAACCATTGGTTAATTAACTTCCTGATTAGCAGCATTCCTTTATCAAGGAAATCCTAATAGGAACCGCAACCTCTGGAATATTGGATCAATTCAGAGATATATACTCCATATGCAGGTGTTGCTGGAATTTTGCTACATATACAAATGTACAAGATTAATGGTGGTTTATGGTGTATGGTGTTTAACACCACTTTCAACAATATTTCAGTTATATCGTGGCGGTCAGTTTTATTGGTAGAGGAACTCGGAGTACCCGATGAAAACCATCGATCTGCCTTAAGTCACTGACAAATTTTATCACATAATGTTGTATCGAGTACACCTCGCCAAATGAGGTTTTAAAATAATCCCTTACCTCAACGTAACTAAAATAACTGACCAATAACTTACATCGTACAGCTTAAATAACTACTTAATCCCTTATCCCCATAACCAAGTAATAAATCAATCATTTACCCCCATATAGCAAAAGCAACTAACCACTGCATTACGTCATAGAACTGACGTAAATAACCAATCTCTCACCTCGTACAGTTAAGGTACCTAACTAATCCATTAAATCGTACTCTTTTAGTAACAAACCAATTATTTAACTCGTGCAGTTAAAAAATATAATGGTGGTATTTTTTTAATCAATTCTCATTAGTCCTTTGTATACAGAATTGAGCACCCCTCGGTAGAGTAATGGTTAATGTACTATTATCAAATGCAGTAGATCGTGGGTTCGAATCCCAGTTTGACAAGACTAAACACCCTTGTAAACACGAAGCACGAAGGAGTAAGAGCAAAGACTGGTTCGCTCGGAATTAGAACGGAGAAACAGCACTATGAAAATCCAACTAGTTGTTGGTGTAATACAAATAGAACATCATCATCTCATCAAAAGGTAGCAACCGCAGGTGGTGCAATGTTTAGCGTGCTCGCCTCGGGTGTGGTAGATCTTGATTGGAGCCCCGGGTGTGGTAGATCTTGATTGGAGCCTCGGGTGTGGTAGATCTTGATTGGAGCCCCGGATGTGGTAGATCTTGATTGGAGCCTCGGGTGTGGTAGATCTTGATTGGAGCCCCGGGTGTGGTAGATCTTGATTGGAGCCTCGGGTGTGGTAGATGTTGATTGGAGCCCCGGGTGTGGTAGATCTTGATTGGAGCCCCGGGTGTGGTAGATCTTGATTGGAGCCCCGGGTGTGGTAGATCTTGATTGGAGCCCCGGGTGTGGTAGATCTTGATTGGAGCCCCGGGTCGGGTCAAACCTAAGACTATAACATTGGTATTTGCTACTTCGCCGCTAAACACACAACGTTAACGGGTAAGAGCAAAGACTGGTGTTTCAGATAGCATGTACTATTAAAATCCAATCCAGCGTATAGTGTATAGGTCTAGTACAACACGGACTCTATCATTATCATTTAATCAATATGTAACTTGTTCTCGCCATGATTTTGGCTAAGCAATAATCTTTCAGTCACTTAATCAAAAAATCAAAAAGTAGCCGTAATATTGCTAAAATATCTCACTTTACGTTAAACAACAACCACTCATTTACAAGATTGACACGTCCGTCTCTATACACCTGGTCGTAAAACAAACTGGTCGCCCACAAGATTGACACGTCCGTCTCTATACGCCTGGTCGTAAAACAAACTGGTCGCCCACAAGATTGACACGTCCGTCTCTATACGCCTGGTCGTAAAACAAACTCGTCGCCCACATTCACTTGGACAACCATGATTAATATTATTCATCAGGACATAAAAGCTTAATTTTATCCACATAGTCATAAAAATAATTCGCATTATCCACATTGACATAAATGACTCATATTATTCATCTCAACATACATAATTCGTATTATCCACCCTGGCATAAATTACTCATATTATCCATCTCGACATAAATGACTCATAATATCCATCTCGACATTATCTTCCTGGACATATATCCATCATATCCATCAAAACACAAACGACTCATATTATCCAGTAGGACATCATAAATGATGCTCCTGACACACATACAAGAGCGTTCAATGTCCTGGCTTGGTACGGGCATTTCAATATTGCGTGGCGGGATTAAATTAGTTTTATGGGCCAAACTGTCACCGCTTAGTGATATTATGCAGTCATGAAGGTGTTTTCCACATGTCAATAAAATGTCAACCCTTAAATATAGCTGGGTGAGCAGAGTTGTTTTAAAGAACTCGGAATCCTAATTTTCAACCTTAAACATACAATGTAATATATTTATCCATCGTGATATATGAGTTGTCATATTTATAATAATAGTATTTTATTAAGAAACTGCCCCTTTACAACGGGGGCAAACATCAGCACAATAGTGACCTATACATTGATATAAAAATATATAAAATACGTGAAAATGACAATAGAAATAAACTTAGATGCATGTTACTGTGTCATATATGGTTAATGGGAGGTAACTCTGTTATCTATTTGTAGTTTCTTGATTTCCTTGAGGGGTTATCCTTCTTTTTATAACTTACGAACGAAATACGCATATAATTTTAACAAGTGTAAAATTAAAGTAAGGAAAACGAGTGAGTTACGTTGTTTAGCGCCAACTCAGCAATTTTCAGCTATATCATGGCGTCGACAACAAATTAATTTTAAATGAAATGATGATGAGGTCCGCTTTGTACTAGACCAACATGGTTAGTTGGTTTTTATAGTGCTAGCCTACTGAAACAACAGCCCGCGGATTGACATGTCGCCCCACTCGGACACATTATCCTGATTCGGAGCCAACCAGTCTTTGCTCTTTCTCCTTAATACTGCGTGCTTAGCGGTGAGGCAACAAATACAATCTTTGGTTTGACCCGATCGGGGCTTGAACCCACGGTCTACAACACTCGCTAAGGAAAACGATAATTCTTAATTATTCATTGATGACAAAATACTCGTATATAAAAGACGGCTAAATGACAATAGAAAAAATAGTTTACTCTAAAGATCTTTTAGAGTACATACAGCCAAGGTCCTTCTCCTCCTGCAATAGCATTAAAACATTTGACTTCTCTACCCTCTACACAACTATTCCTCACTCAAAGTTAAAAGACAGATTATAAGAATTAGTGCAACTGTGTTCTATGACAAAGAATGACCAACATTTACATAGATACCTTGTCTTAGGAAGAGACCAAAAAAACACTCTGATTCTGGCAAAAAGTCTTTTGAAACTGATATCATCAACACGCTCGAGTTTTGATTGACAACATATTTGTTATGTTTGGTGGACGTGTTTTTAAACAGACAGTTGGCATATCCATGGGTACAAACTGCTCTTCTTCTCGTCGACTTGTTCCTTTATTCGTACGAAGCAGACTTCATATAAGGGCCATGAAAAACGAAAAGAAGCTAGCCCTATCCTTTGATTTCACGTTCCGATATATACGTAGATGATGTCCTTTCACTAAATAATTCTAAATTTGGTGATTTTGTTGACCGCATCTATCCCATTGAGCTCGACATAAATGATATAGCTATGTGTGCTTCATACCTTGACATACAACTCAAAATTGACAGTAGGTACCGGTTAAGAACGAAATATTACGACAAAAGAGATGATTTCATGAATTCTTCACGTAGAAAATGGTATGGTCGCTACCATGACTTGGTTAACCGTTACGGAATATATGTGTCACAAATAACCACAAACATGTTCCACTTGTCGTAAGCACTTCCCGGTCCTTTCCTCATTTATAACTAGAGTAACACGATGTGAGCACCTGAGTTCACTTCCGCTTCTTAGAGGTGTTTGTGTTGCTCGATGTTTAGTTTTCTGTGTAGTGTTTTACAGATCGTTGTTTGCCCTTTTGTCCTTTTAACTGTTAGCCGTTGTACTCTCTGTCCTACCTCGATTTACGGATTCTGATAACCCTGTGTTGATTCTGATAACCCTTTAGTATCTTCAAACCTTTCTTACATATCACGATATAACATATGGTTAATGGGGGATAACTCTATTATCTATTTGTGGTGTCTTGATTTTCTAATTGGGTTATCCTTCTTTATATAACTTAAGCCTTTCTTTAACAATGATAATGATTGTCGATAACCAAATCAACAGAAACACGGAATACTCCTTCCTTATCATGAAGAAAAATACAACAGCAGAACCTGGTGGTAATTTAGATTATTTTAGAGCACATATATAAAGGAATATGACTAGGTTAAACCGATTAATATGGTCGAAACCGTTCCCTATTTTAAAATAACATCTAGATTGTGAGAACCATCTTCTCGTCTGGTGGACAGTTATATGTGTTTATTATAAACGTAGGAAATATGATATCAATCCATGAACACATCTGGCACATTCTTCCTGTAAAGGTATGGCTATCTTCCCAACATCAAGTTGGCAATTAATATTGCCCTTCTTGCAAACTTCCACTGTAGTACATAATAGATTCTATCTTTTCGATACAGTGTTGTACTTGATGGTGATAACGTTATTTTCAAATCGTGAATTAACTCGGGTAAAATTTAGGAGTGTTTTAGGGTTTCACGTATTCACTCAATACTAGCGATACTTATTCATTTACTGGACTGCAAACATTTTTTTTTTTTTTTGCAAAATAGCAATATACGCCATACATGTTGAATTAAGCATTATAAGTGACAACCTAGTCCACAAACGGACTGGGTCGTAAAACCGACCGGGCATTCATTACCTATCATGTCGACCCCCGTGTTAGTATAAACATATTTTATTAATTAATTCAATATTATACAATTATTGACTTGTAATGAGGTTTACTCATGACTATACGGACCTGGTCAATTATTGATTGACCGAGGCCAACGGCCGAGGTTATTCAATCCATTGACCAGGTCCGTATAGTCATGAGTAGACTGAAATTAAAAGTCAATAACTGCTTTATTAAATAATAAGGAATTTTTCAAACTTTTCAACATTATATTCAACAAAATAGGCTACAATTGTTTTATCATTTTTCAAGATTATTTAAATATCAAAATGTTGAAATATGATGAAAATTTTGAAATTTTATAAATTTTGAAATTTATAAAATTTATAACATTTTTATGAAATTTTTTGAAAATTTTGAACTTTAAAAAAAAAAATTGACATTTTTTTGCAATTTGATTGGCCGACTGGAAATGAAATCTCGTCTCTGGTTGGACAACGTTGAAACACCGAATAGACAATAGACAAAAATAGACACAGGCCCGAATATACCTCACGCGAGGTGTACTCACTGCACGCGAGATATACTCACTCTGAGGTAGAGTTGAGAAAATGCTGTTTAGGCCAATCAGCGAAAAGCAAAATTCCTTATCATTTAATAATACACATTATGATAATACACATATAAATTATATAGACATTTAAATTAATCAATAGGATTCGGAAACAAGTGGTTATACTCATATTAATCCGTATCCCTGTTGTTATCTGGTGTTCAAGGTTTAATTATTATCGAAAGGTAGAAGTGTATTGAGAATTATCAAGTGTTAATCAGTCGTTGTCAATGTTATTTGGTGTGCTTTAGTAATAAAAAAAGATAAAAAGAAACAAACAAATGAAGTGCAAAAGTGCAAGTGTTTTTTTTTTTAACATGTATAAGTTGTGTGAATATGGTGTTCATTATTACCTAAATGCCCGTATGGCCAGTCCGCCTCTGATATAGCCCATTCCCAAATCGCTAACCCCAGGCCTAGGATGAATCCGCTACACACTACTAACTCTTCTTCAATTCATGAAATGTAAGTACAGAATCAGCAGAAATTGGGACGAGTAAATATAACCTATCTAATCTAGCAGCACAGCACATTACAATTCTCAAAATCTCCTGGGTTGAACATGTATTTCCTTTTTAACTTTTAGTTGTAAAATCTGTTTCTTACAATATGAAAAAAAAATATTCAGAATCGGAAACTGTAAATTTTTCTACACGCATGACGCATACATAGTGAGGGAGGAATGGGAAAACCGCCAGTCTGGGACAAGCATACCTTTGACATTTTTAAATGTATGGAGACTTGCTTATGGACGAAACAAATAAGCATTTTGTAGTGACTACAGTGCGCCTATTTTTTTCTTCTTTTTAAGAAATCTACAAAACGAGATCTTTAACGTGCAAGAATCCTAGATCTCTCCACCATGGCCTTTGATCAGGCTTCTAGAGTATCATAACCTGGCTATCCTCACTCTATCTTTCATATGGTTTACGTGCGAGGCAGTTATTTGAGTTGAGCCATGTCAACCATCGCACGTATCCAAGGGTTAATTTCTCTTAAATCAAATAATTTTATTCAAGGCTTTGAAAGTAAAAAGTTAAATTGTAATGTTTCTTGGGTGTAAATTAACAGTATGTCAATGTATGAATGGAAGAGTGCGTTATAGCACCAAACTTGGGTAAACCAATAATCGATTCGTTCACAAAGGGATATATAATTGATTTTAGTGAACATGGGAAACAATTCACACTTAGAATTAAATTAAATAAAAGTAAAAGAACCGCAGATTTCATTGTTATTCTCAGTCATACAATACCGATAATTTGTTTGCAATCACGATGTACATATAATTGTAACATGAATGCATTCTTTTCCTTTGATCTTTTTATGGTTTATATATCAAAATGTAAGCAACAGTTAGGAACTATGAAAAAATACACGTAGATACAAGATAGTGCACACTTTAAATCTGGGCTGTAGTTTTATTACTCTCAGAGAGCCGTGCAACAATCAACGACCTAGGTCTGATATTTCATGGCGTCATGTAACAAATCATTTATACCACTGTTTTCTGTGTTAAACGGTTAAACTCGGAAAACTGTGGTATAAATAGTACTTATTTATTCTGTTGTAGATATACAAGTCGTGGTCGTGATAGTATTGTAGTTGGATTTACATATACCTGTGCAATCAGTGCCCATCACCACTAACGTTGTGAGTTCGAATCCCGCAAATGGTGAGGTATACTAGATACAACGTTATGTACTCCGGTTTCCTCCACCAAAAAAACTGACCGCCACGATTTAACTGAAATATTGTTGAAAGTGGTGTTAAGTGTTAAATATCATAACCATAACCCATATCGCCACTAAAGTTACGAGTTCGAATTCCTCTCATGGTGAGGTGTACTCGATACAACTTAATGTGATAAAGTTTGTCAGTGACTTTCGGCAGGTCGATGGTTTTCTCCTTGTACTCTGGATTCCACTACAAATAAAACTGACCGTCAAGATATAACTGATGTATTGTTGAAAGTGGCGTTAAACACCATAACCCGATATCCAATCATTCCATGTCAAACCCACCTTGTACCAACCATAACTACATGCTTGGATGTAAGTTCCATTTCACAATGTAAAAATTGAGTTGCTTCCCTTGATATGCTTTAAGAAAGACAGGTCGGGCGATAGACATTTGAGCGAAAAAATAAATTTATACTATGGACATTTGAGCGACGACATTAGTGAACATTTGAGCGAAAAAATAAATTTATACTATGGACATTTGAGCGACGACATTAGTGAACATTTGAGCGACACAATTTCAATTGACCCTAAATTTATGTGGACAATTGAGTGACTCTCACAACCTCTACCTGTAACGTATTATATGAGTTAGCTTTAGTCGACTAATTGTTATCGTTTAGTCAAGATGGACATAAAGGTAACGGATCCAGAAAGGTCACTAGGTTCTGTTATTATTTTGACTTGTTGTCTTAAAAATTAAAAATGCTAATCATCACTGCATGTCAACTACTGTCACACTATGCTTTGCTAATGAATTACAGTTTAATCCTGCTATTGTCCATGTGGATTTTAACTATATCACAATAAGGAGCATGAACACAGTAGTTCCACAGTACAGGAAAGAAAAGGATAAAGATAACCTCTTGTATGATATGGTTCAAAAATATTCTAGTGGTGAAATTTCTCGTGAACAGTACATCCGCACTAGCGAGCTTAAATACCAAGCAAGAACGGAATTATGAGATTATCATCTTATCTACATGTATATATTTGTTTTAACGTTTTAAAATAGTGCTGAAGTTTTAGAAATAAAACAATATCCTTCTCAAAAGCCTACTCCCATCTCTTGAGCAGGGGACAACGGATGAGTTTTTATTCTCGCTCAAATGGGTTATTAAATTTTCGCTCAAATGGGTTACAAGTCCGTTTTATTTCGCTCTTTTGTCCTGTCAATTCGCTCAAATGTCTTTCGCCGAGACAGGTCAATATCTGATATAAAAATTCGTCTACTGAGAAGGAAAAATACAACTTGAACTGGATGAGGTTGCCACAATCTCTGTGTATTTATATAATTATGTTTTGTTAATATAATATAATGAAATACTAGCCAGACTTGTTACTCTAGCTGTGTACAGTGGTTTAATTGCAACAATTGTGAATTTTGAATTTTGAGTTTATCATTTCATTTTCATTATGTTCATAGTAACACTTTTCAAAGAAAACAAATAAAATAAAAAGGATTACAAAAATTACTCAGACACTGGTATACCGAAATGGGTATAGGAATTAGGTAGTCGTGCAAACGACCTTTGATTTTTGACTAAGAACGGGTAAAATAAACTTTCATAGTGGCTACAATGCGTCTACTGTTTCTTCGAAATCCAGTAATCTACACAAGTGTTTTAACGCGCAATAATCGTGGCCATCTCCAGACGTGGCATCTTCAGGTGCGTTTACACGGTCATTTTTTTTCTTCAAATTCGCTTCAAACTTTTACCTGTCCACCTGTTTCAAACACTTTGTCCAGTCTAAACACGTCGTCAAACATGTTTAATGGGTTCATAAAATATTGGTAGAGGGCTTAGAGCTTAGACGGTCAAATTTGTGTTTGAAACAGGTTCATGGGTAACTTTTTGAAGCAAATTTGAAGGACAAACTTTTACCGCGTAAACGCATCTAAGTTATGGTCCACGTTCAGGGTTTCTGTATTATAACACCTCATTTATAGGACAACCCTCTGCCAACCACATGGGGGCGTGCTGCATATGCAACTCTGTGGGTTGATACCTGGCAATCGTCACGAGCACCCAAGTTTGGTTACATTTGTTTCTCAAAATTTGCTATTACAGATCCCGAATCTTTGTACATGAATATAGAATGAAATTTGCGTTAGGTTGGGGTGTAAAATATAAAAAATCATATAGGTCCGTCTCTATCACACGAAAGCACACAAAAAAAACCGCAAAATGAATTCGCAGCGTACCCTTGAGGTAATGAAAGGAGATTCGCATAGAAAAAACAGCGTAGACAAAAACCAGATATACATGTGTTATATTGGATTGTAATTCCCAATGCCGTAAAATTCTGTTTAATTAGTTTGTTTCTAACCTATTAAATACAATTTTACAGTTTTGATACATTTGGAAAAATTGATACATAAAAAATATATCAATTATTATGTAGGGATAAAAACTATGTAAACAAACAGTTTCATAGGAAAACAACTTCAATATTATCACGAACTATTAAATTTGCACAAAGAGACTTTTATGGCGGCATAAATAATTTATAATATTGGTTCTCCCTCTTCAGTTCTGACTGAGAGTATTTCATGAATTATTACTAGGTTTCACCTATGTTTGTTCAAATGACGAGTTGGGAACAAACCAATACTTTGTTTTCCGTCGTGATCTTGGGAAAATAGTATTGAATGTATTCCTTGCTCTTAAGATAGTAGAAACAACAAAACGTGTTTGGACACTTCCTTAGGGACATGACATGTATAATTAGATACAGAGTTAACTCAACGTAAACGTTGAAGCATTCATCTTAGCGACCAACCATTTAAGTTTTCTTTTTATGCTCTATACCCCCCCTCCCCTTTCCCCTCAGATTTTTTTTTCATTCAAAATTCTCTTAAAATTACACCAAAATGTCTTGTAACAAATCTGGAGGTCAGATTATTTATTTTTGCATCTTTTCAGTTCAAGATATTTTTTCTTTGGAATTTAGCGACAGATTTTGTAAAAATCCTATTTCCTCCACTAATTTTAAATGGTCGTTCCATTATGCAAGAGTCCGTGATGCAAGCATGTGGAAAATAAGACATTCTTGCGACACATTAATATCACACGTAGAAAACAGAATATACCGGTAATTTTGTCTCGCCACATTTTTATTGCAATGATTGTTTTGTCAACTATGCTTCCCCATATATCCTGCCTATTCATGATTTTAGTATTTTGTGGTTTTTTTCTGGTACTCCAGTTTCCACCACCAATAAAACTGACCGCCACGATATAACTGAAATATTGTTGAAAGTGGCGTTAAACACCATAACCATAACACCGTTTTGGTATAACTTTAAAATATTTCTTTTAACTCCGCCATTTGTTGATACAGAAAATGCAGGCTATCATTCTTTGTATATAAGACACCCATTCTGAACTCATATTTCCAAATGATACTTTGAGTAAAGGTTAAAATGAGACCGGAATTATTCCTGTAAGTTCACACAAAGTAGAGACAAAAATCCAACCACCAGTTATATACAGTGTAATATGAAAATTAATCACTTTTGGTGCCATTTTGCAAGAACAATTAAAATATCACAGTATTTCCAAATCTAGATAATCCAAATGACAATGAAAAGGTTCGATCTGTTTAATAAGCATCGGAGGAGTACTCATGTTTGAATTAAATTGTATTGAAACGTTGAGTTGCAAGACCTGGAGCCACTTATATCCCACACAAACAAAATCGAAGTACTCAAAATCTCACCAACAACAAAAGGACACTGGTACATTTTTATATGAATTACATATCCATAATTATCCTTTCACTATAGTTGTATTTTGAGCCAAAAAAACAATAGAGTAACCATACATAGATATACAATCTCTGAAATTCACATTTCGCCATTCGCCTTAAAATATATTAATAAAATAAGACACACAAATTACCATACTGTCAGAACAGTTCCAATATCCAATAAAAAGAATCATAGAAAGAGGTAAACTCGATACCTCTAACACAAATACATCAAAGCTCACTTTCCTGACCTGGTACAGAAATTTCAATATAAAGAATATTCCACAATTTTAGCTGAATTAAGACAATTTTATTTCACAGAATCCGACCCAAAGAAAATATGCTGTCTAAATGTTTTATAAAAGGCAGGTGCTATATATATACTGAACAAAATCACACCCGTTTTCTTTGATGTTCACACCATAAATCGTCATCTATTGCTTTATAACTCTTTATGATATATTGTAAAAAGTTCACCCTCCGTACCATAAAGTCTAAAAACTACCATAGAATCGTATAAATTACAGGAATTAAAGAAATTACCCTCTCTGTGGATATACAACTCATAATACTACCAATATAATCGTGGCCCATGAATTTACAATGTTTGTAATTGGCTTTGTATTAGAGAAATATTTTCTTTGAACATTTGAAAGCAATAATTTATCATATTTTACCACTGCTTTTACAACACAAATAAATATTGGATTTAATGCATGAAATACTTAGATTCGTTTGGTTTTTTTATATAATTTTGCATTATTGAGTTAGGTGGAAGTGATATTTTATACTCAAAGATCGTGACGTACTACGTGCGGTAACTGTTAATCACCTCAATATACAAAACTGCTGTTATTTGGGCACACAATATACGAAATACTGTGATACTGTTTCCACTAAATCTCCCTTTATTCTCATTTAATGATCTCAATGCAAGAAATTTCTTTCTACTGTTGGTTAATCGCGCCTAGATACACAAACTGTTCCGTCTAATCAGTTCAATAATACAAGGTCCATCTACTGCAAGTTAATCGGCTCAATACACTAAATGACCTTTGAACTGTTAGCTAAGAAACGATTGACGATACTAAAGATGTAATCAGAAGCCGTAAATCAGAGAATGGCCACAGACAAATTGTGTAGCTTTCAACTACATGCTTACATACATTTTTAGGGTTTTTTTTCTCCCTCAACGTATAAATAATTCTCACAAGTTTAAAATTTAAATCAGCATGCATATATATTGTTTGTCATATTTGTAAGTTCTTCATAGGAAACAGATTTAAAAAAAGTATTTGCTTGTTTCTGAATCCTATTGTACAATTGCTATTGTTCTGTTTAGATATGTTAGTTATACCAATAAAATATGCTTATACGAATACAATGGCCAAAAGAAAAAGGACAAACAACGATCTACAAAACACAACACGAACCCCACTAAAAACGGGGAGAGAAGTCATGTGCAGCGGAAGAGTAAGCAGTTCCTACTCCACACGTGGCACCCGTCGTGTTACTCTTGTTACAATCCCGGTGATAAATCATGAATGGGGAAAGAGACGGATTGTGATGACGACACACGGAACACATCCATAATCATTCGTGACACAGATATTCCGTAACGGCTAACCAAGTCATGGTGGCGAAAATAACATTTTTGAAGTGATGACTTTAACTTAACCACCAGGAACTCTTGGTCCAGTAGCTTCCTTGTTAGCAGCAACGCTCTATCACGTTTTATATGCAGTTGCTGTTGGAATGTTGCTGCCGGTACATAAAAATGGAAAGGTTAGAATGGGAAAATTGAAATTATCTCTTTAGTCGTAAAGTTTCGTTCTTAACCGGCCCTCATTGCCAATTTTTAGGTGTAGGTCAAGCAGACCTAGCTGTATCTATGGTATCCTTTATTTCAAGCTCAGTGGGATAGATGTGATCAACAAAATCACCAAGCGTAGAATCATTTAGTGAAAGGACATCATCTTTATAGCGGAACGTGAAATAAAAGGATCGTGCTAGCTTCTTTTGGTTTTATTTTTAGAGAATACCCTCTATGAAGTTTGTTTCAAATGAATAAAGGAACAAGTCTGCAAGAAGGGGAGCACAGTTGGTACCCACAGGAATACTGACAGTCTATTGAGCATTTGATGTTATCAGTTTTAGGGAACTTTTTGTAGAATCAGAGTAGTTTTTAACCTCTATTTTGCACGAACTGTTCTTGTTACTTAATCATATTCAAATATAGTTAATCGTCTCAATACACGAAATTTCCTTGTTCGGAACAACCCCTCCGAACAAGGCACCAGCTAGTTGCGCAGAACGAATCAAGTCAACAATTCCGCCGTATGATGGGATTTAAAATGTGCCTCGTGTACGGAGAATGTCAGGTTCCTGCCACGTAAGACAACGCTCCTATGGTGAAGCATAATTGTTGGTCGCTGGTGGCACGTTGCAAGGCAAATATTCCCAACCCTATCCACAGAACACAGAAGCGGACTTGGATCTTGTAACCAACCCGTGGATCCGTCACCTGTCAGGTCGGCCCATTGTTCACTTAATATGTTGCTTATCTATGCGGTCCATCGGGCGTTCCACATATACTTTAGCCAAATGTTCTTTCACGTTATTCGTATATTATACCGTAGTATCATTGCACAATAATGTCGAGGGACATCCAAATAACATTTCTGTAAGTATGGTTCAATTTACTTCAGTGATAAATGAAAAACAGAACGAAATGTATAAAGCAAACGGACACACATGACAACAGAGGTAAAATGATGATACTACCGGTACCTCTGGCCCAGATAAGTCAAAAATCTTATCTGCAAACGTTATACCGGTATTGTACCAACATATGTAATGTGTTTGCGGCACGTTTTCATGGATACATATATCTAGACGTTTGTATAATTATACTTTATTGCATGTGACTGTATAATGAATTCTTCATTATCCTATACAATATATTAAAAATTGCTGAGTTAGATTGCTGTCAAATTATAATATTAAGTATATATGTACCATCTACACACGCTTAGACACATGTCTTATGTATATCTCTAGATTTTCCTTACGAGACAAGATCACTGAAGCTCCATTTTTATGGAGCAGATGTGGTCGAGTGGTCTAGGGCGCTGGACATAAGGCTAAGCGATTGGTGCTGCAGTGTATCAATGGTGTGAGTTCAAATACCGTCGAGGAAAGAACAAAAATTTGACAGCTCAAAAATCTAATTCTAACACTGTTTGGTTTAATTTTCAGACGTATATATATATATATATATACAGTGGAACCTGTCTAATCCGACACACCAAGGGACCAGGGAAAGTGTCGGATTGTACAGGATGTCGGAATACTCAAATTTTATTTATGTTAACAGAACACTTTGGGACCATAATTTTTTGTCGGATATCACAGGATGTCGGAAAACTCAGGTATCGGATTGCACAGGTTCTACTGTATATATATATATATATATATAGGATTAGGTTTGTGGTGCTTAACGCCACGTTCAACAATATTTCAGAACTATATATCGTGGCAGTCAGTTTTATTGGTGGGGGGTATTCACTAACAAACTTTTTCACATAATGTTGTATGGAGTACACCTCGTCTGAATGGGATTTGAACTCACAACGTTAGTGGTGATATGCACTGATTGCATAGATAGTTTTAAATCCAACTACCATACGATCACGACGGCCTTCAAATATAGATATTGTTATTGCTGTACTAGTAAGTCTATCTTTTATCTAATATTGTTTGCTTATATATTTTTCATGTGGCAATATTCCAAAATTAAATTCCTATAGGCCTCATCGGTGGTGTAATAATTAGCCTAGAGTGCGGTAGATCGCGGGTTCGACTCCCGGTCGGGTAAAACCAAAGACTATTAAATTGGTATGTCCTGCTTCTCCGCTGTGCACGAAGCATTAAGGAATAAGAACAAGGACTGTTTTACTCAGTCAGCACAACAAGTCCGATTGGAGCGAAACGTCTAACCGCGAATTGTTGTTTCGGTGAGCTAGCACTATAATCATCCAACTAAGCGTGCAGTCTAGTATAAAGTGGACATCATCATCATCTGTAAAATTGCTTATTTGGTTACAAACAAAAATCGCTCATTAAATCCCCAGATTAATTTCTCTGGCTGTTTATGACCACATGACATTAGATTTAATAGTAAGTTGTGTTTTGTTCAATTCTTACAGTAATGATTTACAATAATATGTGGCAACATTCCAGCAAAACCTGCATATGGAGTATATATCTCTCAGTTGATACGATATTCCAGAGCTTGTGGTTCCTATAAGGAGTCATCACTTCGAAAGTTTTACGGTCGCCACGGCCACGGATGTGTTACATTTGTCGTAAACACTTCCCGGGCTTTTCCTCATTTATTACTTATCACCGGGTTTGTAACTAGACTAACACAACGGGTGCCACTAGTGGAGCAGGAACTGTTTACCCTTCCGGAACACCTGAGTTCACCACCGGTTTTTAGTGGGGTTCGTGTTACTCGATCCTTAGTTTTATGTGCATAAATCGTTGCGTGTTCTTTTGTTCTTTTTCTTTTGATCATTGTGTTGTCTGCCCTTCTTCGATTTACGGATTCTGGTATCTTCAAACTGTTATTACAACCAACATGTTCTACCCACTGATTCTACCGTATTTTCTAGTGGTCAGTTAACGACAATATTTTGCTGACAATCTTTATTTCTGTGAATGTGTGCATTTTGTCTTTGTTTGCTTGTTTGTTGTTATTATTTTTTTAATCTGTTTTTTTTCTTTTTTTTCTTTTGGACTTGTTTATTCGTTAGTTAGAGGGATATAGCTTAATCCATCCACATTGCTTGTGGACTTTGATTTCCATCATGTTTCTGTCATTTTTGTGCTTGTGTGTTTGTCAGAGGAGTAGTTCGTGTTTGTTAATGTTGGTTGTATTGCCGACCAATATGCAGTTGTAGCAATAAAATTTCATCCAGAGATTTTTATTAAATAGTTACATGTAGATCTAATTGTTTTTTCATGTCATAGACACCATATCTTCAAGGAGAAGCATTTATAGTGCCCCCAAAAAGTCAGCATGTAACTGTCCCTAGTTCTATAGATAAAATCTCGCGTTCATGTTTACAATCAACGTTTTTATTTACATTTCTTAAAATTTTATTGATTGCCTAACTAAATATTTCGGACATAGATTTAAAAAAATATATAAATCCGAATAAAAACGTTGAAAATGAACATGAAATGCTATAGGTTTTGTGTACAGAACTAGTACGGTCCCTAGTCTGCAGATAAGCGGTATGATTCAGTCTGTCCAAGTTGTATTTCTGAGCTGTGTGTGTGTGTTATAACAAGAATTTAAACATTGGGTAATGTCAGATTATCTAAATATCATAAAACCCAATTTCAAAGAGGCCGTATCTTGCATAGAAGTCCGGTGATATCTCGAGACCTTGTGGAAAATGTTAAATACTCCATAGTCTTGTTGTACTAACACTCAAATGTGTGTTCATAACTTATCTCCGGTTTTAAGAGGACCATAAAAAATCGAATTTTGATGAACTAGAGTGATTTAGAAATGGCCATAAAACAATAAATTCTAAAGTCAAGCCTATTGTACAAATTCGAAATCATTCTAGTGTATAAACAAATACAACTTGTTGACAATTAAATAAGAGTCGGCGACACTTAAGGTATCTTTGGCAAATTTATTGCTGGCTTTTGTAATATTTCATATTATTTTTTTTTCTCAATTTTATTATTCTTCGTATGCGAATCTATGAAAGAACGGTTAATTAACTTTCAGGGACAGGGGAAGGGGGTATGTTTTCTAAGAAAAAAAAGTTTGTCAAAATTTTTAATAGAAATAAAAATTTAACCCGAAACATGCAAAAAATAAATAATCTGACTCTGGTGTAAAATTTGACTTTTTCCCCGATTATTAATGTAAAAAAGGGGGAATGATCTGATTTTTTATTCGTGTGAAATAAATGTGTTTTATTTCCCATTTTGCAAATTAAAATTTTCAAACTGAATCTATAGCATCAGAAATTTTTTATTTGCAAAATATGTTATATATTCAGTTTGATTTTAATTTGCAAAATGAGAAATATAACAAATGTTAACGGAGCAATGAACTGAGAATTACACATTATGTTGTACATAAAATCTTTATATGATACATAACAATACAGATACAATATAAATATCTATATTCAAATTATTGCCTGGTAAAAGGCTGAAAAACAAATTAAATATAAATGAATCCATGACAAATCATATAAATTAATGTCTTCTTTATCGGGAAATTCAATGTAAATGGTGTTTCAGATTAAATGAAAATGTAAAAAAAAAAAATGTCATAAATCGTAATTGTTCCGACAAATATTTACATGGCAAGAGTATTCAAACTATACCCGATCTTGTTTCATATAATTATCAATATGTTTCACTCCTTATGATGGAGCCACACTTGATCCACCCGTATCCACTTTTATATTTGGTATATTGTCCGACACTGAGCTAGGCATATGAATGGATGCCTGTATTGGAGAGGTCTGTATGTGATGTTCAACAGGATCGGACAATGGAACCTGCATCTGCACGTGAGAGACGGGATAATCATCGATTGGATCTTGCTTAATCACGGGCTGCAACTGCGATGGTTGAGAGTTGTGAACAGGAAGCTGCATATTTGTCATGTGACCGGAAGTATCATTTGAATATTCTTCAATTTTTATGTCTTCTCTTTTCTTATTTTGTTTTCTTTCTTTTGCTCTGCGATTCTGGAACCAGATTTTTACTTGCCTCTCTGACAATCCCAAGTTTTGTGCAAGTTCTGCCTTTCGTCTGATTGTTATGTATCGGCTATAGTGAAATTCCTTCTCCAGTTCTAGACGTTGGTGGTCGCTGTACACAACGCGGTATTTATCTTTCGTTCGGGTTTTTCCTGGGAATAAAAATGAAAATAAAATCAGCAAAACAATAATATAAGAAGAATAAAATGTCACTACAAATTTCTAATGAAAATACCATTTAATTTTTAAAGGAAGGGGTGCTATTTTTTTCTGAAAATATTTTTGTCGACCAAATTTTATGGAAAAAAATTAATTGATTCGAAAGATGCAAAAATTCAATAATCTTCCCCTGCAATTTAAAAAATAAGAAATATTTTGGTAACATTTGAACAAAACTTGCCGATTTTTTATGTCCAAAAAAGAAATAATCTGATATTTGTTTCGTATGAAAAGGAAAAGTGGGGGCTACAAGTTTAATGTTCGATCCCTATAAGACAGACGCGCATTTAATTTCAAATATAATATTCTTTATTTTCACAAATCCAGATATAACAGAAAACTAGCATTTATTTGCGTTCCGTCTTATAACGAGTAACTTTTATGTATTCGATTCTTTGTGTACATCTAATGGACGCTCCTTAGTACCCCGCAGCGCAGAAACTGGGTGCTATTTCTATAGCTAGTGTTTCCCTCTGGGGTAAGGCAACAACCATTTTCTTATCTGGGGGTGGGCCTGGCATTTTCATTGTGCTCGTAGAAAAATTTTCAGAACCCTCCTCAGTCAAAATATGTTTTTCTCATGAGAAGGAAAGCAACAAATTGTTTTCCTATCATGTGGAACAGAAATATAGTTTTCCATAAAAACAATACATTGACCACTCAAATTCAGCAGCGCAATATTTGTTTTTCTAGCCGGTGACAGCATAAATTATTTTTCAGCTACAATGCAAAATCTAAAAATATTTTCGGTCAGCTAGGGCATTAAAATATTTTTTTCAAAAAAATCCCAGGCCCTCCCCAGATAAGAAAATGGTTGTTGCCTAAAGATATAGTGAAATTTATTGTGAAAATTGATAACAAATTCAGCATTTTATATTTTATGTGTTTCATTTATTGTGACCTATCTGTTGTAAACTTGATTGACGCCACATATAGCTGAAATATTGTTAAAGTTGAAAACAAATCAATCAATAAATAAATCATATAAACGTGATTGTAAAACTTCCAATGAGCTTCATCACAAAAAATATAATATAATTGTTGTGATGAAAGTTAAAGGTGACTATTAATTGTAGTTACATTATGTTATTGAGTTCTATGCAAGCAATTCAAAGGCCTCAATAATGGACCAATATAATACAACAATCTTCTGTACATATGCTGCCCATATGACATCCTATGTTTCGTGTATTTAGAGTTTCTTCAACTGGATACCTTCAATGAGTGAATGAGCGAGTGATTGTTGCTTAACACCAAATCAGCCATTTTCAGGTATACCATGGCGAGAACAAGTTACATCTTGATGAGACCAACACGCCTTTGGGGGATTTTATAGTGCTGGCTCACAGAGACATATCTCTTCACTCGGACACATTATCCTAATTCCGAGCCAACGGTCTTTGTTCTTACTCCTTAGTGTTACCACAGGATAAATAATAAATTTTTGGAACTTTTCTGACCCTATCGTTGAAGTTAATGCAGTGGTACGTCACTTCCGTCATCCGTGGGTCCTTATACGAAAAATTTGGCAATAAATATGTGAAAATCTTAAAATTCTGGAGAACTGAGCTATCGTATGCACAAAATAAAAACAGTGGCAAAAAGATGCGTCTTTTAGGAATGGATACATGTCCTAGTTTGAATGACATAATGGAAGTAAGGTGCAATAAATGTACTCGAAGCGAGCAGGGGTACGATTTTTAAAACTGCCGAGTTGCATGCCTTGTGGATTATTAGTATGCATTGTATATATAGGGTCGACACATGCAATTTGATGTTAACATAAGATTGTATGAATATTGACACGAACAAGTTAAAATAAGGAAAAAAGAGATGAAATAATAAAGAAATAAAGAAATTTTATTGAAAATAAATTTGTAAACAGAAAATTAGAAGAAAAAAAAGGTGGTGGTAAGTCCGTGCCACGAGCGCCTGTGAGTGTTACGTGCTTAGCGGAGAAGCAGCGAATACCAATATTATAGTCTTTGGCTTAACCCGACCGGTGTCCGAACTAGATACGTTAAGTCTAAATGTGTTTACATTATAAATACTACAGTATTAGATTTTCAAACATTAAAAAATTTATAGATTTTATATACCACTTTCTTATTGACTTAACTTGATTTTCTTGCCACGCCTAAGAGAAGTGTTAATAAAAATGGTTTGGAACTTTTTGTTGATTTTGGTATTTTGTCTACATAGACTATCGGTCTTATACAATAATTGTCCTATCGCCAATGTTTGGAATTAACTGCCAATATCAATAAAAGTTCATATTTAATATGAAAAGTCTTGGTGTACATCGACACATCTTTTTACATAACGAATAGGGAAGCATGCTTGACGGATGACATCGGGAAACCAAATTTGACATGCTATGGTTGAATTGAAGTATATTGAATACTGATGATATACCTTTTAAAAATTCTTTTAGTCGCCTATTATTATTTTTCTGTGTTTGTAAATTCCCTCAAACTTTTTACACTGTATTTGGATTATTAACAGTGAAAACTCCCCTTAAATCTTCATCGGAAATGAACTTGCGATTCAAGTGTCCATTGTAGCTGGAACATATCGAAACGTGTATTTTTTATACTCAAATGGCAGCGAACGGGTATATATATATGATTTCGTTTATTTATTTGAATAACGAGTAACATTTTGGAGTATCGTTTTTGTGGGGGAAATGAATCAGGATATGGACTTTCGAATCTGGTCCTTTTTTAAATAAAAATTCTCTTTACGTCTCTGTAAAGAACTAATGGACGAAAGAAAATAGAAAATAAAAATTCATTTGACAGCAAAATATTTAATATAACATTATTTTACAACAAAATTTAAACAGCAAAAATCTCAATTCGTCAAATATTTACGCATGTTTATAAAATCGAATCGTGGCTGGAGATATTGCGGAATATTACCAACCAGCTGACATACATGTGCTAATCATGGCGACTCATGTTAACAATGAACTTTTATTCGTCCCTTTGCTGATAATCTTTGCTTCAATTGCGCAATATTCTGATAATTTCAGGTGTAAATTGCTTTCATCAAACAAAGTAATGGAGATTTCATTGTCCAGACAATTTTCTAATTTGTAGAGGTGCGAGATAGATCGATTTTCTATTTGTTTGTGTATGATATATACCGGGGTACTCTACTTTGTATCAATAAATAAAAAGACAGTCCCTTGATAATTTTGTTAGTCTACAATGAGTATCAGTAATTCAGATGGAATGATTTGGAAGTTGTCAGAACGTCTTTCTCATATTTTTCTTTTGCCCAAATCTAATTTGCTAGACCAACAATTATGTATTGAGTGTATTTTGATTTTCATTTGCAATATTATTTGAAAAAAAAAATTATTTTGGGAGATGTGAATTATTTTACTTAATATGTGTTGAATTCCTTCCTATATATATAAAAAAAAAATGCCTTCACATCATATCGGTCACTTTTTTTTTTTTTTTTAATTCATGGACCGAGCATGTTTTTGAAAATTGCACGGTGAAATTATTATTATTTTTATTATTATTATTATTTTGCATATGTTCATATATTTGCATATTATTTTTCGAAAATTCGGCAACAGAACTGCTTAGCTTTTTTCCAAATAAAATTAGGCATACCCCCTCCCCCCCAAGATAATTATCTTGCATGTGTTTTATGTAACAATACATTTCCCGCCATTTCTATAGAATTTCAATTATACATGTAGTACAATATTATTAATTTCAAACTTTTATTGTGTCAATGTAGAAATTTTTAAAAAATTTATTATTTCGAAAAATAGAGCCGAGCAATTTAACCTATGTAAAATTATAAAATTAATTGAAAGGTTCTTGGTATCTGGGCTGAATGTGTTTATAAATATTATGTATATTGTTTTTTGTTTATTTTTTAATGTTTATTGAGAATAAAGATATATTGATATGAACAAAACATAAACATATTAATAGAACAGAAAGTATATTTTCAAATAATAATTATTAAATAATTTAAAGATATGTAATCAAATCTTAAAATTAAATAATGTAAATTTCAATAGTTTTCCTTTGACAAAATTTATTTAAAAAACTGAGACCAAAATATTTAATATCCAACAGTTACATAACTGTTGATGGTCGAAAAAAACCACATTAAATGTTTGTTTCTAATTTGTTTCCAATTGACCACCAAGAAGGGTATTCTAAATTATACTGTTACATTATGTAATATTTCAAAAAATACCGAAGGGCTTTACCAATGAACCGTTGAAAATTGGGGAATTTTAAAATTAAAAAAAGTTAAGGGATAATTCCATAATAAAATAAAAATTACCGTTTATTCTGTTTTAATGGAATTTTATGTAAATAAATAATCTTTGATAATAAAAGTGAGAATAAAAGTTGACTTTCTTCGTACTGAATTAGATTTATTACATACACAATGTTTATTGGTATTTAAAGAACTTTTTCAGACCATTAAGACATAATCAGTTTCGTTTCGACCATTTTTCTCCGATGTAGGTCTTCCGGAATACAGTTCAATACGTAACTGTGCCGTATGTTACAACTCAGTGTGAATTTCTCACCATCTTTGATGTACGGAAATTGCTTAATGCCGTAATAGGCTTGACAAAAACAAATTAATTCGATTACTGTACAAAAGTAAATATAGATTTAGGTATAAATAGTATATTGTCATGTATTTTATGAGGTGTCTTTGATACTTTGTGTGATACATGTAACACCCTCGACTTTTAATATACTAAATCACACCCCACCCCCACCCAGTTTATATGATTGTAGACAGGACTTGTTCATCCAGAACAACCTCTCTGTCTATGAGTTTTGAAAAATTACATGACACTCCATTGAATGGGGAACCGCCACGATATAGCTGAAATATTATTGTTGCATGGCGTTAAACACCATAACACTAGCCCTTGAATGTGGAAAATACTGTACTATACCCGACTGTCTTACTACTAAAAAAAAATAATAGATCCCTTTTTTCTATTCAATGAAACATCATCCCTGTGGTGATCAGACAATAGTAAAAATACAAATGTTATGACTTAAACATTTAATCGAAGGGAAACATTTGTGATCATCAATAGTATGAAGGAAACCTAAAAGTGTCCCTCCCTAAATGTCACTTAAAGTGGATTATCTGTGCATTTGAATTTTGAGACATGTGTCCTGCCTCAAAGACAGTTCGGTATTTTGGGTGTCTGGATTGCATTTCGGATTACTTATATATCTTTATTTCTCGATATACCATATACATAGCTATAGAGCAGTTGGATAAACATATGCTGTAAATTTGAAATATTTTTTTCTTTTTTTTTTTTTGAAGAAATAAATATAAAAATATGAAATGTTGCCAACGTTACCTCTTAATTTATTTTATTATAATTATTTTTTTCATTATTACTAGTTTTTTTATTTATTTACTTGTTTTGCTTATACTTTAAAAAAAAGCTGCATTCTTTAGTCATTCTAGACATCTAGTTGCTATTTAATATTTAATCTATCTCGCGGTTTGCACCCCGAAACACTCTTCGTTAAACGTGAAAAGAAAACATAAACAGGTAGGTCATGGTGAAAAATTCCAGCAATATCAACAAACCGAATAACCTTCTCTCACATCAAACAACTGAACACAAAAATACTTTGGAAATACAGGTCCTTGTTTGGGACATGCAAACAAGTCTGGCGATGTTAAACCGGTTAATAGGACCCCCTTTCTAATAATTCGATCTACGTGCATGTAGCTTTTCATCCTAGAGACGTATCTTCGATGTAGATGCATGTTGCTATACAGCTTCCATATCACAGGTATTTTATGAATATTCTGTGTCCAGATGGTGAACTTTATTTTTAGCAAACTTTGCATTATCACCAGATTCACAACCTGCATACATAGAAACGTTAATTGTAATATCACCACCCATCAAAATATAGAAAATTAAAATTGAATATGGGGGGGTTCAATATCAAATCCTTTCAACCCGTTCAAAAGTCTTACATCAATTGACAATTGTTCTGTTAGAACTTATTTAAGGCAAATAAATCGTCGCGTGTCGGATAAGACTAAGCACCGAAAAGATTGATGTTCCAAATTTTCACGATTCGCTATCGGAAATAATAATAGTTTAAAAGGCAATTCACTATCCCCACAAACACCTTCTTTTGATAGTAATGAAATAAATTTAAAATGGAAAAGATCACTTAATCTGTTTTATCAAATCAAATTTCTCTTTTGAAAAACATTATTGATAGTTTTAATTCCTTCTCTGATTACAAAATGTCAAACTCTCTAAGCAATGGGAAAGTTGATCCCAATATATACGTTACAGACCAAAGATCTTTACTATGGAAACGCTTCTTAATATACCACAAAGATTGCAAATATTTGTTATTATCTTGTAAAAATTCGGTAAATTGTAAATCAAAATATTTTTTTAAATGTTTGTATACTTGAATAATTAAGACATTTTTTTAAGATCAATTGTGAAGGCAAAAGAAAAATATCCAGATTTTTTTTACTCCAAAGACACACTGGGTTCGGCGAATATCAGAGTCTAAAAGGTACTTTTGGTAAAGTAATAGAAAGAAAGATGATTTTAGTATTGTCCTGTGAATTTTTTTTCCAGAGAAATTATCACAATTTAGGGATATAAAGATCCGTTATAATATCATTTGCTGAAATCAGAGAGGATGTTATAAGTTTGTAAAGTTGTAGATGATGATAAACATTAAATAATTGACTGTAGAAAAATGACAGTGTTAGAAATCACACGATACAAACATTTTAAAATAAAAATATGATATTTTACTTCAAGAACGAAAACTTCTACTATTATCAAATACAGAAACTTGTGAAAAGATGAGAGAAAAAAACAATCATAGTTCCTGACGTCCGGGTGTGTTTACATAGATCTATACGCATAATAATTTTGTTTTGGTTGTCATATTTATATCGTTTCGATGCTTTAGTAGATGTGGATGGTCGTTTCGAAACAGCATTAATTCTATATTCTGGTTATATCAGTTAAATACATTGACATTTTGGCAATTTCAAGTCTCTGGTATTGGCTGATCCATTGTGGTCAGCACATGCAAAAAGGGAAAGGGGGGGGGGGGGATAAATACTGGGTACATCAATTTAGTAACATTTTTTATTGAATAATCCACATATTTTATATAATTTTCTAAATTAATTTTTTTACCAAACGAACAAACACATAACACACCTGGCAGATCATTTTCCCACTTGTATGCCATTTCAAAACCGAAATAACACTTCATTCTTACATTCATTTGCAGACAATTTAAGGCGGGTGCTCTGTTTTCCCACCGAGCAAGAACTTATTTTTACCCGAAACTAAAATCAGATTTGTTTCATCTATCTGGTCAATTTATTTTTTGCTATAAAATTTGCGACAGAAAATATTTAAAAAAAAAAATGCCTGGCCTCTTCCCCTTTTAGTGTTAACGGTGTTCCATAATACACTTATATGTAGTTATCCTACTTGCTGTTCTTATTGTGAGGGAGGTTTGTAAAATTTACATATTGGTTTGTCAACATAATATGGGAACTGTGGATTCTGTAGTGATCTTTACCACATTTATTTTTGTTCCACTTAAATGGGTAAATTAATTTTTATTTTAAAGATGATCCCAGGGGCAAATCATTTGTCCCGTTGAAAATTAGATATCTATTATTTTCCGCTCTGTAAAGGTATTTTGTCACTTTCACCATAATGGAATATGTAATAACCGGTTACATGATTTGGGGAGAAATCTACAAAAATCTAAGAAGAAAAAAAACGAGAATTCATTTCAAAATATGAAAGGGGGGAATCAAACTTTTATTTCATTCTGATAATAAATAATTAATCGTTACTGGGTAAAGGGTAAGATGTTCTAAGTTGTAAAACTTGAATCTGATCCCATTGTCATGTTTTTGGACAATAAAATATGTTTAATATATTGGATACCTCGGACCATTACAAAATAGGACCATTACCGAATCCGTTTTATTTTTAATTATTTTATTTATAATCATTTAATGTTATGTCTTAACCACAACACAGCAGTCTTTCAATTTAAGTTGATTGTCAATATTTTTTGTCCACATTTCTACCAGAAAAAAAATGCTCTCAATATATAAATATATGCATATGTATTCAACAGAATATTTTCAAGATATTAAGATTTCTGAGAACTTTATTGTCATGCCACAATCTCAGACCCTAAAACAGTAGCAGCATGATAATTAGTCCTATAGTCTTTTATAAGCTGGGTCTAATACAGAGTTGCATTAAGTACAAGTTGTAAAAGGGTTTCAAAGAAATTGTAACATATTTGCTGTTGTGATCGAAATCCAGACCCTTCGCCCTAAAACATGGTCACCCACTTGTTCGCCCTTGTACCTAAGAGATGTTCGTTCTGGGCCCATTCGCTCTTATATTTTGGTATGCCGGTATATGTATGAATATCTTTTAACATGGTACGTGTGTAGAAAATGTAGTACCCGCCACGATATAACTGAAATATTGTTGAAAGTGGCGTTAAACACCATAATCCTAACCCCCTAATCCTAGAAAATGTAGTATTTTTTTTGGGGGGGGGGAGGGGGGGATATGTCATGCCATAAAGAATATCCTCACTCAAATAAAGTTTTGGTTATTAAGAATAGTGTGACTAACATAATAGTCTGTAAACCTATTGGGGTCTATTATTATTTGACAATATAACTCACCAGGTTGAGGACCGGCTGGTACATACGATGTCTTCTTCATCCAGTCATACGGGGGTCTGATCTGTTTGTTGGAGGGTGAACAGTTACTGCCACTGGACCCAGTGGATGCTGTAGGAGATCCAGTGGGCTGAGGAGACAAGTTATTCATGTTTCCATTAGAACAATGGTTCTGTGTATACTCATTCCTGTACTGGTACATGGCGTTCATGGAATGTGGACTTACGGACCCTCCTGTGGAATTGTTCATAGCGGAATAGTTCATATTGCCTGTCCCGGCCCATTCTTCTTGTCGTGATACGCCCGGGCCGTACATAGGGTAACACTGTGCTTGCTGAAACGCCGATGGGTCAATGTTGAATTGCTCAAATCCATGAGTTTGTCCGGCATAATGCCCACTTTGTCCAACATATCCAGGAAAATGTCCAAAATTATAATTAGCCGGAGGTGATGTTCTTGTCTGGTACATTGAAGTTGACGTTGTCTCGTGGCACAATACCATTATATAAAGTCAAAATAAACACAAAAATTCGGAAGTGAAATTTCACTAGAATGATCAGAAAATTAAAAAATACGGAAACCGAGTTTTGAATTTTTTTAAGATGTATATTTTGACAATTTTGCGACAGGTAAATCAATTGTAAACTTTCCTCATTTTCTCCAATTTGTCATTACCTGAATTTGGAATATTGTCAGTTTTATTGATACACATTCGGACTTTATTGGTTGTATATGTCGAACCAGAAATTCCACGCCCACTTTATTATCTTCGATATTTGATTGGATGACAATGTGACGGCCATATTGCACTTGGTCGGTTTCTCTTTGATGTTTGGGGGGATAATTTAAGCTATTTTCTCTCAATAATTGAATTAAGATATCCGTTATCCTCTTTAAAGGAACATCAATTTATTGTAGCGTTACTCCACCTATGTGCCAAACTATCATTATTTGTCCCTTGTCTATTGATGGTAACAGGAATAAGATTAGTGTACAAATTAATTAATTAATTTTACTTTGAATTTAGATTTTTTAAATCTACCTATTTGTCAATTGAAATCTACCTATTGATTCATTCGGAATAGGACTTTAGGAAGTTTAAATTTTGTATTCATCTATTTTTTTTTTTATTTATTTATTTATTTATATGGCTTTATACGAATATATCAATTGTAAATTTTAATCTTTTATTCTAAGATTAAACGTTTCACAGGAGTTATTTCCCTTTAAAGGCACATATGTATTAGGTTTAGGGTTTTGGTGTTTAACGCCACTTTCAACGATATTTCAGTTATATCTACGTGGTTAGTTTTATTGGCGGAGGAAACCGGAGAAATCCAACGACGTGCCGCAAGTCATTGACAAACTTAGTGTTGTGTCGTAGAGGCAGACAAAAATGTCCCATTTCATGCAAAATTCAATGAATATAAATATTTTCCCCCATAATCTGTTCAAAATTTTAATTTTGTAGCAACTTGTGAATTTTCTGTTTGCTATAAAATTATCCCAGGAATTTTTACAAAGTTCAAATATCTACATATTATGAGTTTTGTTTTTTTACTCAAATTCGTTTTTTTTACTCAAATTCGTTGTCCTTCCCTTTGCTCTTACTAGACTGGGTACCATTTTGCTTGTCATATAGAAACGTATAAATTTAGAATCAAACCGGAAATATGCAAATGATCTACTGGTCTGTTGATCCCCCTATAAACAAAATGGACTGTGTATCTATAATTAGGTTAAAAAAACGGTAAGAAACCAAATGGTAACATTCTTGTTATCAGCACCTTTATATTTTTTTCATTTTATTCAAAAACTTTCAAAATTTTCACGGTATTTTCTATGAAAGAAATTCCAAAATTGTATTTGTCATCAAATTAATTATTTTAAAAATGCTACCTGTTGTTATTTCGAGTGATCTATTATATTTTTTTAAATAGTTTTTTCCTCGCCCTAAAAATAGTTGGAAAGGTTAAACCTCAATAATATTATATTATTCAGTACAATGTTGGTTCCTTCTCCTTATTTTTGTTATTAGAAATAACCACACTAAAACAATAGAACTACTTGCAACAGCCATATCATGCAACTTATTATTAAAACGATTTTATCATACTAATACTTAATCATGTAAAAAATAAATAAAAAAAAAGTGCATGAGGGTATAGGAGTTTTAAGCCTTATCATCTTTATAGAGGTCCCATGTCCGAAGCTATCAGACAATTTAGCTTGTAAAAACTGCCAGCCCACATTTCGCCAGTCCGATATCCTAAAGTCATCTTTGGCCAGTCGTTTAGAGTATTTATTAAATATAAGCGTGGTGAATGATTGTCGTGGCATGAGATGGTAAGATTGGTACTTTTTTTTTGCTTGTATTTCAAAAAGATTCGCATAGAATTATGCTTGAAAATTTTATAGATGAAATATGATTTTTTTCTTAAAAATTCCGCATTTTTACAAGCAGATAATAATTTTTTTGGTAAGTCTACTATTACTGAGTGAGTAACATCTTTAGATAAATTTTGGCATGTCCAGTATTACCAGGTGAATAACATCTTTGGTATTCAACAGTTTTATGTCATAATGCAGTGAAGTGACCCAAAATACTGTCTTATAATATAAAAATAAAATGTAAATTTAGGAAAATAATTATATTTTGATATTAAGAAAATAAGTTCCTGAGAACCTTGGACAGCAAATATTGGAATGATTGAATTTTAAATAATAAATGAAATAAAAATTCTAGATCACTTGTAAGTTCCATAAAATTCCAACTTTTAATATCCTGCTTTAAAAATTATTTCAAATAATTGAAAATTGAAGAAATATTTTTGAAATTGGTGTAAACACCCACATAACACATCCGAACCCAACTCAATAAATAGTTGAAATTGGTGTTAAACACTCATAACCAAACCCAGCTCCATAAATATTGGGCATTACAACACAAATACCAAACCCTACTTATCTCAATGAATAATTGATTAAGTGATGTTAAAAACCAAAAACCAACAGACCTAATTCAATAAATGATTGATGGTGACGTTAAACACGTAAAAGTGAACTGAGCCCAACCCAATAAATCGCTGAAATTGGTGTTTAGCACTCATAACCAAACTCAACTCCATAAATAATTGGCATTAAAACACATATACCACACAGAACCTAAATAAAAAGTTGAAAGTGGCGTTAAACACCTAGAATTGAACCCAATTCACTAAATCTTGGAAAATAACGTTAAGCACATACAACCAAACGAACTCAACCTAATAAAGTATTGAAAGTGGTGTTAGCCTAAGCACCCACCATCCAACATAGCTCCACAAATAGTTGGAAGTCAGATCAAACATCCTAAACCCAATGTAACATAATAGATTGTTTAAAGTGGGTATAAAACCTGACTCTACCCGCAGCCGATCCAAACATAGCTCAATAAATAATTCACTATACAAACGTTTTATGTTATCCTGCATTGGTTCTATTTAAGGTTTTGAGCAATCAAACTGCAGTGACTGGATAAAGTTTGTTAGTGGTATCTGATTCATGTTGAGCGACGGAAGGAAGCGGTAGCAGTATAAGCGCGGACTATACAGAGGACACCATAAAATACATTATTAATTAACTTTAATTTATTAGCCTTTATGTGATCAAATTTGTCAATACAATACAAAAACGTTCATTGGGCCAATACGGCAAAAACCAGTCCAATACGAATATTGTCCGTATTGGCCCGATTCCAGTCAGTCCAATAACAGCTAGATCAGACCCCGCTAGACGTTTCGATATTCGCAAGGAAAAGTCCCGAAAGATATTGGACTGGTTAATTAATAAAGGTATCATTACGTGATGTTTTTTATATCGGCCTAGTTATAGGTCCTCGGTCTGCTGTATTGGGCTTCGGCTGCGCCTCAGGCCAATACAGCAGGCCTCGGACCTATAACTAGGCCAATATGAAAAACATCACGTAATAATACTATAGTATAAGCGCGGACTTTACAGAGGACACCATTAAATACGATTAGAACAACGCTTTAGACAATTTGGTAGTTTTTTTGTTTTGTTTTGTTTTTGTGTGTGGGGGGTGGTTTTTTTTTGGGGGGGGGGTGACATTGCAGGATAAATACAATATACATACATCGTCGGAAAATATATATTTCATTTGCACTCGCTGCCAAACAGGACAGAAAAGCTCGCCAAAGGGTCACTTTTCTACCTCTTTCTAAAGCACGTACAGTGAATGTTATATGTTCCGACAATGTAGGTACATTTTTATATACATATATTGTCTATTTAAGTCTCCACTAAAACAAGAATTAGTACCCTGTAAAAGTTGTGACATTCGTTTTTTTCCCCCAATATCACCCCTCTGTTCTTTTGTCCTGTCAATTCGTTCAAATGTCTTTCGCCGATTCTTAGTACATGTATTATATTATAGAGGTCAATATGATGACTTAAACACACTTAATATACTTCAAAATTGCATGCTTACTTCAGTCAGAATTCATCGTTTTTTGTTTATTGAATTATTTCAACTCTAATAATCAATATTTCTTTTTACTTTAAAAAACATTAATGTCAAATTAATTTGATGTAGGGTTTATTTATTGAGTTTATTTTAATTTGATCTCTTTAATTCAAAGTTAAAACACTTTCATGGTATAGGGGGTAAAGAGATCATTCAAATATTAGTAACTTTGTGTCACAAATATACAAACGAATTCTACATGTTCCTTTGACAAACGTGGAAGTGAAAATATCCTTATATTTAGATAAGATTCAGATATTGAACTCTTTGATATCAGTGTAAAATTAAATATTAAAACTTGTTAAATCATAAAGACATGGGATTGTTAAGTCTATTCATAATAACAACGTCATCGAATTTTTATTTGAATACTTGACTTGTAATGCTAACAACATGTCCACCAGGGATTGTATTTTGCATCCATTTCTAAAAGAAAATGTATTAGGCCTATCATCAACGGAAGATCCAGCCTTTACTTTTGATAGTGAAACAATAAGGCACCGACCATTTAACCCTTAGTGTGAAGGGTTATGTTTCCCGCCAAACCAATGAAACACATTTCACAAGAAACGAATCTCTTTCTTTTTAAGACATGAAAAATAGGTAATTTTTCTTCATATTCACCAAAATTTCTTGTTGAAAAGTGTAGGGTCAGATTATTTCCCATTTGTATCCTTCAGTTCAAGATATTTTTCTTTAATATTTGGAGACAGATTTTTAATTTTTAATTCCAACAAATAGACGATTTGCACATTTTCAACTTTGATTCTAAAATAACAAATGAATATGTTTTACATGAGTTATATTCCTCTAAGGATGTCAAAAAGATCCCTTTCATGCAAAGTTCAATGAAAAAACATATTTTTCGCATAATCTGTCTAAGATGTTGTAACAACTTGTGATTATTTTTGTTGGTTACAAATTATCCTCTGTTTTATTTTGCAAAGTTCAAATATCTACAAATCATGAAAAATGTATACTCAATTCGTTGTCCTTTCCTTTCTAATGTAATAATAACGCGAAAAGTCGACCTTTTGTGTATTATTTCGTTTTTTCTAGTGATTATCTAAACTTTTAGGTTTTTCAGATTTTCGTGTCAATTTCGACTTTTCGCCAGAATTTGTATGCAAGACGATGAGTCGTTGTAATGGCTGCATCCAGCTTTTATAGGCATATGTAAAGTTTTGAAGGTTAATTTATATCTATAACTTCTTGTCTGTATTAAATTGTAGTAAACGTAATATTATTTTATTATTTTCATTTTCCACTTCTAAGAAATATTTTAATTTTTCCCATATTTCTTTTCTTCGAACTTTATAGCAAAGAATAAAATGTCATAAGACATGCATGATATAAAATGACGTGTTTACAACCAGAATATGCACGTGTATTAATCAACATAACTTAATTAAGTATCGTCTACCTGTGACAGGTGTGAAGATGGCATTCTATAATTTTGTCATGTATTTCTCATATTTTTTATGATATCCGTGTGATAAAGGTATATCTTGTTATTAAACTCCAATGTCACTGTATTTCAATAGATTAAATGTAAAATATTCCAGCCACATAGTACCAAAAAAGGCTTTTATTTGAAACAATATTAAGCGTCATTGAACTGACATGGTGATTAATAATAATAATAATAATATTCTTTATTGGATAAAGCACAGCAGATAACAATGCGTAATCCATGTTCACATACAATGACAATACAAGTATATAAATACTGATGCGTATAAATATAAAGAAATGATTTAATTATAGTTCTAATAACACCATACAAATGACATATTTAGATATTACAAAGTGAAACCATTCTAAGACTAGCCAACATTGAACTGCTTTTGACGTATGTCAAAGGATTCTTTCAGAAAAATACATAAATTTTTAGCATCTGGGTTCAAAATTCTAGATATTAAATAAATTTCATCTGAATCAGATTGAGATTCTTCATTTGTAATATATTTATTTCTTAAGTTTTTATATAGAGGACAATACAAAATGAAATGTTTTTCATCCTCAACTTTATTTTTGCAATTTTTGCAGAATCTTTCTGGCACAGGTAATGGGGGTTTCATATATCTTCCTGTTTCAATTGCAAGTTGGTGGGCACTTATTCTTATTTTAGTTATGAGAGACCTATTAAATTTAGGAAGATCAAAACTGAGATATTGTTTTAAATCAAATGATGTACAAATCTTATTATAAAATCTAAGCTTCCCTGTGTCATTCAATTTCATATGTTCCAGTTGACAGAGAAGTGTGTTTTTATAAAGAGTTTCAATTAACTGCTTAAAATCAAAATATGATGTATCTGTAAACTTTACATTCAACATTATTTTCTCCAGTTGAAATACAGTTTGAACCCATGAAGGGTGTTTATTATTATATAAATTCTTATCTTCAATAAAGGTGGCCCTCAGCAAATTAAATTTGCTATCACAATTAGATTCAATGTCGACTAGTCTAGAATAATATTTAAGCATAAGTTTATAAGATTTTATACATATAGGATAATATCCAAGTTCAGTTTGTATGGCAAGGTTGGATGCCTTACTGTGAACACCTAAAATATTCTTAAAGATCATATTTTTAATTTTTTCAAGTAGAAGTTTATCAATTAACATTGAAGTTAATTTTGAATTCTGAAATCCATATGTCATAATTGGAGTTATTAATGAATCGAAAAGTTTTTTCCATTTTTCAACTGAAATGAAATTGGAGTAAGGTATTTTTGATTTTAAAGAAAAATATGCCTTGGGTGCCTTTTCTGACAAATTTTCAGCGGAGTTATTCAGTTGGTAGCATCCCAAATTGCCGATTCCCAGTTTGCCGAATCCCAAATTACCGAGTCCAATTAGCCGATTCCCAAATTGCCGACATATGAAAAATATTGCTATTGCAAGAAGAATAATGCTTCTAATTTATGAAGGAAAATTGTAAATAATTAAATAAATATTTCTTTTGAAATAGTCCGACATACCAGGGAGTTTAGATTATAGCATTCGAGCTCAAAAGGATATACGGTGGATTAGTCCTGCAGACAATCATGATTTCTGTCAAGATGAATGATGCCAAGAAATAATTTCAAAACATATGCTCTGTGAATAATAACTAGCATAAACATGAGAGAATACACATTTTTTGTTTTGTAAATACGCCCCAAATTTGTTTGGAGTTAATTAATTGCCGATCATTTATTAAAATCTACCATAATCACATAGCTTGGATATTGTGGGTATAGTACTAGTTCATTTATAGATTACCGAAATCATCTATCAGTTCTAAATAATTTGCTATTTAACGACAATTTTCGGCATTTTTTTCTTTCTTACTTAGTAAAACTCTAAAAAAAAAAAAAAAATTTTATTTATTTGTAGTTTTTTTCCATTGTTCTTGAATTGTTTGAGTAATGAGTATCGGCATCTCCTATTCAACAATCAGTATGCATTTGATTATGGTTTTTCTAATTAAAATTGCGCGAAAATTACTGCTTTCATTAAAATATGTACACATCATCAATATTTTCTTTTTAAATAAAAAATAATATGATGAAATTTTGTCATTTTTAACAAAAGTCGGCAATATGGGATTCGGCAAAATGGAATCGGCAATATGATATTCGGCAATCTGGTACTAATTCATTCAGTTTACCTTTATTATTAAATATAACTCCAAGATATTTGTATTCAGTACATGATTCTAGTTGATTTGGTCCAAAGTAAAAACAATGTCTGTCTATACAAGACCTATTTTTGTTATTAGAAATAATCAAAATAATAAAAACACGAAAATAACTGTATACTTAGAACATTGATGCCAGTGTGTTAATTTTAGAACAAATAGTGTCCGAGTTTCATGCACACATATATAATAAAAATTAGTTTTGCCTCTGTTAATGTTACTAAATGCCCATACTTAAAAGTTTTAATTTTTTAAAGTAAAACCTGTCTTTCATTAACGAGATTTTTTTTTTTTTTTTTCCCCACATAAATTTTTTGTATCGCGTGAAAAAGAATTATTGTTCGGGGGATGGGGCATAGCTAGCCCCCTCAAAGTTACAGAATTGTCGGTACCTAAAAGAGATGTTGATGACCGTGGAAATGCCCGGCTTCAAATTTATGATAACTTTCAAGAGACGTTCATTTTGTATTCATCATTAAATAATCTTTATCTCCATCAACAGGATTCACACTGCTAGGTTTAGACAGCAGGATATAATATGAATAATTAAAACCTGTCAGATATGTCTGTCATGTGAAATTGATTTTTTCGTGGAACATTATTCATATCAAAAGAAAATCTTAAAATTCATACCCAAGTATATATGATTTATTATGGAAGAAAATTTTCAAAGACACCAAACTGGTAATCAGAAGCTGTAAATCGAATAGGGACAAACAATGCAATGCAATGGCCTAAAGAGAAAAGGCATAGGGACAAACAATGCAATGGCCTAAAGAGAAAAGGCATAGGGACAAACAATGCAATGGCCTAAAGAGAAAAGGCAAAGGGACAAACAACGATCTAAGAAACACTACACAGAAAACAGAAGATTGAGCAACACAAACCCCTTCAGTAAATAGGGGAGTGAACTCAAGTGGTCTGGAATGCTAAGCAGTTCCTGTTCCACCAGTGGTACTAAAGGTTGAGCGACACGAACACCACTAAAAAAGGGAAAGAACTGAAGTGAGCCAGTAGGCTAAGCAGTTCCTACTTCACCAGTGGCAACCGTCGTGTTTCACATGTTAAAAAGTCATGAACGAGGAAAGGACGTTATTCTACTATGAAATGTAGTTAGTGTTTAACACTCAAGTAAACGAAAATTAGATTGTTAATTCAATATTATATTAAGATTCATAATGAATAATCCGATCATTGATTTACTCTCTAAAGTTTTCCATTGCCCTCTGTGGTTTCTTTTGGTTCGGTTTAAAACTGTGTCGGATATTACACTACATTTTCAACATACATATGGAAAATACAACAAAGTTGTATTACTTACAATATTCAAATGATATAGCGATACAGCTTTATGTGATAAAGTTTGTCAGTGACTTGCGACAGGCACGAATAAAAATTGAAATGGTCGATAAAATTAAACCTTATATTTATTGTATTGGCACTTCCACCAAAACAGTGTTTAAACATTAAAACACATGCTGTACACAACATACATAGATTAGCATGGGGGCCCTATGTTCGTGCGGCACCGGGCGACTGCCCAGCGTGCCCATGCGTTAAGACGGCACGGGCGACAGGTCTGTTGTTTTCTCTGGGTACTCTGGAATCCTCCACCGATATAACTGAAATATTCTTGAAAGTGGCGTTAAACACCATAAAGCTAACCCTACACTCTAACCAAATGACATATAGACTAATTTCTTTTTCTTTAAAAGTAAAGAAGAAAAGTACGAAAAACAGGGATCACACAGGGTTCGAGTCTTCACTTTTACAATTTCAAGTTACGTGAGCATTTTAGAATTTGTTTCTAACTTTTTTTGTTCATTAGCGTTGTTTCGACTCGATTCTTCATTAACTGATCAGTTTATTCATAGTTTCTTTTTAGAAAAGTATGTCTCACAACTATATCGAACATTATACATTTACATACATGTACACTTACATTACTGAATGAATTGTGATTAAATATACTGAAATCTATTGATTTGATATGTTTTGTACATGAACACCAGGTCCTCCATCCTCCCCCTTTTCTGTACGACACAAACTTTTTACAACCCATCCAAAATATCATTTTATTTCAAAAACATTTGCGTTAAAAATATTACAGTTCAAAAACTTTGATAATTTTCGGCTATTTAGGCAATTATTTTTCATTTTATTTCAAAAATACATGCGTTAAAAATGTTGTAGTTCTAGAATTTTGATATTTTTCGGCTATTTATTCATTATTTTTCATGGTACGTGTAGACATGGATTTAAAAATAGCCGAGATACAACGCGACACTACTACAGCGTACATGATTATGTGTAGACAAAGCAGTCCAAGCTTCTGGATAAAGTAGAAATGGTATGAAAGTCGATATATACAAGATGCAAGCCTTCAAATGTGAATAATACAAATGTATTGGACAACAATAATTTGCGGAGATACAAATGTACAAGGAATGTATATGATCTCATGTGGGCTTTTGCTGCATAAATGTAGAATCAAAGAATAAAAATATGTATTAACCTAATCACAAGGCCCAACACCGGGAATACAATAATGTTGGATTTAATGATTTAGATTTTTGGTGTTTAACGCCACTTTCAACAATATTACAGCTATATCATGGCGACCAGTTTTAGTGGTGGAGGAAGCCGGAGTACCCGGAGAGAACCACCGACCATGGGCAAGCAACTGGTAAACTTTATCACTTGCGGCTGCGAGTCGAGTGCACCCTTTTTTGTAATTTACAAAGCCGGGCGCGAACCCACGCCGTATTGGTGATAGGTTTGTATGAGTTGTTAGATCCAACGACCTAACTCATTGAGCCACCCGGGCCCCTCAATAATGTTGGAAAAAATGGGAGTCACTAGGACATTTACAAATATGTATATTATAAACCAACTACACAGATTTAGATAATCGAGGAGAGAATGTTATGCTAAACAAAGAGAGATAATTCAGTCATAATATCATGACATTACAATAGATTCACATAGAGTGTTCACTTACTATGTATATCTCATCCAAGTAGTGTAAAGTATTGTCAGTGTAACTAAATACTTGATTTCTGCGACCATTTCGTGTTTGTTGTCTCATGCAATAAGCATAAATATACTGCGACCATATTTGTTTTTAAGCTAAGCTTAACTTATGACCATCATTAAACCATTTTAAGACACCTTTTTGCCTCCTAACTTAATGACAATTTTAAGACATGATGTTACTTAAAAAACAGTTTTGATCAACAAATTTTAGACAAAGTTATGTCGTTAGACATTGTAAGACATGTCTTAGTCCTAAGACACATTCGTTAAACTGTAGCCAGATCTCTTCTTTAAAACTAAATGACAAATGTTGACATATTCACGTCGTGTGCTTTCATTAAGCGATGAACACTTTTCGTGTCACAGAATTTTGAAAAATGAAGATTTAAATGGTAAGATTTAAAATTTTAAATGTCTACAATCGGAGACACCTTCGGAATTATTCTCTTTTTATATTAAATATTGCATTTTTAGAATTTCAAAATTCAAAGAAAAAATACCACTTTTCGGAAGACGGGTTGTGGTTAGGGTTATGGTGTTTAACGACACTTTCAACAATAATTCAGTTATAACGTGGCGGTTTTCGGATTACATCAAAGTTATTGTTCAATGATTATAAACATGATTACAAGATTGAAGAAAGTGATATGATAGTAAACATGTGATACAGCGATAAAAACACAAGTAATCATTATATATATGTTTAAACAATAAACCAGACATGTAATTGTTCTGCCTAACTCCCGTCTATCTAGACCATAACGGTACAACATGAATTTATGCAGAAATCCATATAATCCCAACACTCTTGATCAAAGGACCGCCAGGATTTCAAATATCTATTTTCAAAAAAGGTTGAAGGAAGTAAAAATACCGTATGGTTCAGGATTATCCGATTTCATTTATTTTCACAAAAAAAACCATAACTGAATGCAAATTGTACAACTACCTATGTCATCGGTGCATATTACCACTAAAGTTCGAATCCCGCTTTTGACGAGGTGTAAGAGAGCTGAGGTGTATTCTATAGAACATTATGTGATAAATGTTGTCGGTGACAGGTCGGTTGGTTTCTCCGGGTACTCCAGTTTCTACCACCAATAAAACTGATCGCCACGATATGACTGAAATATTGTTGAAAGTAGCGTTAAACACCACAAATATAACCCTCTAACTGCAGATTGTGGGTACGGTCCCATAACCCCAACCGTCTATGGTTAATGCTTGCTATTATCCTTTGCTTCTTTCCTTTTTATTTCATTCACTTTTAAATTTCTTTCTTTCTTTTTTATATTTATTCATTTCTTTAATTATTTTAATACAGTTTTCGGTTTTATTTGCTTGGTTTTTTTTGGGTTTTTTTTTAAATATTTTTTTAATTCAAATGTAATACATATTGCTAATGTACTAAGATTATAAATATGATACAAGATTAAATTATCTGATATCATCATTACATATGATGGAATGATAAAAACACAAGTTATCTGTTTACTATCCATATTGTAAAACAATAAACGAGACATGTAATTACCTTGCCTAACTCCCGTCTATGTAGGTCCACAATATTTAACAATATTAGCAAGGCAAAATAGTAAATTTGTTTCTTAATCCAGATAATCCATGAATACAGGATAAAAGACTGAATATTTGCCGACAATGTGGGTTTTTTTAACCTTAAGCTTAATATACAGTTTTGTCCCAAATAAAATAAAATTGTTTGTAAAATTTTGAAGTATCTTTTACAGATCATAAATAATTGTTTAAATGAAGATTTCGTATATTCTTATTACATTTTTTATCCTTTCTTTTATTAAGATCAGTGCAAAATATATCATATCATATAATTTTTTTTCTATTAGCTATATTTTTTTCTGATATGGAATTTTCTCCGAAATATCTGTTCAATATGGCACCGAAACAACAAAGTGCATAGGGGTATATTATTGTGAAATATTAAGGTTTTCACATGATGTCAGACTTATACTTGTGTATTTAGCTGCTTGGAAATGTCAAGTTGATGAGGAAAAGGTATGACTTCAATAAAAACATCATACCTGAATATATGATCCTGTCTAATTAACAGGTAAACAATACAGGTGTCATCAAAAGGATGTGAAGTTGGCGCCCCACTATCTTCTCGTTAAACTGTAGGTGTTGAAGTTATGCTGTAAAAATGTCTTTGTAATATTTGACATCGGAAACGTAATATACACTACAGTGTCTTCATAGGAAAGGAAAATAATAATCAAATTACAAAAAAATCTCTATATTTTAAATCGATTTCCCGCGCAATTCCGCAATATATTATCTTACTATTTTCTTTCTGTACCATATACATGACTTTCTTTTTCACCTTAAAATGAATGTTTAATATCGTAATGATGTCTAACTATTGTTATATTCGTACAATACATATCTGATACATTGTCAAGCAGTTATGAAAGGATTTCTTTTATATATTTTTTAAACCCTTTTGCAGTTTAAGCATAATATTTAAAACGCCACAAGATACGAGTTCTTCTACTCATTTTGCGATGCAAACACGAAATACATGCGCTGCAACTTAACTTTTGATTCAAACCTGAACTACAGATGGATTGTCTTGACAAAATAAAAAAAAAGTAAGCATAATGAATGATAAAAACACGTGTTTAAAAGAATGAGAATAAGTATTTGCTTCTTATCTGCATTAAAATATATTTTGTTGCTAATGTTAAAAACAATTTCTTATTCCCTATATATATCATACCATTTAAAGGGATATTAAAGCTCGTTTTAACATATATTTTTTCAACTCGTGACGAAGGTTGTTTCTTTTCAATTTAATTGTAAAAACAATCCAAAAATACTTTGCACGCCCATATAATCCCTAATATCGTTAAAATATCACTTAAAAGGGTCGAAATGAATTTTTGTCCAGGAAGCAAAAATTCAACTCAAGGCAAAGACCGCAAGATATGACAGAATTATCAACGAATTATGTCACTTTTACAAAGTTTCATTGATAAAAACCGGGTTAATGTTTCATAAATATCATTTATTGAACCAATTGCAAGTTTTCATGAGATATAAAAAATTACAAAAATGAGCTTTAATATCCCTTTAAGAGAGTAGCGAATGTAAACTCATGCATTAATATTGATAGCATAATATTGACTACAACTCGTTATGCCTGCATACTCCCCTCCCGGAACGGTAGCATCCCAACTTATATTATTAAAATATACTATCGTATCAGGTTTCTCAGACTCGGAACGGTGAAATTAGACAAACAATTTTCTTTATAATCCCTTGCATCGTCTAAAAACTTATACTTCTGAGCTTATAGGTGCTTTGGCCAACCATTTGCTGATTTTGACACGATTAGTGACCTTTGACTCCTCTCTTCAAAAAGTTAGCCCCATCCAACATAAAATCTTTCTTCCGCATCTGCTTTTAAAGCTCCAGATGATTAATAAATTGATGGGGTTTTTATCCTCTATTTTTGCAGATGTAAAGGCATTTGCATTGTCTCGATAGCCTCTAAAAATTAATTTTGGAATTTTGTATGCATTCCTCTATCTTTCTATAAGTAACAATTAAATTTTGAATATTAAAATATTATGGGGTTTTGGCCAAAACGAGGGGGTAAAATATCAAATACAAGAAAATGTACTCCCAATATATGGAACACTGGTCTCCTCCAAAGCTTAATTATGCAATTACGGCCACCCTTTTTGATAGCAATTATTGTCTTTTGCTCAAATGCTAATTTTCATGTTGGAAATTTATAGCATAAATACTGTTTAATATCTATAAGACAACATCGGGGAGGGCACACCATTTGGGAGTTCTATGTATGACAAATACAAACAAAATTCTGTTGAAAGGAAGACATGCAATCTATTTGGGGGAAAAAAAACATATTTTTATGTATTTATATTAATGAATATGATATTTTTCTTTCCTTTATTCAACGCTTTAAATGAAAAATATATATTCGGTATTTGGCCATCATAATTAAAATTATGCTTGAATATTGCATAGTTAAACAAATAATTATTTTTATTTTTCATTAATTAATAACTCTATTCCTTTGATGATCTTAACATCTATTATTGTAAAATAATCCATGTACTATTTTACTAAATCCTAAAATTATGTTTTTAATTTCATAAAACATTATTTTTAATTTTCAGCAATTAATTAAATCCAATAATTATGATACATTGACCTTGAGGTTAAACAGGTAACATAACGGTAGTTCATCAAAGTATGCAATGAACTGTGACAAAAATGAAATTGATATTAGCCAATCAGAAGCTTAGATTTATGATGTCCAATCAATGAGGAATCAGTTTTGAAGTGAGGGGTCATAAAGATATAAATTATGACATTTTCACATCTTCATCATCAAACCAATTTCGTTTGCTTAATCAAACACTTCTATTTACAACTTGGAATTTTTACGACTTTAATATTTCAACAAAGATGGTTCTCAGTCAAGAATCTTCACCTAGTAACCAGTATCCAGATGCAGCAACCTCAACTAGCTGTAGATTTAACAACATACCAGCTTACCAGGGATACCCAACACACCCAGCCTACCCGTCTCAGCCACAAGACTTGAGCCTAAGTGCTGCAGATTGTTCTCATCAAGCTAATCAAGCAATGTTGGAAAGGTACCAAACACGTCCAATAGAAGATTGGCTCAGTAACGTATATTATCCTGGTGTGACACATACGTTACCATCAAGTATCTACCACTATCGTTACAACCCATACCAGATGTACGACTTCAGTAATTACAGTCAGGGCTTCCATCACCAGTATGGTTATGGTTCTACCATATCACCACCACAGCACAACCAGACGTCCACCAGCCCTATCAGCTCCATTGGTAGTACATCTCCGCCAGAACACCATATGCCTACTGTAAATTTTGACTGGATGAAGACTATGAGCTCCAACAGACCAAGAGGTAAATATTACGTCTAAATTATATTAATTCATTACTTACATTATTAAGCACAGGCGCTCGTGCCATGGAATTATCCCACCTTTCTTTCATATTTATTTTCAATCAAGTTTAAGCTTAAAAAAGGGGGGAAGGTATTTCCATGCCACGAGCTCCTGATCAGCTTTATTAATGACCGCATCGGATAGTTTAAAATGTCAGTAAAAGATATGTTGTGTTTGAAACTATATATAGTTAGTAAGAAATAATATGGGTGTAGATGATCATGAGACAATATCCATTTTTACACTTGGATACAAATTATTTAAAGGAACAGCGCTTTTATGAAAGTATATGATTTAATTTTAATTTAAACACATTTTATTGTCTACACGATGACAAAAGGTTTAGACACAAGTTTCCAACTTAATATTGTCTTCTCCATATAATTACAATATACGATATGATATATATCATTATTATATAATTTCGCTAAAACAAATTAACATGAAGACATGAACAAATAAATGTAGCAATAAAACAGAATGCGAAAATGGAATACCATTATGGTAACTTATCAAACAAACCCGAGTATGAAAACTGGGACATAGACCGTATATTATTTGGACGATTGATTTACAAGTTAATTACTTAGGGATGTTTTAAATCTGCTGATATCTTGTACAGAAGGCATCTGAAATATTGCAGTTGATCTGATATTAAAACATAACCAAAAGGGCTCGATGTTGGGAAGAGTCCAAATTTATTTATTTATTCAACTAACATGATCTTTCTCCGTGACGTCACATGAAGAGGTGTTCAACTGACTGGAGTTTTCCTTTAAGAGGGAAAAAAATGTATTCACGAGAAATTGATTGATTATTGCATTACGTCCAGCGAGGAGTATTTCAACTATATTCAGGACGAGAAAACATATGTTAAACAATATATAAAAGCTATATTCATGAGAATTGATGTAGGGTCAACATTTATAATGGGCAAACACGTATAACAAAACGAAAATCTTGACACCAAAATAAGCATATGTAATAGAGAAACTGCATTTCTATGACATTTTTATTTGTCAAATAAGTTGCATATAATATTTATAATTGATATTTCAGTTCCTGGTAAAACCCGTACAAGAGACAAGTACCGTGTTGTATATAGTGATTCACAGCGACTGGAGTTAGAAAAAGAGTTCCACTTCAACAAATTCATCACTCTTCGCCGTAAAGCCGAGATCGCCGCCATGCTTAATTTGTCCGAGCGTCAAGTAAAAATTTGGTTCCAGAACCGACGAGCCAAGGAACGACGTCAAAAGAAAGCTTGTGACACCATTCAAGACACTACGATTTCGCAATTAGCTGCATATAACAACACATCACCTGACCAGAAACCTACATCATCTTCATCATGTGACCAATCTCCAGCTATTGCATCAACACAGTCTGCACTTGCGCTGTCTGGAAACCGTTTCGATTCGCCCACTTACATTCTGACGTCACCACTTCCATGGAAAGATCTTAGTAGTGACAGTGACGGCCCTCCATCGTTTTCTTTGTGAATGTAACATTTAGACTTGCGTTATATTTAAGTGCTCATATTAGGACAATCTTTCATTTATTGACTTTGATTACAAGTTCAAGATATTATTGTTACATGTATATTGATATTTTTGTTGAATTGTCAAGGCTTATATTTTTATTTACAGGGTATGTAAAATATGTACAGAATAAAATGTAATGAATTGTATATTATTTTATTGGTAAATAAAAAAAACCGTAATAAATGTACAATTGATACAGATATCTTTGTTTCTGTCTATTTTATGTAATAAGGCACACGTTTTATTTTCCATAAGACGGGATAATCACATCGAACATTTTTTCATTTCATATATTTATTTCCTGAAGTAATTTTTTACCCCTTGTGTCTGTATTGTATGTAACCTTAGCCGATATTGGATATCCTGGTTTTTTCCATTATTACGGCGTTTTAACCCCGCTGAACCAGTGGTGGAAAAATCTGTAAACCTCTAGAGGATTAAAATGTCTCGTGCCTTTCCCCGCATGTTGTCAAATCGGTAATTGGAAGAATTTTGAAATAAAGTTCCTGTTAAATAATGGGAGATACAAATTCTCCTTCAGTTGCCCATGTGGGTTACGATATTTCTCCACTCTCGAGAGTTAAATTTAAAATTCTAGCCACTGGCCTGACGGCTTGTGGTTAAAACTTTAAATTTAACTCTCTTTGAGTGGAGAAATATCGTAACCCACGGGCAACTGAAGGAAAATCTATATTTTCATGTTCCCAAAGACTTCCTGATGAAGGTAATTCCAAAAACTCGTCGAACGCACCAAATTAAATATCCACGTTTTTATTAGGGATTTATGGTGTTTAACGTCACTTTCAACAATATTTCAGTCATATCGTGACGATCAGTTTTATTGGAGTACCCGGAGAAAACCACCGACCTGTCGCAAGTTACTGACACTTTATAACAGAATGGTGTATCGAGTACACCTCGCTATGAATGGGGTTCGAACTCACAACTTTAGTGGTAATAGGCACCGATTGCATAGGTGGTTGTAAATTCAACCACCATACGATCACGACCATCACCGCCCCTACGTTTTATTAAACTACCTCAAATGTAATTTGTTTCTGCTCAATTTCAACACGTGACATTATGCCTTCATCGGGTCGTTAGAGCAGAAATACATTACATTAAATGAGATATCTCTTTGGAATAATTAATTTGAGGATAAAACTTCACCACTTCATTAAAACGGACTGTGCAGCCTTTATTTATCTCTGGTTTTCCTTTCATTGTGTTTTTTTTTATTTGGTTCTTGTGTAAATTTATTTCATGTACACATCACGTAATTTTAAGTTACATTTGATTAGGACGGGCAACCCAGGTACTGAATTTCAAAGCAAAAACAAAAAACCACAAACGTTTACACTATACATTATACACGAATACCTCCAAATATCCTTCGAATACATTCCTACATAATCCGCGATGAAGAACGCAGACTGCCGACACTCGTTAACAAAATGTTGTCGTCGGTAAAACACCGCGGATCACACTTCGATACTCATCACCCGTGGGTCAACTGGCAGAGGTGGGTTTTTTTTAAATTATACAGTACAAGAAAGACAACTCTAAGAAAACTATAGACCTGATTGTATGGACTGTTGTTTCAGTTGGCTAGAAATAACAGTTGATTTTTTTTTAGTACAAAACAGGCATCATCACTCATCAACAAGTAACTTGTACTCGCAGTGACATGCATCTGATAAATTGCTTGGCGCGAAACAACAATCACTCCCTCATTTTTAGTCGCAAATGACAATTTAATTAAAGAATAGTTAACATTGCTTTATATTTACCGGGAATCGGGAAACTATGTTCTTACACTCGATCACCACCAAACTCCCTTCCCGTACACTCACATGAAGGGTTTGTTTTTGAAGCAAAATAACATCTTTTTTGTTTGCTTGTCGGTCTTGAAAGCTTACTACCAAACTTCCCAGTCTATTTACAATATTTTCTTCCACACTTTCAGGCAAAAAACATGCCCCGCACTTTCAATCTACTACAATGCCGTTGATATAGTTCTAAAGTTTGAAATTGTGTAACCTCTTTTATTGACATGTAGTGGGTTTTTTTCTATATTCTTCACTTGTCAGAGTAAAGTGTTGTTTTCGCGTGATGTAAATCTGGGATTTTAAGTGAGCGAGTTATTGTTGTTTGACGCCAACACAGCAATTTTTCAGCTATATCACTGCGAGAACAAGTTAATTTTCAATGTCCGATTTGTACTAGACCAACACGCTTAGTTGGATTATTATAGTGCTAGCTCACTGAAACAACAGGATAGATATGTCGCCCCACTCGGACATATTATCCTGATTCCGAGCCAACTAGTCTTTGCCCTTTCTCCTTAACGCTGCGTGCTTAGCGGAGAAGCAACACATACAAATTTCATAGTCTTTGTTTTGACTCGAACCCATGATCTACCGCACTCGGGGCGAGCACGCTAACACCACCGATGCAGTTCTCCGAGATTTTGTGTTTCCATTAATAACAAATATGCAACTCACAACTAAAAAATGTCACCTGTCTATTTGACGTTTTATATCTTATCATAATTAAATTTCATTAAAAAAAAGATATATTATTGTAGAATACATTCGCAGCCACCAGTTAGCACTTCTCTATACGGTGTCATCTTCAAATATCGTGATGTGCAAATTCGTTTAAAGGCCATGTGTATTGGTAAATTTTCGTGAACAACGGTCAGTTAACATTCGCATAATTTGGTACTGATAACGCTGGTATCCCAGACAAGCAGAAAATGCACATGTATGCGGGTCCCCTCTAAAAAAAATTAATAAATAGATAACAATCTAAGTACTGCATCAAAAAGGATATAAAAATTTCTTGCATTTAGATAATTTTTTTCCTTTGATTATACTGTTTGTAAAATGCTAAAACCTCAGAGCTTCCTGGACCCGCTGGGGGCATAAAGCGACCCTCAGACCCCTCGCCTTTTAGTTGTGCACCCCTCTTTCAGAAAACCTGGCTACGGCCCTGTTACTATCCGTGTTTTCTTAACTTAATTCCCAAATAATATATATGTCAAATAAATAATGGCTTTGGTAATACGTTAATTATGTAGATCATTGTTTGGTCCTTTCCTGTATCTTTTGACCATTGTATTGTCAGTCCTTCCTTCATTTACGACTTCTGAATGAACTTCATGAATGAATGAATGAATGAATGATCTATATTCTCATAAACTATACATACATATATAGTTACAGAGAAGAAGATGCATACAGCATATATACAAAGTGCATACTAGTATGCAGAAACAAAATATCTTTCCTAACCAAGAGGAGAGACTTTCACAGTCAACTACTTTGATAAATTAACACAATTTATTACAAATTACCCATATGGTATCTTCAAAATGTCTTGTCTTACAACACTTTCACTTAACTGGGTGGGATATCGTGATATGTATTACTTTAATATACATGTACATTATCAGTATTTTTCTAGCAATTCATAGTATGTTATTTATAGAACACATACAATTACTTGACAGACGTCAAAGTCCAATGAATTACTCTGCTCCATCATCTGTACCCGATAGACAAGACACATTAATTAGCAACGCCCTCACTTATATCATCAATGCATGTTTTTTCCTTATCCGGTTGATACACCAATACAACTACCTACCTTCAATTACGTTAATTACCAACGAGAAACAATAAATAACCACTTTTATATGGTGGCGAGGCGTACAGGTACTTGATACAAAACATTTTGATATATGTTGTCAATTACTTTGGGTAGTTCAGTGGTTTTCGCCCAGTATCCTGGTTTCTCACCTTCATCAATAAAACTGACATCAGCATTAATGCTGTTGAAAGTGGTGTTGAACAGCCATAATCAAAATTTATTTAATGTTCATTTCCTTTCTGTAACGACAATTAATTAGGGTATATGAAGTTAACCTTCCTCCCAAGAAATTTGAATTGTTCAACAGTTGATATTTTTTCTTTACCCAACATGGTACTGCCAGCATACAGTAAATAAAGTTTACATTTTGTAAATTTATAACACTTTTACAATCATAGTCCTAAACCACCATGAGGGTGTAATTGTGGGTAAAATACAGTCAGATCAACCCAGACTAACCATGCTGCATTAAGGTGTAAAACCAAAGACTGATTAGTTCAGAATCAGGATAATGTGTTGGAGTGAAGTCAGGGGCATGTCTATCTAATTTAATTGGTGATTTGCATTATGTCTGGTATCTCATGAAGACCATTGATTTCCCTGTATTTTTTTTAATGAATAACCTATTAGTATTAAGAAGTATCTCTTTTTTTTTTTTTCAAGATAATGGTCTACAACCATATTCTGGTACATAACTAGTGACCAGTTGACAACCAGCATTCATTGAAACTACTATTGTATTTTCAGTAATTATTATATTTTGTCATCATGTTTCTGAAATGTTTTTTTTTTCAGTAAAAACCAAACTATTCTATGCAGGCTTTTTATTGTTGGTTTATATTACATCGACTGCTGGAATTTATACATTATTGTCACAATGTGAGTCCAGACAATCCATTAACTAATTTTAACTTGCTACATTTTTGTGCTGTCTAAATCAAGACCCTAGATTTAAATAAGATTTTGTTATTTTCTCCCATAAATTAAAGGTGGGCTAGAGGAATGGTTTATGGGGTCATAGTTGCTAGGTCAACAATCACTGCTTTATAATTTGTGGTTCAATGTATACTAGAACTAACCACATCAGCAGTATAATGGTTAGCTCGTTAACCTCCAGTGCGGTATACCGTGGGTTTGAGCCCCGATTGGATCAAATCAAAGACTATAAAACTGGTATTTGTTGCTTCCCCGCTAAGCATACAGCATTAAGGAGTAGGAGCAAAGACTGGTTGGCTCGGAATCAGAATGATGTGTCCAAGTGGAGCGACACGTCTACCCACAGACTGTTGTTTCAGTAAGCTAGTACTATAAATATCCATCAACTCAGCGTGTTAGTCTAGTACAAAGCGGACATCATCATCATCATCATCATCTCCTCTAATTATATAACTTGTTCTCGCCCTGATATGACTGAAACATTGCTCACTTCGGGTTAAACAACAATCACCCACTCACTATGATGGAGCAAGTTAGTTGTCATGCTAATTTTATGTCAACCATGCCACCAATTTAATGGAAACTTCAAATATTGGTCACATGATTAGATTACATAAAAACAAAACAAAGACATTGTTATTTTTAACATGAATGTTTTATTTGTAATAATTCAAATAGATGGAAATAAATTTAAAAAAAAAATGACTGAACAAATTTGTAGTAAAATGAAATGACTAGCTTTGGATTTTCAATGAAATTAACCAACAAATGTAACAAATAGCACTAAAATAAACAATAATAATTAACAATCACATTGCAATTTACAACATTAAGTTATATTTACTCTATGCTGGATAAAAAAAAAGGGGGTGCCCTTCATATGAAGTACAAAGATCACACTGGATACAATAACTGAATTGATCTTCCAAAAATAAAGATTTTGCTCTTTGAATATTATTTTGTATTTTTTCATTTATAAGAAAAGTTCAGCTGTAATTCCTAAAAACCGACCAAGATGAAATACAAAACCTAACTGTAATTTTGAAATTTGAAATACAAAAAATCAAGTTACCAGTGATTTTTCAACGTTAATTTTGTTGTCCACTTGGAAGATTTGTTCTGAAAAATGCATTAGAATACTTTCTATTTGATATTATTCAATATTCAATAATTATTGTCATCAAAAATTAGGGATTGAAAATTTGAAGTCATCAATATCAGACTATAGAGGAGAAATATTATTTTGAACATGACTTTTTTGTACCATTGAGTAGTGTGTGATACACAGAAATATGTAACAGTATATAATAAATACAATGATGATTTATGTGTCATCAAAAGTTTGTTATATGTGTGATGGTGTGATATAACAAACATATTTATAACTAAAATGGATATAAAGCAGAGATAAAAATTTGAATTAAAGGTTTTTTTTTTGCAAAAATGTGAAAATATGGTCATTTCATTTCAATATTTGGTGTTGGTTTTGAGTTGTCTCCCTTATACCATAATTTTATCTTTTTTCATTTGAGTTGTCTCCCTTATATCAATATGTACCATACATCCACAATATAAATAATAGAACATAGATATGCATAGATTTGTTCAGACAACAGCACCAACATCCAAATGTACAAAGTTGCACTTGAACTCAATATATTTTCTATGTCTTTCGATCTACAATCACAGTTGTACACCATTATCCACAAATAAAAACTTTCTTACTTGTACAACATAATTTTACATGTACATGTTGTACCAAATGCTTAGACTTTCTACTTGAAGGAAAATTTTAATCTCTTAACTGTATAGTCAAGTTGTATGGTTCTGTGAGTTCTATGGTTCCGAGTATTCACGTGCTGTTTAAATCAATTTTCGCCGCCATATTTTTAATTTAACTACTACGGTACCATAGGACCCTGATATAAATTTCACCAAATTATTTTTAAAAGTAAAAAAAAGTACCAGAACATACACAAGTATCTATCTGTACAACATTTGCTAAAAAAGCACAATATTAATATCACAGATTTGCAAAGCAGTTTTTCATCAAATTCTCAAGCTTTTCAATATACATTCACATTGCACATAATCCAATCCATCTTCATTTGAATATCAAATGGCCAGTTCAACACCTGAAAAATAAAGCATATTAAATGTGAAAAATATTTAAAAAAATATTAATCAATTCATCTTACTGTGTAATTCAATGATTTTTCTGTTGTGTGTAATCATTTTCAAAATGAGTTATCTCCCTTATACCATGTACACATTACACGCCATTCATTCACAAAAGAAATGATTTTACATGTGTATTTTCATCAATTCTTAATTGATCTATAGCCTACTTAATGTACTGTTGTGTATTGTTAATATTGATGTTTTGCATGCACTTCTACCTGCCATATCAATTTGCATAATTAGTTATAACTTGTCAAATTATTTCTTGTATAATACAGTGAAAAACCAGTCTAAACTGAACCCTGCATAAACCGGACTTTACATCCAAGTTCTAATGTAGGAAATTCTTTGTTAATTTAACTTGTATAAACTGAACACTTGACTATTCCGAACACAATAGCTGATCCCCTGGGAGGTTTGGGTTAGACGAGTTTCACTTTACTACAATGTAACTCCTATCATAACTTGTTCAAGCTATGATAATTTATGACTGAAATATGGTTAAAGTTGGCATTAAACATCAATGCAATCAATAATTCAATCAATCAACTCCTATTTGGTCTAATGAAATATTTATCAACTAGAGGCTCAACTGAGTATTCATGTAGCTCATTAAATATCAATGCAATCAATAATTCAATCAATTAACTCCTATTTGGTCTAATGAAATATTTTATCAACTAGAGGCTCAACTGAGGCTGCATACATGTAGCTCACCAGATTATTCATACATAGTTTGTGTTCAAGCAGGTTGTTTCTCAGAAAGATTATTTGGTTCATTTTCACATAAGGCCCCAGCTACAAATGTACATGTATGTAAACCTTTTTAATCCATTAAAATAGGACTTGAAATAAAAATGTGGTTATTGTACCCATCATATCTCAGAAATGGACAACAAATATGTTAGCATATTTCAGACAAAGATTTTTCTGAGGAAAAAAAAGCATACAAATCGAACTTCAAGAAAATGGTTATCATTTTGGGCATTGTTCCCTTTACCATTTTTTTTTCAAAACCAAAAGAGCTAAGTCAAATCTGTTTTAAAAAATGCATGCTGAAAGTTTCATAAGAAATCTGAAAAAAAAACCTATCAAAATATTGGGTGCTGGACCCATTTGACCCCCTTGATACAGGTCTTGAAAACCATAAGAGCCATATGTTATATGTACATCATGAGAACAAAATCATTTAAATTGGTTGTAAAATAAACAATCCACATTAAAAAAATATATATAGAAAACACACTTTGTGTCACCTTGGGGCCTCTTATTTCTGTTTGGGATTTCCAATTGAGACAGAAAAGATAAACTTTGTAAAGGATCATCCAATAAACATTCCCATCAAGTTTGGTTTTAATTGGCCAAACAGGAAGATCAAAATGTGAAAAGATTACAGACGATGCCAACGACAGACACAAAGTGATGACAATATATGGCTCACATAAAATTTAGGTCACTGGTAGTGTACACAACAGATTACTACACTGTACTAATATGGTACTAAACATACCTAAATTAACTTACAGCGGCGTTTCTTTTTTCAGTGGAAGTCCGTTAGGTCGTGGCGGTCCAGTGTAATTAGGACTTGGAACAAGACCATTACTTATTGGACCATGACCATTCATTATCTGCTCTTCTATGCTTAGGTTTGAAATTTTGTTGAAATGTCCGTTCATCGCCACACTTTTAGTAATTTTAGGATTTGTCACTATTCCGTTTCTCTTGCGTCTCATTTCAGGAGATCTCATCTCCAATGCACTTTGACCCATCATAATATTAGGTTGTTCAGAGTTCGATTTTTGTTGCAGTTTAAATTTTTCTAAGTCATGTTTCATACTCTGAAAATGTACAGGATTTATTTGCCAAACAGGTTCATCCGAAAAATCGGCATTAGGATTCGTAATAATGTTAATGGTTGCTGAAATTTCCTTTTCCTTACAGTTTGACAATTTCACCGGCGATTTGGCCAAAATGTTTAAATTCCTTTCTGTTATTGGTGAAAGTTTGTTGTGTGCATTGTGCACCATCACTTCAATACTTGGCGTTATATTATTCGGAGATTGCACTGGGGATTGTGGCTCACTGACAGGAGACAATATTCTACTGATAGGACGAGCTCTGTGTCGTGCCATGGAACATTGCTGCAGCTGTTGGGTAAACGTTAAACAGTCATTATTATTTGCCTGTTGTGCACTTTGATTACTTTGGCTCGTGGATGATGTCAAATTACTTGACGATTTTGACGAATTGTTGGAAGCATATGACTTCCGTCGATCAAATGTTGAATCGGGAGATTCTGACGGAGAACTGTTTAACTGGTTGCCATTGACAATTACACCGGAAGTTACAGTAGCATGTGCTGTATGGCCAGAACCAGCAGCTGACGAAGGTCGTGTTTCGTTACTAGAGGTTGAGGAATTACTCCTGCTTTTTGTCATTGGCATAGCGCCATGTTCCTCTAATAGTTTACAAATTCCAGAATGACCCGATTTCAAAGCAACTTTGATTGGTGTTCTGCCGAACTGATCTGCATGATTTGGATTCCCATGATACTGAAGTAACACACGAACTGAACTTTCGTGTCCTTCTTGTGCAGCTATGCATAATGCTGTAGCACCTTGATTACATGTGTGATCAACATTCGCTTGGTTTTCCACCAAAAGACGAACAACCTTGTCGTGCCCTTGCCAAGCAGCCGATTGTAAGGAAGTACGATTGTCATTGTCTACAGAATTGACCTGTGCACCGAATTTCAGCAGAAGTGAAACAATTTCGAAATGTCCTTGCCATGCTGAAATATGGAGGGCAGTTCTCCCCTCTAGGTCAGTAGCCTCTACATCAGCCCCGATTTCCAGAAAATATTTCAACAACTCTACTTTATTTTCTAACGCTAGCATATAAACAGTAGATCGGCCATCGGCATCTTTATAATTAATATTGGCACCTTGTTCATAAAGATATTCCACGATCTGTTTGTGAGATTCTAACGCAGCCACTCGGAGTGCTGTTTTCTGATCATGTGATCTGTGGTCGACTGATGATCCATTTTCAACAAGGGAAGTAACAACCTCTGCATGACCTTCTTGTGCCGCCAGGATAAGAGGGGTCCGTCCATCATTATCTATCTCGATGACTTTTGCACAGTGTTCAATCAAACAGTTGCATACCTGTAATAAAAAGATGAATCTGTATGTTCCATATAATTCTATTTTTGGCATATACAATGTAGGTATTGGATGTCCTTTGTTTTAGTTTCTGATTACCCCTTTGGTATCTTCAATCTTTTTTTCATGATGATTATGGGTCATCATGGTCATGCTCGTATGGACGTTGGATTTACAACTATCTATGCAATCAGTGCCAATCAACACTAAAGTTGTGAGTTTAAATCCCGCTCATGTGATAAAGTTTGTCAGTGACTTGTGGCAGGTCAGTGGTTTAAAAACTGGTTTTCTCCGGCTTCCTCCACGGAGGGGATTGGATGGGCACTGGAAACCTAATATTAGCTTAATCATATATAAATTGGCATTGCAAAACTACCAAAAAAATTTTTAAGGAAAATAAAACTGGGGTGTACAGTAGCACTTATGAGAAGGAAGACAGTAAAGTTATATATTAAATTCTATCAAAAATGGAAGAGTAATAAATTGTGGATTAACAATAATGTAAGGCCAGACAAAAATGACAGTGTTTGTTTTGCTAAATAGGTGATAAAAAAATCCGGCCTTACAAATACATATCCACAACTGGAACATTATCAGTTATGTACGTGTCTAGCCGTGGGCATTGAGATTGTACCACCATGAATGTGAAGCACCTCTCTATAGTCTGTTGGGTTTTTTTTTCTGTATTTATTGGGGATGTTTTTCATTAAAAAAATAATGAATTTTGCCATCCTTGTCCGATGCAAAGATTCTTTGAGTTTGACATGTATTGCAATGTAAAGACCCCTTGATGCAACTACAAGCAGGGTGCATAGGATTTGTACGCATGGGTCATTGACCAATCAACAGCTAACATTTCTATCAAGCCAGGAATAATTTTCATTCTTCTGTAGGTACAGTACAATGTCCTCTTTCAATGTTTAACCTTCATTAAAAAAAAAATATTTTTAGTACCGTTAGATTTTTTTTCTTTCTTTTTTTTGGTTTATTTGCTTGTTTGTGTTTCATTATACAAGATATCTCAATAATATATCACATAAAAACATTTCTAAACAGTTAAGCCAGTTTTATTTACATAAATAAGAAAACAAATTTATTCAAAGAATGTTATAAGATTTCCCTTTGTATATAAATATTGGCTCACCAAACTTTAATTTTCTATAGGTATCAATAGAATGGTCTGAAAATGAGTCAAACAGTGTTAAAAAAGCAATTATATAAGTGAAAACACTTGGTTACGCTTTAGAAAACACAAGTGGATAAATATGAATGAATTCATGATTACACAATAAAAACAGTAGTTACATACTTAACGAGGTTATGGATTTGTCAAGCAAGAATATGGGGTTCAGGATTAAAAGGGGGTAATCACTACAGCTAAATCAATACTTCCAATATAAAATAACCAAGATTTTACAGCAAATATTTTCATTTTTGTTCAAATAATGAAAAAAATAGATCCGACCGAAAAAATAAATGCAAGTTTGGACTGTATTTCTTAATCCCTTATTAATTCATATTTGTCTTCCCCTTGACCAACCGAACATGGAAATCGCATTACCTTTTAAAAACACAAAGTGACTTGATACACATTTTGACAATAGTTGGTCAAGAAAATCTTGTGTCCGCATGAATAATGACCACAAACACTCTAAAAGATTTAGTGTTAATTTAAACTGTCATGTAGGGTGATAGCCAAGGGGCAGATAATCCATTTGATAACCATCGTGGAATGCTTTGTTGTGCTAAATTGAAATGTGGACCAAGACAACTTTGTTCAATAAGGACAATTTCTCTTTACAAACTTGACTAACAGGACAGTTTGTTTTTCATTTTCTTGTCAAATTAGAGGTACTATTCATGGTATTTAAGTGAATAAAGGTGACATTTAGGAAATGCTGGTTATTAAGCTGATAAAATATCTATAATGGGACAAGTCATTTAAAATAAATTTTATACAATTTCCAGTTTTATTTCCATTTATAGCGAAATCTAAATTATATTAAAATACTTTCCTCTTGAATAATATATATATATATAAACCCATTTATAGCTCTAGTTGCCCCACATTTATTTTGGTAGGGTAATTATTTCTGGTAGCTTTTTAATTTAACAATCAAAATCTAAACGGAGTCATCATATTTTGTATTTTATTCTTTACAATTTACCATTACATGTCAAATTTCTTTTTAAAATATTGAGAAAAAATGAACTCTTGGTACATCATGTAGGTCAAGTATATATGGGAAAATATGCTTAAAAATTTCACAGTTCAATGATGAATTAAATGAATAAATGAGCATTGCCACCAAGCAATTGAACAGCTACAATTTGATTAACAGGTTTGAAGTGTTTGATGGAGCTTAGAGAAAAAAAAAAAAAAAGTCATCGTCCTGAATATAGCTGAAAAATTGCTCGCTGGACGTTAAACAACAATCAATCAATCAATAGAAAAAAAGTCATAAATGCTCTACCAATTTCCAATCAACATTTTTAAAGGTCATGATAGGTCGAGCAAACTCTACTCCTTCCTGAGTTTGGCACAAGTCTATACATAAATCTTAAAAAGACTGCAAGAACTCCAAATGAGCAATGTTTCAGTATCATGGCCCTAACCCCCTACATTCAATGTAATGATGTCTGCTTTGTACTAGACCAACACACTTAATTGAATCTTTATAGTGCTGAAAACAATAGTCCGTCGGTAGACATGTCGTTCCACTTGGACACATTATCTTGATTCCGAGTCAACCAATCTTTCCTCTTACTTCTTAGAGCTACGTAATTATCAGAGAAGCAGCAAATGATCCTACACAGAAGTCAGAAAAATGGTACATTTTGTATATAAAAAACATCATTTGATCGCCTTACTTGTGAATTGTAACAATTTACATTGAAAGACTTGGACTATAGTCAAGCCTGTATATAAAGGCCACCCAAGTGAACCTGAAAATGTGACTTTTATGAGCAGTTGTTCTTTATATACAGGTTAAAATTATATGCACTATTCATTAATGGGAAAAATGAGACTGCCCTTTATAGACTGATTTGTTATATAGAGGTGCCCTTTAAGGTAGGTTTGACTGTACTTAAAAGCAATTGTTCCCTCAACCATTTTTATAAGGATGTCACATGTACCTGTATACATGTATATTAGTGCTTGTTATATACATAAGTAGGTCACTGTAACTAATATTTATCCTTCAAAATCTAAACATGGACAATTTGTTCAGGTTTATATCAAATTATCTTTTTATCTAAAAGATTTTCACGATTAAACGTACTCCATTAAATTTAATATGTCCATGAGGAATTTGATAATATTCTGATAGCCATCTACTTTCAATGAATTTGTCAAAACCACCTAGAGTCATTGTCCTAACAACACATATTTAATACTTAAATTGCAATTTTCCAAAGGCAAAGGTACCAGTAGTAAGATAAAGACATATGGTACCAGTTGTTTACTGGTACTATCATATGTCCATTTTTAAGGGAAGAGGAAAACAGATTTGAAATTAAAAAAAAAAATTGTAATAAAATGTACAGTGAAATCTGTCTAAGCTGAACTTCCTTGTGAACCAACTTTTATGTTCTGAATAGACAGGTGTTCAGTTTATAAAGGTTAAATTAACAAACAGTTCCAACATCGGGACTTTATCATTTAAAGTTTGGTTAATCCAGTTTATTTGGGGTTCAGTTTAGACAGATTTCTCTGTATTATGAAAAATAATTGGTCAAATGTTTTTTTCTGACATTTTGACTTTATCTAAAATTCGGTTAATTCAGGATTCTAGATTATTCTGGGTTCGGCTTAGACAGGTTTCTCTGTATTATAAAAACTATTGGTTACATGACGTTTTTTCTGACATTTTAACTTTATTTAAAGCTTGGTTAATTCCGGATTCTGGTTTATTTAGGGTTGGATTTAGACAGGTTTCTCTATACAGTCAAACCTTCCTATGCGGTCACCTCTATTAAGCAGTCACCTGTATTAAAAGGTCACCTTTGTCTTCTCCGGTCATAGAACATTTCATATGAATTGAACCTCTTTTAAGAGGTCAACTGTCTTAAAAGACCACTTCTTCTTTGTCCCAAAGGAGACCTTTTAAAACAGGTTTGACTGTATTATGACAACTACAGAACTGGGTAGATGTACATATATATGTATCAATGCACATGTACAGGAGGTAGAGAATTAGATAAGGATGGTATTGATTGATAGATAATTGATGGAAGGAAACCGGAGATGCTATTCATCCTCCCTCCATACATCACCAAGCAAATCAATACCAGCACACCAGATCACATACAATATTGAAGAATGTCAGCATTAGTCACCACCCGTACTAAATACAATTTTGAGTATGAAGGATGAATGAGAGCTTTTGCTAAATTAAATTATCTTAGCTCAAAGCCAAGGACAACATTGTAAACATCTCCGCATCTCAAACTGTCAACAAACCTCATGATCTACCACATGAGTACAAAGATTCAAATTGTACATGCAAAAAAAATATTAAACCATTAATTTCAATTAAGCAATAAATCTTTTAATGCTATTTTGTACAAAATTATGTCTTTGAACCATTTTCAAAAGGTAAAAAAAAAATTGATTGTCAAATATTTTTGAAAAATCTGAACATTTTATTATTTAAAAAAAAATATATATTATACTATTTTCAATTAAGCAATAAATCTTTAAATGTTATTTTTATACAAAATTACTGTCTGTCTTTGAACCCTTTTCAATAGGTAAAAAAATAATTGATTGCAATATATTTTTGAAAAGTCTGAACATTTTATTATTTAAGAGTTACATTTGTATTACATTCAGCTTTTAACAATAGGGTTTGTTAAGTAATAACTCAAGTTACAAAAAATAGAAGGGTAATAGTCTGAGAGGAAAACCTTGTAATTTTCAGATATATATCACTGCTTTTCGGTCACATCCACTTTAAATTAATGACATTTTAAAAAAGGTGCATAAATCAAACAAAATACACTGTAGTTTAGGTTAATGGACGGAGAACTGATGAAGTTCTAGATCAAATTTCATGTCTAAATGACAAATGACTTGCTACCAGTAGTGCAGTACATGTACATGTATAACACAAAATGAAGGTATTCTTTGAAAATCATTGCTGGAATTCACTTCCTAATCAACCTATAGCTACAGAAAGGGCTGTCTTGATCGTATGGTAGTTGGATTTACAACTACCTACATGTATGCAATCAGTGCCTATCACCACTAATGCTGAGATTTCGAACACCGCTCAAAGCGAGGTGTACTCGATACAACATTATGTGATAAAGTTTGTCAGTGACCTGCGACGACTCTGTGGTTTTCTAAGGGTACTTCGGTTTCCTCCACCATTAAAACTGACCGCCATGATATAAGTGAAATATTGTTGAAAGTGGCATTAAACACCATAAAACCAAACAAAAAATACCATCTTTTTCTAACCAGCCTACAGAATTGCATCTTCGCTAGCCAAGGGTTACGATTCGGGTCCCCTTCTCTCCACCCTTGGCGGATCTAGAATACATTTTGAAATTCGCACGCAATGCCACCTGGTGGTTTATCGCAGTTGCGCCCCTTAGATAGTCGTCATCGCCAGCCAATCAGAATCGCTTTGTTATACGTATGTTGGAGAGTTGAAAATGGCAGCGCCCAGTGAAGAAAAACTTATTTGTGATAAATTTAATTTGGAAGCACTTACTGTCAACCAAGTGAAAAGTTTCAAAGCTTTGGCAGACAGGAAAGATGTTTTCATTGGAACCAAAACGGGAATTAGCATCTTTGTTTACATTTCGTCGATAACGTCTTCTGATTGGATACGTGTACTGGTAGCCGTAACCAATGAAATATTAAAGCGTGAATCCTCAAAATGTATTCTAGATCCGCCAAGGGTGGAGAGAAGGGGGACCCGAATCGTAACCCTTGGCTAGCGAAGATGACAGAATTGTAAAAAGATCCTTTATTCCTTGCTGTATTATTTCAACAAGTTTTCTAACTTCAAAGAAAACCTACCTACAACTGCTATAAATAGTGGGTGAGAATACACAATAAATAGTGGGTCAGAATACACAATAAATAGTGGGTGAGAATACACTAAGAATGTAAACAAAACAAAGGACACAGGGGTATCTTTTTAGAGGCAGGGATAATTTAGATTATCTTCTTGCCATGAAGTGGCATAAAACCACTGGGATCTTGAAAGATCAATTGTATCTATATATTATTGTCAGCACTTCTACATTTTCCTGTGAACTGCTTGGTAATGTGTTAGTTGATTAGGTTAACTAGCTATTCATTTATCTTGGCATGGTGAAAGAAAATGTAGATAATTTACTTTTCTGGCTAAATTTCAAAATTATCTTGATGATGCAGATTTATTTTATCGGAAAAATGTGAGAGAGAAAATAGAAGATTTCACTATTTAATAATGATGTCATGTGTTACATATAAAAAATAAAATACAAGATGCCTTAGGATTTATAATATAAATATCTTGGCAAATATTTCATATCTACGATAATTTAATCAGAAATATTGGCATGAACAGACCTACTTGTTGTTAGTCAACATAAATCGTGTATGTACATTTGTATATATAGAAGTCGAGAAGATTGTGCAACGATACTGATAAAGATGTTACAAAAAATATATTGACAAAATTTTCATATATATATGTTGAGGGTTAGGCAGTCTGAAAGAAAATTGCAACCGGTTTTTTAGTTGGGTTCATGTTGTTCAATTTTCTAGTGTTCAGTGTGGTGTTTCGTAGATCACCATTGTTACGGATTGTATTGTCTGTCCTTCTCCAATTTACGGCTTCTGATTACCTCCCTTTGTTATCTTTAAACCTTTCTTGAAAAACCATACTAAGTTGTAAGACATCCATTGTCAGTAAATAATATGGGGGGGGGGGGGCAGGAGATGGCACTTACCATCACTTGTGAGCTATATCATGACTACCATCTAAACTTATTGGGGGAGAAAAAATTGTCTGGACAGTTACTAGTATATCATACTCTTGGTTTTTGTAGACTGTGTCGTCAGTCTAGAAACCTTAACTCTTAAGTTGGTATCAGGACTTGAACCCATCTACTTCAGTTGTGTTTGCCTGGTGACCACAACCACTTTTCCCTCCATAGTCAGTAATAAAATAGTTACATGTTACAATACTTTTCTAGATGTTTCAATCAAAGTACCTACATGTACATGTACCAGTACATGTATCATTTTGTATTACAGTAGCTATATAGTCCTTCTCTTATTACTATACAGCCACTTTCACCAGGTAAGATTTAAAATGCACTGAGAGAGAGTAAAATACTACAAAATATCCCCCTCAAGAGGGAGCCACCTCCCTTATAATACTACTTTTTTCATTGCAGAAATGATGGTGGCCTTATGTACATGTATACAGATGAGTCGAGTTTCATAACTCAAAATCAGATAAGTCGTTACTTAAATACTGTAACTCCAAGTAAAGATTTACCCTGTTAAAAGCATATGGAAATGCGATATGACCTAGCCTACTGGCCTAAAATAATTGAGGACAAGTGGATTTTTGACTGTTTACTCTCCTAGACAAGAAACATCTGCTAACACATTCAATAGTGTGACAAGTAACATGGGGCAACCAGTTTTTTGCCCTGTTAATTCACCTTGTACAATGTACTTGTCCACGACAAGTGTTAAAAATAGTTATTTCCACACCCTTGTAGTTGTTTGTACTAGTTGTTAGTGGTGGGTGGTTTATGGTGTTTAATACCACTTTCAACAATATTTCAGTTATATCGTGGAGTCTAGTTGTTAGTTTATTGTACCATAGTTAACAAAGTAAAATCGTCATCTTTCCAACACATTTTTTTGGGAGAGTCCCCCCATTTTGAAAAAATTTAAAATTTGAAAACTTTGGTGAGTCCCAACTCAACTGAAAATGGTGAGTCGAGCTGCAAGGATCTCTGGGCAACAAGGTACAAAAATACAAACGTCTGTTTTGTGAGGGGATGGAGGTACTTTGTAGTCTTAAATAAGCATTATCTAACATTTAAATTAAAATATGTTTGTATGCCTCAAGTGGCCCCATATTTATGGAAATAAAGCACGACTTCCTTTACATATGATATGGTACTAAGTACTTTACAGCCTCTGACACAATGACCTCTATAAAGCAAGCAGACAAATTATATCAAATCTGTCCTCTGACCTCGAGAGATACTAAAGATCATATTTACATAGTGGGAGGAAGTCTGTTGACCTAATAATGAGTGGTCTCCCATGAAGAATGTAAATCTATATAAATTATAAAATATAAAATAAACTTTTAAAGGTTGAAGAGTGGAAACTCTAGTATGAGAGGGTGCACATGTGGGAGCTTGGTATAGAATGTATTTTTTGTTGATGACAATTTTCTGAATATTGATTTATTTTGTTTTTGTGGTTTTTTTATCATTTTACATGTACAGTCATCTGTCAAAAGTATTCGGAAATGTAAAAAAATCTCTATTTAATCAACCAAAACCATATTTAAATTTTTTTTTATTATGAAGTCATTTCTGGATAGATTTTAACAAATGTTACACCAAAACATATGGAATTGTCAATATTTTGATTGTTTATTTACTCATTATGTTGTTATGAGGGATTTTTATTTGTACATAATTTAAACACAACAAATAAAAATTGACTTTGATTTTCAACTAAAAATAAATCCTAAAATTATTAAAAATCATGGAAAAATTATGTACAAATAAAAATTACTGTATAAACATAATGAGCAAATAAACAAACAAAATATAGACGATTCCAATTGTTTTGTTGTAAAATATGTTAAAATTTATCCAGAAACGACTTCACAATAATTTTTTGAAAAAATATGGTTTTGGTTGATTATATACATTTTTTTTGTAGGGATTTTTTTTACATTTCCAAATACTTTTGACAGATGACTGTACCTGTAACAATTAATCATTTTATCAGGCTATGTAATCATTAACCAACAACCTGTTACAACCTAAATAAGAAATGGTTTTCAAATTCAAACAAATGTACTGTATTTTGCAGGAATTTCAATTTCAACTTTAAATAGAAAAGGTTTTTTTCTTGGTTGAATGACATTTAATTACATCCCTTATCTTTATATAAATATCCTAAATTCCGTTTGGTGGCTATCAAAGAGTCGTAAATATATCATATGAGAATCATTTTACAATTTATCGCCTTAAACACCAAATATTTTCCCATGCCTATATAAACCTACAGGGTTGGGTGTTTTTTAATAGTTTATCTAATCCCCATTGTAAACAGTTAATCACTAATCTACCAACTGTTAACATTATCTATAATGACACAATATATTCATTAAGAACAGAATTCTTTTTGGTGAGATTTTTACTTTAATCTTAAGATAGGAAGATAAAGAAAATTGTTGGGTGCCATCTTTTTTTTTCACTGCTACAGTAATGTCTGTCTCATAAAATAAATGCAATATAGGTTGTTTTTTTTTTTTTTGGATTTTTTGGAAGGGGGTTAAATTCTCCCCCAGAAAATATTGCCAGTCTTTTTGATATCAGTTATCATCTAGCCTTATCAAAATGACGAAAATCTTTAATACTTTTAGCAGGTTTAGTGTTTAATCCTTACAACATACTCCAATCTAATCAATCCATATGTTTTTCTTTTTTGTTTATCTTAAGACCAATGAATTTTAATCTCAAAATAAAAAGAAGAGAGAGAACATGTTGTGTTTTATCTTGATCCCCTACCAGGGGCCCCTGACAAATCATCAGTTCTGTAACAAGATGATTATACATGGATCTGTCTAGTTAATTTCTCATTAACCTGTGCTAAATGATAACTAACCATAACCAATATGTTATAACTATGTCGTAATTTGACAAGATAACTTAATCTCCATTTTTTTTTTAGACCGAAAGGTTATAAAGTGTTGTTTTCTGTGGATACCTCCGAATGCTTCAACAGAGATTGAAAGAATGAATCATTACAAGTCGAATATTGTAATCGACGGACCAGATGTACGAGAGGCGATTCCGTTCAAACTGTTGCCCCTTACCAAGTGTTCCTCGTCTACACAGTACAAGTCAATGCTGGATCACAAAAAAAGCAAAAATTAAGATTATATATGAATATTTGAAGCTCAATTTCTGATAATAGAGGTTGGATATTTCAAAAATGACAACCTGGAAAAGTCTCAATATAGTTCTGATATCAGTGGTACTATATGGCAGACAGGCAGTCCAAATCACCAAAAAAAGTCCCATTATAAATTTGGACAATTATAAAGATTGTAGTCTTACTAGAATGCTATCAATTCATAAGAATTTCCCAATTTACAAGGGTAAGGAGTAAGGTTGTGGTTTTTTTCAACAATATTTCAGTTATATCGTGGCAGTCAGTTTTATTGGTGGAGTACCCAGAGAAAACCACCGACCTGTCGCAAGTACCTGACAAACTTTATCACATAATCGTGCAGTGAGTACACCTCGTTCGAGAGGGGTTTGAACTCAAAAGGTTAGTGGTGATATGCACTGATTGCACATGCAGTTGTAAACCCACCCACCATACGATCATGACCACGAAGGCCCCTTCCCAATTTACAAGAAAGGAATATATACACATACCACATCAGTCCCCTCATAATACTATGACCGAGTTAAATTGTGTTCCAATATCTATTTAAGACTTTTTGAACAATGTAAATTCCTGACTAATGAAGAAACAAAAAAACAAAAAACAAAACAAAAATATAGATGCTGGAACACAATTTAGCTCGGTCATAATATGGCAAGCTTTTTTTTTATCTCAAATACTTCGTTTTAATCTATATCACAAAAAATTGAAAACATTGCTCACACCCAAGTTGGTTTTTTTTAACATTAATTAGTTACAGATTGATGAACACAAAAGATATGTCTTCTACAAATGTGAACATGTGCTTTCATTAACACAATATCAGTTAATTACATAATTCATAATTTGTGTAAAATTTGATTACTGAAACATAACTAATAACAAACAGATGGTTGAGAGGGACAGTATTCTACAGAAATTTATTCTCATGGGAAAATATGCTTTTTTTTCTAGTTTGACAAAACCTTATAATTATATATACAGACAAAATCAATTATTCATGAATGTAAAGTGTTAAAAAATTGTATGTTATAGAGGTACAGTAGTATCAAATTATATAAGAGTTGTCTGAAAAATGAGGGACGGTAAAAAACGGAAGTTACATGTACATAGACATACTCATATAAAGCTTGCTGAAGATGGATAGGGGGCATAAAAAAAATATGTCAGCAGTGGCTTACACTCCTCAAAACATACTCATAGACAATGCAAAAATTGACTGTTTGTCTTTATGCAGTTATACAAGGGAAATAATTAACTAATAAAAAAGGGAAGTAATGCAGATATATTGCCAAACACAAACAGAAAGCGGGCTGCACCACCAAAGTAGATAGGGGGTGATAAAAAATACTGTCAGTCTCCTAACACTCATCACATCATACTCATAGACAATGCAAAAATCTACTGTTTATCTTTATACAAGGGTGATAATTATAAAAATAGAAAGTTATGCAGACATGTTGACAAATACAAACTAAAAGCTTGCTGAAAATGGATAGGGGGTGATTTAAAAATATACTGTCAGTTGCCTAACACTCATCAAATCATAGACAATGCAAAAATTGACTGGATGTCTATATGTAATTATACAAGGGAGATAATTTACTAGGGCAATAAAAACGTGAAGTTATGCAGATATGACAAATACAAACTGAAAGCTTGTTGAAAATAGATAGGGGGTGATAAAAAATACTGTCAGTTGCCTAACATTCATCATATCATAGACAATGGAAAAATCGACTGTTTATCTATGTAATTATACAAGGGAGATAATTAACTTCCTCCAAGAACCGACCAATTAATGTAAAAGCTTACAGAACACAGTGTCCCATTTCTAGTACAGAATGTAAATTGTCCAATCCAACATCAATACTATGACTAGCACAAGTTACATTTTATGTTAATCTCAGAGATACCATTTCCTTTAGGACCACTTAAGTATATATCACTACATAATTGCACTTCATAAAATATTAACCAGACTTATTTGCTTGTTTTTATTGCTCCTTAAGGAGTCATATGGCTAATAAATATTCTGTCTAGTTCCTAAATGTCTGCAAAAAAAAAGGAATTATTTCTCTTTCCGGAAACCCAGAGGTAAAAAATGATGATGGTGAAAAAAAAAGTATAGATGAAAAATTGTAAGTTTATTTTGCATAGAATTGAAACCTGTTAAATAATTAATATCATGTGGCAGTATTTAATGCAATTTTTGTGTATCATACACCCTAACACATTGATTCCATTTTTCTAAGTAAAAAGATTGCTTCAATTACAACCCTCCCATGGAAGCCTCATTTCTCAGCTGCAAATTATAATTGTTCATCTTTACTACTTTTTTTGGTATTGATTATAATGTATGACCTGAGACTTCACAGGTCAATAGGTAACAAATGGGTTACTATGGAAACAAAGAAAACCATCAAATCTCATAATAATAGAGAATATGAACAATTTATATTTTCCCATGTCTTTAAAAAAAAAAAGCCAATATTTGCCATGGATGAGAAGAGTTTGGCAACAGACGTGTTTATAATTGCCTATGAATATGAATACAGTCTGCATATAAGTCCAGTATTTATGAATACATGCATTTGAAATTAAGGTTAATTAAGCACTCTCCATGAAATAATTTCAACATTAGGCCAATGAAATAAGTACCTATGTTTAGGCTAACATTATTGATTTTTTTTTTAGGGTAGATAGATAAAACCTTTTGATTTTTGTATTTTTTTTACCTAGGTTATACAGGACAAGAATCTGGATTTTATCAGTGCTTGACCAAAAAGAGCCAAGAAAAAGTTTAGGAAGACAATAAAAATTAGGGTCTATAGGGCTAACAGTAGCTGCAAAACTATAGAAGATGGTTAAAAAAATGTTAAGGGCTACAGTTCCGGCGCTAGGTTAACGGAAACACGTTTTTTCTGCTTTATCCTTATACATATAATACTGGATACACCTAAGTAGCCATGATTTATCTGTACTTGTAACATTGTATTTCATTCTATTTGACAGAGGAGAATAAATGAGAAATCTAACACTTGATTTTCCGGATGAAGGAGCACTCCACATTATTCAATTAATTAATAACATAAAAAAAATATGATCTTCCCATTGATCAAACTTTGATATTAAAGATTTTGTTTATAGAATTAGTATATAAAATTGACGTCACTGGCTCGTGTAGAAGACTTCATTATGCTTACTTTTAATGCATATAAGGATAGGCTTAAGTATTCAAAAAGTCATAAATTATATTTCATTAATTGATGAGTATTTTTTACTTTTTAAGTAGGTGTGATTACCTGTAGGTGTGAAAAAATGAAAGGAATGTTTTATTTATAGGTCTTGTGTAAATGAAACTAAATAACCTTAAAAATATGTCGTTTTTTTCCTATAAAAAATGTCTGAAATTTCAAATTTTGACCTTTGGTGTTCCATATCTATAAAGTTGGCAAAGAAATTTATAACTTTTGAAGTCAATACACATTTAAACATATATATCAAAGAATGTGTATTGATCTAGTATACACTGTACATTCCTTTCACTGACCTTGTCACTTTGAAACAAAACAATCTGACAGATTTTGATAAACTAGCTGTCATTTAAACTTTTCTTTATATTGACACACCAAACTTTATTTCAAGTTAAATACATGTACATGTACTATAAACCATGGTCAAAACAGACTACATGTACTTACTTTCTAGATACATGTATTGTTTTCTTAACAACTTTTTTTTCTCCATTACAGGACCCTCTGCCAAATTCCAAAGCAATGCATTCAAGACTAAAACTTGTGATTGTATATGAGTGATAGCTGTTTAAAGTCAAATGAGCAATTCTTTCAGCTATACCATATGGCATAGTGAGAATTAGGTTACATTTTTGATGAAATGATGATGATGTCTGCTCTGTACCACACCAACACATCGCTTAGTTCGGTTTTTAGTGACTAGCTTATTGAAACAAAACAGTCAGTGGGTAGACATGTCGCTCAACTCGGAATATATTATCCTGATTCCAAGCCAACCAGTCTTTGCTCTTACTCCTAAATGCTATGTACTTAGCCGAGAAGCAACAAATATCAATTTCCGTCTTTGGTTTAACTTGATCAAGGCGTGCACACCCATAATCTACTGCACTCGAGACGAGCACGCTAATCATTACACCACCCCCGTAGGTCATTCAAGACTAAATTACATACATCTATATATATACATATAAATATCAAAGTCTTTCCCCACTCATACATCTTACAGTAACTGTATATGCACCTTATTCAAATCAATAATACAGAACTATTTTCTCTTCATTATACTAATATTAATAGCATAGATTCAACCTTGGCATTTTATTTCAAGTTACAAAGTAAATGACCCAATTGTTTGAAAAGCTTTATTCTTAACTCTTCATTTTATCACTGATTAAAACAGATTATATTTTTCTGAAGGACTTAAATCTCAGATCAAGGTCCTTGATTCTTACAAAAATATCAAATCTGGAGTACATGTAAATTGTAAAGAAAACTTTGTAATTACTAAGCAATCAATGCCTCTTTTCCTGGGAACCAGTCCAAATACTTTAATCTTCATGACTGTATACTGTTACATGTATGTAGATATATGCAGAAATTTCCATATACATATATACAGAAGATCTCTCAAACTTATATTATAACAATTATAAATCTCTTTTCTTAATTACATTTCAAATAGGTACATGTACTTTGTAGGTTTAGCAAAACCAAGCAGCTATATATTTTGTTTAATTTGAATTCATTTTTAGCAAATCCAAACAGTCATTTTTTTTAATTTGAAGACAAGCTAAATTCAATGTCTTTCATTTTGCCCTCCCCCCTAATGGATTTCATTGTGTAGATAATGCTTACCTCTAAATGTCCTTCGTAAGCAGCCATATGTAAGGGAGACCACCCTGCATTATCTCGGTGCATTTCATCCAATCCACGGTCAAGTAACTGCTGGACAACATCCACATTGCCTTGAGCTGCAGCAATACTCAACACAATTCTTCCCTCCGAGTCTATTGTGTCCACGGCACATCCCCAAACCAATAACTGGTTCACTATTTTAGAATGACCCATTGACGCAGCCGCTAACAGTGGCGTGCGGCCATTGTTATCAGCATGATCTATATCCGCATCACATTCCAGCAATAGTTCACAGACTTCCTGGTGACCTTCGCAGGCTGCTACAAGCAACGGTGTCATACCATCGTGATCTTGATGATTAACCTCAGCGCCATTCTCTAGCAATAATCCAACAACTTTTTCATGCCCTTCACTCGTTCTGATACAAAGAGCTGCTACAGAAAGAGCTGTTCTACCGTCCTTATCTTGATGATTGACATCAGCATTGTAATTCAGCAGATCCTGCACGATTTCTGCATGACCCATGTACGCAGCAGCAATTAAAGCCGTTCTTCCATCGTTGTCAGCTTTATTAACCTCTGCTTGATGTTCTAGCAATTGAATTACAATATCTTCATGCCCACTCCAAGCAGCCGCTCGCAAGGCTGTCCTTTTATCACTGTCTGCACAATCAACCTCTGCTCCTGCTTTTAATAACAAAGATACAACAGAACTGTGACCACCCCATGCAGCCGAGCGTAAAGCACTCCAACCATCATCATCAGTGTGGTCAACACTAACTTTCGATTCTAACAAAATGGCTACAACATCAGCGTTACCTTGTCTTGAGGACAAGATCAATGCAGTTTGTCTCTTTTTATCAACTGCTTCTAACTCTGCACCACTGGCTATAGCAGTTATAACGAGTTGGGAATTTCCGTCGTACGATGCATTGTGTAAAACTGTTCTACCGTTGCTATCTACTTGGTTTACAGATATATCCATAACTGGTAGTATTTCTTTTGTATTTTCTTCTATCATACTAGCATGCATGCTTGCTGTTTCTGCCTCATCTGGATCAGAAGGAAGCTTTGCACCTGCATCAAGCAGAAGCTTTGTTACCTTTTGTTCTTTAGGAATACCTACTGAAAGACTTGTCTCAATATTTGCACCAGATACCATTAACCAATGAACAAAATTATTATACTGTAACGAGTCTTGAAAATTACCACGCAACATGTGTAAAGCCATTTCCTGAACTTCCGTAGATGTTAATTTTTCAGCATTGACGGTGGCCTTCATTGCTAGCATGGCATGACCTTCTGAGGCTGTACACAAGTATTTCTGTGTGCAGTGTTTAACATCTAGAAGCCATTCGGCAAAACTGTGATGAAATAGAATTTTACATCCATTTTGACCCTCAATTAATATTTTGCTCATAACTGTTATTTGTTTTTCAAATTCCTCCTCAGTTAATTCCAGGTTTTTTGTATGAACACATTCAAACAAATCCTTTGGATTTAAAGGCTTATTGGAGGCAAGAATTACATTAATAATTGGTTGCATTTTGGTAAATTGCTTGCGTCCAAATATTCGCTGACACAACCAAAGATATAATCCATTCAATGTTCCAGGAATTTCACGAATCTCACGTAGCATAATGAAATTTTCGGCCACGCCATCAAGAACTCTTTCTAAATATAGAAAACATCCATTGCTCTTGATATGCAACTGGTTCAACATTTCAGCAGTATCACGACTTAAATGTTGGCGTAGTCTCTCTTCCTGATCCAGTCGACAAAGAATGTACTGCTGAACGTCACGCACAACATGGGACTTTCGTAAATCGTCCAAACTTATCTTTCTGAAACCGGTAAACATTCTGGTTACCGATTTACTCTGTTTGCGGGCAGAACATACTAGCAGAAGCCATGACGGAATGCGATGATGGTGGTTTGCTAAAAGTTCGGCGATTGTCCTGCTAACACCATTTTTCTCTCCTAAACACTGTAAATAACATTCGTCAATGGAATCAACAATCATAAAGACAGTTCGCTCTGGTTTTTCAAGCATCTGTAAAGGTTCTAGAACAGCTTGTTGGAAGACTAAATCTGGATTTCGTTCACATTCCAATGGGTTGAGAAGCCGTTGTATATCCGGGTCATTAATAAGATCAACATATCCGGTAATCAGTTTACTTTCCGACAACTGTTTCACAAGATCGGTAATAAAAGTTGCTATTGACAAACTTTCAATGTCGTGTGCCTGACAAAAATGCCAAGCAATGAGTCTTTGATTCAACAAACACTGCTTCCCCTGTGAGGCTGTTGGCCATGTTAACTCAGCACATACTGCTGATTTTCCGCATCCTGGGCCACCCATAATTAAAGCACCACATGTTTTAGATGTTGGCCTATTTTCTAAACAATGATTAATTTTACTAAATGTCCATTCCCTACAGAAGAATTTCTTCTTCTTCAACAGACACTGTGCCATCTTAACAGGGGAGATAACCTGTGTCACATCACCTGAAATAAAAATAAAAACTGATTGTTTATATACAACCAGAAAATGTGAGTTGTACATGGAGATCTGTGAAAATCTTAGACATCTCCTCTCAGACATTTAATTACTGCCTGCAAAAATTAAAAAAATCAAAAGAAAAACCTTTGATGCAAACACTTGAAAACAAAATTATTTATTTGCTTTTGTTTTTAAAAAACAAAACACAAACATACATCATCACTAAATCAAAAAACTTCTAAACAAGTAATAATCATTCATAGTTTTTATGTCCCCTTTAGGTATGTATCTCTTGTCTCTTTTTTGTTGCTAAACAAATATTACATCTATATGTACTGTATGTCACAAACTTATAGAATACCTAGCCTGAAGAAAATAAAGTTATTATTAATATGGTAAAAAAAAAATCAAAGCTTTTTTCACTATAAATAAATAACAATAAAATAGTATTCCCATAAATTTCTTTTTTTTTTAAGCTTTTTCACATTTCAAGAAATATCACTTGAGTTGCTCTGAAAAGATTTAACTGTCAACTATAATATCTTTACATCAGAAGATTTTTACAGAAGCTGCATGAAGCCAGCTGACATGAATATTGCCAACAGAGACTATTGAATATGAAGAAAAAAAACGTGAATATGATATGCTATACACATCAAGCATAAATATATCACTTTGGTCTTAACAGTTGGCAAGTCAATAATGTAATAGTTCCAGGCAATTTTGTTTCTGCAATAAAATTTGCAGGCAGTGGCAGCCATAATAATATTGTTTCATAAAATAATATGACCCTCCTAGCTAGCATCTGTTGATTTTTATCTCTTTACAGTTTTCATTTAATTAATATAAAAATACATCAATATATAAATATACATATATGCAACACTGTAACCAATATCACGTATTCATCAATATATATAAATATACATATGCAACACTATAACCAATATCATGTATAATTAATATTTTAGGACATTACATTCCATTGCTGTGAAATTAAACCTGTCAGTGAAAATTCAGTAACCTTGGGAAAATATGGTCAAAATTGGGTCACATTTAAATGCAACATTTGTGTATTTGGGATAAAATAGGTGAAAAGTCAATGAATAATGGTCCTAGTTTGGTCACTTCCAAATGTAACTTTTGTGTATTGGGGTAAAAGTAGGGCATGCTGCATTAAGGTAATTTTGATAAACATAGAATTTCTTAAATTAATCCATTGCATATATATACTAAATTAAATACAGACCTACATTTAGATTTGTTTTCCTCTAGTACCTTTCATATATCTTTATTTCTCAAACTATATACAGAGAAGTTACAAGTAAATGAACAGATTAAACTATATACAATATATACAAATACAGTAAATCCACAGATGGAATTAGCCCCGAGGACAAACTATCATATTTATATATCTAATAAATTTACAGTTTTTGCAGGATTGGTTTCCTTCATTAGTCATTAAATTTTTTAATTTTATTATATTGGGACGTTCAATTAGATGTTTTGGAAGTAGTGAAGTACGTTTTTCGCTTAAATTTGTACATTCAAATATGTAATGATATTTGTCTCCAATTTGATTCTTTTGACAAAGTTCGCAATAGCGATTTTCCCTCGTAATATTACTCCATCTTCCCTTTTCTATAGACAATTAATGATTTGTAGTTCTAAATTTACATAAAAGAAGGGAATTTTGTTCATCTAAAATATTAAAATATTCTTCAAATTTAAAACCAATATCAACATAGTCACAGCTGAAATGTTTATGTTTAAAGTATTGTTGCTTCAGACATTGTAATTTAATTAATAAAGCCAATTATAAACATGACTTACTTACCACAATCCATATTATAATTCGGAGCCATTTCAAAATATTTTGAAATTATAAACCTTTCACCACAAACACATGTCCACTGCTAATAGTAATATGTTTAACATGCAAAATGAAGCTTAAGTGTAGAAGTCGTTTATTTATAAATGAGAACAATTGGTATTGCCACAGACCCTATTTTTAAATACCAGACGATTTTTGTGTCGGGTTTGCTTTGATCTCAGACATGGATTAAAAAACAAAGGAATAAAGAATCATGGAATGTATTGATTAGTTTGTGTATTGAAATCATTTGACCCGATGCCCATTGGCCGTGACACGTAAAAATGAACCGCATATTTTATTCCTAGTCGCATTCCACAGAACTGGAATTTATCCAAACAAAAATATATGATCCAGTTTTTATTTCCTTAAGACACAAATGCAAAATAATTCATTATTGACCAAAAAATGCCTCCTGTATTATAAACAGCCAGGGCATCGAACAACGAAAATCAAACGTCCCCCAGTTTGGTAATAAAATAACATTTTGTAAAGCAGATACTTACATGTATATACGAATCAACAAATCCTTGCATAAGAAGAAAATAAACACAATCATCCAATACACAAACAATTCACCTCTGCATACACATTCACCGATTTATTCTTTCTCCATGCCTTCGGTGTTATTTTTATCACTCGGTCGACAAAGGCTGTCAATCAATATTCCAAAGGGCGGTATCACAGAAAGATGTTAACGGCGATTGGACGATATATAAATCGAATATATGAATGGATCTGAATTAACTGAGGATTGTTGTGTATACTCAGTGGTGGATCCAAGAAGAGGGTCCATAAGGTTGGAACCCTCCCGTTTTCCTAAGAAAATCTAAAAAGCATTAAGAAAAATTTAAACAAATATGCCGAAAACAGACTGTTCAACCAAACCCCCTCTCTTTTCAAAAGAATCTCCTTTTTTAAAATCCTCGATTCCGGTCCCACGTAAAACCCTCTACAACCGGAAAGAAAACTATCGATTTGTTTATCGAAAAGGATGATTTTTTTGTACAAAAATCTCAATTTCGGGTTTAAGATCTTTTAAGTAAATGATTGATCAATGATATGCAAAATCTGTGGTCTGTGCACCACCGTGACTGCAAAAAATTACGGATTAAGTCCCCAAAACAATCTTAGATAAGCAGCAAATGACGTTTAACACCACAATACCACACGTGCGTGGAAGACGGGGGCAAAGCTATGTTTCTGGGGGCAAACATTCAAGAAGAAGATTGAAAGAAACAAAATATGGTTCAGTCAGTTAACCAAGGGTAAAACCCGTGGGTATGTTACGAAACCAAATAAATCTCAAGAATACTCTTTCCCAGAAATCTTCTTACTTCAATAATTATACATGTACTTGCATATATGTTTTTCATATGTGATCTACTACACTTCAAAGAATAAATTCTCGGCTTTTCAAAGAAAACCTCATCTATCTTATTTATTTACACACACTTTATTTATTTTTTGTAACGTTATCATTTAAATAGTTAGAATTGTCTTGTTTATGAACATATGTCTCCATTCTGTATTGTTGTAACTGTTGATATAATTATGAATGTATATTTGTTATTGCCCCTTGAGGGACCTTAATTGGAATAAAAATATATTATTATTATTATTGATTCCACAATCAGTTACACGACAAGTAATTTTCTAATTAGAATATTATTTCATTGGTTTAAATTAAATCAGAAGGGGTTCTTCGTATTATTGTAAAAATCAATGATTTATGAAAACATAGATGTATTTATCTGTATAATCATATACATTTGAAATATTTATTTCTGTAGGAATGCGGAAATGCGTAAAAAAAAGGTTCTATACATGTCGCACCTTAAAACAGGTATCAACATACCAATAAACATGTACAACTCCAAAAACCACAAGATTGTCAACACATATAGATATTATGCAAGAATATCATCTATTAAGTAAAGGGGATTTTTTAACTTGCATGTCTTAGAAAAATCGGTGAAGAGTACTTTGTGATGTGATCACACCAAATATATGAGAACAAAAAATATTGATAGCGATTACCATATATGTAAAAACAGCCTCCCAATGCCCACCTCCATTATCATACATACCGGTATGTCCTCTGTAAATTATTTAATTAATGAAAACCAGAATAAAATATGATGAAAAAATAAATACATGTAGTTATTCACTTTCGAACTTAAAAGGGAACAGGTAAGAAACTCCTTCCGGTCCCCGCACGTGCCAAGACTTATTCGTGTTACGCGATTTCATATGGAAGTGTAAAACAGACACTGTCTATCTATGTAAGACAAAACAAAAGGAGAACGATATGGTACGAATGCGACACAAAAGGGGGGCTATCTGAAATGAATATTAAACAGCAAAAAGTTTCATATCGTACTCATTTCAGCTAACGTTAATATACCAAAGTATGAAAAGCCCATCTGAATATTCTGACTTTACAGTGCAACAACGGTGCATACGGGTAGAATTTCAAGACATCATTTCATGTCTGAAAGAAAGATTAAGCACACAAAACGTTTAATGCAGTACTCCTTTCAGCTAACATTAATATACCAAAGTATGAAAAGCCCATCTGGATATTCTGACTTTACAGTGCAACAACGGTGCATACGGGTAAAATTTCAAGACATCATTTTATGTCTGAAAGAAAGATTAAGCACACAAAACGTTTCATGCAGTACTCCTTTCAGCTAACATTAAACCAAAGTATGAAAAGCCCATCTGAGTATTACAGTGCAACAACGGTGCATACAGGTAAAATTTCAAGACGTCATTTTATGTCTGAAAGAAAGATTAAACACGCAAAAAGTTTCATATCGTACTCATTTCAGCTAACATTAATATACCAAAATATGAAAAACCCATCAGAGTATTCTGACTTTACAGTGCAACAACGGTGCATACGGGTAGAATTTCAAGACATCATGTAATATTGTGACATTATTGAATTGATTTGGATTTAGACGGCGACTTTCTCAAAGAGAAATTGCGCCCGTTATAATATTATAATATATGAACACCCTTATATAGTTTGTTTTCTTCTTTTCTATGATTAAAGATAAAAATTAAAGTACTTATACAAAAAACAAACAATTAAGTCGTTAAAAATATTTTCAGCATGATCACACAATTTTGGTTTAATTCTGGCGATCAGGGAGGTTGTTTACAATGTGTCAAAATTTTCATATTGTGTAATAGAGTACATTAGTCAAAGTTATGCAACTTGAGCCACCAAAATTTAATAAGAAGTTAAAAAATACATTTGTTTACCTAAATGTCTCTAAATCCATTAAAAGTCAATTGGTTTATATTTTTCTGCGCAATAGGTCAGTGACGATCCCAATATTAAAATGAACTATCTCACAAGGGAACGGTTTTAGGTTAAGAGTGTTTAACGCCACTTTCAACAATATTTCAGTTATATATCGTGGTGATCATTTTTATTGGTGGAGGAAACCGGAGTACCCGGAGAAAACAAACCGACTTGTCGCAAATCACTGACAAACTTTATCCCATGAACGGGATTCGAACTCACAACTATAGTGGTGGTAGTCACTGATTGCACAGGTAGTTGTAAATCAAACTACCATACAATCACGACCACGACACCCCCTTCACGTGATATCCATATTTAAAATTGGTCTTTTTCTGTACATAGGAACTATATTTTGGCTTTAAGCACGTACCTGCATCTACATGATACTTCTAAACTTCAATGTGTTGAAGACTTTTTAGAAGGCATGCTAGGGAAACAAAAATTTGAATAACATATATACATTTATGAATAAACATTTTTTTTTTCTTTCATTTTTTTAATAGGATAAAAACAACATAATATATCAACAAGAGGACTGATTGGGCACCTGATAGAGGTTATTCCAGAAACGCGTCGTGCGCACTAAATTTGATATCTACGTTTTATTACCTAGTCGTATATCATGACTTGACATCCCTTTTGTCTTATTCTGTAAATCGTCCTGTCTAGTTGGAAATGGGCATATTAAATACAATGGGTATATCATATAATAATGTTGAACGAACATTGCATGTATTCTAAAAATACACTTCCTTGTTTTATCAAGCAGTTTAAAAATGCATACATGTTCTTTATTAAACAAAGAATTTATTCGCTTCGGTAATCAAAGGCATGCATTTGTCAAATTCTTTCGTCTTTTAAAGAATTACAAAACATGTTATATCATTACATATTCGTATCATTGCAAAACGAAACTACCTACATTCTTGGTACCCAGATTTTCCGAAATGTTATGATAAAAAAACCCAGCTTTTGTCACTGCTCGTATCATTTTCTCATTTTCCTGTCCTTACTTGATATATTGCCAAGGATACAAATATAACCTCAACACAAAACACCCCCTGGTAAACCAAAGAAATGACAACGAAATAATAGGCCCTTGCTTGCAGACAGACAAACAAATGTGGCAGAGTTAAACCGTCAGTGGAATTCCAACCCTCTGCTATTTACATATCTATAGTAATTAAACTCACAGTTTATGTGTACATATGACTAAGACTAAGACTTTTATTTTCGAATTATTGGCCCATATGAGCATAACAATCAAATATCAAATAAAGTTAATAATGTAAAGACCAAATTGTATATACATTTGTATATGACAATACATTGTGGGATAAAGATATGTAAATCCCGATATACCCCCTTGTACTCTTATATTCTAAAAAAAAATCTTACCACGAAACTCGCCGACTACCCTATGACATCCGGCCAAGTTCAGGCTGTCCCATGTGCCCTGACATATTTATAGCAACTTATTATATTAAGTAAATACATCAACAACTATAGGCGAGATACCCTATAGGTCAAATAAAACTAATCTATCAACAAGTACTATCATAAGTACCTACTGTATTTACTACCCAGGTATGGTCAGTTTTCTGACCAGTTAATATTGACCACAACAAGGTGATTAACAGGGATTTACACTAGGACAGTCTTAAGCCTTCATCTCACACCTGGGTAAAACTAACGGATCACTTGATTATTTTGATACATGTATATATGGGATGATAACATAACACTATATCTAATCATTGCGCAAATAGTGATTTCGAACGGTTTTGAATACATGTAGTACAATTTCTATTCACAAATCCTTAATAAAAACGTAGATATCTAATTTAGTGTGCACGACGAGTTTCTGGAACATCACTCATCAGATACGCTCAAAACAACACTCATCAGCTAGCTCAAAATAAGTAGTACATGTGCAATGTTTTGGTCCTTGGATAATAATAAAAAAAAAGCTCCTTCCTAATTACAAAAGGGCCATAATCGTGGACTATATGGTAGTTGGATTCACATCGACAGTTGCTGCTATGGACTTTTTATTCCTTTGTTATCTTCGTATGAGATCAAAGTAATTGGACAAAAAAGAATTTGACCAATAAACATAGTTTGCAACAAAGGTACTTAAAATAATGTCTGTGGCATTTGTTTCAATTTAAACAATGGGTTCATTGGGGTCTGGATGCAAAGGGCAGCAATTTTAAATAATGTTTTTTTTTGTAAAACCCATGTTACAGATTCTTGATAAAGATATCATTAGCATTTTAGCTTGCCACAAATAGTGACAAGGCCAATACACTTATTATGAAGCACATGAATTCACCACCAGTTTTTAGTGGGATTGTATTACTCAATCTTTACTTTTTTGCAGTGTTTTGTAGATAACTCTCTGTCCCATTCTTTTGGCCATTGTATTGTCTGTCCTTCTCTGATTTATAGCTTCAGATTATGCCTTTGGTATATTCCAATTTTTCTTGAGGCAAATAATAAAATGGCAAAAAAATTTATATTAGCTTTTCTCAACCTACACCAAGCTATGACATGGCACATAAATACAGATTACCCCAAGCTATGAAATGGCCAATAAAGTTAGCTTACCTAAAGCTATGAAATGGCCAAAAAACTTAGCTTACCTAAAGATATGAAATGGCCAATAAAGTCAGCTTGCCAAAAGCTATGAAATGGCCAAAAACGTTAGCTTACCTAAAGCTATGAAATGGCCAAAAAAGTTAGCTTACCTAAAGCTATGAAATGACCAATAAAGTTAGCTTACCTAAAGCTATGAAATGACCAATAAAGTTAGCTTACCTAAAGCTATGAAATGGCCAAAAAAGTTAGCTTACCTAAAGCTATGAAATGGCACCTAAACTTAGTTTGTCACACACCATGCAAATACACTTTATTCATATAAATTATTTAACCATATAGTCCTATGTGTAAATTTGTCATGTCATGGTGGCCATCTTGATGTCCAATCAATACAAACAACATATTTGGAAGAAGGCCATCCAGGGAATATTCAAGCCAAGTTTATTATTAAATGGTTTTCAGGAAAATTGTAGTTTTAAAACAAGTTTCCTTTTGAGTTATATGTTAAAACATTTTGCTGCACTGACTGCCATCTTGGTTTTCCAATTGACACAAAAATAGGCATTTTGGAGAGTACATTGTATCATCAATGATAATTCAAGTTTGAGTTAAATCAAGGTTGGAGCAAGCATGTTATTTAAATGTAAAATTACAGAGTGTAAATTACTAAAATGAAATATACACAACTTAAGAAATAATTCATGCCGGCCATACTTTATTGTTATTCAAATATGGGTGGCATTATATTCATGAATATTTAACCCCGAGCGATAACAGGGGTTAAAAAATCGCGAGGGGTTAAATCTCATGAATATAATGCCTACCCATATTTGAATAACAATAAAGTATGGCCGGCAAGAATTATTTCGATTCTAATAGGACAAATATGGTAATTTTAAAATTTGAGGCGGTCAAGGTGATGTGCTGGTAGTGGCTATTCCATCAATCTCCTACGGAATTTTAAAAATGGTAAAATTGGGAATTAAGAGATTGAAAGCGAAATTGTGGTTGAAACTGTGGCTTAAAATACCGAAAAGAATTCTATTGACAAGGTTCAATATAAATTTTATTACAAATAAACAACTTTAAATGATTAACAACGAAATTACCAGTTTGAACGCAGCCAGTCGGATCGGAGATAAAGGGAGATAAACATGGAGACAGTCAACGAAAGGTAAACCATGTTTATACGAGTTTAATTATGATAAGACTTGATTAGGATTTATTTAATTTTAACTTCATTTATTTCTACAATTTTTAGATAAACAATAATAGAAAATCGCTAACCATGAAGAATTTTCTGAAAATAGTCTGTGTTTATGTAGGTGCATTTTTTTTAGCTCAGCGCGCATGTGTGGCCTATATTTGATTGTTATTCAAATATGCCTTTATTTGTATACCGAATACGGATGTCATATTAGAATACCCAATAAATACACCTACATAAAATATTATTTGTTTATAAAAATGTCATTCAATTTGAATTTGATCTTTTCCTTGCAGATATCATTACCCCTTTGTCAAATTCTCATCTGAAATTCACAACCTTTTCTTCTGTTCAGTTTTTTAAAAAAAGGAATGAAAAATTACCCCCCAAAAAAACCTAGAAGATTTTGTATATTCACCATTGAGAGAACAAAAAACCTATTAAAGTTGGTTTATAGGCGAAAATCGGTCGAGTAGCTTTGCTCCGATAGCTGTTAAAATCACCTAGTTACCAGACTAAAATTAGGTCCGAATTCAGAACGACTCATGTCCCATTGGTCTACATATATTTGAAAAGAAAAAAAAAACTGTTTGATATGACAGAACAAATCATATCGAAAAACCTTGTCATGCATACAAAACTATTTTCTGCACATTCCATGCAAGATAAATTTAAAGATAGAACAGTTTAAAACCTGCAATTATTTCATTGATAAAATCTGGTGTCTTTGTGCACAATTCATGCTGATCCTTTTTCGTGTCAATAAAACATGCTTTTTTATAATGTGTCTGTCATGATAAGACCACATGCTAATTAATCATAATTTAATGCATAAAGCATGTCCTTCTTTTTGACTTGAAGAAAATTTCCAAAAGATCTGAAGAAATGGCCATGTGATTGATTCCTTTTAGTAGAGTAGTTGTTTTAAGATATGAAATGTGGTTCCTAAAGTTTAATGAATGAAAGTGCATTTTCATCATTTTGTGATTACCTATACTGTAAAAAGAGGAGGGGGGTGGTCATTTTGTGTTTTTCTTATAATCATTATGGGTTTAATACTATTACAAAAGAACCCCTCCAAAATGTTTCATGGCTATACGAAAATTACTATTAATCTTCAGATTTTAAATCTGTACACTACAGAAGGCTCCCCTATCTGCCAGCCTCTGAGCAGCTCTGGGTTATTGAGATCTGGGAATCTTCATTAGTATCCAGTATTTAATACATATCAATACATTGATACAAAATATAGCAGAGCATTTGACAGGTTTTCATGACTGTGCAATTTTGAGAAATATATATTTTGTCAAAGGTCTTTAATTTGCTGATACCAATTTTCATGTTTTGAAAGAAATTGACATTTTCGACAATTTTTTAATTTGTAGACCTCCTGCATTTCATAATATCACTATTAAAAATAGAGTTTTAATTTTGTATATCAAATGACCCCGGAAATCCTACAAAATTTACAACACACTATAAAAAACTGACTAATTTATCATGTTGTTGCTATCTACATCATGTATAATCTTATAAACAATGTATCGGCAGTTTCATTTTAATGTATTTTCGACTTGTGGGATATTTATTGAACCACTTTTTAACATATTCAGAATAAGAAGATTGCCAGTATTTGACTGAATTGAATTAATTGCTGAATTTATGGATGAATTATTGTGACATCATTGTTTGATGCCACTTTCAAAAACATTTCAGTTATATAATTTGGACCAGCATTATTTTTGAAGGAAACCCAAGTACTCTTAGAAAACAACCATTGACATTCCATACATCACTGACAAACTTTATCACATAAGGTTGAATCAAGTTCACCTTTTTATGGAGTTGTATCAAGTTCACCTTTTTATGGAAGAAGTCAAATTCCCGGACCTTAGGGGCAATACTCTGTAGGTATTGATTGTATTGAGGCAGTATTGTATTAAATTAAACTTCCATACAATTGTAATACATGGAGAACCCCTTGTAGTATCTGAAGAGATCTTGCTGTTTTCACATCCTTGTATCTTTCTAGTTGATTAGTTCAGTTTGAGTGTGCAAGGACAAAAAAAAAGAAAGTCTCGGCTAAACCTACAAACTCTTAATTTTTAACGCCCACCAAAAGTTTATTTTGCCATTTTGGACATGCACTGTTAAAGTCAGATCCTTGTCCTGTATAACCTAAGTAACAATTTAAACTAGAGGCTCAGGTGAGCCTGTATCGCTCACCTGACATAAATAAGTCCTCTTAAGAATGTCTGCATGCTGAATATAACTAAGTTACTATTCAAATCCCATACTGCCATAGGGTTCTATGTTAAAACTATGTCTGCTCATGGCAGCCATCTTGGATGGAGGTCGTGGTCACCGGACACAATTTTGAAAGTATACTACCCAAGGACCATCCATGCCATGTTTGCTTTAAATTGGCTGACTGGTTTCAGAAGAGAAGACTTTTAAACAATTTTCCCATAGGGTCCTATGTTAAAACTATGTCTGCTGATGGCGGCCATTTTGAACCGAGATCGGGATCACTGAACACAATTTTGGAAGTTGACCACCTAAGGACCATTGATGACATGTTTGCTATATTGGCTTACTAGTTTCATAGGAGAAGATTTTAAAACATTTTTTCCCATAGGGTCCTATGTTAAAACTACAGTATGTCTGCTGAAGGTGGCCATCTTGGATGGAGGTCAGGGTCACTGGACACAATTTTGAAAATTGACCACTTAAGGACCATCCATGCCATGTTTGCTTTAAATTGGCTTACTGGTTTCAGAGAAGAAGATTTTTAAATATATTTCCCATAGGGTCCTATGTTAAAACTATGTTCGCTGATGGTTGCCATCTTGGATGGAGGTCGAGGTCACAGGACATAATTTTGAAAGTTGACTGCCTAAGGACCATTCTTCCCATGTTTGCTTTAAACTGACTTACTGGTTTCATCAGAGAAGACTTTTAAACATTTTTTCCATAGGGTCCTATGTTAAAATTAAGTCGAGTCATGGTGGCCATCTTGAATTTCCGATCAGCAAACGATTCACAAGTTTAGTACAGGACCACCCAATGATCATTCCTGCAAAGCCACAATTCAATTGGCTTAGTGGTTTCTAACAAGAAGATTTTTAAAATTTCGACCAATCAGAACACATTATAGGCCCTGGCAGACATGTTGGATTTCCGATCAGCACCAAAAACACAAATCTTGTATATGACCATCCAATGAACATTTCTGCCAAGTTTGGTTCAAATCTGTTTTGTGGTTTCAGAAAAAAAAGATGAAAATGTGAAATTCCCATAGGGTCCAATGTTAAACTAAGTCGAGTCATGGCGGCCATCTTGAATTTCCGATTGGCAAACGATTCACAAGTTTAGTACAGGACCACCCAATGATCATTCCTGCAAAGCCACAATTCAATTGGCTTAGTGGTTTCTAACAAGAAGATTTTTAAAATTTCGACCAATCAGAACACATTATAGGCCCTGGCAGACATGTTGGATTTCCGATCAGCACCAAAAACACAAATCTTGTATATGACCATCCAATGAACATTTCTGCCAAGTTTGGTTCAAATCTGTTTTGTGGTTTCAGAAAAAAAAGATGAAAATGTGAAATTCCCATAGGGTCCAATGTTAAACTAAGTCGAGTCATGGCGGCCATCTTGAATTTCCGATTGGCAAACGATTCACAACTTTAGTACAGGACCACCCAATGATCATTCCTGCAAAGTCACAATTCAATTGGCTTAGTGGTTTCTAACAAGAAGATTTTTTAAATTTCGACCAATCAGAACACATTATGGGCCCTGGCAGCCATGTTGGATTTCCGATCAGCGCCAAAAACAAAAATCTTGTATATGACCATCCAATGAACATTTCTGCCAAGTTTGATTCAAATCTGTTTTGTGGTTTCAGAAAAAAAGATGAAAATGTGAAATTCCCATAGGGTCCTATGTTAAACTAAGTCGAGTCATGGCGGCCATCTTGAATTTCCGATCGGCAAACGATTCACAAGTTTAGTACAGGACCACCCAATGATCATTCCTGCAAAGTCACAATTCAATTGGCTTAGTGGTTTCTAACAAGAAGATTTTTAAAATTTCGACCAATCAGAACACATTATGGGCCCTGGCAGCCATGTTGGATTTCCGATCAGCGCCAAAAACAAAAATCTTGTATATGACCATCCAATGAACATTTCTGCCAAGTTTGGTTCAAATCTGTTTTGTGGTTTCAGAAAAAAAGATGAAAATGTGAAATTCCCATAGGGTCCAATGTTAAACTAAGTCGAGTCATGGCGGCCATCTTGAATTTCCGATCGGCAAACGATTCACAAGTTTAGTACAGGACCACCCAATGATCATTCCTGCAAAGTCACAATTCAATTGACTTAGTGGTTTCTGACAAGAAGATTTTTAAAATTTCAGCCAATGAGAACACATTATGGACCCTGGCAGCCATGTTGGATTTCAAATCAGCACCAAAAACACAAATCTGGTAGAGGACCATCCAGTGAACATTTCTGGCAAGTTTGGCTGATTTCTGTTCAGCGGTTTCAGAGAAGAAGATTTAAATGTGAAAAGCTAACGGACGGACGGACGACGGACGCTTACCCATGACAAAAGCTCACATGGCCTATGGCCAGGTGAGCTAAAAACTAGAGGCTCAGTGGGCTGACAAGCCTGTGTCGCTCACCTTTCATTCTGCTTTGAGGAAACTTATTACAGAGTCTTCCATAGGTGCTTACCACCAAGATTCGGTTCATTTGGCCAAGCAGTTTCAGAGAAGATTCTTATAAATCACCCAACCAGAAACAAGAATTGCCTATGGCAGCCATGTTTGTTAACAGATCGGGATGAAATTAGCAATCTTTATAGAGGACCGTCCATAGATGCTTCCTACCAAGTTTCGGTTCAATTGGCTAAGCACTTTCAGGGAAGAAGATTTTTAGAAATAGACCAATCTGAAACAACAATTGCCTGTAGCAGCCATGTTTGCTAACGAATCGGGACAAAATGAGCAATCTTTATAGAGGACCTTCCATAGATGCTTCCTACCAAGTTTCGGTTCATTTGGTAAAGTGGTTTCAGAGGAGAAGATTTTAAAAAATCGGCCAATCAGAAACAAGAATTGCCTGTGGCGGCCATGTTTGTAAATGGATCGGGACTAAATTAGCATTCTTTATAGAGGATCTTCCATAGATGCTACCTACCAAATTTCAGTTCATTTGGGAAAGCGGTTTCAGAGGAGAAGATTTTTTAGAAATCAACCAATCAAAAACAAAAATGGCCTGTGGTGGCCATGTTTGTTAGCAGATCAGAATTAAATGATCAATCTTTATAGAGGACCTTCCAAGGATGCTTACTACCAAGTTTTGATTCATTTGGCCAAGTGGTTTCCGAGGAGAAGATTTTTTAGAAATCAACCAATCAGAAACAAGAATGACCTGTGGTGGCCATGTTTGTTAACGGATCGGGACAAAATTACCAATCTTTATAGAGGACCTTCCATAGATGCTTCCTACCAAATTTCAGTTCATTTGGGAAGTGGTTTCAGAGGAGAAGATTTTTTTAGAAATCAACCAATCAAAAACAAGAATGGCCTGTGTTGGCCATGTTTGTATACGGATCGGGACGAAATGAGCAATCTTAATAGAGGACCTTCCATAGATGCTTCCTACCAAGTTTCGGTTCATTTGACCAAGCGGTTTCAGAGGAGAAGATTTTTAAAAATCGGCCAATCAGAAACAAGAATTGCCTGTGGTGGCCATGTTTGTTAATGGATCGGGACAAAATAGCAATCTTTATAGAGGACCTTCCATAGATGCTACCTACAAAATTTCAGTTCATTTGGGAAAGCGGTTTCAGAGGAGAAGATTTTTTAGAAATCAACCAATCAAAAACAAGAATGGCCTGTGGTGGCCATGTTTGTTAACGGATCGGAATTAAATGAGCAATCTTTATAGAGGACCTTCCAAGGATGCTTCCTACCCCGTTTTGATTCATTTGGCATTGCGGTTTCAGAGAAGAAGATTTTTTAGAAATCAACCAATCAGAAAAAAGAATGGCCCATGTTTGTTAATGGATCGGGACAAAATGAGCAATCTTTATAAAGGACCTTCCATAGATGCTTCCTACCAAGTTTCAGTTCGTTTGGCTGAGGGCTTTCAGAGGAGAAGATTAAAAGTTAACGGACGACAGACGACGGATGCCAAGTGATGGCAAAAGCTCACATTGCCTTTGGCAAAGTGAGCTAAAAAGTCTATCTTATCTACCTACTATATTTTTTTCAAGATTATTAGCAGAAACACAAAATTTTTTTTTACCTAATGCAATTTTCATTCACATAGCTCTAAAAAATTGTACAAGTATCATAATATTAGGGTCATAAAGAAACTTGTATCATTCTGGCAGATTAAAAAAAAATTTAATCTCTAAACTTCACATCTAAAATATCTATATAATCTCAAATTCTGTTCTAAATATAGGATTTTTAACATCAGCATTTTATATAATACAGCTGATTCTTCCAACATAAACACGTTTTCAGCCAAAAAATGTAGTTATTTGATTATATAAGTTTGGTCTTATTTGATTTTAAACAATACCCACAATGATATCCTCTTTATATTGTATGTAATTATGGTTTGTACAATGATTGGTATGTTCATTTGATTATCCTAAGCTTTGTAAAACGGTACGGTGAATTAAACTTTGTGAAAGGCAGTGATTACGGACGACGAACATTAACGAGGTTTTGTTAAAATTACAGGTCTTCTATAAAAAATGTAACCTGCTCGTTATAATCAGGTGTAAGAACAATTATCATATAAATAAATTGTAATTAACCTTCACCTCTTTAATAAATGGCTAATTCAAGTGTTATTATGTTAATCTATTTCAGGTCACATTTTTTCGAAATTTTATGAATTGATAACAGAAATTTATTGGCAAGGTTGTAAAAATTTGACCCAATAAAGTTTACACCTTGACATTCAACAAGAATTTAATGACCATTTTATAGAACCTTTAAAGAACCTACCGGCAATACCTACTTTCAACTGACCGCAGCCAATCTCAATTAATAAAGTATGTGAGTAAGCGAGTAAGTCATCCCAAATGAGCAATTGTCACACATTTCATGGAGAGAATAAGTTACATTCGATCATGAGATGATAAAGATGTCCGCTTTGCACTAGATTAACACTCTTAGTTGAATTTTCATAGCACTAGCTGCAATATGACTGAAACAACAGTCCGTGGGTAGAAATGTTGCTCCACTATGACAAATTATCCTGATTTCGAGCGACCAATTTTTGCCCCTACTCCTAAATACTTCATGTTTATCGTAGAATCAGCAAATACCAATTTCAGTTTTTGGTTTTACCTGACGGGACTCAAACACAATGATCTAGTACACTTGAGGAAGGCAAACTAACCGTTACACCACAAATGTGGTCCTTATTTAATAAAGAAATCCGTCACCTGAAGAATGCATCATTTATTATGGCAAAAACAACAGTTATTTTTGTGTGTGGGTTTTTGTCTTTATAAAAGTACTGCTACTTGCCAAGAGAAGTTTGCAAAAGTTATGAGTATATTGAATTGGTTTCAGAAATTGCATTATGGGAAAACATGCTTCAAGATGTATAGCTTAGAGGTTAATGAGGTATAATGTACTTGTTTCATGTCAATCATATTTAAATTTTCAGAAACTATTCTATATATTTGATTAGTTGAGATTCTACAAATAAGTGCTTTAACTCTGCCACATTTTTGCACCTGTCCTAAACCAGGACCTGGCTTTACAACATGGTCTTTTTTTGTTCACTGGTTTGAGCCAAAAGAAGGTTTTCCGCTTTGTTAATCTTGGTGGAATTGTTGACCATCACTGTTTTAAACATTTTTTTCATAACTCTATGGAATCCATGGAAATGCACCTTCGATTGAATAAGAATATATATTTTTTTATTCACTAGCTTCCATGGAAACTCATTAAAAAAATGAGGGAAAACAGCATGAAAATGCCAAAAAGCTTTAAATTGATGAGCATTTTATAAATTTTGCACAAAATTATATAGGTTATTATCAGCAGAAAAAGCTTAAATGTAGAAATTTGTAATTACCAATAACCGTTTGAAATACATTGACGGGAGAGCCAGAATCCATTTTGTGATCATGTGACATACATTCTACTGTTGTATCCATCAAAAGGCAAAACCTGTGACAAAATAAAATACTTGTGTAAGTAGATTTAGTAAGCAGGTATTACACTTTTTATAACACAACACTATAACATAAAGAACATACTATCAAACAAACATGCCACCTCATGGCTGAAATACTGCTAAATTTTGGTATTAAACAACAATCAATCATTCAATCAATCATGTTTGAGACCATGCTACTTACCTGCAGCGCTATGGTTACCTCACACCTACCCACGGTCAGTTCCTTACATTTGTCTGGACTATTCTCTCAAAATATTTCTTGTAGTCATGATATAGCTAAACAATTGCTTAAAGTAACTAAAAACACATATAATAATTGTGATTTTACACATATGTCTGACTCAGATAAACTTAAACTTCTTCTAAATACCTGTGTTAAACCCATTGCCAGATTTATTATCCAAATTTTTAATATTCGAACACAGACATTAAGCAGGCGAAATTGAAAGTGAAATTACCAATTGTAAAACATTTTCAGTTAATAGAAATTTATACAATCTTTTAGACTTTCGAAATTATTTGAAAAGTGCTTCATAAGCCTTTGGAGGCTGGCTGTATATAAAACTGAACACATATATTGTATTATTTGTATATATCAGGTTGCACTATAAATTATATATATATATAAAATCCTAACCCTCAAATAAACTACCATATAACCAGTAATTTCTGCGGTATTCTGCGGTCAACTGCGGACCACAGAAATTAAAATCGCAGAATATTATGTAAAATAAATGTTTAATGTCCCGTACAAAATACGTTTTCAAACTCTTAACTCCAATTCCGCCATAAGTGTCATATATTTAATTAGTCGTAATTACTATATCCAGATAAACAAAACCTGGTACTATATTAATGTTTACACAACAATTAAAGGTTATTTAGCTGTGGCATGATGATTTTTACCTGTTAATTACAATTACTCCAGATCAAGAAATATGATTGTACCAAGCTGACACCGACAATATAATTGAAACAATCACCTGATTAAATATTTACAATCATAATCAAGTTTATTAAAGCAATATTTAAAATTGTTATTTCATAAATTAACATTAGATATTTTTTTGAATTGTTGTAGTAGCTAGCTTCGATTGAATAATATCAAACTGCGTGATTGCAGGATTCATCTAAAGACAAAAACAAATAGAAATGTACTGGTAGTAGAATTCCGGTTAACCTGAGTTTTTATGTCTACATTATATTAAAAGAATTGAATACAATTGCTTCTAATCATAATTCTTTAAAAATATCGTTAATGTTATATGATAAAGTTTGAAAATTTGACATTAAAAATATACATCCGAAATATATCAAAGTTTATACCGATATCGATCCAACTGTTGACTTCGTATTTCCTGTCAACAAAATAGATCGCGAAAACAGTGAAAAAATAGTTTCTTAAGACAAATTTGAAGTTAACCATATGCGTATTCAGAAGTTGTAACGTTTGAAAACTTTCTAAAGAACTATATATGCTTTTACTTCTACTGATCACTGTAATGTACACCAGTTGTTTATCGCAACATCGCTTCAGTTGTTGCTTCCTGTAATAGAAACATTTTTTTTTTCGGTGTCGAGATTTTCAATCCGCAGAAATAAAATTCCGCAAAAATTAAATGTCATCTTTTTAGACCAAAACCGCAGAAATTTCACAGCAGAAATTACCGGTTATACGGTATATTTAAACCAGAGGCTCCCAGGAGCTTGTAATCTCTCACCTGCATCAAAGCTGCTTTCAAAAACAACGCAACTGCACTGCGGCAGCCATCTTGGTGGGAGAGCATGACTGCCTGACACAATTTTGGAAGAGGACCATCAAATGACTATTCCAAGTTTGGTTCTAATTAGGCTACTGGTTCCAGACAAGATGGTTTTTATGTGAATTTCCCATAGGGTCCTATGTTAAACTAAGTACAGCTGTGCAGCCATCTTGGTCAGAGGGCGGGACCACCAGACACAATTTTGGAAGAGGACCATCCAATGGCTATTTTATCAAAGTTTGGTTCCAATTGAGCAACTCAAAGGTTCCAGACAAGAAGATTTTTATGTGAATTTCCCATAGGGTCCTATGTAAAGCTAAGTTCGGCTGTGGGGGCCATCATGTTCAAAGGGCCGAACCGTCGGACACATTTTTGGAAGATAACCATCCAATGACTATTTCATCAAAATTTTGTTCTTATTGAGCAAATGGTTTCAGACAAGAAGATTTTTATGGGAATTTCCCATAGGGTCCTATGTTAAATTGAGTTCGGCTGTGGCAGCCATCTTGGTCGGAGGTATGAAATGCCGGACACAATTTTGGAAGGGGACCACCCAAGAATCATTTCAGCAAAGTTTGGTTGAGATTGGCTCAGTAGATTCAGAAGAGAAGATTTTTTTTAAATTTCATCCCCCCTTTTTTCTAATATGCATAATCGGTAAAAGTTCAAAGTTCATAAAAAATCCCATAATATATGTTTAAAAGCTCATCATTATGCTTTAACAGTTCAAATTTGGGCACATTCTGGCTTAAAATAGAGCAGTTTTGGCCATTTGAAGAAATTTCTATTTTTAGTAATGGCAGCCATCTTGGATACAGGACGGCGCTGACGGACACAATTTTGAAAGGGAACCACCTAAGGATCATTCAGACAAAGTTTGGTTGAAATTGGCCTAGTGGTTTCTAACAAGAAGATTTTTAAATGATTTTTTGCTTATTTATGCCTAACTTGCATAATCGGCAAAAGTCCAAAGTTCATAAAAATTCCCATAATATATGTTAAAAAGCTCATCGTTATGCTTATAGAGTTCAAATTTGGGCACATTCAGGCTTAAAATAAAGCAGTTTTGGCCATTTGAAGAAATATCTATTTTTAGTAATGGCGGCCATCTTGGATGGAGGGCGGGGCTGTCAGACACAATGTTGAAAGGGACCCACCCAGGGACCATCCCTGCCAGGTTTGGTTTAATTTGGTTCAGCGGTTTCAGAGAAGAAGATTTAAATGTGATCTTTTATCAAAATATGCCTAATTTGCATAATCGGTATAAATCGGCTGAAAGAAAAATTTCACAGAAAAACCCAGAATGAAAGTTAAACTACTCATTGCTATGTAGCTGTAGTTAAAATTTGAGCTCATTTTGACTTATACTAAAGCAGCAATGGACAATTAAAATTTCATCCCCCCTTTTTTCTATTTTTAGCTTGGTGGCCATCTTGGTTGGAAGTCGGGATAACCGGACACAAATTTGGAAGGGGGCCATCCAAGGACCATTCCACCAAAGTTTGGTTGCAATTGGCCCAGTGGTTTCTGAAGAGAAGATTAAAATGTGAAATGTTGACGGACGGACAACAGACGACGGACGAAAAGTGATGACAATAGCTCACATGGCCTAAAGGCCAGGTGAGCTAAATAATGCAAATAGACATAATAGTTAACTGCTTAACCTTCAGAACTGTCAGAAAAGAAAAATGAAAAAATTGGATATCTTGCAGTCATGTGATAAAATTGTCTTTCATCAAGATGTTTCACAGAGTGCCATGGTGTACCTCTCTGGAAAAGACAGAATTTTACACATTTGAGGAAGGCAAAGTCAAATGTCCAAAATCCAACTGACAAATTTTTGAAATGGGAAAAATTGTTGGATATAGAGATTACTGATTGGTCAGAATATTTTGTAATTATGAAAAGATCATGCAGAGACACCTATTTGAGAAACTTTCAGTTTAAATTTCTGCATAGGATTATAGCTACGAATTCATTTTTGTATAAAATAAAATTAAAAGATACACACTTATGTACCTTTTGTAAAGCAAATGATGAAACCATTGAACATTTGTTCTTTGATTGTCCTATATCTTATCGATTGTGGCAATTTATTTCGAACAGATTTAAACTATATTTTGTTAATTTTGTTTTGAACAAAGAAAACATTTTCCTTGGCTGTAAAGATGAAAGTTTATTGCTGAATTTATTGATAATACTTACAAAAAACTATATTTACAAATGCAAACTCAATGAAGCAAAGCCAAACACAATTGAGTTAAAAAATAAGATTAAGAAGTATCAATCTTTTGATCAGTATATAGCAAAGAAAAATAATACGGTTCAAGCCTATGAAAAATTTTGGACACCTATATATATCATCCTAAATTAAAAAGGTATTGTAAGGCAGTTGTATATGATGGGAACAAGAATACACTTTTCACAGTATTAGCAAATATTTGAAAATGTACAAGTTGTAACAGACAGAATGTAGAGAGTAAATGTGTGTATGAGAGATGGAGAGAGAGTCTACCTTTTCACTTTAATATTTTTTTTTTTTTGTAACTCTTTTGAAATTTAATTTGTAAAAAATGAAATAGTCATTATTTTTTCACTAATTTCTTTTTAATACCCCTGTATACCCTAGTCAGGTGGTAATGTACAGGGGATTGTAAAATCCTGACTATTGAAAAATAAATAAAAGAAAAAAAAAAAAAAAAAAAAAAAAAGCAGCAATGGACAATTAAAATTTCATCCCCCCTTTTTTCTATTTTTAGCTTGGTGGCCATCTTGGTTGGAAGTCGGGATCACCGGACAAAATTTTGGAAGGGGGCCATCCAAGGACCATTCCACCAAAGTTTGGTTGCAATTGGCCCAGTGGTTTCTGAGGAGAAGATTAAAATGTGAAATGTTGACGGACGGACGACAGACGACGGACGAAAAGTGATGACAGGTGAGCTAAATAATGCAAATAGACATAATAGTTAACTGCTTAACCTTCAGAACTGTCAGAAAAGAAAAATGAAAAAATTGGATATCTTGCAGTCATGTGATAAAATTGTCTTTCATCAAGATGTTTCACAGAGTGCCATGGTGTACCTCTCTGGAAAAGACAGAATTTTACACATTTGAGGAAGGCAAAGTCAAATGGTTTTTTTCCCCCTGTAAGAAATTCTTTCAATATACAGTCAAACCTAGTTTATCTTGATTGGGATATGTAGTTTATCTTGATTGGAATATGTAGTTTCTCTTGATTGGGATATGTAGTTTCCCTGGATAGGGATATGTAGTTTATCTTGATTGGGATATGTAGTGTATCTTGATTGGAATATGTAGTTTATCTTGATTGGGATATGTAGTTTATCTTGATTGGGATATGTAGTGTATCTTGATTGGAATATGTAGTTTATCTTGATTGGGATATGTAGTTTATCTTGATAGGGATATGTAGTTTATCTTGATTGGGATATGTAGTTTATCTTGATAGGGATATGTAGTTTATCTTGATAGGGATATGTAGTGTATCTTGATTGGAATATGTAGTTTATCTTGATTGGGATATGTAGTTTATCTTGATAGGGATATGTAGTTTATCTTGATAGGGATATGTAGTTTATCTTGATTGGGATATGTAGTTTATCTTGATTGGGATATGTAGTTTATCTTGATAGGGATATGTAGTTTATCTTGATTGGGATATGTAGTTTATCTTGATAGGGATAGGTAGTTTATCTTGATAGGGATATGTAGTGTATCTTGATTGGAATATGTAGTTTATCTTGATTGGGATATGTAGTTTATCTTGATAGGGATATGTAGTTTATCTTGATAGGGATATGTAGTTTATCTTGATTGGGATATGTAGTGTATCTTGATAGGGATATGTAGTTTATCTTGATAGGGATATGTAGTTTATCTTGATTGGGATATGTAGTTTATCTTGATTGGGATATGTAGTTTATCTTGATAGGGATATGTAGTTTATCTTGATTGGGATATGTAGTTTATCTTGATTGGGATATGTAGTTTATCTTGATAGGGATATGTAGTTTATCTTGATTGGGATATGTAGTTTATCTTGATAGGGATATGTAGTTTATCTTGATAGGGATATGTAGTTTATCTTGATTGGGATATGTAGTTTATCTTGATTGGGATATGTAGATTATCTTGATTGGGATATGTAGTTTATCTTGATTGGGATATGTAGTTTATCTTGATAGGGATATGTAGTTTATCTTGATAGGGATATGTAGTTTATCTTGATTGGGATATGTAGTTTATCTTGATTGGGATATGTAGATTATCTTGATAGGGATATGTAGTTTATCTTGATTGGGATATGTAGATTATCTTGATAGGGATATGTAGTTTATCTTGATTGGGATATGTAGTTTATCTTGATAGGGATATGTAGTTTATCTTGATTGGAATATGTAGTTTCCCTGGATAGGGAAAAATACATGAGTTTCCACTAACATTCTTGAAAAAATATGGTATGTAGGTAGGAAAAACTTATATTTTTATTTTTCCCTAGGTTATACAGGTCATGGATCTGACATTAACAGTGCTTTTCCGAAAAAGGCAATAACAACTTTAGGCTAAGTACCGGAACTAAAAAATTAGGGTTGGTCGAGTTTTTTGAAATACAGATATTTTTTGTTGGCCTATGTCAAAAGTAAAAATTTAGTGAGATTCTAGTAGATTTCAATTTAATTCACCTTAGATAACTCAATCAATTTAATTTATCCTAAATAGCTCTAATACTAGGATAATTAATTCCTCTGTTGCTTCAAGTTTAATGCAAGGTTCGACTATGTCAATACATGTATATGGAAAGATATTCATTATCACTATCAATAGAATTCTATGAGGATAGGAGCTTCTATTGATGCCACCTATCAATCAATAATTTTGTACATATGTTTACCTGTCATAGCATCTTCAGTATACAAATCTTCCATGCTTATAGGGTCAAGTTGTCTCTGAAAATACAAAGAAAATAATATATCAACTATTTGTTTTCACTGAGACAATTGAAATGTGCTCATTACAAATTCCACTGAAGATATTTTGATTGACAAATACAACATGTATTTCATAATAAAATAATTAGCTTAGGACAATATCCATATGTTATACCAACCCTAAAGTACACATCTTACAAAGGGATTCTCTGTCCCAATATTAGCATAATAAAGCACTGTTTATTAAATAAAACCATTCTTTATAGTGACATTGTTTATGCTTACTGACCAATTTGTCCATTTGTTATTTATAAAATAATGTTGTGTTAGCAATGACTATGCCAATATAGTGGTCAGGGTTGAAGTCATAGTGCACTCCGGATTTTTTTTCTTTGAATTCTCTAAAGGAAATGTACTGAATATTGCCTAACATTGACTGAAGAAATTTAAAGAGTCAATAATGCACTGTAAAGTGACATGCATGAGACCGGATGCAAGTTAATGTATTTGTGTATACAGTCAAGGTCGTAATTAGGGTTTGGAATATTAATTCGAAAATGATTATCTTGAACTTTGTATGGTGATGGGGTATGTAGTAAATATTACCGGGAACAGACGGACACATTACAAAACAAGCACGCATTAAAGGGAACGCCCCTTCTAAAATACAATGTATGGGTTAATATGACTTTTTGAAATAAAAGAAAGTCATGGAAAATTCACAATATATGCTATTAAAATCTTTGTAAGCATTGCTCTGCTTCAATATCCCCACTTGTGAAAAAGAAGACAAAGTTAAGTGATGTTTTCTTTCCGCGTCGAATCTCGCAAGGGAAAAATTGAAATGCTTAAGATTTCAGAATATTTCCGAATGTTAAAATTTGCAACTTCATCAATGTTAATAAAGTGAATCATGTACTTCCTGCGAATCAGATGCAGATCCACAGATTTTTAAAGGGGTTAGCCTAATTGTTGCCGATTTTATGGTCGATTTTAACTGGGTTCTTTTAATTTCCTAACGAAAGGTCTAAACGCTCCCATCTTGAATCGCCAATGTGAGTTGTTACGCTAAATATTATCTTTATGTTGATTCTACACAATTGAATTCAAGAAATGTTGTATGAACGTAATTATATACTCTTCTCTCATTTGAACACATAAAAAAAAACCAGTTAATTTTAAGAAAATATTTGTAATATATACTTCAGTAAACCACAGAAGAATCTTGTAACGCCAGGATCTTGCTTCCACAGTGTGTAAATTAAAACTCGATTAGGCGAATATTTCTAATAAGAACAGATATTTTATTTTCCTAGATTAGCTATTAAATGTACTGTGTCGGACTGTCGGACTACCAGACTGTCGGACTATCGGACTACCAGACTGTCGGACTAACATAAAGTCGGACTACTGGGCTGTCAGATTATAGATCTGACCCCCTAACATTGTGAGTTTGAATCCCTCTCATGGCAAGGTGTACTCGTTACAACATTATGCTATAAAGTTTGTCAGTGATTTGCGGCTGGTCTGTGGATTTCTCCGGGTACTCCAGTGTCCTCCACCAATAAAACTGACCACCACGATCCTCAGATCTCCCACAGAGCGACATATCAGTAAATGGGAGCAAGTAAGAGATATGATTTTAATTAGATAGTGTCTTTCCATGCCCTATAGTACCATATTCATATATCTAGTATTTTCTAGTGCCTCATTTTGTATATTAGAACATCTATCTTCCAATGTCTTATTGCACTAAAAAGGTTTTGTGTTGTCCTATTATGTGTCTTTATGTTCTGAGTTCTGTGTTGTGATGTCTGCTGCGATTTCCGCATAAAAAGGATGTACGGTTCGTCTTTACCTCCAATTGTTTGTAGGAGGTTTCATGTCTTATTTACGTTATATGTGTTTGCTTGCATATAGTGGTGTCCAACATATTGCGTTGTGTTTTTGCTTTGTTTTTCTTCATCTTGTGTACCCTGTGTTGCCAGTTTCTCTGGATTGTCCATTTTTGATTGCTACTTCAGTATTTTCTAACGTCTATTTCCAATGCCCTTATTGCACTATAAGGGTATATCTGTCTTCCAATGGCGTATTGTAACTCAAATTTGCATTTAAATTTGTACTAGAAGAAATTTCCAACCTTTCAAATATTTTATTTTGTCTATACCTCACCAGCATTGATCACATCATATATAGATGTCATAAATTAGTTGATATGATCAAACTGATAGACAAGTCAAATTACACGATGATTAACTCTACTCAATACATACAACCATATATTATAGGTCTAACTGTGTCACTATGTCACAAACCAATAGGTTATAACAGAGTACACTCTGTCACACTTCAATAAATCATTGACTCTCCAAAACCAGTGGGTATTTTTTAAACAAATTTTACATTTATTCGTGTCCAACAATATATTTGTTTATTAAAAAATATTTTAGAAATAAGAGAAACGAATAATGTGGTCATTAACTTGGTCCCCACCAATTGGACTTATTTGTTCCAATTGAACCCTCCTGCAAGGTTGTCTGGAGCTAGACAAACCAGGTGTTTGACATTGAGCTATTGTATACTCTATACCATTGTGTGATATCTAACTTTAGTGTGTAATCAGGCAAACCATCTTTATCATGTATAAAACATAAAAACGATTAAAATTCATTTTATCTTTAGATCAATAACACTTTTGCATGTAAACTGCAAAATGTAGACACAGATATATTTTTTAAGATGATGTACTTCCTTATATTTGGTTACATGGCTACATTCTATGGTATCTTTTCCAGCATTTTTCTTACAATATGTGTATATTTATATATACCGGTATTTTGTATTCAAATACCTATTAAGTAACCCCCCTCTAATAAGACCACTTTCACCAAACACCCCCCCCCCTCGTATCACGTCAGAACTCTGATGTACTGAAATAGTAAAATACAAATGTACTTACTAAATCACTATCCTCAAGGGAGACCACCCCTTTTCTAAGGCCACTTTTTCATTACAGAAGAGGTGTCTTTATAACAAGGGATTACTGTAATAGTTAACAATGTTTGCAACAGTTTATATTATAACTAATATGGGGCTGTCGTGGGCCTGATTTTACTTGGATTTACAACTACCTATGGCCTGATTTTAGTTGGATTTACAACTACCTATGCTATCAATACCTATCACTACTTACCTGTAAGTTATCAGTTTGATTCCCTGGTATGATGAAGCGTACTTGATACAACTTGATGTAATAATGTTTGTCAGTAATATGTAAGATGTTTATCACAAATAAACATTATATTTGCATTGTTTGTCTTTTTGTCTGTTTTCTTTTGGTCATTGTTTTGTCTGTTTACTTTTGGTCATTGTTTTGTCTGTTTTCTTTTGGTCATTGTTTTGTCTGTTTACTTTTGGTCATTGTTTTGTCTGTTTACTTTTGGTCATTGTTTTGTCTGTTCTCTTTTGGTCATTGTTTTGTCTGTCTGTCTTTTGGTCATTGTTTTGTCTGTTTACTTTTGGTCATTGTTTTGTCTGTTCTCTTTTGGTCATTGTTTTGTCTGTTTACTTTTGGTCATTGTTTTGTCTGTTTACTTTTGGTCATTGTTTTGTCTGTTTACTTTTGGTCATTGTTTTGTCTGTTCTCTTTTGGTCATTGTTTTGTCTGTTCTCTTTTGGTCATTGTTTTGTCTGTTTACTTTTGGTCATTGTTTTGTCTGTTTACTTTTGGTCATTGTTTTGTCTGTTTTCTTTTGGTCATTGTTTTGTCTGTTTACTTTTGGTCATTGTTTTGTCTGTTTACTTTTGGTCATTGTTTTGTCTGTTCTCTTTTGGTCATTGTTTTGTCTGTTTACTTTTGGTCATTGTTTTGTCTGTTCTCTTTTGGTCATTGTTTTGTCTGTCTTTTGGTCATTGTTTTGTCTGTTTTCTTTTGGTCATTGTTTTGTCTGTTTACTTTTGGTCATTGTTTTGTCTGTTTTCTTTTGGTCATTGTTTTGTCTGTTTTCTTTTGGTCATTGTTTTGTCTGTTTACTTTTGGTCATTGTTTTGTCTGTTTTCTTTTGGTCATTGTTTTGTCTGTTTACTTTTGGTCATTGTTTTGTCTGTTCTCTTTTGGTCATTGTTTTGTCTGTTTACTTTTGGTCATTGTTTTGTCTGTTTACTTTTGGTCATTGTTTTGTCTGTTTTCTTTTGGTCATTGTTTTGTCTGTTTTCTTTTGGTCATTGTTTTGTCTGTTTTCTTTTGGTCATTGTTTTGTCTGTTCTCTTTTGGTCATTGTTTTGTCTGTTTTCTTTTGGTCATTGTTTTGTCTGTTTTCTTTTGGTCATTGTTTTGTCTGTTTACTTTTGGTCATTGTTTTGTCTGTTTTCTTTTGGTCATTGTTTTGTCTGTTCTCTTTTGGTCATTGTTTTGTCTGTTTACTTTTGGTCATTGTTTTGTCTGTTCTCTTTTGGTCATTGTTTTGTCTGTTTACTTTTGGTCATTGTTTTGTCTGTTTACTTTTGGTCATTGTTTTGTCTGTTTTCTTTTGGTCATTGTTTTGTCTGTTTACTTTTGGTCATTGTTTTGTCTGTTTACTTTTGGTCATTGTTTTGTCTGTTTACTTTTGGTCATTGTTTTGTCTGTTCTCTTTTGGTCATTGTTTTGTCTGTTTTCTTTTGGTCATTGTTTTGTCTGTTTTCTTTTGGTCATTGTTTTGTCTGTTTTCTTTTGGTCATTGTTTTGTCTGTTTTCTTTTGGTCATTGTTTTGTCTGTTTACTTTTGGTCATTGTTTTGTCTGTTTTCTTTTGGTCATTGTTTTGTCTGTTTTCTTTTGGTCATTGTTTTGTCTGTTTACTTTTGGTCATTGTTTTGTCTGTTTACTTTTGGTCATTGTTTTGTCTGTTTTCTTTTGGTCATTGTTTTGTCTGTTTACTTTTGGTCATTGTTTTGTCTGTCTGTCTTTTGGTCATTGTTTTGTCTGTTTACTTTTGGTCATTGTTTTGTCTGTCTGTCTTTTGGTCATTGTTTTGTCTGTTTACTTTTGGTCATTGTTTTGTCTGTTCTCTTTTGGTCATTGTTTTGTCTGTTTTCTTTTGGTCATTGTTTTGTCTGTTTACTTTTGGTCATTGTTTTGTCTGTTTTCTTTTGGTCATTGTTTTGTCTGTTCTCTTTTGGTCATTGTTTTGTCTGTCTTTTGGTCATTGTTTTGTCTGTTTTCTTTTGGTCATTGTTTTGTCTGTTTACTTTTGGTCATTGTTTTGTCTGTTTTCTTTTGGTCATTGTTTTGTCTGTTTTCTTTTGGTCATTGTTTTGTCTGTTTTCTTTTGGTCATTGTTTTGTCTGTTTTCTTTTGGTCATTGTTTTGTCTGTTCTCTTTTGGTCATTGTTTTGTCTGTTTTCTTTTGGTCATTGTTTTGTCTGTCTGTCTTTTGGTCATTGTTTTGTCTGTTTTCTTTTGGTCATTGTTTTGTCTGTTTTCTTTTGGTCATTGTTTTGTCTGTTTTCTTTTGGTCATTGTTTTGTCTGTCTGTCTTTTGGTCATTGTTTTGTCTGTTTTCTTTTGGTCATTGTTTTGTCTGTTCTCTTTTGGTCATTGTTTTGTCTGTTTTCTTTTGGTCATTGTTTTGTCTGTTTTCTTTTGGTCATTGTTTTGTCTGTTTTCTTTTGGTCATTGTTTTGTCTGTTTTCTTTTGGTCATTGTTTTGTCTGTTTTCTTTTGGTCATTGTTTTGTCTGTTTTCTTTTGGTCATTGTTTTGTCTGTTTTCTTTTGGTCATTGTTTTGTCTGTTTTCTTTTGGTCATTGTTTTGTCTGTTTTCTTTTGGTCATTGTTTTGTCTGTTTTCTTTTGGTCATTGTTTTGTCTGTTTTCTTTTGGTCATTGTTTTGTCTGTTTTCTTTTGGTCATTGTTTTGTCTGTTCTCTTTTGGTCATTGTTTTGTCTGTTCTCTTTTGGTCATTGTTTTGTCTGTTTACTTTTGGTCATTGTTTTGTCTGTTTACTTTTGGTCATTGTTTTGTCTGTTTTCTTTTGGTCATTGTTTTGTCTGTTTTCTTTTGGTCATTGTTTTGTCTGTTTTCTTTTGGTCATTGTTTTGTCTGTTCTCTTTTGGTCATTGTTTTGTCTGTTTTCTTTTGGTCATTGTTTTGTCTGTTTACTTTTGGTCATTGTTTTGTCTGTTTTCTTTTGGTCATTGTTTTGTCTGTTTTCTTTTGGTCATTGTTTTGTCTGTTTTCTTTTGGTCATTGTTTTGTCTGTTTTCTTTTGGTCATTGTTTTGTCTGTTTACTTTTGGTCATTGTTTTGTCTGTTTTCTTTTGGTCATTGTTTTGTCTGTTTTCTTTTGGTCATTGTTTTGTCTGTTTTCTTTTGGTCATTGTTTTGTCTGTTTTCTTTTGGTCATTGTTTTGTCTGTTTACTTTTGGTCATTGTTTTGTCTGTTTTCTTTTGGTCATTGTTTTGTCTGTTTTCTTTTGGTCATTGTTTTGTCTGTTTTCTTTTGGTCATTGTTTTGTCTGTTTTCTTTTGGTCATTGTTTTGTCTGTTCTCTTTTGGTCATTGTTTTGTCTGTTTACTTTTGGTCATTGTTTTGTCTGTTTACTTTTGGTCATTGTTTTGTCTGTTTACTTTTGGTCATTGTTTTGTCTGTTCTCTTTTGGTCATTGTTTTGTCTGTTTTCTTTTGGTCATTGTTTTGTCTGTTTTCTTTTGGTCATTGTTTTGTCTGTTTTCTTTTGGTCATTGTTTTGTCTGTTTACTTTTGGTCATTGTTTTGTCTGTTTTCTTTTGGTCATTGTTTTGTCTGTTTTCTTTTGGTCATTGTTTTGTCTGTTTACTTTTGGTCATTGTTTTGTCTGTTTACTTTTGGTCATTGTTTTGTCTGTCTGTCTTTTGGTCATTGTTTTGTCTGTTTTCTTTTGGTCATTGTTTTGTCTGTTTTCTTTTGGTCATTGTTTTGTCTGTTTTCTTTTGGTCATTGTTTTGTCTGTTTACTTTTGGTCATTGTTTTGTCTGTTTTCTTTTGGTCATTGTTTTGTCTGTTTACTTTTGGTCATTGTTTTGTCTGTTTACTTTTGGTCATTGTTTTGTCTGTTTACTTTTGGTCATTGTTTTGTCTGTTCTCTTTTGGTCATTGTTTTGTCTGTTTTCTTTTGGTCATTGTTTTGTCTGTTTACTTTTGGTCATTGTTTTGTCTGTTTACTTTTGGTCATTGTTTTGTCTGTTTTCTTTTGGTCATTGTTTTGTCTGTTTACTTTTGGTCATTGTTTTGTCTGTTTACTTTTGGTCATTGTTTTGTCTGTTCTCTTTTGGTCATTGTTTTGTCTGTTTTCTTTTGGTCATTGTTTTGTCTGTTCTCTTTTGGTCATTGTTTTGTCTGTTTTCTTTTGGTCATTGTTTTGTCTGTTTACTTTTGGTCATTGTTTTGTCTGTTTACTTTTGGTCATTGTTTTGTCTGTTTACTTTTGGTCATTGTTTTGTCTGTTCTCTTTTGGTCATTGTTTTGTCTGTTTTCTTTTGGTCATTGTTTTGTCTGTTTTCTTTTGGTCATTGTTTTGTCTGTTCTCTTTTGGTCATTGTTTTGTCTGTTTTCTTTTGGTCATTGTTTTGTCTGTTTACTTTTGGTCATTGTTTTGTCTGTTTACTTTTGGTCATTGTTTTGTCTGTTTACTTTTGGTCATTGTTTTGTCTGTTTACTTTTGGTCATTGTTTTGTCTGTTCTCTTTTGGTCATTGTTTTGTCTGTTCTCTTTTGGTCATTGTTTTGTCTGTTTACTTTTGGTCATTGTTTTGTCTGTTTACTTTTGGTCATTGTTTTGTCTGTTTTCTTTTGGTCATTGTTTTGTCTGTTTACTTTTGGTCATTGTTTTGTCTGTTTACTTTTGGTCATTGTTTTGTCTGTTTACTTTTGGTCATTGTTTTGTCTGTTCTCTTTTGGTCATTGTTTTGTCTGTTTACTTTTGGTCATTGTTTTGTCTGTTTACTTTTGGTCATTGTTTTGTCTGTTTACTTTTGGTCATTGTTTTGTCTGTTCTCTTTTGGTCATTGTTTTGTCTGTTCTCTTTTGGTCATTGTTTTGTCTGTTCTCTTTTGGTCATTGTTTTGTCTGTTTTCTTTTGGTCATTGTTTTGTCTGTTTACTTTTGGTCATTGTTTTGTCTGTTTACTTTTGGTCATTGTTTTGTCTGTTCTCTTTTGGTCATTGTTTTGTCTGTTCTCTTTTGGTCATTGTTTTGTCTGTTTACTTTTGGTCATTGTTTTGTCTGTTTTCTTTTGGTCATTGTTTTGTCTGTTCTCTTTTGGTCATTGTTTTGTCTGTTTTCTTTTGGTCATTGTTTTGTCTGTTTTCTTTTGGTCATTGTTTTGTCTGTTTACTTTTGGTCATTGTTTTGTCTGTTTTCTTTTGGTCATTGTTTTGTCTGTTCTCTTTTGGTCATTGTTTTGTCTGTTTACTTTTGGTCATTGTTTTGTCTGTTTACTTTTGGTCATTGTTTTGTCTGTTTTCTTTTGGTCATTGTTTTGTCTGTTTACTTTTGGTCATTGTTTTGTCTGTTTACTTTTGGTCATTGTTTTGTCTGTTTACTTTTGGTCATTGTTTTGTCTGTTCTCTTTTGGTCATTGTTTTGTCTGTTTACTTTTGGTCATTGTTTTGTCTGTTTTCTTTTGGTCATTGTTTTGTCTGTTTTCTTTTGGTCATTGTTTTGTCTGTTTACTTTTGGTCATTGTTTTGTCTGTTTACTTTTGGTCATTGTTTTGTCTGTTTTCTTTTGGTCATTGTTTTGTCTGTTTACTTTTGGTCATTGTTTTGTCTGTTTACTTTTGGTCATTGTTTTGTCTGTTCTCTTTTGGTCATTGTTTTGTCTGTTTTCTTTTGGTCATTGTTTTGTCTGTTTACTTTTGGTCATTGTTTTGTCTGTTTTCTTTTGGTCATTGTTTTGTCTGTTCTCTTTTGGTCATTGTTTTGTCTGTCTTTTGGTCATTGTTTTGTCTGTTTTCTTTTGGTCATTGTTTTGTCTGTTTACTTTTGGTCATTGTTTTGTCTGTTTTCTTTTGGTCATTGTTTTGTCTGTTTTCTTTTGGTCATTGTTTTGTCTGTTTTCTTTTGGTCATTGTTTTGTCTGTTTTCTTTTGGTCATTGTTTTGTCTGTTCTCTTTTGGTCATTGTTTTGTCTGTTTTCTTTTGGTCATTGTTTTGTCTGTCTGTCTTTTGGTCATTGTTTTGTCTGTTTTCTTTTGGTCATTGTTTTGTCTGTTTTCTTTTGGTCATTGTTTTGTCTGTTTTCTTTTGGTCATTGTTTTGTCTGTCTGTCTTTTGGTCATTGTTTTGTCTGTTTTCTTTTGGTCATTGTTTTGTCTGTTCTCTTTTGGTCATTGTTTTGTCTGTTTTCTTTTGGTCATTGTTTTGTCTGTTTTCTTTTGGTCATTGTTTTGTCTGTTTTCTTTTGGTCATTGTTTTGTCTGTTTTCTTTTGGTCATTGTTTTGTCTGTTTTCTTTTGGTCATTGTTTTGTCTGTTTTCTTTTGGTCATTGTTTTGTCTGTTTTCTTTTGGTCATTGTTTTGTCTGTTTTCTTTTGGTCATTGTTTTGTCTGTTTTCTTTTGGTCATTGTTTTGTCTGTTTTCTTTTGGTCATTGTTTTGTCTGTTTTCTTTTGGTCATTGTTTTGTCTGTTCTCTTTTGGTCATTGTTTTGTCTGTTCTCTTTTGGTCATTGTTTTGTCTGTTTACTTTTGGTCATTGTTTTGTCTGTTTACTTTTGGTCATTGTTTTGTCTGTTTTCTTTTGGTCATTGTTTTGTCTGTTTTCTTTTGGTCATTGTTTTGTCTGTTTTCTTTTGGTCATTGTTTTGTCTGTTCTCTTTTGGTCATTGTTTTGTCTGTTTTCTTTTGGTCATTGTTTTGTCTGTTTACTTTTGGTCATTGTTTTGTCTGTTTTCTTTTGGTCATTGTTTTGTCTGTTTTCTTTTGGTCATTGTTTTGTCTGTTTTCTTTTGGTCATTGTTTTGTCTGTTTTCTTTTGGTCATTGTTTTGTCTGTTTACTTTTGGTCATTGTTTTGTCTGTTTTCTTTTGGTCATTGTTTTGTCTGTTTTCTTTTGGTCATTGTTTTGTCTGTTTTCTTTTGGTCATTGTTTTGTCTGTTTTCTTTTGGTCATTGTTTTGTCTGTTTACTTTTGGTCATTGTTTTGTCTGTTTTCTTTTGGTCATTGTTTTGTCTGTTTTCTTTTGGTCATTGTTTTGTCTGTTTTCTTTTGGTCATTGTTTTGTCTGTTTTCTTTTGGTCATTGTTTTGTCTGTTCTCTTTTGGTCATTGTTTTGTCTGTTTACTTTTGGTCATTGTTTTGTCTGTTTACTTTTGGTCATTGTTTTGTCTGTTTACTTTTGGTCATTGTTTTGTCTGTTCTCTTTTGGTCATTGTTTTGTCTGTTTTCTTTTGGTCATTGTTTTGTCTGTTTTCTTTTGGTCATTGTTTTGTCTGTTTTCTTTTGGTCATTGTTTTGTCTGTTTACTTTTGGTCATTGTTTTGTCTGTTTTCTTTTGGTCATTGTTTTGTCTGTTTTCTTTTGGTCATTGTTTTGTCTGTTTACTTTTGGTCATTGTTTTGTCTGTTTACTTTTGGTCATTGTTTTGTCTGTCTGTCTTTTGGTCATTGTTTTGTCTGTTTTCTTTTGGTCATTGTTTTGTCTGTTTTCTTTTGGTCATTGTTTTGTCTGTTTTCTTTTGGTCATTGTTTTGTCTGTTTACTTTTGGTCATTGTTTTGTCTGTTTTCTTTTGGTCATTGTTTTGTCTGTTTACTTTTGGTCATTGTTTTGTCTGTTTACTTTTGGTCATTGTTTTGTCTGTTTACTTTTGGTCATTGTTTTGTCTGTTCTCTTTTGGTCATTGTTTTGTCTGTTTTCTTTTGGTCATTGTTTTGTCTGTTTACTTTTGGTCATTGTTTTGTCTGTTTACTTTTGGTCATTGTTTTGTCTGTTTTCTTTTGGTCATTGTTTTGTCTGTTTACTTTTGGTCATTGTTTTGTCTGTTTACTTTTGGTCATTGTTTTGTCTGTTCTCTTTTGGTCATTGTTTTGTCTGTTTTCTTTTGGTCATTGTTTTGTCTGTTCTCTTTTTGTCATTGTTTTGTCTGTTTTCTTTTGGTCATTGTTTTGTCTGTTTACTTTTGGTCATTGTTTTGTCTGTTTACTTTTGGTCATTGTTTTGTCTGTTTACTTTTGGTCATTGTTTTGTCTGTTCTCTTTTGGTCATTGTTTTGTCTGTTTTCTTTTGGTCATTGTTTTGTCTGTTTTCTTTTGGTCATTGTTTTGTCTGTTCTCTTTTGGTCATTGTTTTGTCTGTTTTCTTTTGGTCATTGTTTTGTCTGTTTACTTTTGGTCATTGTTTTGTCTGTTTACTTTTGGTCATTGTTTTGTCTGTTTACTTTTGGTCATTGTTTTGTCTGTTTACTTTTGGTCATTGTTTTGTCTGTTCTCTTTTGGTCATTGTTTTGTCTGTTTACTTTTGGTCATTGTTTTGTCTGTTTACTTTTGGTCATTGTTTTGTCTGTTTACTTTTGGTCATTGTTTTGTCTGTTTACTTTTGGTCATTGTTTTGTCTGTTTTCTTTTGGTCATTGTTTTGTCTGTTTTCTTTTGGTCATTGTTTTGTCTGTTTACTTTTGGTCATTGTTTTGTCTGTCTGTCTTTTGGTCATTGTTTTGTCTGTTCTCTTTTGGTCATTGTTTTGTCTGTCTGTCTTTTGGTCATTGTTTTGTCTGTCTGTCTTTTGGTCATTGTTTTGTCTGTTTACTTTTGGTCATTGTTTTGTCTGTTTTCTTTTGGTCATTGTTTTGTCTGTTCTCCATCAATTTATGGCTTCTGATTACACAAGATATACCACTTTGATATCTGGAAACTTTTCTTTTAAAACTTTCTCCGAGATAAGGAAAACTCTTGACAATGAAAACAGATGGACTGACAACAAATATCTCTTCTTCTTTTTTTTTAAAAGGGAGGAGGGAAGTCGTCATACGAGATGAACATCAAAAATACAAGGCAAACATCACAAGACCAGAAGTCATCCATGGCAAATATTTCCCCAATGGCAATATTACATAACAGTGCACATGCTTGACAATGAAATCAATGCAATTTTCATGTAATGTACTGCACAATTATGTCATAACTGCACAGTTCTTGTCAATGCAGGGACGGAAAAATCCATCAACATAAAAGTCGCTGCATGTCTGTTAAGATCAGATTTCACATTTCTAGACAGATGTTCATAAATTCTAACACCGGTCATTATCCTTTAATTACTGATGTTAATGTCGTATTTAAATCTATAAAAAAAAAAGAATTCAATATTGAGAAAATAAATTAAATGAAAGGATAATGGATGAAACTTCATATCTGAACAACTCTTGATCTAACATAACAAAATTTTAATTTAATTCTCCTTTGTGCTATGGGGATTACTCAAGTTACATTGTCATATAATATATGACTTTCTTTTAAAAATAAAGAAAAGAAATTGAAAAAAACGATAATGTTTATTTTTTTCTTTCTTTTTTTTGATAAATGTTGGTATAAAAATATAATACTTAATAGGTAGGTTAATCATTTTAGATTATTTTGGTTATTACTAATGGCAACGTTCAACAATTTATTGAAGTCAAAATATAAAAAAAGGCTCACTTGAGTCTATATTTCTCCAGTTCTAAATAAGATGCTAATTATCCCCATGACAATCTGTGTAAATGAAAACCGTGGGTCCTATGTATCGGGCTTGAACTAGTACATGTAATCTGATCTTTTTCAAAATCAATTATGAAAGATCTATGTTTTCGGTAGAAAAACCCAAAAGATGTATTGAACAATTAACTCATGGTCTTATTTTGACTGCTAATAAAGCAGTAATAATCAAATAAAGAAATTTATATTTTTAGCAACAGCAGCCATCTTGGATGGAGGCAATGTTGTCCGACACAATTTTGAAAGAGGACTATCTAAGGACAATTCTAACAAAGTTTGATTTAATTTGGCTTAGTGGTTTCAGAGGAGAAGATTTACAAATTATTGTTTGTTAAAATCTGTTTATATTTTGCATATTTTCATGTAAAAAATCGGCCAAAAGTGTTACATATATTTCAGCAAAAACCTGTAACATATTTCATATTTCTCATCAATATTTAACTATTGTTCAAATTTCAGCTCATTTGTTTGAAAAATGTGGTTTTATTGGCTCTCCCTGTGTTTCACCAATTATGTTCTATTGATAGTAACAGCAGCCATGTTGGATGACTGGCGGGATCATCATACACATTTCCGAAAGAAAACACCCTCACAATGATTTAGCCCAACTTTTGTTCAAATTGTCCCAAGTCACCGTAAATAAATGACAGGTTTCCAGGAAGATTTTTGAAAAAGTTTGACAGACGACGGCAGACGGGTGAGCTAAAACATATGTTTCCCACCATATTTCAGAAAAACAGTATATTTTTTATATTATCAGTATATCATCTCATGTGTTTTGTTTGTGTTGATTAAGAGGGAAATCTGACAATAAGATTTCTATAAACAAACTTTCGGTTTCTGAAAATAGCATCACGTTACTTCTAGTATAAACATAACAGATTATAAAAGTTTTATCGAGATGTATCTAAGTTTGTGCAATCTAAAATCAATTGGTTTAAAAAAAGAATGATCCAATTTTATACTAGTGTAAACATAGTCTCTTAATCTATATAGTAAAACCTCCATGCAACCTTTCTATCAAACATCTGTATTCAAAGGTCACCTTTTTAGAGGTCACCTGTCTTAAAAGTTCACTTTTGACCTCTTAATACAGGTTTGACAGTACATATATATCACAATGATGCTACATGTACACATCAAATAGGGTAGCATTTCTATTGTTGACTCTAGAGAGGAATAGCTTTTACAATTACATCCCCAGACATAATGTAGACTTAAAATTAGCCCCTTCCCTATAGATGGTTTAGGTTTGGTTTGGTTAAGGGTGTTTAACTCCACTTTCAAAAATATTTCAGTTATATCGTGGCAGTCAGTTTTATTGGTGGAGGAAACCCGAATACCCGGAGAAAACCACTGATGTGTCGCAAGTCACTGACAAACTTTATCACATAATGTTTATCAAGCACACCTCACCTGAACGGAATTCGAACTCACAACGTTAGTGGTGATGGGCACTAGTTGCACAGGTAGTTGTAAATCCAACTACCATACCACCACAACCCCCACCCCCTTCATTATAGAGAATCAACTTCATTTGTGTAAATCTAAACCTCCCTCTTCCCAAGAATCACCTGTGCCAAGTTTGGCTCCATTTTGTTCGGTAGTTTTGCAGAAGACAATTCAAATGTGCAGATGATTAAAATGTGAAAATTAATTAATAAAGATGGATGATGACAGATGATGAACCCCAAGTGATCGATACACTTGGCCTTAAAATGGCCTTAAAAAGGTGAGTTAACTAAATTGAGATAGGATCTTCCCATATCTGTCAACTGGTTCTTAATTAGATTTTTTTTCAATTTTAATTTCAGTTAGATGTAAATGACCTGTGATGATTGAAGGAGGGGGGGGGGGGGGATAAACTTAGGTGTTCCAGAAGGGTAAGCAGTTCTTGCTCCACATGTGGCACCCATCGTGTTACTCTTGTTACAAACCAGATGATAAGGTTCTCCTCCCTCAGCCATAGGTGACCTTCAGTTGATTTTGGCAACCCTGTTTAGACTCTTTGGTTTTCTTGCTCCGATGGACTTCTAAATTTTTGGGGATTTCCAATCTTTTGAATTTGAGTGTACCTGATGAAGGTTGCTATTGATTTTTGATATCCACATTCTTTCTTAACTTTTAAATATCTGATGTCAGCAAAACAAATTGCAATAATAAAATTTTGATTCATATTTAGCACACGATACACGTCTTATGTACAAGTATTAACATGGTCAAACCAATTTTGTATTGACTAAAAATAGGACCATATGTATTAATAGTTTTTTGTCAACCTATATAAATCATTTAAAAAGTTATAAATTCGAAAAAAATCCTGCTGTGGATGACATAAAATATCATAGATTCCCAAATATTTAAAGTAAAAGTATTGAATATCACTATTTATAGCCAGGTAAGTGTGAGGCTAGGTCCTAGGGGTTACCTAAAGTGTTAGTTATGTTAAAACTTAAAAACATACCCATCTCACCTTTCATTCATCCTGTCACTTAATACACCTGCCAGGTAAATTGATAGACAATCAAATATCTTTATCTTTTATCCTACAATCCATAATCACCTTTAAGAATCAGAAGAAAAAACCTTTAGAGCTAAAAAATAATGGTTCTGTGAAGATCTTTACAAGTAGAAAAATAAAGCCTAGGTTAAGTAGATATCGAACTTGTATGGGAATATGATACCCCCATCAGCCTGTAATACTTGTCTATCATTCCTGACTGTTATGTAATTTCTCAATGATACTGCCAAATTAAATATTATACCCCCATACCAGTCTGTATTGATTGTCCAAGTTAATTACCAGGACTGGCTTGCACAAACATCAATTAAATTTAAGTGTCAATTAAAACTTAAGTGTAAATTAATTTCATGTACAGTTCAAGTAAATTTAAGTGTCAGTTAAGTGTTAATTGACACTAAAATTTAAATGAGCATTGTGTTGTCATTACATTGCCAAATTAAAATGGTATTTGTATGGGAATGTATACCTCTATCACAGGAAATGTGCTATCAACCTGTATTAATTGTGTAAGTTTATTTCTCACTGTTACTTTATTACTCAAATATATTGCCAAATAAAAAGGGTAACTTGTATGGGAATATGATACCCCTTCAACCTGTATTAATTGTTTATTTCTCACTGTTACGTAATTACTCAAATATATTGCCAAATAAAAAGGGTAACTTGTATGGGAATATGATACCCCCTTCATCCTGTATTAATGGTCTTGAGTTTATTTCTCACCATTATGTAATTACTTAAAGATATTGCCAAATTAAATATTATACCCCATACTAAGCCTGTATTAATTGTCTACGTTTATTCCTGATCTTTATGTTGTTGTTACTCAAAGATTGAGTGAGTGAGTGATTGTTGGTTAATGCCAACTCAGCACATTTTTCAGCTATATCATGGCGAGAACAAGTTAATTTTCAATGAGATGATGATGTGGTCTGCTTTGTTAACTAGACCAACACTCTTAGTTGGAATTTTTTACTGCTGGCTCACTGAAACAACAGTCCGCGGATCATGTCTCCCCACTCAGACACATTATCCTGATTCCGAGCAAACCAGTCTCCGCCTTAATGCTGCGTGCTGAGCGGAGAAGCAACAAATATCAATTTTATAGTCTTTGGTTTGACCTGATTTGGGTTCAAATCCACGATTTACCGCACTCTAGGCGAGCATGCTAACCATTACACCACCGATGCAGTTCATTACTCAAGACATTGCCAAATTAAAATGGTACTTGAATAGGCATATATATACCCGTATCAGCCATAGGGGCCAGTAACAATTATCGCACAAAATTACCCAAATCTCTATGTTACCACCTCTTGTGCTAAAATCAGCCTGTATTAATTGTCTGAGTTTATTCCCGACCATTATGTAATTACTCAAAGACACTACCAATACCAAATTAACATGATTACTTTTATGGGAATATATACTCCTATCAGCCACAGAGGTCTGTAACAATTATCCCACGAAATGGGTTTACGTTTATGGTATTTAACACCACTTTTAACAATATTTCAGTTATATCGTGGCTGTCAGTTTTATTGGTGAAGGAAACCGGAGAACCTGGAGAAAATCATCGACCTGCCTTAAGTCACTGACTTTATCACATAAAGTGGTATCGAGTATACCTTGCCTAAGCAGGGTTCGAACTCACAACGTTAGTGGTGATAGGCACTGATTGCATAGGTAGTTATAAATCCAACTACCATACGATCACAACCACAACAGCACCTTCGCACGAAATGACCCATATCCCTTGTGCAAATAGACTGTTTTAATTATCTAAGTTTATTCCTGATCGCTAAGCAAATTACTCAAAGATATTGCCAAATAAAAAGTCATAATGCTTCCTTCTATGACTAATAGTTCTAAGTCAAACAAAGTTTGTGAATAAAATTACCAAACTTGATCCAAATTGTCATTAACAGTAATCCATACACACATTATATAGCTAAAACTACCCTATTACAATAATAATAGCCAGGGTTTCTATTTTATGTTATTCTAATTGTCAGTTCATCAACCTAGACTGTAGAATATAGTCAAACCTGCTTTTAGTGACCACCTCTATTAAGCAATAACTTGTTTTATGTTACCTTAATCTTAATTTCCCTTCAGTGCATTTCATATCAATTAAACCTGTATTTAGTGATAACCTGTCTTATGTGACCATATTTCAATGTTCCCTTGGAAAGTCACATAAGACAGGTTTGACTGTTTAGTTAAATACAGTCAAACCTGTATTAAGAGGTCACCTTTGGGACAAAGAAAATGTGGACTTCTAAGACAGGCGACCTCTTAAATGAGGTTCAATTCATATAAATATTTCTATGACAGGACAAGAAAAATGTGACCTTTTAATACAGGTAACTGCTTAATAGAGGTCACCACATGGAGAGATTTGACTGTATACTGTATTACAATAACATTAGCCATCGTTTCTATTTTATGGTATCTTTAATTGTGAGTTCATTAAACCTAGACTGCAGTATTAGATAACTACTACTGTTTTTGTGTCCCTCTATAAATAGAGATAATGGAATGAACTGTATATAATTAGGACTACTAGAATTACATTTAATGATTATATAAATATAGTATCTTATGTAAGCCTTAGTGCCATTATCACTAAATAAATCACTGAGTTACTGAGTACTTATATCAAACCCTTTAACAAACAAATATAAAGTCATTGATTTCTTGATAAGGTTTAATTATTATTAGATAGAGGTTTTTGACTTATCTTGATTTCATTTCAGATAATCACAATTAATCTACTTTTTACCAAATACAATGAAACCTGTGTAAGCAGAACCGTAAATAAGTTTGGTTTGGTTTATGGTGTTTAATGCCACTTTCAACAATATTTCAGTTATATCGTGGTGGCCAGTTTTATTGATGGAGGAAACCAGAGTAACTGAGCCGAGGAAAACCACCAACCTGTCGCAAGTCACTGACAAACTTCATCATATTACATTATATGTTTTATCGCCCGAGTGGGATTCAAACTCCCAACATTAGTTTTGATAAGCACTGATTGTATAAGTAGTAAATCCATCTACCTTACGATCACGACCACGACAGCCCCTTGATTCCTGAATAAAACAGAATCTTGTATAAACAGGACTGTAGCACAAACCCCAATTAATCTGTTTTAAGTGTGTCAATTAAAACTTAATTGACACTTAAATTTACTTGAAATGTATATGAAATTAAATTACACTAAAGGTTTAATTGAAACTTAAATATATTTGAGGATTGTGCAATACAATCTTGTACTTAAAAATAAAGTCTCAAATGTAGGAAATCTTTGTTAATTTCACCAGTATAAGCCAAACCTGTTGTTTTCAGCAAATCAGCTGGTCCCAAGGCAGTTTGGTTTAAACAGGTTTCATAGTATAATACATTTTAGGTACTTGAAACTGAAATGACCATTAAGTGTTACACCTATATCAATATTACACTGATCTGTGATGGTAATGATTCAAAAAGGTTGGGTTATGGTATTTAACGCCACTTTCGACAATATTTCAGTTGTATCGTGGTGGTTAGCTTTATTGGTGGATAGACCGGAGTACACGAAGAAAATCATCGACCAGCCGCAAAACTTTATCACATAATCTTGTATGGAGTACACCTAGCCATAAGGGGATTCAAACTCACAACTTTAGTGGTGATAGGCACTGATTGTATAGATAGTTGTAAATCCAACTACCATATGATCACAACCACAACAGCCTCTATGATCAATAAGTGCTACACCTACATCAACATAAATATACTGATCTGTGTTAGTAAAGAATTCAATTTCAATTGGTACTTATCCTTCAAAATCCACGCATGGAACAATGTATGGTAGCCATGTGAAGTTTTCATATTCATTGTGACTTATGTACCACTTATAACTTTCCATTTTTGGATGAACCATGTTTATGTTGATGCCACTTTTAACAATTTTTCAGTTATAATGTAGCAGGAACAGCCAGTCAGTGCCAAAAACATTTTGACAAACTAGCCCGAACAGCATTTTTACTAGACTGGAGCATAGCGCTAGTGGTTATTGCCGCAGACTGAATAGCACGAGAAAATCACTTACATGCAAAAAGTCACTGACAAACTTATAAAGCTGTATCAAGTACATCTTACAACAGGTCAGGAATCTCACTCAAAATTTTAGTGGTGACAGGTGCTAATTGCATTGGTAAATGGACACTTGCATGTAGGAAGTTTGGGGGGAGGGGGTTGTATAAATTCCCCACCCCCTTTGAAAACCAAGGACTATTAAAGTTGAGATTGTGGTTGAATGATAACTATCAAAATCACAATTACGGTTGAATTTTCTTGTCCTTTAATTTTATTATATAAAGCCCTTATTTTGATGATTAAGTTTACTCCATGAATATATTAATGTAATCCTATATCCTGTATTAATTAACATAATTCATGTGATTATAGGTCAAATCACTGACCGTCGTGGCCGTGAATACATTGTAGTTGGATTTACATCCACTTATGCATTAGTACTAACGGCAACTAAAGTTGTGCATTCATTTCCTGCTCACGGCAAAGTGTAATTCATAAAAAAAAAATTCAATTACCATAGGTTATCGTCATTGTCGGGGAAAGCACCTCTAAGATTACATGTATAACCTTTACAAAACGGTTTAATGAAAACTGCTACAAATATTATTATCATGATAAATTCACAACAAGAGGCTCACCTGAGCCTCTATCTCTAACCTGGTTATACATGTACATGGACTCTTTGGGTTCAAGCAAGTTACCAGTTTGAGAAAAACCTTTTATTCATTCCCAAAGTTCTTTCAGCATTTCTGCATAGTTTGGATTCATTTGGTTCAATGATTTCTGAGAAAAAGATTTAGATGTGAAAAGTTTGCAGACCCAAAAGAAAGAAGAGATGATAGATGGTAATGGACATGAAGTAATGACAATATCTCAGATAGCCCATATGATTAAAAACATTTTTACCAAAAAAATGTGGCTGCCATTCTTACAAAACATATTCAATGAAATGGCATATTTTGGTGTAACTGATATTAGTTTCTAAGTAGCAATACTAAATTTATAAAGATCGGACTTCAATCAATTGTTCAAGATCCAAGATATGATTTAAAGAAATGTTAGTCAAAAAGGTTTTCGGTGTATCTGACAATTCCTATATTAGATTACAAGCATGGATATAGATAAAATGTCCAATCAGGTACATTTACAACAACTTTTTTATTGGATAATATTTACATGGTGATGAGTAAAGTAGACGATTTTCTTAAAAGTACTGGTATTTGTTTAAGCCATAAATAGCTTGCTTCCGAATCCTACAATATGTAATTTATATTTGTGTTACATTGTTACATAGCCTGTTTAGCAAATGAATAGTGGCTGTCATGATCGTGATCGTATGGAAATTTGGATCCTGTGGAATAAGTGCCTATCATCACTAAAGTTGTGAGTTCGAATCCCGCTCATGGGGAAGTGAACTTGATATAACATTATGTGCTAAAGTTTGTCAGTGACTTGTGACAGGTCAGTGGTTTTCTTCTGGTACTCCGATTTCCTCCACCAATAAAACTGACCGCTATGATATAACTGAAATATTGTTGAAAGTGTCGCTAAACATCCTAATTTAACCCTAACCCTATTAAATGAATAAATATGTTTCAACTAAAAGAAATTGTACATAAAGTAAGGATGGTCAACTCTGCATCACTGTTTCAATAGTACATTTTTTTTCTTTTAAGCTATTAAAAATCCTTGATGTCAACTTCACATCTCAAGTTTATCAACAGTCTAAGCCTTAAAACAAACAACAAACATGAAGAAGAAAGGATTTTTTACACCACACAGTAAAATAAAAGTTACCGGTAGTAGAGGAGTACTCATCCCATTGATCCAATTTCTGTATACAGTCAAACCTGCCAATGTGGTCACCTCTGTTAAGCAGTCACCTGAATTTAAAGGTTGCCTTTTTCTTGTCCTATCATGGAAAATTTCATATGAATTAAACCTCTTTTAAGAGGTCACCTGTTTTATAAGGCCACCTTTTCTTTGGCTCAAAGCTGACCTCTTAATACAGGTTTGACTGTATTTATATCATCTCCCATAAAATGATATGGATTGTAAATAAAACCTTAAACAGTAATGATAGACACTACGTCACACTAGACACTAGTACAAACCACAAGACTAACCACTCCTATGTCTGTTAATAAAACTGTTTAAAAATTGCATCACAACCACTCCTTTACCTCCAACTTCCTAGGAAACCAAACATTTTAAATTTCTTGTGACAATGCCAGACGGATATTCAATATTATCACAGTTTTGTTTTCTTTAACAATTAAGTCTTGGACAGAAAACATAAGCATGTATGGAACTTATTAATGACTCCAATAAGACAATGAAGATCAATTGTCAGTACAGCACCAATATGATTTCTGCTTAATCAGTTACATTAATAATATATTGGAGGGTGGAAATGGGATGGGGGCGTGTGTGGTGATGAACAGTATTCAAGGAGCTGTTCATATAACATTTATGTGTTATTTGCCCCATGTTCTTATGTATATACCCTGCCTTTGACAACATATTTAAGACAGGTATAGGCTGTCAAGGCAGCTCAATATCATTGGGTTGTTTTAAAGATTAACATCCATGAAACAAAGACCCCAATGATCTTTACAATGGTAAACTGAACCTCAGATATTGTAAGCCATTTGTATCCAGAATGAGTCTAAACTGTTGTCCCCTTGCAGATTTTTGAAGAATAATCTACAAAAATGTACCTCAGATTACAACCAAATTTGGATAACTGCAGGGGGAAACAAGATGAACTGTGAGCATTAGCTCACTTATGATACCCCCGTTCTTCGGCAAACAGGAAGTAGGAATCTGATGGGTCCAAAAACGCTTCCCACAATATGGGGTACCTATATGAAGCTTGTGACCAAATATCAGATCTCTGTCATCAATAGTTGTTGAGAAAAATGTGACGAAAAATGTGCATATATGTTCAATGTGTATAAAAATCAACAAAGTCGGCAAACAGGAAGTAGGAATCCGATGGGTCCAAAAACGCTTCCCACGATATGGGGTACCTACATGAAGCTTGTGACCAAATATCAGATTTCTGTCATCAATAGTTGCTGAGAAAAATGTGACGAAAAATGTGCATATATGTTCAATGTGTATAAAAACCAACTAAGTCGGCAAACAGGAAGTAGGAATCTGACGGGTCCAAAAATGCTACCCACAATATGGTATACCTATATGACGCTTGTGACCAAATATCAGATTTCTGCCATCAACAGTTACTAAGAAAAATGCGATGAAAAATATCTTGGACGGACGGAAGGACGGACAGAGGTAAAACAGTATACCCCCTGGGGGTATAATAATATTTGACTTCAACACCATGATGTTTTAATGTGCCTTACTATAATACAGAGCAGTCATACCTTATTATCTTAAAGTAGGTCAAGACATTCATTAAGGTAAGGCAATAACTGTTTTTCAGCCAACCCTAATTTTTAGTGCCTATATACCTTTAAGTTTTTATCGTCACTTTTTGACAAGCACTGTTACTCAGATTCTTGTACTATATAACCAAGGTAATTATTGAAGAAAAAAGTTTTGCTTACATTAACCTTCCATATTTTTTTAAAGAATGTTAGAGGGAAACACATGAATTTTTTGGACCTTACTCAAATATTCGGTAAATTCCAGTCTCCTCCACTTTGACATAAGCCATTCAACTGTACCATAACAACTTATTAACAATCTCCAATTCTTTCCAGGGGGGCCACCTTTGGATGTAATACTACCATGACCTATATCTGTCTATTGTTTAGGTTAAATAAAAAAAGCCTCCTAAATTAATGAAATAATATTATCCCATGTTACCTGAGAGCAAAGAGTTACCGGTAAATTAAATTAATGAAACACTATTCTCCTGTGTTACCTGAGTACAAAGAGCTAGATTAAGAATACACTCTAAGGGGTAAGAAGACAAATTGACCAATTTATTACCTTTTCTTCAGGTAATTAATTTCTTTATACCTTGGATTAGATTACAGCACAATTAATAGTATCAAAAGGCTTCTCTTTGTCTTTTTCTCTCAAGCAAAACTACTGGGGTAAGATGCTAACTGATGAACAATTGTCTCTTGTTCCTTTCCAGAGTATATATAATTAATGGGAATAAATATTTCTTTTTCAGAATATGATAAATAAATATATAATCCATTTAATTTGTCTTTTAATGTAAATATAATACAATGTAGTATAATTTTACAGGGAGATTAAATATTTCGTAACAGTCAAATAGAAGAACGTCACGAATCAAATGAATTTTGTTGAAAAAGGAGAAGGATCAATAAATGCCAAAAAATAAGAGATCAATTTCTACAAGAATACAACCAGTCTACAATACACATCCATAGAAACATGACCTTGTATTTCTCGCCTTGAAAAGAAGATTTTGTTTTAAACCTTTGCCCATTGATATACAAATGTACATGTACATGCTAAATATTACAACTCTGGCTTGGATCCTATCATTCTGGGGCCTTAGCTTATAAAAATCTTGAATTTTTATATTACATAGAAGCTTTATCATGGATGATAAAATTTCATTTCTAATTCTTTAGCTGATTCTTTAGACATTTACCAATGCTAGTATGTGGCCTAATTGTGGGCCCCAATGATTTAGATCCCAAAGACACAGGATTTGAACCCCCTAGATCATGGGGGCATCAATTGTACAAAATTCCACGATTATACATAACAATCATGACTCATGTCATTTTACGAATGTATTCTGGAGAAGAAGTGACACTGTAGCAGTTGTAGAGCCTTGGGTGCATAGCTCCACTTTAAACTCAAACTACCATAGCCACAATGTTAATCTTAAAATATCAAATTGTAAGCAAAGAGGACTTTGCTATCAATAAATATACAAATGGGAATTTTCGCTAAATTTGCAATTCACTAAAGTGCTAAAAAAAATAACTCCCACACAAATTGTTTTCAATCTATGTGTTCAACAACTGAAATCAACAACATTTTCAGAAAATTAACCCCCCACAGGAATGGTTTGTAAAAAACACCAATCTCAACATTAAACACCAGCGAAATTAACCATGAATACATGCAGTAATCCAATTATATATACTTTGAAATCCAACACGATGATGCTGACTGATGAAGTAAAGGGAAATTTTGTGTTTACTTTCCTTAAACATTATATAATCCTCAACAGAACTCAATGGCAAATATAATATTCAGAAATACTTCCAAGTCGAAACCCATGAGTCAAAAGACTATGAACATCTCGTCACATCGCTCACCTTAATCATGCCTTCCTAATATACATTCTGAAGGCATCCAAAAGCTGTAACTATATAAGAATTGGATTGGACACAAGATATGTCAAATTACAAAGGTCCTTAACACATTATGAAAAGAAAGTTTAAACAGTGGGTTAGAGTTATGGTGTTTAACACCACTTTCAACAATATTTCAGTTATATCGTGGCAGTCAGTTTTATTGGTGGAGGAAACCGGAGAACCTGGAGAAAACCACCGACCTGCTGCAAGTCTCTGACAAACTTTTATCACATAATGTTGTATCGAGTAAACTTTGCCATGAGCAGGATTCGAACTCACAACGTTAGTGGTGATAGGCACCGATTGCACAGGTACACTGTAGATTGCCCCGTTTAAACAATGATGGTCAACAATTCAACCAATATCAGCAAAATGGACAATCACCTCTCATTCATACAATACATATTAATAAGTGCAATAATGTAAGTAAGACATGATGAGTGACTAAGCTCAGACAGGTTTCAGGTATACCACAAGGTTTTAACAACACCTGTAGACCACAGATATATTATCTTATCATTATATACTAATAGAAAGCATGTATGCATGTTAAAAGGTAATAAATCTGTTATCAAACATCATCTCTTACATATGAGAGAGGATGGCTATGGAGATCTAAAATCTAATTGTAGAGCTTTACAAAAAGATTTGTGAGAGACACATGTTTGTTATCTAAAGTGGCACACATCCAAATAGGGCATATAAGACTGAAAGAAAACATTGTGTATTATTTTCACCATATTTTAAGTGCCCATGGTCTAAATAAATCATCCATTTACTGTTTAAATTGTATAAATATGTCCCCGTTTCAACACTGTAATGTATTAACAGAGCAATATAAATTTGTATTAATAATGACAGAATTTCAAATGAACCTTCTGGAATGGAATATTTACAAAACACCCGCTACTTCAAAATAGCAATGTTTTACATTCAATTAAAACTTGGTAGGAAGCATCTATGGAAGATCTTCTATAAATATTGTTCATTTCGTCTCTATCCGTTAACACACACGGCCACCACAGGCAATTCTTGTTTCTGGTTGGTCAATTTTTAAAAAACATACACCTCTGAAACCGTTTGGCCAACTGAACATAAAATTGGTAGGAAGCATCTATGGAAGGTCCTCTATAAAGATTGCTCATTTTGTCCCGATCAGTTAACAAACATGGCTGCCATTGACAATTCTTCTTTCTGATTGGTCAATATTTAGGTGAACGATACAGGCTCAGGTGAGCCTCTGGTGTTTATATTTTTATAAAATTCCTGGGTATTAATATATACAGTAAAAACTGTCTAAACAGAACCTACTTGAGGCCAACTTTTGTGTTTGGATTAGACAGGTGTTCGGTTTCCACAAGTTAGATTAACAAAGATTTCCTACATTGGGTCTTTTATTTCAAGTTCAATTTAAAACGGGATTCCAGTTTATTCAGGGTTTAATTTAGACAGGTTTCTCTGTCGTACTTTACCCTATTTTCTGATGAAAATATGAGGATTGAAAATGGTTTGTAATTTTTCCTTTTTTTTCTTGGTATGCATGCTTAGTTGGTATTTTACCAACCAAACAGAGTCAACTGGGAGCAATTTTGCAGTGCTATCAGTTGCATTGGTCCATAAACAAACAATTTAGAAATGTCTATAAATCTGAATTCTAAAATTATGAGAGCCATCCATGCCACAGACAGACAATAATGATTAAAAGTACATTTAATAATGACATCCTTCAAACCAAATGACCTCAACTCCCGCCTCAAATAATATAATTATGGTACTCCATTTTTAAATTACAAATAAAACTGTCTCAATTATTTTGATGACATTCAGTGGTTTTATAAATTAGAAATAATTGAAATTAAAATTGAAAATGGGCCATTGTCAGGTTCATTAACATATAATAAAACAGACTGTCCAAAATAGCTTTTCTAATATTGAAATTGTCATCCCATTGAGTTTGATTCATTCAAAGAATAAACAGGATAACATCTTTACTGATCAATATTAAGATATTTATCTTTGTTGCATATTATAAAGCAGACAGGAAAAATACAATTTTTTTTACCTGTAAATTGACATAATCAGCTGATCTGTGTTGATTTGGATAGACCAACTACAGGAAGCACCTGGTAAAAGAGGAAGTCACAAGTGACTTAACAATACAGATCAAAGAATTAGAAAGCCTATATTGAGATTAAAGAAAAAATAGGAAAGTAATTTGGTCTTATTTTTTTAGTGTCAATAAGAACTTTATGTACTATAGTTAGTGTACAGGTACATATGGTACTCGCTGTAATGAGGAAAGCTAAAAGGCATACAGCTTTATGTACTATAGCTAGCAGGGGCAGATCAAGGATTTCAAGTTAGGGGGGGTGCACTTAAAAAAATTGCACCGAGCGGAGGGAGACACGAACATTTTTGGGGTATTTCGTGTGAAAAATCACGATTTAACGCCAAAAAATCATATTTTTTCCAATTTTAGGGGGGAGCGCACGAAATTTTTGGGGCATTTCGTGTGAAAAATCACGATGTTACGCCAACAAATCATATTTTTTCCAATTTTAGGAGGGGCGTGCGCCGGGTGCGCACTCCCCCCCCTGGATCTGCCCCTGCTATAGCTAGTTACTGATACATATGCTACTGTTTAATGAGAAAAGTTAAAGGACATTACAGGGTACATTGTGTTCCTCTTGGGTTAGGGTAATGATGTTTAATGCCACTTTCAACAATATTTCAGTTATATCATGGCAGTCAGCTTTATTGGTGGATGATACCCGAGTACCTATAGAAAACCACCGACCTGTCACAAGTTCTTCTGACAGTTGTACAAGTAATTAATTTATTATAAAAAAGGCTATGGCAAAAAGTTTCAGCAACAAACATCAAATTTTAGCATGAAGGTTTATTTTTGTAGCTGTATTTTAATAAATAATATTTACAATCAAAACTTATTTTGATAACAAATGAAGCATACATTTCAACAGAATTTTCAAAATTTTCATTAGTAATAATAGTGCATGTTCACCTCAGATTAAAAATGAACCTGTTAAGAATTACCAATGTGGTGGACATAGCAAAGTTTTACAACAATTGCTTGTTAGACTAGAGGCTCAGTGGGCTGAGCCTGTGTCGCTCACCTTTCATTCTGCTTTGAGGAAACTTAATACAGAACCTCCCATAGGTGTTTCCCACCAAGTTTTGGTCATTTGGCTAAGCAGTTACAGAGAAGAAGATATTTAGAAGTCGACCAATCAGAAACAAGAATGGCCTGTGACGGCCATGTTTATTAACGGATCGGAACTAAATGAGCAATCTTTATAGATAACCTTCCAAGGATGCTTCCTACCAAGTTTTGATTCATTTGGCCAAGTGGTTTCAGAGAAGAAGATTTTTTAGAAATCAACCAATCAGAAACAAGAATTGCCTTTGGCGGCCATGTTTGTTGACGGATCGGAACTAAATGAGCAATCTTTATAAAGGACCTTCCAAGGATGCTTCCTATCAAGTTTCGATCCATTTGGCCAAGCGTGTTTCAGAGGAGAAGATTTTTTAGAAATCAACCAATCAGAAACAAGAATTGCCTGTGGCAGCCATGTTTGTTAACGGATCGGAACTAAATGAGCAGGCATTATAGAGGACCTTCCAAATTTCGATTCATTTGGCCAAGCGGTTACAGATGAGAAGATTTTTTAGAAATCAACCAATCAGAAACAAGAATTGTCTGTGGTGGCCATGTTTGATAACGGATCGGGACGAAATAAGCAATCTGTAGAGAGGACCTGCCATAGATGCTTCCTACTATGTTTCGGTTCATTTGGCCAAGTGGTTTCAGAGGAGAAGATTTTTTTAAATCGGTCAATCAGAAACAAGAATTGCCTATGGTGGCCATGTTTGTTAACGGATCAGAACTAAATGAGCAATCATTATAGAGGACCTTCCAAGGATGCTTCCTACCAAGTTTCAGTTCATTTGGCAAAGTGGCTTCAGAGGAGAAGATTTTTTAGAAATCAACCAATCAGAAACAAGAATGGTCTGTGGCAGCCATGTTTGTTAACGGATCGGAAATAAATGAGCAATAGAGGACCTTCCAAGGATGCTTCCTACCAAGTTTCGATTCATTTGGTCAAGCGGTTTCAGAGGAGAAGATTTTTTAGATATCAACCAATCAGAAACAAGAATTGCCTGTGGTGGCCATGTTTACTAACGGATCGGGATGAAATGAGCAATCTTTATAGAGGATATGATATAGATGCTTCCTACCAAGTTTCGGTTCATTTGGCCAAGATTTTTAAAAATCGGCCAATCAGAAACAATAATGGCCTATGGTGGCCATGTTTGTTAATGGATCGGGACAAAATATTTTTAGCAGTCTTTGGAGAGGATCTTCCATATATGCTTCCTACCAAGTTTCACTTCATTTGGCTGAGGGGGTTTCAGAAAAGAAGATTAAAATGTGAAAAGTTAACGGACGACAGACGACGGATGCCAAGTGATGACAAAAGCTCACATTGCCTTTGGCAAGGTGAGCTAAAAAGGTTGAAGCTACTAAAGGAGTAACAAGAAGGCGTAAATCCAAGATGGACATACAATACAATGACCAAAAGATGTACAACAGAAATCCACATAGCTTTTTGAAATCCAAAAAACATGGTATTTCTTATCTGCAGCACTGATGAGTCAAAGATATCAAATACTTTTTTCTATTATTTAAGATATTTATAACATCATTCTCTAGGCATGGTGGTCTATTGATTATGGACATTCTAAATTGTCTTATAATAACCACAAGCTCTCACCCAAAGTGAGAAGATTAATAGGTTATTTTATCGATGCTCAGGGGTCTTCTTTTCCTCCACCACTATTGATCTAGCTGACACGGTAGTAAATCCCCCGACATAAACCTCCATGGTTCCCAAAATATTACTGAAAGAGTTAGGGTCATGGTCATGGTGTTTAATGCCACTTTCAACAAAAATTTCTGTTATATTGTGGCGGTCTTATTTATTGGTGGAGGAAACAGGAGTACCCGAAATAAAACCACGGACCTGTCACAAGTCACTGACAAACTTTATCACACAATGTTGTATCTGGTACACATTGCTTGAGCGGGATTATTGAAAGAGGCAGAAATTAAACATTCAATCAAATTTAACATTTGTTCTAGTAATAACAACATTATTTGAAATACTGTAAATTTTCTCTATTTAATAAAATACGAAACAAAAATAATGGCTACAGTGTTATTGCTTTGTTTTAATCAAATATATAACATTTAGTAAGAAAGGATATGAATGTATATGAACATGCAAGACTATCTAACACCACACTTTGACACAAATTAAAGTAAGGAAACAGTATGCATTTAATCTGATCAAAGAATTGTATTATTGAATCTTCTGGTATAAAATAAACAATATACATATCTTATTAGTCTGTGATTGGTTTGAACCCTTTCCCTAAATTTCCATTATTCTATAATTATACAAATGGGTAATTTTATTTTATTACGACATATACCAAAATAAATCAAATCTCAAATTATTACTAATGTCTTTATTTACTATATGCTATCATTAATCTCTAAAAAATATAATTATTTCATTCATATATTTATAACAATATACTGTGCTTCTTTGATGTGGTTTCTTAGATAACATCACCATGCATTCAGGAATGTCTGTGGTTCAAGGTCATCTGAAGGTCATCTGAGGGGTCATCACAAACTATTGACTAAAAACACCATATGTAAAGTGATCTAACAGAGACTGACTATAGAACATGAGGGTATTTTTTAGAATATATGCTTTTATCGATTTTTATCATATTTTTGAGACGAAATAAATCAACATTCAACCATATTTTTTGTCTCACAGTAGCTGTGATCTATTTTATAGAGATCATATCTTGTTTTATTATGTATCAAATTTATTTATAAGGCAAGTCACATGTAAAATAAACGATTGTAAAACTCTTCAATGTTCTTTCAATTCAATTCAAATTTTACGGTTCTTGTATATTAAATATTTAATACTTAAAATGAAAAAGTCATTTAACCATATCACAAATGTTAATAAAAAGAACTCAACATCTTAAAAAGACCTTTATATCTTGTCTAGGCAGATGTGGTGCGTCTTTACAGTTGGAAAAGCAAGACCATATCTAATATCTAAATAAAAGTTTGTCAGTGACTTTGTGACAGGTCGGTGGTTTTCTCCTGGTCTTCCGCAGTTTCCTCCATCAATAAAACTGACTGCCATGATATAACTGAAATATTGTTGAAAGTGGCATTAAACACCATCAAACAAACTAAATATGCTAATAAAAATAATTTGACATCTGAAAAAGACCTTTGTATTTTGTCTTTTGGCAGATGTGGTGCGTTTTTACAGTTAGAAGCACAAGAGCATATCTAATATCTAAAAAGCCTCTTACAATGATTTTCAATTACATCAGAAAATGAATTTATTCAGTCTTAAATCTTCAACCAGTTTATGAACATGGATACCCTACCAAATCAATAAAACTTGAGCTCTTTGTCTACAGAATATAATATACAATTGTACATTAATTTGATATAGAAACATTGCCAATACCTAATTCTAATTCAATTTCTGTAGGAAACATAAGATACTGTTTTATCTCCAAAATAAACAAACATTTTCTGCCTACATCTTTTCTTGTCAGTATCAATGAAACAAGTGTCAATGCTGTTATCAGCATATTGATATTGTAAGGACAATCTTTAACACAGCTTGTTAACATCACTGTATCAAAATAATTGGACAAACTATAATCCTGTCCTATTTTTTCATCACCATATTAACTATCTTCCAAACAGTATGCATAAACAATTTTTTTTTAAATGGAAGAATGTGTCTATAAGGGTACAGATGCCCTTAGCTTCCAGCTAAGAGTGATTGTTGTTTAATGCCAACTCAGCAATTTTTCAGCTACATGTATATCATGGCGAGAGCAAGTAAATTTTCAATGAAATGATGATGAAGTTCGCTTTGTACTAGACCAACACGCTTTGTTGGATTTTTATAGTGCTAGCTCACTGAAACAACAGTCCGCGGATAGACATGTCGCCTCACTAGGACACATTTTCCTGATTCCGAGCCAACCAGTCTGCTCTTTCTCTTTAGTGCTGCATGCTTAACGGAGAAGCAACAAATACTAATTTCATAGTCTTTGGTTTGACCCGATCAGGGCTCGAACCCACAATCTACCGCACTCGAGGTGAGCACACTAACCAATACACCGCCGATGCGGTTGCTTCCAGCTAAGTAAACAGGGGCATAATTCCAGAATGAAAAAAAGTGACAGAGAAAGTCAGAAATCGAACTAGGCTTTCCTATTATGATCCCTGACCATGTATTTTTTAAACATCTTATTAACTATTTTTCAAACAGTATATATAAACAATCTTTAAAAAAGAAAACAATGTGTCCATAAGACACCGATGTGGTAAAGTCCAAAATAGAGATGTGGTAAAGTCCAAAATAGAACTGGACCTTCCTTTTATGGTCCCTGACCTCGTGTACAAATTTCAAATGATTAGATTCAGTGGAAACCAAATAGGGGATAAACGTAAGCAAGGACGGACTGACAGACATCGGTAAAACTTGACACCCTCGATGCCTTAGTGACAGGGACATAAAAACATGTTTCTACACAAGGCATACATATTTTCAAAAATATTACAACTTGCCCATTTAAATTACAAAAAGAAATGTGCATATATGATTGTTCTAATACAGCCATGCGTTTCCCATCATTGTAACTACAATAAGGGAATATATAAAAGCACACCGTAGAGAAGATATAAGATATCAGATATATGTCTGCTGAGTTTGTTTTGACTAACTTTTTACCACATTTTTAGAATGTTTTGCTGTACCTCCATGAAATGATTGATTTCTGACGCTTGATGATGTAATAAAGTTTGTCAGTGACTTGCAGCGTGTACTCCTGTTTCATCTACTAGTAAAACTGACCTGTCACGATATAACTGAAATATTGTTGATAGTGGCATTAAACACCATAACCCTAACCCTGATATTTGACAGCTACTGAGATTTTGTACCTTTTCGCAGGAACACCTCATATAAAACTCAGATGTCTAATTTTATAGTAATTAAGTAAGAAAGGATATGGATATAAATGAACATGGGAGACTATCCAATTTTACACTTAGACACAAATTAAAGTAAAAGAATAGCGCTTTTAAAGCTGCTCTGCATTTCGCAATCATAGTAGGGTCTTCAATAATGAGCATAACTCATACCCTTATATAAGTGTGAAACAGCATCTAGCCTGCAATACGGTTGTTTCGAATCATTTCCATTCCGTCAAAATTTTGTTATTTTCGTCTGCCAGATCACGGGATTTCGATGGACTAATCGGCATTGAACTTCTGGTGTCAATGTACACAACAAAAACTCCAATCGATTTGTGCCGTTTTAACGTTCGATCCTCCACTTAAAAAAATCTTAACATTTTCTGTAAAAGACAGATATCAATTAAATTATTTCATTTGTATCAAAGACTTCAATGCAGAGACAATAACTTCTTTAAAATAAATTTGTTTTCTTTCTTTATTTGCGGCTGTCAGCATCATCAAAGGAAAACGATCAGCCTTTATGAATATATATTTCTGATATCAGACAGATAGTGGGGTACCGAACACCAGTATTTATTCAGCAGTTTCCTTGGCGTCTCCATATTACAATTACTTATATTCTACCGCATCTACGACTATGATATGCTGACGTTGTCACAGTAATAGCGTAAACACCAGAAGTCGCCTGCCGATTTGTTCAGACGTCAAGACAAGACAGACGGAACGTGGTCGGAATTGACATGATTCGAAACAACCGTATTGAGCTATACTCTTTACTACTGTCAATAAATGATACATCTAGGTATCTTTGTCATTTTGATGTCATTTTGTGCATAGAATTTTATTTCCCAAATGTGGGTTATCAATGAGAAAACAAAATACGGGTGAAGTGATCGTACAAATACAGTCATCAATGTGTCAGACATTACATTACCAGGTTACAAATACAGACACAAAAAACACAGAAAGATTCAAAATAAAAAACTCAAGATGTTGCACGCTACGTCATGCTAAGAATACACCCACTCGTTCACTTGTAAGTCGCGCGGTAAACAGGAAGTAGATGTGTGTTAAACTGGAAAGGGGAGACATGGTACAAGTCACCATGCAAAAGCCACATATCAAATATAAAATCATTTCTTCCAGTAGAAGCTGAGATATCTGTTACGAAAGTGTGAACGGACGGACAAGGTGATTGCAATATAGTCCCCTCTCTATGAGTGGGGGTATAATAAAAACATTAGTAAATGATTCCTGGAAATTTTCAATAAATCGGGAACAAATATTACAGCTGGTTGAAACAAAATGAGGATTTTTTTAAAGGACAATCTGAATTGATTCGTGTAAAATTTCAGTTTAATTGGCCTAGTGGTTTCTGGGGGAAATACAGTTTAACAATCAACTAAACATTTTCGACATGGTATGGTGGCCATATTGGATATCGAACCAAATGATATGAATCTGCTTCAAAGATCATCCATATATTCATTCTGTATTTTCATTTGGATTGGGCCTGTGTTTTTGGAGGCAATCTTTTAATATTCAGCCAATAAGAATTGATTATTTCCTGTCTGGTCTATATGGGATATTGTATTTTAGCCACCTGAAGAATCTTTATCAAGTCACATCTATGATACCTGCAAGTTTGTTTTTAAAGAGACCATTTACATGTGAAATTTTTAAACATGACGGACACCAAAGTGATGACAATAGCTCACAAAACTAATGGCAAGGTGAGCTATAAAAATATGAAGAAAAATGTAAGATATTTTCCATATTTCATTAATAGTATCATAAGCCATGGTCAGATACAATCAATGTCTCAGTTGGTGGTTAACAGTTAATTATCCTTTGTTCCTTTCTCTTATCTGATTACAGTTTAAACCAATACCGAAATATATTTGTAATTTTCTACATATTTCTGTGAAAACCTAATAGTTGAGGATTGTTTTTCTTTTAATTCAGGGTTAGGATTATGGTGTTTAATGCCACTTTCAATAATATTTCAGCTATATCGTGGCGGTCAGTATTATTGGTGGAGGAAACCGGAGTGTCTGGAGAAAACCACTGACCTATCACAAGTCACTGACAAACTTTATCACATAATGTTGTATCGTGTACACCTCACATTAGCGGGATTCAAATGTTAGTGGTGATGGGTACTGATTGGATTGGTAGTTGTAAATCTAACTACCATACGATCACGATGGCCCCTGTATAACAATAAAAGTCTGATTTAATGATAATATTCATATTATATATATATTACTTGTACTCTTTTTTTTTTTTAATCTAAATTTAGTGTAAATATATGCATTGCTAGAAGTAATAATTTACAGATGCCATAGTTTCTTGGAGATTAAAAAACAGGAAATATTGTATTTATTAAAATTTTATACCAAGTGACAGCGAGGGATCAAATGCAACAAAAATAATGTTACGTAATGTCATACAAACTGTAGTGTCCTTGGAATTATTCTGATTCTAATAGGACAAACCTAACAGATTTTTTCTGAAACAGAAGGCATTATCATATGATATGGGAAATGCATCTCGTAGCAAAATCCATTAACTTTTATGTTTACTGATGTTTTTTCTATAAAGACAAATATCACGGGTTGTATCTAAGCTACCGACATTATTCAATTTGATGGCATTTTGATTTAGCAAATCAGTAACCTTGAGTCAATTTCACCAGTATTCCTTGGAAATAAAATCACCGCAAGATGACAATTTACAAACACCAAAGTCAATAATTGCTCAGTCTGATTAAAATCATACCCCAGACTCTATTTTCATATCGACGATATGAAAATTGAGTCTGGGGTATGATTTTAATCAGACTGATAATTGCTTATCTTTAGTATTCCGTCCACAAAAAAATGAATATATATATATATATATAGAAATAATTTACAAACATATTAATGTTTTTATGCACCACGGTCATGTACAAATACAGTCAAACCTGTATATGAAGGGCACTCCAGGGAGACTGAAAATGTGCCCTTAGTGAGCAGTTTCTTTTTATGTACAGGTTTAAATTATATGTACAATTCATTAATGGGAAAGATAAGGTTGCCCTTTATAGCCAGTGATTTAAGGTTTCCTTTAAGGCAGGTTCTCCTGTACATCACTCTCAAGAATGAAGTCCTTTAAGGCAGGTTCTCCTGTACTTCACTCTCAAGAATGAAGTCATTTAAGGCAGGTTCTCCTGTACTTCACTCTCAAGAATGAAGTCCTTTAAGGCAGGTTCTCTTGTACATCACTCTCAAGAATGAAGTCCTTTAAGGCAGGTTCTCCTGTACATCACTCTCAAGAATGAAGTCCTTTAAGGCAGGTTCTCCTGTACATCACTCTCCAGAATGAAGTCCTTTAAGGCAGGTTCTCCTGTACATCACTCTCAAGAATGAAGTCATTTAAGGCAGGTTCTCCTGTACATCACTCTCAAGAATGAAGTCCTTTAAGGCAGGTTCTCCTGTACATCACTCTCAACAATGAAGTCCTTTAAGGCAGGTTCTCCTGTACATCACTCTCAACAATGAAGTCCTTTAAGGCAGGTTCTCCTGTACATCACTCTCAAGAATGAAGTCCTTTAAGGCAGGTTCTCCTGTACATCACTCTCAAGAATGAAGTCCTTTAAGGCAGGTTCTCCTGTACATCACTCTCAAGAATGAAGTCCTTTAAGGCAGGTTCTCCTGTACATCACTCTCAAGAATGAAGTCCTTTAAGGCAGGTTCTCCTGTACATCACTCTCAAGAATGAAGTCCTTTAAGGCAGGTTCTCCTGTACATCACTCTCAAGAATGAAGTCCTTTAAGGCAGGTTCTCCTGTACATCACTCTCAAGAATGAAGTCCTTTAAGGCAGGTTCTCCTGTACATCACTCTCAAGAATGAAGTCCTTTAAGGCAGGTTCTCCTGTACATCACTCTCAAGAATGAAGTCCTTTAAGGCAGGTTCTCCTGTACATCACTCTCAACAATGAAGTCCTTTAAGGCAGGTTCTCCTGTACATCACTCTCAACAATGAAGTCCTTTAAGGCAGGTTCTCCTGTACATCACTCTCAAGAATGAAGTCCTTTAAGGCAGATTCTCCTGTACATCACTCTCAAGAATGAAGTCATTTAAGGCAGGTTCTCCTGTACATCACTCTCAAGAATGAAGTCCTTTAAGGCAGGTTCTCCTGTACATCACTCTCAAGAATGAAGTCCTTTAAGGCAGGTTCTCCTGTACATCACTCTCAAGAATGAAGTTCTTTAAGGCAGGTTCTCCTGTACATCACTCTCAAGAATGAAGTCCTTTAAGGCAGGTTCTCCTGTACATCACTCTCAAGAATGAAGTCCTTTAAGGCAGGTTCTCCTGTACATCACTCTCAAGAATGAAGTCCTTTAAGGCAGGTTCTCCTGTACATCACTCTCAAGAATGAAGTCCTTTAAGGCAGGTTCTCCTGTACATCACTCTCAAGAGTGAAGTCCTTTAAGGCAGGTTCTCCTGTACTTCACTCTCAAGAATGAAGTCCTTTAAGGCAGGTTCTCCTGTACATCACTCTCAAGAGTGAAGTCCTTTAAGGCAGGTTCTCCTGTACTTCACTCTCAAGAATGAAGTCCTTTAAGGCAGGTTCTCCTGTACTTCACTCTCAAGAATGAAGTCCTTTAAGGCAGGTTCTCCTGTACATCACTCTCAAGAATGAAGTCCTTTAAGGCAGGTTCTCCTGTACATCACTCACCAGAATGAAGTCCTTTAAGGCAGGTTCTCCTGTACATCACTCTCCAGAATGAAGTCCTTTAAGGCAGGTTTTCCTGTACATCACTCTCAAGAATGAAGTTCTTTAAGGCAGGTTCTCCTGTACATCACTCTCCAGAATGAAGTCCTTTAAGGCAGGTTCTCCTGTACATCACTCTCAAGAATGAAGTCCTTTAAGGCAGGTTCTCCTGTACATCACTCTCAAGAATGAAGTCATTTAAGGCAGGTTCTCCTGTACATCACTCTCAAGAATGAAGTCCTTTAAGGCAGATTCTCCTGTACATCACTCTCAAGAATGAAGTCCTTTAAGGCAGGTTCTCCTGTACATCACTCTCAACAATGAAGTCCTAACATTAATCTAGCAATATGATTGTGCGAAGTAAAATATATCAAGAATTTTAACGTTGCAATTGTTCATATAGCCAATGAAGGACATCATATTAGAACATACTATACTATATCACTATTTACACGAGCTATTAACTCATGAATGTGCATAGTGTTAAATAGTCATGAGTAACGAACATGTCCCTCGGTTATATACAATTGTTAATTAGATTTCTGGTGATCAAACTATAATAGTTTTAATGACATCGTAATGTCATTTTTCAAGCTTGACATTATCATTTTTCTTCAACCTATAAATCAATTCAAAATTATTTTTTTTCAAATTCGAACAAGTTACAAAATTAATAATACATCATATAAAAGTTGAATTGCTAGAAATATATAATACTACATAAATATATACCAGTACATAATGCAATATTTGTTCTCAAAAAATTATATTCAAAAAAGTATCATGCAAATTAATATTGTGAGTTAGTTGGATTCTTTTTTAAAGAGAATGAAAAAAAGACTTTTTTTCAGGAATATTTTAAACAAGCATTTTTCATGAACTTTTCATGAATCAAAATACTCATAGAGTTCATCATATGGTTCATGAACCTGCCCTTGAAAGTTCATAAACAGTTCATGAAATAATTTGATGAGCTTTCATGAATATTTGTTCATGAATTGTCATTATGAACTGATCATGAGTTCATGAATCTTCATGTACCGTTCATGAATGTTCATAAATTTATGAACTTCATTTCGACTGGGTGGAGATGTGTAAGAATTACTAATGGAAAGTGGGGAAACTAAATGTTCAACTGTTTTTTTGGTGTTAATAGTAAACCAAATTTTATCTGTAATTTGTTATAAAATGATGTTTATAATAAGAACTCATGTACTGAAATGTATTTGTCCTTGTACACATATTCAAGAGGAGTAACTCTAGAAAAGAGTAAAATTAGCCATGGTTAAAATCTAATTATCGATCTCTATTTTGAGTTTCAGGTTATGGTGTTTAACGCCACTTTCAACAATATTTCAGCTATATCGTGGCGGTGATATCTAACATTTTCAAGGGATCTAACTTTATAACGATCAAAGGCATCAAGGTAAAAATGAACAATTACTGTAATAACACTCCAAAAAGATTATCCATATCAAACATAACAAGTAAGAAATAAAATGAATCAAAAATTAATTTAGTTTTTTTTTCAAGGGCCATAACTCTAGAATGACACATGGCAATTTTGGCTAAGATCAGTCCAGATATGTTTTTTTTAAATAGCATTCTATATCAGAATAATGTACTTCAAATGAAACTCATGATTTTATCAGGTAACATGATATTTTGGTATTTTTAGCGTTTTAGCAAGGAGCATAACTTTAGAACGGTACAAAGCAAAAGAAATAATTTCAAATAACCTCCCTTTCAAAACTGAATATGTTTTGTATTTTCTATAAAAAATTATGTAAACTACCAGAAATAAGTTTATATGATAATTCCAATTTAGGAGAGGTTACCTTTCAAAAAAAAAGGGGGGGGGGGGGAGAGGGGGTTTTGTCAGATATAATAATAAAAAGTTTGAGTGGAGATTTTAATGGGTGGCATGTTTGGAGAGTGCCACCTTCATGCCACATCAAAGACCCCTTATGTAGATTTCTATAAAGAGTAGGCACATTGCACTGACTACAGAAGGCTAAATATTTTTGTCCTACTCTACTCTCCATACTTTTCCAAAGTCATTGCCATGGTCCTATAAATTCCTCCCTTGTTTCTGTATAACTTTTATTTTTGTTTAACTTGTTCTCGTCTTGAAGGGTTAGGGTTAGGGTTATGGTATTTAACACCACTTTCAACAAAATTTCAGTTATATCTGATCATGACGGTCAGATTTATTATTGGAGGAACCCGAGTACCTGGAGAAAATCACAGATCTGCCGCAAGTCACTGCCAAACATTATCATAAAATGTTGTAGTGAGTACACCACACTATGAGTGGGATTCGAACTCACAATTTTAGTGGTGATAGGCATTGATTGCATAGTTAGTTGTAAATCCAATTACCATACTATCACAACGACCCCCTATCGTCCTGAATATGAATGATATATTTGTTGCTGAACAATCAATTAATCATTTTATGGGCTATGAATGCAGGCTAATATCTAATTTCCTAAAAACAACAAGTTGCATTCAGAACTTCGTCTGAATGGAAAATGTCTAATTTTCTGGCCAACTGAAATCAAAGATTTTATATTCTAAAACCCTCGTATATGAATATTATATAATCCAATTGATTTCAGAAAGAAAAAAAATGAGAAATATATTTTTATCGAAAAACATTGATATAACTTCTACAGAATCAATAAAATATTCAGCTTCAGCAATATAATAGCAATGATTTCCAAAGACAGGTCGGCACCAAGCCTTAAATGTGTCTACTGGCACAATACCATAAAATACATGGTAACCTTGTATAAAATTCTACTCTATTCTTAATAGTGTTTATATTACCGTAAATGTACCAATAACTTGTATAAAATTCTACTTCATTCTTAATAGTGTTTATATTACTGTAAATGTACCAATAACTTGTATAAAATTCTACTTCATTCTTAATAGTGCTTATATTACTGTAAATGTACCAATAACTTGTAAAAAATTCTACTCTATTCTTAATAGTGCTTATATTACCGTAAATGTACCAATAACTTGTATAAAATTCTACTTCATTCTTAATAGTGCTTATATTACCGTAAATGTACCAATAACTTGTATAAAATTCTACTTCATTCTTAATAGTGCTTATATTACTGTAAATGTACCAATAACTGAAAAGTTTATATCATGTACAATCAATTGTAGTTGTGTTATAAAGTTCAAAAGTGAAGATGATTTTTATTAATCTAAGCCATATTCAACAGTGCTTGTCATAAATACACAGTCCTATCTATGAGCACCGTCCTCCGGCCCAAGAGCAGTAAAACTTTGTTTGGACTGGTCAATTTTTCATTTTTTTTAAGAACCATATACAAATAAATTCAAGAATTTGATTCGGAGCAGTAAATTCAAATTTTCATTTTGAGGACTGAATGCATGCAAATAAATTCTGAGGTTTCCTTTCAAATTAGCATACTATCGCACTCAAGGCTAGTATGCTAACCATAAGACGATCATAGGCAGAGGCAGTTCAAAGTAAAATAACAAAGGTAAAGATACTCAAAATGATCAATAAAAATATTTTTTTAAATGTTTTCAATAAAAGCTAATTAAAGAACCATAACTCTAGACTGGAGTAATACAACTGCCACTATATGTTTTCTAAATACATTATACTAGCTCTATAGACAGTCCTTGTAACCAAAGTGAATTATCTTCTGTAATCTCAGTTGGTTACTATTTAATACAATATATCTGACTTAATTTCCCCACTTTGTTACATTCTCTTAAATCTCTTTTATGGTTATTGTAGACAATGGTCTTTTAAATAAATTCAATATTGCTTTATCTAAATCAAAATCGCAAGTATTTAGCGAGAAATACAAGTTTTCATCAACAATATATGTCGTGCAGTTAAATTAGCTTGCATGATACAAATAACTGGAATCTTACATCAAGCATACAGTAAATCTGCATCATCGATATATCTCATAAGCTTCCAATTAATACAGAGAAATTGAATTCAGTCACATGATTGTACATGTGTGACAGATATTTTCGATGTGAAATATAAGTGTGAGATTTATGCATCACACATCACACTTTTTGGCATCACAATGCTAAAAACCGTTGCGTCACAATGTGAAAATGCTGCAAAAACAAACCATTTACCCGTAAACTTGTGATCGTTTCGAACTATATATATATAAACTACATGTAATGTACATTGAATTAATACTTTCAAGTTGCCTTCAGGGGTCGTCATGGCCGTGATGGTATGGTAGTTGGATTCACAACTACCTATGCAATCGGTACTTATCACCATTAATGTTGGAGTTCAAATCCTGCTCATGGTGAGGTGTACAACATTATGTGATAAAATTTGTCAGTGACTTGCAGCAGGTCAGTGGTTTTCTCCGTGTACTCCAATTTCATCCAACAATAAAACTGACCGCCACGATATAACTGAAATATTGTTGAAAGTGGCATTAAACACCATAAAACCAACCAACCAACCAAGATGTCTTTGTCGGGTGATTTTCTTTAGCGTATATAATTAAAATGTAAATGTATGTGTCTGTAAGAAACACAATTTAATGTTCCATCAGAGAAGAATTTTGATTGGCCAACTGCCGTCTCTTATGCAATAAATGTGGAAAGTACAAATTTGATTGGCTAACAGTCAATAAATTGCATAATTTTTCTTTATATCAGACTCAATCGTCTGTTTGACCAAAAATAGCCTGACTGTTTCCCTTTATCATCTATTACAGAAGCAAGAAATAGCAGACAATTACGCAAAAATCAAAATCACTGGATAGTTTGTTCTGTACTTCGATCAAATATGACACAAAAAATCAATATCACTCACACTCTTGTGACCTTTTTTTCACACACTGTTAAACCATCTTTACATGAGCATAGTTCTGCTTTCTTCTAATAAGAACAAACCTCAGAAAAAAGTTTGATTGATTGATGCTTAATGCCAACTTTAGCAGTATATAGCTGAAACACTAAAGTTGTTGTTAAACATCAATCAATCAATCAATCAGAAAAAAAGTTATTGGTGCAGAAAGGTCAGATATAGCGTGTTGACGGACAGCTGGACCTGTTAAAATGGCTCGTCTGGCCATGCCACTCATCATTTAACACGTTCGTCTGGAGTCAAACGTACCATAATATTCAACCTTTCTAGACTTTTAATATATAGACAATTGATGAAGTAATCATTTCAACAAGACAATTACAATCTTGTATTTTGTTATTATCTATAAATACTTAGACCGTATTTAAGCGTCAGACTAAATTAGATATCTACTACGGTTTTATTACTATCACTGGGTCGATACCTCTCAAATTGGACTATGAATCCCTGAGGGCATCATCCAACTAGAAGAAAGTGCTTTGGCACTGACATGGTTTATTTGATATATTTATATTTAAAATTGGTCTAATTTGTCAGCATCCATAAAGTACAATAAAAGTACATGGTAGGACCAGCTGACATTTTGAAGGTTTAGCTTAACTAGTAATCTGGGTTGTATCTGTACAATTCCTAAAAATGTAATTTATTAAAGCTAAGATCAATCTCCTACAGACATAACCATAACCAATTTTGGCTATCCTGCTTAGGACCTTTGGTTATCCTGTTTAGGACCTTTGGCTATCCTGTTTAGGACCTTTTGCTATCCTGTTTAGGACCTTTGGTTATCCTGCTTAGGACCTTTGGCTATCCTGTTTAGGATCTTTTGCTATCCTGTTTAGGACCTTTGGTTATCCTGTTGAGGACCTTTGGTTATCCTGTTTAGGACCTTTGGTTATCCTGTTTAGGACCTTTTGGCTATCCTGTTTAGGACCTTTGGTTATCCTGTTTAGGACCTTTGGTTATCCTGTTTAGGACCTTTGGTTATCCTGTTTAGGATCTTTAGTTATCCTGTTTAGGATCTTTGGTTATCCTGTTTAGGACCTTTTGGCTATCCTGTTTAGGACCTTTGGTTATCCTGTTTAGGACCTTTGGTTATCCTGTTTAGGACCTTTGGTTATCCTGTTTAGGACCTTTCGTTATCCTGTTTAGGATCTTTGGTTATCCTGTTTAGGACCTTTGGCTATCCTGTTTAGGACCTTTGGTTATCCTGTTTAGGACCTTTGGCTATCCTGCTTAGGACCTTTGGTTATCCTGTTTAGGACCTTTGGCTTATTTGTTCCCATAGATTTATTAGGCTTTCCAATTTTTTGACTTTTTATAAGTGTACTTGATGAAGGTTATTCCAGAAACGTGTGGCAAGCATTAAATTACTTAATTAGATCAAACGCTTTTATTAACCTAGATCATCTCTTGCCTACTTTCTCATATATCTACAACAATGGGACATCAGAAGGTGTCTTACAGATATAGTCAGTCACATTATTTTGACTTGTACATAAATTTGTCACTCAATGTTCAGAGCTTTGCCACAGGGATTATTTAGTTCTTATATAAGAATGTTGACTGGTTATGGACTTTTTTGGACTCGAATGATCAAGGCTAGGTAACAGTCTTTTTGTTTGACTGGTCAATAAAAAAAAATTTAAAAAGAAAAGAAGAAAGTTATAAGATATGGTTCTGCAGCTAGCCTTACATTCATAAAACTTTTGAGTACTAGTACTCGTAAGTTTGTTTGTACATATACTCATGCTCAAACATTGTCCAAACAAACTTTTGAGTACTAGTACTCGAAAAATGAGTCAATCAGAATACAGCTAATATCAAATAACTATTTTGTTCTGATTGGACAATGTTTGAGCATGAGTATGAGTACGAAAAAACTTTTGAGTACTCATACTCGAAAAATGAGTCAATCAGAATACAGCTAGTATTAGAAAATTACTTTTTCTTATTGGATAATTATTGAGTATGAGTATGAGTACAAAAAAACTTTTGAGTATTCATACTAAAATAATGAGTCAATACAGCTAGTATCAAATAATTACTTTTTGAGTATGAGTACGAGTCCGAAACTCAAACTCGAAAGTTTTATGATTGAAAGGCCAGGTCTAACATTTCGAAAACCAGTTACTGTGAGTCAAAACATAAGATGGAGGACGGAAACTGGCAGGAGAGAAAAGAAACTGTTGTTGTCGTCTGCTCACTTTGTAACTTACATAAATATCTAATTTGTATGGCATACAAACAGATAAATAAAACATGTTTGATGTAGATGAATCAATACTGTAATATTCCAAACATCCAATTCATCCATATCATGTCTATGTTTTAAAAAACACAAGTATATTATAGGTGTCCCAAGATCTTTATCTACATCATAAAATCAATGGTATAGACTATTAGTCTGTTGTTACAGTTATACAGAGGATCATTCAATAGGAAGATTTTATTTTCTACTTTCAGTCAGATAGGACAACACAAAAATGTGGTTTAAAATGGAGGGTTATATAACAAGAGGCTCACTTGAGCCTCAGTCATATGGTTATTGTCGTCATAATACTTTTAACTTGTTTCCATTATGGTCGGAGAGAAAAGGAAGAAAATCACCAAAAAAACATTATGCACTTAATAATAAATAATGAGGAGTCTTGAAAATTGATGAAGTATTTTCTAAGAAGTTTTCAGATCTTTTTCCTTCTAAAAATAAAAAAGATTTTTGATCTACAAGAGAAGCAATTATTTTTAAAAGCACTATTTCCAGTGATCAGTTATGTACAGTTTCGGATCTATCATTTCTCCAGCTCTGGAGAATGCTATTAACATTTTCTGTATGTACATCATGTCTGTCTGGTGGCCATCTTGGTATTGCGATAAGACACATACAACATAATCTTTGAACAGGATCATCCCATTATCATTCATGTACAGTTTGGGTTAATCAGTTTCTGAGTAAAAATGTCTTGTTTACACTGTTCCATATGGTTATGTGTTAAATTATTTCCAGTGGTACAATCCATCTTGGTTTTATGACAGACAAAGATAAACACACATTTTTTTTAAGGACAAACTATGTATACATTTGAGTATTCTTAAAATAAATATTATTTTTAGCAAAAAAGCATATCTCAAACATGTGGTCTTTTATTGTGTGACTTAAAATATAGAGACCAATTTTGTTATTGTCATTCTATACACATACATATATATATGATAAGGGAATAATCTAGTTTTACCATTCATCATATAATTAAAAGAGACTAAAAACAAACTGATGGGCAGACCGACGCACAGACACACAAGAGCATATTTCTATGGTAAGGTATACTACATTATACAGTTGCCAAACACTGTCAAAAATAGTCATCATTTAAATACATTTGAAGTTCCCCATTTTTATTTTTTTACCTGTCAAATGTCATTGGAGAAATTTGTAAAAATACTACATAGAAAAAAGTTCATGACAAGCCATGATGAAAATAATAATTAATTTTTATACTGATTAATATTTTTGTTATTATCAGTTGTTTGATATAATGAAAAAAAACAAATTAAGTATCCGAGGAGACGTTCATTTGGTTTAAATTAAGCTTGAGTTCCTATTATACTGATTGTGTGTGTTAATACCATTCCTTTACCATGATCTAGTATCATGCCTTTACCATGATCTAGTATCATGTCTTTACCATGATTTAGTATCGTGTACGACAGTTTCACTTCTCTTAATTCACGGTTATTATCTGTGGCATGTTATATTGAAATTAACGGGGACAATTTATAGTCGTCATTCTGAGAAATAGGAGATATATTAACAGTGTTCGATCTAGGTATTCAGCTATTTCTAATAATTTCAAAGTGAAATTAATGTGCTTCAAATTTCTATCAAGCTTTTTTTTCTCTTGCAATATATTTACAGTGAAACATGTCTAAATTGAACTCTGAAAAAAACAATAATCCTGTATAAACCAAACTTTATTTAATAAATAAAATCCCAATTTAGGAAATCTTTGATAATTTAACCTGTGTACACCTAACACCTGTTTATTCTGAACACAAAAGCTGGTCTCAAGGAGGTTCAGTTTAAACAGGCTTCACTGTACATAGCACTATCTTTGAGGCTGTATGATATATCACACCTGATTTTACGAGGACAACAAAAAAGCGGAAATTGGCAATCAGAAGTATTGAATATACTATAAAAAAGGAATCGCAACGGTAAAATCCGGAATAAAAAAGCAGAATTAAGCGGACGAAAATCAGGTCTGATATATGAAGCACACCCTGTCAGCAAGGATTCATATTCCAGCTCCACAGATGAAAGTGCTCACTGAAATACCGAAAATGTGATTTCCCCGATCTGAAAAAAGAGCGAAACACATTGTTCTTGTTTATAATGCGCACCCCTCCTGCAAAATAAAGATTTTATGTAAAATATTGCGCATTATACATAGGTCATTACGGTAAAAAAAGAAGACACCACCTATACAGTGCCACTAAGCCTTCATTTAAATATTTGAAGTATAAATTTCTAGCTGTTTGGACAAAGTTCGATACATTTTATTTCCAAATATTTTACTCTAAAAAGAGAAAATCCACTAAATAGAGGATAACTTTCATCTCTGCAGCTCATAGCCAATATGTGACAATACAGCCAAGCCTTGTTACCTTGAACTCAGATAACTCAAAAAAGACAAAAATATGGCCCCAGTCCTCACGATGAGCACCAGTTCTCTGGCCCAAGACCAGTAAAACTTTGTTCGGACAAGTAAATTTTTCAGTTTTTATTCAGAAATATATAAAAATAAATTCCAGAATTTGATTCGGACCTGGTATATCCAAATTTTCATTTCGATGATTGTGGTCCATTCATAAGTAATTCATTACCTCATAATTTACTCCAGATAACTTGAATACTCTGTTAATTAGAGACAAAATTACTGATCTCAGACACAACAATATATTATTTTACTGTATTTACAGGCAGAGAGCCATAAAGTATATATCTTAATTAGCCACATAGCAGTTATAAATTGCTGCATCTATGACATCAACCAATAACTTAACTAATGGCTCATAATTAAGACAAACAAAAATAAATAAAAAGGTAAAAAGATAAAAAAACATAAGTTGTAAATAATGCATATTTGTTATGGGATATTGTCTACCTGTAATAGACCATCATACTAAATTGGATTTTTATAATGCTAACTCACTGAAGTAGCTGCACATGGACAGATTGTTCTGACTTCAAGCCAATCAAAATCTCATTAAAATCACATCTCTCACATGCTCTCCTTTACTGATATGTCACAGTGTGGGAGATCTGAGGAAACTCCATGTCACGGTGTGGGAGATCTGAGGAAACTTCATGTCACGGTGTGGGAGATTTGAAGAAACTCCATGTCAAGGTGTGGGAGATGTGTGGGAGATCTGAGGAAACTTCATGTCACGGTGTGGGAGATCTGAGGAAACTCCATGTCATGGTGTGGGAGATCTGAGGAAACTCCATGTCACGGTGTGGGAGATCTGAGGAAACTTCATGTCACGGTGTGGGAGATCTGAGGAAACTTCATGTCAAGGTGTGGGAGATCTGAGGAAACTCCATGTCACGGTGTGGGAGATCTGAGGAAACTTCATGTCACGGTGTGGGAGATCTGAGGAAACTCCATGTCACGGTGTGGGAGATCTGAGGAAACTTCATGTCACGGTGTGGGAGATCTGAGGAAACTTCATGTCACGGTGTGGGAGATGAGGAAACTTCATGTCACGGTGTGGGAGATCTGAGGAAACTCCATGTCACGGTGTGGGAGATCTGAGGAAACTCCATGTCACGGTGTGGGAGATCTGAGGAAACTCCATGTCACGGTGTGGGAGATCTGAGGAAACTCCATGTCACGGTGTGGGATATCTGAGGAAACTCAATTACGGGTCACATGTGAGTGACCTTATAGCATGACAATAGGCCTATATTTAATGATAAATACGATTATGACTCTTTTAAGCCCATCAAATTGCTCGTAGCAGGCAAATCAGTTTTAGTAACACTTTCATAGTCTCGCACTCGCCATTCTCATTGGATTGCCCATAGGCTCTCTCACATGTGAACTGTAATGGGGTTTCCTCAGATCTGAGTGATCATCTCCCATGCCGCAATATATCAGTACAGAGGAGCAAAGGAGAGATCTGATTTTAATCAGATTGAGCCAATCCTTGCTTTCCTGGACTTAGAGACATACTACTTTCTTATTCTTACTTATAATACACATTCATTGTTATAAGATACAATATTCTGATTGATTGGTTTTGTTTTTGTTTTTAAGTACAACTACAAAACTCATTTCTCAAATTTTTATGACCACAAGTCCTGGCCTGACAGTAGCAAAACTATTGAGCATGAATTTGTACTCCTACTTGAAAAGACAGCCAATCAGAACAATGCAACAACTAAATACTTTGTTCCGATTGGACAATTTTGGAATATGAGTACGAAAATCATACTCGAAAGTTTTCTAACTGTAAGTCCCAAGCTCCTTAATGCTGCATGCTCACTGGGGAAGCAGCAAGTACCAATTGTACAAAGTTTTGGTTTGAATCCAGGGGGCACATCAGTAAACCAGCCAATCTGCATTGAGACCAGGAACTTTGAAAAAAAAATTCAGTTGTTTCTTGATTATGATATTTTTCACAGTTAATCCTATCATATTTGGTGAGGATTTAACTGCAAAAAAACATGTCATTTGTTGAAATATAACCACATATAAAAACATGAATGTCAAATTACTACACCCTGTGTGGAAGGATTTCCTGGATACTGTAAATACTGTTGTTTTGACCAGATATTGAAAACAGCTGATTATTTTCTTATTTGACATACAATGTTTCTTTCAAAGTGGATCAGAATGTGGACCTTGGACCAAAATAATAGGAAATAGTTGTCTTGTTATCCAGAAAATTCATTTGGATTTTTTATGATTTTTTTATTTACAATATAAGTCAGTGGTGGAATATATACTGGTGTGCCCTCCTGAGACACTGCCAGTCATCTTGGAAAGAATAATAACTATTACACCATGGATCTAATCAACAGCTAAGTATACAACACTTTGTCAACAATGAAGTATATATAGGCCAATACCTGTACAGAGACCACACAAGATAATAATAACATGCCAAAGTATATTTGGTTTATGGTATTTAATGCCACTTTCAACAATATTTCAGTTATATTACGGCAGCCAGTTTTATTGCTGAAGGAAATCGAAATTCCCCACAGAACTGTCGCAAGTCACTGACAAACTTTATCACATAATGTTGCTTCGAGTAAACGCCAAAGTATAATATTTTTAATATCTAAATATTTTATTATCATCCCATACCACAATTTCCCTTCATTAAATAAGATTTTCTTATTTAAAGTATAATTTTTATCTACTAAACTTCTTATCCATTGCATGTTAAAGCTATCAAGTATTTAATGCTTGCATGTTTGAAATCCAATACATCTGCATACCAATTTTACTTGTTATAGATTAGCAACACCCACCTTTAGGATTAACCAGGAAATATCTATCCCAGACTTGAATTCAGTGGTTTATAATATAAGCAGTTATAGTAATTATTCATATAATCTACACCTACTAGTATTATCAGCAAGCACAAAGATTTATCTAAATTGCTCAGATAACAATAGCAGAAGGCCATATATTACTTAGGCAAAAAAAACCTGTAGTGTTTCCGCTTTTTTACCCTGCCGACCCTATCTTTTAGTGTCTACCCTAATTTGACTTCTAAATTTCATTGAAAAATTTCAGCCAATTCTCTTTCTACCCTTTGAAATGTCTGTTAACAGTAATGGCAGCCATCTTGGATGAAGGATAAGAGTGTCACACAGTTTTTTGAAAGTGGATCAACTAGAGATCATTTCATCTCAAGTTTCTGAGCAGAAGACTTCAATGTGGTGATTTTTTTCTCTCATAATATGTATAATCGGTATAAATCAGCTGAAAGAAAGATTTCACAGAAAAAATCGGAAAATATGATAAACTACTGATTGGCTTTACAGCTCGTATTGAGGACAATCAAAGAATCATCCCAGCCATATTTGGTTTAATATGGTTCAGGGGTTTCAGAGGAGAAGATTTAAATGTAAAAGTTTATGACGTAGGACGGACGGCAAGTGATGACAAAAGCTCACTTGGCCTTTGGCCATGTGAGCTAAAAAAAAAATGATCAATCGTCACTATTTACACTTATTACAACTGATAAAACAATGATTCCACTACAAATCTAGACTTTTGTTGTTTCGAAGTGATTTTCAGTCTTTTGTTCTCCTTTGTCTTATAACTTGAGATTATCAAGATTTTTTTTTAACCCTTACATTTAACATTTTGTACTTATGTAATTTATGTAATACCCTTAAGAAAAATAAATATTGTATGAGTTTGTATATCATATACACTGCCCACCATATTATATCATGTTGCCGTCACAATACATTTAGAATTGAAAATGATTTATTTTTAGTTACTTGGAAGACAAATATAACTTTATAACTTGAATACAATTAATTTGTCTGAATTTAGATCCCCCACTGCTTAGAACATTGAAAGAAGAAAAGAAAAAAAAATCAAATAAACTTGAGGAGCATGTGTAGATAATAATGATCTAATTTAAGCACCACTAACAAATTCTCCTTGAAATGAAATTATTTATTTAAACAATTTTTTTCAAAATCTAATTAATATGCGAGAATAAATATACAACAAAAGTAAATTACTGGAAAATAATTACATTGTCATTGAAAACAATTATAATAAAAATGCAGATATCTGATTTAGTATGCACAACATGTTTTTGGAATTAGCCTTCATCAAGCATTCTGTAAGTCAAAAGATTAGGAAGTCAATTAATGTAAAAGTCTTTGTGAGTCTTTGAAATTTTATCCGGTGGAAAGAATTTAATATTAAATTATATGTTACGGTAAATATTTTATAATAAAATACTTTCCATTGCTATAAGTATCCTAGTGTACAATAAACAGGTACATAATATTATTTCCGACGCTGATTATTAAATCATGAGACGCATCTGTAATATTATTTCTGACGATTAATGATAAATCACCTGAACCATCAAATGAGTAACTCGAATAATACTGTGCCCTCTAATGGCACTAGCGACGAGCGGGGGCGTAATATAACGACTGGATTATTCGAGTTATCAAATGAGATAATCCGAATAATATTTTATACTAAGGTATGTAATATTATGTCCGACGCTGATTATTAAATCACGAGACGCATCTATAATATTATTTCCGACGCTCATTTATAAATCACCCGATCCATCAAATGAGCTAATCCGGATAATATTTTATACTAGGATTTGTAATATTATTTCTCCCATTATTACGGCATTTTAACCCTGCTGAACCAGTGGTGGAAAAATCTGTAATCCTCTAGAGGATTAAGATGTCTCGTGTCTTTCCCCGCATGTTGTCAAATCGATAATTTTAAAGGATTTTCAAATAAAGTTCGTGTTAAATAATGGGAGAAACCAATTCTCCTTCAGTTGCCCATGTGGGTTACGATATTTCTCCACTCTCGAGAGTTAAATTAAAAATGTTAACCACTCGCCTTTCTCTTGAGTGGAGAAATATCGTAACCCAAGGGCAACTGAAGGAGAATCTATATTTCCGATGCTGATTAATAAATCACCTGACCCATCCGTAAAATATCTTATAAATAAAATGTACAGGTAGATATATATATACGGAAAATATATTATAGCCAGAACACTGTCAATTTAAATGACAGATTGAGTAATCTTCAAACCCATTATAAAATCAATAGTCATGTAAGTTTAAATATGTTATATTGTATTATATAATTTTGTGTATTCCTAAACCAAAGCGGCTGAGGAAAAGTAGCTGCAATAATGTAGCTCCTGTGACAAACTTGTGTCTCGGCAGAGCTACAACGCGGTCCCATTCGTCACAATGGAGCAAAAAAAAAGGTGCAGTTGAAACATAAAAACTCACTATTTACACTTCAAACATTTCATTATAACAATTACTGATGATCCTAGTCCTTGTTAAATCGGTTTGGCTGAGAAATATATGCTTTTCAAAGTTAGCAACAACCTTGTTCAAATTTATCGATCGTTTTCCATAACCGGAAACTACGGAAGGCGGAGCTTTTCTAAATATGGTATTTCTTATTACAAGCTGATGTAAACATTCCAATCGTAACTACTTGGCCATTCTCGCTACCCTGTTATTTGCAGGGTAGCGAGAATGGCCGAGTAGTTACGATTGGTAAACATTCACGCCTAAATCGCCAAATATGGTATCGACATCCAAATAGTGAGGCCGGAAATGACGAAATTCAAAATTTTCAAAGAGAAGATTTTTATTTTGTGGGAATTACATTCTAAAATACTGGTAGGTGATAAAAACTTGTTATAATAATGGACAAAAGGAAAGGTTATGTCTTATTATTGATAAATGCAGGCGTCAGAAGCTCTGTAAGCGAGCGCAAAAAATCTCGGCGGCTGCTCCATTACGTGTAATGGCATCCCGTTATAACCCTTGCGAGTAAGCGAGCATTTAGGGTTTTATTATTAGAACTAGAGGAAAAGTAACAAAAGAAAGTCTTAAGAATATTATTAAAACACTGTAATTGTAATGATTTATATATTTATTCAAAAAATACTGCAGTAATATAAAGAAGTATTTCACTAGCATTAAGTACATATTTATTTGCAGCAATGTTAATTAATCAATTGAGAAAATTAGTAACTTATAAAATCAGATTATTTCTTCTATATTGTTTTCCGGTTGAAAAGTTATAATGTGCAAGGTTATCCACGGATATATTTTGATATTAAATTTCTTCCACCTCATCTGGAAAATATATAATAGCATTGGAAGAAATTTAATATTGAAATACTACCCAAGGATAATATTTTATATTAAAAATAATCCGCCGGAAAGAATATTATGGAGGATAAAATAAATTATTATATTTTAATCTATATGATAGATTTTGATTGGATTAAATTAGTCATGTGATAATAAAATAATTGAGATGTTTTGCCAAAATTTGCACTGCCGGGAAACAACTCTATTGTTCCCCGCCGAACAACACCTATTGTTCCCCACCGAACAACCCAATTTCCCCCCACAAGGGAGATAACCTATAAAACATTGACAAAAATTTGCGCTGCCGGGAAACAACCCTATTGTTCCCCGCCGAACAACCCAATTTTCCCCCGCAAGGGAGATAACCTATAAAACATTGGGAAAAAAATAATAAAACAATTATGGCCCTCTGTATAGGGAAACATCCAGATTTGTCAACCCTCTGCCGTAATTGTATAATGTTACATAAACAGGATAGCCAAAATCAGCTAATGTTACCTATGCCCGAGTGAGGAGAACATTAGTTCACTTAATTAAAGCCTTTCAAATATATTCCTGAAGAATCCTGTTTTTCTTTTTATACAAGAAACTAGGGTCAGAATAACATCATAGGGAACTTATTTATGAATTTGTCAACAGTACTCCCATTTTTAATTTACATTGGTGTAACCTATTTATTTGGAGGGGTTATGGTGTTTAACAATATTTCAGTTAAATCGTGGTGGTCAGTTTTATTGGTGGCGGAAATCTGGAGTACCCGGAAAAAACCACTGACCTGCTGCAAGTCACTGACAAATTTTATCACATAATGCTGTATCGAGTAAACCTCGACATGAGCAGGATTCAAACTCACAACTTTAGTGGTGATAGGCACTGACTGCACAGGTAGTTGTAAATCCAACTACCATACCATCACGACCACGATGGCCCCCCCCCTATTAATTTGAAGAAAATTAAGTCAGTCAGGCCATAATAACCAGTACTCAATGACTCGTGTTACATGGGGATTTTGGATATCATAACAGGGGCATTTTTAGGCTTTTCTTCTTTCTCTCTTTTGTTAAAAGCAAAGTGGAAATTGTCGAAATTAACGGTTTTTATGCTATTTTTCTTGTTTGGTAAAAAAAAGATTCCTAGCTAGAGATAAAGGTCTTAATGATCAATATTTATATTTTATTTTTGTTTATCCCTTGAAATACTGGAAATTTTGACGACCCAAATTTACATCATCTTACCAATAAAACAATTGCAAACATCCTAATAGATCTGTCCATAACACAATCTAATAATAATTTCTATTTTGAAACGACATAAAACAGATAGATCTGTTACAGAGCCTTAAGTAAAATTAGCAAAAAATAGCACCTACCTTTAACCTACATAAATACAGAACCATTACACTGTGACTACTTCTTTATGAACTCTTCAACATTCATCAAATAGCTCCATTTTCTGTAATAGATTTAGATGAAGAAATTCAATGCTAAAATGAATTAATTATTTACCGATGGAAGAATCGGCATCAGAAAAGAGAATTACTTCACAGAACGTCAGAAGGGAATTTTCTCATATCAGAATCAATATTAACAGATAAATCAGAAAATAAAAGATCTTCACTTAATGTTGCTACATAATTTTTTTCGATAATACGGAAATTATTTGCTACCACACTGTGCATTTTAAAGATTACATTTTTTAAATATATATTCTATTGCTGCATATTTACTGCTTCATAATTTTTTCGATAATACGGAAATTATTTCCTACCATACTGTGCATTTTAAAGGTCACTTTCTTAAATATGTATTCTACAGTGTTGCAAAACATTTAACACTGTAAATGATACCATACTCAGAATCACTTGAAAAACAGTTCAAATAGCTGAGTTCTTGTGATGTACAGGATATTCATTTGTGAATGACCAAGCAACCTTGAAAATATATCATAATACAATTGTGATCGAGTGCCCTTTGTTTAATGCCAAGTGAGCAATTCTTTGGCTATAACTGATCAAGAACAAATTATTCTATGATTAGATAATGAAATGAGCTGAATATTTATACAGCTAGCCTGCAGATTTGTCATGTCATTCCTCTCGGACACAATATCCTACCTCCAAGCCAACCAATCTTTGCTGTCAAGTCTTTGAAGCTGTATGCTTAGTGGAAAAGTAGTAATTGATAATTTCATAGGTTATGGCTTGATCTCTCAGAGGAAATAACCCAAGATCTATTGAAATTGAGACAAGCATGTAAACCGGAGTACCCGGAGAATACCACTGACCTGTCGCAAGTCACTGACAAGCTTTAGCACATAAAATTGTATCTAGTACACCTCGCCATGAGCGGGATTCGAATTCACAACGTTAGTGGTGATAGACACTGATTGCATAAGTAGTTGTAAATCCAACTACCATACGATCATGACCACGACAGCACCCGGGTATATAATGTTAACCATTACACCACCAATGTAAGCCTAAGGATTGCTTTACAAAATTATAATTATGTTTTTATTTAATACTGCACATAATACTTTCTGGCAATTCAAGAAACATTTGTGAAGTAACAGATATATATGTCATGCCATGGTCATTTTTATATTCAGAGATTTGAGAGGAGAGGTTATTTTTCATTCTGTTGATATTTGGTGGTGTTGTTGACCTTTCTTCTCATAAGATTTTATTTGATTTTTGGTGTTTAATGCCACTTTCAGCAATATTTCAGCTATATCATGGCGACCAGTTTTAGTGGTGGAAGAAGCCGGAGTGCTCGGAGAGAACCACCGACCATGGGCAAGCAACTGGTAAACTTTATCACTTGCAGCTGTGAGTCGAGTGCACCCTTTTTTGTAATTTACAAAGCCGGGCGCGAACCCACGCCGTAATGGTGATAGGCTTGTACGAGTTGCTAGGTAATCCAACTACCGAACTCATTGAGCCACCCGGGCCCTTCTTTCTTTTCATAAGAAGAGATATAATTTATTAGTAATTAGATATCTTATTTACCATATTGGCTATTTAAGAAGTGTTTGTACAGTAATAGGAAAGATAGATGCTAACATGTGTTCAACAACCTTGACATCCAAAAACAGTCAAGTGTGACCTTGATTTCAAAAATAACACTACAGATTTAGGGTTAGGGTTAGACTTAAGGTGTTTAAAGCCACTTTCAACAATATTTCAGTTATATTGTGGCGGTCAGTTTTATTGGTGGAGGAAACTGGAATGCCCGGAGAAAACAACAGACCTACCACAAGCCACAGACAAACTTTATCACAGAATGTTGTACCAAGTACACCTCACCTGAGCGGGATTCGAACTCACAATGTTAGTGGACATAGGCACTGATTGCATAAGTAGTTGTAAATCCAACTACCATAAGATCACGACCATGACGACGGCCCATCACTACAAATTTAAGATATTTAATCAAACTTCTAACATAGAAGTATATACCGGTATAGCTCCATCGTGACACATTGCAAGAGTGAAAATAAAAATGTGTGTACAATTATCAAGCAAGAAATGTAGGGATGCCATAACCCAGTTTAATTCAGCCACATTTTTATGTCTGTCATTACATGCATATTGATATTTGCTAAAGATAGTTTTTTAGATAATTATTGATGATTTTGTAAACCATTACTGCATACAGAACCCACATCAAAAATAGATATTGTAGCCTACAAGAAGATTTCATGGTTCATTGATTTCAATTATGGTACTTTTAATTACTCTCAATGCTACATGTACCTGTAAGGTAGAATATCCATACACAGCGAGTTGACATTTTCTTCTGTCAGTTAGAATAGATATACACAGCGAGTGGCATTTGGGTGGCATTTTTGAACTGTCAGGTAGAATAGATGTACAGAGTGAGTGGCATGGGTGGTATTTTTGACCTGTCAGGTAGAATAGTCATACACAGTGAGTGGCATGGGTGGCAGAGTGGTAATGGTCATTGACTTCTGACCACATGACTAACACCACTGTTCATGCCCTGATACACACCTCAAGTGTTTAAGACTTCCAGACACCTACCTAAGGCAGAGGTTTTATATGTCATTTAGGGATTTCCTCTCCTAAGAAGTCTGTTGTAGGCATGATATAAATGGAATATTGCTGATAGTGATGATATACATGTACATCAATAACAGACATTAACACATGAGACATTACATTATAACCAATTATAGTATTGATGCTATAATATCTATTTTTGTTTCCCCTGACACACAGTTATATAAATTACTACAAATTGTTCAATTATTTTCCCTAAACAGCAATCTCCCTCAGGCATAGGTAATCTTAGCCAATTTAAGCTATTCTGTTTAGGACCTTTGGTTTTTACTTGCTCCCAAAGATTTTTAACAATGTTTTGGCTTTCCAATCTTTTTAACCTTGAGCGTATCTGATGAAGGTTATTCCAGAAACATGTTGTATACGAAATTAGATATCTATGTTTTTATTATTAAATACTACAACTGCCGTGAATTGGTGAAATTTGTATCTTAGTTTCTTCTGGTACACATTTATATACATTACTCCAAATGGTGCAGGGGCCGTCATGGTCGTGATCATATGGTAGTTGGATTTACAACCACCTATGCAATCAGTTCCTATCACCACTGATGTTGTGAGTTCGAATCTTGATCGGGGCGAGGTGTACAATTTGTCAGTGACTTGTGGCAGGTCGGTGTTTTTCTCCGGGTACTCCGGTTTTCTCCACCAATAAAACTGACCGCCACAATATAACTGAAATATTGTTGAAAGTGGCGTTAAACACCATAAACAAAACAAAACCAAATAGTGCAATTTTAGTTTTGTTTTTCCTGGAAGACACTTGTAGACAAGTTAATTACTGCAATTCTCTACCTGTTAAAAGTCCTAGGTGAAAATTAAACAGACAGGAAAATTAGAAAAGATCAATGGTTTTACTGAAGATAATGTGATCAAATATGAACAAAAATAGAGATCTCTAATTGACTATTGTCAGGCAATTTATTAGTATAAAAATAATGTTCTATATTTGTCTTTGTCCCTAGTGTTAATGACATCTGTATGTCGCCATTCTTGGTGTTTGTCTCATGTATAATACTGTTTATTGTTTTGTATTTGAAAAATATATGGTAAAAATATAACAAAAACAGAGTGGTACTTCACTGAAAACATGTGTCATGTGTTACCAAACTGAAGTTGAAATAACCCTTTCGGTCAAGCAAGGAGGGCTATTGGTAAAATGGATGGCACATTATATATTAAAAGGGGTTTTACTACAGGGAAATCTTACAAATTTAGTAACAAAAAGTCATCGTGTACACATTTTTCTAAGATTGCATCCATCTGCAGGTTTTAAGCCTTCTTTTCCTACCCAGGCCATTAACACACAATCATTTTGATTTAGAACTATTTTCCACACTACAAACGGAATTTATGCATTATGAAAAGAAAGTTTAAACAGTGATGGTCAACAATTCCACCAACATCACACCTCACCTCAACTCATTGAATACAAAAATGACCATGAAATACAACGTTGTAAATCCAGGTCCTGCCTTGGGACAGGCACATAAATATGGTGGAGTTAAACCGGTTAATGGGATCCCAACCCTCCCCTCTTGACAATTTCATCTCTACAAACAATAAAAATCCTGGACACATCATGTTTGAAATTATGACATCATCATTTGTTTTTAAATTGTAGTTTACACTGACCCCTTTTAACATATTGGATCCAAACAAGTTGTGCAATTTGTATATTTTCAAGAAACATAAAGTGTTCCTTATTCTGTTTTCAATAAATCATTCTAGACATAATTATGTCATTATGTAAAGAATATTAAAAACTGTGTAATAGATATGTTACTTTAATGGTGGTGTAATGTTCTTACATAATTATTTTCAAGTAGGTTATGTAACAACTCTCAAACTAATGAGAACTCCGTGTAATAAGTACAGTCAAACCTGCTTTAGAAGGCACCTCTAAATAACAAATCACTGTCTAATATGAGGCAGGTGCAACCTGAAATGCTCCCGAAGAACAGTAATTGTTCTTCCTGTTTACATAATACCAAGCTTAAAAATAACACCACCTAAAACTCCAAACTCCGGACAGTTTTCATATCTGCTACCGAACATTGTTTCATTTTATTTTTTTTTTAAATCAACTAGAGTTCCAGTTTAGGTCACGTGATTTTTCTTTTAATTTATTTATTATGGTTTGGCAGCCATATTGTTGAAGATTTTGAGTGCCATAGTACCTATTCATACTTCTACCATTTACGCTCCCGATCCTCATTTTTCCCATGAATGAATAGTGCATATAATTTTAACCTGTATATAACTGCTCATAAAGGACACATCTTCAGGTTCCCTTGAGTACTCTTTATATACAGGTTTAACTGTATATATACAATATACAACTTATGCACATTGTCGGAAAATATAAAATGTATTTGCAGAGCTTTAGAAAACAGGTAGAAAAGCTAGTCTTTGGCAAGTTTTTTTTAGCCTGTTTCGCAGCTAGTGCAAATCAATTTTATATTTACCGACAATGACAAAGTTTGTCCACTGTGTTTATCCTGCAAAGTTAAAAAGTAAAAAAAACAACTGTCACATTGTCAGAAGAGAGAAAAACAAGCGTCGTTCTAATCACTTTCAATGGCATCCTCTATCACATACATGCTGATACTGTTACCGTTTCTTACCAATTCTCTACATGAATCAGGTACCAGAAAACCAATAACTTAGTCTGTGATTGCATATAACAAATATTTATCCAGTCAATGCAAAGTGACTGTTAAAATAGAATCAGCATATGATAAAATGGTTGGCTTTGGTTTGGTTGGTCTGTGGTGTTTAACACCACTTTCAACAATATTTCAGTTATATCGTGGCGATCAGTTTTATTGGTAAAGGAAACCAGAGTACCCAGAGAAATCCACCGACCTGTCGCAAGTCACTGACAAACTATATCGCATAATGCTGTATCGAGTACACCTCGCCAAGAACAGGGTTCGAACTCACAACTTTAGTGGTAAATAGGCACTGATTGCATAGGTAGTTGTAAATCCAACTACCATACGATCATGACCACGATGGCCATGTGCAGGTTAAAATGACAAACACTACCAACATGATGTATTCTTGAATAAAAACATTGTAGAAGAACTATCTTTTTTGTAAAGGTTCATTGCTTGTACAACATAAGACACTTTTCTGTGTTTTTGTGTATTTTACAGAATATCTTGAATCAAAGGACACTGCCATTACATTGTTTTAAAATAAATACTAGGGTTTCCAGGAAAATAGCCAAAAAATGACAACTCCACATATAAGTGGGAAACAAATTGATATAAAAAACATGTTTTAGCCGAAATGCATAAATCATTTGGACTTGTAGTTTTAGAGAAGACTTTGTTTTTTTAATTTCTGCCACTTAAAAACAAGAATTGCCCATGGCAACCACACTTTTCGCCATATCCATATATAAGATGGGAAATTCCAGTGGAGAACTTCACATACATTATTTGTTCCAACTAACAACATTTCGACTTGTGGTTTCAGGAGAACATTTCTTTAGTGCTGCCAATCAGAACCAAAAAATAGCCATGGCAGCCAGGTACGTTTTTTCCTGTATCATGACGCAGGGCTCTACAATTCATACCAGCACCCACTAGTTCCTGGCTAGTAAGGAAACAATTTTTACTCACAAAACAAAAGAATGTTACTTGCCATAATTCGTACTATATATCTCCAATATGTATTTATTTGTACATAATTATTAATGCTCTGAATGAGGCAGAAGATACTTAGTTGAGGAATGGATTTTTTCCTGATACCACATTGAAACATTTTTCATGTTTCAGACTTTTAGTTTTATTTTGATAAACAAGACTTTCACGTTTAAACTTTTTTCCAGTGACAAATTCGGTTTTGCCAGCAATATCTGGGCCTGCCTTTCTGCAAACATAACAATACATAACGTAGTTATTGGAATTATCAATGAACCACCAAAACTCCGACTCTGAGACGTCTTGAAATTTACGCTTTTCAGCTTTAGAACCCGAACCTTCATCAGTATTTTGGCTTATGCTTCCGTCAATGTTGTATCAGGCAGGCCAGTTTCATAATCAGTTTATTCAACCGGTTTATTTTTAGTGGAAAATTTTGTGAGAAGGTTTTATTTTTTAATAATTGTGGTCACTTGCGAGCGCTAAAAGTATGTGATTTAAAACTTTTATGTCCGAGTCAATTGCACGGTTTAAAAGACCAGAAAATCAAAGTCGGAAGTTAAATTGAAAAAAAATATCGGTGAGGGAATGAAAATGTTCTGGAAATATCAACTCGCCGTCTGGCTATCAATACGGAATTTTGACTCGCATTTTACAACAGTAACTAGCAAATGCGAGTGTTTTGGTCACATTGTAGAGCCCTGTGACAAAATGACTTTTTTAGAGGCCATCACAAACACCATTCATTTAAAATTTGATTCCAATTGGTACACTAGTTTCAGAGGAGACGATCAAAATGTAAAGCTTACAACCAATGGACGGAGACAGATATTTCTGTCAGCGATCCTGAAAAGCCCAAAATATTCAATATCAGACAACAGAAGACATTGGAAATGATGAAATTTGACCTAAGAGTACTCAAAAACAGTAAATACTTGAGCAAAGCACAATTTGATCAACACGAATACCGAAATAATCTTATTTGCTGTTTATTTAATTATAGAAGATCGTTATTATCTTAAGATGAAGTACGAACAATAAAAATACAATTTACCCATTTTTCGTTGTTTACACATTTTTTTTATCGTAAAGATTTCCAATAATCATTTATTGTCATTTTTATAAATTTGCCTCCACTCACATTTTTCTTTTTTATATGCTACAATTACTTTTTTTATTTATTTATGAAGAATCAACGAAACAATCGTTAATTGTGACAATTTCATCAAAACCTGTTTGCCAATTTAATTAGTCATGTGTTTGCCACTAATATCGAATATTCTTCAACATTATTTAGTTAAGCTAGTGTAGTATTGAGAAGATTTCATTCAATTTTCGTCTTGTTAAAGACGTCCCTAAGGTATTATTGTTGAAATCTGATGGTTATACAGAAATCAGTATAGTTTGTTCAATGTATCGCATTTCTATCATACATACAGTGTTTCTAGAAATGGCAAAGTCCTTTATGAATCTTTAATTCAACAATTATCGGTACTTTTTGCCTACAAGCTATTAAGAACTTTATTTGACTACAGCAACCTTGAATCAAGGACGACATGCCCACATCAAAATAATATGTTGATTTAATTTTTAATAACAAACGGTTCATAAATAGTTCAAATGTAAAGAAAACTGTACGGTAGTTATACAAGTTATATAAAAATAGTTGTTCCAATCTGAGGTCGTACTGCAGGTACCAGTACACAAACTTATATTAACTCATATCATACATTCATACCACAGGAATCTAACTTGATTGAATAAAACATCCTTACTACATACTTAAGGAACCTAATTCGAATAAGACATCAGGAATATGACTTGACAAAAACATCCTTAACTAAAGAATCTGACTTGACTCAAACTCACTAACCCTAACCCAAATTAAACATTCATACCTAAGGAATCTGACTTGACTAAAACATTGTTATCTCAGGAACATAACTTTACTCAAACATTCTTTGCTCAGGAATCTGATTTGCAGGGCCTATGAGAGGGGGGGGGGGGGGGGGGGTCAGTAGGTACATCGGTCCGGGGCCCGGAAAGCCATGAAGGGGCCTGTAAATCTTTGAAGGACCCCATAGCCTTAGCCAATAGACGTCTTAGTTTGATTTTTTCTTCTTTTATTTGGTATTTTCAACTATTTTTTGTTTATTTATAAAAAAAATAATTATTTAAAATTCACTTAGACTTTGGCACTGCTTTGTATAAAGTATATGTTATCTGACCATTCTGCTGCTCAGGAAATAAAACATTTACGATAGTTTACCAGTGGTTTTATTCGACCTCAAATCCTCAATTTGAGAGAAATCTCAGCCTGTCCCCGGGGCCCCAAAGCAGTCTTGTTCCGCATTGCAAAATTTCTCTTGGAGGCCCTGCTGACTTTGACTAAAACATCGCTAACTAATGATTTTGTTTTGACTTAATAAGTCACATCTCTTAAATCTTGCCAAAGGAAACAAACACAACACAGAATGAGAAACTTGATAGTTCTTTCTGAAACATTTAAACAACAGGAAAAGCGCTAGACAAGACATTTAATGGGCTTGTAATAGTTCCAGTTTTGAAATGACAATTCGAGAGACTTCTTAATGATAATGTTTTGTTCTTCTTCCAAGATATTCTTTATAAATACAAATATACAACTAGAGGCTCCCAGGAGCCTGTATAGCTCACCTGGGTATAATAACATGTCAATAAAACTTGATAACTTCGGTAAAAAAAATTAACAAATGTAGCCTTCGTCATTGCAGACCCCTTCTACAAAAAAATTTGGGCAGGGGTTCCCCCTTTATTGTAAGTTATCAAAATTGCTGTAAAAAAAACATATATATCAATGATTCTCAAAATTTAGCTTTTCCTACTTCACATTTTGTAATAGAGTTGCTTCCCTTTGATTATTTGAGTAACCAAAAGCAGTGAGTCAACAAAAAAATGCATTTCAAGAGGAATAATTTCATCCCCCTTTTTTCTATTTTTAGCTTGGCGGCCATCTTGGTTGGAAGTCGGGATCACCGGACAAAATTTTGGATCATTCCACAAAAGTTTGATTGCAATTGGCCCAGTGGTTTCTGAGGAGAAGATTTGTATGTGAATTTCCCATAGGGTCCTATGTTAAGCTAAGTTCTGCTGTGGGGGCCATCTTGATCGAAGGGCCGAACCGCCGGACAAATTTTTGGAAGAGAACCATCCAATGACTATTTCATCAAAATTTTATTCTTATTGAGCAAATGGTTTCAGACAAGAAGATTTTTATGGGAATTTCCCATAGGGTCCTATGTTAAATTAAGTTCGGCTGTGGCGGCCATCTTGGTCGGTGTTCTGAAATGCCGGACACAATTTTGGAAGAGGACCACCCAAGAATCATTTCAGCAAAGTTTGTTTAAGATTGGCTCAGCAGTTTCAGAGGAGAAGATTTTTTTTTAATTTCATCCCCCCTTTTTTCTAATTTGCATAATCGGTCAAAATAGGCAAAAGTTCAAAGTTCATAAAAAATCCCGTAATATATGTTAAAAAGCTCATCATTATGCTTATACAGTTCAAATTTGGGCACTTTCTGGCTTAAAATAGAGCAGTTTTGGCCATTTGAAGAAATTTCTATTTTTAGTAATGGCGGCCATCTTGGATACAGGACGGCGCTGACGGACACAATTTTGAAAGGGAACCACCTAAGGATCATTTCAGCAAAGTTTGGTTGAAATTGGCTCAGTAGTTTCAGAGGAGAAGATTTTTTTTTAATTTCATCCCCCCTTTTTTCTAATTTGCATAATCGGTCAAAATGGGTAATGGGATTTACTTCAAAATTGCAGGGTATGTAGATCTTGACATGCTGTACATTTTTGCAATTTAAACTTAACATCTATCTCTAAATAGTTTTTAAAATATAAGATGAAAAGTATTAAAATTAAAAAAAAAAATTGATGAAAAAAGGGCAATAACTCCAAGATGGGTTATCAAATTTACTTCAAAATTGCAGGGTAAGTAGATCTTGACATGCTGAACATGTTTGCAGTTTCAACTTACCCATCTGTCTCTTATAGTTTTTGAAATAAAGGACGAAAAGTATTAAAATTTTGAAAATTTGATGAAACCAGGAGCCTGTAATCGCTCACCTGGATCAAAGCTGCTTTCAATAACAACGCAACTGCACTGTGATGGCCATCTTGGCGGGAGAGTGCAACTGCCGGACACCATTTTGGAAGAGGACCATCCAATGACTATTCCATCTAAGTTTGGTTTTAATTGAGCTACTGGTTCCAGACAAGATGGTTTTTATGTGAATTTCCCATAGGGTCCTATGTTAAACTAAGTACAGCTGTGCAGCCATCTTGGTCAGAGGGCGGGACCACCAGACACAAATTTGGTTCAGCGGTTTCGGAGGAGAAGATTTAAATGTGATCTTTTATCAAAATATGCCTAATTTGCATAATCGGTATAAATCGGCTGAAAGAAAAATTTCAAAAAAAACCCCCAAACATATGCTAAACTACTCCTTGACACGTAGCTGCAGTTCAAATTTGAGCTCATTTTGACTTATACTAAAGCAGCAATGGACAATTGAAGAAATTTCTATTTTTAGTAACAGCGGCCATCTTGAATGGAGGGCGGGGCTGTCGGACACAAATTTGAAAGGGAACCACCCAGGGACCATCCCTGCCAGGTTTGGTTTAATTTGGTTCTGCGGTTTCAGAGGAGAAGATTTAAATGCGATCTTTTATTAAAATATGCCTAATTTGCATAATCGGTATATATCGGCTGAAAGAAAAATTTCACAGAAAAACACGGAATATTTGCTAAACTACTTCTTGCCATGTAGCTGCAGTTAAAATTTCAGCTCATTTTGACTTACACTAAAGCAGCAATGGACAATTAAAATTTCATCCCCCTTTTTTTCTATTTTTAGCTTGGTGGCCATCTTGGTTGGAAGTCGGGATCACCGGACACAATTTTGGAAGGGGGCCATCCAAGAATCATTTCAGCAAAGTTTGGTTGAGATTGGCTCAGTAGTTTCAGAGGAGAAGATTTTTTTTAAATTTCATCCCCACTTTTTTCTAATTTGCATAATCGGTCAAAATCGGCAAAAGTTCAAAGTTCATAAAAAATCCTGTAATACATGTTAAAAAGCTCATCATTTTGCTTATACAGTTCAAATTTGGGCACATTCTGGCTTAAAATAGAGCAGTTTTGGCCATTTGAAGAAATTTCTATTTTTAGTAACAGCGGCCATCTTGAATGGAGGGCGGGGCTGTCGGACACAATTTTGAAAGGGACCCACCCAGGGACCATCCCTGCCAGGTTTGGTTTAATTTGGTTCAGCGGTTTCAGAGGAGAAGATTTAAATGTGATCTTTTATCAAAATATGCCTAATTTGCATAATCGGTATATCTCGGCTGAAAGAAAAATTTCACAGAAAAACCCGGAATATTTGCTAAACTACTTCTTGCCATGTAGCTGCAGTTAAAATTTGAGCTCATTTTGACCTACACTAAAGCAGCAATGGACAATTAAAATTTCATCCCCCCTTTTTTCTATTTTTAGCTTGGCGGCCATCTTGGTTGGAAGTCGGGATCAACGGACACAATTTTGGAAGGGGGCCATCCAAGAATCATTTCAGCAAAGTTTGGTTGATATTGACTCAGTAGTTTCCGAGGAGAAGATTTTTTTTAAATTTCATCCCCACTTTTTTCTAATTTGCATAATCGGTCAAAATCGGCAAAAGTTCAAAGTTCATAAAAAATCCTGTAATATATGCTAAAAAGCTCATCATTATGCTTACACAGTTCAAATTTGGGCACATTCTGGCTTAAAATAGAGCAGTTTTGGCCATTTGAAGAAATTTCTATTTTTAGTAACAGCAGCCATCTTGAATGGAGGGCGGGGCTGTCGGACACAATTTTGAAAGGGACCCACCCAGGGACCATCCCTGCCAGGTTTGGTTTAATTTGGTTCAGCGGTTTCAGAGGAGAAGATTTAAATGTGATCTTTTATCAAAATATGCCTAATTTGCATAATCGGTATATATCGGCTGAAAGAAAAATTTCACAGAAAAACCCGGAATATATGTTAAACTACTCCTTGCCATGTAGCTGCAGTTAAAATTTGAGCTCATTTTGACTTACACTAAAGCAGCAATGGACAATTAAAATTTCATCCCCCTTTTTTTCTATTTTTAGCCTGGTGGCCATCTTGGTTGGAAGTCGGGATCAACGGACACAATTTTGGAAGGGGGCCATCCAAGAATCATTTCAGCAAAGTTTGGTTGATATTGACTCAGTAGTTTCCGAGGAGAAGATTTTTTTTAAATTTCATCCCCACTTTTTTCTAATTTGCATAATCGGTCAAAATCGGCAAAAGTTCAAAGTTCATAAAAAATCTTGTAATATATGCTAAAAAGCTCATCATTATGCTTACACAGTTCAAATTTGGGCACATTCTGGCTTAAAATAGAGCAGTTTTGGCCATTTGAAGAAATTTCTATTTTTAGTAACAGCAGCCATCTTGAATGGAGGGCGGGGCTGTCGGACACAATTTTGAAAGGGACCCACCCAGGGACCATCCCTGCCAGGTTTGGTTTAATTTGGTTCAGCGGTTTCAGAGGAGAAGATTTAAATGTGATCTTTTATCAAAATATGCCTAATTTGCATAATCGGTATATATCGGCTGAAAGAAAAATTTCACAGAAAAACCCAGAATATATGTTAAACTACTCCTTGCCATGTAGCTGCAGTTAAAATTTGAGCTCATTTTGACTTACACTAAAGCAGCAATGGACAATTAAAATTTCATCCCCCTTTTTTTCTATTTTTAGCCTGGTGGCCATCTTGGTTGGAAGTCGGGATCAACGGACACAATTTTGGAAGAGGGCCATCCAAGAATCATTTCAGCAAAGTTTGGTTGATATTGACTCAGTAGTTTCAGAGGAGAAGATTTTTTTTAAATTTCATCCCCACTTTTTTCTAATTTGCATAATCGGTCAAAATCGGCAAAAGTTCAAAGTTCATAAAAAATCCTGTAATATATGCTAAAAAGCTCATCATTATGCTTACACAGTTCAAATTGGGCACATTCTGGCTTAAAATAGAGCAGTTTTGGCCATTTGAAGAAATTTCTATTTTTAGTAACAGCAGCCATCTTGAATGGAGGGCGGGGCTGTCGGACACAATTTTGAAAGGGACCCACCCAGGGACCATCCCTGCCAGGTTTGGTTTAATTTGGTTCAGCGGTTTCAGAGGAGAAGATTTAAATGTGATCTTTTATCAAAATATGCCTAATTTGCATAATCGGTATATATCGGCTGAAAGAAAAATTTCACAGAAAAACCCAGAATATATGTTAAACTACTCCTTGCCATGTAGCTGCAGTTAAAATTTGAGCTCATTTTGACTTACACTAAAGCAGCAATGGACAATTAAAATTTCATCCCCCCTTTTTTCTATTTTTAGCTTGGCGGCCATCTTGGTTGGAAGTCGGGATCACCGGACACAATTTTGAAAGGGGGCCATCCAAGGACCATTCCACCAAAGATTGGTTGCAATTGGTCCAGTGGTTTCTGAGGAGAAGATTAAAATGTGAAATGTTGACGGACGGACAACGGACGACGGACGACAGACGACGGACGAAAAGTGATGACAATAGCTCACATGGCCTACAGGCCAGGTGAGCTAAAAAGGGAAATAACTCCAAAATGGGTAATGGGATTTACTTCAAAATTGCAGGGTGGGTAGATCTTGATATGCCGCACATTTTTACAATTTAAAGTGAAATATAAGACGAAAAGTATTAAAATTTTACAAATTTGATGAAAAAAGGGCAATAACTCCAAGATGGGTAATCAGATTTACTTCAAAATTGCAGGGTAGGTAGATCTTGATGTGCTGATCATTTTTACCCCATGTCAGATTTTTGATATTATTAACGGTTTTTGAGTTATTACCCAAAACCTGCAATTTTACCATATGTTCTATTTTTAGGAACAGCGGCCATGTTGGTTGGTGCACGGCATCACCGGACACAATTTTGAAACTAGACACCCTAGTGATGATTCAGACCAAGTTTGGTTTCCATTGGTCTAGTACTTTCAGAGGAGAAGAATTTTGAAAAAGTTTACAACGTACGACGGACGACGGATGACGACGACGGACGCCAAGTGATGGCAATAGCTCACATGACCCTTTGGGTCAGGTGAGCTAACAACCTACATGAGTCAGATCCCACAAGTTATAGAATAATGAAATGAAACCTTATGTACTAAAAGGACTAAAGGTCAGGTAATCACTTTAACATACTGTAAACAATGAAGTAATTTGTGTATTAAAGGTTAAATTATATCAATGATGGACAGTAGATAATGGTAATATGAAAGGGGGACTGGTATATGGTAGGTGTATATCAATATTTATTTCTCACTACATCATCATCATCATCATCCTATTTAGTTATTTTGGACATGTAGGAACAGCCATCATGTATTGATTTTCGCACAATAATATTCACCAATAACTCTAACAAACATTTCAGGCTGGTACCTATCCCATTTATTTATTATCTGTACTAATCAAGGGGCTGTCGTGTTCGTGATCGTATGGTAGTTGGATTTATAACTACCTTTGCAATCAGTGCCTATCACCACTAACGTTGCAAATTTGAATCCTGCACAGATGAGGTGTACTCAATACAACATTATGTGATCAAGCTTATGAGTGACTTGCAGCAGGCCGGTGGTTTTCTCCGGGCACTTTGTTTTCCTCCACCAATAAAACTGACCGCCATGATAACTGAAATATTGTAGAAAATGGCTTTAAACACCATAACCCTAACCCTAATCCTGTATTAATCATTTTATTATCTTTTTTCCAGACTTCTATTTAGAAAAAACCAATGGGGCAATCAAGAATGGACAATCCACAGACACTGGCAACATTGGTCACAAGACACAGAAAGTAGAAAAACAAAACAAAAAACATAACACAGAAAACTAAATAGATGAGCATCACAGACCCCACCTAAATCTGGGGGGTTACAATCCAGGGACAATTGTAACATTGGGAATACAAGACTATAAACGATGACACACAAAACAAAAAGCACCACATAAAAAACTAAAAAGATGAGTATCACGAACTCCAGCCTAAATCTGGGGGGTTACAATCCAGGGACAATTGTAACATTGGGAATACAAGACTATGAACGATGACACACAAAACAAAAAGCACCACATAAAAAACTAAAAAGATGAGTATCACGAACTCCAGCCTAAATCTGGGGGGTTACAATCCAGGGACAATTGTAACATTGGGAATACAAGACTATGAACGATGACACACAAAACAAAAAGCACCACATAAAAAACTAAAAAGATGAGTATCACGAACTCCAGCCTAAATCTGGGGATTACAATCCAGAGACCACTGCAACATTGGGAATACAAGACACAGAAAAACAAAACAAAAAGTACAACACAGAAAACTAAAAAGATGAGTATCACGAACTCCAGCCTAAATCCAGGGATTACAATCCAGAGACAATTGTAACATTGGGAATACAAGACACAGAAAAACAAAACAAAAAGCACAACACAGAAAATTAAAAAGATGAGTGTAGACTGACCCATCCATAAAAAATAGGCTTGTTTTAACAGAAACAGTGAAGCATCCCACAAAAACCTGCCATAACCCAGAACATTCTAACATGAATTCCAAAGCAATTTTCATTACTATTTTTCCATTAAGCAACCTTTTCAGATATTTGAAAATACAAGATATGAAAGTTGTGAGATATAAATTATTTAACCTTACGGCCAAAGGTCAAGATCAAAGTCAAGTGACCTCATTCTTATATGTGACACTCCACCTTGTAATAATAATATATATACATTTTGTTTCATACAAAATGTGAAGGCATTGATTCTTAACACAACAAAGTTCTGCTTAGGACAAATTTGGATGATAAAATCAATTAATTGACCTTGTGGTCAAAGGTCAAGGTCACATTCCTAAATTTGAAGGCACTGGGACTCGAGACAAAAATTATTCGCAAAAACAAGACTGTGTCGACATACTTTGTTGTGGGAGTATTATTATTAGTCATGGCAAATTGTCTAAAAATTTGGTTGATTGATTGATTGATTGATTTTTGGTGTTTAATGCCACTTTCAGCAATATTTCAGCTATATCATGGCGACCAGTTTTAGTGGTGGAAGAAGCCGGAGTACCCGGAGAGAACCACCGACCAAGGGCAAGCAACCGGTAAACTTTATCACTTGCAGCTGCGAGTTGAGTGCACCCTTTTCTGTAACTTACAAAGCCAGGCGCGAACCCACGCCGTATTGGTGATAGGCTTGTATGAGTTGTTAAGTAATCCAACTACCTAACTCACTGAGCCATCCGGGCCCTCTAAAAATTTGGAGCAATCTATGGGAATCTTCCATATCACTACATAATTATTGAGAAACCTAAATAAGCTTGATGAAAAAAAGGTTAAACTGTAATGATTCAATATCTCAAAATTCACAACAACATGAACTACTCCTTCAGCTTACCCCAAACATCATGAACCATGAACCACTTTTTTGGCCGATTGTAAACATCACAGCACAAAGAGATTAAAACAACATGAACCACTCCCCTGGTTCACCTTTCTGTTAAGAAGAAGATCAAAATGTAAAAGCTTACGGATGACAAGGACTTCAGAAGAGGACAAATGCATGGTGATGATAATGCCTTACATGACACTTTACGTCAAGTGAGCTAAAAAATGACAGCCTTGAAGTGGCTGTTTTTCTATAATAACAAAGTCATGACCATACTAAATTCTACAACATTATTACAAATACATGAAAAATGAACGAAAGCTAAGAAGTATTTTATTCCCATTTTATTTCTATTTCATTCATTTTAAAAGTTTGCAAGTTATTACGATATTAAATTGAACAAATAAAATATTTTGGTAAAAATGACATGAAATTGTGAATGGCATTGAACAGCCAAGAAAATTACACTTCTAAAAATTCTCCCCAGAAAAAGGAGTTAATGCAAAGAACACAAGAAATGTGAGTCCTAAGAAGAAATATTATTATAACTTTTCTAAGACTTAATGGTTTCTATGTCAACATACACGAGTGGTGATTTATTTCTCCTTGTCTACCATCTGTTCTGAACATCACCATATTCTCCCCTAAACAGAATCAAATTATCACCATAGCGAGTAGAATGCTGTGTTATCAAATATTTCTGATTTGTTTCCATCAACCGACAATACGTCTTAAATATTAAAATCTGATTTTAATTAATAAAATCAAATAAAACTGGACACAACAAATCTTTCTGGCCCCTACTGGCAATTATCGTCATTAAACTTGCTAATGCAAAGAATCAAATTACCCCGACTAGTCTATAATTATCATGCATGCTTAGTACGACCAATTCTAAATTTGTTGTGAGGATTAATGAACGATGTCTAAATAAAGAAAGAACAGAGTATTCCGCCTTCAGAGAAAGTTCATTTAGGGTCTGACGCTAGGCAGATGGATTAAATTGCCTACGGCACTTTTGTAATCTTCAATTATCGCCAAGTACAACATTATAACTAAAGAATTACAATTAAGTTTGAGGATCGTTCATTTTTGATGGACCAATCGCCAGCTAACAAAAGGAAGATAGAACACACTTTGTGTCGTTATCATTTGCCCAATAGGAATGATTTACTCTAGATCAGACGAGATAGCCAAGTGTTATTTTCCTCACAACAAATCAATGTGTAAATAACACAACGTTTAATTTCAACCAATTTCCTTCAGGAAATAAATTTCTAATTGTCCTTAACACACTATCTTAGAGGTGCTCTTTATTTCTTTGACATCTTAATACCTATTCTTTCTTTAATCGTCACCACATCACGATCACACGGAATCAAGGCATTCTAATCAATAATCCTAATATTCTTCTCTTTTTTTAAATTATTTCAAGTGATGGTTAGCAGAAATGTAAAAGGATTTGATCTTCAGAGAAGGAAGAAGCTGGCACTTTTTTTTTAATATTCTTCTCCTTTTTTAATTATTTCAAGTGATGGTCCACAGAAATATAAAAATGTAAGAAGACAACCAATTTGATCAGAGAAGGAAGAAGCTGGCACTTTTCTCTAATATTCTTCTCTTTTTTAATTATGTCAAGTAATGGTCAATAGAAATATAAAAGGGCAAAAAGACATTGATCAGTTACAAATCATTCTGACAAATAGGTTCAGAGAAAAGATTTGCTAATTTCTGATACTCATAAATAAGAATTGTCCATGGCAGCTATCTTTTCTAACAGATCCAAACAAAATGAGGAATTTATGTGGAGGATCTCACACAAATTATTTGTAAAAATTATTTGGATGTGTAGTTTCATAGCAGAAAATTTTCAGCCAATCAAAACCAAGAATTACCCATGCAAACCATGTGTCAAAAGTAGGTCACAATGACCAATGATTCATACTTTTTCTGAAATGCTACAATTTCAAGCAATATAAAGTACTCAGCAAAATCTGCTAGTGAGCTAAAGCTCATAACATTTATCAAAATCCATAAATATTTATTAAATAAATGTAAAACGAATATATAGTGCCAAACTAAAGTAAGTTTAGCATACACATTTAACAATGCTAAGGAATTAATTGCTATAGTACAATGTACAGTCAAATCTGTCTTAAAAGGCACCTCTATAAAACAAATCACTGTTTATAAAGGGCACCTCTATATAACAAATCACTGTCTATAAAGGGCACCTCTATATAACAAATCACTGTCTATAAAGGGCACCTGTATATAACAAATCACTGTCTATAAAGGGCACCTCTATATAACAAATCACTGTCTATAAAGGGCACCTCTATATAACAAATCACTGTCTATAAAGGGCACCTCTATATACCAAAATCACTGTCTATAAAGGGCACCTCTATATAACAAATCACTGTCTATAAAGGGCATCTCTATATAACAAATCACGGTCTATCAAGGGCAGTCTCATTTTTACCATTAATGAATAGTGCATATATACTTTTAACCTGTATATAAAGGGCACCTGCTCATAAAGGACACATTTTCAGGTTCCCTTGAGTAGCCTTTATATATAAGTTTGACTGTACTAAATACTAATTACTATAAATATCACTTGGACTTGATGCTTGATAAGTAAAATAAAAAAAATTAATTTACAAATATCAATTACTGGTAGTTTAATAAGCAAAAAAAAATCTTTTTCATTTTCACAAAGAAAATAAAAAAAAAACCAAGGAGATTTGTCTGAAGATAAGTTTATTTCAATCTGTCATATAATAGACCTATGTTATTACCTGTACAGCCAGGTATGATGAACACCTGGGGGAAAGGTGGTGTAACACTAAACATCTCTTTTCCCCCGACCTTATAATTATCAAGAATTGACTGACAAATGTGTTATAAATGCCTGTAGCAATTTTTCTTTCTTCACCAATTTGTAAGGTAATTGAATGAAAAACACACACTGGTGTCAAATCAAATCTATGTAATATTTTGTGTTATATCAAGCAAGATCAGATAGAGATCTGTCTTATTTAATACAGTGTTGTACCACGATGACAATGGCGTTAAATATACATTAATCATGTTTTATAGTAAGATAAGAACATACTCATCAGTCCCATCAATCGTAGAATCGTGGTATAAGTTAATTATACCTCATCGGGCATCCAACTTCAAGTGTATACATGTACTTCTTGAATCAAAATTGAAGAGCCGCATTATTTTAGTTCTAATAAGATAAATATTCAAGATATCAGGGCAAAATAACTGAAAATTTATATTAAAGGACAATACTGTCTAAACAGAATCCTGTATAAACCAAGCTATAAATAAAGTCCCAATGTAGGAAATCTTTGTTAATTTAACCTGCATAAACCGAACATCTGTCTATTATGAAAAAAAAAGTTGGTCCTAAAGAGGTTCGATTTAGACAGATTTTACTGTATTTCACAATTTTTTTCTTCAAGTTATCTAAGAAAATGATTTATCAGAGTTCAAGATAAAGACTGCATTTCCAATAGAGGATTGTGGGAATGCTCCTTTACTATCAAGCATCAAATGACATTGTTTTAATACAACTAGCATCATATGGACCTGAACTTTTTGTAGTGATTTGTCAAAGCCAGTTTTTCAAGCTACCATTAACATCCGATCCAAAAAAAATTTAAAAAGTTAAAAAAAAATGTTTCAAAAAATGATTTTTTTTTATGTTATCATTATTTTGGTCAAAAAAATTCTGTAAATTCCTTTATCTTCATGGAGTTTTTAATGCAATGTATTTGGGCTATCATTGGATGTATAAAACAATGGAGGAACCGGTATGGTCGTGATCGTATTGTAGTTGGATTTACAACTACCCATACAATAAGTGCCTATCACCACTAACATTGTGAGACTGATGAATCCCGCTTATGGTGAGGTGTACTCGATACAACATTATGAGATAAAGTTTGCCAGTGACTTACAGCAGGTCGGTGGTTTTCTCCAGGTATTCCGGTTTCCTCCACCAATAAAACTGACTGCCGCGATATAACTAAAATACAATTGAAAGTGGCGTTAAACACCATAATCCTTACCCTATAAAACAATGGACAATGCCGTTTATATTTTGTTAGGAAAATGTTACCTTTTATTTTTCTGTAGGTTGTCAGAAGAATCGCAACTACCAGTCAGGATGACCCACTTCTAAAAGCTCTGAAAAAATAAATAAATCAACCTTCACAAAATGGTATTATAGTGACATAAACCCATATTCATATTTCAAAAATTTACTCTCAATTATGTCAACTTTATATTCTGGAATTTAATGGAAAATTAATAAACTTCATTTTAAACCACAAAATTATGATTAATATCTTTTACAATTTATTAGTATGACATTCGATACAGATAATTATGATGAAAGAGAAAAAAATACATTAAAATAAATTATTTAGTAACAAATCAATTGATACTCTTCAGCCTTGACAAGAACAAACACATTATGTATCTAATATGAGTTCATACAGTATTAACTGAAATTAGGAAATAAAATACTGAAATATACTTTAAAAAACATTAAAACACCAAAAAAGCATTTCCCGATTTGATTTTTTTTTTATATCAATAAATATTTATTCCCCTCTATCAATTCAAATTTTAATAGCGACATGGTGGATAAAAACATTTTTTTTTTAAATATTGTTTGAAAGTCTTCTTTTTTTCACACTGACATAACTTTCAATTACATTTTGTATTACACTTCCCAATCTTTGATTTTGAGCGTACCTGATGAAGGTTATTCCAGAAATATGTTGTGTGCACAAATTTGATCTAGATCTACGTTTTTATTTCAACCAATATTTATGTGGTGATTATACTCAGGAGGAAGGATGACAGATGGCATATACTTGACTTGTAACAAGAGTAACACAACGGGTGCTACATGTGGAGCAGGAACTGCCCACCCTTCCGGAGCACCCGAGTTCACCCATGGTTTTAGTGCGGTTCGCGTTGCTCGATCTTTAGTTTTCTGTGTAATGTTTTTAGATCGTTGTTTGTCCTTTTGTCCTGTTTCTTTTGGCCACTGTATTGTCTGTTCTTTAATTTACAGCTTCTGATTACTCCTTTGGTATCTTTTAGCCACTGTATTGTCTGTTCTTTAATTTACAGCTTCTGATTACTCCTTTGGTATCTTTTGGCCACTGTATTGTCTGTTCTTTAATTTACAGCATCTGATTACTCCTTTGGTATCTTTTGGCCACTGTGTTGTCTGTTCTTTAATTTACAGCATCTGATTACTCCTTTGGTATCTTTTGGCCACTGTATTGTCTGTTCTATAATTTACAGCTTCTGATTACTCCTTTGGTATCTTTTGGCCACTGTATTGTCTGTTCTTTAATTTACAGCTTCTGATTACTCCTTTGGTATCTTTTGGCCACTGTATTGTCTGTTCTTTAATTTACAGCTTCTGATTACTCCTTTGGTATCTTTTGGCCACTGTATTGTCTGTTCTTTAATTTACAGCTTCTGATTACTCCTTTGGTATCTTTTGGCCACTGTATTGTCTGTTCTATAATTTACAGCTTCTGATTACTCCTTTGGTATCTTTTGGCCACTGTATTGTCTGTTCTTTAATTTACAGCTTCTGATTACTCCTTTGGTATCTTTTGGCCACTGTATTGTCTGTTCTTTAATTTACAGCTTCTGATTACTCCTTTGGTATCTTTTGGCCACTGTATTGTCTGTTCTATAATTTAAAGCTTCTGATTACTCCTTTGGTATCTTTTGGCCACTGTATTGTCTGTTCTTTAATTTACAGCTTCTGATTACTCCTTTGGTATCTTTTGGCCACTGTATTGTCTGTTCTTTAATTTAAAGCTTCTGATTACTCCTTTGGTATCTTTTGGCCACTGTATTGTCTGTTCTATAATTTACAGCTTCTGATTACTCCTTTGGTATCTTTTGGCCACTGTATTGTCTGTTCTTCAATTTAAAGCTTCTGTTTACTCCTTTGGTATCTTTTGGCCACTGTATTGTCTGTTCTATAATTTACAGCTTCTGATTACTCCTTTGGTATCTTTTGGCCACTGTATTGTCTGTTCTCTAATTTACAGCTTCTGATTACTCCTTTGGTATCTTTTGGCCACTGTATTGTCTGTTCTTCAATTTAAAGCTTCTGATTACTCCTTTGGTATCTTTTGGCCATTGTATTGTCTGTTCTTTAATTTACAGCTTCTGATTACTCCTTTGGTATCTTTTGGCCACTGTATTGTCTGTTCTTTAATTTACAGCTTCTGATTACTCCTTTGGTATCTTTTGGCCACTGTGTTGTCTGTTCTTTAATTTACAGCTTCTGATTACTCCTTTGGTATCTTTTGGCCACTGTATTGTCTGTTCTTTAATTTACAGCTTCTGATTACTCCTTTGGTATCTTTTGGCCACTGTATTGTCTGTTCTTTAATTTACAGCTTCTGATTACTCCTTTGGTATCTTTTGGCCACTGTATTGTCTGTTCTTTAATTTACAGCTTCTGATTACTCCTTTGGTATCTTTTGGCCACTGTATTGTCTGTTCTTTAATTTACAGCTTCTGATTACTCCTTTGGTATCTTTTGGCCACTGTATTGTCTGTTCTATAATTTACAGCTTCTGATTACTCCTTTGGTATCTTTTGGCCACTGTATTGTCTGTTCTTTAATTTACAGCTTCTGATTACTCCTTTGGTATCTTTTGGCCACTGTATTGTCTGTTCTTTAATTTACAGCTTCTGATTACTCCTTTGGTATCTTTTGGCCACTGTATTGTCTGTTCTATAATTTAAAGCTTCTGATTACTCCTTTGGTATCTTTTGGCCACTGTATTGTCTGTTCTTTAATTTACAGCTTCTGATTACTCCTTTGGTATCTTTTGGCCACTGTATTGTCTGTTCTTTAATTTAAAGCTTCTGATTACTCCTTTGGTATCTTTTGGCCACTGTATTGTCTGTTCTATAATTTACAGCTTCTGATTACTCCTTTGGTATCTTTTGGCCACTGTATTGTCTGTTCTTCAATTTAAAGCTTCTGTTTACTCCTTTGGTATCTTTTGGCCACTGTATTGTCTGTTCTATAATTTACAGCTTCTGATTACTCCTTTGGTATCTTTTGGCCACTGTATTGTCTGTTCTATAATTTACAGCTTCTGATTACTCCTTTGGTATCTTTTGGCCACTGTATTGTCTGTTCTTCAATTTAAAGCTTCTGATTACTCCTTTGGTATCTTTTGGCCATTGTATTGTCTGTTCTTTAATTTACAGCTTCTGATTACTCCTTTGGTATCTTTTGGCCACTGTATTGTCTGTTCTTTAATTTACAGCTTCTGATTACTCCTTTGGTATCTTTTGGCCACTGTGTTGTCTGTTCTTTAATTTACAGCTTCTGATTACTCCTTTGGTATCTTTTGGCCACTGTATTGTCTGTTCTTTAATTTACAGCTTCTGATTACTCCTTTGGTATCTTTTGGCCACTGTATTGTCTGTTCTTTAATTTAAAGCTTCTGATTACTCCTTTGGTATCTTTTGGCCACTGTATTGTCTGTTCTATAATTTACAGCTTCTGATTACTCCTTTGGTATCTTTTGGCCACTGTATTGTCTGTTCTTCAATTTAAAGCTTCTGTTTACTCCTTTGGTATCTTTTGGCCACTGTATTGTCTGTTCTATAATTTACAGCTTCTGATTACTCCTTTGGTATCTTTTGGCCACTGTATTGTCTGTTCTATAATTTACAGCTTCTGATTACTCCTTTGGTATCTTTTGGCCACTGTATTGTCTGTTCTTCAATTTAAAGCTTCTGATTACTCCTTTGGTATCTTTTGGCCATTGTATTGTCTGTTCTTTAATTTACAGCTTCTGATTACTCCTTTGGTATCTTTTGGCCACTGTATTGTCTGTTCTTTAATTTACAGCTTCTGATTACTCCTTTGGTATCTTTTGGCCACTGTATTGTCTGTTCTTTAATTTACAGCTTCTGATTACTCCTTTGGTATCTTTTGGCCACTGTATTGTCTGTTCTTTAATTTACAGTTTCTGATTAATCCGTTGGTATCTTTTGGCCACTGTATTGTCTGTTCTATAATTTACAGCTTCTGATTACTTCTTTGGTATCTTTTGGCCACTGTATTGTCTGTTCTTTAATTTAAAGCTTCTGATTACTCCTTTGGTATCTTTTGGCCACTGTATTGTCTGTTCTTTAATTTACAGCTTCTGATTACTCCTTTGGTATCTTTTGGCCACTGTATTGTCTGTTCTTTAATTTACAGTTTCTGATTAATCCGTTGGTATCTTTTGGCCACTGTATTGTCTGTTCTATAATTTACAGCTTCTGATTACTTCTTTGGTATCTTTTGGCCACTGTATTGTCTGATCTTTAATTTAAAGCTTCTGATTACTCCTTTGGTATCTTTTGGCCACTGTATTGTCTGTTCTATAATTTACAGCTTCTGATTACTCCTTTGGTATCTTTTGGCCACTGTATTGTCTGTTCTTCAATTTAAAGCTTCTGTTTACTCCTTTGGTATCTTTTGGCCACTGTATTGTCTGTTCTATAATTTACAGCTTCTGATTACTCCTTTGGTATCTTTTGGCCACTGTATTGTCTGTTCTATAATTTACAGCTTCTGATTACTCCTTTGGTATCTTTTGGCCACTGTATTGTCTGTTCTTCAATTTAAAGCTTCTGATTACTCCTTTGGTATCTTTTGGCCATTGTATTGTCTGTTCTTTAATTTACAGCTTCTGATTACTCCTTTGGTATCTTTTGGCCACTGTATTGTCTGTTCTTTAATTTACAGCTTCTGATTACTCCTTTGGTATCTTTTGGCCACTGTATTGTCTGTTCTTTAATTTACAGCTTCTGATTAATCCTTTGGTATCTTTTGGCCATTGTATTGTCTGTTCTTTAATTTACAGCTTCTGATTAATCCTTTGGTGTCTTTTGGCCACTGTATTGTCTGTTCTTTAATTTACAGCTTCTGATTACTCCTTTGGTATTTTATGGCCACTGTATTGTCTGTTCTTTAATTTACAGCTTCTGATTACTCCTTTGGTATCTTTTGGCCACTTTATTGTCAGTTCTTTAATTTACAGCTTCTGATTACTCCTTTGGTATTTTTTGGCCACTGTATTGTCTGTTCTTTAATTTACAGCTTCTGATTACTCCTTTGGTATCTTTTGGCCACTTTATTGTCAGTTCTTTAATTTACAGCTTCTGATTACTCCTTTGGTATCTTTTGGCCACTGTATTGTCTGTTCTTTAATTTACAGCTTCTGATTACTCCTTTGGTATCTTTTGGCCACTGTAATGTCTGTTCTTTAATGTACAACTTCTGATTACTCCTTTGGTATCTTTTGGCCACTGTATTGTCTGTTCTTTAATTTACAGCTTCTGATTAATCCTTTGGTATCTTTTGGTCACTGTATTGTCTGTTCTTTAATTTACAGCTTCTGATTACTCCTTTGGTATCTACAAACTTTTCTTGTACCAAGATTCAATGATAGCTTTTAATATTTCAATGTTAGGGTCTTCAAGGAATTTGCCCTTATCTTACAATGGTTTGGTTTATGGTTAATGGTGTTTAATGCCACTTTCAACAATATTTCAGTTATATCGTGACGGTCAGTTTTATTGGTGGAGGAAACCGGAGTACCCTGAGAAAACCACTTACCCGTCGTAAGTCACTGACAAACTTTATCCTATAATGTTGTATCGAGTACACCTCGCCTGAGCAGGGTTCAATCTCACATGATTAATGGAGATAGACAGTGATTGCACAGGTAGTTATAAATCCAACTACCATCACTACAAAAGACCCTACCAAGATTCGACGATAGCTTTTAATATTTTAAGGTTACTTAGGGTCTTCAAGGAATTTCACCTTAGCTTACGATAAAACATGATTAATGAAAGGTATCCAATTACATTTTGCAACATTGTCGTACATATCCCATGATGCCATTCAAATATGATCCTATATATATGCTGGTATTGTATTTATCATGTCAGTAAAGTCCCTGATGGATACAATCCTTCTTAACTCTAATGTTTACATCTATACCACTTCTTGTACAATGTTAAAAATAATAGATCATGGACATGGAATTGATATAGATTATTAGTGAAGAATTTCAGTTTTACTGGGTTTATTACATACATATCTGGACCAGCCCAAGCTACATTAATCACTAGATTCAAATCCATGATCGGTCAAAATTTCTTTCTCATACTTTCACTTACAGGGACTTTGTAATATTGATCAAATGAAAAATAAAAAAATACCACACCATCAGAAACAGTTCCAAAACTTAATAGATAAATCGTGGAAACAAAGACAAAATTTATACCCCCGACACAAATAAATACATAACCGCTTGACTTTCTTGGCTTTGGTACAGGCACTTCAATTAAAAGTGGCAGTGTTAAAACTAATTTTATGGACCAAAACCTCCCTTCCTAATGAAATGATGCAGTCATGCAAGTGTTTTCATATGCGAGTAAAATACAAGAGTCACATATAACTGGGTGAAGAACAGCATTGTTGTAAAGTTAGTGAGTGAGTGATTGTTGTTTAATGTCAATTCAGTAATTTTTCAGCCATATCATGGCGAGAACATGTTAATTTTCAATGAAATGATGATGAGGTCCACTTTGTACTAGACCAACACGCTTAGTTTGATTTTTATAGTGCTAGTTCACTGAAACAACAGTCTGCGGGTAGACATTTCACCCCACTCTGACTCATTATCCTGATTCCGAGCCAACCAGTCTTTGCTCTTTCTCCATAATGCTGCGTGCTTAGCGGAAAAGCAACAAATACCAATTTTATAGTCTAGTTTTATCCGACCGACGCTCGAACCCACGATCTACCGAACTCGAGGTGAGCACGCTAACCATTACACCAATAATGCCGTTGTAAAGAATACCGAGTCCTAATCTTGAATTTTATACATAATATATTTATTCTTAGTGATACAGAAGTGTCATATGTATATTAACATTTCTATAAAAGAAATCTGATGGCCTTAATCATCACTTAAATATTACATAGTACACCATCAGAAGACATTATAGGGAAACAGTGGTAAACCTTGAACCAAATTGAACTGCCAATACCATCTCTCGTCATCTGAATGCAAATGATAGTATACTTTATCAACTTAGTCAATGGTTAATATTATAAAATTAAAGCATGAGAGTTTTAGAGTAAGGGTTGGGGTTAGGGTAATGGTGCTTAACGCCACTTTCAAAAATATTTCAGTTATATCATGGCGGTCAGTTTTATTGGTGGAGGAAACCGGAGTACCTGGAGAAAACTACTAGAGAACTTTAGGAGCATGGTGTATGTAAAAAATTCACATATCATATATAAAATGTATAGGAATTGCACGATTCCCACTTCTAAAAATAATACAAATGTATTTTAACTGCAATCATTAAAAAAAACAAAATCAATTTGTATTTCTTCTAAATTAGTAAAATGATCTTTGATCCTCAGTCGATCAAATGGTTTTCTCCAGGTACTCCAGTTTCCTCCACCAATAAATACTACTGAAATATTGTTGAAAGTGGTGTTAAACACCATAAACCAACCAACCAACTACTATATGTACCTTTTTGATATTTAATACTTTTTACAAAATTCTCTGATAACAATAAATTTTGTATCCATAAATTTTCTTTGACCATTATTCTTCTTATGTCATTTTTTGTCATCCTCAATCCATTTCTAATCTATAAATATGTTGTGACACTGGGATTTCTAGGATATCTGGAAAACAAATAACGGCATCAAAATCGTACAGGTTATTGGTAAAATGTATGAAGCCGATGATTAAATATGACAATCATTTCTAAGGCAGTTATAACAATGGTATCTCTATGGTAAAGAAATATCAGGGGAAAAAACTGAAAACAAACACTAGCAATTACAATCAACTGTCCCATGCTGATTAGTAAAAACAAAAACAAATACAAAATAAAACAGGCGGAGAATAACTCTAGTGTATATGGGAAAATTTGTTTGTTTGCTTGCTTTTTTTCTTGCTTCTGTTTTTAATTTTTGTGGTATCCATCTTGAAATATGAAAACAAAATCATTTTGTTTGTTTGCTTGTTATTGTTTTTAATCTTTGTGGCATCTATTTTGAAATATTTGACAGTTTATATATGATGGCTTAAATAATTTCTGTAGACATAACATTTTTCGACGATAAATAGTAATGGAAAAGTGACTTGCTTGGTTTTTTTAATAGGCATGATGATATGAGGGCTGGTCATGATCGTATGGTAGTTGGCTTTACAACTACCTATGCAATCAATGCCTATCACCTCTAAAGTTGTGAGTTTGAATCCCACTCTGGCAAGGTGCACTCGATACAACACTATGTGATAAAGTTTGTCAGTGACTTGTGGGAGGTCAGTGGTTTCCTCCCGGCACTCTGGTTTCCTCCACCAATAAAACTAACCACCATGATTTAACTGAAATATTGTTGAAAGTTGCATTAAACACCATAAACCAATCAACCATTGGTTGTACTTGATACAATATTGTGAAAAAAAAGTTTGTTATGGACATGTGGAAGTGCAGTAGTTTTCTCTAGGTAATCTAGTGTTCCCTATTAATAAAACTGAATACCCTGATATAACAAAAACACATGTAAAAGTGGCATTAAATACCAATTAAACCGTTAACATGTACATGGATCTGTCATAATACAAAACTTTTTTATACAAAACTTGACTTCTACCATCTTCTACCCATGTGTAACCTCTTACAGAGGAACATACTTATATAAATAAAATATATATATTGTGGTTTTATTATAGACCCACCCTGATATAACAAAAACACATGTAAAAGTGGCATTAAATACCAATTAAATCATACATCACTCTTTTTTTTCAACAACACAACTCTAACATTTTCTGAAAGCCAAAATAAAAACTAGAGGCTCAGGTGAGCCTGTATCGCTCACCTGACATAAATAAGTCCTCTTAAGAATGTCTGCATGCCAAATACATCTAAGTTACTATTCAAATCCCATACTGCCATAGGGTTCTATGTTAAAACTATGTCTGCTCTTGGCAGCCATCTTGGATGGAGGTCGTGGTCACCGGACACAATTTTGAAAGTATACTACCCAAGGACCATCCATGCCATGTTTGCTTTAAATTGGCTGACTGGTTTCAGAAGAGAAGACTTTAAAACAATTTTCCCATAGGGTCCTATGTTAAAACTATGTCTGCTGACGGCGGCCATTTCGAACCGAGATCGGGATCACTGAACACAATTTTGGAAGTTGACCACCTAAGGACCATCGATGACATGTTTGCTATATTGGCTTACTGGTTTCAGAGGAGAAGATTTTAAAACATTTTTTCCCATAGGGTCTTATGTTAAAACTACAGTATGTCCGCTGAAGGCGGCCATCTTGGATGGAGGTCAGGGTCACTGGACACAATTTTGAAAATTGACCACTTAAGGACCATCCATGCCATGTTTGCTTTAAACTGGCTTACTGGTTTCAGAGGAGAAGGTTTTTAAACACATTTCCCATTGGGTCCTATGTTAAAACTATGTCCGCTGATGGTGGCCATCTTCGATGGAGGTTTGGGTCACTGGATATAATTTTGAAAGTTAACCATTTAAGGACCATTCATGCCATGTTTGCTTTAAATTGGCTAACTAGTTTCAGAGGAAATTGTTTTTAAACATTTTTCCCATAGGGTCCTATGTTAAAACTATGTCCGCTGATGGCGGCCATCTTGGATGGAGGTCGGGGTCACAGGACATAATTTTGAAAGTTGACCGCCTAAGGACCATTCATGCCATGCTTGCTTTAAATTGACTTACTGGTTTCAGAGGAGAAGACTTTTAAATGTTTTCCATAGGGTACTATGTTAAAATTAAGTCGAGTCATGGCGGCCATCTTGAATTTCCGATCAGCAAATGATTCACAAGTTTAGTACAGGACCACCCAATTATCATTCCTGCAAAGTCACAATTCAATTGGCTTAGTGGTTTCTAACAAGAAGATTCTTAAAATATCGACCAATCAGAACACATTATGGGCCCTGGCAGCCATGTTGGATTTCCGATCAGTGCCAAAAACAAAAATCTTGTATATGACCATCCAATGAACATTTCTGCCAAGTTTGGTTCAAATCTGTTTTGTGGTTTCAGAAAAAAAGATGAAAATGTGAAATTCCCATAGGGTCCAATGTTAAACTAAGTCGAGTCATGGCAGCCATCTTGAATTTCCGATCGGCAAACGATTCACAAGTTTAGTACAGGACCACCCAATGATCATTCCTGCAAAGTCACAATTCAATTGGCTTGGTGGTTTCTGACAAGAAGATTTTTAAAATTTCAGCCAATGAGAACACATTATTGACCCTGGCAGCCATGTTGGATTTCAAATCAGCACCAAAAACACAACTCTGGTAGAGGACCATCCAATGAACAATTCTGGCAAGTTTGGTTGAAATCTGTTCAGCGGTTTCAGAGAAGAAGATTTAAATGTGAAAAGCTAACTGACGGACGGACGAACGACGGACACTTACCCATGACAAAAGCTCATATGGCCTATGGCCAGGTGAGCTAAAAAAAAACAGTCGGGACAGTTCCAAAATCCATCAAAATAATTATTGTAGAAACAGGGAGAAAATTGATACACCTAACACACAAATACACGACTGCTGACTTTCCTGACTTGGTACAGGCACTTCAATAATAAGTGGCAGGGTTAAACCAGTTGATCTGTCATAATACAAAACTTATTTTATACAAAACTTGACTCCTACCATCTTCTACCCATGTGTAACCTCTTACAGAGGAACGTACTTATGGATATAAATAAAATATATATATTGTGGTTTTATTATAAACCCATGTGTTACAAGGTAGTAATCTACCACAGCTATTAATGTTGTTTTCATGTTGTGGTTTACATGTAGCATGTTACTTCAATCATTAATATATATTAAGGTCTGTGCAGCCTTGGATTAGAACATACATTTGTAGTTCTGAGCTATGCAAGAGGGTATGATGAGGTGCATGATACATGCATTTCCACTAATATGTTTTTAAGAAATAGTGTAGGTATGAACTTTTTTTTTATTTTTTGTCGATTTTTAACTAGGTTATACAGGAAAGGGATCAGACTTTTTACAGTTCTTGTCCAAAAATCAAAAAAAAACTTGAGGGCAGGAACTAAAGATTAGTGTCGGTTGGGTTAGCTGAAACACAGGTATTTCTTGGGGGCCTCAATGCAGACAAATCATATACTAAGTACACTACTCACACTCATGACTGGACCTGAATGATGTCCTTGTTTGGAGGATGCCATGATCTTTACTACTCATCCTCAAGACTGGACCTTAATGAGGGCCTTATATTTGGAGGATGCCATAAGCCTTGCACATAAAACTTATTATGAACATGATATAATGTGTGTAAGACAATAATGTTCTCATCATGAACACAGCTACCTACATGATAGGAACAAGCTTACAAGCAATAAAACAGGTGAATGTGGGGTACTCATGGGATGGATGTTTTCGCATTAGGCTACATGGACAGTAACAACATTTCTAGATTTTGAGGGATCAACCATCCTCCTTCCCTCTTTACAAAATTTGTGCTACTGGTATGGAAAGATTCATATTAGTCTTAAATAATATACTAAAATATACTGAAACTGTACATTCAATTCTCATTAATTCTTGTATTTAAAGGGGCATTATCTGCCAAAATCATAAATTTTTGTTACCCATAAAAACTATCAGATATGATTGATGCTTTAATAAAACAAGTTTCTGTAACTTATAAATGTTATGAAATGTACGTGCATTGGGGGAAAAAGGTGCAACTGCTCATGTTTTGAGATCGATCAAGAAATGGACGCCATCTTATTAATTATCGGCATTGTTTACAGGGTTTGCCGAATCATCATTAAATCAGTACAACAATGCACTTATTTCTTATTTTCTGTGAATCTGCTTTTAGTCAGCGTTAATTACGGACAAAGAACCATGCAAGTTTGCAGTTAATAAGCGACAAAATACAAATTATTCGTTTTTACCCGTCACTGGTAAGGTCAGTTGCATATGGAGAAAGCGAGGTCAAATTATTTGCTTGCAAGGAAATAATAAATCGATGGTAATTTTCGTTCTCAAAAGGTGAAAAGTGGTATGATAAGCTGTTTAATGTGAAATATTTACCTTTATTTCATCATTTTAAAGTTATTTATCAATTTCCAAAACATGATTTTTTTGGTCAAAATCGTAGCTAATGCCTCTTTCAGAAATTTGCTTGCTTATAAGCTTGCTTATGCTACCAGCATTCATCACATAAACATGGATTACCCTACATGCTGCAAGGTGCACATTCCATTAGACAAGCTTTTAGATTTTTTAATTTATTTTACCTTGTCTTGTGCTGGTGAAAATTTGTGACCATTTACAGTTTCATGCAGCATATAATAAGTTCCTCCATCAGTTTTAAAGATTTAAACTCTAATATGTAAAACAGCAATTAATGGTATGTATAAAAAGGTATAACATGTCTTTATATCAATTGATGTCAGATATGTTGGGGCCATTGTGGTTGTGATTGCATGTGACTACCTATAGTGAAATCAGTGCCTATCACCACTAAAGTTCTGAGTACGAATCCCGCTCATGGTGAGGTGTACTCCATACAACATCATCTGATAAATTTTGTCAGTGACTTACGACAGGTTGGTTGTATTCTCCGGGTACTCCGGTTTCCTAAACCAATAAAACTGACCGCCACGATATAACTGAAATATTGTTGAAATTGAAATTAAACACCATAACCCTATCCCAAGGGAATAGTCAACATTTGTTTGTATCAATTACTTACAGCTTCATGACATGTTTACTATACCTAAAAAATTGTCTCCTTCAAAAGATATCTCAATTTTTTATTTGACAGATTTTTATGTTCAAACACTTAAAAATTGATCCATTAACAAAAATGGTCAGAAAATTTTGCCCAGACAGCATTAAATTGCTTTTATAAACTCAACTTCGTCTTGTCTGGGTTAAATATTAATATCAATATCAGAAAATTAAGTCAATTATCAATATGAAAGAGCGAATGTCATTATGATTTTATCGCATGACTGGGTCTAACTTCTATTAAATTATTAAAAACATAATTTGTTGGGAAAATCATAAAATGGTAGATTTTGATAGACATAAACCTATTATTATTCAGTTTAATTGTAAAATCTCAACAATAAACCAGTCGCCTGTATTGTAACTAAGATAAAATAAGGGTACAAATTCATGGCAAGTCAGTCTTAATAGTTATTATATCTTTCACTTTCTAAACAAGTCGACTAAAAAAAAGACATTTTGAATTTAATGGAAAGTTCAATTTATTGGTTTACCAGTCACATGCAAAGGGAGTTAATTCTTATATATACTGAAGACACAGTAACTACATATTATTATTGTGTGTGAGTGAGTGATTGCAAAATGTGACCCAAAAAATCTGGATTCACCATGTAAAATTTCTTTTTGATGGATATTGTGACTTAATTTTCCATAATACTGACATGAATCCATATCATGATAACTTGGGTACAACTTGGACAATTCCATATTATATGTAAAATCTGGTACATAATGTATAATTTTTACTTTTCTAAGTACAGGGATGCTTCTGGTTAGAAAATAAAATAACTGAAAATCAATGAAAAATAGCTGAAACCATCGACACCCCCTTTCAAATCGTCCATTTTTGACCTGTTCTGACTGTGTCCAGCAACATTTGGCAATTTCTCCCCAGAATAAAATAGCTGAAATCAGTTAAATAACAGGAAAAAAAATCATACCTGTAAATAAAATGATATGGTTAAAACAAATATGTTAAATTTGACTTTCATATACAAATGTACTTTAAAGATTGCAGTCCAATCCCTAAATTTCAGTTGATGCAAACATTGATTTTTGGTTAAAATTTGTGTGCGCTTCAATAAACAACAATTGACAGGAAACAACTAACAGGATAAAACTCCTAGGTCAATAGGAGCCATTTGGTGCAATCACTTTTATATGCAAATTTCAATTTCATGCCACTTTATATCAAAAAATCAATAAAAGGGAAACTGTACGATAATATTAATGTATTTTTTTAATACTAAAAAATAAACTCACTAATATTAACACCAAAATCACAGCTGAAACTTTATTTTCCCTACTTTCCCTCAGTAAATTGTTAAACTTTCCTTTTTCCTTTCTTTCATTCTCTTTAAAAAATACTAGTAATCCAACAAATTCACAATATGAATTTGTATGATACTTTTGACAATATAATTTTTTGAGAACCAATATTGCATTTAATATGTATATATTTATGTAGTATTATATATTTCTAGTAATTCAACTTTTATAAGATGTATGATCTATTGATTTGTAACTTGTTGGAATCTAAAAAATATAATAAAATTTAAAAAAATATTAATTGTATGCGATAGGTTATTATTTGTCACCATGTCGTGGAGAAATCCCATTTTTACCTACCGGTGTTTAAATTAGCGTTTAACCTATTGGTGAATTAGTCTAGATATTCAGAATCGTAAATCTAATGGACTTTTAAATAGATATTTTTTTTTATTGAAATATAATTTGGACTATAAATGGCTATATATAGCAGGCGTAAATCTAATGGCCTCTTAATTTGACATTTTTTTATGGAAAAATATAATTTTTTTATACAAACAGAGATGAATAAAGGGCTATAGTGGATGGGAGAAGCAGGATATGACCACAGAGAGTCAACAAGGGCTTACTTCTGCACCAATTTTACTGTAATCCCGTTTAACTAAAAAACAATAATTGCTAGAGGAAATCTGCTTGGACACTACCTGAAGCCCTTGTCACAATCAATAGAAGAAACTGAATTTGGCACATTTTGGTCCCTTCCATTGAGTTGATGACTTGATCTCATAGAAGAAACTGAATTTGGCAAATATTGGCCCTTTCGGTTGAATTTATCTAAAAAAAACTACCAGTATGTGAGATAGAGGAAATTTGTCAAAATAATACATCAAGCTCTCATGACAATTAATTCAAAGAAAAATCTCCACATCAAAAATGGATGAAAAATAAAATTTTGCATATCTTTCAAATTTGTGAAATTTAAGACACTTTTAGTCTCTTTTCCAAAATGAAATAGGCAATTGTTTTCATTGATTTAAAAAAAAACTTATTAAGTTGAAAATTTTGCAAAAGACCACATTCAAATTGGATGAACAATAAAAAAATGTTCAAATTTTGAAAATTGGCACTTTTTGATCCCTTTTGGTCAAGTTTATCACAGAAACCATAAGAGATAGTTGAAATTCTGTTGGCAAACTACTGAATTCACTTAACACAATCAATATATAAAAACATATAAAAATTGGATGGAAAACAAAAATTATATGTGCATTTACTTTCCAATTCAAATATGCAAAAAATTGGACCCATTCAGACCCATTTTTGTAATAAAACAGCTAATTTTGTTGTAATGGTTAAATACCTCATAAAGATGAACATTTTGCACAAAAAACATATTTAAATTGGATGAAAAATAACAATGTTCATATCTATTCTATCTTTTAGAATTTTGAGAAAAAAAAATTATAACAACCTTACTTACATTGTACATTTACAAATTTTAACAAAAAAATGGGAAGACATTTAAACTTACGTTTTTGACAATGAAAAACATTTTCTTTATAACTGTAGAAATTTACTCAGATTTTAGAGCTAACTTTATCCATGAGTTGGTGGAAGGGTAATTCATGATCCACATGATCCACAAACTCAAAGAACTTAACTTCATGGATCTCAATATTTCGTTGTTTGATCATAATTTGAGACATATTTATTGGTTCTTAATTTAGTGAATTCCAAAAATAAAAGAAATTGTGATATTTATTTATGCTGCTCATGCAAATAAAAAGAAACCATTCTACTCCACCGGATGCCGCAGAGCTCACAAAATTTGTCAGTCCCGCATCAGACATGACCAGCAAAATTTGGGCAGAATTTGCTAAGGACAACAACAAGATTGATGTTTTGCAATAGAAAATTAATGAGGACTGACATTTTTTCACTAGGATCACCAAACTCATATGCAACATCATGAACCCTGAGATGGTGAAATTTATGGATTGGTTGTCTCAAGATATCCACAAAAAATGATTTCCCACAAATGAAAATAAAATTATATTATCTTTCTGATACTGAAAAAAACAAATTCATGTTTTTAACCCTAAACAACCTTTTGAACAGTGAAACGGTGACCAGAAATCCTAACTTGTTTATTGATTGTGATCAAATTGTTTTCAGGTTTATTTATTCAGGTGTCAAACCACTAATTCACTAATCAGAGCTGAGAACATATACAAAAGTAGTCCCTTTTAATGAAAATAGTTCTTTTCGCTTTGTTGTATTGTGAAAAATACTAAATGGAATGGAATAATTAAAATTGATAATTGAAGTTAAATATATAAGGATTATTTTGAGCCCAAATTTAATGGATTTAGTTGTATTTTAATACCTCTATGGAGGATTTGATGCATGACCTATAAATATTGAATTTCCCAGGGATGATGGAACTATTTTTAGAGTAGCTGTTTTCCATAGCCTGGCATTTCACTGCAAGACTTTAAATATCCCCTGATATTTTCACAGAAGGTAGAGGAATCATGTATGTTTCAGAAAATATATGGTCTTGAAAAGGTTAAACTTAAGATAAAATAGCCAGGAAGGCTTGAAAAAACACAAATTTAGTAGAAAATGGTAGATATTAATCATAGGTTTCACACCTTAAGACACAAGCTCTTTGATGCTTCATGGCAAAGCAAAAAAAAATGGCAGTGAATTGATAGACCAAGAGAGATAACTCATGTTATTATCAGACATTGGGTCATAATTTGATAATTTCATCATTTAGAATGGAGAACCATAAAATGTGTTTGTGATTTAACACTGCCACTTTTTTTTTAGAAACAAGTAGACCAAACATTATGTACATTTCACAGCTGTCCAGTCAGATTCCAATTTGAAAATAATTATGCATATATAAGTGATAAAAAAAAATGATATTAGATTTAAAAGATGACATGTAAATGACAAAATAACAGGTGATGATCATTTAATAAATGGCTGTAGTTAAAAAAAACTACTATGTGTTTTTACTAATTTTATTTTATTTATCTTTTTAATGTTTGTTGGGTTTTTTTCTTTCAATAAAAGATAATTATATAATTTTGTACATAATTTTGCTGAAATACTGTTAAAGTTGATAAACAACAATTTCTCATTTTATCAGCTCATGAACAGGGTTCAGTTTATCTAATAGCTAGATTCACATCAGCTCATGAACAGGGTTCAGTTTATCTAATAGCTAGATTCACATCAGCTCATGAACAGGGTTCAGTTTATCTAATAGCTAGATTCACATCAGCTCATGAACAGGGTTCAGTTTATCTAATAGCTAGATTCACATCAGCTCATGAACAGGGTTCAGTTTATCTAATAGCTAGATTCACATCAGCTCATGAACAGGGTTCAGTTTATCTAATAGCTAGATTCACATCAGCTCATGAACTGGGTTCAGTTTATCTAATAGCTAGATTCACATCAGCTCATGAACAGGGTTCAGTTTATCTAATAGCTAGATTCACATCAGCTCATGAACCGGGTTCAGTTTATCTAATAGCTAGATTCACATCAGCTCATGAACAGGGTTCAGTTTATCTAATAGCTAGATTCACATCAGCTCATGAACAGGGTTCAGTTTATCTAATAGCTAGATTCACATCAGCTCATGAACAGGGTTCAGTTTATCTAATAGCTAGATTCACATCAGCTCATGAACAGGGTTCAGTTTATCTAATAGCTAGATTCACATCAGCTCATGAACAGGGTTCAGTTTATCTAATAGCTAGATTCACATCAGCTCGTGAACAGGGTTCAGTTTATCTAATAGCTAGATTCACATCAGCACATGAACAGGGTTCAGTTTATCTAATAGCTAGATTCACATCAGCTCATGAACAGGGTTCAGTTTATCTAATAGCTAGATTCACATCAGCTCATGAACAGGGTTCAGTTTATCTAATAGCTAGATTCACATCAGCTCATGAACAGGGTTCAGTTTATCTAATAGCTAGATTCACATCAGCTCATGAACAGGGTTCAGTTTATCTAATAGCTAGATTCACATCAGCTCATGAACAGGGTTCAGTTTATCTAATAGCTAGATTCACATCAGCTCATGAACAGGGTTCAGTTTATCTAATAGCTAGATTCACATCAGCTCATGAACCGAGTTCAGTTTATCTAATAGCTAGATTCACATCAGCTCATGAACAGGGTTCAGTTTATCTAATAGCTAGATTCACATCAGCTCATGAACAGGGTTCAGTTTATCTAATAGCTAGATTCACATCAGCTCATGAACAGGGTTCAGTTTATCTAATAGCTAGATTCACATCAGCTCATGAACAGGGTTCAGTTTATCTAATAGCTAGATTCACATCAGCTCATGAACAGGGTTCAGTTTATCTAATAGCTAGATTCACATCAGCTCATGAACAGGGTTCAGTTTATCTAATAGCTAGATTCACATCAGCTCATGAACAGGGTTCAGTTTATCTAATAGCTAGATTCACATCAGCTCATGAACAGGGTTCAGTTTATCTAATAGCTAGATTCACATCAGCTCATGAACAGGGTTCAGTTTATCTAATAGCTAGATTCACATCAGCTCATGAACATGGTTCAGTTTATCTAATAGCTAGATTCACATCAGCTCATGAACAGGGTTCAGTTTATCTAATAGCTAGATTCACATCAGCTCATGAACAGGGTTCAGTTTATCTAATAGCTAGATTCACATCAGCTCATGAACAGGGTTCAGTTTATCTAATAGCTAGATTCACATCAGCTCATGAACAGGGTTCAGTTTATCTAATAGCTAGATTCACATCAGCTCATGAACAGGGTTCAGTTTATCTAATAGCTAGATTCACATCAGCTCATGAACATGGTTCAGTTTATCTAATAGCTAGATTCACATCAGCTCATGAACAGGGTTCAGTTTATCTAATAGCTAGATTCACATCAGCTCATGAACAGGGTTCAGTTTATCTAATAGCTAGATTCACATCAGCCCATGAACCGAGTTCAGTTTATCTAATAGCTAGATTCACATCAGCTCATGAACAGGGTTCAGTTTATCTAATAGCTAGATTCACATCAGCTCATGAACAGGGTTCAGTTTATCTAATAGCTAGATTCACATCAGCTCATGAACAGGGTTCAGTTTATCTAATAGCTAGATTCACATCAGCTCATGAACAGGGTTCAGTTTATCTAATAGCTAGATTCACATCAGCTCATGAACAGGGTTCAGTTTATCTAATAGCTAGATTCACATCAGCTCATGAACAGGGTTCAGTTTATCTAATAGCTAGATTCACATCAGCTCATGAACAGGGTTCAGTTTATCTAATAGCTAGATTCACATCAGCTCATGAACAGGGTTCAGTTTATCTAATAGCTAGATTCACTTTGGTTTTATTATCTTTTTTGCTTGTTAAGTTTTCTTACTGTGTTTAATTTTTTTTTCTTGTTTAAACATGAGGAATTCAAAAGATCATTTTGGTGTCGTACAGAGGGCGAGTGCATATTTGAATGATTCGTCCTGCACAATCAGCCGAGCCATCCTTAAATTGCTTTTGCCAAACAGTGTGCTTTGTATCCATGGGCACTTGTTACATACAATATTACAGCCCAATGTCAATATGGTAGAGCTGATAGGTAGGGACTTATATTACCACTTGGCTTTGTATCTTTACACTCTGTGTAAGACAACCATGCCTTTGACATGTTGAACAGTCTGTCCACTTGGACTGGACAAGTGCACAATTGAATGAGTGCAGGATGCTGCGGTTGTGGGCTTATTGTTTTATTATCATATTGCTAAGTGTATTTATATGTAATGTATTTGTCTATGTGTATATATATGTCAACATGTAATGTTGGTAAAAAGCTCATTAGAGCTTATGTTTATTGTTTTTTATATGCCCAACTAAAAATAAAACTTTCTGTACTTGTATTTGTTTGTATTTGTATTTGGGCCCACCCCATATGTTTTAATCAAATGAAAGCAAATCCTGATAAATTCCAAGCAATTGCTATTGGTAAAAATACACAATCTAAAAATATTTCTCTTAATTTCTGGTAATATTATAAAAACTGAGGATGAAGTTAAGCTCCTTGGAGTAACAATTGATTATGAATTAAAATTTAACTCTCACATCACAAATATCTGTAGAAAAGTTGCTAGGCAACTTAATGTATTAAAAAGAATGGCAATATATTTAAATAGATTATGCAAATTAACTACATGTATATATTACTTATTTATACTATCAAGCTTTAACTACTGCCCAGTAATTTGGCATTTTTGTTCTGAAGCTAATACTAAAAAGATGGAAAAAATTCAAGAGAGAGCACTAAAATTTATATATAATGAAAACCACTCCACATATGAAGAACTTCTGGCTAAATCAAAATTACTTTCTCTAAAAATTAGACGTACAATAGCTATTGAAACATTTAAAATTATAAATAAGGAAACCCCTCAATACCTACATGATCTTGTAACTTTAAAAAATAATAAATATAATTTTAGGTACAGCAATACAGTACATATACCAACAGTCAAGACTACCCAGTATGGATTGAACTCTTTTAGATACTATGCTTCAAAAACTTGGAATGAGCTGCCAGACCACTTCAGGAAAGAAACATCTTTCAATCAATTTAAGAGTTTGATAAACTCTTGGAATGGCAGCTCATGCCACTGCAGCTTGTGTGTGATTTTAAATTATTTTCCTACTTTTTTGCTTTGTTTTTTTTCTTAAAAATATTTTTAGATATATAGATGCATATGTGCTTTTAAAATTGATCATTTTTAAATGTTACTAGTTTCTATGTGTTTCATTTATATCCATGATTTTGGTTTACTCACATCAATATATATACATGTATATATATATGTCGTGTACATGTTGTAATTTTGTACAAGTTATAACATGTACAAGAAAACTGTACATGTTATAACTTGAACAATCCAAAAATACAGGTTATAACATGTACAAAAGTAGCTTGTACATGTTATAACATGTACAAAATATTGCTTAAAATGACTTTAACTTGTACAATATTTGAAAATAAAGAACAAAAGATACGCTTCCATTATCACAACAACATTTCATTAACCTGGGGTCTTATTATCATCAATTTTATATTTATTATTAATTTTTGTTTTAGTTTTTGCTCTTTTTTTTTTATCTTTTTGAAACAGTTAATGATAAGTTGAGCAGTTTTTATAATTACTTAATACTTTTAAAACACACCTGTAGTCAATGACTATTATTTAGTATTCTCACCTGGTGAATAATAATTGTGAGTTTCTACTCAGAAGGCAATATATTTGCTTTCATAGTAGTAAAGAGTTAAGATGCAAGTGGATACCCCAGACAGATTTTACAATGAAATTCTTGGTATGTCGACGAAAAATTCCTCTGCAAACAATACCCTGTTTTCAAAGGAGAGGAACATTGTTCATGGTAGACCACATCACCCACAAAGCCAGGGTTCCGTGGAAAGGGCGAATGTTGATGTAAAAGAAATGCTTGCAACATGGCTCAGTGAGAATAATTCTACACAATGGTCTGAAGGATTAAGATTTATCCAATTTCAAAAAAATAGATCATATCATCGTGTGATAGGATTGAGCTCATCGTCAGTTCCCAGAGATCTTCTTCCAGATATTCAAACAGAAGAAGACTTACAAGCAATATTTGAAGCAAATTCTGTATCCACTGACACTGACACCACTATTTCCGAGACAGAACATAGTACTGACACTGAGACTGAAACTGACGCTACAATGTCCGAGACGGATAATATTACTGACACAAACACTGACACTGATGGTCAGGTGACTGCACATAATTCAACAGACAACAATGAACCCACCATAGAATTAGAAACAGAAACCATGGTCATTGAATGAAGCTGGTATCGCCATGGCACCTTCTTGCATAAATCCTCGTAAGAGGGCACTTTCTGGGAGTTATTTTCCTCCTGTTGATTCTAGTGAGTTTTTCTGAAATTGCAAATATTGACATCAAACGGGCACGAAAGAGGGCTCTATCTGGCCAACAGGTGCAAGCCGATTCCTTGACAAAGAACACAAAAACAAAATTAACTGTTCTCTCCAAGGGTGACAATGTTATCATTCCAATTCCGTCTGTTGATAGGGGCCCTGCCGACGAGAGAAACATAAAAGGTGTAGTGATGAATGTAAATGAACATGGTGGCTATAAGATTGGTACTAAAGTTGGACAAATAAAAGGATATATGTGTAGAAATCAGGTTCAATTTGTTGCAAATGCCACTTTAGATGTGTCTGAAGTCCCAGTGAGTGATATGAGTGTGAGAGAGATAGTGAGTAAGATATCGTTGAGTGGAGGGCAAGGTTTTGTGAATTGTCAATGTAAGAAAGGAAATTGTAAGTCTGGTAGGTGTAAATGTCAAAGGTTGAAAGTTATGTGCAACTCTAGGTGTCATATGTCTTTGTCATGTAGCAACAAGTAAGCACAGCTGGTTTCTGGAATGGTAAAGTACAAAATGTAGTAATGTATGCATTTAGCTTTTGATTATTGCTCTTCATTACTTCAGATTTAAGATTATTTTCATATATTGTACAAGTTAAAGCCATTTTCAAGCAATATTTTGTACATGTTATAACATGTACGACCTAATTTTGTACATGTTATAACTTGTATTTTTGCATTGTTCAAGTTATAACATGTACAATTATTTTGTACATGTTACAACATGTACAAAATCACAACTTGTACACCACATGTATATATATATATATATATATATGCTTTTAAATTATGCTGGTGCTACTGCTGTGTTTTAATTGCTTTCACATTTTAGTTTGGTTTTAAATTTCATGGAAAGATTTAAATATGACAGTGGTTTTTTTACAAATATTGTGTGCATGTTTTGTTTTATTGTTTGTACATGAATATTCTTATGTCAGATTTAAAAGCTTGTGTTATAATTGTTTGTTTCTTTCCGACTTTAAATAAAGCTTGTTGTATTGTATTGTATTGTATATATAGATGCATACGTGCTTTTAAAATTGATCATTTTTAAATATTGCTAGTTTCTATGTGTTTCATTTATATCCATGCTTTTTATTTACTCACATCAATATATAAATGTATATATATACGTCTGAAAATTAAACCAAACAGTGTTAGAATTAGATTTTAGAGCTGTCAAATTTTTGTTCTTCCCTCGACGGGATTTGAACCCACACCATTGTTACACTGCAGCACCATTCGCTTAGCCTTACGTCCAGCGCCCTAGACCACTCGACTACATCCATATGTATATATATATATATATATATAAAAATATGCTTTTAAATTATGCTGGTGCTACTGCTGTGTTTTAACTAGTACTGCTTTCATATTTTAGTTTGGTTTTAAATTTCATGGAAAGATTTAAATATGAAGGGTACCTGTAAAATGCGAAATGAAACACGAAACGAAATATACCAATACGGAACAAAACGAAATGAAACGTAACGAAATTTACCAAAACGAAACGAAACGAAATGAAACGTAACGAAATTTACCAAAACGAAACGGAACGGAACGAAACAAAATGAAATGTACACAAAAACTGGAATGGAATGCAATTTAGCGAAACGAATATACAGAAACGGAACAAAACAGAATATGTCGAAACATACATGCCTGTTCCAAGCCCGATCTGGATGACCATTGGTCATATAAATGGTTGCTCTTGTTGGAGGAGTTGTGGGTGGTTCTTTTAGTCGATGTTCATGTGATTGTCGGTGAACACTGCTCCACTTTTTTTTCTTTTCAATTTCAATACAAAAAGACGTTAATAATCATGCCGAGGGCTTACTGCAAAAAGGTACTATGTGTATGTATTTAATATCATTTTCTATATATAGGCCCTATACATAGCCCCTTTATGCATTGAACCCTCGATATACAAACTCCTTGTTGGAACCTTATACAAGTATAGCTTTTTGAGACATTGTATTGTTCAGGAATAGCCTAGAATAAACCTGCCATTTACCTCATTGCCGGTCGACGAGTACTCTAGGACATTTTGGCTGCCACAGCAAAATAAGATGTACAACGATTCTTTAACGTGCATGGAACTCGGCATACTCAAAACGCAGGACTAGGACGTCACTTTCCGATGGACGCCCATGAAGGAGGGGTTGAACCCCGCAAGCCTGGGAGGCCGGATTGTGCTTCTACCCCGACATCCCTCGGAGTTCGCATTAATGAAGGGTCGTACCCCGCAAGTCTGACTGAATGATCGGAATAATATTTCTACCACCGCCGGGCATCCCTTGCGGCTTACGAAAATGTATAATGTACTACAGTTGACTCCCATTGTCTCGAACTCGGTTGACTCGAATTTCCGGTTGAGTCAAATTTTTATCAAAGTCCCGAACTTCGTTGTGTATAAATATATATAATTTGACTCCTGTTGAGTCGAATTCGGACAAGTCGAAATTTCGGTTGTCTCGAATAAAAGTTTTGGTCTCGAGATGTAGAAAGCCATATTATTTACATTCGTTAAGTCAAATTTACCTGTCAAAACATGTGTATTACCTGGGGATTAAAATCGGATCACAGGTGAAAAATCCGGTCATTGACTTTGACATTTTTACCTTAGGCTATTTCACATGTTTATTTCACAATCTGTCAAATTAATTAGTGATAATATTTGAATTGGCTTGGTATTATGACACAGGTTAGATGTGAACAATCAAAAATTATCGATTCATAATAAGTGCGCTTGGGTCGGCATACATCAATGATTATGAAAAGTACACAAAGGAAGCATTTTATCTATTGATTTATTTGTCGGAAATTAATTTTGATTAAAGAAGAATAGTTTTCTTCTACAATTTATTGAATAATAAAAACACACAATTTATTGTAAATAAACAGTATTGCACAAAGAAAAATACGTCATGATGGGTGAAGTTTAATGACAATGCAACAGCTGAAAAACATAAACAAAACAGATAAACATATTCATACACACAAAAAAAAAAGATATCTAGAAGTTATCAGTCGCTCCACAAGATTCAAAGAATTTAAGAGAGAGAAAAAAACAGCAACAAAAACTTCGAATATGTTTAAAATCGTTCCGAGAATAGGGACATGCGATGCTGGTTTTACCTCTTCAAAATTTCGCTTGAGTTGTCTCCCTTTCGTCGTTAAACAAACTACACTTCCGGTATTTTCGTAGCTTCTCTTGAGTCAAACTACGGTTGACTCGAATTTTTTCCATGGCCCCATCGAATTCGAGATAACGAGAGTCAACTGTATTTAAAAGTAGAAGAATATATATCGATTGTGTGCCATCATAAATACCCGCTTTTCCCCCATACTAAATTATAGTGACACAGCTGAATTTTACCAATGCCCACAGACACAATTGTGTAACAGTGTTTTCTTTCCACCAGTGTATTCTTTCCTGAGGACAAGTTACACTAGTGTATAATTTCCAGAGGATTTATTGCACTAGGTTATTTTTTCCATGCATAGTGTAAATTAACCTTTGTTTAATTGTGTATCCAAAACACTCTTAAAAGGGATTTTTTTAGGGGGTCTATAAAAAATTTACCTAGTGCAGTTATTCTTCAAGGAAATAATACACTACCTTGTAATGTAATGTAAGCATAAATTCATTTCCTAGAGTAGATCATCCATCATGTACATATTATGTTGATTTCTAATCACATAGAATAAATACACTAGTGTGTTTTATTCCATTGGAAATTATACCCTAGGTCATTTAGGTCATGGAGAAATTATACTCTAGGGTATTCTGTATTTCGGAAAGAATGTTTGTGGCAGAATCAATAACAATAGCTAAAAATCAAGAACTGAAGAATTCTGAATTAAATCAATAATTTTACTTCAGTCACCATTCAAAACTAAATTGTCATGGTGTATAATTATCTATAAATAAATTACAGACCTAAATTAAAGAGTGTTTACTATATGGAATAACCACACTAGACTCACTAGTGCAGAATCATTATACATTCATCTTTTTTTCCTCAGGCTCAGTTACTACAGCTTTTGTGTCTCTTGTATACAAATATTGCAAACCGTCTATTTCTTTGATCATGAACTTTTTACTCCTAGCTCGAATCCTCCGTTTTTCATTTTCAGAAACATTTTGATTGCAAGATTTGTTGTTCAGGTAATTCAAAATTGCTTGATACCCCTGCTCCATATTTTAATATTATAATATTAGAATAAATTGATGAGATGCTATTAAATAATATGCATGGGTGACAACAATAGGAAAACCGGTTCCGAGTGATTAGCGCGTTTATAAACATGTGTGTTAAATTAATCATAATAAACAAAACTTACCTGTGTTTTTTAAAGTTCGCACTATTTATGGAAAGACAACACTAGTGTAAATTTGCTCATCGGAAATTCTACACACCGTAATAAAAGTACGCTTACACTTGCAGTGTTCACCAAACTGCGAATTTCATACTCCCAATAGTCCATTTGTGCCACCAATAGTTATTAGAGGTAAATACATTGCTGTTACATGGTGTATGTGAATGTATAGCGTAATAATATTGATATTGCATGGCAGTTATACCAAATCTCTCGAACTGTGAAATGATAATCTAATTATTAAATTTGATTTTTTAATTGGGACAGACATTTGCTCCTGGATTGGCCCATTTTGGAAACCCCTCAGTGTATCAGTGCCTGAAATGGACGGTCGCCCAGTCGCCAAATGCGACTAATATCTTATTCGGGCGACCAAAAGCTGCTCCAAATTAGGTAGTCACTGGCCCAACAAAAAGCGTTTGGGCGATTGCCTAAAAGACCATTAAAAATTGTTGTTTCACCGAAACCAGACATATTTTACTGTAACTTCAACGGTAGATAACTCTTCTGTTCTAGTCGAAAACAGTTTGTTACGAGCACAGCGATTGGTCCAAATACATTTGTGTAGCCAATGAACACACAGCTAATGTAATTTACTGTTCTCCCCAATTATGTATTTTTATCGAGTCAATCAATACACGTTTCCTACACGTTTTCATGTAATACACAAGTATTCACTAAATATTAGAAAAGAAACGTGTTTTTTTGTTTCTTTACGATTTATTTATTAAAATTGTTGACTTTCACGGACGAAGTGGAAAGTTGTGAACAATAAAGAGAATTCTGTCAACTTATAATGTTTGCGATCTGGTATCTTCCACGGTTCGGAAATTTATTCATTCAATCTGCTGCAAAATGTACATGTACTAATTTCATTTTACAGAAATCAGAAACCTTTTTGTGTCAATCCTTAGGTAATCATTGAAAAACTTTTCCCCAACAATGGAGAGAAAATCGTTGACAGTAATGTCAAACTACGGAAACTATCTGGCCTGTCACTTCTTTTAAACTTTTCATAGTTCATCTCTATACGTACACGGCTACATTTTAATGACAATTGGGAGTGTTTTCTTTTTTGGAACCAGAACTTTTGTTTACAAATTAAAAAATAACAGGAAAAGTTAACAGTTGTTTATATAACAGAAAATGACAGCACCGTTTGTTATTTCAACAAAGTGAGATACTTGTTTGGAATGAATAACCAACTGACATTACCCCGAACTGAGAGGTTATTTTACTTTAAAATCACTTCTTCATAGTGGATTGAAACAAGTGATGTCACTCTTCACTTTGGGGAGTGCAAGAGCGGTCCTTGTAGTGGCATTAGTCTACTCTTTTCCGGATGTCTTTAGTGTGATCATGGCATTGATCTCCCCTTACACAAACCAGCCTTTTATTGTCCCCATCCGACGGACTAGCATCGTTTCTTGAGACCACCCTAGCCAATGGCGTCAAGGTTGTCGAAAAGGTTATAACAAGTAAATTCAGGTTTCATTTGATAGCAATATATGCATTGGGGTGTTTTCGCAATTTCAGCTGCACACCCGTTACTGTACCAAAATTACCTTGAAGAGCCCCAACCCCCGTGAGACTAGTGAAAGAATGAATTTTAATGTTATTGATAAAAAAACAATTAACCTGAAAACTGTTTATATTTTGATATCTGATGTCTTTTTTTCATAAAAAAATGTCACAAAATTTATGGGCCACCATTATGCCATTTGGGCCAGTGACTCTAATATTTTACTGGCCCCAAAAAAAATTTTCGGGCCAGCCAAAGGCTGGCCTCATTTCAGGCACTGGTGTATGTCACATGGTGTAGTTTCGTTTTGTTTCGTATAGTTTCGATAAATTTTGTTTCATTTTATTTCGTTCCATTACGTTTCGTTCCGTTTCGTTTTAGTAAATTTTGTTTCGTTTCACTTTGGTAAATTTTGTTTCGTTTCGTTCCGTTTCGCGTTTCATTTCGCATTTTACAGGTACCCAAATAATGACAGTGGTTGGGTTTTTTTTTACAAATATTGTGTGCATCATTTTTATTAGTCCGAGATTCCTCTGTCGTTTAACGGCATTTATAAAGTTGCTGTAGCCGTTCAACGTCAGAGGGTGATACATACGGAAAACAGCGGATTTGCTTCTCCAACTCTGGGTCAGCACATTTCCACGTTTCGTGGCTATCGGATTTTATTTTCTATCAGAAACCCTTATATAAATCGCTTCACCAATCATTTTTCTATTCATTCATAACCATCTTACCCTCAGAAAGTGGTGCTACACTCCATTACAGCACGATTTTGCCTTAGATCCTATGATTCCGCCATTTGTCTTCCATTTTTCAAACATTTGTCACGTGACTACGAGAAAACCACGATTACCGCAATGTATCATGGGAGATGATTTGCATATAAACAAACAAACAAATATTTGTATTGCCAATCATACACGCCTGTTAAGGCAGAACAATTAACATAAAATTTAATACAGTTGATTATATTGATTGGTAATGATTTTAACAGCAATAGTGAATTACAGATAACCATAAGAAAAAAAAATGATGTAGTACCTTGTCCAAAAAAGGGGGACGTAACACATGCTCTTTCCGAAGCCCATTGACAACACTCTGCTATTGAATCTTTTCTTTCCAACACATTCTGTATTATTTCCTTCTGCTCTGCTTTGATCTATAGATGGACTGTTTGTCCTGTAGAATACGCTTAAATGTATGGTCTTCCATGTGATTTGAATGTTGTTTACGTATGCAAATAATGCTCAAATAATTTGGTGCGCTGAATTAAGTAGCTCCCATCATGCAATGCATTACTGTTATCATTCAGTTAGTATCGCGAGATCACGTTTGTAGATTCGAAAATGGAAGTCAAATGGCGGAATAATAGGATCTAAGGCAAAATCGTGCTGTAATGGAGTGCAACACCACTTTCTGAGGGTAAGATGGTTTTGAATGAATAGAAAAATGATTGGTGAAGCGATTTATATAAGGGTTTCTGATAGAAAATAAAATCCGATAGCCACGAAACGTGGAAATGTGCCGATCCTAGAGCTGGTGAGGCAAATCCGTTGTGTTCCGTATATATCACCCTCTGACGTTGAACGGCTACAGCAACTTTATCAATGCCGTTAAACGACAGAGGAATCTCGGACTACATTTTTATAGGCATACTCGTATGTCGGATTTAAAAGCTCACTGGAGCTTGTGTTATAACTGCTTGATTCTTTCCGACTTTAAATAAAGCTTATTGTATTATTGGATTGTACTGGGATTTTTTTTTAAATTATTATCTCCCTTTCCACATAAAAATCTTCGAACACCTATTAGTATGGCGGTCTGTATCCCACACCAGGGAAACTAGCGCTATATTTCTATACGCCTTGGTTGTTTAATTTGTAGATAGACAAACCTATTAACGTCAGGAAATAAAAATAGTTCTCTTTCAGTGTCACAATCGATAACAGCAACATCAGCTATAATATGGCGGGAAAATACATTATAAATTATGTATGTTGGTACCGAATCATTCTGGCGATTTCTAAAACCACCACAAATGACCTTCTTTGTGCACAAAACGAAGCAGAAAGGACCATAAAGGATATTTTAATAAACACAAAGCAAAATACAAATACAAAATGTTTTATTTTAAGTCGGGCATATATAAACAAAAGGCATTTATTTTGTAGAAATTAAGTAATAAGGGTGATTTAAAAATTTGATGGGGAAATGCATAAACATGTTATTTTGTGTGCTATCGCCAATTTAAACATTCTATAACAAAATGGGATTTTTACAAGTGACAAGATATTTAAAAGCTTAAATACTTTACGAACGGCAATTCCAGTCCGTATGTACATACGAAATCGTCAAAGACTTTCAAGCAAAGCCATCAGGCCTTATTAGACTATGAATGGTATTAATATTAACATCAACTCGCCCATTCCTGGAAGCCTCAATCAACGACAGAGAAAGCCCACTTTTCAAGAAAAACGAAAGACACAAAGCTGCAAATTACGAACCTCAGTCAAGCTTCTATTACATGCAACTCATAGCCAGAAATGATGGGTACTTTGCTCATTTGCATATCTAAGATGGCGACGCCGGGACGTCTGCACTTTTCATATGATCTATGTAGACGATATCATTCATAATTGCATGTGTGTCATTTTCTGAACTTGAAAATGATACATTGAATCAAGCTGAATTAAAGGAAATAAAAATTAATGAAAACAATTAAATATTCGCGGTTCCTGGACTAAATGAAAATCCGAGGCATTGATAACTCCGTCTTGTAACTTTATAACAGGACTTTGAAACTTAATATTTCGTGATTGGAATTTACAATGATGACGAAAAAACATCTAAAATTACCTTCTTTGTTTTATGCACCATTCCATAATTAGGTTTAACCATTTACGTCGCTGCATTTGCTAGTATTCTTGCAAATCATTTGTTTTGGGTTATTCCCCTTTACGACCAAAAACACGAAAATTGAAACCCAAATTTGATAACTTTCCCGTTTTCCGATTTTGTCCGATTTTTTATATGTTATTTATTGATATCAAATCTCAACTATTTCGTAAAAACTATTTCTGTTGCAATTTTTTAAAGCTAAACCTTTATTATGACTGGACTATTGCTTTAATCTATGTCAAAGTGTAATGTTGGATAGTCTCTCATATTTACATCCATGTCATTTCTTGCTAAACATTGATTGGTTGGTTTTTAACGTCAACTTTAGCAGTATTTCAGCAATATCGTGCATGACGCGTGTCTTGCTAGACAAATAAAATACCAACGGTTTAAATTACAATGAACTGCTTAAAATGAAATCAACAAAATTCGAATCAAAAGCTAACTAACATCCATGTTAAACGAAACATCTTATATGCGAAATTACGATAGAAGGTGTGGGAGTCCGGTCACCTTTTAGCTACGTACGAAACCTCGAGTGCGGTAGGTCGTGGGTTCGAGCCCCGATCGGATCAAACCAAAGACTATAAAATACCGTGTTGACCGGCTTTGGTAGTTCTAATGAATACGTCCGATGTTCATGATATCCATCGACACCAAAATAGAGTCAATAAACACGATAGCCTTGTTTTTCTTTAGTCTGGCGAAGTCTCGCGATTTCTTCGAACGGCACGGTTTTTCGACTGAATTAGTTGGTTATATCGGGAAGATATACCTCCCTTTGTTTTATTACTCTGTAACGGGAACGCTCATCTACCTAAGTTTATATGAACCGTATTGTGTTTATAACCACCTCTGCTAACTGCGTTAGTTGATATCTCCTTCAGCTCAGTTGGTAGAGCGGCGGCTTATACAGTATTGAACCTACATTTTTGGGACCCTAAAGCTTGAACTGTTATGAGGTCCTTCGCAACCAGCAACAATAGAGCAACTTATATGTTGAAGCTCGTTTACAGTTGACAAATAATCTGCAATTTCTTGACAGTTTACTTATTGAAACTTTACTATTTGGCGATGATAGCTTCTCTGAGGAACAAAATGCACAAATATTCAAATCAGTGCAGTTGTACATCAAACAAACGAAACGTTTTACCCCACAGTGATCACACTTCATATAATGAATTTAACTATTTTCTTTTGTGAACATTTTCTCCATTGTTGAATTACCCCCACGAATATGACAATTCTGTACTGTTATAACTCAATATATTATATAATTTCAAAAATGTTTTTTCTTTTTTTTTTCAATGTTGTTATAAAATGTAATTGTTAATTATACATTATTACTTGCTGGTGCATGGAATATAAAATTGTATGTAAATATGTGGAGAGGACCTTTGTAAGTTGGAATAACTTGTGTCCGATCCAAATGTTATATAGTTAACAATAAAATACGTTTAATCTAATCTAATAGAGCAACACCCAACAAGGTGGGTCAATGGACCTTTCTGTCCTTGCAAGGATCCCTAGCCCCAAATGGCGGAGAACGTGGTGGTGGTGGAGTCCTTGAATACTAGTATAGGCCATACAGTGAGCCCCTTCCCATATAAATATATACGAAGGCCAAATCATTGACTAACACAGGGGCGGATCCAGGATTTCAAGTTAGGGGGCGCGCAGTTAAAAAATTGCGCCGAGCGGAGGGAGTCGCGAAAATTTTTGGGGTATTTCGTGTGAAAAATCACGATTTTACGCCAAAAAAATCATTTTTTTTTCCAATTTTAGGGGAGCGCCGCCGGGTGCGCCCCCCCCCCCCTGGATCCGCCCCTGTAACACATTTAAGAATACAATTACAGCCACAAAGTTGTTATTAGGTTAATTGTACTTCATTCCTCATCGAATATATATATCATTCAAACAGTGCTGTCCTAACAAATGCCCAAAACCAATCAAATTCTGCAAAATTAATACTGAATGGGGAAAATGGTGTAGAAGCGAAACAATAGCTATATAAAAACTCATTATAACTACATTGTATATGGCGCCGAAGACGCCACGAGGAAAAATGCGGGATCAACCGTTATAAATGTATTTACCTCGACTTGACCCACGCGTGAATACTTATGTTGAACTGTCTACGAATAATCCTTCCACTAGAAATATAGTAAATGAGAAATAAGCCAAGTCTGCCATTCGGGGACGTTGTGGTCGTGATCGTATGGTAGCTGGATTTACAACTACCTATGTAATCAGTGCCTATCACCACTGAAGTTGTGAGTTCGAACCCCATTCCTGGCGAGATGTACTCGATACAACATCATGTGATAAAGTTTGTCAGTGAATTGCGACAGGTTGGCGGTTTTCTCCGGGACTCAGGTTTCCTCCACCAATAAAACTGACCGCCACGATATAACTGAAATATAATGTTACTGCACGAGAACAGGAACCTTGATTGTATTTGTTCTAACATATCTTTAGAATGTTTAATCCACATCTGATTCACACCACTCCCTGAGTAAGTGTCACAGTAACTCTAAAGCCAAGGTTTGATCGCTGGTAGATGTTAGTCATATGGACAGAGGTTTCGTAAAGCATTTTGCAAACCCAGCAACATAACGTGGTTTGTAAGGACACTTGTGCAATTTAGGTATCCAGTAGAGTGACGAAAGATTCGGTTTTTCATCTTTGGTTGATATTCCAAAGGAACATAAAACAGACCTGTACGTGTCCGGAATTTCCTTTTTTGTAGGTGTCGTCGGGATATATTTGGGTTGACAAGTGAATTGTCAATACATAATTCCCTTAATAAGCAGTCTATTTAATGTGAAATACACACAAAACAATATTTGCAAGGGCCTTGTCTGCAGGGACAACAGCATGCTTGTCATGGAGGCAAGACAAGTGTTTAGCAACATTTGTGTCTTTTAAGAGTGCCCATAGTAGTATATATGGGTACAGCTCAAGTCATATTTGAGGGGGATCGGACCATTGCGCATGACCGGAAGTGACATCAGTCACGTGACCGGAAGTGACGTCACCGGACCTGACCGTAAGTGACCGGAAGAGGCCCTGTCCGGAAATGAAGGAAGTGATCGCGTGCACATGCGCAGATTTTCCCCGCGTTTTTTTTTCTTACTAGAGTAGCACTCGTCACAACTTCAGCTGATTCCGTACTTTCATCATACCTCGTCCGTATTACGATAGCTCCCATTGGAACTACTTTCGGAAATCTTCAATAAGGAGGTATTAAAATAATTTCACTTTCGAATATTCGTCCAATAATGATATATTTTCATTCGTCGCAATGTCGGCTGATTCCGTACCTTCATCAAAGACCAATATTTTTCAAAGCAAACTCATCTATTGTCGCCATTTTAGAACTTATTCGCGGTGCGCAATGTTTAATTGAAGTGATACGGTCTTCCGGCGAAGAAATGTGACGCGTAGACGCATATCAAATACCGTGTTACAGCCGAGGTATTGAGGGAGAGAAGCGGACTCACCCGAGGTTTGCCGATTGACTAGAGTAGTACAAAATGTTGGTACACGTGACCCCGAAGGGGTTCCTTTGGGTGCGCGCTTTCGGGTTTCCCGCCGTTTTTTCGGGTGTTTTTGGATATGTTGTGTAGTACTCCACGTCCGCGTTCTCACTGTGTGGTATTTCTAAGAGTACATTTCATTCCCTAAGTCACCCAATAGAAGGTCACTCTGCATTTATCCAGGCTTGTGACTGGCTCTATATATAGAGGCCGCATTAACCTTTTTTTTTCTTTTTTTTTCATTATTTTTTTTTTTTCATTTTTCTTTTCTTTTGAAAATATCACACACTAACGTAAACATCTATGACAAAACTGCAACAAGTCCACAAAATAGTAATTAAGATGTTGAATAAACACGAAAATTAGAGGATGGAATCAAGGAACGTCGTTATAGATAGAAAGTTCACGAAAAATATAGCTAAAACGAACAATTAATGAGTCACCAGGCTCTTAGAAGATTCAGTGGAAGCGACGACCATTGTACAGAAATATGTGTTGTTACTTGTTAAATATGTGCTATGGAAAAAAAAAAAAAAAAAAAAAAAAACAAAATGGAAAAATGGAAAAAAAAATAATGAAAAAAAAAAAAAAAAATTTAATGCGGCCTCTATATATAGAGCCAGTCACAAGCCTGGATTAATGCAGAGTGACCTTCTATTGGGTGACTCAGGGAATTAAATGTACTCTTAGAAATACCACACAGTGAGAACGCGAACGTGGAGTACTACACAACATATCCAAAAACGGCGGGAAACCCGGTTGCGCATGCGCGCACCCAAAGGAACCCTTTCGGTCACGTGTACCAACATTTTGTACTACTCTAGTAAGAAAGAAAAAACTCGGGGGATATCCGCGCATGTGCATGTGATCACTTCCGGTCACTTACGGTCAGGGCCGGTGACGTCACTTCCGGTCATGCACAATGGTTCGATCCCCCTCAAATATGACTTGAGCTGTACCCATATACAGTCGGAAAGCAAACCCATGATTTGACCGTTATAGCTATTGATTCTAAAACCGCGCAGTCAGGGGGCGATAACCGCAAAAAATTCCCGCTAGGTGCCGCTTTACAAGTCCCGCAAAATTTTTCATTCGCGCCGTTGTAGGATAAACCTGAAATAAAGTATTAAATAGACAAAATTGTGATAGAAACGTGATTTCTATAAAATATATATATATTTTTTGCAATGACTGGCTATATCAGACAAGCGACCGAGGTTTATATTAGTCAAAAACGTGTTTCGAATCGTGCATTCTAAAATGTGTAAAAACACGAGGTTCGGTTTGTTTACATTTTTCGGCCAATGAAAAAGCTGACACAATTCTATATTAGGACATGAAATTGATGATACAGCATCATCAACCAATAGTAAATGCTCTCTCAACTGGAAATTCCGTCACCCTGAATGGAAATCATTACTGAAAGAAAATTCGACGAGGCATGTTTTTTTTAATTTTCGCCTTGTTTTAGAGTAAAATTTGCCCATTTTGGTGAACATTTCTCCCCCAAAACACCCATGTAGTGTGTATATGTCTGCCTTCTATTAGATTTATTAATATCTTTATATTTTAACCGAAAGATTACAAGAAAACTGCATTGTTTACATCAGATTACGCCCCCCCTTTTCTCCCGTCTCGTCAATGCACTTTGTTTAGACTCCTTTCCCGTTTGCTGTACATATCTAATGTGGCGATTATTTCAAAGGCAATTGGTTTATCAAATATATTTAGGAATGCTGACTTTTAAGTTTTACCTGATTTTCTTCTGCAAATGAATTATGAATTTATGTGTAACAGTATTCAGTAATACAATGATTGAATGAATGTGACTCTAAAAACAAAAACCAGCCAGTGTGTGTGTTATAAATAGAAATTAGGCTAAATTTGTTATCTGTATGTAACTGCATATATGATATTTAATTGATTAAACAACTGTAATTTGCAAGACTGTGATTTTACCATAGTTGACTAGTAGTTGTAATGCCCCCCAAAAACTTAACTGTTCTGAAGCCCACAGTGGCAGGGACCCTGGGCCCTGTGTTCATTGTCTGCAGGCAAAGCCATTTTATGCCTTGCATGTTATAAAAATTTTAACAAATTTGTGAGATCTGATGATTCTCTAAATGAACTTTCAAAAACTGAAGACTACCAGTTAACTAAATGTTTTCACAGTTTGATCAGGTGGAATATTGCAATGTAGACTCTGACAATCTTGACCGTTATGTACTGTTTTATCCTGTTTTAGAATTTGTAGTCAGTGACTTTTTATCCAACAAAGCTTTATTGTTGCCAGATTTGTACAAAAAATTTGAAGATTTAGTTGACAAAACAGCTTTAATTAAATCACTGAAAGAACCAGAAGACAAAATTGGTGAACCCTCTCCCATTAGAGGCAATAAATTTGTTTGGAAGATTTCAAGGAAACGGGTGATGAAACCTTTGCATGGGAAAGTTTTGAGAAGAAATTGTCAGCTTACAGTTTTCTGAAATATTTGGTACAGGAAAATGATATACATGTAGATCTTCCAGGTCTTAAGACTTTTCTTTCATTTTCTGAAACTGACACTGAAAAATCCGAGTTTTGTTCAATTGAAGTTTTAGATGAGACAGCAGATTCAAAAGCCACAGTTTTGAAAACTTTGAATATTCTTCACAAAAAGTTTCAGATTGGGATAAAGCTTCAGTATCAAGTTGTTGTTGGGACAGGAAATCTTATGACCATTTAATAAAATTAAAATCAGAATATGGAGGTTCATTAAGCTGGGTTTTGCCATATCCTGGAGACTGGCACATACTTTTTTTTAATCTCATTTTCTATTAAATTAATAATTTATTGTACTTAGGATTTGTTCAACTTTCATAAAAATTTATGGACTTTTTACTGTTAATAGTTTATGGAAAAGAAATACACTTGAAAACTAATATGTACAGTCATCTGTCAAAAGTATTGGGAAATGTAAAAAATATCCCTATATAATCAACCAAAACCATATCTTTTTCAAAAAATTATTGTGAAATCATTTCTGGATAGATTGTAACAAATTTTACACCAAAACATTCGGAATTGTCTATATTTTGTTTGTTTATTTGCTCAAATCTTTATACGAGTGGTTTTTATTTGTACATAATTTTTCCATGATTGTTAATTTTTAGGATTTATTTTTAGTTGAAATATATAGGAAAATCAAAATCAATTTTTATTTGTTGTGTTTAAATTATGTACAAATAAAAATAACTCATAACAACATAATGAGTAAATAAACAATCAAAATATTGACAATTCTGAATGTTTTGGTGTAAAATTTGTTAAAATCTATCCAGAAATTACTTCACAATATTTTTTTTAAAAAAATATGGTTTTGGTTGATTATATAGGGATTTTTTTTACTTTTCCCAATACTTTTGACAGATGACTGTATACATTTTCTTTAAATATTTATACATTTTTTTTATCTTTATATTGAATTTTATTTTCATGCCTAGAAAAAAAATACACCTGTTCTGTTCATGATTCATCAAAAGGATATAGAAATGTTTTTTCTTGAATTGCTAGAATAAAACCGGTGGACGTGTAAATTTTAGTCGCCTATCCTTTCTTTTGGGGAAAGGAGACCATATATAAATGTTTGTATTTTCCTAAATTTGTAGTTAATTATATGCATATGCTATTAAAATAGCAGCCTGCATCAGCATTAACATTTGTGCACAGCGTGCTTTTAAGTCATTAGGTTAGTTCTAAGTGTATTTTTAGAAATAGGGAAATTCATACGGAGTTATCTTTCTTGACTGACAATTTTTCTGAATCTGAATAATTTTCGGCACTAAAAGCTGACAGAAACTCTCATTAATGAATAAAAACGTGTACCAGAGAAACATTTCGTTAAATAAATATATAACCTAGCGCAGTGTGAAGTTTGGGAATGTCATTCTACTGCAAACTTAATATATTTGCATTTTATTTCAATGCGATGGTACGGAGTTATCTTTCTTGGTTGACAATTTTTCGGCACTAAAAGCTGACACAATTTTTTATTAATGAATAAAAACGTGTACCAGAGAAACATTTCGTTAAATAAATATATAACCTAGCGCAGTGTGAAGTTTGGGAATGTCACTCTACTGCAAACTTAATATATTTGCATTTTATTCCAATGCGATGGCGACATTCCATCGAGGGGGTCACCCTCTAAATCATCAAAATTTTAATAGTAATCTCCCGTTTTAACTCAAATCTAATAAACAAATCGTGGAAGTAATTATTGCTGAAAAGAAAACAATATAAGACGTTTCGATATTTTCTACGGTATAAATAAACGAAGTCTTTGTTCTACAATTTTCATGACCGACGAACATGTCAACGTTTTCAAATGAGAATCACGTGACCCGTGGTTTTACCAGCGACGCCATTAATGAGTTTGCTTTCCGACTGTATACTACTGCCCATTCACCCATTCAGTTTTTATTAATTCTAATTTGTATCAACGACCTCGCGGTCTTAATCCATTCGGAAAAGCATCTGTCTTCCCTTTCACGTTTTTTTTGTAATTTGTTTATTTTTAAAGAAAGGAGTGGCAGATACAAATACAGAAAAAAACATATGATATGCATATACAATTTTACCTAGACAAAAGATATTAATTTATAAAACCAACATTTTGTAACACTACACTGAAATATCAAACACCAGGAACAAATGGCAACCACTTCCTACGTACATTTTGTATATTCTTTTGTGTAGAGGATAAGAAATTTATGGTTGTCTTTTCTATTTTAATACAATATTTCAGGTATTTTATACCTCCATTTATACTGGGTTTATCACCCAAACATCTACATATATATAAATAATACTTTAAAATCAAAATGACTTGATTATTAGTGTTATCTGGATCTAAAGGATTCGCTACAGGGGCGGATCCAGGGGGGGGGCGCACCCGCGCCCCCCCCCCCCCCCTAAAATTGGAAAAAATAAGATTTAATGGCGTAAAATCGTGATTTTTCACACGAAATACCCCAAAAATATTTGCGCCTCCCTTCGCTCGGCGCAATTTTTTTAAGTGCGCCCCCCCCCCCCCCCCCTAACTTTAAATTCTGGATCCGCCCCTGCGCTATACCCAAAATAATATTAGGTGCATTTATATACTGCATGTTAAGACCACAATTTTCTGTACAGAAGGTGCATAGTACTGTTTCCGGCTTTAAGCCACACTTGAAAAGAAAAGAGTTTGTGGTAGTGATTCTATGGGAAAGTTTGAACTGAAAGTTTTGAAGCTGTGTTTCTTGTAGGCCTAAAAGGGGAAGAATAAATATACCCCCAATCTTCTATATGTATTCCTAATTCCTGGGCCCATTTGTTTTGTGACCTTAAACCACTTTCTTTTATGTTTTCTAAATACAATTTATACAAATATTTGCATGTTTTTTTTTATTACTTTTTAATCTGTCAACCATGTCATTTTTAATATCATCCCATACTCTGAAATATGGTTTTTCCATTTCTTTGGGACTGCACCCACAATACCATAATATTCTAGAAAGTTCAAGTTGTACTTATCATATATTTATTTTGAAATTCCTGATATGACAAAAACTGTTTATCTTCAGAAATAATATCATTAATAAAAAAAGACGCTATTATAACAATATTTTTCAATAATAAAAACTATACCATTTCTTTTAATATTTCTTTCACGTTTTGTCCATTATCTGGCACAATCAACGACGGAATTCAGAAGTGTTGTTTATAATGTTAAAGTCACCACTCACAAGTTATAACGTTGCCAACCGGATTATATATGAATGGGGAACTTGCACAGGTGCAGTCAGGAGGTTTAGACTTAAAGTCGACAATGTTGAGATCTTAAAACACGTTCTTGTATAGCTAAATATCTTGGAGGCAATATGTGTAGTATAGCTATACGAGATTATAGGAACAGACTGGTCTTTAAAATAGAGAGGAATTTAAGATTTGACTGATTTGTGATGAAGGATATTGTCTAGGTTGATGGCATCGTGACCTTTGTTGACAAACGAAAGTTTAGGAAATGAACGTTTAATTTCATCTTTCTTAATACCAACAGGTTTGAAAAGCCTGTGATGGGAAATATCCATAACGATCGGTGTAATTTGAATTCGGATTTGTGACGGGGTTTTCTATATATGAGTTGTACATGGAATATTTGTTTTGAAATGACCGGTGAAAATAGTTTCGAACGAATGTAATGCATACCCAACCGTTATATAAATATAATCAACTACACATGACTAATAATCGTACCTAAAATATTGCTGAAAGTGGCGTTAAGCACAATGAATCAATCAATCAATCTAATAATCGTACCAAATATGTAAGTTATCGGACCAACGACCTCAGAGGAGTTACATGCACACCGTGATGCGGGCCGAACGAACGAACGGACAAACCGAAAAACTGTATGTCTCATACTGTCGTATGCAAGGAATGAAAAATTGCAGCAGTCATGTCTTAAGTCTTAACTGTAGCAATGCTAAAAATAGTTGCAGCAGTAATTTTTAAACTCTGACAGTTATTTTCGCAGTCTTACTCAGTCATATTTTGTTTATCACAGTTAAAAAAAACCGACTGTTACTGGTCATTATACAGTTATTTTTTCGTCCAGTAGTGATGGTTAGATAGTTGGTAATAATGTGCTAATCTCCATGCATCATGAAATGGTAGCTATACATAGTGTGTTGCCCATATCCTCAGTGTTTAACATTTTCTTGCATTCAGCTCATGTTTAGTTTTGGGAAGTAAAAAACCTCTGCAAGAGTGGACTGAATACAAGATGATATCAAACCACAAAATATCAAAATGTGGACAAAATATACACAGTTGGGAGGGATAGGGTGGGTAAAAAATGTCTAAGCCATCAATAACCATATGGTAGTCATGAATCGTATAAGACAACAGTCAGCCTAATCTATTATCACCATTAAAAACACTAGCATGGATGTTGAAAGAATGAGACAGTGTCACATGTACTTCCGCCCAAGATATTAACCAATGAGGTTATGCCCATATCCTCAGTGTTTAACATTTTTTGCATTCAGCTCATATTTAGTTTTGGGAAGTGAAAAACCTCTGCCGTTTCCGAAAAAGGATCTCTGGATTCTATCCCTAATGGCCACAGGCCATGTGGGCCCTTGTATTTCATAAAACCTTGTTCCCATAACTCAAAATAAATATTCTAATTGACATTATATTTTTTAATAACCAAGTTGTAAGCTATATAATACATTAGTCTGACAATGTACAATAAACATCTCCATTTAATACCTCTTCAGCAGTTGGAATGGTATTGTAAGCGAAGGAACCTCGCCTCTAAGTGCTACCCATGCTGGATTTTACCTTACTTTTACTTTCAATGGATCAAATCCACTTTCCATTTCCCAAACAAGGAACTTTTACAAATGAATTAACGCTGTTCCAGATGATTTCTTTACTGGCCTGTGGAAAAATAATATTCTTGAAAACAAGCGTACAACACTTACAAAAGCCAGCATAAGCCACACTTAAAGGAGAAATCCCCTCACCTACAATTCGCGTGGAAAATCCACTAGGGAATCAGTGCCCCTTGAACTGTAGACGAAGACATTTCAAACCTATCATGTAAACAATTAGAAAACATATTGTGAAAAATTAAAGCAACATTAACACATACTTTATTATCAATATAAATTATTTCAAAATAGACACATTAAGATTTAGAATACAAGCAATATATTATTCATCTAATTCCAAAACAAATACATGTCAAATGTAAGTTTACTTTCCCTTTTGCTACTTTCATTTTGTCACAATCTTGACCCTTTCCACCTTTGCTGATTTTTCTATCGAATCAATACGATCTTCTAAGCTGTCAGTATCAGTATCCCTCTCCCTTTTCCTCTTTCTCTTTCTGTTTTCTTCATTAGAGGTATCGCTACCACTTGCAGGGGCGGATCCAGGATTTCAAGTTAGGGGGGGGGGGGGCACTTAAAAAAATTGCGCCGAGTGGAGGGAGGCGCGAACATTTTTGGGGTATTTCGTGTGAAAAATCACGATTTTACGCCAAAAAATTTTATTTTTTCAAATTTTAGGGGGGGGGGGCGCGCCGGGTGCACCCCCCCCCCCCCCCTGGATCCGCCCCTGACTTGTACCACTTGTACTGGGAGCCTGGAAAATTTAAGGCAATTTAATGCATACATATGCCCCTTTCTGTCAAGATCAATATATCACAAGTAATTGTTAATATTAAACAATCTATTTCAAATTCATACATGTTATCTTAAGCGAATGAATGAACCAAGTGACCCACGTGTACAGAAAAAATTCACCTCGTCCCATTAGTCAAATGCATAAATCTGTTTGGTAAATACTGTCCTTAAATGTCCTAAGTTATTCTGTATGTATTACACACTATACATTTGATATAAATATCAATTAGAATATAAGAAAGCTCACGCAGTATATACATCTAATTCTGAAATAACATATTTAGTATATGGTATCTTCATGTTTCATACACTATTATAATAAACACGTTTCATAAAAGGTAGTTAACTTATGGATACGATATGTTGAATTCCTCTTAGTTAACATGTACTTAATATTAAAATTACCATAGATCTACTATACTGTAGTCAAGTTGTTATACCCGGTAATACTTTAATAAATTTTATTACTTCCGTTTTCAACGGTGTAAAAGTACAGGTAACACATGCGATTTGTACATTTCGTTGTATTTTGAACGAATGGATTTACTATCAAATTCTATAGTAGATGTGTATATAAATCAGAAAAGATTTACATTGGTATATGGAATGTATACCTCTCTCAGATTAATTCAACATTTTTTATTTTTATTTTTTTTTATTATCAAATTGAACTCAACTTTAAATTATTTCGACAGTTTCCAATGTTTAATTTACCGGCGTCTTGAATATATAAATATGCAATACACTTAATTGAATCTTTTCCGCCAATCAAACATCAAAAAATAAATCTAGTACACGGGTTCCTTGTTGAACCCGTGATCAAGAGTTCAGTAACAAACTTTAATCATTACATCAACCGAGCATGGGACTAGGGACCAACCATGCAACTAGGGCCAATCACCCGGCCAGCCCAATCACAAGCTCAAAAACGGACCCCAGAAGTATTTACTTCCATTTAATACCGAACATAAACTAATTACCATGATTTAAATAACACCCGTAAATTGATCAGATTGATATAATTTCCCAATTAACCGCGATTTATATAGTATACAAATACAAAATACTCACTGGGTCCCCATCAGCCAAATCCTGGCTCTTTAGCTGCCCATACTCATTTGCATAAATGATAATTGAATAAAGAGCCCATCGTGCCTCTTCCGGTGTCTCATCCCTTCCTGCAAGCTGCAAGATTTCCAATAAGTCCTCCCTGTGATGTTTTAATAACATATTTACCTAAATCTTCCATCATCAATTCATCGGTTTTGGTATCCTTCTGAAGTCTACCAAATTATTTTAAACCTTTTGGCTGCTCCGCCCTTATCCTTTTAATAACTGGTAAAAAAAAATGTTTCCCTTCAAAGTTCAAGTGCTTCTTAAGCACCGTAGGTAACAGCATCTGGAAAGAAAATGACTGTTCCGTTAATTCTATCAATCAATATCAATTGTTAAGATAAAGCTCAGTAATTTAAAAGTATACACATTACACAAAACACTGGGATATTTATTTTTATATTATCGCATCGAGCTGATCTTAAATTTACAAGACAATTGTTTACAACAAAATTAAACATTGAATGACATAATCACTGAACAACTGAGTATATACTTGATTAAATTTTAAAGTCCAAGGTCGTTCAATGCCAAAATATATTGTATATTTCCCAGACATTTTTAACATGAATCTTAAGCAATTTCATATCTAATCCTATCTATAGGAATCAAGTGTCTTAAAAAGCATTAAAATCCACCTGTGATGTAAATCTATTGTCAAAACTCTCCATTATTTTTAAGGAATGGAGAGTAATGAACAGGTGGTTTTTAATAAGGCATTTAAAACAAATATTAGAATATTTAGCAAGTTCTTACGGTAACACAATAATAATAAATTTATCAATGGGTGGATTTTAAGTTGGAGAATGTCCTCGTATCTCTCCATTACTTAAAAACAATGGACCTCGGCCCCTTCGGGGCCTCGGCTCCATTATTTTTAAGTAATGGGGAGTTACTCGGCCATTCTCCTATACGTAATAATTGAAACAATTTATCCTTTAACAATATTCACTTCAATTCAAACACACCCTCTGTGTGACCTTGCCATATTGTATTCTCGGCTATCCAGCCACATTAAATATATATGAAAACCACCTAGGTTTATATATTCTGACCACCAAGGTCTTTGCCACCTAGGCAAAATTTTATATTCTGACCACCAAGGTCTTTACCACCTAGGCAAAATTTCTAAATTTTAAAGCCACCAAGGCAATTGAAAAATTCATGTTACCTTCAAATGCCGGCTCCTATTCTCGGCACGTCTGGTCACTGGCGTGGATGTTGAAAGAATGAGACAGTGTCACATGTACTTTCGCCCAAGATATTAACCAATGAGGTTATTATATACAAAATGTAGTTGACGATAGAATATTTACGGATAACAAATTTGAAGGTTAGTCGCATAGCATGTGATGAAAGATTGTTTGACATGATAGTGTCCACGAATCACGAATTGGTAGACTGACCTCGGCTGAGACAGGCAATTGTCAGTCTAACGAATTGGTAGCTGTTGGTTGGTGATGGACAGATAATGACATCTTATTTCGATGTTTGACTAACCCTTCCGGAGCACCTGAGTTCAAAACCCCACACCCCGGTTTTTAGTTCTGTTCGTTTAGCGCAGTCTTTAGTTTTCTGTGTACAGTGTTTTGTAGACCATTGTTTGTTCTGTTGCCTTTTCTCTTTTGACCATTGTGTTGTCTGTCTTTCTTCGATTGACGACTTCTGACTACCCCTTTGGTATCTTTTAGCCATTGTGTTGTCTGTCCTTCTTCGATTGACGACTTCTGATTACCCCTTTGGTATCTTTTGGCCATTGTGTTGTCTGTCCTTCGATTGACGACTTCTGATTACCCCTTTGTTATCTTTTGGCCATTGTGTTGTCTGTCCTTCTTCGATTGGCGACTTCTGATTACCCCTTTGGTATCTTTTGGCCATTGTGTTGTCTGTTCTTCTTCGATTGACGACTTCTGATTACCCCTTTGGTATCTTTTGGCCATTGTGTTGTCTGTCCTTCTTCGATTGACGACTTCTAATTACCCCTTAGGTATCTTTTGGCCATTGTGTTGTCTGTCCTTCTTCGATTGACGACTTCTAATTACCCCTTTGGTATCTTTTGACCATTGTGTTGTCTGTCCTTCGATTGACGACTTCTGATTACCCCTTTGGTATCTTTTGGCCATTGTGTTGTCTGTCCTTCTTCGATTGACGACTTCTGATTACCCCTTTGGTATCTTTTGACCATTGTGTTGTCTGTCCTTCTTCGATTGACGACTTCTGATTACCCCTTTGGTATCTTTTGGCCATTGTGTTGTCTGTCCTTCTTCGATTGACGACTTTTGATTACCCCTTTGGTATCTTTTGACCATTGTGTTGTCTGTCCTTCTTCGATTGACGACTTCTGATTACCCCTTTGGTATCTTTTGACCATTGTGTTGTCTGTCCTTCTTCGATTGACGACTTCTGATTACCCCTTTGGTATCTTTTGGCCATTGTGTTGTCTGTCCTTCTTCGATTGACGACTTTTGATTACCCCTTTGGTATCTTTTGACCATTGTGTTGCCTGTCCTTCTTCGATTGACGACTTCTGATTACCCCTTTGGTATCTTTTGACCATTGTGTTGTCTGTCCTTCTTCGATTGACGACTTCTGATTACCCCTTTGGTATCTTTTGACCATTGTGTTGTCTGTCCTTCTTCGATTGACGACTTCTGATTACCCCTTTGGTATCTTCAAACTTTTCTTGAAGAACTGTTATAAGTACATAAGTACTGGTTTAAATGTAAAAAGTAAGGTAATGATCCTGTTTGGGGGAAAAGTATTCAACCATGCTTAAAATGTTCCACCCTGTATGTATTTATATCGAAGTGCTATATATCGTGGTAGTTAAATAAAAAAAAGTTAGGCGGCCAAAATTGATCGAAATAGCATGTGAATAAACGGAACCACATAACCCGCAGTATCATGGGATTGGAGTCTATATATTTTCATTCATTTTTTAAACATGGATATATATAGAGAGAATATTTTATGGCTCTTTCCGTATCACATCCCGTATCAACCCGAGAGCTTTAGCTCGAGGGATGATATTGGTCGAGGGTTGATACGTGATGTGATACGGAAAGAGCCATATCATATTATGTTTATCATATACATGAGAAAGTCTTGTTCTGTATTATGAACCTTTAGTCACGTGATCAATCTCATTTTAAGGGGTATGATAAAGGGGTGATGATATCGATATCAGGCATGGCAGACAAATACAGTCGTAATGTTCTTTCAGTATTATATATGCAATTTCCTTTATTTAGTACTAAGTATATGATAAATATATTTAATCAACAAAAACAGCATGAATGATATCTTTACTATTTTCATGTTTATATGATTGTCAAGGCAACAGTATGTTAATCTTACATTGGAGAAAGGGAAAGGGAGGAAGTTGATTCTTTTCTTTGTTTATTTTTCTCCATTAAAAACCTAATAATCCTGGAAACAGAACTACTATCACTGACAGGACGATGAATACTCCCGGAAGTGGAGTTGCACTTACTTCCGGTTACAGAAGACATAATATTTTCATGGTTCAAAAGGCAACGTAGTCCAAGAAAAGCGAATATTAGAGCTTCTTTAAAAATGATAGTATCCCTGTCTGCTATTTCAATGTCAAAACATTCGCCCTGTAATTTTGATTTAAATAAACTGATTAAATATGTATTGAAAGCTCCGCCTCCAGTAACTAAGACTTTCATACAGCCATTTCGTTTCTCAGTATTTTCAATATTCAGTAAATCTCTCCCATATTTACAGGCATCAGATAATCTAATAGCCACGTGTTCAGCGTATGTCCGTAGTAGGTCAGGTATGGTGTGCTCCTTGGTCTGTAAAAGAAGAAAGTATGGCAATGTTAAGAAATCAGGAAAGAACTCCAAAAGAGAAAAGAAATACCCCGACTTTGTATGTTCTACATTTACTTATGTCCTCGAGTGGAGCGACATGTCTACCCCCGGATTTTTGCTTTAGTGAGTTAGCACAATAAAAATTCACCTAAGCGTGTCAACTGGTTTAGTACAATTGGGCATCATTACCATGTCCTCGCCATGATATAGCTGAAATAACGCTCATTTGGCGATAAACAACACATGTCCTCGCCATGATACAGCTGAAATAATGCTCATTTGGCGATAAACAACACATGTCCTCGCCATGATACAGCTGAAATAACGCTCATTTGGCGATAAACAACACATGTCCTTGCCATGATACAGCTGAAATAACGCTCATTTGGCGATAAACAACACATGTCCTTGCCATGATACAGCTGAAATAACGCTCATTTGGCGATAAACAACACATGTCCTTGCCATGATACAGCTGAAATAACGCTCATTTGGCGATAAACAACACATGTCCTTGCCATGATATAGCTGAAATAACGCTCATTTGGCGATAAACAACACATGTCCTCGCCATGATACAGCTGAAATAACGCTCATTTGGCGATAAACAACACATGTCCTCGCCATGATACAGCTGAAATAACGCTCATTTGGCGATAAATAACACATGTCCTTGCCATGATATAGCTGAATTAACGCTCATTTGGCGGTAAACAACACATGTCCTTGCCATGATATAGCTGAATTAACGCTCATTTGGCGGTAAACAACACATGTCCTCGCCATGATATAGCTGAAAAAAATACTCATTCAGCGTTAAACAACACATGTCCTCGCCATGATATAGCTGGAAAATACTAATTTGGCGTTAAACAACAATCACTCACTCACTCGTATCTTTCTGAATATCTTAATTGCGTTTTAAATTTAGACTTTTAAATCGATTAGCCATCCGTTTATCAAATTATGAAAATAATTACGTTTTTTTACAACCAAATAACTTTCGTATTATTAACGGTAATGCACACCATCATATTATGCTAAAAGTTAATGGCCAACAAAAAAGGGAAAATAGATTGAAAATGAACAGTATAATGTGCTGTAACCTGATACTATATTGAAATAGTAGGATTATTAGAGGGATTCGTTTTGCTCAAGTTTCAGTTTTCTGTGTAATGTTTTGTAGATCATGGCATTTTCTCTTGGCGATTGTATTGTTTGTCTTTCTTCGAGTTATGGTTCTTTCAAATTGTGTGATTGATTATGGGTGATTATTGTTTAATTAACATGAGGATACAAGTTTGTTTTTCTACACTGGAATATACTATATTATCAAGGGACAGATCAAGAGGTGAAAATGTCTATATGCAATAGAACCTTGAATATAACATGACAGCCTGCCTACCAAACTGAAAACAATGATCACGAATGTTTACCAACTTACATTTAGTATAGGCAGAACGTTATTTTCAATCCATTCAGATTCCAAAGATTTTGGTGGAAGCTGTGTATAATAGTCTAAGGCTTCAAGTTGACTTAGTAGAGCGTTCAACACGGTCCCCTTTCTTGCAATTTCACCGTCTGGGTCATGTTCTAGGTTAGGGTCGTACATCTTGGCCAGCATATTTGAAACATGATTGCATGGACAAACATCGTACCCTTGTAAACCTCTTAATCCTATGTTTGCTATACCACTAAGATTTATACAAATATCGTTGTTACAAAACAGAAACTTTTCACCGTTCGGAACCAATGGTGCTCCCTGTCCACCAAGAGCAACATCTTTATTCGGGAAGTTACACACGAATGGATATTTCAAATGTGCGGCTGTTGTTTCACCATCTCCGAGTTCAAATGTGTATCCTAAATCCGGTTGATGAAAAACTGAATGTCCATGGGAAGCCACGAAATCTAAATTCGTTATTCTTTCTTTCTGAATAAATTCTTCAACAGTTTGACCCAGAAAGTGACCATATTCCATATGAAGTCGAATTAATTCCTCTCCGCTTAGATTGCACGCGTTTCGAAGGAGGCTTTGCCATTCGGGTGTGTATGGTACGGTTGTAGCTTTTATTATTCTATATCCCCAGATGTCTGTTTGAATATCACCCGTGAATTCCACGTAGCACAAGTCGAGGCCATCCAAGGACGGCCCAGTAGTGCATCCGATACTTGAAAATGATGTCATGCTGCAGCAAAGAAGTAGCTAATATATCAATAACTTATTAACAGTATATTTGCTAGTTCCCTGTCGGAAATCCTTTCGGTATATTTGTACCTTATCGGCTAGTCTTCTTCTGTTTAATAAACAGCTGGTGTCAAATAATGATTGTTATCTAATGACTAAAACTATTTAGTTATATTTTTCAGGTAACACAATCTGGCGAAGTTAGGTATAAAAACAGATAAAGCCCATGCGTGTGACAAGCCATGAAAATATTTTTGACCTTCACCTAGAAATTTATCAAGTTTATTGCCATTGATCAAACTGATAATTTCAATATGTAACTTAAAACGCAAATTAAAATTGAAAATGAGGATCGATTCATGTAATATTATTATAGCTATTGAAGAAACGAAAATTATTTAAATTTTAAATGTCGTGTTTACATTAATGTTTTTCCGAGTTTTTAAATTTGACTAAAAATTAACATTTCGTCCTATATTTAGAACGCACCTATAATTACACTAATTAGGCTACACATTTTGTTGAATTTTATTTTACAACCTTATGTTTCCCGATTAAATTACAACGCAACCATATTTCACAGAATCAAGAGCATGCAATTTTAAAAAGGGCAGGTAGACATATCATATGGTCCCTCAATGTTTTTCACATTGTGTGGAGTTGTCACGTGTTCTAGATTTTGTTTGTTGAGTTGTTGACCCCTTTATATTTTATTTTTAGCATTGTAAATTGTTTTGTTTTGAAAAGTCTCCTCTCTAAGCTAAACGTCAATTCAAACTTGTTGCATAAAAGAGAATGTCCGCGCACTGAAATATCTTGTTAAAGGAAGAGACAAAACCACTCTCATCCTAACAAAAAGCTCTCATCAAAATGTTCTAGTTTTGATTGACAACATATTTGTTGCTTGGTGGACTTGGTTTTCTACATACAATCACCATTATTGGTATAAACTGAACTCCTTTTCTAACCGACTTGTTCCCTGTTCGTATGAAAGAAAGTTTTAAGATACCAAAGGGGTAATCAGAAGCCATAAATCTAAGGACAGTCTGCAGTGATAAAAAGAAGAAGCACCAAAGGATAACACAACACGAAACTAAAAACATAAAAACAGGAAATTTGACAAAATGAACAATACGAACCTCACTAATACATGTAAAAAACGGGAATGAACTCAAGTGCTCCCGAAAGGTAAGCAGTTCCTGCTCTACTAGTGACACCTATCATGTTCATCTTGTTACAAACCCGGTGATAAAGTCACGAATTGGAAAATGACCGGAACATATCCGTGGTCATGTGTGACTTCATGTAGGTTTTCCTTGAGAAAAACTAAAAGAACCTAGCCAGTTCATTTAATGTCACACCCCAGTATTTCACTGAATAATTCAAAGTTTGGCGACTATGTTGGTAGTATCTCTTCCATTGACCTTTGACCTTGTAATAAACGGTTGCCACATATACCGCTAACTCTGTTTCATATCTTTTCCTACACCTAGAATTTTGACAGCGTGCAAAAGTTGAGAACGAAGCTTTCACTGGAAACTTTATGACGAAATAAATCTGCGCCATTTCCCCGTCATTATGTTCTGTCCATTTATATACAAAGCACTATACAGAAAACTAAAGATTGAGCAACACGAACCCCACTAACAACTTGAATTCAGGTTCTCCGGAAGGGAAATCAGTTCCTGCTCCACTAGTGGTATCCGTCATGTTACTCTAGTTACAAACCCGGTGATAAGTCATGAATGAGGAAAGGACCAGACATAGGTAACTTTAGCCGATTTTGACCATCCTGTTTATGGCGCTGCAATCTTTTGACTTTGAGCGTACCTGATGAATGTTATTCCAAAAACGCGCCTTGCGAACTAAATATGATACCTACGTTTTTATTTCTACAGAAACGGGGGAATGTGAATATTGTTTTGGGTGATACGCCTACTATATGACTAAATATTGAATTGTAACAGCCATGATGTATTTTCACGAAAATATTCTATTTTATTGATAAACTTGTCGCAGACCATTTTGAAGTATTCCATGATAAACAAATATTGTTCATTGCCATGGAATCCAATTGACTTTGTGCTCGACATGAAACTGATGAGATATACTCGGTAAACATCACATATTTGTTTCCGTTCGTAGGCCTAATACAAAATAGATTTGATAGGCGATGTATACTTATTGATCAAATTTTGTAATTCCTTTCAGTATTAATTATCCATTAAAGTTATGTTAGAAAATCAATTTTCAGTTGTGTCATTTCGATGATCATTGAAATCATAAATCAAACCATGAATTAATTGCTGTAACATGTGGCTTACTCTCACTTTTGTTTACACTCATTTTCTCAAGATAATGACCGCTTGTGAAAAGATCATACAGTCATGACCATATAAATCTTAAGAGATTATATTTGTGTTATACAATCTAATAAATCTTAGATTCTACTATTAATAGGTATGACATATTACCATTATTTGAATAAAACTGTCATACTCATTTAATATCCATCAGCTGGGAGGTATGAGTGATTATTAAGTAATTTGTATTTTCACACACTTGTATGACAGAAATAATAACTGCAGGTATATAATATAAAGTATTTGGTCAACAGATCTAGACTAACAAAATTACCGAAACATGGTATGAAAAAAATGTTTCCGACTTATAGACCAATGAAATCTGGGCCAATATTTATGGAATAAAACTAAGTAAAACTACAGTTACCAGGGCCCGGGTGGCTCAATGAGTTCACAGGCGCTCGTGGCACGGACCCCCCCTTTTCTAACTTTCAGTTTACAAATTTATTTTCATTAAAATTTCTTTATTTCTATATTATTTCATCTCTTTTTCCTTATTCTAACTTGTTCGTGTCAATATTCATACAATCTTATGTTAACATCAAATTGCATGTGTCGACCTTATATAGATACTATTAATCCATATAGGGTCGACACATGCAATTTGATGTTAACATAAGATTGTATGAATATTGATACGAATAAGTTAAAATAAGGAAAAAGAGATGAAATAATAAAGAAATAAAGAAATTTTATTGAAAATAAATTTGTAAACAGAAAGTTAGAAAAATGGGGGTGGTCCGTGCCACGAGCGCCTGTGAATGAGTTAGGTAGTTGGATTACCTATCAACTCATAAAAGCTTATCACCAATATGGCGTGCCCGGCTTTGTAAATTATAAAAAAGGGTGCACTCGATTCCCAGCCACAAATGAGAAAGTTTACCAGTTGCTTGCTCATGGTCGGTGGTTCTTTCCGAGTACTCCAGCTTCTTCCACCACTAAAACAGGTCGCCATGATATAGCTGAACTATTGCTGAAAGTGGCATTAAACACAATAAAATAAAATAAATCATCCAGTTACCATTGTATTCCATGTAGGTGGAGATATATAGCAAATTAATCCTCAAAACCAACTATAGACTATATCAGAGAACCAATTTGAACTTAACTGGCCCTATAGCTATCAGCCATGTTGAATTTATTTCTGAAAGGACCGAAAATAACACATTGCCGAAGACTATCCACTTCACAAATATTTTTTTTTAATCAAAATGGAACTTAAAATAAAAGGTCAAAATGCTGGATGTTGTCCCCTTTTGGTTCATCACAGCCGGGAAATGGTAAGAGTTAATATAAGCAAGTCTGTTGAAATCAAAATCTATATTTTTAATTTAATTGAACTGCAGACAGGAATTTTTCTGAAGAATTAAAAAGAAACTAGAGGCTCAGTGAGCTGAGCCTGTGTCGCTCACCATTCATTCTGCTTTGAGGAAATTTAATACAGAACCTTCCATAGGTGCTTCCCACCAAATATCGGTTCATTTTGGCAAAGCAGTTTCAGATAAGAAGATTTTTAGAAATTGACCAATCTAAAACAGGAATTGCCTGTGGCAGCCATGTTTGTAAATGGACCAAAACGAAATGAGTAATCTCTATAGAGGATCTTCCATAGATGCTTCTTACCAAGTTTCATATCATTTGGCCAAGCGACTTGAGAGGAAAAGCTGTTTTAGAAATTGACCAATAAGAAACAAGACTTGCCTGTGGCAGCCATATTTGTTAATTGATAGGGACGAAATGAGTAATCTTTATAGAGGACCTCCATAGATGCATCCTACCAAGTTTCGGTTCATTTGGCCAAGTGGTTTCAGAGAAGATTTTTAAAAATAGGCCAATCAGAAACAAGAATTGCCTGTGGCCACCATGTTTGTTAAGGGATCGGAACGAAATGAGCAATCGCAACAAAGGACTTTCCATAGATGCTTCCTACAAAGTTTCAGTACATTTGGCCAAACGGTTTCAGAGGGGAAGAATCCAAAAAAAATCAGCCAATCAGAAACAAGAATCGCCTGTGGTGGCCATGTTTGTTAATGGATCGGGACAGAATGAACAATCTAAATAGAGGACCTTCCATAGATGCTTCCTACCAAGTTTCGGATCATTTGGCCAAGCGGTTTCAGAGTAGAAGATTTTTAGAAATCGACCAATCAGAAACAAGAATTGTCTGTGGCGGCCATGGTTGTTAATGGATCGGAACGAAATGAGTAATCGCTATAGAGGACCTCCCATAGATACATCCTACAAAGTTTAGGTACATTTGGCCAAACGGTTTCAGAGGAGAAGAATTTTTAACATCAGCCAATCAGAAACAAGAATCGCCTATGGCGACCATGTTTGTTAACGGATCGGGACGAAATGAGCAACGAGGGCCTTCCATAGATGCTTCTTACCTAGTTTCAGTTCATTTGGCTGAGGGGTTTTAGAAGCATATTTATCTGTAATTCAATTCATAGCTAACTGTATTTTACTAATATCTATATTTAAATTAGAGTTATCTCCCTTTGCACAGAAAAACAGTTTTTTTTTAGAAGCATACAATCATAAACATGAATTGCCTGTGGCGGCCATGTTTGTTAATGGATCGCGACGAAATGAGCAATCTCTATAGAGGACCATCCATAGATGCTTCCTACCCAGTTTCAGTTCATTTGGCCCTATGGTTTCAGAGGAGAAGATTTTTAAAAATAGGCCAATAAGAAACAAGAATTGCCTGTAGCGGCCATGTTTGTTAATGGATCGGGACGAAATTAGCAATCATTATAGAGGACCTTCCATAGATGCTTCCTACCAAGTTTCAGTTCATTTGGCTGAGGGGTTTCAGAGGAGAAGATTAAAATGTGAAAAGTTAAAGGACGACGGACGCCAAGTGATGGCAAAAGCTCACATTTGGCAAGGTGAGCTAAAAATGTATGCAAATCAGGTCCAACATAATTTTTTTTTTAACTTTTTGGTATTTGTTCCTTTGAACATTTTTATCTGGGAAACTTTAAGCTACATTGTAAGTCAAATCTGCTTTGAAAATGCTGACAGGCCCAATTTTGAGCCCCCTTTATATCTTGAAAACTGTTAGAGCCAAACAATATCTGATAAAATATATCAAGGGAATTTGATCAGGAACATAACTTGAATAAAATCATCAAAATTGTTAGAAAAATAAATGCTTCACATACAAAAATAATGTCTTTTTTGGCAACTCTTGTTTGGAAATTGGTAGGACTATAATCCCCAAATCATTCTAAACCTTTATTCTGTGCAAAGGATCATCCAGCTAAAACTTCAGAAGGACCGATCAACTAGAAAAGTTATTGCTCAGGAAACATTGTCTATAGCCAGACCATAACCAGACTCCAGACTCATAACATACAATGGCTGCAAAATTATATGTTATTGATGATTTTTATCTCAGCCGATTTGATGTTGATATCTTTGAAGAAGAGACAAAAATAAATATTAAACTTTTATTAACAATGAAATATGGAAAAACAATCCTCTAATAATGAACAAAAAAGTTTGACAACATAAACATGTATAATATCATAGTTGGAAACAGGATAAAGGTGGAAGTCCAGTGTTTTAATAATATACTGTCTGGTTTATAACAATCTTATACCGTCATCTTTATATTTAATATAATTATAATATATGCAATAGTAATCAAATGGAAAACAAAAAAAATTTCCACACTGTCGGAACAGTTCCAAAATCTATGGTTAGTACGCGTTCGTTTAAAACATAACTTTAACACCACACTGTCGGAACAGTTCCAAAATCTATGGTTAGTACGCGTTCGTTTAAAACATAACTTCAACACCACACTGTCGGAACAGTTCCAAAATCTAACGTATCTAAATATGGTTAGTACGTGTTCATTTAAAACATAACTTCAATACAAAGATGCAATTTTCAAAATGCATGTACATGTAGGTGCTGCTTTTAAAATACATGTACTAATAATAATAATGTGATATTAGATAAACTGTAGAAAGGAAAAAATTACAGCAAAATATTATTTTGACTTTGTCTATCTTCTTTAAGTTAATAGAAAGTTTAAATGAATTGAAAACAAAGAGTACCAGGTAAGTTAGTTTAAGTCTACATCTTAAATAGAAGATTTTGAAATAATTTTAAAAAGTAATAGAAACTGTCTTGAATACAATGTACTGGAATATTGAATGCTATATCAAAAATTAAATTTAACTTTCTGATTTAAAAAAATAAAACAGACTTGAAAAACTAGATTCTGCCCAAGATGAAAATAATTAAAAAATAAATATTCCTGAATTTTCACAAGTAAATGTTAAACATTGCTCCACTTCCATAAATAATAGATTTAGTCATTGTATACAATCCCCCCCTTCCGAAAGTTAAAGAGAACAATACAATTGTAATGCTGCCTCTTGACATCAGAATTAATTATAAAAAAAAGTTTTGATTTTTGTAAATTATATTTCAATATGTTTATATTTACCATATATTTTTTAATCTTCTTTTTACCAGTAATTACTAACATGGTTAAATTTTGGAAGTAATATTTAAGATAATTACTGTTATTTTGGAGAAAACCTATTTGTAAATAGGGGAAACTACAAATGTCAAATATAAAATTACACATATTTTTTTTGCTAAAATCAATAAAATTCAAGACCAAAATTAAATTGATCTCTGAAATTTGAAAAAAAATATGGATAAACAATGACTATATCATTATTGATAGGAAGTGAAACTGACTTTATTAAAGAGTTTGCATTAATAAGATTAGAAACAAAAATCACAGCAGGTATAAAATCAATCTCTAAAACAGAGGTCATAGTTCTTCCTTTCTCAGTCAGAAAATCACCTATGGTTCAAGGCAGACAAGTTTTATTACATTATGATTTCAATACATTTTCTATGAGTGAGTGAGTGATTATTAATACCAAATGAGCAATTTTTAAGATGTCCTCTTTGTACTAGATCAACACGCTGAGTTAGATTTTGATAGCTCACTAAAACTCACACACATTATTCTGATTTGATTCTGAGTCATCCAGTCTTTGGTCTTGCTCGTTAATGCTGCAGGATTTGAGAAGAAGCAACAAATACCAATATTAGTCTTTGATTTGACCAACCGGGACTCAAATCCACAATCTACCGTACTCAAGGCGAGCACGCTAACCATTATTACACCTTTGATATGGTTTTGTTTGATGGTAATATGTAAGTAATATCACATCATAATCAAATAGGAAAAATCTGTCCACCAAGAGGGTAAGCTTCTAATATGGAAAAGGTGATATTCTGACTTGTAAAGGGAGGTAATAGCCTTTATAACATAGGTGATTGTCTTAATACTACCAGGAAGAGAGGTAAAGTTGTTAGGATATATCTTATATTTTAAATAATTTCCTAAGTCCGCTTCCACGAAAAATGTACAAAGGTTTAGGTGATACTGAAACTAATTACATTTGTACCATATGTCATTTTTTTTCAATGTTTAATTTTACAAATAAAAATAAAAAAATGTGGAGAGAGAGAAAAAAGAAACGAAATACACTATTAATAATAATTTAAAAAAAAAGTATAAATATTATCATCTATAAATAAAAGAAAATATTATAATATTAACAAAAGAAACAAAAAACTGCAATAAAATTACTAGAATTAATAAGGCTATAATACTAATGAATCATTGTCATATAATCTAACATAAGTTTAATGGTGGTTTATGGTGTTTAATGCCACTTTCAACAATATTTTCAGATATACCATGGCGGTCACTTTTATTGAAATATATGAAATCAGTTGTTAGTTTGTCGATTGTTTTTGTAATATCAAGAGAAGTCTATTCAAGTGTCTATCTGTTGGTTGGAGTTTTATTATCAATACAAAGAACTATTGGTACCGGTTTCTAAAATATCTTCATGCAAAAAATGAAATTGTGTAGTTCCAAAAAAAAATTCTGCTAAATGTTAAAAGACAAATGGTTATACAAAGGTTAAAATCTATAATGTACCCAAACTTGGCTTAGAAAAATAAATATCTGAAATAGATCAGCTGGGATTTCCTTCGTGGATTGTAAACGGCAGTGGGAATTCTATTTAATGATTGCATAATATTAACTTAAACATGTACATGAGGTTCGAAATTAAAAATAAAATATATATCCCCAAGTCAGTGAAATAGAAGCTCTATAACCATGCATATATATAAATATAATCTATAAATACCTATGAGCAAAATAGAGATGAAATATGCATATGTCACTCAATTATATAAATATAAAATAAAAACATACACATCACTGCATTGAATTGTGTAAAAATCTAATCTTGCACAAGTGAGAATTTTACCATAAAATTCCATTCCATAACTTATTGTAACTTTATATCATTAAAATCTATAACAAAATGCTATAAAAGTTTTGGTCAAAACATTTTGCTTGCAATATATATATATTTATTTATCAGTAATTTGACCATTTTTAACCTTTGATCTCACCGAGTGATATTATCAGTATCAACGCACTGGATCTGATACTGAAAATTATCAGTCAGTATGACGTCAAATACACTATGACTTTTTCTGATAAAGCCAATAACATCCATTTTGAACGTCTGGATATACATTATCACTAGTATCAAAGCTCGTGCTATCAGACTCGCTGCGATACTGGCAATAATGTCTGTCTCGACCTTCAAAACTGCGGTTATTCTATATATACATATATAAGTCAGGAGTTAATAATGTATGGATCTGATTAACAATGGCCAACAGACAAGAAACAAAATCTAAATACTGAAAACAGTGAGTAGCTGAATATTGAACTGTCATAATTCTTCCTTTTCCAATATAAAATTGATAGTCTAATTGTTAATAAACATATACAAAGGAAATTGTTAAGAAGACACACATATTTATCCTTATTTTAAAATCTGTCTCAATCCATTCTGTGAGATTCTATTTGATTTCAATTGCATAATTTAGTTTTGCTACTATTAAGGACATCTATTTTTTCTGCATGAACTAAAATTAGAAGTTGTTTGTTGTTTTTTTTTGGCTTTTTCACAACTGAAGAGAGGTTTAACCATTTTATAAAGGTTTTTTTAGTTAAAAATTCATGCAATGTTTATGTACAAAAACTTGTCAAGGTTTTGGGGGTTTATGGTTTTAATGCCACATTCAATAATATTTCAGCTAAATCTTGGCAGGGAAAAAAACTTGTCAGGCCTCAACGGCTACCTCTATATTGTCTTAAACAAAACACTATTCTTTTGGAACATTAAAACATTATATATAAATGAGATTGTCTTTCCCGTGACATTTCTCATTTCTCAGTTAATGAAATAATTCAGTTCACCCAAAAAAAAAATTGCATATGTATAATTTGAACGTTTGTTTTGAACCTTAATAAATTGCAGTAGTAAAGTTTAGAAACATGTTACTGTTAAACACAATCTAAAAATAAATTTAAGGTTCAAATTTTATACACATACCAAAATAAATTAAAAATTCAAAGTATAACATGTATCATTTGAACCATGACAGGCATATACTAATATATCTTGCATTCTCTATGCATAATTTACATAATCTGTAAAAGTTGGTTCTAATAACGTGGGACTAATATCATCAAGGGAGGTAATCTTCAAAAGAAAAAAATTACCAAACACAGTATTGGTTCTGTATAATAATGTTGTACATTGCAGATAACACTTGTGCATACATATTAATTAATCGATGGTAAAGGAATTGCATAAACAAAAGCTGATATGCAGATCTTCAAAAAATTTACATATAAACAATTACATTCACAAAATCTCTCTCATCATTACAATTCAGTGGTGTAAACAATATCATAAAAATTAAAACAAAAAATTATATGAAAATATTAACAATGCATGATAAAGGGAACAAACAAAAACTAACTGAGATAAAACTATAGTAGAGATAAAAATATAATTCATGAACAGCTTGGTGTTATATAAACATAAAGGATAATAATTCAATTTCAAAGACGAAAATGGAAAAAATGGTTAAATGGTTTAATTCAACGTGGAACATGGAACAATGAATTTTATATAAAAGTCTTTCACATCATTCTAATTCTGATTCACATAACAAACAAACAATCTATCGTAAAAAAAAAATAACAATGCGGTTTTGTACAATGCAGATTACATCCTATTAAATATAAGACATAAAAGGATACTGGGTTGCCATTGTAATATCACTGCTTGCATATAAAACATGCTTTCAAATTAAACCTTACAACAAAAGCAAAAAATAATCCCTCAAAAATTTCATTCTTACGAAAATTCTGTGCTTTCTTAAAGTTTGTTCGTGCACAATAAACATAATCATTCACAATCTTTTTTTTTAAATATACAGTGAAACCTGTCTAAACTGAACCTCCTTGGGACCAACTTTCATGCTCAGAATAGACAGGTGTTTTGTTTATACAGGTTAATTTAACAAACAAGTATTTCCTGCACTGGGACTTGATTCAATGTTTGGTTTATACAGGATTTATTTAGAATTTGTTTTATACAGGATTTTGATTTATTTAGAGTTTGGTTTAGACAAGTTTTACTGTACTGTACCAGCACTTTCTGAACAACTCATCATATACAGTGCAAATCTGGCTATTTTCAAAAATGGGGTTTTAATTATTTGCCAATTCCCAATTTTCAAGCATTGTGTAAGTTACTAAAAATGTTCATGTAGGAGAAACTGTCACATAAGACACTCAACCAAGTAAAAAAAAATATTCATGTTTACAGTAAAATTTATCATGAACTTTTGGTTTCTGTTCTCTGCAATGGTTTTCAATTAAATTGTGGAGAGGACCCTTGTAAATTGTTATAATCTGTGTCCAATCCAATTGTTATAATATTTAGCAATAAAATATGTTTAATCTAATTAAATTCATACAAGCATACCTTATTTTGCAATCTAAAACTGAGGTTCCATTTTGAGATATTTTGTACCATTTTGGTTTTTAAGAAAAAATAACAATCAGATTGTAATTGTAATTGTTATCATATCATATTTTGAAACATAGAAATAAATGATACAAATCATATAACAAATAAAAATGGAAACATAGACACACTTGAATAAATTGTCATTAAACTTTGCAGTTTTCCACTGAAGCAGCAGACATGGTTGGTGATTTGCATATGATGTGTGGTGTTAAATGGTAGTTTTGCAAAATAATGGATTTGAAAATCTAATTATATAAATTCACTTGATTAAACTTTCTACATGTTGAACATTGCCTGTTTCGACTGTTTAATATTACCTGATTTTGACTCTAATATTACTTTGTTTTGACTGTTTCATAATACATTGTTTTGATTAATATTACTTTGTTTTGACTGTTTCATAATACATTGTTTTGATTAATATTACTTTGTTTTGACTGTTTCATAATACACTGTTTTGACTAATATTACTTTGTTTTGACTGTTTCATAATACACTGTTTGACTCTAAAATTACTTTGTTTTGACTGTTTCATAATACACTGTTTTGACTCTAATATTACTTTGTTTTGACTGTTTCATATTACACTTTTGACTCTAAAATTACTTTCTTTTGACTGTTTCATAATACACTGTTTTGACTCTAATATTACTTTGTTTTGACTTTCATATTACTTGGATTTGACATAATAATATTACATTGTTTTGACTTTTTACTATTTATTTGTTTTGACTGTTTCATAATACTTTGCTTTGATAGGTTAACATTACATTGTTGACTGTAAAATGTCATTGGCTGATGGTTTTGTATAAATTACAATGTACTTATCACCCAGCATATTTTCAGACTATAACATGAATCAAAATTTTTAAAAATAAAATTAAAATACATGCAATTAAAATTATTTCATAAACATGCAAATTATGCAAAAAATTACAGTAAATATATAAATTATAACTGAAATTTGTTTTCTCTTACAGAAACCTATTTTAACTTTTTAATAATACAATATTTTAGTGATTATGAACTTAAAAATTCTATTTAACAAATGATGTTCGTGCCAAATACATATTCAGTTGTTTTTGTTAAAATACATACATGCTTAATGTAATAAAAGAAAAAAAGAACAAATATTGATGCATCTATGAAATGCTAAAATTTAACAACTGCTACCATGCCACAATATGGACCTGGCCTTTAGCTCGATATATCAAAATATTAATACACACAAAAGCCTTTGGATGTAAATTGATTTGTGGTCTTCATATTAATAGTACCTGCATGGATACAATGATCAGGTAAATCACCAGCCATGATGAGTGTCAGGTTTAGGGTTTGGTTTATGGTGCTTAATGCCACTTTCAACAATATTTCAGGTATATCATGGAGGTCAGTTTTATTGGTGAAGGAAACCAGAGTACCCAGAGAAAAAAACCACTGACCTGTCGCAAGTCACTGACAAACTTTATCAAATGATGTAAAAGTAGAACCAGAAAATTAGGTATGCAGCAGCTGATATATCTCCTTATATCTGTATATGTATTATAACAGATGAAGGACAGTGAACCAGGCAACTTACTATTCTCACACACATTTTGTACATAATCATATGAATCAAAATCACATGATCGTCATGTGACAATTCATATATCATACAATTTGAAAAATCATTCCCATTTAATAACCAATAGAATAAAAATAAAAATAAATGCTTTGCATATGAAAATTTGCTTTTTTTCACATGACATGATAATGACATGATAATTGGTTGAAAATCATGTGATATTTTTCTCTCTAAGATATTTATTTCAGTATGGATTTGTCAAATCAAACACAAAAATCATTAATAAAAACAATGATATCACATAGGAAAAAAATAAATCTCTGATACTTGACATAAAGCTCTTGATACTTGTCTGACAAGTCAACATCACAACAGTACAAATATCACAAAATCTCCTTAAGAGCATCTTGTCATATTAGAAGATCAAAAGTTATTTCTTCCTGATAAATTATCCTATGACACACTTCGATGCAATTTCTCTTGGTTTTCTCCTTTTTTAATGAATGAGATCAAACAATTAACCTTGAGTCTAACAATCACTCACTAACTCACTTGGAGTATAACAAAACTCAGTGGCCATTTTGTTGCACACTTTTTATTTCATCCTCATGCAGGTTATTTGCCTCTTCTTCTAAGGCTAATATCTGATCATAACTCATCTGTTCACAGCTACCACCTCTTCTCAACTTTATTAGAGCACATATTTTCTCCCAGTGTCTATGATTATCTTTCACACTTTTATGAACAGGATGTGCATCAGGAAATAGCTCTTCAAGTACTCTGTTAAAAAGAAGCCATTATTAAAATAACCATAATGAATTGTAATACAGTTAAACCTGTATTAAGAGGTCACCTTTGGAATAAAGAAAAAGTTCAGACTTGCCTACCCCTTTTTGCTAAAAATCGTAAGATGCTTGAAAAAAAATAGTAAGTTGAGATAAAAAATAGTAAGGCTCTTTTTTTTGGTCATAATATGCAATTTTAAGCACAGAAACTACACATATTGTGAATGGCACATGATATAACCACATAATGTTAACATTTTAAATCGATTTTGGGTTTATTATCAAAATATTGACATCGTTTTTTTAATGCCGATACGATCTATAATATACAGAACCGCAATGAAATGACTGAAAACTTTCCGAAAATACCAGAAATTTGCCAAATCGTAAGGAAATTGACAACAATCGTAAGGGCGTAAGATAGCCCAAAAAATCGTGAGCCTTACGCCAAAATCGTAAGGGTAGGCGAGTCTGAAAAGTTGCCATATAAGACAGGTGACCTCTTAACAGAGGCTCAATTCATATGAAATTTTCTATAACAGGACAAGAAAATATGACCTTTTATTACAGGTGACTGCATGGGCAGGTTTGACTATATCTTGCCCTGTAAAATAGAAGCCATTTTAAAATTTGTTGCACGAGTGATTTTTGCTTAACACCAAGTGAGCAATTTTTCAGTAATATCATAGCCAGAACAAGTTCATTTTTGATGAGATGAAGGTGATGCTGTCCACTTTGTACTAGACCAACACATGAGTTGGATTTTATAGTGTTAGCTCACTGGAACACAGAAAAACATGTCATACAACTCGGACACATAATCCTAACTCAGAACTAACCAGTTTTTGCTCTTACTCCTTAATGCTGCATACATAATGGAGAAGCAGCAAATATCAAATTCATAGTCTTTGGCTTGACCTAACCCGGGATGATAATCATGATCTACTGCACCTGACGCAAAAATGGCAACCATTACACCACCCAGGCGGTACTTTTCAATTTAATATGACGGATTCAAAAGAGCAATTTTTCCCCAGTAAGTAAGAACCTAGTAAAGTTTCCATAGAAATACACCTCATGATGAGCTGATCACCAATTTATACCTTATTTGTTGTCTGATTTATCTATCAGGACCGGGTTGCACAAACCTCAGTTAAATTTAAGTCCTAATTTAACCTTAAGTGTAAATTAATTTCATGTACATTCTAAGTAAATTTAAGCATCAATTAAGTTTGAATTAACTCTTAAATTTAATTGTGATTTGTGCAACCCAGTCCAGCTTATGATTTATTGAGTTTTATGTCTTTAAGCATAAGGTAAAGTTTAAATGTTACCTATATACAGGCAAAGCTATATGATCTAGAAAGCCTATTTGTAAATCAGGTATCCTAGCCTTCTCTCTGTCCATCATTTCTGGTGGCGTTCTTCCCAACGACTTCTCCAGGTCTCCTTGCGAGAAAAATTCATTGTAGATTAAAGCCTACAAAGACACATCACATTTATTAGTTATCAATTATATCAAAATTATCATTGGGGCCGTCGTGTCCACGATCGTATGGTAGTGGGATTTACAACTACCTATGCAATCAGTGCCTATCACCACTGATGTTGTGAATTCGAATCTCGATCAGGGTGAGGTGTACAACATTATGTGATAAAATTTGTCAGTGACTTGCGACAGGTTGGTGGTTTTCTGGGTCCTCCGGTTTCCCCCACCAATAAAACTGAAATATAGTTGAAAGTGGCATTAAACACCATCTACAAACCATAAAACAGTTCAAACTACAAGTTCATTTAGCTTGAATTGCTCTCCTAGTTACTTTCATGCACAGTTTGGGTTCAAGCAAGTTTATAGTTTTCAACACAAGAATTGCTCTTTGCTGCTATGTATTACATGTACAAATGGAACAAGATTAAACTAAGATATACCCCCCGCTCCCCACATCTGTCCAACCTATTTCCATAACCAAACCTTTACTGATTGTTCCGACCAAAAATGAAAGGGACCCTCCTCTCTTCACCGGTAAGCTGCTGATAAAATTTCAAAACATTCTGAGAAACACTACCCAAGTTATCATACGACATAGGGTAAAAATCCTATTTTCCGTCATATCAAGTCCAATAACTCTGGAACGGCAAAAGTGAAAATCGTCAAAAATGAAAGGGACCCTCCTCTCTTCACCGGTAAGCTGCTGATAAAATTTCAAAACATTCTGAGAAACACTACCCAAGTTATCATACGACATAGGGTAAAAATCCTATTTTCCGTCATATCAAGTCCAATAACTCTGGAACGGCAAAAGTGAAAATCGTCAAAAATGAAAGGGACCCTCCTCTCTTCACCGGTAAGCTGCTGATAAAATTTCAAAACATTCTGAGAAACACTACCCAAGTTATCATACAACATAGGGTAAAAATCCTATTTTTTTCGTCATATCAAGTCCAATAACTCTGGAACGACAAAAGTGAAAATCGTCAAAAATGAAAGGGATCATCCTCTCTTCACCGGTAAGCTGCTGATAAAATTTCAAAACATTCTGAGAAACACTACCCAAGTTATCATACAACATAGGGTAAAAATCCTATTTTTTTCGTCATATCAAGTCTAATAACTCTGGAACGACAAAAGTGAAAATCGTCAAAAATGAAAGGGATCATCCTCTCTTCACCGGTAAGCTGCTGATAAAATTTCAAAACATTCTGAGAAATACTACTCAAGTTATCATACGACATAGGGTAAAAATCCTATTTTCCGTCATATCAAGTCCAATAACTCTGGAACGGCAAAAGTGAAAATCGTCAAAAATAAAAGGGATCCTCCTCTCTTCACTGGTAAGCTGCTGATAAAATTTCAAAACATTCTGAGAAACACTACCCAAGTTATCATACGACATAGGGTAAAAATCCTATTTTCCGTCATATCAAGTCCAATAACTCTGGAACGGCAAAAGTGAAAATCGTCAAAAATGAAAGGGACCCTCCTCTCTTCACCGGTAAGCTGCTGATAAAATTTCAAAACATTCTGAGAAACACTACCCAAGTTATCATACAACATAGGGTAAAAATCCTATTTTTTTCGTCATATCAAGTCCAATAACTCTGGAACGACAAAAGTGAAAATCGTCAAAAATGAAAGGGATCATCCTCTCTTCACCGGTAAGCTGCTGATAAAATTTCAAAACATTCTGAGAAATACTACTCAAGTTATCATACGACATAGGGTAAAAATCCTATTTTCCGTCATATCAAGTCCAATAACTCTGGAACGGCAAAAGTGAAAATCGTCAAAAATGAAAGGGATCCTCCTCTCTTCACCGGTAAGCTGCTGATAAAATTTCAAAACATTCTGAGAAATACTACTCAAGTTATCATACGACATAGGGTAAAAATCCTATTTTCCGTCATATCAAGTCCAATAACTCTGGAACGGCAAAAGCGAAAATCGTCAAAAATAAAAGGGATCCTCCTCTCTTCACCGGTAAGCTGCTGATAAAATTTCAAAACATTCTGAGAAACACTACCCAAGTTATCATACGACATAGGGTAAAAATCCTATTTTCCGTCATATCAAATCCAATAACTCTGGAACGGCAAAAGTGAAAATCGTCAAAAAAGAAAGGGATCCTCCTCTCTTCACCAGTAAACAGCTGATAAAATCTTAAAAGATTCTAAGAAACACAACTCAAATTATCGTACGACATAGGATTTGTCTACAGATGGACGGACGGACGGACATGGTGAAACCAGTATACCCCCCTACAACATCGTTGCGGGGGGTATAATGAGGAATCATTTGGACCTGTAGTTTTCGAGTTTTAGAATATCAGAAACAAAAGTTGCCTGAGGCGGCCATGTTTTTTGCCAAGTCGGGTATTTTTAGCATACCAGAAACAAAAGTTGCCCACAGCTTCCATGTTTTTGCCAAGTCGAGACAAAATGAGGAATCATTTGAACTAGCAGTTTCAGAGAAGACTTTTTAAATTTCTGCCAATCAGAATTGCTTATATCAAACAGGAATTGCTCATAGCTGCCAAGATTAAACAAAGAAATGGTTTTATTATTGTTCATTATGAACCATAAAATGTGGTTTTTTTTAATGGGTTTTGGAAAAATTTTAAACTGATGTCTCCCCTTCCATTTGTTCAATTGTATGAAGTGTTTATAAATAAAAGAATGACATATCCCCAAAATTTGAAATTCCAAGACCTCACTGCACATCTGCACTGTATATCTATAAGCAATCATGTAAATCCAAATTTAATGATGTAGTTCAAATCACAAGAAAGTGTGATGGATGGACTAAACATGATAAAAATATCCCTGAACTTATATTAAAAAATGTGGGGATCCTAACCCAACCCAAAAATTCTATGGGATGAATGTGTAGACAAAATATACTACAGTGTGCACTTTCCCTGGAAAACACATCTAATCTTGTAAGAAAACAAATTCAATGGATAAAAGAAAATCAACATCAGATGATATGCTGTTTGTTGACATGTTCACTCTAAGAAAAAAATATGTAGATTAGATATGGTTCATCCACATTGTGGTTGGTTTATGGTGTTTAATGACACTTTCAACAATATTTCAGTTATTTCGTGGTGATCAGTTTTATTGGTGGAGGAAACCGGAGTACCTGGAGAAAACTACCGACCTGTCTCAAGTCAACTTTATCACATAATGTTGTATTGAGTACACCTTGCCATGAACGGGGTTCGAATTCATAACTTTAGTGGTGATAGCATAGGTAATTGTTAATCCAACTACCATACGATCATGACCATGATGGCCCCCTATTGAATCAAAGAGGTTTTTAAAGATTGCTGTGGTCTGCCTTGATTGTTCACAATTACTGGTTAACTTTTCTTTTTGTTAGTTGAACATAAACAATTTTATCTGTTTTGTAGATCACTGTCTTTTTGTCCTTTTTATTTTGACCAATGTATAGTGTCCTTTTTTTTGATTGACAGCTTCTGATTACTCTTATAGAATCTTTAAATAGGCAAGTTGTGAATACATTCAAGATGCATTGAGATTGATCAATTTAACCACAATGTATAATAAGGCTTGATATTCTGTAAAACAACTTACAGCGATATGTTTGGTTGAATCCCATGGTTTTGTTTGATCTGACAGATCAGATGCTGTCATTATAAGACATATCAGTAACTTCCTATTCCTTGGATTGGATTTCTCATACTTGACTGTAATTATAGATAAAAATTACATTAAAATGAACAATTTTCTATTCTTCAAACTGGATTTTTCATACTCATTAAAGTTACTTTGTGAGGCAATTGATTTGTTAAATATAATTCTAAATATTTAAAATACATTTTTTATTTATACAGTAGAACTTCGCTGGCTCGAACTCGAAGGGACTGTCAAAATGTGTTCGAGCTACCGAGGTCCCGTTATTTCAGAGAGAAAAAAATCCGGTTCTGATCAGGGACAGTTTCGTTACACTATGATAACTGATGCACAGTGAAGTAAAAAAATATTTAATCCTTTAGTAAGTTCTCAAAGACTATGGCTTCTGAATACCTCTTTGGTATCTTCAAACGTTCCTTAGAAACGTGATTTCACTTTGTTCGCGATCTATTTTAAATACAGGAAATAACAGGTCGGGTATTAACACTTGGATCGATATCCGTATAATAGTGCTTGTAATTCTGATATATATTTTAATGGAAAATTTTCAAATTTTAGCCAATGATCATTTTCTTTTTATTTAACTTGAATTTGAAGCAATTATATGTGTTTCTTTTGGTATTATATTGACATAAAAACTCAGGTTAATCTAAATTTCACTACTAGTACATTTCTATTTTTGGGACTTTTAGATGAAGCTTGAGATCACGCAGTTTGATATTATTCGATTCCAGCAAGTATAAAAATAAACACTCTCAATAATACTAATTCATGTAATAACAATTTTAAATATTGTTTTAATAAACTTTTATTACGATTGTAAACATTTGATAGTTTTAATTATTGTCGAGTGTAGGTTCGGCTTGGTACAATCAGGGACATGTGTCTCGGTTTCAATAATCGTTCGTAATTAACGGTAATAATCAAGCCACAGCTGAATTTAATGACTAATTAACACAAATTATGACTAGTTTATCCCTATACCTGTAATCGTTAAGTAAACAATTATCTGTTGGTAATCTGACATTTATCACACCTTGCTGTAGGCACATTCAACCGTAACATACATCTGTCAATTAAATTGCGATGTTCGAGTTTGGCATGGTAAAACTCGTGATTTTATTATTGACGGGACCATTTATTGAGTTTGACTGTTCGAGCGAAAGGGGTTTTCTTTACTTAGAAATATAAGGAAAATTGACGGGACATTCAAATCAGTTCGAGCCATCCATAGTGTTTGACTGATCTCAGTTCGAGGGACTGAAGTTTGACTGTATATAGTAATGCAACAATGTATTGTAGCAATAACAATGATTGGTCATAGTTTGACATTGAGTGAGTAGTTTCAACAATATTTAATCTATATTGTGGTGGTCAGTTTTATTGGTGGAGGAAACCAAAGTACCCTGAGAAAACCACTGACCTGTCGCAAGAAATCATGTAGATAAAAGGGTGGCACAGAGATGAGTCTGTGGACGTAAGCTTAGATTGCCACAGGGAAACAAAGATATCATGGATAGTGTAAAAAAAAATGCTGCCTCACAACGGACCACACACCACCACTCTTTACAAGCTGTTGCTCATTAGGAGCTTCTGCAAAGCTTTCTTTTACTTGCAAAGAGTGTAACATTCTCCATACATAGGGCATTCATTTATGTGCCGTCCTAAGCAATTTTTATATTATCAAAGTATTTATATTATCAACTTTTTTAAAGAAAAATGTTTTATTCGAACATCATATATCTACTCAAATAAAATTTGTGAATTGGGAAATATTCAGTTTAAATTGATACAGTGGTTTAAAAGGGGAAGATTTTATCATGACAGTCTTCTTTGTAATCCAACAACAAAACAGTAGGCACTGAATGTCAGATTTAAACAGAATTAAACAAAGATCATTGTGTTCAAAATTCAGAAGGATCTGTCACACGGAAATCATTCTGTCTACATACCAACGACTACAACAACGACAACGAAAGTGTCATAACATGTTTGTGGTCGTATTAAAAAATATACATTCAAACCTGTCTTACATGACCTTCCATGGGAACTTTGAAATATGGTCACATAAGACAGGTGGTCACTAAATACAGGTTTAATTGATAATAAATGCACTGTGAAGGGCAATTAAAATCAAAATCGCATAATACAAGTTATTGCTTAATGGAGGTGGTCAACTAAAGCAGGTTTGACTAATAAATGATCATCTTGAACATTTTTTGTAATTCGTTTTATATTCATGTCAGTAATTATACCTTTGGCCATTGCTTCGATATTCTTCAGAATCTTTAAATGATGTGCCAAGTCTGTTGCTAATATAGTATCTCTCATCAGATCCAATACATGTTGATAATCCTATAAAAGTAAAAAGATTATGTCAGTATGATATCAAGGCTTCTGTGGTTACCATTAGAATCTAAGATGATAGCTAGTTTGTAATCGACTTATACAATATGTGCCATTCACCACTAGAAAGTATGAGATTATGACTACTATCTGTTTTCAATACAATCTTACAGGATAAAGTTTGTCAGCAACATAGAAAAGATAGTGTTATTTACCACCATTAATTAGGGGCCGTCGTGGTCGTGATCGCATGGTAGTTGGATATATAGCTTACCAATGCAATCAGTGCCTATCACCAGTAATGTTGTGAGTTCGAATCCCACTCAGACGAGGTGTACTCGAACATTATGTGATAAAGCTTGTCAGTGACTTGCGGCAGGCCGGTGGTTTTCTCTGGGTACACATGTTTCCTCCACCAATAAAACTGACTGCCACGATACAACTGAAATATTGTTGAAAGTGGTGGTAAACACCATACCCTCACGCCGTTTAAGTTATTGAGCCAAAACAGGTGGACAGACGTATGGACATGGGTAAAACTCAATGCCCCAATGCCTAGTGGCAGGGCATAAATATTTGTAAACAAGGTAAAAATACACACAAGTAATATCCTGCTTTAATATACCTACCTTGCTGGCTAAATTCTCATATATATTGCATCCTTCTGTATTAATTATACACATTGTTTGAGCAAAATGATGTCTCTGAAATGAAGAGAAGACTTTTTGTTAAATTCTTAATTCTTAATCATCAAGCACACAAAAACCACTAAAAAAGTAATCACTTCACCACTTTGGTTAAAATGATATTGTTACAAAAATAACACAAGTTGTCAGAAGTTATGTTGTGCCACGATGATCTTTTCAACTTAATATTATTTCACATTATTGATCATTTGTACATTTTCTCTTTGATATTAACACACGATGGGGCTGTCATTGTCGTGATCGTACGGTAGTTGGATTTACAACTGCCTATGCAATCAGTGTCTATCCCCACTAACGTTATGAGTATGAAAACTGCTTATGGAAAGGTGTACTTGATACAACATTATATGATAAAGTTTGTGGTTTTCTCCGGTTACTCTGGTTTCCTCCACCAATAAAACTAATTGCCACAATATAACTGAAATATGGTTGAAATTGGCATTAAGCACCACAACACAAAACCTTTACACACAATAATATCCATTATGAGGCAACTAGCATGCTATTAACATAATATCACTGTTTTTTTAAAGTGACATCACTGCCAACACCTTACCAAAATCCTCAATAATCATACTAGCATTTATATGTTTTGTTGGAAATCAACTTCTCATCGCCTCCTATGAGAGATTGCTCTTAGAACAAATCAACAATTGTATATATATCCAGTTTGAGAATATGCTGATATACTATCTTTAATTTGCTTTTCAAAAATAGATTTCTCAGAGCAATATCACATAAAAGGTGTAGCCTGAGATACTAGATGCAATGTCCATTTCCAGGAAAACATATCAACAAAAGCATTTTCATAGAAATTTGTAAAGGTGACTTCAATGACATCAATATAATGTCATCAAGATACAAATTAGAAATCAATGATAATATGATCGTCATGTTTTTTGGTTGATAGTAGATATTATCGTGTGTAAAAAGATCAAAATGAAAATTTATAAATCATCGACAAGACCAACTTATCGGAGAGAATATTAGTATAATTATGTCTGGTTTCCTCCGTCTAGGTCGTGATTGTATGGTAGTTGGATTTACAACTACATATGCAATCAGTGCCTATCACTACTAAAGTTGCGAGTTCGATTCCCACTCGGGTGAGATGTACTCGATACAACATTACATGATAAAGTTTGTCAGTGACTTGTGGCAGGTCAGTGGTTTTCTCCAGGTATTCCGGTTTCCTCAACCAATAAAACTGACCGCCATGGTATAACTGAAATATTGTTGAAAGTACTTTAACCACCATAATAAGCATAAGCCTCCTGGTGTTACCTTGTAAACAAATAAGTTTTAAATTATCACTGATCTGTTACCCTGTAGTTTATTTCTAACCTACTTTTATATTCCAGTATCTCAAGACTTTCACGAGTCAAAATCTATTTTCTTGACTAAATAATATAGACTGGAGATCATGAAAGATCCAATTTTCAACCTGATGGATTTATTTTTGAAAAAAAAACAACTTATCCACGCTGAATAATATTTGTACAAAAAGTACAATCTTAATGATAATTAAAGCTTCTTTCAATTTTTGATCGTCTGATTACGAATTCATTTCTATTTTTTTTACGTTTCATTTAGCGCAATCAACGAATCTATCTTACACAGCTAATCCCTTTGATGTCAATATGGCAATTATTCATTAGCCTATATATGTGACACATTAAATGGCTGACAGGATTTTTATTATAATACACACATGTCAATATTCAGTGCATTTTCAATTTGGTTTTAAGTAGATAAATGTATACTTCATTAAAAAAAAATCCACTATCTAGAAAAAAATTCTAATAGTGAAAGTAAGGGAAAGAATCCAGTGTTATATGATATTTTGAACCTCATAGTATATTGATCTCAGTGTTTTGGTAAAAATGAGTGGGTTCAAAATACTATGACTGAAATCTGACCCCTGGGTCAAAATGCCATACGGTATATTGAACTTGTGGTTAATTTTACAGGGGTTCAAAATAGCATATGACACAGACCAACTATGATCGTACATACTGGTTCTCAGAGTTGTAATTGTCTGAATAGAGGAGATTTATCATAACTTGTTCAATGATTACGCTGACTGATAACAAACATTTCATAGTACAATGTACAGTCAAACCTGTCTTATGTGACCTTCCAAGGGAACAGTGAAATATGGTCATATAAGACAGGTGGTCGCTTAATACAGATTTAATTGATATGAAATGCACTGTGAAGGGAAATAAAAATTAAGGTCACATAACACAAGTTATTGCTAAATAGAGGTGGTCACTAAAGCAGGTTTGACTGTAATACATTTTAGGGGACAGAAATCTCCTTTTATCATATTTCCTTTTCTGAATCATGCTTAAGATGAAATGTCAGAAATTCTTACTAAGAAGACGTCAATCTGTTTTCTTACCTCTAAAACAGCACCTTCCGAACTATACAGAGCTGCCAAGACAGATTTCTGTAATAAAAATTTAAAAAAAGCTTGTTTAAGTCAAAATAAAAAAGGATATTTAATACATGTATTTTGTACTAAAACATATCATTTAACTACAAATAAAACAAGTTATATACCAGAACTTCATAACACAAGTATTCCCACTATAAAATCATGCTTCACAAAATGAATTTCATTAAACATCCCTCTGTTGTGAAACTGATTTAAAATGTTACAATTCTTTATAATCAATGTAACCGTCTTGCAATTCCACTTGTATTGACAGCATTAATGAGTAAGAGCAAAAGTCTAGCTGGCTTGGAATCAGAATAATGTGTCTGAGTGGAGCGACATGTCTACCCATTGTCTGTTGTTTCAGTGAGCTAGCGCAATAGGGTTAGGGTTATGGTGTTTAACACCACTTTCAACAATATTTCAGCTATATTGCAGCTGTCAAGTTTTATTGGTGGAGGAAAACAGAGTACCTGGAGAAAACCACTGACTGCTAGCGCTATAAAAATGTAACTTAGCGTACCGGTTTAGTACAAAGTGGACATCACCATCATCATCATCATCATCTCATTGAATGCTACTTGTACTCGCCATAATATAGCTGAAAAAAATCCTCATTTGGCATTACACAACTAAATCTTACTAGAAGAAGAGGTCTTTCGTAAAATTTCCACTGTATAAATATTGAACTTGCTACATAGTCCTAAATTGTACTGGCTATTACTACCGGTAGGTATAACAAGAGAAAGGGGGATAACTGTCAAAAGGCATTTGTAAAAATTCAAAAGATGTTAAACAAGTTTTTTTCCTTTCAATCTACTGTGTAACAAACTTACAGAAGCAACTTGATATGAATTATTGGTTCCTCTGTGGTCAATGTCATGACAAAGGCAGGATACAAACAAAGCAAATAATTCTATATCTCTGTAAAAACAAAAATACAATCGTTATTCCTCAAAATCTTTTAAATCTAAGAGAAGTCACAGCTTTCAGAATGTACAGATAACAGTATAAAGGACCATATATGTGAGATTCAAACATATTATTAGGTACTTATTTTGTTACAGTGAAACCTGCCTCAACCAAACCCTGAATAAATCGGAATCTTTTATAAAGCGAATTTTAAATAAAGTTCCAATGTAGAAATCTTTGTTAAACTAACCTTTATTACCCAAACACCTGTCTATTCCAAACACAAAGGTTGATTAAGACAGGTTTCACTATATTTTTAATAGCTACATTCTAAAAACTAGAAAGGGTTGATATGTATATAATTTATGATGACACTACATCTTCTCTGCATATTCCATAACACATATAATAAGATTGACTTTGACAGGAAAGATTTTGGAATTTTTTTCCATAGCAGAATATTTTAACATTTGGACCACTAACGATATACCCTGGGGCCAAATTGTGTACAAACTTGAATATACATATATGACAGTATTATAATGTTCCATCCCATTTTTTGACATTTTTTTCCATTGCAGTCTATTTTTATTTTTGGACTCACTAAATCTGCATTTCATAAGGATGCTCCATTCCAAATACAACTAGAGGAATTGTCAGGTGACCTTGCAAGTGTTAAGTATATCATGTGCTTGTATCTTAATTTGGAATTTGGTCACAGTGAACTAATATAAGGAAAGTTAAGAATTAAAATCTACAAATTAATTCACTACGAACAAACAAAAGGCTGTTGTGGTTGTGATCGTATGGTAGTTGGATTTACAACTACCTGTGCAATCAGTGCCTATCACCACTAAAGTTGTGAGTTTGAATCACACTCATGGCGAGGTGTACTCGACACAACTTTATGTAATAAAGTGACTTGTGGCCCAAGTCAATGGTTTTCTCCTTGTACTCTGGTTTCCTCCACCAATAAAAAATGACTGCCATGATATAACTGAAATATTGTTGAAACTGGTGTTAAACAACATAATCCTTAACCGGAACAAATAAATTTACTTACTCCAAATAATCAAACAACTTAAGGTTCTTTATACATATATAACAGAAATGAGCCACGGCAAAAGCATGCATCCAGTTGTGGTACGGTGGATTTCTGTACCCCTTCCTTACCATCAACATAAATCTGTAATTAAAAGTTCATTGGACATTTATGATTTAAAAATATAAAATAACGACATTTACATTTACGTTACAATTTCTCATAACTATTCGTCTAACTTTGACAAAATTTGAGCCATTCTAACTTTTTTTCTTTGGCCAAAAACAAAATTACATGTGTTTCCGCTAACCCTACCGACCCTAATTTTTTGTGCCTACCCTAAAGTTTTTTTTGACCATTTTTGAACAAGCACTATTAAAGTCAGAATGTGTCTCCTGTAGAAACTAGCTAAAAATATTTTTAAAAATTAAATCTTTTTCCTACCTACCGACCCTAATATTTTAGAGCATGTTAGCGGAAACACATGTATTTTTTTTCTTGGCCATATTTATCATTTTGATAATTTTACCTTTTGGCCATGGCTTAACAAATGACATTCACTGTGTTGTTTTTATATTACATATTTTTAGCCATCTCACAACATATTACTTGTTTATCATACACATATTAATTTTAGCAACTTGCCTCTTTCTAATGATTTTAACATTTAGTTGGTGGATACTTATTCTACATAATGAAAAACTACATTTGTGGTGTAATAATTATCAATGCTTGCCTCGTTCGTGGGTTCGAGTCCTGGTCTGGTTTAATCATAAACTAAAAATTGGTATTTGCTGCTTCTCCACTGAGGATTAAAAGCAAAGACTTGTTGGCTTGGAATTAGGATAGGAGTGTCCGAGTGGAGCAACATGTCTACCAGAGGACTGTTGTTTCAGTGACCTAGAAATCAAACTAGCATTTTCATGTATATCTTATACAACATTCTTTAAAATCATGAGGTACCAATTACCATTTTAGGTAGGTAAAAGTACCTGGCACCGCCCCCTTATTGAAAGGCCTGGTCTTGTACAAAGTGGACATTTTCATCATTAATAACTTGCATCTTTATATCTACATCAGAATAAATCATCTCTTATAATCAATACCTTGCCAGTGTATCACGTTTTATCCTCCATCTTGATATAAATCCTAGATCTTCAAACATGGTTAAACAGGTCTGAAAAGAAAAGAAAAAAACAAATCATAAAATATTGTACAGTTGTGCCCCCTTATCAGACCATCTTTCAGATATACAAAATATGACTAATTTGTCCCCTTCAAGAGAGGTCATACCTCTTATATGGGCATTTATTCATTGCAAAAGAGATGTCCTTATAAGAGGGGGACTAATGTATAGTAAAATTGTAGTTATGAAACACATACCAGTAAATAGTATCGCTACTTTCAAAAAAAGGCCTCTAATACTTCATTCACACACAGCATGCCATCACCGATATAATACTAATTTAATCTAATGGTACCGATACTAGTTAATATGGCCACATTAGTGGCATTACTTTAATTACAAGTCAGGTCATATTCAGGCCTTGAGGTCATAAAACTTACGAGTACGAGTTTCGTTCTCATACTTCTAAACTGTCTAATTAAGAATTGTATTTATTGGATAAAATGTTCCGATTGGTAGTTTTTTGAGAACAAGTACAAAATTATTACTCAAATCATTATATTTGAATAAATATTAAGTTGTATTGTTTCCTTATATTCCCCAATAATATTTCTGTACATACCAATGCTGTATCATTTTCTGGTATTTCTCTGGGAGGATAATGAAACTTCATAAAGTCTTGATGCCAATATGAAGGTGGTGGTATATCACTCTGGGACAGTTCTTGTACTTCCTCATGAGCTACCTGTAATTTGTAAAATAAGTTTTATTTTTTGTACTTTTTTTTTAAAAACAGTTCAAGCTTTTTGCCCATATGGATATAAAAATATCAAATCTTTATAAATGGAAAAAAATAGTTTATCCATTTTATCATCAAAACAAATTGTCTATTTTGACTAAATTAAGATACTTTTAAAGAAAGCTTTGATCAATTTCAAAATTTTCTCTGAAATTATTATTAATCTCAAAATTATCTATCAAAGAATTTCATACTTTATAATGATAATCATAATCTTGGTATTATCTAAAGCATGCATAAAAGTATAAAATTAAATAGGTACTACTTCAAATACACATCCTACCTACCTTCATACTAAAATAGATAATTTACTATTTGATAAAACTTTGAGTTTGAAATCTTGAACTCGGGTGCTTCACATTTCCACAATTTAACATGACTTTTTCAAATTTTTGAACTCATACTTCACATTTCTGCAATTTAAAATGACTTTACCACCAACAAAAATTGGACTTTTCCACAATTTTCAAGTTTTTATTTATGTAAGTCAGTGTCTGTATTAGAAATCTTGGAACTCGATGCTTTACATTTCCGCAATTCAACATGACTTTTCTGCTAAAAAAATGAACTTTTCTGCAATTTTCAAATATTTTATGTAATTCTGTCTGTATTTTCGGAACAACGTCTACATAAATGAAAATGGAAGGTTGTTGAGTAAAAAATTGTGCAGGTCATGGCTTGTTCATTTACATCTTGGCAGAGGTTCTGTTTCTCATATAGAGGAGGAATACTTTGATTTCCTTAGTCATATATGTTTCTAAAACAAAATTTAGGTAAACTACGAACTCATTGTGGAAAATAAAAAAACATATAGCGGAAATGATAAATTAGTCTAAAAAATTTTTTTTTGCAGAAATGCAATGCACCCTTTGAACTGGGACAACAGCCATGTTCTCCAAATCATAAGGTGAAAGACAGTATATTGTTAGATAACGGATCTGTGTGAATACATTTTTTGCAAACACACAGAAAAAAAAAATTGTAGCTCAAACTGATATTTCAAAAATTATATTATTTCCAGGTTAGATTTTCTTTCCAGAATATTATAATTGTTTTTATAATGACCATCAATTTTGGTTGTTCAAGTGAAAGAAAATAACTTGCTGAAATTATATCAATAAATCTGAAATTTAATTTGAAAACTTAGAACTTTGGTCACTCCGACTATCAATTACTTAAAACTGAAAAACATATTGACAGTTTCTTCAAGTCTGAGTCACCAAATTTCCATTGTATTTCTTGACAACAAACCTGCATATGATAAATCATAAGTTCATTTGCTAAATTATTTCTGTGCTGTGAAATTTGAAGCTTCTGGTACATTAACGACTGAAATCAAAAACAACATATAGACTAAGCTACAACACAATATAGATCTAAATATACTGATAAAATAAACAAACAAAGAGTAGAGAATAAAAACTAAAGTTTGTGTGTGTCCTGTCAACTTGTACACCATCTTTTGGGAAGATTTGAGGCAATACGTTATTTTTTGTGCATTTAAGTATTTGATATGAAAAATTACACACATTTTTGAAAGTTTCACTATACAATAGTTCCCCCTCTAACAAGGCCATCCTTTCTGCAATGAAAAAAATGGTCTTATAAGAGGGGTGGCCTCTCTTGGAAAGGGTGTTAATTTAGTAGAATATTACTACTTAACAAATATTTGAGTAACCTTATTGGTGTACAAGATCAGAGAGGACACACACTATTTCTCAAATAAATAAAATAAATCTAATAAAATGACAATATGTATATATCAAAACTAGAATACACAAAATTTATGAATATTTTCTCTAAAGAGGTGTGTCACCCTCACTGATGCGTAGAACAACAAAGTTAAAACAGCATTTCAACTTAGAAAAATCTATTTCAATAGAAATAAAATAGGAGGTATAAATCAGTAGGTTATGAGATAGAATACAGAAAACTTTTAAATTCCATCAAATTTGGTTGTTACCAATTAATGCAGTTGATGATGTGGATGACACAAGAAAACCACACCCATATGCAGGGGGGATTTGTACCCCTTGAAACCAAAGAAGAACTATTAAAGTCGAGAATTTGGTTGATTTATGACCATTGAAGCCCAGATTTGACCACTGCCACAAGACTATGTTGAATCACGAGTTTATCAACCCCCTTCCCTTGATAACATATAGTGATCCCAATATGTTGAATCTGCTATGTAACACAGAACAATACAAATGAATAACAAACCAAACAGCTTTATAATAAAAATAGATAACATTTTAGTCTTTATTTAAACTCTGCTTTAACATAAAGTAAATCATCCTTTACTTTAACTAATTAGTATTATCCCTATATTACATATATCAAAATGCATTATTAGTCACAGAGGATCAAAGACTTTTTTTTATCTTGATTAAATATGGAACAAATTTTGGAATAGGACTATCCAAGAAGTTTCAAAAATGGACAGTAGGTGCTCAAGGATGGCAAAAGCTTACTTAAATCTTTGGTTATTGTGAGATAAAATCTGAGATGCACAAAAAGAGTTGCTATTTATGTCTTATATGAGAAATGTTATCTTTTGAAATGAAATTGAGGTTCCATTGACCTGTCTGTTATCCGAGAAAAGCTCATTTTAAAACTTGAAATTGATGATATAACCAGGACTTGAGATAATATTTAGAAAGTAATAAACCATCATTTTACCCATAACTGAGGAATGATAAAAGTCAGAGGCCTTAGAATACACTTGACATGCAATTTATCCATCAAAATGTTATTTATTTTTTTCTACGTTTTTCTATTAAATCAGATATCATATCATAGACTTGAGATTATGCCCGAAAACTAATAAAATCATCATTTTAAGCAAAACTATTATCCGATTACCTATATTTAGCTATTCAATAAGTCACCTGGTGTCTGAAAATACTTTTCAAATTTCAACCCATCAAAAGACATAATTGGCTCTTTTTGTCTTTTTTTTTATGTTAGACCTTGACCCCTCAAAAAAGTTTAAACAAGGACAACCAATAAAAAATTCTTATCAATTTTGGATTCATTTGGTCAAGTGTTTTAAGAAAAGAAGGTTAAAATGTGAAAACTTTACAAAATACAGAAGCAAAATGTTAACAAAATCTTATTTTACCTTTCAGATCACAAGAATTAATATCAATGTGGACACCTTTATCTGACATTTTGGAATTACCGGTAAAAGAAAAAAATATGCTATTGAAAAAGTGTGTTAAAATGAAAATATTCAGTCGATAGCTGTTTTTCAACATTTGTCTGAAAGCAAATAAAAAATAATAATAAAGGAATAAAATAGAATTTAGTGTGCTGTAATGTTTTCCATTTTGATTCAATTTCTCACAAAACCAGAATTTTTTTTTCATAGCAACTGTTATAAGAGATGGTTATTTTGCATATTCTGTTTTTGATAATACTCCTGGCGTTAATTGTATTACAGTGATCATTAATGTCACGCATCAAACAAACTGACATTTGACCTAATATATCTAATAAATTTCTGGCAGCTTTTATATATAAAATTGCAATACATTCTAGCACCAACAAGAAAATCAATATATTTATAAAAACAAAACTAAAAAAAAACAACTAAACACATGTAACTGACTGATATTAAGAGGTAATAATGTTGTTGATGCAGCTTATAAACGAGGGTCTACAACAGGGTACCTTCATATGATAAACCATTAATTCATTAGCAAGGCTGTTACGGTACTGAGCAGCTATGACTTTCTGGTACATCAACGACTGTAATAATTGATAACATATCAATAAAATGATCAAACAAAAATAAGGTCAACCCTGCCACATGAGGTCACTTCTATTAATCACCTGTATTGAAAGGTCACCTTTTTTTGTCCTGTCATAGAAAATTTCATCTCAACTGAACCTCTTTTAAGAGGTCACCTGTATTGAAAGGTCACCTTTTTTTTGTTCTGTCATAGAAAATTTTATCTCAACTGAACCTCTTTTAAGAGGTCACCTGTATTGAAAGGTCATCTTTTTTTTGTCCTGTCATAGAAAATTTCATCTCAACTGAACCTCTTTTAAGAGGTCACCTGTATTGAAAGGTCACCTTTTTCTTGTCCTGTCACAGAAAATTTCATATCAACTGAACCTCTTTTAAGAGGTCACCTGTCTTAAACTAGTGGTACTGCTGGACGCAGGAGTCTCACATTGATACATAAATGGAATAACTTAACTGTCTGCTATGCAGGACTAATACCCCCCGCATCCCCATCATCTTAATTGAGCCAAAACATATTTGGAACACAACTTTTAGACTCATAATTCTGGGAAACCTAGATGCACCAGGATATACTACTAATGTGCACATCTTCATATTAGGATCTTGCAATGTACAAAGTTTCATGAACTTCTGATTAATCATGTAGGAGAATTTGCGATGATAAAGTGCATACTGAATTGTCTCAAAATTTCTAAGTCCAAAGAAGCATAACAGGGTTAAAGCTCAATGGACCGGGATATCATACGAATGTGCACATCTTCATATTAGGATCTTGCAATGTACAAAGTTTCATGAACTTCTGATTAATCATGTAGGAGAATTTGCGATGACAAAGTGAATACTGAATTGTCTCAAAATCTCTAAGTCCAAAGAGGCATAACAGGGATAAATTTCAATGCACAATAAAATCCTTTATACTGCAAAGTTCACACATCATGATCTTAAATTCCACAAAGTTTGGTGGAAATCGGACAAAAGATGTGGAAGTTGGTCCGGACAGACGGATCCCTATATACCCTCCCCCAAACTATGTTTGCAGGGGGGGGGGGGGGGGGGGGGGGGGAGAGAGAGAGGTATAAAGATGCCCTTTTCTTTGTCCCAAAGGTGACCTCTTAATACAGGTTTGACTGTACCACACTGTTGGAACAGTTCCAAAATTCATTAGCAAAATCATAGAAAGAGGGTAAATCAATACCCTTTATACAAAATGCATATAAGAAATGGATGTTCCATTAATACTTAAGTGAAAAACCTTGACATTTTTGTTTATATCTCTTTGTACTTTAATTCTGATTTGAATAATTAAAACACTTCAGTATTGTCTAACTCTTTACTCTGATCAAATAATATTAATACTCTTCAATCTTATCTAACTTTAACCCTGATTGAATAAGACAAACACTTCGATTTTGGATAACTCTTGACCCTGATTGTATCAGAAAAACTCTTCAATCTGGTCTAGTTCTTCATTCTCATTGGGCAAGACAAACACTTCAATTTTGTATGGTTTTTAACACTGATTGGATAAGAAAAACATTTCTTTCTTGGCTAAGTCTTATCTGTTATTGAATTGGACAAACACTTTTGTTTTGTCCAACTCTTAAGCAGGATTTTTTTATTCTTCACACTCAGTTCAAACTTTGGAATACAGATATATTAGCAAGTTACCTATGAAAAATGAGCGGATATGGATTTATGTCAAGGAGACAACATCCCATCTCCAAAATAAACTAACCAAGAACATACATCTAGGGGTCACCACAAGTACACGACCCCCCTTTTCATGAAAGTATAAGTTGAATTATCTCCCCTTCTAAATTTTAGACAGCAACGGTATTCCTTCATGCACATCTGCAGGTTGTGTAAAGTTTCATAAAAATTCAATAAGCATTTTAGTAGGAGTTGCGCTTACAAGGTACATGCCCCCCACCCCCCGCTTTTCGTGAAAGTATAAGTTGAATTATCTCCCCTTTTAAATTTTGGACAGCAACCATATTCCTTCATGCACATCTGCAGGTAGTGTACTACAACTGTGTAAAGTTTCACAAAACTTCAATAAGCCGTTTAGGAGGAGTTGCGCTTACAAGGTACACAACCCCCCTTTTCGTGAAAGTATAAGTTGAATTATCTCTCCTTCTAAATTTTAGACAGCAACGGTATTCCTTCATGCACATCTGCAGGTTGTGTACTACAACTGTGTAAAGTTTCATAAAAATTCAATAAGCAGTTTAGTAGGAGTTGCGCTTACAAGGTACATGCCCCCCCTTTTCGTGAAAGTATAAGTTGAATTATCTCCCCTTTTAAATTTTGGACAGCAACCATATTCCTTCATGCACATCTGCACATCTGCAGGTAGTGTACTACAACTGTGTAAAGTTTCACAAAACTCCAATAAGCCGTTTAGGAGGAGTTGCGCTTACTAGGTACACGACCCCCCTTTTCGTGAAAGTATAAGTTGAATTATCTCTCCTTCTAAATTTTAGACAGCAACGGTATTCCTTCATGCACATCTGCAGGTTGTGTACTACAACTGTGTAAAGTTTCATAAAAATTCAATAAGCAGTTTAGTAGGAGTTGCGCTTACAAGGTACATGCCCCCCACCCCTTTTCGTGAAAGTATAAGTTGAATTATCTCTCCTTTTAAATTTTGGACAACAACCATATTGCTTCATGCACATCTGCAGGTAGTGTAATACAAATGTGCAAAGTTTCATAAAAATCCAATAAGCCGTTTAGGAGGAGTTGCGTTTACAAGGTACACGACTCCCCTTTTTAGTGAAAGTATAAGTTGAATTATCTCCCCTTCTAAATTTTAGACAGCAACGGTATTCCTTCATGCACATCTGCAGGTTGTGTACTACAACTGTGTAAAGTTTCATAAAAATTCAATAAGCAGTTTAGTAGGAGTTGCGCTTACAAGGTACATGCCCCCCACCCCTTTTCGTGAAAGTATAAGTTGAATTATCTCTCCTTTTAAATTTTGGACAACAACCATATTGCTTCATGCACATCTGCAGGTAGTGTAATACAAATGTGCAAAGTTTCATAAAAATCCAATAAGCCGTTTAGGAGGAGTTGCGTTTACAAGGTACACGACTCCCCTTTTTAGTGAAAGTATAAGTTGAATTATCTCCCCTTCTAAATTTTAGACAGCAACGGTATTCCTTCATGCACATCTGCAGGTTGTGTACTACATCTGTGTAAAGTTTCATAAAAATTCAATAAGCAGTTTAGTAGGAGTTGCGCTTACAAGGTACATGCACCCCCCCCCCCCCCCCCCCCCCCCCTTTTCGTGAAAGTATAAGTTGAATTATCTCCCCTTTTAAATTTTGGACAGCAACCATATTCCTTCATGCACATCTGCAGGTAGTGTAATACAAATGTGTAAAGTTTCATAAAAATCCAATAAGCCGCTTAGGAGGAGTTGCGCTTACAAGGTACATGGATGGACGGACGGATGGACAGACAGGGTGATTCCTATATACCCCCCCAAACTTTGTTTGCGGGGGTTTGTTTGCGAGGGGTATAATAACATTCAAGGGTTAGGGTTAGGGTAATTGTGCTTAACGCCACTGTCAACAATATTCGTGGCGGAAACTAGAGTACCCGGAGAAAATAATGTTGTATTGCATACACCTCACCTGAGCAGGATTCGAACTCACAACATTAGCACTGATTGCATAGGTAGCTATAAATCCAACTATCATACGATCACGACCATGACTGCCTCCTAAATGAACTTCAAAGTACTCTTTAAAAGATTTCCTTTCAAGATAGGTAACAGTCCTCATTAAATTCAATTGTCAAACTACTTACCAGTTTTGTCACTAAGATATGACCAACCAAATAACATGGGAGAAAGTTTTGAAACCATTACAAAGCTCTTTAGTTCTTAGAGGGCCTTGTTCTCTATAAAAACTATTGGTGAAAAAAATACTGACAGTGTATTTAACAACATTCATACTCCATGGTGTTTCATTAACATTTCATTGCGAGTGAGTGATTGAGTTATTGTTGTTTAATGCCAATTGGAGCAATTTTTCAGCTATATCATGGCTAGAACATACTACATTTTGTTGAGACAATGAGGATGATGATGATGTTTCATTTGTACTAACACCCAAAGATGGATTTTTATAGTGTTAACAGTCCACTGGAAGATATGTCACACCACTCTGACACATTATCCTGACTCCGTCATACCACTCTGACACATTATCCTGACTCCAAGCCTGCCAGTCTTTGCTCTTGCTCCTTAATGCTGCATGACTAGCGAAGAAGCAGGAAATACCTAATTTGATAGTCTTTGGTTTGACTGGGCTGAGGTTCAAACCCACGATCTACCATACAAGAGAAGAACACACCACCATACAAGAGAAGAACACACCACCATACAAGAGAAGAACACACTACCATACAAGAGAAGAACACACTACCATACAAGAGAAGAACACACTACCATACAAGAGAAAAACACACAACCATACAAGAGGAAACACTACCATACAAGAAAAGAACACACTACCATACAAGAGAAGAACACACTACCATACAAGAGAAGAACACACTACCATACAAGAGAAAAACACACAACCATACAAGAAAAGAACACACTACCATACAAGAGAAGAAAACTACCATATAAGAGAAGAACACACTACCATACAAGAGAAGAACACACTTCCATACAAGAGAAGAACACACCACCATACAAAAGAAGAACACACCACCATACAAGAGAAGAACACACCACCATACAAGAGAAGAACACACTACCATACAAGAGAAGAACACACTACCATACAAGAGAAGAGCACACTACCATACAAGAGAAGAACACACTACCATACAAAAACACACAACCATACAAGAGGACACACTACCATACAAGAAAAGAACACACTACCATACAAGAGAAGAACACACTACCATACAAGAGAAGAACACACTACCATACAAGAGAAGAACACTACCATACAAGAGAAGAACACACTACCATACAAGAGAAGAACACTACCATACAAAAGAAGAACACACTATGATACAAGAGAAGAACACACTACCATACAAGAGAAAAACACACAACCATACAAGAGGACACACTACCATACAAGAAAAGAACACACTACCATACAAGAGAAGAACACATTACCATACAAGAGAAGAACACACCACCATACAAGAGAAGAACACACCACCATACAAGAGAAGAACACACCACCATACAAGAGAAGAACACACTACCATACAAGAGAAGAACACACTACCATACAAGAGAAGAACACACTACCATACAAGAGAACACACTACCATACAAGAGAAGAACACACTACCATACAAGAGAAGAAAACACAACCATACAAGAGAAGAACACACTACCATACAAGAGAAGAAAACACAACCATACAAGAGAAGAACACTACCATACAAGAGAAGAACACACTACCATACAAGAGAAGAACACACTACCATACAAGAGAAGAACACACTACCATACAAGAAAAGAACACACTACCATACAAGAAAAGAACACAATACCATACAAGAGAAGAACACACCACCATACAAGAGAAGAACACACCACCATACAAGAAAAGAACACACTACCATACAAGAGAAGAACACACCATCATACAAGAGAAGAACACACAACCATACAAGAGAAGAACACACCACCATACAAGAGAAGAACACACTACCATACAAGAGAAGAACACACTACCATACAAGAGAAGAACACACTACCATACAAGAGAAGAACACTACCATACAAGAGAAGAACACACTACCATACAAGAGAAGAACACACTACCATACAAGAGAAGAACACACTACCATACAAGAGAAAAACACACAACCATACAAGAGGACACACTACCATACAAGAAAAGAACACACTACCATACAAGAGAAGAACACACCACCATACAAGAGAAGAACACACCATCATACAAGAGAAGAACACACAACCATACAAGAGAAGAACACATTACCATACAAGAGAAGAACACTACCATACAAGAGAAGAACACACTACCATACAAGAGAAGAACACACTACCATACAAGAGAAGAACACACTACCATACAAGAGAAGAACACATTACCATACAAGAGAAGAACACACTACCATACAAGAGAAGAACACACCATCATACAAGAGAAGAACACTACCATACAAGAGAAGAACACACTACCATACAAGAGAACACACTACCATACAAGAGAAGAACACACTACCATACAAGAGAAGAACACATTACCATACAAGAGAAGAACACACTACCATACAAGAGAAGAACACACCATCATACAAGAGAAGAACACACTACCATACAAGAGAAGAACACACTACCATACAAGAGAAGAACACACTAACCATTACACCACTTATGTTGTTAACATCTCATTGTAGATTGTTGGTGTGACGTCAAAGAAATGTATTAAGTCCAAATAACTGTTAATATTAAGATTTTAAGTAATAACAAATTTGTCCGGATTATGATGTGACGTCAGAGAAATGTATTAAGTCTAAATAATTGTTAATATTTAAAGATTTTAAGTCATAGAAAATATGTCCGGACCATGGTGTGACGTCAGAGAAATGTATTATGTCCAAATAATTGTTAATAACTAAAGTTTTAAGTCATAGGAAATATATCCGGAGCATGGTGTGACATCAGAGAAACGTATTACGTCCAAATAATTGTTAATATCTAAAGTTTTATGTCATAGGAAATAGATTTCAAACAGTTTTGTTTCCTTTCTGTTTTTTTCACAAATATGACGCAATTCTCCTCTTAATTTGATATGAAGGATGAGAAGTTTGTAAGAAACACCAATTGGAATGTTTTAATGGTATCGTAAACTTTCTTAAATCAAAATTAAAACCTCAAAAGAAGCTAGATAATTAGATTTTTCTTCAAATTACAATTTATTTATTACGACACATGACAAGAGATTCTAATGACTTTCTTTCAAAAATTTATCATTCAAATCAAAATCAATTCTTAATAATAGAATCGTAACCACATCTTGAAATCAATACAAATAGAAATTAAAATTTATTGGTTTTGCTTTCTGAAATATGGTTATCATTTATTCAATTAAGTTGAAGAAAATTTGAAAAATAAATCTGCAAAATAGAATGCTATAAGAATTACTTGTCAGGTAATTAATCAACCCACTACAAGTCCATAATTCATAAATTATCATATTTCATATCACAATTTTTTTTTCTCCAATGAATGAGGTTAAGGTTTATGTATTCTGACAGAATAATTAAATACTTACATGACTAATACTAATACAGCAATACACAGCAAATGCTGAAGCCACATCTTCATCAAACGTTGTAAAATAGGGTCCATTCATTTTATTACACAGCTGTGCTACACCTAACACATTATCTGTAAATATCAAAGTTATGTACAACATAACATATTTCAATTATTAGTAAGACATGGTATGGATGTAAATGAACATGAGAGACCATCCAATTGTACACTTAAGACACAAATTAAAGAAAAGGAACAGAGTTTTAATTGCTGTTCTACATTTCAGTCACAGTAGGGTCTTCAATAATTATCATTACTCAAATCCTAAAATAAGAGTGAGGTAAACAGCCTCTAGCCTTCTGTTAAGCAGTACTCTTTACTCCTGTTGATAAACACTACATCTGTGCATGTTTACTATTATCATTTTCAGTTTTTTTTCCCAGCTGTATTGTGGCTAAAAGACTTAATTGGGGATGTAAACACAGGGCAGTTATCACAAACTTACTGGTGAAACCCCTTCCATGGGTAGATCTTAACACAGGGCAGTTATCACAAACTTACTGGTGAAACCCCTTCCATGGGTAGATCTTAACACAGGGCAGTTATCACAATCTTACTGGTGAAACCCCTTCCATGGGTAGATCTTAACACAGGGCAGTTATCACAAACTTACTGGTGAAACCCCTTCCATGGGTAGATCTTAACACAGGGCAGTTATCACAATCTTACTGGTGAAACCACTTCCATGGGTAGATCTTAACACAGGGCAGTTATCACAATCTTACTGGTGAAACCCCTTCCATGGGTAGATCTTAACACAGGGCAGTTATCACAAACTTACTGGTGAAACCCCTTCCATGGGTAGATCTTAACACAGGGCAGTTATCACAATCTTACTGGTGAAACCCCTTCCATGGGTAGATCTTAACACAGGGCAGTTATCACAAACTTACTGGTGAAACCCCTTCCATGGGTAGATCTTAACACAGGGCAGTTATCACAATCTTACTGGTGAAACCACTTCCATGGGTAGATCTTAACACAGGGCAGTTATCACAATCTTACTGGTGAAACCCCTTCCATGGGTAGATCTTAACACAGGGCAGTTTTCACAATCTTACTGGTGAAACCCCTTCCATGGGTAGATCTTAACACAGGGCAGTTATCACAATCTTACTGGTGAAACCACTTCCATGGGTAGATCTTAACACAGGGCAGTTATCACAATCTTACTGGTGAAACCCCTTCCATGGGTAGATCTTAACACAGGGCAGTTATCACAAACTTACTGGTGAAACCCCTTAACATGGGTAGATCTTAACACTTGATACAAGCATCGAGGCACAAACACACAACCGTGGCATTAGGCTTGCGGTAAGAAGTCGATGAATTTGACCATTCGGCCACCTATGAGCCCTGCTTGTACTTTTAGCATTAAATGACTGACTTTGAGCCTTAATATTGTAAAGATTACTGTATTAATTTTATTCCAGAAACATGCCATGCACACTAAATTAGATATCAAAGTTTTAATTTACATCTTAATAGAAAACAGATGACTTATCAAGTACATTTAATAAATTTGACAAAATTAATGGTAAAGTCCTTGATAATACACCTTTTACTTCATCATTGAACTGTTTTTTAACTTGCCAGGCAAGTAAGTAGTCATGTAGTGTATATGTGTGTTAGAGGTATTGATTATGCCTCTGTCCATGATTTTGCAAGTGAGTTTAGGAACTGTTCTGATAGTGTGGTAATGTTTGCTTTTCATTCTAACATGGCATGCTACTTTCGCTTTGAAAACGACAGAGGGCTCTAAATAGCACAGAACACACTAGCACATGCACAGAAGGCATATCTAATCGACAGCATATTTTGCAGATTTTTACTTAATGTTAAATTAAAAGAGTAAAAATAATAAATATACAAAAAAAATCAGATGAAGCTAATTTTTGATCGTTATCAATTTTTCTGTAGCGTTATATATTCTTGTAAATAATAGCGGGAGGTAATTGGAACAGCGCCCAAAAATAACCTCTGTCTAGGTACGCTTGAATGCATAAAATTACCATAAATGCCCTGTTAGAATCGAAATAATTCTCGGATGCCGGGCTCTATGCTTATTTTAACATGGGTAGGCATTATATTTGTCAAGATTTTACACCTTGCATTCGCTCGGTGTAAAATAATGACATATATAATGCCTACCCATGTTAAAATAAGCATAGAGCCCGGCATCCGAGAATTATTTCTTAATTTTATCTGAACTGGGAATATCTATTTTGAATACTTACCAGTTTCATTCTTTATTGGGAAACATAAAATGTTCCTGAAACAAAAAGGTAAAAAAAAATAGAATTTTGTCGCAACAATTGAATTTTATTTAAAACATATATAGTTAAAATCTTCCACAATAGTTCAAACTGGCCAAGTGTTTTCATCAGAGAAGATCTTCATATCCTTTTTGTATCCGACAATCCCATGATTATCCATGTACAGGTTGGGTTCAATCAAGTTTATAGAGTTTCTCAGAAAATTTATTTTTTCATTTGCCCATATGATCCTATGCTAAAAAAAAATTCTCACCCCTTGTATATAGTAGTTCGTTAATTTAGGTGAAAAAGATTCTTCTATCTTACCCAGGCTACTTACCTAGGTAAGACTACACAATCGTCTTCCTGCAAAATTGTTTTCCTTGGCAGAAGTAAATTGTCGATTTATTCATATACATCCATATGTTGGCAGTATTTTAACTGTATTACATAATAAAATATATAAACCGTATCTGTAAATGCTACTAAAACAGCGATACATACCTACAAAAAAATGTTTGACCCACATTTCACATTTGCTGGAACTACTCTTCTTAGAATTTGGTCAACGAGGAGAGAATTTTTTTATTTACAAAAAGTAAACAAACATTGACACAGTAGAAAGGGGTGAGAAAAAGAGTCAAACACTGTGAAAGGTGCAAGTTTATATGATCTTGCACCTCTCCCGGTGTTAGATTCAATATGTCTTGTGATGGTGACAGATTTCCGAATAACAAAAGAAAACATGAACTTTTTTAGAAGGCTTAAATATTAATTATAAAAGTTACAGACAACGCTGACGCCCGATGCAAAGTGAAGACAATACCTCACATAATCCTTTGTCAGGTGAGCTAAATATAATACAAAACAGAATTACAAAAAATGATGAATGAAACAAATACATAGTGTACATAATTCAAGTTAATAAATGCTTAAAATACTTCTGCCTGTACAATATATTATAATTATAAACAATGTACAATAGGTACCTTGTACGGAAACCAGTTGAATCGTCTATCCCTCTGTAGAAAATAGGATGTGAATAAGCGTCTTTAATGTTTAGTAGATTACCTGGAATAAAAGTTATATATCAACTGTATACAATGGGAATAGAAGTGCAAGATTTCGGTATAATTACACAATTAAACATACAGGATTTCCCTATACCTCCATGAATAACTAAAGTTGTGAGTTCGAACCTCGCTCAGGCGAGGTGTTCTCGATACAACATTATGCGATAAAGTTTGTCAGTGACTTGCGACAGGTCAGTGGTTTTCTACAGTACTCTGGTTTCCTCCACCAATAAAACTGACCGCCACACTATAACCGAAATATTGTTGAAAGTGGCGTTAAAGATCATAAACCATGAATAAATATGTAGGCTTCCCAATACCTACAGGATCAAAAACATAGGGCACGTAGGATCAAATCCAAGATTGGAACATGTCTTTTCAATAAACTTGACCTGAATTTTATCGGTCTACAGATGATCTTTAAATTTCAAGTAATCAAAAATTTATGCTAATTTATAACATCAAATTTCACACGTGATGAAGGGGCATAACTCAGAAATGGCAAATGGTTGATATCTCAAAAATTTAACTTGACATCTCTCTTTAGCTAGTTTTAAAATTTCAAGTCAATCTAATATATAGAACTTGAGTTAATGCTTGGAGATAAATAAAAAACATCATATTGTGCATAATTAAGGGGCATAACTTTGAAACGACAATTGTTGAATACATTTAATTTGAACTTAACCTGTATTGTATCCGTTTAAAGCTAGTCTTGAAATATAAAGTCAGTTGGATATATAAAACATGAGATAACGTCTGCCCATATGGCAGCCCACCAGCCCTTCACCAAAAAAATGGTTGAGTTTGACTTCATCGCAACGCCTAAATCTTGAAACAGGTTTTAGATTGAGCCAAATCAAGTGCTTATTATACTTAATGACCAATACAGGGGAACCTCTCACAACTCTCACCATAAAATTCCAGGATTTTTCCAGGAATTATTTCAATTTTCTTTCAAAGGGACTCTTTAAGTATTCACACTCAATCTCATGAGAAATAAATTACATTTGATAAAAAGTAATCTAGATTTAGCCTGGTAAGTGTGGTATTTATTATAAGCCTTACCAGTACTGGCTACATGTCCTGCTATTCCCTGAGTTATTGGCATTCTGATTTCAGCTTGGACCTACAAAAACAAATGTTAAATTTTTAAGTCATCTATTCTTTTTGAGTGTAAGTGAATTTGTGCAGGTTTAAGATATCTTAATCTAAGCTTATGCATGGTTGAACTGAATCTCCATCAGTTTATCGTTTGTTTATATCTGTTTGCTGTTGAACACCCAATTATCAAGAGGGAGAGGATTGGAATCTCATGAACTGGTCTAACTCTGCCATATTTTTGTGTCTGTCCAAAGCCAGAATCCAGATTTCCAATGTAATATTTTGTGTTCAATGCTTTGAGAAGTGATTGTTCATGTTGTTGATACTGGTGGAATTATTGACTATAGCTGTTTTAACCCCCCCCCCCCCCCCCCCCCCCCCTAGATATTCAAGACTAAAATATTGATGACAAATTACATCTACAATAAATCTGCAGGTTCATAAAATCTCAAACTGACCTCTACAAAAGATTATAATTGTATAATTATTAGCATACCTCGTTGTGATTTGCAAGTATACCATCAAAGACTTTAGCTACAAGTTCATCTGTCTCTTGATCTATCAAGAACACTGAACATCTACAATAAAAAAATGTTAGATGAAATAAGAGATGTACAGGCAAGTTGTTATTGCTGTCGCATAGGAGAAATGTTGTCTTTGAGAATTAAGAATGTAGGTTTGGTTTATGGTGTTTAATGCCACTTTCAATAATATTTCAGTTCCTGCTCCACTAGTGGCACCTGTCATGTTAATCTAGTTACAAACCCAGTGATAAGTCATGAATGAGGAAAGGACCAGGAAGTGTTTACGACTAGTGGAAGATATCTGTAGACATAACTATGGAACAATAAAGGTCAGATTGTTATCAAGCTCAACCTGTATTTTATCCATCTAATTGTAATTTAATCTTTTTTATTACTGAAATTGAATATCACAAACATGAAATTATGCTGGGGAATCAATAAAAACAACATTTTATGCATAATGAAGTTGCAGGACTCAAGAACAAAACAAGCTAAATACCTAAAATCAAATCTGGTTTGTATTATATCCATCAAAATGTAATTTTAAAATTTCAGTTCAATAGAATATCAGAAACTAAAGATAATGTTGAGTAACCAACCAACATAACTCTACAGTCTGGAACTATAAAAGTCAGATATTTCAAAACAGAAAATACGCTGTATTACAGCCGTCTTAATGTAATTCTATTTTTTTTTAAATCAAATTTTAGAGCCTTGCACCTAAGCCAAAGGTTGATGCTGTCCAACCACCTTTTCAAAAGGTTATAAGCCTCATCAATGTTAAGTTCAACTTGTCATTTTATATCAAATTAGACCCCATTTTCAAACCTCATTCAATACGACATATTTCACGTTTCTTTTCCCCAATTCAAAAATGTACTCGTATCAATCTAGTCATTTTAAAATCTACTAAAGTAAACATATTTTTAATTTGTTCTATTTAAAGCTGGTCACTTTTTCCCAACGTCATTCAAGAGAACATACTTTCATTAAATCAAGTTACTTTTGCTGACCCTAACTGATTGATCATAAATCTTTCCCATGAGATGATGTTTTATGAAACTGAGTGACTATACTGATCATCCAATTCTGTAGTTAACAACAGAATTTAACATAGATTTTTCTTTTACTGTCTTATGGTAGCCTTATGATGTATGTAATTAATTTTTGTACCTTTCAGCCTGTGTCAAATTCCGAGCTTCTTGCATAATCTCTCGTAGGAGTTTCGTCAGGTCATCTGAAATAGACAGCAGGATAATGATAATATAAATTGTCCTTTAACCATATACAATGTACAACATCCTTACAATAAGTAAAATATACATTGTGTACATGTAGTTGCAAAACGTTTTATATAAGGAGGGATACAACTTGTTCATTAAAGACTTTTAACATAATAATGTCTATCAACCTTGTAGCAAAAAAAGAAACACTGCATATGCATATATTTTTTACAGAATTAAAAAAAAAAAAATCTGACCTATCGTTATGCAAAATTATTAAAACATTTTAACATTTTTGATTGCAACAAATCAAAATGTGGCTATCAAGCTAAATCTGACATGTACACTTAAGCAAAATTATAATATGACATCCTTGCCTACATAAGCAATGCTGTTATAAAATTCTGGATATATTATGCTTTACCGAAAAATTATGGCCACCATTTCTGAGTGATTTCATATATTTATAAAGGACCATGGTACATACATTGTTACCGATTTATTTTATGATTCTTTAACATTTTATTTGTTTTAGCAGCTTGTATCAAAATGCTATCAAATTGGAAAATGCCATTAACTTAATTGCAAAATCTATTAGCAAAAACAACTATCCTATAAACACGAACGTTTAAGTGGATTTTGTTATGAGCTGCATTTCCAAAACTTCCTTTTGCTTAAAAAAATAAGTTCCGATTTCCTGTTAGAATCACAATAACTTATGGAAGCCATAGTTTGTTGACATATTAACATGGGCAATATTGTTTTCTCTGTACTTCATCCTTCTCCTTCGTTCTGGATAAAATTTATGTACACATGTCAAAATACTTCAAATAATCGATCGCATGGAAATTCCAAGGATTATTTCTTAAGTATATATTTTTGTAAGAAAAGCAAATTATGATGTGACCAGCCAACTAAACATCATGACAAACAATAGTGGTCTAAAATACTACAACCAACAGATTCCGTCCATCATCTTATCTAGTAGTCAGTTAGCTAGATACCATCATTCATTGTCCTGGCTTTTGTCAAACTATGTTCATGTTGTCTGTGATATTTCTGTTTTCAGTTGAAACAAAACTGTTCTGGTTTTTAGTTTATTGCTTACATCTGCATGACCATTGAATTTGCACTTATCATATGGTAGTTGGATTTACAACTACCTACGCAATCAGTGCCTATAACCTAAAGTTGTGAGGTCGAATCCCACTCATGGTGAGGTGTACTCGATACAACATTATGTGATAAAGTTTGTCAGTGATTTCCGGCAGGTTGGTAGTTTTCTCTTAGTACTCCGGTTTCCTCTGCCAATAAAACTGAGTGACATGATATAACTGAAATATTGTTGAAAGTGGCGCTAAACACCATGACCTTAACCCTTATAGAGAGGGGAGATTGAATTTACAATTCAACCCTCTCCCTCCTTGTAACCAGTTTCTGCTATATTTTCTCCATGTTTTTTTTATATTACAGTTAGCCAGAGGAGTGATTTGTACTGTTGGGGATATTAATGACTGTCCCTGCTTTAAATCATATTTCAAACTCTTGAGATAAGTACTTCGCAATAAATAAATGGAAAGCCTTGTCCAAAAAAAAAACAAACAAACAAACAGTAAACAGATGAAAATTAAGCTTCCTTCATCTCTCTTATCTCATATAAGAAATTGCTTTCCCATTAAATTCTTCTTGAAAGGAAATTATGTGTTTACACAGAAGATAAATACTGCATAAATGAATGGTTAACAAGACTACAAAAGTATATTATTTTATCTATAGATGTATTTTATATTTATACCAGACAAATTCTTCCTACACAAGTTTGTAATGCTCGTTTAACTGAGAGAGATAAATCAGTTTTATATTAATATAAAAAAAAAAATAGAATATACTTAGTACTGGTAAACACATTTATATGTAGTCATGGTAACCTTTACCAAATAAATCAGTTTTATATTAATATTAAAAAAAGGGTGTTTGAAAAAAACAATAGAATATACTTAGTACTGGTAAACACATTTATAGTAGCCATGGCAACTTTTCTCATAACTTAAATTGATCAATTCTGCTTAAAACAAAACAAAATATCCAATCATATTTTTCTTTATTTGAATGATAATGAAATATGACAATACAAATGTGAAATACTTAAATTTAGATCTTTTGAATTATTTTTCAAGCTGTATGCATAATATTAAAGACAGATATACCAAGTATGATTAGGGGCCGTCGTGGTCTTGATCTATTGTTGTTGAATTTATAACTACCTGTGCAATCAGTGCATATAACCACTAACATTGCGAGTTCGAATGCTGCTCAAGATGAGGTACTCATGATACAACATAATGTGATCAAGTTTGCCAGTGACTTGCGGCAGGTTGGTGATTTTCTCTGGGCACTCCAGTTTCCTTCACCAATAAAACTGACCAACACGATATAACTGAAATATTGTTGAAAGTGGCAATAAACACCACAAACCAAACCAATCTACCGATTTAGAGTTAGTGACACTTTTGTTTTTCTTTCCATGTTCATATATAGCATACTTGTTTAAACATTTTACAGATTTAAATAATTATCAATTATCATCGGGGGCCCGGGTGGCTCAATGAGTTAGGTTGTTGGATCTTAACAACTCATACAAGCCTATCACCAATACGGCGTGGGTTCGCGCCTGGCTTTGTAAATTACAAAAAAGGGTGCACTCGACTCGCAGCCGCAAGTGATAAAGTTTACCAGTTGCTTGCCCATGGTCAGTGGTTCTCTCCGGGTACTCCGGCTTCCTCCACCACTAAAACTGGTCGCCATGATATAGCTGAAATATTGTTGAAAGTGGTGCTAAAACATCAAAAATCAAATCAAATCAATTATCATCATAATAAATCAATTTTGATGATCATTTAAAGTTTGTTGTAAATAATGAGAAAGATCTTTATTTAACGCCAAGTAAGCAATTGTTCAGCTATATCATTTAGATGAAACAATGATGAGGTCCACTTTGTACTAGACCAACATACTTAGTTAGATTTTTATAGTGCTAGCAAACTTAAAAAAAAACAGTCTGCAGGTAGATATGTCGCTCCACTCAAGACACATTATCCTGATTCCGAGCCAATCAGTCTTTTCTCTTACATCTATAATGCTGCATGCTTTGCGGAGAAGCAGCAAAATACAAATTTTACTATTTTTGGCTTGACCAGATCGGGTGAGCTGCAGATAATCACTACATCTGGGTAGATATATACAGGCAAACTTGTATTTAGAGGTAATCTTTGGGACAATGAAATAGTGAGCTTAAAAGAGGTTCAATTTATATCAAAGTTTCTATGACAGGACAAGAGAAATGTGACCTTTTAATACAGTTGACTGCTTAATAAAGGTGACCACATGAACAGTTTTGACTGTATCACTTAGATGTTATTTGATTATAGAACTTTGTTCAAGTATGCTCTTATTCAAACTGTATAATTACATACATTGAAGCTACAAATGTCTTTTCAACATTCAAAGAATAAAAAAATGGTGAAATTTATGGATATCCATACATGTGAACCTTCAGGCGGGAGCATTTTTCTCCCGATTTTGAGGGTCCCTTCCGTCAACTTTCAAAATCTTCCGCCTGTGAAAAAAATCAAGTACAATAAAATCTTGGCCTACATTTTGCGATCAATATTTCCGGAATTTCGCCATTTGGAACTCTTGTGCTGACGAAAAACGCAGAGAGATACGAATGGTAAAGGTGAATGTCATATTTAATGATATCCGGTTATTGATCTGTTTGACACCTTTACAGGTAAATTGGGTCATGGTGATTAATTAAGGTGTTGATGATTATACAACAATTATCCACTGATTGACAGTTAAATGGGGATAAGGAAGTGGGTTTGTGACACACGCTTAGATGATTAGAAGTGTGATAGCGGCAATTAAAAATAGTTATAAACCGTTGTGCAAACAGGAGTCGGACAACCTTTGATGCCGAGGAAAACTTCTTATTTCGATCAAACGTGCAATGAATTCATCTCGGATTGAGTTGTTATGGCTTGTTTGGGACCAAAGCCGATCAAAGTATTATTTAAGGACTAAGTTCCAGGATGGAATTGATAAACCACAAAAATGTCGAAACATATGCTATCACCCAACGCACCAGCAGCAAAGTGACTTTTTAATTTTAGTGCTCTATGACTTTATTGTTCAGAACATTCTGTCTTCATTGTTATTGCTTTGTTATAACCTTATGATTATGAATGATTATAAATACAGTTTTTATCCTTCATTCATCATATGAAACACGACTAATAAGACAAAAATGTAAACAATATATATTGAAATGGGATGCAGTTGGTTCAATACGAAACAAACAAAACGAAAACATCAATAAACAATAAAAATACGCATCAAATATGTCGATAAAAAATCTCCAGTTATGAGACCAAATCTCCAGCCAAAAATTCGCAAATCTCCAGTTGTAGCATAGCAACTCTATCACATGTATGGATATCAGACTTAAAAATTATACTTTTAAAAATATAACCTTATAATCAAACCAACAATAAATAAGAAAATAAAGTTCAACCAACTATAAATATGAACAAGAACAGTTATGCAGTTCAACCAACTATAAATATGAACAAGAACAGTGAACTTTGGACCTACTTGTTCTAATGGGTACATTTTCTGTAGAAGGAACTACAATTCTTCTAATATACTCAGTACATGGAGAAAATTGTGTTGTATGTGGCATCATTCTAGACATGTTATCACTACTTAGCACAGATGATTTATTCTGTATAGACATGGTCAGTTTCTGATGACTGTCCATATCTTCTATTATTATTGACTTTGGCTGACTGGCTAAACTGGTATTGGATGGGTCGTACACTGCAGTAATAATTGTCTTGTCCACTTTGACAGGTAAGTTTCTACCAGCGTCCATGATCGACCCTGTACTTCCTCCTAGGAATGCCTCGTTGTGTTCAGGCTTGCTCTCAGTCATGTAGGAAGGAGGTATGGATGGTTCATTTAAGTTACCAAAGGAAGGTTCACTGTTTGATAATCTGGCATCTGCCTGTTCAAAGTCATTGTCTGGTATTTGTAAATCTCTTGACAGGTCTTCATGACGACTGTCTGTAAGAATACTGTCAGAATAGCTAGCATTGACTTTTACTTCATTCCCTTCCTGAGTATCGAAGAATCTGTTTTCATCATCTAGTTCATTAATATACATATTCTGGCTATTGAAGAAACTGCTGTTACCATTTTGTTCATCTAGTTCATTTATATTCATTTGAAATGTGTCATAGCCTTCACATGCAGAATACATTGTAGACTGTACTGGACTTCTAGCAGTTTGAAAAGATGAATTATCTTTAGCTTCCTCTGATTCTTCAACATGTGGTGGTGAGAAGAAGTGTCTGACAACTTTTTCATACGATGGTGAGAAAGGGGGGAGTTCAGTATAATCACTGTAGTCAGAATCACAGCTTAAAGCCTGTAAATTCAAAGCCGTTACGGTTTCTTCTACAGTTTCTTCATCACCCAGTTTAGAACTCAAAAAATTTGTATCCTTCATTTCGTCACAACCAAATAAATTTAGTCCTTTAAGTTCACCACCATTACAACTTTCTAATAATGAGCAATCTCTCTGTTGACCTGTAGCACCTTCACTTGCTAATACAATATCTGGTTTATTGGATCTGGTAGACTCTAAGATAGGTGTGAACTCCTTATAATCAGTTTCTAATGACCTTCTTTCCTTTATATAAGGTTGCCCGTAATGTTTCTCTGGACTATTTCCTCTGACTTTTTTCCTCTCCGGAGATTTTATTCTTGGTTGACGTATTTGATTTTTCTTTGGTGTTGTTTTCTCTGTACCCTCCAATCCTGTTAACTGATTTGCGATTTTTTCCTGTTTTTCAATTTCAGCATCAATGTTATGATACATTTCAAGTCTAGCATGATTGTTCACCTGATAGTTATGTCGCCTGGGAACAAATGGTCTACAATGATTACGGGTAAAGCCGATCTCACCAAATACATTCACCTCGAAATGTCCACTTTTTATATATGGAAAATTATCCATACCTTTACCATATAATAATGTAAACTCACCTAAATGGGTAAAAAGATTTCTTGCTACTTGAAGCATGGCCTGAAAAAAAATAATAGTCTTATCAGATTCTGCAGAATAAAAGAGAACAAAATACATATATTCCACTTAATTTTTGTTCTCAATATATCAACAAGTTGTATTACTGGCAATATAAGTTATCTACGTGTCTACCCGTGGGCATTGAGATTGTACCACCCTGAAGCACTTCTGTATAGCCTGATGCGAAGCCGAAGGCTGTACAGTATTGCTGAAGGGTGGTACAGTACAGTATTCATGACGTCACCAGTAATAGGGCAGAGAATTCTATTGATAAAAAAATAGGTGTCGTACATAATTTGGGTGGTATTGTAGTACGATAAAACAATAATGGGAAATGACTTTAAAATCATTGTATTCAAACAAATAACCATTTCTATAAAGACACAAAATTACAACAAAATCAAAGTTTCATGTAGCACGAATCAACAACATGTTACACTACACGGTAACCATGACCACCAATACAGTAGAAACTTTTAATCTCTCAACATAATTTTGGTGTATTGTTTTTTACTGCATTTTTGAGATGTTTATTTTTTTTCAAGAAATATGTCCTCCGTTCTCCATGTTGAATACAAAGCCCTTTGAGATTCTTTAAGCTTGACTGAAACTATCTTTACTATATACATCATAGCAATGTAAAGACTCCCACCTGACGTTATGTGACTACCAGCCGGGTGCATGGGTTTTGTATGCATGGGTCATTGACCAATCAAAAGCCAACATTTTGTTCAACCCGGGGATAAACTATCTTATCATCAATTAAGCATATGTTTGCATATAATTCAGGAAGACTTGAGTTTAATTCGTGCAAATGCTGAGAAAATAGTAATGCTTTCTAATTTGTTCTGGGTACTTTGCATTTCTCTGCCACTATCAGGGCTCACGTTAGAGGGCAACTAGGGTGAAGAAGTCGCCTTGTGAAGGTTGACTTCGCTTTCTCGTTCGTCAAATGCGAAGTTAAAGTCGATTTGTAATTTTGTATAGTCTATTATACCTTGGTGGATCTAAGGCAATAAAACTTTTGGGTATGAGTTTCATACATGTAATCCAAAATTGTTCAATCAGAACTCTTTAAACATTGGATACAGTATTCTGATTGGCTGTTTTATCAACATAAAGCCCAGACACCAAAATATGACTGAAAATGATGTCATATAAAAGTACTGACTATTACAATTCTTAGAAAGATATTGAAGCTTAGACAGAGTTACCATATCATCATTATTTGTAGATTTTTAACTACACAAATCAAACTTCCCCATTCTTTTATGGTCCCTGACTTTGTGTATAAATTTCAAATGATTTGCTGTAAATAGGGGAACTTCGGTTATCGGGCGGAAACCAAATGTGGGACAGTCGGATGGACTAACCGACATGGGAAAATATTCCTTTAGGAATCAGGGGCATAAAAATGTTTTTGGTTTTCTTATTTTAATCTGTAATACAATAAAAACATAAGTCATATTTTAGTAATTTTTTTATAAAAATCCTTACATTATAACTTAACATCAAGACTATAAATTTTGAATTTTATCTATTGATAATTATTATTATAAAATAATACTAATATGAGACAAATAAAAGAGGAATTTGTCTTTTCCTCTATTTTGTAAGACTAAAATACTTTTGAATCCTGTGAATTATACAACTCTAGATTATTAAAATGTGGTTGCTTGCAGGGTAGGACTAATCTATTTGTTATTGCCTTAATCAAATAAAATGGGAAAAAAAGAAAATACTGATATAACAATCAAGATGGCAGACAAATTTTACCACAGTTCACATATTTAGAAGGAAGGAAATATAAATGGGGAGAAAATCTTTCTGTCTCTCTTTCTTAGGTTTGGTTTATGGTGTTTATCACCACTTTCAACAATATTTCAGATATATCGTGGCAGTCAGTTTATTGGTGGAGGAATCTGGAGGACCCGGAGAAAACCACTAACCTGATGCAAGTCACTGACAAACTTTATCACATAATGTTGTACACCTCTGTCTGATCGAGATTCAGTGGTGATAGGCATAAGCAGTTGTAAATACAACTACCATACGATCACAGCCACGATGGTCCCTTTAGAAGGACTTTGAAGATGAAGATGTGAAAGCTTAGCATGACACATCCCCTTGTAGCAGCCTTTAATTATGTATACCCTTGAATAGGTTCTATAGTATATCATGGACAGGACTTAAAGGGTACTTCCATAAATACATTGACCTTTGAACTTGTCTATGACCTTGTGAGTAGTGAGACATAGACACCACAAAAAAATCTCTTTTCAACTTACGCCTGCACTATATCTATAAGCAAACATTACAAAAATAGTTATATTATAGAAGAATGATATCACATTTAAACAAAGTATTGCAAATTGTTTAAATGTGTTTATAATCTCCATGAAGAAATATTTTGTTTGATTATAGAATGATATGATATACAAACAAAATTATTCATGATAGAATTTCTTCTTTCATCCCAAAACATGCTTGAAAAAAGCATTTTTATAGATACAGTGTAATTGCAACAACATTCAATTAAAAAATAATTCCTCATGTCTAGTCAGCCATTTCAAAGGCATTCAGTACATTCATAAATATATATCAGCCAAATAGTGCAGACAGAATATTGATTTTTCTTATTCTGACATAGAACCAATCATAAGATGTCATTATTTTCATTTCCTTTAGAGTTTTAAAGAAAAATAGTCATAAAAGTTTGTTTGAAATTGGATGTGATAATCACAAAATTGACAATTCCAATTCTCTCAATACAAATCATTATAAATACAGTAAAACCTGTATAAACCGATCAACTTATGTGTTCAGAATAGACAGGTGTTCAGTATATACAGGGTAAATTAACAAAGATTTCCTATATTGGGACTTTATTCAATGTTTGATTTATTCGGGGTTCGGCTTAGACAGGTTTCACTGTAGTATCTATTCATATTTAATTATTGAAAAATTTGGGACTAAAAGTCTAAAATATCATACATGTCCTCTTACCTGAGTTTGAATTTTGAGCTTTCTTTCATTTTGGAATGCTAAAGTACTGGTTAAAACTGTGGATGTATACTGGAAGCACTGTTTTATCACATTAATATCTTCACAGTTAAAGCTGTAATATAATCAGACATTTTTTCTGACAAATAGACCATTTGTTAATCAACTTTAAAGCATTCCAAGTGAAAATAACGAATCAAAATCATGCATGACACAGACAGGAATGAAACCCAACAGCAGCCCAGTACCCTAAGACCACTAAAATTTGGCTTGAATCTCTGAACATTTTCAGACAGTAGCTCAGCTTACTACTGAAATTTTGAATATTTCATGTGCAATGTTAGTTGCTGGCTCCTTAAAAATTTTGCTGCCAGGGCTACTAAATATTGATATTTTTGGGAGCCCAGTCGGCAACCAAGATCATGAAGATGTTGATATTTGTGTGAAATCAACACAAGTGTGTGAAAAATTGTTCAAATCTAATCATTACCCAATCGTCATAATCTATAAAATGCATGCGTTTTACAGTTTTGTTAGGTTTCATTTATATCCCTAACATTCAGTTTTATTGGTGGATGAATCCAGAGTGGCCAAGGAAAACCACCACGACCAACGGCAAGTCGATTAACAAACTTTATCACTTCAAGGTTTATCAAATACACCTTGTTACAGGTTGGAATAAACTCACAATTTAAGAAGTGATTGGTACTGATTGTATATATCTAACTACCATATGACCGCCACCATAATTAAAGTTTTTTTTTAGATTTGAATATCTAAATTTAATGACTCTATACTGACCCTACTGTGACTGTTAAATGCAGAACAGCAAGCTGTTCCTTCACTTAAATTTATGTCTGAGTGTTATGTTGAACAGTCTCTCATGTTCAATTACATCCATATCCTTTCTTAGTAATTGATGTCAATAGCAATGACTGTAAATTATTAATAATGAAGATGAGAACAAACATTCTTTTGGCATGTATTTCTAAAGTATAAAACACAATTTTCTATTTAAGAAAACATCATTTTTTACCTTTCTTTATCTTTTTTATTGACAAGACATGCTAAAGCTATAAGTTTATCACTGGCTCGGCTAGACACAGGAACACATAATAAAGACTGGAGTTTGCAACCTACAAACTCTTCAATTCCTGATCTTTTATCCTGTAAAAAATCCATACTTTAATTAATGCAGTATTGTCACAATGGTTTATTGTATATTCTAAATCTTGAATGGCTACACATTCAAGTTGTATAACAACCCCTCAGTAACAAGTTTGTATGCCAATTTATAATATTTGCATTATTTTAGGTAAGCTAGAATTGTCAGATTGGGAGATCTACACCTCTCAATTTAGTGTACTTAAATTAAAATTTTGAGGGGAGACTTTTTTATACTGTAGTATGCACATTGTTTTGGTAGAAAATGTTAATTTATTTGATTTTTAATTTCAAGAGACAATGATTGTTTTATTCTATTGATAGGTTATGTTTGATAAAATCACAAACATGTTAGTGGCTTATTTGTTCTGTTGAAGGTGAATTAAAAATGTATATGTGTTCAACTTGAGAAGAAATATATATTATACTTGAACATCAACAAAGTCTACAACTAGCTGTTTCTAAAAAAAAACCAAAACAGGCTGACCGTTCCTGATTTAATTTTCACAAACAGTACCTTATTCCACCCATTTCTTGATACTGTCACAAACCAAACTTTTAAAACAACAAACAAAAAAGTTTCTGCATTCGATTTTTGTCAAACTATATAATCGCTTCATCTGACTGAAAGAGCACTGTAGGTAAAAATACTGAATTTCAAGACATCACCCACTTCCTAACTATAATTTTACGTAAAATCAGCCTGTTGATATTAGAGTATAATATATGTATATATATACTACATTGTATATAAAAAAAATATTGTCTAACGACGGGTGTAAAACAAGAAATGTGTGCATCACAAAATACGCACGTCTGTGCATCACAAAATACGCACGTCTATATAAATTATCAAACGGTAAAATGGTAATGACCCCAAAATAAATAGGGTTCTTCCCCTTCCACGGGGGAATCGTGTGGCCAAGTTTGATAAAGATCCAATATACAGAACTAAAGTTATTGTGCGGAAACGATCCTGTTGTCAACAATTCTATTTATAGTAACGGTGACCTTGACCTTTGACCCCAAAATAAATAGGGTTCTTCCCCTTCCACAGGGAATCATGTGGCCAAGTTTGTTAAAGATCCAATCTACAGAACTAAAGTTATCATGCGGAAACGACTCTGTTGTCAAAAATTATATTTATAGTAACAGTGTCCTTGACCTTTGACCTAATGACCCCAAAATAAATAGGGTTCTTCCCCTTCCACAGGGGAATCATATGGTCATGTTTGGTAAAGATCCAATATACAGAACTAAAGTTATCATGAGGAAACGACCCTGTTGTCAAAAATTATATTTATAGTAACAGTGACCTTGACTTTTGACCTAATGACCCCAACATAAATAGGATTCTTCCCCTTTCACAGGGGAATTATGTGGCCAAGTTTGTTAAAGATTCAATATACAGAACTAAAGTTATCGTGTGGAAACGACCGTTGTCAAATATTCTATTTATAGTAATGGTGACCTTGACCTTTGACCTAATGATCCAAAAATAATAATAGGGTTCTTCCCCTTCCACAGGGGAATCATGTGGCCAAGTTTGGTAAAGATCCGATATACAGAACTAAAGGTATTGTGCGGAAACCTGTGTGGACGCCCACCCACCCGCCCGCCATACCAAATCACATAATATGGCCCTGTCTCGAGACGGGCATATAAAAAACCAATCAACACTTTAAACATAAAGGTAAAACAACGGAAAAGAAAAAGATGTGACAAATGAAACCCCGACCAAAAACAGGGGCATGAGACCAAATAATCTGGAAGACAAACATTAAATGTAATCATGAAATCCTACAAAAGTCACATTTGTTTTGCAATGCTTAAAATTATGTTCATGCATTTGTATCATCTCTTATCTTCTGTAACTACTCTCAGGAGCATTTTGAGAATCTTTTTTATTACAAAAAAAAGGCAGATAAAATTTCCAAATTGATTAAAAATAAAACAAGGCAAGTAATATGATTTTAAGAACCTTTTAAAAAAGAAGGGATAGTATTTCAAATGACAACATAAATAGAGACTTGACATACCAGAAGTGATATTCTACATCCTACACACTCATATTGAACTTGGTCAGACAGTTCAATTATTTCTTTGCACAAACAAACAAAAACAATAAGAAAAAATCATCGCCAACATTTAATGATTTATATTTATGTTTTACTTCTTATATAATGTTACCGTAATATAGTTCTCTAACTTCTAGAATTATTGATTTAGGGTTCACATGAAATGAAAACAAAAAATACCACACTGTAAAACAACTGTTCCAAAATCCAATTGGAAAATCGTTAAAACAGAGGCAAAATTAAACGCCTTACACACCTATACCAATACAAGACTGCTCACTTTCCTGGCTTCGTACAGGTACTTCAGTAAAAAGTGGCAATGTTATAAAATAGAGTTAAAGGCCCAAATCTCACACTCTCATGAAATGATGCAGTAATATAAGTCAATTTCACATGCAAATAAAAAGACCTTCACATATGACTGGATGTCAGACCAGTCTTGTTTTAACCAACATCTAGTCATATTCTTGATCTTATCCCATAGCATATTTATTCTTCTTGACACAAAATTAATCTTATCTATAATACTGTTACATTATGCCTATTGCTAAAAAAAAATTCATGTACTATACATAAAAACAAAAAGTGGACGGTAAAAAAGTGTTTATGTATAAAATCACCCTGAAAAAGTTTTTTCTTTTTTAATTGAAAATGACTTTCTTTCCAGCTAAAATGTCATTTAAGGGTGTAGACCTGGGTTACCCTAAAATTTTTCCATCGTTCAATTTTTTTAAAAATTTGCATCATGGAATAGTTATGTCTAAATACATTATCTGCCAAAGTTTCAAAAAATTTCACCGTTCCGTTTTCTCCATAGCACATCCTAAATATAGCAACTTTGGGGGTATTCTTGACGCCAGATGGTAATACTAGTTTCGGAAGATTCTAATAGATATGCACATTTATTTCTGATTGAAAGCGAATATTTTGGCTTTAATACACTTGAGTGTTGTTGAATAAATATGAAATATCTGGCATATCTGAATATCCTGTTTGGAGATAATCACATGCAAAACAGTGGAAACTGAAAAAAAGAGGGGATGCCCTGAGGACCACCTTGGTATTAAAAAAATTCCTGTCGATTAATTTCCACCAAAAAATATCACACTGAAGAATAGACATATAGACATCATTGCACCAAATTTTACAAACTTTTACCATCAGATTTTTAAAATACTTTAATTTATGTTTTTCATGGATGGCACCCAGAAAAAAATGAAATTGTCGAGGAAAGTTATCACACACCCATCCTTTGCTAGTTTCTTTGTTTGTGAGATAAAAAATAACTAGCTACCAATAACAAAAAGCTTTTGAATTCTTATAATTGACACAGTGGATGTCCAAATTACCAAATGACTGTATTTGTCTTTTTTATTTGCAAGTCGGCTGAGGAGGGGGAGGGGTGGTTTGAGGGTTACTCTACTTGATTAATTCATTACACAAAAAAACACAGACAGCCACCCAGCTGTATTGTTAAATTCCTTCAAATTCTGTGCTCCAGTTGTATTCGTTTGATTCGTTATTCTTTAGTTGTCTTAGGAGAAAGGGGGCAGCGGTATAAGAGAGGATCAGATATTACCATTTTTTTCACAAACATAGCTTTCTATTTTTTTACTACCATAAAATGAATTTGCTCTATAGTTTCATAATATCTAAGATTCTGGTGTATATATTTAATTTTTTTTTTTTTGACAAACCCTTGAAATTCAAAAGAAAAAGGTTGTCACACAAATTGTGTTACATTTCTGGCATTTCTAACAACATATTTCGATGAACATTTTTTCTGGAAAGAGATATTTCAATGATATTTTGTGGGCACTGGCATATAATAATAACACTGCCTGACACTGGCATAAGCAGCAATAAGATATAAAAAATACAAGGCGCACAGCTATGGAAAGGTAAAAGGAAAAGGAGTCATTTTTTTTAACTGGCCATATCCAATGTAAACAATCTTTGTCACCAAGAAGCTTGGAATTGAGGGGGAATTTTCAAACACACAAATGATCATATATTTGAAAAGACACTGAAAATAGAGTTATCTCCCATACCCCAGGCCTACACCCTTAAGGTCATAATAAATTGATAAAAAAAAAATTCTGGAAGGCAAAAACAACTTTTTTCATTTCCGTTTCCCCACTATTTTAGAAAAAGCAAGTACAAACACAATTATCTTATGTATATGCTGAAGTAGATATATGTTTCTATGATAGATCACTGTATTTGTAAGATTTGTGACTTCTCGGAACGTATTTACTGAAAAAATTTACACCATGGTTATCGTTTCCATATACTATTGAACACAGTTATTAAATTTTAACACAGCTATGCAAATACAAGTATATTTCAACTTGCATAGATCAATAAAAAAAAGTTTTTTTCCACATCCTAGTGGCTGGGAGAGCTATCAAGTTTAAGTCTGATAATTCTAGAGGCCTTTCCAATGCATACCTTGTTTTATGAATAAATACTTTCTTCTAACATATTTCAAGGGGTTAGTGTATGGTGTTTAACACCAATTTCAACAATATTTCAGTTATATAGTAGTGGTCAGTTTTATTGGAGGAGAAAACCACCGACCTAATGTAAGTCACAGACAAACTTCATCACATATGGTGTATCGAGTACACCTCGCCGTGAGAGGGATTCAAATTCCCAACTTAGTGGTGATAGGCACTGATTGCATAGGAAGTGGTAATTTCAACTACCATACTTCAAGTCCTACATTGTATGGTAGTGGTTAATTTAAGACTTCCAATTGACATATATGTTGTTTTAAATAAATCTTTCCAATAGTTGACATAGGATTTTATGTAGAAGTTATCTTCGATATTGATCAAAACCCCAAAATATATTTTTTGTTGAAGACCATGTATAGAAATATTAAAATAGTTCAGTAATTTAATAGAAAAAGTGTTTTAAAACATTTACACATTATTGCAATATCAGCAATTTCATAATTTCAATTGGCAACAAAAACACATTATGTACAGGACAATCCATTTACAATCCACTATTTCTATAAAATTACTGAACTGTTATTCAATCAAAATTGTGTCAGTCTATTATATCAATGGAAGAAACTGAAGTACCTGGAGAAAATCAACCAACAAATTCTATTATCATATAAAGTTGTATCAAGTACTCTAAAATGTGCAGGAAGCAACCTCACAAACACTTCAACAGTCATCGAAATGAAAATTTGAATTTATTGGACCGAAAAACAAATTCTTGAATTTATTTCATATACATATCTAAATAAAAACTGAAAAATTTACTGGTCCGAACAAAGTTTTACTGTTCTTAGGCCTGAGGACCGTTTCTCATCGTGAGGACTGCTTCAATGCAGATTGGCACCAACTACATAGGTCAATGTAAATCAAACTACCATACGATTGCACTGGAGCTTCCCCTAGTGCAAAAGACCAGATTAGCTCAAATATAATGTGGCATTAATCTATTGTAAATCCACTGTATATATAATACCATATGATTGCACTGGAGCCATTCCGGTGCAAAAGACTAGATTAGCTAAAAATAGTGTGGTATTAACTGATTATAAATCCACTGAATAAATAATATTATAAGATTGTGCCACAGCCACCCTTGGCACAAAACACCTGATTAGCTAAAAAATGATATGGGATTAACAGACTGTAAATCCACTGTGTATACATTAGACACAGGGTTTAGCTAGCTTTATATTTCTATTTAATCAATAAATGTAAGATCTAAACAGAGCAAAACGTAATTCAGCCGATTATATTCCTACAAGAGTGGTCATTACCTTTTTTTTTTAAGTTGGTTGTCCCCAGTTAAAACTTCCATCTCAAGATTTCAATGATAAAAATCATACTGTATCATCACAGCATCATGAAAGTGTGGATCAAACATGATCAAATTTACTTGTAGAAATAAATAAAAATAGACCTAATGAATTGATAATTTTATAAACAAATCAATTTATATCTATTTATCTACATAAAAGGCAACAACGAACATTTTTTTTCCTTTCTTACTAAGATTACTTACTACAGGAACATCTTCCAATGTAATTGACTTTTTCGTTTCCAAGACAACAGAAAAACTACTTGTGTGACCCTGAAAAAGAAAAGACGGCCATAACATGACTGTGAAGATATATAGAACTAAAACAATATAATAATTCTGGTACAATGAAATCAAAGTGGACGTAAACAAACTGCTACTTTCAGATTACTTTCATACAGGGAATGAAGAATTATTTTTTTAAGTCACTTACCCAAGGGAAAGTGAAATAAAAAATTTACTTTCCCTTCCAAATTTCTACTTTCCCGTTGAGGCCCACGATATATCTTCAGCTGTGGTTTTTTTTTTTGGTAAGGATTTTACAATAGTGATGTTTCATCAAGTCTGAAGATAGATTATCCTTAACATGATTTGTCTGTGAGAATAGTCACATCAAAAACAAGCACTTCGTCAATTACTAACATTTTTCTCTCTCCTGTCGTGATGTGATTAAATTTTTTATAATTCGATTCTAAATTTTTTTCAATTTAAGACTTTTATCACAACAAAAAAACATTAATTAATATACATGTAGTTGTCAAAAGGAAAAAAAATGTTCTTCAAAACAAGTACTAAGAAAAACGTGACAATAAATGCTGACAAACAATTATTTCTTAGAAGTGACCTTTTAACTAATAGAAGAATAAGTAATAACACACAGAAATAATTCTCTATGGGATAAAATCAAATTTCTTCCTTGTAAAGTATCAGCTTAACTACAACACATTTATCTTTGTAAATACTTTCTTCCCAATATCTAAAACTCAATCATATTTCTTATAAGAATTTACATTTTTTATATTCATTTGTTCAATATTTGTCTATCTTGTAAAATCCCTTAAGACTTAGGTCTAAGGACGTAAACATTATTACCTTTAGCAAATGCACGACTAGGCTATTGACATGCAGTTGATTAGATTTATCTGAATGTATTTTGGTTTCTAAATTCACATAAAAATTAAATTGAATATTCAAAGAATTTTCTATTCTTCATTGAAATTCAACTTGTCTTTAATATGGAAACTGACATGAAGATATTCTATTGTTGTAATTTGCCAAGTTTCTAGAAATGACATCAACAAAAAACACAAGCCATGTTATATAAATGAGATTGGATTTATTACATAGATGCCAGTGAAATAATGAGATTTCCAAGTGAAATAAAAAGTTTATTCCACTGAGTGACGTCATACAGCAGGGTTCGAAATTACCGTAGGACCGATAGCCCGAGGCTAGAAGAATTGCGTTCGGTCTAGGCCAAGTTGTTTTATCGTAGACCGTGTGTCTAGGTGATTTACGACTATCAATTTCCGGAAATTGTGTTCTGCGAAGACATCGTTTTCTATCTTATGTAAAATCATCGGTCATGTCGGCACTTGAAATAAACTACTCATGTCTCCTCTATATGTAAGAACTTATATGACTATGATCACGAGTTCAAGGTTACTTTTTCAATAACAAAATATGTGGAAATTCTTACCGGGAGTTTCAAAACCGAAGTCTAAACGGAAAGTTGACACCCGTGAAAGTAATAAGGCATACGATGCCACAAAAAGGAATACAATGGCTTCAAATGTACAAATGGCTACATTTTGACGGAGAAAGTCAGCTGATGTCCTGTGACAGTCACAGTGACTGGTGTACAAAATTTGGGAAAGACGACCCAGACGGTAAATTTGTTAACGGCACCGATAATTTCAAAAAAGACACCTTAGATTACTGGAGGAGGAGGAGGAATTAGAGTATTCAGAGATGGAGTCAGATTATGAACTGGAACCTGAGGACAAATAAAAATTCAGAATAAAACAAACTTATTTAAATATTTGCCTTTTATTAACGTTTTTCAATCTTTGAAACAAAAACAAAAAAATCACTTTTTTGACACAATTTTTGCACATCTCTTACATTCAAAACATACTCAGAATGCAGGATTTTGCATGTAATTATTAAAAATGTTCAAGGGCGGGCATGCCCCCAAACCCCCCTAGCAGAAGCTCACCGCAAATACAGGTCTAGACATTTTCCTTCAGGGCTAGAATAGATTAAATCAGTCTAGCCCTGCAGTCTAGACATCAATTCCCATTAAATTCTATCCCTGTACAGTACAAATGTTGTCACAATAAAAAAAAGTACCGGCATCATTGAGAATCTGGCAATGAAAAACATGTTCCTTTTTTAAAGTGCCTTATTAGCGCATAGAAAATCTATGTAATAAACAGCATAACGGCTCTTGCATTCCAGATATCCAGACACCTTACCGAAAAATGACAACTACAATACGAACTGTGTAGTTTGGTTACTCATTATTTAAGGGTTAGGGTAATGGTGTTTATAGCCACTTTCAACAATATTTCAGTTATATCGTGGCAGTCAGTTTTATTGGTGGAGGAAACCGGAGTACCCGGAGAAAACCACCGACCTGCCATAGGTCACTGACAAACTTTATCACATATTGTTGTATCAAGTGCACCTCACCATGAGCAGGATTCAAACTCACAACTTTGCATAGGTAATTGTAAATCCAACTACCATACAATCACGACCATGATGGCCCCCTCTTTTTATTTGGAATGCAGTAGTAGTTATAATGTTTATAACATAGAGTAGTTATAATGTTTATAACATACAATGTAGAGTAGTTATAATGTTTATAACATAGAGTAGTTATAATGTTTATAACATAGAGTTGCTATAATGTTTATAACATAGAGTAGTTATAATGTTTATAACATACAATGTAGAGTAGTTATAATGTTTATAACATAGAGTAGTTATAATGTTTATAACATAGAGTAGTTATAATGTTTATAACATAGAGTTGTTATAATGTTTATAACATAGAATAGTTATACTATAAATATCATATAAGAAACTGTTTCAACATTTATTGATTGATCGTAGTTCAAATAAACAGACAGCAAATGTTTATGTTTTCAAGTAATAAAAAAATCAAGTCTTATTTATATGAAATGACCATGGCTTGGCTAAAGTTGTGTTGATCAATACATAAAATGGTTGATATTTGTTTACATGCACCCTCAATCAATAAATGATAGAGTTGACCAGTTGCTATAAGATAGGATATCTAACACAATTAAATAATACTCAAATGCAGAAAAACCTTTAAATTTTTCTTATCGTTCCGTCGTGGTCGTGATCATATGGTAGTTGGATTTACAACTACCTGTGCAATCAGCGCCTATCACCACTAAAGTTGTGAGTTTTAATCCCACTCAAGTGGGGTGTAATCAATACAACATTATGTGATAAAGTTTGTCAGTGATTGTGACAGGTCAGTGGTTTTCATCGGGTACTCATGGTTTCCTCAGCTGATAAAACTGACCACCATGATATAACTCAAATATTGTTGAAAGTGGCGTTAAAAAACCATAATCCCCCCCCTATATTTTTTTTTACATTTTTCTCATAGTTCAAAAATTCCACATTTTTTTCATGACTGTCAGTTTGAACTATCTTTTTGTGGTGTCGTTTGAACTTCTGAAAAAAAATCATGTTATCATTCATAATCCATTACTCCATTAGGGATTAACTTATACAAAAAAAAAAGCAGCTTTCACACGTCATTTGAGCAACTATCAAAACTGATAGAATTCTTGTTGATTTTGTGAAACAGATTTATCAAAAGAGCAAAACAAAATAATTACGGCAACCTGTTCAAATTAAGAGAGAAAAAATCTAATTGAGTGAAATGAAATAGTAAAGTAGGTATTTATTATCCAATTAAGACTTTATCAATCAAGATTTCTCCAGTATGTATTAGTAAACCTTGAACGCAATGAACCAATAAAAGTCGAAGATGAAAAGACGTCACAGAGATCAACACTCCCGCAATTATACAAAAACAAAGCATTAGACCATCCAACTTGAACTGAATAACCACAGAAACATGTCTTTGTAAAAACATGAAACAATAGAAAATTACACTATGGTAAAAAGAGATGTCTCAAGCATTAGACAGGCAGTGTATAGAGAATTGTGAAAGGCATGTCAATTTAAAATAACTTGGTTTGACCTCAACAAATGGTGAAAATATTATTCATATCAATAATTTTGTTACAGGAATAATATTTACAAATGAGAACAATCAAGAATTTATTTATCATACAAATTTTGCCAAAAAATATAAGGTCTTGATTTATTCAATATAATGCAGAGGTAAATGTCAGCTGTTTTGATACATAAATAGTTCACTCTTTTGATACAATGTAGATCTTGCGTCACTCTTTTGAAAATCTCAAAATGTTTGACTTTTAGATCAAGCCCCTCCATTCTATTTCACTGTAGCCAATAGACAATAGGCATGTACTGCCTCGTTTATTCTTATTTCTCTTTTATCAAGAAATATGGTCATATTTCTGTGTGTGCGCTACATAAATGTAGTCCAAAACATTATACACAGTGCAATATACTATATCAAGTGCACTATTTCAAATATAGTGTAATGACACTCTAGACCATGTAGTAATACTATAAACACAGTGACATATAATATATATATACAATAGCATGGTTAGATACAATATTCTATCCTTACATCTGGAAATGTTGATTTCAGAGAAAATAAATTTGGAAATCCACATAAGTATTGGCATTATAAATAATTTATAAAAGTTTTATTGAATTCCATGTTGAGATTTAGAAGAAGTTGCAGATAACAGCTTCACTATATAGTATATTACAGTACACACTTATTGACTGGGTATGAGGGTAATAGCACTTTTATTGTCCCCAAGGTACCAACTATTTTCCGAGGGAGGCAACACAGAGGAAAATAGTTGGTACAGAGGGGACAATTAAAGTGCTATTACCCGAATATCAAGTCTATAAGTGTTTTATTATACTGAACAACTGCAATTCAAAATTCTAAATTAGGTCCTTTTCTGATGGATTTCTAGTCTACTTTATTAATGCTTTTTAAAACTAATACATTTTCATGTGTGCATTTGAAGAAGAAATTAATCTTAAAAAATAAAAAATAAAAAAATGTGATTAAAGTGCTATTCACCAGCCGGTGAATATTCATTTGTGCTATTCACCGGTGAATAGTACTTTTCAGACAAATTGAATGAAACTATGGAAATAGTATTTTTATTGCAATAAAATTTATATAGAAAAAAGTATGAGAAGTATAATAATACATTTGGTTTATATCATATATTGCACTATGTATAGAATATTGCACTGTATAAAAGTATATTCATACTTTAAATTATTTAGCTTTCCAATCTTTTGATTTTGAGCGTACCTGATGAAGGTTATTCCAGGAATGTGTCGTGCACACCAAATTTGATATCTACATTTTTATATTTTGCAATGTGTATATATACTGCACTGTATACAGTATGTTCAATTCTGCTTGGTATATTGCAATTGTTATGACATATTGCACTTTATATAACATAATTATTGAAGCTATAACTATGTTCAAATGATGAATTGATGGGTGAATGATCCATGAATGAGGACTTGATCTTAACTCTTAGCAAATAAAGGATGAATAATGACTGATGTGACTTTTGACTAATGCATTGTGACAAATGATGAATAGCAAAGAAAGTTAATTAATGACGGACAAGGTAAATCAAGAACGATAACGATCGAATGATGAATACAGGTAAATCAATTAACATTTATATAATAATGTTGTGTTAGCAATGACTATGCCAATATAGTGGTCAGGGTTGAAGACATAGTGCATGACCCGAAGGGGAGTGGTCAGGGTTGAAGACATAGTGAACGACCCGAAGGGGAGTGCACTATGTCTTCAACCCTGACCACTATATGGGAGTGCACTATATCTTCAACCCTGACCAATATATGGGAGTGCACTATGTCTTCAACCCTGACCACTATTTGGGAGTGCACTATGTCTTCAACCCTGACCAATATATGGGAGTGCACTATGTCTTCAACCCTGACTACTATATGGGAGTGCACTATGTCTTCAACCCTGACCACTATATGGCATAGTCATTGCTAACACAACATTATTATTATTATTATGCTGACTGTTATATGTAGACAAAATATATTGAGAACTATTACAATAAAGGAGGTCCTGATATTGGTGACTAATATATTGGATCAGATAGTCTTGAAAGTGTGAGAATATTCTTTGTTTCATTTAAGGCTTTAAAAATATAAAGATTTTTGAAGTTTGAAATTTAATTAACAACAATAACAAGTATTAATAAACATTAAAAATTCTATGATATATTGACAGATTGGATCCGCCCCCTTGCACGTGAACTAGCTATATATAGCTTGAGACAGCTGAAAACCCAACCTTCCCCACATGAAACTGGCATAGTAGATGTACTATTTTCGCATAGTATATCAACGCTATATAATTCTTTTTGTGATATATGCCAAAATATCGTATGAACTTATATTACAGAAGAAATTTACAGAAAGCATAATAATAATTAATGATGGATAGATGATTGATTGATTAATGTTTAAAACCAACTTCAGCAGTATTTCAGATGATCGAGTGATGAATACAGATAAATCAAAGAACATTAATTAATGACAAATGACGATCAAGTGATATACACAGGTACAGGTAAATCAAGAAATTGTCAAGAAAATGAAATTAAAAGTTATATATGAGTAAAAATTATTTAAAATCCTATTTCAGCCCACCTGGCCTGAAGGAACATCTGAGGTATTGTCATCACATTACATCTGTACCAGTGGTGGTGGTAAACTCTTCACATTTCATTATTTTCCTCATAAATCACTAGACTTTAAATGGAATCAAACTTGGCAAAAGGTTACTTGGGTGATGGTATATTAGAACTGTTCTAACAGTGTGGTATTTTTCTATTAGATTTTGGAACTGTTCTAACAGTGTGGTATTTTTTGCTTTTCATTTTATCACTAGGTATAGTAATACAGACAACCTTTTCTGTCACAACTCCTCCTACACCACTGAATGGGACTTGTCAAAAATCTTTACAAATATAACTTTTGTTTATATATACGTCTGAAAATTAAACCAAACAGTGTTAGAATTAGATTTTAGAGCCGTCAAATTTTTGTTCTTCCCTCGACGGGATTTGAACCCACACCATTGATACACTGCAGCACCATTCGCTTAGCCTTACGTCCACTCGACTACATCCACTCCCTAAAAAAGGAGCTTCAATAATCGTAGTGTTACCTTTTCTCGTAAGGCAAATCTAGGGATACACGTAAGACATGTGTATAAGCGTGTGTAGATGGTACATATATACTTAATATATATATATATATGTGTCTGAAAATTAAACCAAACAGTGTTAGAATTAGATTTTAGAGCTGTCAAATTTTTGTTCTTCCCTCGACCTGGATTTGAACCCACACCATTGATACACTGCAGCGCCCTAGACCACTCAACCACATCCACTCCTTATATATATATATATATATATATATATATATATATATATTTCATGTATTATATACTTGCCATGTTATTAACTTTTTTGGTTTGTTTAGAACAAACCTGTATTATTTAAATATTTGAGGGTTAGGGTTATGATGTTTACCACCACTTTCAACAATATTTCACCTATATTGTGGCTGCCAGTTTTATTGGCGGAGGAAACCGAGGTACCTGGAGAAAACCACCGACCTGCCACAAGTCATTGACAAACTTTATCACATAATGTTGTACATCTCCCCCTGAATGGGATTCGAACTCGCAACATCAGTGATGATAGACACTGTTTGCATGGGTAGTTGTAAATCCAACTACCATACATTCATGGCCACGACGGCCCCTGAATATTTTGAGTATTGGAGTGTGAATATTAGATATGTACATTGTACCACTTCTTTTTATTTTTCTCTAAACATCTATAATACTATGAATTAATTGTTATACCAGTTTCCATGAATTTCGTAGATAGTATTAAACCACGAATTGAAAAATTCAACGTATATTTGTCCCCATCTACATAGATATGTACTGACTAAACAAATTTACGTGTCCACCAAAATACTATTTTTCCTCAAATCATGAAAATTTGTATCCCTAAGAAATAACTAATTGCTTTTTGTGATTATCTATGTAAATCATAATTCTATTAGCTATAAATTGCCATGGTAAAGGACTAAAACAAACAAAACTGACAAAATTAATTAATATAAAAAAAAATCAATATATAAAATAAAAATGGTACAATGTAATTTCCCCAACAGAATTGTTTCCAAAGCATGTAAAAAAGTAATGCATCTTTCTACTGTCAATGTACCATTTACTGAAAGGAATCAAGTCTAGACCAGGTCATACATCATGTACAACTACAGAAAATTCAATACCCTTGGAAAGGTTAAATGTTTTGTATACAGTTTCAGACAAAAGAGAAATTCAGTGCATAAGTTTATTTGACATCTTCGACATATTTGATTTATGATAGTATTATTGTGTAGCACTGAAAATTAAAATTTGGAAGAAAAAAATCCCTCTATCTTTAATAATATGCATACAGTTTGAAAAATAATTCAAAAGATCTGAAGTACCCACAGAAAACCACTGACCTGTCGCAAGTCACTTTATCACATAACGTTGTTTCAAGTAAACCTCGCCATTAACGGGGTTCGAACTAACAACTTTAGTGGTGATAGGCACTGATTGCACAGATAGTTGTAAATCCAACTACCTGGCTTCCATTGCAAAAAATATTTGTTTCATTTAAACATATATCTAAGCATTGAAAAAAAACTTAACAAGAGGTCATTGATGTTCCCAATCAGCTGCAGACACCAAATGATCGAATAATAATATTACCATTATATAAAATAAAGTAATTAGGAAAGCATTAACTTTTTTTTCCCTTAAAACATATTCTCTTTTCTTTATAAAAAGTGACCTTTCCTGTTCTTTATTGATTACAGATTACATCAATACAGGAAATGGGGCCATTACAGATTCAGGAAGAAATTATCTCTCTTTTCTTTGCCTACTATTTAATGTCTTGTATAATCTCTTTGTAATCACTTATGGTCCAAGACATAAAAGACAAGCAGATTAACGATTTTACATAGAAAGTCAAAACAACAGATTCGAAGAATAATTTGCTAAAATAATGCGAGCGAGTGATTGTTGTTTAACGGCAACTCAGCAATTTTTCAGTTATATCATGGTGAGAACAAGTTAATTTTCAATGAGATGATGATGAGGTCCGCTTTGTACTACACCAACACGCTTAGGTGGATTTTTATTTTAAAGTGACGTTATCTTAATCATAATAATCTATTTTTTTCATTAATTTTTTTTCTTTAAATTATAAATTAGCCTTGAACTTTTAAAAATTATTCTTGTCATCTATAAATATTGAAAATCTATATTTTATTAATTAACTATTTGTATCAATAAAGTTTTATCTGATAACTGACACTTCACAGAAGTCATGATGATCATATTCCTAACCATAACACAGACTTACAGGTAAATTACAAAATGTATATATAAATATAAATAATATATGTAATCATGTTTGTTTACAATGTAGGATGTTTTTGATATACAGGCTTGATGGTCAGGTGTAATATATCAAACAAAACTATGATATGTTAATTAATCAGATTTTATAACAGAAAAATAGGCTGCAGAGAGCCTGTAGAATGGTCGAATATGTAGACTCATCATTTGTTTGACAGTATTACTATTTATCTGCAAATTTGACATTTTGCCTTGGATGTAGTCTGCTGATAAAGTCTGGATCACTGAACTGACCTTGATCCACAAAAATATTAGGTCAGTTCATAACTTGCATGCACAAGAACTGACTCTGATATTGAAAATTACCGGTCATTTGTGACATCAAATTGATCAAACACATTTTTATGTTACCGATAAAACAATAGTGCCAGTTTTGAAGATCTCGACATACATTATCACTATTATCACAGTTTGCCCTGTCGGACTTGCTGCAATACTAGCGATAATGTCTGTCTCGACCTTCAAAACTGTCATTATTCTATATGCAGTAGCCTAGTTGGCAACAGGATGGGATCAATAGACATAATTTTGGAACAGGTCCATCAAAGGACTTTTTTATTCAAATTTCATTTCATATCGTCCATTGGTTCTGATGAAGATTGTAAAAAATTCCAATTTTCAACAAATCAAAAGCCATCTTTGAATGAAGGGCCAGGTCAAAATGTGAAAAGTTAATTAACAACTGATGTCAGATGACGTGTTATAGGAAAAGCTCTCTTGAGCTGAGCCTTTGACTCTGGTGAGCTAAAAATTGATGTACACGTATGAAAATTGAAGCATGTGACAAGACTGAAGAAACAGTTAGATTTATAAGATATTAATGCAGTAAAATTCTTATTTATTATGCAAGAATAATATTCATGATTACTGCTTCCATGACAAAATATATGACAAACTGAATCGCTTTCGGAGGATACCAATTTGAATGGTGTAATTAATTGCCATTTCCACCATGCAAAATATAAAACTTCTACTTCCTTTTCCTATTAACACAGCTCAGAAACTGACAATTCTGACATACGTCTTTACTCCCAAGGTCAAATAATGGCCCTGTTAAATTTAGTATCAAATTATAATGATGTTAAATGTCCAATTACGGTACCAACGGTTGGACCATTATGAAAACTTTATCCCAATTATATCTCCGCTATTCAATTCAAAGATCATTTTCTTTGAAATAATTGACATTGATTTTCTTTACCAATGATAAAATTACTGTAAAGACTGAGAGAAAAGTGGTAAAGTGGTAAAATGGCAAAGTTGTTTTTTTGTGATTAAAACACTGGTTTGATAATCCCGTTGTGACTACACAAGACTCTGGTGAAGAATCAATCTACGTCACAATAGAACCAACATTTATCAGATGTTTTCTGTCAAACAGTCTAATGATGGAAATAGCTTGATATCAAAACCAATCATGCTTTTTTTCTCAGAGAAAATTCAGCTTTATTTATGAATCTATCACTTATACTAGAATGACTATAAGGAATGTTGTTCTTGACAAGTTTTAATCAGAATTATTCTAACAATATGAGAATTCTGTAATCATTTACTGAAGCAGAAAATCAGTCAAGACATTGAATTTAGCCAATATTTGCAAGAGACATACTGTTTTTGATGTTTTTCTCACAATATTCAGTTATTCACTTGTTGAATTGTTTCTATTTAAATCATAACTTCTGCATATCAAATGGAATTTTTCAATTCAAGACAGAATTTCTAAAGCAGACCTCAAAACAGGAAAAAAAAAAGCATGCTTCCTCAGAAAAGGAAATCTTATGACTAGCGATAAAGATTCTATTGTATGCCCTACTTTCCTTTCTTAAAAAAACAACAACAATTTTTATATTTTCAAGGGGCACATATCTCTAACTGGCATTGATTTCACAAGCCATTGTGGCAAATGAATAATTAAATGAAAATGACATCATGGAGACCCATGGAAATCAAAGAAAAAAAGTAGAGCCTCGAACATATATATAGGTCTGTTGAAAACTACCAGGGCATTCCACATTGAAAGTAAATCACAGCTTCGTTTTGCATACTGGTTTTGCAGGATCCCCCCTTCTACTTAAGGATTATCACCTCCTACTTGAAAATGAGTGGAATGCCCTGAACAAGAGTGCCATAAATAATAGAATCACAGCCATCGTGGCCTCTACATGTAAACATATCATCAGTGAATACAAGGAAAGCATCAAACATAATATGTGTACATCACATCCACCCGTCTCTATCAACATATCTTTACTATCCAATACACTTCAGTTAGGTTATTAGTTCATTGATATTGCTGTCAACACGAAGATGTAATTAAAAAAAAATCCTACATGTAATGAAGTATCCTTACTAGTTAAGTAAGATAATCAGACTGCACTTAAAAAATATAATCTCATAACTTTGTTACTAAGTGATGGTGTTTCTACCTGTTTTTTTATCAATAATAAAACTTCAGTTAAAATGTAATGTAATTATTTATTTATCAATTAAAAACTTCAATTAAAATGTAATGTAATTATTTATTTAGAAATTGCCTACTTTACTTTTCTTGACTTTTAACTATGTAATTAACTTCTAAATTATGTAATCTTATACATGTATAAACCAGTCTGATTGCTGATGTTATGTAGTTTAAAAAAATGTCTAGATACAGTGTAACTTGTCTTAAAAGACAATAAATACACCGTCTCTAAAAACAGGTGTCCTGCCATAAGACATCTTTTAAGACATATAATACAGACAAATATTAAGTTTCTCTGATAGAGGATAGTCTTTGTTAACAGAGAACATCTCAGGACACAAAGAAACTTGTTGATTTTGATATTTCCACCATTATTTTGCTACTGACCTATTCACATGCCTGGCTCATATGTATCCTCCATGTGTGAAATCAAATATGGTGATCCAAGGTTGTATAGCAACAGAGAAATTGACCTAATCACAAACACTTTACACAAATTTAGCAAAGTCAGTACACCACAAAAATGAGGTCTAGGTCAACCAACACATGCCTGGCTGACATGTATCCACCATGTGTGAACCAAATATGGTAAGCCTAGGTTGTATGGCAATGGGGAAACTGACCTAATCACAAAAATTTACATAAATTTAGCAAAGTCAGTATACTAAAAAACAAATGAGGTCATGGTCAAGTGACAGATTGATATGTACCCACAACAACAACAACAAGGGCAATGCAAAGCGTGGCATATCCCCTCGCCTAAAAATTAGACCCTGTGACCTTGACCTTTGACCTTGAAAATCAATAAGGTTCCAGATTCTCATAAGGTCTAAGTATGTACCAAGTTTGGTCAAAATCCATTGAAGGATGTTGATTCTAGAGTGTTCACAAGGATGTTACGCAGTAACAATTTGACTCCTTGACCTTTGACCTTGAAAATCAATAGGGTTTCAAACTCTCGTAAGGACTATGTATGTACCAAGTTTGGTCAAAATCCATTGAAGGATGTTGATTCTAGAGTGTTCACAAGGATGATATGCAGTAAAAATTTGACCCTGTGACATTGACCTTTGACCTTGAAAATCAATAGGGTTCCAGACTCCTAAGAACTAAGTATGTACCAAGTTTGGTCAAAATCCATTGAAGGATCTTGATTCTAGAGTGTTCACAAGAATGTTATGTGGTAAAAATTTGACCCGGTGACCATGACCTTTGACCTTGAAAATCAATAGAGTCCCAGACTCTCCTAAGGACTAAGTATGTACCAAGTTTGGTCAAAATCCATTGAAGGATGTTGATTCTAGTGTTCACAAGGATGTTATGCGGTAAAAATTTGACCCCTTGACCTTTGACCTTGAAAATCAATAGGGTTCCAGACTCTCCTAAAGACTATGTATGTACCAAGTTTGGTCAAAATCCATTGAAGGATGTTGATTCTAGAGTGTTCACAAGAATGTTACACGGTAAAAAATTTACCCAGTGACCATGACCTTTGACCTTGAAAATAAATAGGGTTCCAGATTCTCCTAAGGACTAAGTATGTACCAAGTTTAGTCAAAATCTATTGAAGGATGTTGTTTCTAGAGTGCTCACAAGGATGTTATGTGGTAAAAATTTGACCCGGTGACCTTGACCTTTGACCTTGAAAATCAATAGGGTTCCAGATTCTCTTAAGGACTTAAATATGTACCAAGTTTGGTCAAAATCCATTGAAGGATGTTGATCCTAGAGTGTTCACAAGGATGTTACGGAAGGACGGACGGTAGCGTTACTATATCCCTTCGCAACTTCGTTGGCGAGGGGATAAAAAAAAATCCAATGTATTTACAATTATATTTAATTTCAACTCCTTTTAATTATTGATTGAAAGTTAATGATGCCAAACTGAATTAACTGCTAATAGAAGTCTTTAAATAAACATGTTTATTAAAATACAGTGAAACCTGTCAAAACCAAACACTAAATAAAATGAAATCCCATATATACTGAACTTTAAATCAAGTCACAAAGTAGGAAATCTTTGAAAATTTAACCTGGATTAACCAAATACCTGTCCATTTCGAACACAAAAGCTGATACCAAGGAAATTTGGTTTGGTTTATGGTGTTTAACTTCACTTATTTTTTCGCGGATTGAACAAAACTGTATATTTTATTTTGGCGGATGGACACTATGAGTAAAAAAGTACAAGAAATTATGGTTCATTTTGTTATTTCTTACCACAATTTTTGGACAAGAAATCTAAAAAATCTTCTCCATTCTGAGCCCTGAACACGTCAAATATACACAGAGCCATTTGACTTTTGGATAGATTTTGTGTACGGCGGACTTTCTTGATGTATGGCAGAATAATATTTTTAACATAATCCATTTGTGTTGCAGTATTGGCCCAATGGTTTTCAGAATGTGTAATGTTCCAATCCAACGGGAATTTGAACACAGGGTGACATTTGTCAGTTTTTCCACCATAAATAATCTGGGGTGGGAGAAATTCTCCCATAAAAAAATAAATGAGTTTTTTGTAAATATTTATGTAATTATGTTTTAAAGGTGTGTTAAAATAAACAAAACTTATTTATTACAAGTGAACTCTGTCATAGTTTATTGATTAATAAATAAATTATGACATTTTATTGTTACCGGATCAAAGGTGCCAAGCTGATAGGGAAAATTGGCTATAATAATTACATGTCATCAAGGTAGTATGTTTGTGATGTTTTTATTAGGATTAAGGTAGGTATGAATGTATTAACAAATTAATGCAATCATATTTTTTCATGATATTTGTGACACGTTTCTACAATATTGATTAACGATCATCGACCGTTATAGATCTGTTCAACGTAAATAGAAGAAACATTCCCAAATCTAAATCGAAAGTACAGATTTTGCATAAATATTTCGCAGAATTTATTTTGTCGATTTACGTTTGACCGTGAAAATAAGTGAAAATAAAAACCCAGCGAAAATAACCTGCTATGCGGTATCATGGTGGTCAGATTTATTGGTGGAGGAAACCCGAGTATCCAGAGAAAACCAACTAAGGAAGATTGGATTAGACAGATTTCACTGTATATCAAATATCAATCCATCTTGTTATTTGCTTACTAATAGATAGACATTCTAATATAAATCATATACTTTTTTATTATTGGTTGGACTCAGCTGCTATTAGTGATAATGTCAGTCTCTACCTTATTATTCTATATATATCTTTACAAATGTTTATAGATTTTATACATTTTATAGAAGACTGTACAGGATCAAACAGCAGATGAATAAACATCAAAGACCCAATCATTGTTTATGAATAAACATCAAAGACCCAATCATTGTTTATGAACAAACATCAAAGACCCAATCATTGTTTATGAATAAACATCAAAGACCCAATCAGTGTTTATGAATAAACATCAAAGACCCAATCATTGTTTATGAACAAACATCAAAGACCCAATCATTGTTTATGAATAAACATCAAAGACCCAATCATTGTTTATGAACAAACATCAAAGACCCAATCATTGTTTATGAATAAACATCAAAGACCCAATCATTGTTTATGAACAAACATCAAAGACCCAATCATTGTTTATGAATAAACATCAAAGACCCAATCATTGTTTATGAATAAACATCAAAGACCCAATCATTGTTTATGAACAAACATCAAAGACCCAATCATTGTTTATGAATAAACATCAAAGACCCAATCATTGTTTATGAATAAACATCAAAGACCCAATCATGGTTTATGAATAAACATCAAAGACCCAATCATTGTTTATGAATAAACATCAAAGACCCAATCATTGTTTATGAATAAACATCAAAGACCCAATCATTGTTTATGAACAAACATCAAAGACCCAATCATTGTTTATGAATAAACATCAAAGACCCAATCATTGTTTATGAACAAACATCAAAGACCCAATCATTGTTTATGAATAAACATCAAAGACCCAATCATTGTTTATGAACAAACATCAAAGACCCAATCATTGTTTATGAATAAACATCAAAGACCCAATCATTGTTTATGAACAAACATCAAAGACCCAATCATTGTTTATGAATAAACATCAAAGACCCAATCATTGTGTATGAACAAACATCAAAGACCCAATCATTGTTTATGAATAAACATCAAAGACCCAATCATTGTTTATGAATAAACATCAAAGACCCAATCATTGTTTATGAATAAACATCAAAGATCCAATCATAAATCAAGATTGCCCAGTGCTTCCTTTTATGATCAACTGTAGGAGGAAACCCATTAAAGTGTAACAACACTCGTGAGTATTTAACCTTTCACTGCACAGATAGAACCAAAATTATTGTAATAATTCACTCTAATATGGGTTTGAAATAACAAGTTATTACATAATCGGCAAAATTTTCCTACAGTTATCATCTATTTTGTTAAGAAATTCTAATCAGCCTGGGTGCTTTTCATCTTTCTTATTATCCAATTTATGACAGGCAGATTGATAAATTACCCACTGGTGAATTTTACAGTAACATGTTATTTCATCAAAAGTGAAAAATTTCCCCAAATTTTCTAATAATCTGAAATTATATTATATCCTAACGTGCGAAGATCAAGAAATCCTACAATCTGTTGGTAAGTTTCTATATGAAAACATGCCTTAAATCACTGTTAACCAATTTAATATTTTTTTTTTTTTCTATTACCATGTCTTAATATTTTAATATACATTTTATATATTTGTATATATTACTCTACTATTGTATTGTTATGTCTATCTATCAATCAAACAACTCTTTCCCCTTTATATGTGTATTTGTAGTTTAGCTTGTTGCCCCTCAAGGGCCCTTGATTGGTTAATAAAATATTTGATTTGATTTGATTTGTTACCCAACCTAGTGAAAGCTCTTCCATTACAATTAGTAATCTTCTGAAGACACAAAGTGTCTAAACTAGAGACAATTTTATATGCTAACCTGTCCATTATGATAAAAATTCATCTATTCCCGACACTTTCCTTTATGGTCAATGCTTTATCCATCAAAATTACATAAATTATTCAGAACATTAATTAGATCTACTAACCGACTTGTCACATTGTCAATGGTTTTTGAAACAAATCCCCAGAACTTGAATTAATCAACTGGACAGATTTGATAGACTATATAATAGATTTTATCAAAGTGCCTACAACCTCAAGTATGATGTGACTGTAAATTGCTGTACATGTTCACAGCTCTCTAATTTTATGGCTGTAGTCAGTAAGGAAAAACAGACTGATTTCATATATTTTACTACCCATTACAGTAGTGTGGAAATACAGAAATGTTCTGCTTGTCCCCGGGAAATCTATCTCAAAATGATTAGTCAGTGAGGAGTATAGATATGATTGACGCATATTCTACAGGTTTATAATTTGAAAACTACTTTTGGGGGTATATTTCCAACAATTTTTATGTTTATGTGAATTATCGTTATCGCATTTTGTTGATCTATATCTTCTCATCGATTACTTTTACTATTGCAATCAACCGAACACTAACATATCCACCATTTTCTAAATATATCTAACTCCCGGTGACGTCACGGTGGGAACTCCGGACTTTGACTACACAACATTTTGGACTTCACTTGGTTCTACTATATAGATGCGTGAAGTGTTCCAAGTGGAGAATTTGCTCATGAAGGATGTGCAGTCGTCACATTCCAAAAGCTGGGATATCCCTTTACGGAACGTGAAGACAAGCAAGGAAATCGATGAAGATTTAATGGTTTTTCGGTAATTTAAAGTTTTCGGATAATTTTCAAAGCGAAAATGTTACTATTTATGCTTGGTAGCATCACTCGTGATCCCATTTTTTCTTTGTAGTAAAGCACAAATTTTGTTGCAAGTCAAAAATATTTTTTTCATGTCATTGATGATTACGAAAAGATTACTGGACGTTGTGTCCTGTGAATTAAAAAAAAAAATGTTTAAAGAAAGGAGGTCCTGTGGAAGCAATGAAGGTCCAGTGAAATTTTTATCTACATGGGGCCTTCTGTCCTGTTAAAAAAAGTTAAGTTTCACTGGGACTGGATTTAAGCCAACATTCCTTGAGATTTCATTCATTATTCAACGTGAGAGTAATAATCAGATTATAATATGAGACCTCTAGTTATCTATAGTTATATATTACAACATTTTTCAATTCTTCTTGCAGAAGAGATATTCTGAGGTTGATTTTGTCATGAAAGTTGCCTGGAAAATTGCTTTGTATAACCTTGTTTTTCACCAGCTGCCACTGATACAACATTGTAGTATATTTTACAAAAAAAATATCTTTCAGAGTACCAAATATTTTAGGAGAATTCAATGGCAAAATATGCTCAGAATTGACTCAGAATGCATCTCCTACAATCTAGAATTTCAAAATTGAAACCCCCCTCTCGGGCTCTCCCCCACTTGCACCTGTGGTGCTCGATTCGTGCCTCCGGCACTCAACTCTCCCCCTACTTTATAAATTGATACTCCTACTTCAATTCTTTTTGAGAACCCTGGGTTGCAACACGACGAGAGGGGTATGAGGTGCACAATTTGTTGCAACTTTTACGATAATTCCAAACAACAGGGGTCTAGTACGAAGAATTTGTTCTTAACAGGGTCTAAGAATTATAAGTTCAGTACCATATCTGATCACGAAAAGTCAAAAACACATGTAGAAGCAGTGGAAGTTCAGAAGTCGAGAGAAAAGGCAGTGACCAAAAAAACAACAGCCCACAAAACGCTTATGAGTTTAAAAGAACATACACGAAAGGATCTTGAGATAAAATTTAGAAATGAAAAGAGACTTTGTGAGAGTCTGAGAGAAACAGAGACTGAGGTTACAGTTGTTGATGAGAATGAGGTTGAGGGAAGTGATAAAGAGAATGAGCAGGAAGAACAGACAGAACCAGTGACTGTTGTAGAGCAAACAGATGAGGAAGAAAGTGAAAGTGAAAGAGAAAGTGAAATGAGTATCTCTGAGTGTGAGATGAGTGAGGAGGAAACCTTTAGCAGCATCAACAGAATAATAGAGTATGAGATAGAATATGTGACAGTGTTGTTAAATGAGTTTTGTTATCATTAATGAACTGTTCATTGTCTAGATTCAATTAATATATAAAAATGATTTATATTAATAAAAATAGCAAAAATTATTCAGACTGACAAATATTTGTTCGGACTGACAAAACTTGCCCTCTTGTCAGTCCGAATGTCTGACAAGATCAAAATCTATTCAAGAACTCTGTTATATTGTCAGCAATTAATGGCTATATTGTTGGCAATTAATGGTTAACTTATTATTTTTAACTGTGTAAGGTGTGCAGAAATTGTAAATACAGTGAAAGGTGCAAAAATAATTAGTTCTACTTCTAATAATATTTCTAAAAAGGACAACGCAAAGCGTGGCGTATCCCCTTGCCTAAAAATTAGACCCTGACCTTTGACCTTGAAAATCAATAGGGTTCCAGATTCTCATAAGGTCTAAGTATGTACCAAGCTTGGTCAAAATCCATTGAAGGATGTTGATTCTAGAGTGTTCACAAGGATGTTAAGCAGTAAAAATTTGACCCGGTGACATTGACCTTTGACCTTGAAAATCAATAGGGTTCCAGAATCTCATAATGACTAAATATGTACCAAGTTTGGTCAAAATCCATTGAAGGATCTTGATTCTAGTGTTCACAAGGATGTTATGCAGTAAAAATTTGACCCGGTGACCTTGACCTTTGACCTTGAAAATCAATAGGGTTCCAGACTCTCCTAAGTATGTACCAAGTTTGGTCAAAATCCATTGAAGGATGTTGATTCTAGTGTTCACAAGGATGTTACACGGTAAAAATTTGACACAGTGACATTGACCTTTGACCTTGAAAATCAATAGGGTTCCAGAATCTCATAAGGACTAAGTATGTACCAAGTTTGGTCAAAATCCATTGAAGGATGTTGATTCTAGTGTTCACAAGGATGTTACATGGTAAAAAATTTACCCAGTGACCTTGACCTATGACCTTGAAAATCAATAGGGTTCCAGACTCTCCTAAGGACTAAGTATGTACCAAGCTTAGTCAAAATCCATTGAAGGATGTTGATTCTAGTGTTCACAAGGATGTTATGTGGTAAAAATTTGACCCGGTGACCTTGACCTTTGACCTTAAAAATCAATAGGGTTCCAGGTTCTCTTCAGGACTAAATATGTACCAAGTTTGGTCAACATTCATTGAAGGATGTAGATCCTAGTGTTCACAAGGATGTTACGGAAGAACGGACGGATGGAAGGAAGGAAGGAAGGAAGGAAGGAAGGAAGGATGGACGGTAGCATTACTACATCCCTTCGCAACTCGTTGGCGAGGGAATAACAAGTGACCGCTACAATAATAATTCCCTAGCTTTGGTACATAAGTACAGAATGGAATGCAGACTACTGTTTCTTGTTGAGACTGGATACAGCTGGCTTGTACAAATTTCAACTGGATTCAGGCCTGAGGTCCAGCAAAATTTTGAATACTGCTCAGTCAAGAAAAACTTACATTACATAATTACCTAAACATAGAAATATCACCATGTTTCCATCGTTACTGATTGTATGGATGTAAATCAAACGACCACAAGTCAAATAATCATGCCATATGATGACCTCTCAAAGGGTCTAAAATGGTCACATGACTAAAAGGAATTAAAAGTGATAAGATAATTGATTGTGTATGAAAAGATTTTCAATTTGAACAGAAATAGTCACCTTTGACACAAACAAAATGTGTCCTTATAAGACATAAGACAGGCGATGTCTTAAAAGGGGTTCAATTCATATGAAATTTTCTATGACAGGACAAGAAAATGTAACCTTTAAATACAGGTGACTGCTTAATAGTGGTTACTGCATGGGCAGGCTTGACTGTACTCATTTCAATGAAAATATATCAATGATTTCTGCTGAATGTATAATCTTATCATACACATTTATGAATACCAGCAATAATATTGATATGGTAGCCATGGAAATTAAACAAAATATTTTCAATATCATCACGACACAAGAATGAAATTTTCTAGCAATTTTGTTTGTGTATAGCTTATATATTAGTGATTATAATTTACATAATCTTACCGGAAACCGGATTTCTTCATCAAATACCTTTCCACGAATAACCTATAATTAGATTTACATAACATTATCATTAAGCTTCTCCTGTGTTCCTCTTATAGAAACAAGTAAATATAATCAGGATCAGTTTCTCTAATAAAGTAATACAAAAATACAGTATAATGTTCAAAAACAAATTTATGGCACATGAAATGTCTCAACTCATTCCTTTAGAAAAAAAAAAAAAAAACTGAACGTGATATATATGATATACACAAAGCAAATTTTATTAGTACGTTTATTTTTGTAATGCTTTTCACATTTGTGTTTTAATTAAGATATTTAAATGCCAGAGAAAATATATTTACCGTCACCTAATAAAATGTGGGTTTTGCATATCTGTTTAGGGGTTAGGGTGTTTAACGCCACTTTCAACTGTTATATCGTGGCATCAGTTTTATTGGTCGAGGAAACCAGTGTACCCAAAGAAAACCATCGACCTGTCACAAGTCACTGGCAAACTTTATCACATAATGTTAACATTGTATCGTGTACACCTCGCCATGAGCGGGATTCAAACTCCAAACTTTAGTGACCGAAAGTTGTTGAAAGTGGCGTTAAACACCATAACCCTAACCCTCCTGGAAGATAAACAGGATATCTTTGCTAATAAATCGAGGCAAACACATGTTCAAAATTCTGAATGCTTGAGAAACATGACAGTTTTCTATTGGTCAATCTAGAAATATAAATATTTCTGTCCACATCAATTTCTTTTAGTATAATTCCCTGGTTACACATGAAGCAAATTTTCCTGAACTCATTTCAAAACAACCAAAAGCAATTACTCAAGGCATAATATAATTTGACTTAGAAAAGTAAATCATAACTTGTTTTTGGGAAATTATGCAACATTATGTAAACAAAATGAAAACCATTGCTTCATAAATAAATTGGATTTAGTGAACTCAATAATATAAAATAAATGCCAATAGAATGCAGATTTTGGCATGATATTTATCTGTTACATGAAATGGTGTACTTTTAATCTGATCTTTGCAAGTAATGTTTTAAAGTACAGTGGAATCTGTCATAAAAATTGAAGACAATACGTTAACCAGTGTTTGGTTTTTAACATGACGTCCTAATATCAAATATGAGCCAAAATTCTAGCCACACAAATATAATTACCTACATGTAAATTTGCATGAGTGAGTGAGTGATTGTTGTGCTTAAATTGTATACAGCATCGTAGACTGTTCTTTCATGTCAAATTTACAAAAGCTGCACCAGTGGTGTAATAGTTAGCCTGCTCGCCTCAAGTGCCATAGATCTTTGTTTGAGCCAAACCAAAGACTGTAAAATTAGTATTTCCTGCATCTCCGTCAAGCACGTAGCATTAGTAAGTAAGAGCAAAGACTGGTTGGCTCAGAATCAGAATAATGTATAAGAGTGGAGTGACATGACTTGTGGACTGTTGTTTCATCAGTTAGCTAACACAATAAAAATCCAACTAAGCGTGTTCATCTAGTACAAGGCAGACTTCATTCTTATCATCTCATCTAAATGTATATTGTTCTCTCCGTGATATAAACATTACTCACTTGGTATTAAACAACCATAACTCACATAAATTGAACATGGATAGCTCTACGATATTCAGTAGCATTCATTACATATTGATGCCTAATATAAAAATAAATAAAATAGAAAACATATATATGGATAGATACCATGTATAGTCGATTTTTATATTTAAATGTAAACTAAAATCATACTTGGCAAAACAGTTCATGTGTTTCTGGTATGACCAGCAACAGGATGAGCCAGCATGAGCTACAATGAGCTACCATGTATAGAAGTCAATTTTTATACTTAAATGTAAACTAAAATCATACTTGGCAAAACAGTTCATGTGTTTCTGGTACGACCAACAAAAGGAAAGCACATTCTGCCTTTGTGTGTTCTTCAAGCTGTAAGACATAAAAGATATTATACATTACCAGTATAACATAAGTAAGGGTTAAACACCTATATTAATATATGGATAATTTGAAGGCAGCAGTTGATAGTATAATCACTCTAATAGAAGGGGATGCTGTGGTCATAATTGTATGGTAGATGGAATTGTATCTGTAAATTTGATCCACTTTCAAGGTGAGATCTATTTGATACAACTTTATGTGATATTGAATGTTTGTCAAGGACTGGCAGTATAAGTCTGAGCACCTCAGTATAACTCAGATTTTTGATGAGGTTTGTGCTACTCATCAGTTTTCTGTGTGTTGCCACACTCAAGTATTGTTTGTCTTTGTCTCTTTGATTTGTGGTCATGTCTTTGGTTTTCTATACTGATTTACGATTTTTGGGGATATCTAGATATCTAATATTTCATATTGAGTTCAGTCTTCAGTCTTAATAAAAAAAAATAAGATGTTGCACGCTACGTCGTGCTAAGAATACCCCCATTTGTTCATTTGTAAGTCGCACGGTAAACGGGAAGTAGACGTGCGGTAAACCTGGAAAGGGGAGACACAGTACAAGTCACCATGCCAAAGCCATATATCAAATATAAAATCATTTCTTCCAGTAGAAGCTGAGATAACTGTTACGAAAGTTTTTATTACCGCAAACATGAAAAATTCTAAGTCGCACTGTAAACAGGAAGTAGATGTGCGGTAAACCTGGAAAGGGGAGACACGGTACAAGTCACCATGCCAAAGCCATATATCAAATATAAAATCATTTCTTCCAGTAGAAGCTGAGATATCTGTTACGAAAGTGTGAATGGACGGACAAATGGACAAGGTGATTGCAATATAGCCCCCTCTCTACGAGTGGGGGTATAACAACATTTAAGTAAACAATTTTCTATAATCATTCATACCTACCTGAATTACTTTTTTTAATATTCAAAACTGTTTAACATTCTTGATATACAGTGATTAACTGGAGCCCTGAATAAATCGAAATCCTGTTTCAATCAAACTTTCTATAAAGTCGAAGTAATTTAGTCCTAATGTTAATTTTACCTGTATAAACTGAACACCTGTCTATTCCAAACACAAACGTTAATTTCATAAAGTCCTAATATAGGATATCTTTGTTAATTTAACCTGTATAAACTGAACACAAACGTTGGCCCCAAGCCCAAGGAAGTTTGGTTAAGACAAGTTTCATTGTACTATATTTGTACTCTTGAAATCAATTTATTTCTAAGAAACTCACAAATTTGATGACTTTAATCTGTAAATCTGCTGCATCTTGGTCATACAATTCCCCTAAAAATAAATTAAATATAAAAAGGTTTAATAATAAAACTTATGTTGAGTCTGTACCTGCGTCACTGAAGGGTCGTCGTGGTAGTTGGATTTACAGGATCAGGGCGGGGTGTACAACATTATGTGATCAAGTTTGTAAGTGACTGAAATATTGTTGAAAGTGGCATTAAACACCATCAAACAAACAAACAAACCTGCATCACTGCACAATGTTGACCACATTTTAATTGTCACATTTTGTGAAAAAAATAAGGCATGTTGATAGTCTGGTACATACTCTGGTTTCCTTCACCAATGGCAATATAACTGACTGCCACAACATAATTGAAATTTTGGAAAATATTTAAAAAATCTAGTCCATAAAAACTTATCGCCACACAACAGTTGAAAATTGCTAATACAGTCAAAGCAGCCCATGTGGTCACCTCTATTAAGCAGGCATCTGTATTAAAAGGCCGCCATTTTCTTGTCCTGTTTTCATATCAATTGAACCTATTTTAAGAGATCACTTGTCTTAAAAGACCACCTTTTCTTTGTTCCAAAGGTGACCTCTTAATACAGGTTTGACTGTAGTAAGTGAGTGAGTTATTGTTGTTTAACGCCAACTCATCAATTTTTCAGCTATATCATGGCGAGAACAAGTTAATTTTCAATGAGATGATGATGAGGTCCGTTTTGTACTAGACCAATGTGCTTAGTTGGATTTTTAGTGCTAGCTAACTGAAACAACAGTCCTCGGAGAGACATGTCGCCCTTGTGTACATTTCTTTACTGACTGAAAGGAAAAGCCTTTTTTATTGATAGTTCAGTGAGACTGAGAACAAAGGAGTTTGTTTATCCAAATTTTGTTTGTGTCTGTTTAAAATAATAAAGGTGTATTACGTTGCTCCTAGGGAGATTTTTTCCCTTGGCCTTGTATACATTTCTTTACTGACTTAAAGGAAAAGCCTTTTTTATTGATAGTTCAGTGAGACTGAGAACAAAGGAGTTTGCTTATCCAAATTTTGTTTGTGTCTGTTTAAAATAATAAAAGTGTATAAGGTTGCTCCTAGCATGGTTTTGCCCTTGTGTACATTTCTTTACTGAATGTTAAAAATGACTTATCTTGTATAAAGGAAAGCAATTATACCATGTCTTTGAAGATGTTTTTTTTTTATAAGCCAGTGATTTGCGTCAACCAGGTAACTTATTAAATATACACTTCCCGAGGGAATCAATATCACAAAGTATTTCGTGTCAGAAATTTTCTCTTAAGTAAATCTTTCTTTTTTTACAGTGATTAAGATCTTGTCAGCTAGAAATTGCTCTTTTTTCTTATAAATATTTTCTCTTTCGTCTTTGAAGAGAAGAGAAATATTGTCTTGTTAACTCAACACAATTATTTTCTCCTAAAATGCATTCCATCAGGATTCAACAAGTGGGGAAAAATATACCGGAAACTTGGGTAGTTAAAAGAAGTAATTAACAAAGCGTTTAGAACAAAAGCTTTGTCATTTCCCAGTAAATATCTGTATCTGTCTGACTTATCACTTCAGCCATGATAAGAAATTACATTGTAAATGAGCAGAAACAGATGACAATATACATCAAATTAAGACAGACCACACATTTTGATAAAACTATTGATATTTGAAGTATTATTTCTATCTTCACATACATGTAGCACCCCAAAACAAACAGCTACCTGTACTTATTAGTAAAATGCAGGGTTGTTGGTATTCCACAGCAGCTGGGCACTGGGCAAATTGCCAGTCTAATTGCATTTTTTTCCTGCTACTTTGTTTTCAAAAATGAAAATGTTAAAGTGAAAGTAAAATATGGCTTTGTTTTGCAGGATCACCCCCCCCCCCCCTCATTTTCTACTCTAGAATTATCACCTCCTAGTAGAGTCCTACTTGAAAATGAGTGGAATAACCTGAAAATGATATTTGATTACCTTAAAGATACATGTATCACCACACAACAAACTGCTACCTGTACTTATTAGTAAAATGATATTTGTTTATGTAGTGTTAATAAAACATATAAATATAACTAATTAAAGAACTAATACCCAATTTTTTGGACCATAGTTTGTTTTACCATTGTACTGTTTATCAGCCTTTCAATGTTAACTAAAAGAGACTTTGAAGGGAAGGTGTAGTTTCAAAGAATTCTTAACAGCATTAGTGCAATAAAGTCATGTTTCAATTGTTTATTTATTTATTTTTTTTAAACCATTGTACTGTTTAATGTAGACCTGGCATTTAAAATTATTTAAAGGGTTTTTAAAAGCTGCATTTGAATAGTATCAAACATCAAGTTTGATTAGACAATACTTGAATATCATGCATGACATTTCTGTTAATTTAAATAGCAATTCAACAGGGTATATAAAGTGCATTTGAAAAGAGACAATTGCATTGTATTTGAATATTTAGTGATGTAGTGATTCAAGTTTGATTTTTCTTCTTACAGTCACTGCCAGTAAATTTAGAAAAATGTAGATGTTTGGGTGATAAACCCAGTATAAATGGAGGTCTAAAATATCTGAAATATTGCATTAAAGTAGAAAAAGACAACCATAAATTTCTTATCCTCTACACAAAAAGAATATATATGTAAAAAGTGGTTGCCATTTGAAACTGTCCTTGGTGTTTGAAATTTCTGTGTAGTGCTACAAAATGTAGTTTTGATAAATTAAATGTATTTTGTCTGTGTAAAATTGCTTATGCATGTCATATTTTTTTTGGATCTATAGCTGTCTCTGCTTTTCTTTAAAAATAAACAAACAAGATGTTGCACGCTACGTCGTGCTAAGAATACCCCCACTCGTTCATTTGTGTCAAATTTGTATATATCTCAACACTCATTACCAGAAAATGCCGTAAAAGCATGAAAAATTCTTAAGTCACACGGTAATCAGGATGTAGACATGCAGTAAACCTGGAAAGGGGAGACACGGTACAAGTCACCATGCCAAAGCCACATATCAAATATAAAATCATTCCTTCCAGTAGAAGCTGAGATATCTGTTACGAAAGTTTTCATTACGGCAAACATGAAAAATTCTAAGTCACACGGTAAACAGGAAGTAGATGTGCAGAAAACCTGGAAAGGGGAGACACGGTACAAGTCACCATGCCAAAGCCACATATCAAATATAAAATCGTTTCTTCCAGTAGAAGCTGAGATATCTGTTACGAAAGTTTTCATTACAGCAAACTTGAAAAATTCTAAGTCATGCGGTAAACAGGAAGCAGATGTGTGTTAAACTTGGAAAGGGGAGACACGGTACAAGTCACCATGCCAAAGCCATATATCAAATATAAAATCATTCCTTCCAGTAGAAGCTGAGATATCTGTTACGAAAGTTTTCATTACGGCAAACATGAAAAATTCTAAGTCACATGGTAAACAGGAAGTAGATGTGCAGAAAACCTGGAAAGGGGAGACACGGTACAAGTCACCATGCCAAAGCCACATATCAAATATAAAATCGTTTCTTCCAGTAGAAGCTGAGATATCTGTTACGAAAGTTTTCATTACAGCAAACTTGAAAAATTCTAAGTCGTGCGGTAAACAGGAAGCAGATGTGTGTTAAACTTGGAGAGGGGAGACATGGTACAAGTCACCATGCCAAAGCCATATATCAAATATAAAATCATTTCTTTCAGTAGAAGCTGAGATATCTGTTACGAAAGTTTTCATTACGGCAAACATGAAAAATCTAAGTCGCGCGGTAAACAGGAAGTAGATGTGCGGTAAACCTGGAAATGGTAGACACGGTACAAGTCACCATGCCAAGGCCATATATCAAATATAAAATCATTTCTTCCAGTAGAAGCTGAGATATCTGTTACGAAAGTGTGAACGGACGGACGGACAAACAGACGGACAGACAAGTTGATTGCAATATAGCCCCCTCTCTACGAGTGGGGGTTCAATAACAAAAAATATACATTACTATGGGAAAACAGGTTTGAAGATAGCACACATTAATTTCAAAGAAAAGAAGTTTTCTCATTTTTATTTAACAATCAAGAACCAATTTGATTGATAAACTTTTGCTTCTCACAAATTCAATCACTAGAAAATCAAACTTAATATTCACAATGTCAAGTTAATTTAATCTCAATCTTTTTCAGAAAACTTGCAGCGTTTGAAATTCTTATCGATTGTGAAGCATTAAAAACAACAAAGCAAAAAAATGCATGCCCTTTTGAAACCATGGTATTTTCAGTTCCATTGATTGCATGCAAAGACAAACTGGATCAATTCTACATGGATATAAAAGACATGATTATTGGTATAAGCTAACAATAAATCAAATTTTATTTTCATCTGAGTGCTAATCAGCATCCCATGTACAGGATTCTTTACACAGCATACAAGAAGGCTTAACTTTGATGTTGAGCAGGAAGTGGAACTGAAGTTGTAAAATGACTAAATGTTTTATTGATATCTACAACTGATCTAAAGCAACACTGATGAAATTTATATTCTCCACTGCTTGTTATTCCAGGCATATAACATGTAAATAATTAAATGTCAACTCCCTTCAGTGTATAATGGATTTCTGCAATTTACAGGAAATTTATTCAATTTGTCTTACATATGTGAATGTCATGTCCAAAGATTTTTCCAGACACTTCAGTGAATAAAAAATATATTGAGCACAAAACAAAAAGAATTCTAACCAGACAAAGTTCAAAGATTTTTCCAGACACTTCGGTGAAAAAAATATATAATGAGCACCAAAAAAAAAAATTCAAACCACACAACGTCCAAACATTTTTCTAGACACTTCGGTGAAGAAAAAAAATTATGAGCACAAAAAAAAAAGAATTCTAACAGCAGAAAGTTCAAAGATTTTTCTAGACACTTCGGTAAAATAAAATATAATGAGCACAAAAAAAAAAATTCTAACCAGGCAATGACCAAACATTTTTCTAGACACTTCGGTGAAATAAAATATAATGAGCACAAAAATAAAGAATTCTAACCAGACAATTTTCTTTCAATCATCAATTTTTTTTTCTTGTTTTCTTTTTTCCAGAAAAAATTACTCTCTGACGCATTAATTGCAAATAGTAGTAAATGGTAGTACAAGAATGGTGATTGTTTGTTTTGTTGATATTATAATATTGGTGGAATTCTTGATGATCACTGTCTAAACTCTCTTTTTTATAATAGTCAAATCTGAATTAGGAGGTCATCGTTGGGACAAAGATAAAGTGGCCTTATAAGACAGGTGACCTCTTAAAAGATGTTCAATTCATATGGAATTTTCTATGACAGGAAAAGAAAAAGATAACATTTTAATACAGGTGACTGCTTAATAGAGGTGACTGCATAGGCAAGTTTCACTGTAGTCTTATCCTCAAAATACAATATACTTCCTTGTTAGTGGTACCTCCATGTTTATGACATGAAGTCTATGCTGAGTATGAAAGCTAACAAACCCAATCAATTATTACCATACATAATAAAAAGTGACTTCTAAGTGAAGAAAAAGGAACTTGACTATGTTTACTTACTAATGGATATTGCTGGTTCTATCTGATGTTTGTAGAAATGTTAGAATCATGTGGGAATTGTATAACACATCCAACCAAGTGCAATAATGAAGAAAACAAACTTAAGGGAATATGAGCAAGAATATGGTATTTGAACCGTTTCTGATAACGATAGAAAACTGATAAAATTGGATATTTCTTTGATATATGTTGTAATTCTATGGCCAAATGGTTGGTTGGTGTGTTAGATGAATGGTGACCATTGATATATTGTAAATATTTTATGAATACAAATTATTTTTAATGTCCATCTTCGTACTTTTATGCGTCGTTTCTTATCGTTATTTTCGTCTCCGAACTGCGTAACGGTGTTGGATTTCCACACAACTGTGACATACAAAAATGTAAGCTAGCCGTTAAAATATTGACAAACATTGATAATGAAGAATGGAGAGAAGAAAATTTTGAGCAGAGTAAGTATTTCTGTTACAGGTGTCATATATTGCGCGTTACATTGGTTTCCGATTTCGTAACGCTATTTTAAGTTGTGTTATCTCCTTTTTGTAACAGTCGTCATAACAACGATTAGCATAAATAAACTCTCGTGAGATGTTTAAATATATTAATCACGGATGTTTACATTTAAGCTTTTCATTTTCTATTTTTTTTATTCAATCATCCACCTGTTACGTTATGCGTTACATGTCATCCAAAAAGAAACGTTAATTTAAAGATTAAATATATTAGTCTGATTTACAATTTCCGCCCAATTGAACTTCCGGTCACAAGTGAACCACGTGTAATGGAAGTGTGATTTTCGGAACATTTATACAATTTTTGTATGATAATATTATAACTCTGATACAGTGCTTGTGGTATCCTGTCGCGTTAAAAAATAAAAAAAAATATGCTACTTTAATATTTAAAATGGTATATACATGCATTAAATAACCAAGAAAAACCCAAATGGTCTTAGATGGTGCCGTTTCATACATTTTTATCGCGACAGGAAACCAAATGTTTATTACCATAACTTGTAATAAGCATTTGGTTTCCTGTCACGATAAACATGTTTAAAAAGATGGGTAAATATTTTCCCTTTATATCACTTGTTTCTTTTGTACAGTATTGATATAATCATATTCCACGTGTGAAATATTTAAGTTTTAGTATTTAACCATTTGGATACCAAAAGAAACCAAAAGTTCAAATACCATATTCTTGCTCATATATAGACTTTCCTTATACTGAGGAATATTTCTCTTGTATCAATGTTATTGTAATGATAATACGTCATAACAAAAAAAAATCTTTCAGGAAGGAGGCAATACACTGTACTATAGTAGACTATGAATACATATCTATAGCCCTGAATGACATAGTCAGACGTTTTATATAAAACATTGAACCATAGTCTGACATTCTTTATAAAACATTGAACCTTAGTCAGACATTTTATATGAAACATTGAACCATAGTCTGACATTCTTTATAAAACATTGAACCTTAGTCAGCTATTCTTTATAAAACATTGAGCCAAAGTCAGCTATTCTTTATAAAACATTGAACCATAGTCTGACATTCTTTATAAAACATTGAACCAGTCAGACATTATTTATAGAACATTGAACCATAGTTAGACATTCTTTATAAAACATTGAACCAGTCAGACATTTTTTATAAAACATTGAACCATAGTTAGACATTCTTTATAAAACAATGAACCTTAGTCAGCTATTCTTTATAAGACATTGAGCCATAGTCAGCTATTCTTTATAACACATTGAACCATAGTCAGCTATTCTTTATAAAACATTGAACCATAGTCAGACATTCTCTATAAAACATTGAGCCATAGTCTGACATTCTTTATAAAACATTGAACCATAGTCAGACATTCTTTATAAAACATTGAACCAGTCAGACATTATTTATAAAACAATGAACCTTAGTCAGCTATTCTTTATAAAACATTGAGCCATAGTCAGCTATTCTTTATAAAACATTGAACCATAGTCAGACATTCTCTATAAAACATTGAACCATAGTCTGACATTCTTTATAAAACATTGAACCATAGTCAGCTATTCTTTATAAAACATTGAACCATAGTCAGCTATTCTTTATAAAACATTGAACCATAGTCAGATATTCTTTATAAAACATTGAACCATAGTCTGACATTCTCTAGATCTACAATCAGACATTGATCATGATTGAACCATTGTCAGTCATTTTCAAGATCTGAAATCAGACACTGGGCCATAAGCCTGTAATTCTTTTAGTGTTAGAATCAGCAACTGAACCTCAGGCAGCCAATTCCTAGGTCTATAATCATTCTGACTGTATCTAACACATTGGCATTGATTTAGATGGTTGTATCTACTTAATTAAGCTATGGAGTTAACATATTTATTGCTGTTCTGAATCTCAGTCCCCATAAAGTCTTTAATAAAAAAAAAATATAACTCATTCTGTAAAGTAAGGGTCAAGGTAACTGGTTATGATGTTTAATGCCACTTTCAAGGAAACCAGAGAAAACCACCAACATGCTGCAAGTCACTGACAAACTTTATCACATAATGTTGTATCGAGTACACCCATTAAAGTGATTGAGTGATGGCCCCTAGCATGCTGCAGATGAATAGTACTCTTTTATTTTAACCAGATAAACACAACATCTATAATCCTTCAAATCCTCATTCATATGTGATCTTAGCTGATTTTAGCTATCCTGTTTAGGCCTTTTGGTTTTATTGCTCCCAAAACTTTAAATTATTTGGCTTTCCAATCTTTTGATATTGAGCGTACCTGATGATTATTCCACAAATGTGTCATGCACTAAATTTGATATCTACGTTTTTATTAAAATACTGAAGATAACAATTTCCGTTGCATTCAGATCAAGCTGATCTGATGTTGATAAACTGCATATTTCATACAAAAAATTTCAAGAAATAAATTGTTGGTTTTCCAATAAAGGCTGTTTATTAAGCTGTACGTAAGAATAGAATTTAAGAACACAGAAAAATTCAAGTTTTTAATAATTAATGATTGATGTTTTCTGAAACATTCTCTTTGGAAAGAAGAAGCAGCAACATCAGTTATTGAATTTCAGTTACCTAATTAAAAAGAAAAGTCCACAAGGAATCAAAATTCCAAGTAAATTAGCAGATGAGAAGTATGTAACATTCTACTGTAAGATTTTAACTGACTTAAAATATCTCTTGACATTATCATCCATCAGCTTCCTATGAAAAGGAACAATTTTGAAGGTGAAAAAATCAATGTTATTAAAGATTAGTTGAGGAATAAACAAGTAATGAATTACAGAATGGAATCAAATATATACATCAGAGTGTATAGCTATGTGGTTAATAATCACCTTATTTAATTTGTTTCCAAGGAAATTAAGCTTTTTATTTTTCCTAACATGGCAATGTCATATTCTCTAGTCAACAAATGGCTCTGCCAGCAAATCAGCAAGGGCTATTCCAGCATGATACGATGGCAGCAAATCAGCAAGGGCTATGCTAGCATGATATGATGGCAGCAAATCAGCAAGGGCTATGCCAGCATGATACGATGGCACCAAATCAGCAAGGGCTATGCCAGCAAATCAGCCAGGACTATGCCAGCAAATCAGCCATGGCTATGCCAGCATGATACGATGGCAGTAAATTAACAAGGGCCTCCACTTGCACAAGTTTGAATCCTATAGACCAGGGATTTCATATGTACAATCTTGGATTTATTTATCATAACGATGCTTTATTATATTCATGCTAAATATTATCTTCCTCCAGAAAAGATAAATATTTAGTTTTTCTTCCCCTTTAGGTCCCTTACTTGCCCTCTAAATGAGCAACAAACTTCATTTGCACATGTATGTCTGAATCATTTCATCTCAAAGATTTTCCATTTCCCCCCGAACAGGTTCTATGTGGCTGAATATTTCTCCAAGACTATTAAAATGTGACAAAGTTAATGATGCAACAAATAGATGCCAAATGATGACTAAAGCTCATATCATATGTCTTTTTTGCAAGGTGTGTTAATATCTTCCAAGTTCTGTCAAACTTTATTAACTAACCTGGCAAAAGGACCCAACATGATCAAATTATCACATCTAAATAATTAAAATAAGCATAATTTTAACACAAATACAATTATTGCTGTAGCATATGTTTTTTTCGGATGATCTCTTTATTTACTTCTGTGGGCATACAGTTGTTTTGCAATATAATTTTCAGTTTCTATCTTTAGGTTGTAAACATACACAACTGTCAAACATGTTCAAGTTCTATTTAAATGACTTATTTATTATTAAATATGAACTGTTGCTTTTTACCATGTCTTTTTTGTCAGGTTTGTGAGACTGAAGGGCTATATAAAATCTAGCAACATCCTCTGAATATTCAACATCAGATTTTGTCAAGTGTCTGTAATGTGGGTATGAAGAATATACACACCGCCAGGAAAATGTTAGATTCATATTCTGTCATTGGATGATTATAGTAATAGGCTTACATTAAATGACGTCTTCAAATATTATAACTTCAGGATTAAGTGGGCCTCTTGTTGTAAAATGTTTTTTTTAACTAGTTATGTGATACAGCAAAAAAGAGCTTATCTTGGGTTCAGTGTCCCTGTTTTTGCAGTTATTCATCCTTTATAAGCTGATAAATCTACTTATATCTGGTCTGTGACTGACATTTTTATTACATTGTATTATGAAATGAAATAGACCAAGTCAACATTCTAGAGCTAAAAAAAAATGATTTATTTACCAATTAATTATCAGATTTATATCCATCTGAGGTTTTAGCAAGCAGTATTAGTATCCTCTTGTAATGTTTGTGTATTTCAAGTCCCATATTTAACTGATATACATGTACAAGTACTTGTATGGAAACAGTCCTGATGATGAGCACCAGTCGTCCGACCCAAGACCAGTAAAACTTTGTTCGGACCAGTAAATCTTTCAGTTTTAATTTAGAACTATATTTATAAAAATAAATTCAAGAATTTGATTCGGTCCAGTAAATTCCAATTTTTATTTCGAGGACTGTGCAAAATGATACATTTGTACCAATTAGATTCAGACTTTGTACTGGTCTATTAAACCAATATCATTAAATAACATCCAATGTTACAAAGATGTTTGGGGAGGGTTAGGGTTATGGTGTTTAATGACACTTTCAACAATGTTTCAGTTATGTTGTGGCGGTTAGTTTTATTGGTGGAAGAAACCGGAGAACCCGGAGAAAACCATCGACCTGCTGCAAGACACTGACAAACTTTATCGGTTAATGTTGTATCGATATAGTCTAAGATCCGTCTTGTCGATGTGGGGCCAATCGTGAAGACTTGTATCACTTCTTCTTTGATTGTTCCCATTATGCAAATATGAGATATAAATTGTTTCACAATCTCAGCTGGCTACCTAATGACTGTGCTATAGACCTCAAGCTTTTAACCAGTGGTAATCCTATTCTTTCAAATGAACAGAACGAAATTATTTTTAAGCACGTGTTTGAATATATAAAGAGGTCTGAAAGGTTTCTTGTTTAAGTGGTTCACCAAATGAACACACACCATCACCACCAACCTCTCTCTCTCCTTCTCTAATTCCTTTCTTCATTCTCTGTTCTTCTTCAATTTACACATATTAATGTAAGAAATATTCATATGCATGCATGCTCTATCAAATAATGTTGTAACTTATTGTATATAGGAGAAGACTTCATAAGTTTGTTTAACTTGTGTCTTATCCTTTTTGCATATTTGAGCAAATAAAATATGTTTAAACTAAAATCGAGTTAACCAACACACCATTTGGATTAGGAGCAAATACACACTGCTCTATTTAAACCAATGTCTTAATGGTCATTATTCTAAGGTAATTTAGGGTAAGTTTTACGGGTGTCACACCATTTTCAACAATATTTCAGTTACATGTATATATATATATATTGGTAGAGTAATGAAACCACAGATATATAATTTAGTGTGCAAGACACATTTCTGTAGTAACATTAATCTGGTATGTTCAATACTTCATAGTCAAGATTGGACAACAGATTTAACTGCAGAAAACCACATGTCATTGGGGTTCAAACCTAATATGGGTCTGTTTAATATATCAATTCCATTATTAATTGTTCAACATTTAAAAGAATTGAAATATTAATTAAGAATGAAAAAAATAGCAGCTGGTATATATTTTAAAGGTTAGAACATTTTTAATTAATATTTCAATTCTTTTAAATTTTAGCTCTTTAAAAACAAGTCTAACAAAACATTAGTGTGCATTCTTTCAAAAATCATCAAAATGACTGTCAGTGAGGAGAGGTTAATATACCTTTGAAATTGGTGGCTTTGCTCATAAATGAGTTTTGGGGGGTTTACTGGAAAACCTGTAAAATAATTGTATTGTTTCAAAAGGATAAAATAAAAAGCTTTAGAAATGTATCTACTGTGAAATCATTATTAATCGTGGGGTTCTAATTTTCGTGGTTCACTTAAAGCATGAAAATTAAAGACCAACGAAATACAATTTTCCCATTGATTGTTGCCTGCAAAGTTTGAAACCATGAATTCAAGAGCCCATGGATCAATGCATTTTGTAGAAACCACGAAAATTGGTGCCAACGAATAAAAGTACTTTCACAGTATTTTAATGAATTAAGTTTGCTCACAATCTAATTTTAATTAGATTAGTTTGCTCATTTTGTTTTTTTTTTAAATGCAACTTTCTGTTACTTACCACAAAGTTGAATAATAGCTTCCTTTAATAAACTGGTTTGTACTTGAACAGGTTGATTTGAAGTAGAATTTTGCTCCAATGATCTCGTGTGACATTTACACAATCTTCGATAGCACCCTACAATCTGTGATAAACAAGAATGCATCATTATTAAGATATTTAACAACAGGTGTGAATCATATTTATCCAATATAACACACAAGTGTACACTGTTCACACATCAGTATAATTCCTATGTCCTTCTACTCCTCTGACAAGATTATCACTATTGTCAATATCATCAATACAGAAACTACTATTCTGTAAGGCTTTAATGTAAAACAGGCTGAAGAATTTTCCAATATTTTATTTCACACTAAAAATAATTAACTTAAAGCTGGCAGATTACGATCACAAATTTTCTACGGAAGCAATGCACTTTTTTTTACTTTGTACCGGTACAATCCAATAGCAATATATAACACTACTTTAAAGCAGCTTACTATAGGAGAATTTTACTAAGAACTATATCAATAAAGATTTTACTTTTTAAGGCTCCGACGTTGGTTTTTATTGTAGTTTTCTCTTCCATCATTTCAAGATCTTTGTGAATACACAAGTTTTTAAAACGAAAAACGACAGCCCTGTGGTGACAATAATGGCTGATCTTCGTATGAACTTGACAACGCAATGGTCAGAATATTAGAAAGAAATTATATCAAAGTAGATTCAATATCAATTTTTAATCAACGTAATTAATTCCTTTTCAATCAGTTACCGGTACCAATAATGTGATAAAGGTAATTCCCTTGTACTGGCACACGTATAAATAATTAAATGGTTTTATTGTTACGATTCCATTAAAATCAAGCTTTTATATATATACGTGTTCCACAGAGATGGAAAGTCATTATCATGTATAATATATATATATATATTAATATATATATATATATTATATGTAGTCAAGTGTCCAATATGAGAAAAAAATCATCAGAATATTTATTGCAGTTTCAAAATGCTGCTTTAAATTTATGTTTAGTAATCATTCAGTCTATTGATGAATTATATGAAATTAATGCTATATTTTGCAAGTTGACAAATTTTGACAACTGCAGTAAGAAATCCTCATGTTTAATAATCTGCTAGTCTATTGATGAATTATACGAAATTATTGCTGATTTTTCCAAGAGTTGACAAATTTTGAGAACTGCAGTAAGAAATCCTTATGTTTAGTAATCCATCAGTCTATTGATGAAAATATGAAAGTATTGTTATTTTTCCAAGAGGCAACACATTTTGACTATTGCAAAAAAAATAATCCTTATGTTTAGTAATCCACTAGTCTATCAAAGAATTATATGAATACAACTTTTATTTCACGACCTGACAAATTTTGACTACTGCAGAAACAAATCCTTCATATCTTAATCCTAATTATTAAGTTCCTAGGTTACAATTTCTGGAATTCATAAAATTGTTGGTGTTTATATCCATAACTGTCTATCTAGTGACACTAGTATATCCCGCTTTTATAGATATAAGCCCATTAATTACACAGGTTTTAACTAGAGCCCTGTGGGCACTCTCAATGTTACATCTGTAATTGTGTTGCTTTATTTCTAATTAAGCTCTATACTGGTCAATGTCTTTAATATATAACTTTGTCACAGTTGAAATATATTACATAACACATGGACAACAGTCTGATCTGACCTGACTTTCTCTGTAAATAATATTGCAGTCAAATTTAGTCCTATGTGAAATATAAAATTACAACTGCCAGCACAGTCTGATCTGACCTGACTTTCTCTGTAAATAATATTGCAGTCAAATGTGTCAGGACCCAGCAAGGCATGAAAACAGCTGACAGAATTAGGAAACAAAAGATAAAATAATTGATTAAGGATGTGCCTCCCTTAAGAGATGATTATATTAGCAATAAATCTAACATCAATATTTGATCTAACATTATAACAAACATCCCTAGATAACACAGTCAACTTTCTAATCTGTCAAAGAAATCATGTAGGAATCAGATCAGTTTGAAAAATCTACAGCAAATCATGCTCTGTGGTCCATTTTACTAATTATTTTACAAATTAATAATTTAATTTTCAAACAAGACCAGTGACATTACAACGAGCTAATGTATCATATCCTTAATACAAAAACATACAGTGGCTTTAGGTTTGGTTTGGTTTGGTTTATGGTGTTTAATGCCACTTTCAATAATATTTCAGTTGTATTGTGGCGGTCAGTTTTATTGGTGGAGGAAACCGGAGTATCCAGAGAAAACACCAACGTGTTGCAAGTCACTGACATACTTTATCACATACATATGTATCGAGTACACCTCGTCACATATGGGAATCAAACTCATGACTTTAGTGGTGATAGGCACTGATTGCAGAGGTAGTTGTAAATCCAACTACCATACGATCATGACCACGACGGCCCCTACAGTGGCTTTAACAGTAGAAGAAACATTTAAATTCATGACTAAAACATATGTGCAGAAACCAAATACTTTGAAATCATAATTTTTCACTGTTACATTTTTAAAGAAATTGTCAAAATGTATTGTCTCTCAACTCTCCTTTGAATAGTTCCAGTCATTTTATTTGTAAATAATTAATAAAAATAAAAAAAATCATAAAAAGCAATTTATATGCACAAGATGAGTTGGTTTCTGTTTTATTTACATTATGAAATACTAGTAAATAATTGGGATACAAGTATTCAGATATCTTGATATCTATTTGTTTTCTGTCTCAGCTGTTAATTGGGATACAAGTATTCAGATATCTTGATATCTATTTGTTTTCAGTCTCAGCTGTTAATTGGGATACAAGTATTCAGATATCTTGATATCTATTTGTTTTCAGTCTCAGCTGTTAATTGGGATACAAGTATTCAGATATCTTGATATCTATTTGTTTTCAGTCTCAGCTGTTAATTGTGATACAAGTGTTCAGATATCTTGATATCTATTTGTTTTCTGTCTCAGCTGTTAATTGGGATACAAGTATTCAGATATCTTGATATCTATTTGTTTTCTGTCTCAGCGGTTAATTGGGATACAAGTATTCAGATATCTTGATATCTATTTGTTTTCTGTCTCAGCTATTAATTGGGATACAAGTATTCAGATATCTTGAGATCTATTTGTTTTCTGTCTCAGCTGTTGTTCTTCTGCTTTCAGAAATGTATGGTTGTTAGTTACTTTCCCAAAAATAATAGGTCTGAGAGTCTTCAAGGATATTTACCAATGTTGGAATTCAAATATTTTTAACTATATTATTTTAGTGTACTACATGTACCAGTCATTGTATTCTGCATTAATGCACTGTACTTCACTCTCAGAAATAATGGGCAGAAATAATGAGTACAGTACATAGCTAATGACTACTTCACAATCACACTCACAAGTACTTTATTTGGTCATCATTATATACTGATTAGTGGCCCATCATGGTTGCAATTATATGATATATAGATTTACATTGTCATATGGAATCAGTACATATGACTACATCAAGTACTTCAAGTGGAAAGAAACCAAACATAAAATATGTGTTTATTTCAAACAATAGATGTAACACAATAGTTAAGGCATTTCTATCTTTATAGCCAAGAGTATAGTAGAACAGAGGGTTGAAAAATTATGATTTTGATTTTCGTGGGTGCCACCATTTTGTGGAACTCTTTGGTATTGAAGAGCACAAAAATTGTATTATTCTACATCACATCGTCTGTTCCGATTTGCTTGTTTTTTGCTAGAGATCCAGATACTAAAATAGCCGAAAATAAGCAAAATTCTCTAACTAAAAATAATGTTCACTCATATATTTTTGGAAGAAATCAAAACAATATTTTAGGTGGATTGTTAATATTCTGAAAAATGGCTGGAGTCATACAGAAAAGGGGGGTGGTTGCACTGTTGTTTCGGTGATTAAATGATGATGACTGTTAATTTCTTCGACCAAATGTTCTGGATCAAAATGATAAGGAAATAAATCATATTGTTTGATTCCCTATTCATTAAAACTTGGTAAATATACATTTTCTTGATTGGTTGATAATGTGTATTGTGGTGATAACTGAGGCTTGAATTAACGGAACAGAGGGAGTAACGTTAGTACCATTGTCAGAATGGCAGCTGCCAAATTCATAACATTTGATAATAACATACCCGGTTACTAGTTTTCTGTGACATTTTAACCATAAAATGTGTTTAATAACTTTTAGGGTAAGCTAGGGTTAGGGTTATGGTATTTAACGCCACTTTCAACAATATTTCAGTTATATTGTGGCGGTCAGTTTTGTTGGTGGAGGAAAACGGAGTACCCGGAGAAAACCACCGACCTGCTGCAAGTCCCTGACAAACTTTCCACATAATGTTGCATCAAGTACACCTCGGCTGAGTGGGACTCGAACTCACAACGTTAGTGGTGATAGGCACTGATTGCATAGGTAGTTATAAATCCAACTATCATATGATCACGACCATGACAGCCTCTTTAATTACTTTTATAATTAGTAATTAAGTTTTTATAACATTATATTATGATTTTGGTTTTCTTCCCACTTTAAAGTTGGGAGTTTGTTCCATGTTCGATGATGCAACTTCATGTGATCAAGTTTGTCAGTTACTTGTAGCAGATTGGAGGTTTCCTCAGAGAACTTTTCTTTCCTCCACCTAAACCACAAATTATTACCGGTACTGAATTTTTATTGAAATTTATGTTTGTTAAATACTACATAACCATAATCTTAATCTTTATATATTGATGGATAATAAAATACTGTATTTTTACTACAATTTTATAACTGTGTTTAATGTGTTTTTCTCTCAAACTTAAATTTCTCATACAAGAAAAACGTTAAAAACAACAAAGGAGAAATAATTCCATGCTGTAATGTCATAATATTATCATGTCCAGCAGTTTATTTACAGCAGCATAAAAACTAACTACAGATAACTATAAATCTCCTAAAGAAAATTGATTTCTTGCCTTTAAATGTTATAATTTGAACTAAAATATTGACACAATGCAGATATATTGAGAATCGATAGATTTTACTGTAACATCATTGTTACGTTACTTCATACTCAAAGTTAACTACTCAATGCAGGCCGCGTTCTTAATGAACAAAAAATTCACCCGGTTCTCAACATGAAATTTGTTTTATATTTGCCCTTGATCACTGTAGCAGTGGCTGAGTAATGATTTTATAAATTTGCTTTCACTGAAAAAACATTAGTTTTATCACGCTTTTTATTGAGTCTAGCTTTATTTTTTTCTAAGCAACGTCTTGGAAAATCAGGTTAGATATCTAATATAATTTTATTGCAACAAGAAATAAATAAAATGTAATAGATATACTAGACAATAAGGCATCTGAGGTCATTGAGACCATATCATACTAAAAACTTAATATTTGTTGTTTTGTTTTTTTGTTTGTTGTTGGTAATTTTCAATTAAACAAGAACAAGGTCAGGTCTGGAACTAGATCATATCATACTAAAAACTTAATATTTTTTTTGTTTTTTTTGTTTTTGGTAATTTTCAATTAAACAAGAACAAGGTCAGGTCTGGAACTACGTCACCACACACCGCTGACAGCATTTTACTTTTCATTTTGGGAAAGGCTGTATATACTGGTATTTAGGTGTACACTGTACAGCATAAAACATAGGTGAACAGAATGGTTAACCATTGGAGTTACAGATTATATAAACTAGGTTACCTCTATGACATGCGATGGCAAAATTACTACATTTGACATTTATTTTCTTAAATTTGGTCAAATCTGTTAAAAATAGGAGGTGCGCATCTTCAATGTTTGTGCAATCACTGTGCGAAGTTTAAATAACACTGAATGAAAACTGATGCCATTACAGAGTACACCAACTAGGTACCCTATACGGTATGCAATGACAAAATGATCGAGTTCGAAACATTGAAGTTTATTTAATGGTCAAATCTATTTTAAATAGGAGGTGAATCTTTTCTTCAATGTTTGTGCAATTGCTGTGCAAATTTTGAATAATGCTGAATGAAATATGTTGTAGTTACAGATTACACAAAGAAAGTAGCACCAAGATATTTGCTTGCTGCTGATGATGCAGGATTCTCATTTTTTTTTTCATATTTCAGCCAATTAGAATGACTATGTCCTACAGTAACAATGTTAGAAACCAATGTAGTGAGCTATAGATTGTTTTATATTTCAGTATATCGTAAACTATTACACAACAAAGCAATGATATTGGATTTCTCGTTAGAATAAAATAAGATTTTTTTTTTACTATCTATACATCATTTCTGCAGTCTCAGTTAAATCATCCAATATATTTCTGTGATGAACTTTTAATGGTGAAACTTTTAAATGATGGGATCCAAGATTTTGAATGGAACACAGATCCCAAATGTTGATTAAAGGCCATGTGAGCTAATCAAGACCAATGAAGATTTGCTTCAACTCTAAAGACTAAAAGTCATCACAGAACACATATATAAACAAAAGCAGCTACGTCTAAAATAATTCTGACAGCAAACTCATTTAAAAAACTTAATTTAGAGCAATAAAATCGTGGTCATGTGAACAATGTATACTGCATAAGATATTAACAATCACATCCTTCTAATCATCGATAGGAATCTATTGACGTAGCTAGTGGATATTTCCTTTGTATCTCTTCCTGATTGACGATCAATAATTTGTACACAAACTTGATCAATGTTCATCTGGCATTAATGATAACACAATATTCTATTACGATACCGTTTTTTTTCTCTCTCTAGACTATAATTATATACAGAGATCCAATATATACTTTTTTTCTGATCCTTCAAATTGACAGAAATAATTTTTTTACCGTCACTACTCCTCTTTCATCAAATTTTTCCCATCACACATTAAAATTTTGTGGATTGTTTACGTTTCGTTTCGTTATATCTTCTTTTGAAGGAAAGCGTTTTAAGCAATATATAGCCTGCTTTTGGGCTAAACTTATGCCTTTTTTTCTTTAAAAAGACCTTCTATTTTTCCATCCTGGAAACTTGTCAAGGGAAAACTAATGCTTAATAGCAAATAGTCAAATGTGATTGATTGATTAATTGATATCAAGTTAGCAGTGTTTCAGTGTGTCATCTCTACCAGGTTTTTTTTAGCAGTTTAACAGTTCAGTTGTGTCAGAGAAATAGGTTTTGAAATTACTTTCCCTATGCTTAACTTCTGTTCTGTGCTGGTGGCCATCTTGGATTGTTGATCCATATAAAAATTGAAAACTTTGTAAGAAAACATCATTCATGTATAAGTTGGGTTCAATCAAGTTTGTATTTTACTTATTTCCCTATAGGGTGCCATGTTAAGCTACTATATTTCACATGCTTTACATCAATAGAGCCTATAGTTTGATAGTTTGTATAAGTTTATTAGCTGTTTCTGGAGCTAAAATTGTGAATTTAGAATCAGATAAGTCAAGGTGTCAATAAGGACAATGACAAGACACAGAAATTCATTGGTAAGTATATGATACAAGCATGAACTCGGTAACACTATATCAATAACAAGACACAGAAATTCATTGGTAAGTATAGGATACAAGTATGAACTTGGTAACACTATATTGATAACAAGACACAGAAATTCATTGGTAAGTATAGGATACAAGTATGAACTCGGTAACACTATATTGATAACAAGACACAGAAATTCATTGGTAAGTATAGGATACAAGTATGAACTCGGTAACACTATATCGATAACAAGACACAGAAATTCATTGGTAAGTATAGGATACAAGTATGAACTTGTTAACACTATATCGATAACAAGACACAGAAATTCATTGGTAAGTATATGATACAAGTATGAACTCGGTAACACTATATCGATAACAAGGCACAGAAATTCATTGGTAAGTATAGGATACAAGTATGAACTTGTTAACACTACAGACTTCCCGAAAACCGTCGGTCCTGACCGACAGAAATGCAGTAGGACCGACGATTTCAAAATATATATCGGACCGAATGTCCGGTAAAACCTAGTCATAGATATTTGAAAGGACCGGCGATTGAAATTTATCCCCTCCCAGTTTCCACTGCAAATGGCATTAAATTCCGTTTTCAGTTTTATTAAAATGTCAGACAGAGACTTGAAATTTGTTTATTTATTCTGTCAGACCGACACGTTCCTCTTTGTAATCGAAACTCGTAAATGTAAACATCCTTTTAGTAGGAACCAGCACCTGCAAAACGTGGAACATTAAAACTTAAATATATTACTGAGCACAGAAATAAGTTGACTTCCACACTCCCCAAGTATCAAAGATTGTTTGTGTTTAATTAAATATGTAATATGTTTTGAGATGCTTATATATTGAAGATGACAACAGATTCATATTCTCAACTAAAATTAAAAATGTAGGTGAACCAGAAACTGACATTGATGTATAATATTCGGAACGTGATCGGACCATTAGATACGGATTGTTGGCTATATCTGCCTTATCTTTTTGGATAAAAATATGTATACAGAAAAACATTTAATTGAGTTGTTTAATGATCATGACTTTAGGTAATCTTGCATTCAGTTCTGTATAAAAAAAAAATTGACAGGTTATATACAATATTACAAAAAAATGGTGGGACAGACACAAAGCCCATGGGTAAGACAGAACCCCAGTTCCTGTCTGACCCAATGTCAGACAGAAAAAAAAAGTTTTCGCCAATTCTGTAATACCGAATGTTTGGTATAATAGTTACCTCAGATTTTGTCCAAAAGGCATTGATCAGTGTTTAATTTTATTTTTAAATTACATAATTTTCATTGTTTTCACCCCTTTTATACATTTCCGGTTTCAACCAAACCCATTTGTGAAGACGATCACAACACGATTGGTTATTTGTATATATAGTAGCCAATGGCACGACGTCTTTCATACAATCATTGACCTATAGTGCAAGGTCATCAAAACAACAAAACTCGAGACACACACTATCAAAGACATAACATATACAATTTTGAACAACACTGAAAACTAAAAATTGAATTACTTTAACCTCTATAAAAACCAGAGGTGAAATCAGGTGCCCAATTGCTAATACTAGAGTAAAACACTCTAAAAAGGCCAAACTAAACATTATGCACATGACAGTGAATTTTTTGGGGCTTTTTTTTTCGGACCAGCAAAATATTTTTCGGTCTGACAAGATCTTCATGTCTGTCAGTCCGAATGACTGACAACTTCTCAGCAAGTTTCGGGAAGTCTGACACTATATCGATAACAAGACACAGAAATTCATTGGTAAGTATATGATACAAGTATGAACTCGGTAACACTATATCGATAACAAGACACAGAAATTCATTGGTAAGTATAGAATACAAGTATGAACTCGGTAACACTATATCGATAACAAGACACAGAAATTCATTGGTAAGTATAGGATACAAGTATGAACTTGTTAACACTATATCGATAATAAGACACAGAAATTCAATGGTAAGTATAGGATACAAGTATGAACTTGTTAACACTATATCGATAACAAGACACGGAAATTCATTGGTAAGTATAGGATACAAGCATGAACTCGGTAACACTATATCGATAACAAGACACAGAAATTCATTGGTAAGTATAGGATACAAGTATGGACTTGTTAACACTATATCGATAACAAGACACAGAAATTCATTGGTAAGTATAGGATACAAGTATGAACTCGGTAACACTATATCGATAACAAGACACAGAAATTCTTTGGTAAGTATAGGATACAAGTATAAACTCGGTAACACTATATCGATAACAAGACACAGAAATTCATTGGTAAGTATAGGATATAAGTATGAACTTGTTAACACTATATCGATAACAAGACACAGAAATTCATTGGTAAGTATAGGATACAAGTATGAACTCGGTAACACTATATCGATAACAAGACACAGAAATTCATTGGTAAGTATAGGATACAAGTATGAACTTGTTAACACTATATCGATAACAAGACACAGATTGACAGAAATTCATTGGTAAGTATAGGATACAAGTATGAACTTGTTAACACTATATCGATAACAAGACACAGAAATTCAATGGTAAGTATAGGATACAAGTATGAACTTGTTAACACTATATCGATAACAAGACACAGAAATTCATTGGTAAGTATAGGATACAAGTATGAACTTGTTAACACTATATCGATAACAAGACACAGAAATTCATTGGTAAGTATAGGATACAAGTATGAACTCGGTAACACTATATCGATAACAAGACACAGAAATTCTTTGGTAAGTATAGGATACAAGTATGAACTCGGTAACACTATATCGATAACAAGACACAGAAATTCATTGGTAAGTATAGGATACAAGTATGAACTTGTTAACACTATATCGATAACAAGACACAGAAATTCATTGGTAAGTATAGGATACAAGTATGAACTTGTTAACACTATATCGATAACAAGACACAGATTGACAGAAATTCATTGGTAAGTATAGGATACAAGCATGAACTCGGTAACACTATAGCGATAACAAGACACAGAAATTCATTGGCAAGTATAGGATACAAGCATGAACTCGGTAACACTATATCGATAACAAGACACAGAAATTCATTGGTAAGTATAGGATACAAGTATGAACTCGGTAACACTATATCGATAACAAGACACAGAAATTCATTGGTAAGTATAGGATACAAGTATGAACTTGTTAACACTATATCGATAACAAGACACAGATTGACAGAAATTCATTGGTAAGTATAGGATACAAGTATGAACTTGTTAACACTATATCGATAACAAGACACAGAAATTCAATGGTAAGTATAGGATACAAGTATGAACTTGTTAACACTATATCGATAACAAGACACAGAAATTCATTGGTAAGTATAGGATACAAGTATGAACTTGTTAACACTATATCGATAACAAGACACAGAAATTCATTGGTAAGTATAGGATACAAGTATGAACTCGGTAACACTATATCGATAACAAGACACAGAAATTCATTGGTAAGTATAGGATACAAGTATGAACTTGTTAACACTATATCGATAACAAGACACAGAAATTCATTGGTAAGTATAGGATACAAGTATGAACTTGTTAACACTATATCGATAACAAGACACAGATTGACAGAAATTCATTGGTAAGTATAGGATACAAGCATGAACTCGGTAACACTATAGCGATAACAAGACACAGAAATTCATTGGCAAGTATAGGATACAAGCATGAACTCGGTAACACTATATCGATAACAAGACACAGAAATTCATTGGTAAGTATAGGATACAAGCATGAACTCGGTAACACTATATCGATAACAAGACTCAGAAATTCATTGGTAAGTATAGGATACAAGTATGAACTTGTTAACACTATATCGAAAACAAGACACAGAAATTCATTGGTAAGTATAGGATACAAGTATGAACTTGTTAACACTATATCGAAAACAAGACACAGAAATTCATTGGTAAGTATAGGATACAAGTATGAACTTGTTAATACTACAGACTTCCCGAAAACCGTCGGTCCTGACCGACAGAAATGCAGTAGGACCGACGATTTCAAAATATATATCGGACCGAATGTCCGGTAAAACCTAGTCATAGATATTTGAAAGGACCGGCGATTGAAATTTATCCCCTCCCAGTTTCCACTGCCAATGGCATTAAATTCCGTTTTCAGTTTTATTAAAATGTCAGACAGAGACTTGAAATTTGTTTATTTATTCTGTCAGACCGACACGTTCCTCTTTGTAATCGAAACTCGTAAATGTAAACATCCTTTTAGTAGGAACCAGCACCTGCAAAACGTGGAACATTAAAACTTAAATATATTACTGAGCACAGAAATAAGTTGACTTCCACACTCCCCAAGTATCAAAGATTGTTTGTGTTTAATTAAATATGTAATATGTTTTGAGATGCTTATATATTGAAGATGACAACAGATTCATATTCTCAACTAAAATTAAAAATGTAGGTGAACCGGAACCTGACATTGATGTATAATATTCGGAACGTGATCGGACCATTAGATACGGATTGTTGGCTATATCTGCCTTATCTTTTTGGATAAAAATATGTATACAGAAAAACATTTAATTGAGTTGTTTAATGATCATGACTTTAGGTAATCTTGCATTCAGTTCTGTATAAAAAAAAAATTGACAGGTTATATACAATATTACAAAAAAATGGTGGGACAGACACAAAACCCATGGGTAAGACAGAACCCCAGTTCCTGTCTGACCCAATGTCAGACAGAAAAAAAAAGTTTTCGCCAATTCTGTAATACCGAATGTTTGGTATAATAGTTACCTCAGATTTTGTCCAAAAGGCATTGATCAGTGTTTAATTTTATTTTTAAATTACATAATTTTCATTGTTTTCACCCCTTTTATACATTTCCGGTTTCAACCAAACCCATTTGTGAAGACGATCACAACACGATTGGTTATTTGTATATATAGTAGCCAATGGCACGACGTCTTTCATACAATCATTGACCTATAGTGCAAGGTCATCAAAACAACAAAACTCGAGACACACACTATAAAAGACATAACATATACAATTTTGAACAACACTGAAAACTAAAAATTGAATTACTTTAACCTCTATAAAAACCAGAGGTGAAATCAGGTGCCCAATTGCTAATACTAGAGTAAAACACTCTAAAAAGGCCAAACTAAACATTATGCACATGACAGTGAATTTTTGGGGGCTTTTTTTTCGGACCAGCAAAATATTTTTCGGTCTGACAAGATCTTCATGTCTGTCAGTCCGAATGACTGACAACTTCTCAGCAAGTTTCGGGAAGTCTGACACTATATCGATAACAAGACACAGAAATTCATTGGTAAGTATATGATACAAGTATGAACTCGGTAACACTATATCGATAACAAGACACAGAAATTCATTGGTAAGTATAGGATACAAGTATGAACTTGTTAACACTATATCGATAACAAGACACAGAAATTCATTGGTAAGTATAGGATACAAGTATGAACTTGTTAACACTATATCGATACCAAGACACAGATTGACAGAAATTCATTGGTAAGTATAGGATACAAGCATGAACTCGGTAACACTATAGCGATAACAAGACACAGAAATTCATTGGCAAGTATAGGATACAAGCATGAACTCGGTAACACTATATCGATAACAAGACACAGAAATTCATTGGTAAGTATAGGATACAAGTATGAACTCGGTAACACTATATCGATAACAAGACACAGAAATTCATTGGTAAGTATAGGATACAAGTATGAACTTGTTAACACTATATCGATAACAAGACACAGATTGACAGAAATTCATTGGTAAGTATAGGATACAAGTATGAACTTGTTAACACTATATCGATAACAAGACACAGAAATTCAATGGTAAGTATAGGATACAAGTATGAACTTGTTAACACTATATCGATAACAAGACACAGAAATTCATTGGTAAGTATAGGATACAAGTATGAACTTGTTAACACTATATCGATAACAAGACACAGAAATTCATTGGTAAGTATAGGATACAAGTATGAACTCGGTAACACTATATCGATAACAAGACACAGAAATTCATTGGTAAGTATAGGATACAAGTATGAACTTGTTAACACTATATCGATAACAAGACACAGAAATTCATTGGTAAGTATAGGATACAAGTATGAACTTGTTAACACTATATCGATAACAAGACACAGATTGACAGAAATTCATTGGTAAGTATAGGATACAAGCATGAACTCGGTAACACTATAGCGATAACAAGACACAGAAATTCATTGGCAAGTATAGGATACAAGCATGAACTCGGTAACACTATATCGATAACAAGACACAGAAATTCATTGGTAAGTATAGGATACAAGCATGAACTCGGTAACACTATATCGATAACAAGACTCAGAAATTCATTGGTAAGTATAGGATACAAGTATGAACTTGTTAACACTATATCGAAAACAAGACACAGAAATTCATTGGTAAGTATAGGATACAAGTATGAACTTGTTAACACTATATCGAAAACAAGACACAGAAATTCATTGGTAAGTATAGGATACAAGTATGAACTTGTTAATACTACAGACTTCCCGAAAACCGTCGGTCCTGACCGACAGAAATGCAGTAGGACCGACGATTTCAAAATATATATCGGACCGAATGTCCGGTAAAACCTAGTCATAGATATTTGAAAGGACCGGCGATTGAAATTTATCCCCTCCCAGTTTCCACTGCCAATGGCATTAAATTCCGTTTTCAGTTTTATTAAAATGTCAGACAGAGACTTGAAATTTGTTTATTTATTCTGTCAGACCGACACGTTCCTCTTTGTAATCGAAACTCGTAAATGTAAACATCCTTTTAGTAGGAACCAGCACCTGCAAAACGTGGAACATTAAAACTTAAATATATTACTGAGCACAGAAATAAGTTGACTTCCACACTCCCCAAGTATCAAAGATTGTTTGTGTTTAATTAAATATGTAATATGTTTTGAGATGCTTATATATTGAAGATGACAACAGATTCATATTCTCAACTAAAATTAAAAATGTAGGTGAACCGGAACCTGACATTGATGTATAATATTCGGAACGTGATCGGACCATTAGATACGGATTGTTGGCTATATCTGCCTTATCTTTTTGGATAAAAATATGTATACAGAAAAACATTTAATTGAGTTGTTTAATGATCATGACTTTAGGTAATCTTGCATTCAGTTCTGTATAAAAAAAAAATTGACAGGTTATATACAATATTACAAAAAAATGGTGGGACAGACACAAAACCCATGGGTAAGACAGAACCCCAGTTCCTGTCTGACCCAATGTCAGACAGAAAAAAAAAGTTTTCGCCAATTCTGTAATACCGAATGTTTGGTATAATAGTTACCTCAGATTTTGTCCAAAAGGCATTGATCAGTGTTTAATTTTATTTTTAAATTACATAATTTTCATTGTTTTCACCCCTTTTATACATTTCCGGTTTCAACCAAACCCATTTGTGAAGACGATCACAACACGATTGGTTATTTGTATATATAGTAGCCAATGGCACGACGTCTTTCATACAATCATTGACCTATAGTGCAAGGTCATCAAAACAACAAAACTCGAGACACACACTATAAAAGACATAACATATACAATTTTGAACAACACTGAAAACTAAAAATTGAATTACTTTAACCTCTATAAAAACCAGAGGTGAAATCAGGTGCCCAATTGCTAATACTAGAGTAAAACACTCTAAAAAGGCCAAACTAAACATTATGCACATGACAGTGAATTTTTGGGGGCTTTTTTTTCGGACCAGCAAAATATTTTTCGGTCTGACAAGATCTTCATGTCTGTCAGTCCGAATGACTGACAACTTCTCAGCAAGTTTCGGGAAGTCTGACACTATATCGATAACAAGACACAGAAATTCATTGGTAAGTATATGATACAAGTATGAACTCGGTAACACTATATCGATAACAAGACACAGAAATTCATTGGTAAGTATAGGATACAAGTATGAACTTGTTAACACTATATCGATAACAAGACACAGAAATTCATTGGTAAGTATAGGATACAAGTATGAACTTGTTAACACTATATCGATACCAAGACACAGATTGACAGAAATTCATTGGTAAGTATAGGATACAAGCATGAACTCGGTAACACTATAGCGATAACAAGACACAGAAATTCATTGGCAAGTATAGGATACAAGCATGAACTCGGTAACACTATATCGATAACAAGACACAGAAATTCATTGGTAAGTATAGGATACAAGTATGAACTCGGTAACACTATATCGATAACAAGACACAGAAATTCATTGGTAAGTATAGGATACAAGTATGAACTTGTTAACACTATATCGATAACAAGACACAGATTGACAGAAATTCATTGGTAAGTATAGGATACAAGTATGAACTTGTTAACACTATATCGATAACAAGACACAGAAATTCAATGGTAAGTATAGGATACAAGTATGAACTTGTTAACACTATATCGATAACAAGACACAGAAATTCATTGGTAAGTATAGGATACAAGTATGAACTTGTTAACACTATATCGATAACAAGACACAGAAATTCATTGGTAAGTATAGGATACAAGTATGAACTCGGTAACACTATATCGATAACAAGACACAGAAATTCATTGGTAAGTATAGGATACAAGTATGAACTTGTTAACACTATATCGATAACAAGACACAGAAATTCATTGGTAAGTATAGGATACAAGTATGAACTTGTTAACACTATATCGATAACAAGACACAGATTGACAGAAATTCATTGGTAAGTATAGGATACAAGCATGAACTCGGTAACACTATAGCGATAACAAGACACAGAAATTCATTGGCAAGTATAGGATACAAGCATGAACTCGGTAACACTATATCGATAACAAGACACAGAAATTCATTGGTAAGTATAGGATACAAGTATGAACTCGGTAACACTATATCGATAACAAGACACAGAAATTCATTGGTAAGTATAGGATACAAGTATGAACTTGTTAACACTATATCGATAACAAGACACAGATTGACAGAAATTCATTGGTAAGTATAGGATACAAGTATGAACTTGTTAACACTATATCGATAACAAGACACAGAAATTCAATGGTAATTATAGGATACAAGTATGAACTTGTTAACACTATATCGATAACAAGACACAGAAATTCATTGGTAAGTATAGGATACAAGTATGAACTTGTTAACACTATATCGATAACAAGACACAGAAATTCATTGGTAAGTATAGGATACAAGTATGAACTCGGTAACACTATATCGATAACAAGACACAGAAATTCATTGGTAAGTATAGGATACAAGTATGAACTTGTTAACACTATATCGAAAACAAGACACAGAAATTCATTGGTAAGTATAGGATACAAGTATGAACTTGTTAACACTATATCGATAACAAGACACAGATTGACAGAAATTCATTGGTAAGTATAGGATACAAGCATGAACTCGGTAACACTATAGCGATAACAAGACACAGAAATTCATTGGTAAGTATAGGATACAAGCATGAACTCGGTAACACTATATCGATAACAAGACACAGAAATTCATTGGTAAGTATAGGATACAAGCATGAACTCGGTAACACTATATCGATAACAAGACACAGAAATTCTTTGGTAAGTATAGGATACAAGTATGAACTCGGTAACACTATATCGATAACAAGACACAGAAATTCATTGGTAAGTATAGGATACAAGTATGAACTTGTTAACACTATATCGATAACAAGACACAGATTGACAGAAATTCATTGGTAAGTATAGGATACAAGTATGAACTTGTTAACACTATATCGATAACAAGACACAGAAATTCAATGGTAAGTATAGGATACAAGTATGAACTTGTTAACACTATATCGATAACAAGACACAGAAATTCATTGGTAAGTATAGGATACAAGTATGAACTTGTTAACACTATATCGATAACAAGACACAGAAATTCATTGGTAAGTATAGGATACAAGTATGAACTCGGTAACACTATATCGATAACAAGACACAGAAATTCTTTGGTAAGTATAGGATACAAGTATGAACTCGGTAACACTATATCGATAACAAGACACAGAAATTCATTGGTAAGTATAGGATACAAGTATGAACTTGTTAACACTATATCGATAACAAGACACAGAAATTCATTGGTAAGTATAGGATACAAGTATGAACTTGTTAACACTATATCGATAACAAGACACAGATTGACAGAAATTCATTGGTAAGTATAGGATACAAGCATGAACTCGGTAACACTATAGCGATAACAAGACACAGAAATTCATTGGCAAGTATAGGATACAAGCATGAACTCGGTAACACTATATCGATAACAAGACACAGAAATTCATTGGTAAGTATAGGATACAAGTATGAACTCGGTAACACTATATCGATAACAAGACACAGAAATTCATTGGTAAGTATAGGATACAAGTATGAACTTGTTAACACTATATCGATAACAAGACACAGATTGACAGAAATTCATTGGTAAGTATAGGATACAAGTATGAACTTGTTAACACTATATCGATAACAAGACACAGAAATTCAATGGTAAGTATAGGATACAAGTATGAACTTGTTAACACTATATCGATAACAAGACACAGAAATTCATTGGTAAGTATAGGATACAAGTATGAACTTGTTAACACTATATCGATAACAAGACACAGAAATTCATTGGTAAGTATAGGATACAAGTATGAACTCGGTAACACTATATCGATAACAAGACACAGAAATTCATTGGTAAGTATAGGATACAAGTATGAACTTGTTAACACTATATCGATAACAAGACACAGAAATTCATTGGTAAGTATAGGATACAAGTATGAACTTGTTAACACTATATCGATAACAAGACACAGATTGACAGAAATTCATTGGTAAGTATAGGATACAAGCATGAACTCGGTAACACTATAGCGATAACAAGACACAGAAATTCATTGGCAAGTATAGGATACAAGCATGAACTCGGTAACACTATATCGATAACAAGACACAGAAATTCATTGGTAAGTATAGGATACAAGCATGAACTCGGTAACACTATATCGATAACAAGACTCAGAAATTCATTGGTAAGTATAGGATACAAGTATGAACTTGTTAACACTATATCGAAAACAAGACACAGAAATTCATTGGTAAGTATAGGATACAAGTATGAACTTGTTAACACTATATCGATAACAAGACACAGAAATTCATTGGTAAGTATAGGATACAAGTATGAACTCGGTAACACTATATCGATAACAAGACTCAGAAATTCATTGGTAAGTATAGGATACAAGTATGAACTTGTTAACACTATATCGATAACAAGACACAGAAATTCATTGGTAAGTATAGGATACAAGTATGAACTTGTTAACACTATATCGATAACAAGACACAGATTGACAGAAATTCATTGGTAAGTATAGGATACAAGCATGAACTCGGTAACACTATAGCGATAACAAGACACAGAAATTCATTGGCAAGTATAGGATACAAGCATGAACTCGGTAACACTATATCGATAACAAGACACAGAAATTCATTGGTAAGTATAGGATACAAGTATGAACTCGGTAACACTATATCGATAACAAGACACAGAAATTCATTGGTAAGTATAGGATACAAGTATGAACTTGTTAACACTATATCGATAACAAGACACAGATTGACAGAAATTCATTGGTAAGTATAGGATACAAGTATGAACTTGTTAACACTATATCGATAACAAGACACAGAAATTCAATGGTAATTATAGGATACAAGTATGAACTTGTTAACACTATATCGATAACAAGACACAGAAATTCATTGGTAAGTATAGGATACAAGTATGAACTTGTTAACACTATATCGATAACAAGACACAGAAATTCATTGGTAAGTATAGGATACAAGTATGAACTCGGTAACACTATATCGATAACAAGACACAGAAATTCATTGGTAAGTATAGGATACAAGTATGAACTTGTTAACACTATATCGAAAACAAGACACAGAAATTCATTGGTAAGTATAGGATACAAGTATGAACTTGTTAACACTATATCGATAACAAGACACAGATTGACAGAAATTCATTGGTAAGTATAGGATACAAGCATGAACTCGGTAACACTATAGCGATAACAAGACACAGAAATTCATTGGTAAGTATAGGATACAAGCATGAACTCGGTAACACTATATCGATAACAAGACACAGAAATTCATTGGTAAGTATAGGATACAAGCATGAACTCGGTAACACTATATCGATAACAAGACACAGAAATTCTTTGGTAAGTATAGGATACAAGTATGAACTCGGTAACACTATATCGATAACAAGACACAGAAATTCATTGGTAAGTATAGGATACAAGTATGAACTTGTTAACACTATATCGATAACAAGACACAGAAATTCAATGGTAAGTATAGGATACAAGTATGAACTTGTTAACACTATATCGATAACAAGACACAGAAATTCATTGGTAAGTATAGGATACAAGTATGAACTTGTTAACACTATATCGATAACAAGACACAGAAATTCATTGGTAAGTATAGGATACAAGTATGAACTCGGTAACACTATATCGATAACAAGACACAGAAATTCATTGGTAAGTATAGGATACAAGTATGAACTTGTTAACACTATATCGATAACAAGACACAGAAATTCATTGGTAAGTATAGGATACAAGTATGAACTTGTTAACACTATATCGATAACAAGACACAGATTGACAGAAATTCATTGGTAAGTATAGGATACAAGCATGAACTCGGTAACACTATAGCGATAACAAGACACAGAAATTCATTGGCAAGTATAGGATACAAGCATGAACTCGGTAACACTATATCGATAACAAGACACAGAAATTCATTGGTAAGTATAGGATACAAGCATGAACTCGGTAACACTATATCGATAACAAGACTCAGAAATTCATTGGTAAGTATAGGATACAAGTATGAACTTGTTAACACTATATCGAAAACAAGACACAGAAATTCATTGGTAAGTATAGGATACAAGTATGAACTTGTTAACACTATATCGAAAACAAGACACAGAAATTCATTGGTAAGTATAGGATACAAGTATGAACTTGTTAATACTACAGACTTCCCGAAAACCGTCGGTCCTGACCGACAGAAATGCAGTAGGACCGACGATTTCAAAATATATATCGGACCGAATGTCCGGTAAAACCTAGTCATAGATATTTGAAAGGACCGGCGATTGAAATTTATCCCCTCCCAGTTTCCACTGCCAATGGCATTAAATTCCGTTTTCAGTTTTATTAAAATGTCAGACAGAGACTTGAAATTTGTTTATTTATTCTGTCAGACCGACACGTTCCTCTTTGTAATCGAAACTCGTAAATGTAAACATCCTTTTAGTAGGAACCAGCACCTGCAAAACGTGGAACATTAAAACTTAAATATATTACTGAGCACAGAAATAAGTTGACTTCCACACTCCCCAAGTATCAAAGATTGTTTGTGTTTAATTAAATATGTAATATGTTTTGAGATGCTTATATATTGAAGATGACAACAGATTCATATTCTCAACTAAAATTAAAAATGTAGGTGAACCGGAACCTGACATTGATGTATAATATTCGGAACGTGATCGGACCATTAGATACGGATTGTTGGCTATATCTGCCTTATCTTTTTGGATAAAAATATGTATACAGAAAAACATTTAATTGAGTTGTTTAATGATCATGACTTTAGGTAATCTTGCATTCAGTTCTGTATAAAAAAAAAATTGACAGGTTATATACAATATTACAAAAAAATGGTGGGACAGACACAAAACCCATGGGTAAGACAGAACCCCAGTTCCTGTCTGACCCAATGTCAGACAGAAAAAAAAAGTTTTCGCCAATTCTGTAATACCGAATGTTTGGTATAATAGTTACCTCAGATTTTGTCCAAAAGGCATTGATCAGTGTTTAATTTTATTTTTAAATTACATAATTTTCATTGTTTTCACCCCTTTTATACATTTCCGGTTTCAACCAAACCCATTTGTGAAGACGATCACAACACGATTGGTTATTTGTATATATAGTAGCCAATGGCACGACGTCTTTCATACAATCATTGACCTATAGTGCAAGGTCATCAAAACAACAAAACTCGAGACACACACTATAAAAGACATAACATATACAATTTTGAACAACACTGAAAACTAAAAATTGAATTACTTTAACCTCTATAAAAACCAGAGGTGAAATCAGGTGCCCAATTGCTAATACTAGAGTAAAACACTCTAAAAAGGCCAAACTAAACATTATGCACATGACAGTGAATTTTTGGGGGCTTTTTTTTCGGACCAGCAAAATATTTTTCGGTCTGACAAGATCTTCATGTCTGTCAGTCCGAATGACTGACAACTTCTCAGCAAGTTTCGGGAAGTCTGACACTATATCGATAACAAGACACAGAAATTCATTGGTAAGTATATGATACAAGTATGAACTCGGTAACACTATATCGATAACAAGACACAGAAATTCATTGGTAAGTATAGGATACAAGTATGAACTTGTTAACACTATATCGATAACAAGACACAGAAATTCATTGGTAAGTATAGGATACAAGTATGAACTTGTTAACACTATATCGATACCAAGACACAGATTGACAGAAATTCATTGGTAAGTATAGGATACAAGCATGAACTCGGTAACACTATAGCGATAACAAGACACAGAAATTCATTGGCAAGTATAGGATACAAGCATGAACTCGGTAACACTATATCGATAACAAGACACAGAAATTCATTGGTAAGTATAGGATACAAGTATGAACTCGGTAACACTATATCGATAACAAGACACAGAAATTCATTGGTAAGTATAGGATACAAGTATGAACTTGTTAACACTATATCGATAACAAGACACAGATTGACAGAAATTCATTGGTAAGTATAGGATACAAGTATGAACTTGTTAACACTATATCGATAACAAGACACAGAAATTCAATGGTAAGTATAGGATACAAGTATGAACTTGTTAACACTATATCGATAACAAGACACAGAAATTCATTGGTAAGTATAGGATACAAGTATGAACTTGTTAACACTATATCGATAACAAGACACAGAAATTCATTGGTAAGTATAGGATACAAGTATGAACTCGGTAACACTATATCGATAACAAGACACAGAAATTCATTGGTAAGTATAGGATACAAGTATGAACTTGTTAACACTATATCGATAACAAGACACAGAAATTCATTGGTAAGTATAGGATACAAGTATGAACTTGTTAACACTATATCGATAACAAGACACAGATTGACAGAAATTCATTGGTAAGTATAGGATACAAGCATGAACTCGGTAACACTATAGCGATAACAAGACACAGAAATTCATTGGCAAGTATAGGATACAAGCATGAACTCGGTAACACTATATCGATAACAAGACACAGAAATTCATTGGTAAGTATAGGATACAAGCATGAACTCGGTAACACTATATCGATAACAAGACTCAGAAATTCATTGGTAAGTATAGGATACAAGTATGAACTTGTTAACACTATATCGAAAACAAGACACAGAAATTCATTGGTAAGTATAGGATACAAGTATGAACTTGTTAACACTATATCGAAAACAAGACACAGAAATTCATTGGTAAGTATAGGATACAAGTATGAACTTGTTAATACTACAGACTTCCCGAAAACCGTCGGTCCTGACCGACAGAAATGCAGTAGGACCGACGATTTCAAAATATATATCGGACCGAATGTCCGGTAAAACCTAGTCATAGATATTTGAAAGGACCGGCGATTGAAATTTATCCCCTCCCAGTTTCCACTGCCAATGGCATTAAATTCCGTTTTCAGTTTTATTAAAATGTCAGACAGAGACTTGAAATTTGTTTATTTATTCTGTCAGACCGACACGTTCCTCTTTGTAATCGAAACTCGTAAATGTAAACATCCTTTTAGTAGGAACCAGCACCTGCAAAACGTGGAACATTAAAACTTAAATATATTACTGAGCACAGAAATAAGTTGACTTCCACACTCCCCAAGTATCAAAGATTGTTTGTGTTTAATTAAATATGTAATATGTTTTGAGATGCTTATATATTGAAGATGACAACAGATTCATATTCTCAACTAAAATTAAAAATGTAGGTGAACCGGAACCTGACATTGATGTATAATATTCGGAACGTGATCGGACCATTAGATACGGATTGTTGGCTATATCTGCCTTATCTTTTTGGATAAAAATATGTATACAGAAAAACATTTAATTGAGTTGTTTAATGATCATGACTTTAGGTAATCTTGCATTCAGTTCTGTATAAAAAAAAAATTGACAGGTTATATACAATATTACAAAAAAATGGTGGGACAGACACAAAACCCATGGGTAAGACAGAACCCCAGTTCCTGTCTGACCCAATGTCAGACAGAAAAAAAAAGTTTTCGCCAATTCTGTAATACCGAATGTTTGGTATAATAGTTACCTCAGATTTTGTCCAAAAGGCATTGATCAGTGTTTAATTTTATTTTTAAATTACATAATTTTCATTGTTTTCACCCCTTTTATACATTTCCGGTTTCAACCAAACCCATTTGTGAAGACGATCACAACACGATTGGTTATTTGTATATATAGTAGCCAATGGCACGACGTCTTTCATACAATCATTGACCTATAGTGCAAGGTCATCAAAACAACAAAACTCGAGACACACACTATAAAAGACATAACATATACAATTTTGAACAACACTGAAAACTAAAAATTGAATTACTTTAACCTCTATAAAAACCAGAGGTGAAATCAGGTGCCCAATTGCTAATACTAGAGTAAAACACTCTAAAAAGGCCAAACTAAACATTATGCACATGACAGTGAATTTTTGGGGGCTTTTTTTTCGGACCAGCAAAATATTTTTCGGTCTGACAAGATCTTCATGTCTGTCAGTCCGAATGACTGACAACTTCTCAGCAAGTTTCGGGAAGTCTGACACTATATCGATAACAAGACACAGAAATTCATTGGTAAGTATATGATACAAGTATGAACTCGGTAACACTATATCGATAACAAGACACAGAAATTCATTGGTAAGTATAGGATACAAGTATGAACTTGTTAACACTATATCGATAACAAGACACAGAAATTCATTGGTAAGTATAGGATACAAGTATGAACTTGTTAACACTATATCGATACCAAGACACAGATTGACAGAAATTCATTGGTAAGTATAGGATACAAGCATGAACTCGGTAACACTATAGCGATAACAAGACACAGAAATTCATTGGCAAGTATAGGATACAAGCATGAACTCGGTAACACTATATCGATAACAAGACACAGAAATTCATTGGTAAGTATAGGATACAAGTATGAACTCGGTAACACTATATCGATAACAAGACACAGAAATTCATTGGTAAGTATAGGATACAAGTATGAACTTGTTAACACTATATCGATAACAAGACACAGATTGACAGAAATTCATTGGTAAGTATAGGATACAAGTATGAACTTGTTAACACTATATCGATAACAAGACACAGAAATTCAATGGTAAGTATAGGATACAAGTATGAACTTGTTAACACTATATCGATAACAAGACACAGAAATTCATTGGTAAGTATAGGATACAAGTATGAACTTGTTAACACTATATCGATAACAAGACACAGAAATTCATTGGTAAGTATAGGATACAAGTATGAACTCGGTAACACTATATCGATAACAAGACACAGAAATTCATTGGTAAGTATAGGATACAAGTATGAACTTGTTAACACTATATCGATAACAAGACACAGAAATTCATTGGTAAGTATAGGATACAAGTATGAACTTGTTAACACTATATCGATAACAAGACACAGATTGACAGAAATTCATTGGTAAGTATAGGATACAAGCATGAACTCGGTAACACTATAGCGATAACAAGACACAGAAATTCATTGGCAAGTATAGGATACAAGCATGAACTCGGTAACACTATATCGATAACAAGACACAGAAATTCATTGGTAAGTATAGGATACAAGCATGAACTCGGTAACACTATATCGATAACAAGACTCAGAAATTCATTGGTAAGTATAGGATACAAGTATGAACTTGTTAACACTATATCGAAAACAAGACACAGAAATTCATTGGTAAGTATAGGATACAAGTATGAACTTGTTAACACTATATCGAAAACAAGACACAGAAATTCATTGGTAAGTATAGGATACAAGTATGAACTTGTTAATACTACAGACTTCCCGAAAACCGTCGGTCCTGACCGACAGAAATGCAGTAGGACCGACGATTTCAAAATATATATCGGACCGAATGTCCGGTAAAACCTAGTCATAGATATTTGAAAGGACCGGCGATTGAAATTTATCCCCTCCCAGTTTCCACTGCCAATGGCATTAAATTCCGTTTTCAGTTTTATTAAAATGTCAGACAGAGACTTGAAATTTGTTTATTTATTCTGTCAGACCGACACGTTCCTCTTTGTAATCGAAACTCGTAAATGTAAACATCCTTTTAGTAGGAACCAGCACCTGCAAAACGTGGAACATTAAAACTTAAATATATTACTGAGCACAGAAATAAGTTGACTTCCACACTCCCCAAGTATCAAAGATTGTTTGTGTTTAATTAAATATGTAATATGTTTTGAGATGCTTATATATTGAAGATGACAACAGATTCATATTCTCAACTAAAATTAAAAATGTAGGTGAACCGGAACCTGACATTGATGTATAATATTCGGAACGTGATCGGACCATTAGATACGGATTGTTGGCTATATCTGCCTTATCTTTTTGGATAAAAATATGTATACAGAAAAACATTTAATTGAGTTGTTTAATGATCATGACTTTAGGTAATCTTGCATTCAGTTCTGTATAAAAAAAAAATTGACAGGTTATATACAATATTACAAAAAAATGGTGGGACAGACACAAAACCCATGGGTAAGACAGAACCCCAGTTCCTGTCTGACCCAATGTCAGACAGAAAAAAAAAGTTTTCGCCAATTCTGTAATACCGAATGTTTGGTATAATAGTTACCTCAGATTTTGTCCAAAAGGCATTGATCAGTGTTTAATTTTATTTTTAAATTACATAATTTTCATTGTTTTCACCCCTTTTATACATTTCCGGTTTCAACCAAACCCATTTGTGAAGACGATCACAACACGATTGGTTATTTGTATATATAGTAGCCAATGGCACGACGTCTTTCATACAATCATTGACCTATAGTGCAAGGTCATCAAAACAACAAAACTCGAGACACACACTATAAAAGACATAACATATACAATTTTGAACAACACTGAAAACTAAAAATTGAATTACTTTAACCTCTATAAAAACCAGAGGTGAAATCAGGTGCCCAATTGCTAATACTAGAGTAAAACACTCTAAAAAGGCCAAACTAAACATTATGCACATGACAGTGAATTTTTGGGGGCTTTTTTTTCGGACCAGCAAAATATTTTTCGGTCTGACAAGATCTTCATGTCTGTCAGTCCGAATGACTGACAACTTCTCAGCAAGTTTCGGGAAGTCTGACACTATATCGATAACAAGACACAGAAATTCATTGGTAAGTATATGATACAAGTATGAACTCGGTAACACTATATCGATAACAAGACACAGAAATTCATTGGTAAGTATAGGATACAAGTATGAACTTGTTAACACTATATCGATAACAAGACACAGAAATTCATTGGTAAGTATAGGATACAAGTATGAACTTGTTAACACTATATCGATACCAAGACACAGATTGACAGAAATTCATTGGTAAGTATAGGATACAAGCATGAACTCGGTAACACTATAGCGATAACAAGACACAGAAATTCATTGGCAAGTATAGGATACAAGCATGAACTCGGTAACACTATATCGATAACAAGACACAGAAATTCATTGGTAAGTATAGGATACAAGTATGAACTCGGTAACACTATATCGATAACAAGACACAGAAATTCATTGGTAAGTATAGGATACAAGTATGAACTTGTTAACACTATATCGATAACAAGACACAGATTGACAGAAATTCATTGGTAAGTATAGGATACAAGTATGAACTTGTTAACACTATATCGATAACAAGACACAGAAATTCAATGGTAAGTATAGGATACAAGTATGAACTTGTTAACACTATATCGATAACAAGACACAGAAATTCATTGGTAAGTATAGGATACAAGTATGAACTTGTTAACACTATATCGATAACAAGACACAGAAATTCATTGGTAAGTATAGGATACAAGTATGAACTCGGTAACACTATATCGATAACAAGACACAGAAATTCATTGGTAAGTATAGGATACAAGTATGAACTTGTTAACACTATATCGATAACAAGACACAGAAATTCATTGGTAAGTATAGGATACAAGTATGAACTTGTTAACACTATATCGATAACAAGACACAGATTGACAGAAATTCATTGGTAAGTATAGGATACAAGCATGAACTCGGTAACACTATAGCGATAACAAGACACAGAAATTCATTGGCAAGTATAGGATACAAGCATGAACTCGGTAACACTATATCGATAACAAGACACAGAAATTCATTGGTAAGTATAGGATACAAGTATGAACTCGGTAACACTATATCGATAACAAGACACAGAAATTCATTGGTAAGTATAGGATACAAGTATGAACTTGTTAACACTATATCGATAACAAGACACAGATTGACAGAAATTCATTGGTAAGTATAGGATACAAGTATGAACTTGTTAACACTATATCGATAACAAGACACAGAAATTCAATGGTAATTATAGGATACAAGTATGAACTTGTTAACACTATATCGATAACAAGACACAGAAATTCATTGGTAAGTATAGGATACAAGTATGAACTTGTTAACACTATATCGATAACAAGACACAGAAATTCATTGGTAAGTATAGGATACAAGTATGAACTCGGTAACACTATATCGATAACAAGACACAGAAATTCATTGGTAAGTATAGGATACAAGTATGAACTTGTTAACACTATATCGAAAACAAGACACAGAAATTCATTGGTAAGTATAGGATACAAGTATGAACTTGTTAACACTATATCGATAACAAGACACAGATTGACAGAAATTCATTGGTAAGTATAGGATACAAGCATGAACTCGGTAACACTATAGCGATAACAAGACACAGAAATTCATTGGTAAGTATAGGATACAAGCATGAACTCGGTAACACTATATCGATAACAAGACACAGAAATTCATTGGTAAGTATAGGATACAAGCATGAACTCGGTAACACTATATCGATAACAAGACACAGAAATTCTTTGGTAAGTATAGGATACAAGTATGAACTCGGTAACACTATATCGATAACAAGACACAGAAATTCATTGGTAAGTATAGGATACAAGTATGAACTTGTTAACACTATATCGATAACAAGACACAGATTGACAGAAATTCATTGGTAAGTATAGGATACAAGTATGAACTTGTTAACACTATATCGATAACAAGACACAGAAATTCAATGGTAAGTATAGGATACAAGTATGAACTTGTTAACACTATATCGATAACAAGACACAGAAATTCATTGGTAAGTATAGGATACAAGTATGAACTTGTTAACACTATATCGATAACAAGACACAGAAATTCATTGGTAAGTATAGGATACAAGTATGAACTCGGTAACACTATATCGATAACAAGACACAGAAATTCTTTGGTAAGTATAGGATACAAGTATGAACTCGGTAACACTATATCGATAACAAGACACAGAAATTCATTGGTAAGTATAGGATACAAGTATGAACTTGTTAACACTATATCGATAACAAGACACAGAAATTCATTGGTAAGTATAGGATACAAGTATGAACTTGTTAACACTATATCGATAACAAGACACAGATTGACAGAAATTCATTGGTAAGTATAGGATACAAGCATGAACTCGGTAACACTATAGCGATAACAAGACACAGAAATTCATTGGCAAGTATAGGATACAAGCATGAACTCGGTAACACTATATCGATAACAAGACACAGAAATTCATTGGTAAGTATAGGATACAAGTATGAACTCGGTAACACTATATCGATAACAAGACACAGAAATTCATTGGTAAGTATAGGATACAAGTATGAACTTGTTAACACTATATCGATAACAAGACACAGATTGACAGAAATTCATTGGTAAGTATAGGATACAAGTATGAACTTGTTAACACTATATCGATAACAAGACACAGAAATTCAATGGTAAGTATAGGATACAAGTATGAACTTGTTAACACTATATCGATAACAAGACACAGAAATTCATTGGTAAGTATAGGATACAAGTATGAACTTGTTAACACTATATCGATAACAAGACACAGAAATTCATTGGTAAGTATAGGATACAAGTATGAACTCGGTAACACTATATCGATAACAAGACACAGAAATTCATTGGTAAGTATAGGATACAAGTATGAACTTGTTAACACTATATCGATAACAAGACACAGAAATTCATTGGTAAGTATAGGATACAAGTATGAACTTGTTAACACTATATCGATAACAAGACACAGATTGACAGAAATTCATTGGTAAGTATAGGATACAAGCATGAACTCGGTAACACTATAGCGATAACAAGACACAGAAATTCATTGGCAAGTATAGGATACAAGCATGAACTCGGTAACACTATATCGATAACAAGACACAGAAATTCATTGGTAAGTATAGGATACAAGCATGAACTCGGTAACACTATATCGATAACAAGACTCAGAAATTCATTGGTAAGTATAGGATACAAGTATGAACTTGTTAACACTATATCGAAAACAAGACACAGAAATTCATTGGTAAGTATAGGATACAAGTATGAACTTGTTAACACTATATCGATAACAAGACACAGAAATTCATTGGTAAGTATAGGATACAAGTATGAACTCGGTAACACTATATCGATAACAAGACTCAGAAATTCATTGGTAAGTATAGGATACAAGTATGAACTTGTTAACACTATATCGATAACAAGACACAGAAATTCATTGGTAAGTATAGGATACAAGTATGAACTTGTTAACACTATATCGATAACAAGACACAGATTGACAGAAATTCATTGGTAAGTATAGGATACAAGCATGAACTCGGTAACACTATAGCGATAACAAGACACAGAAATTCATTGGCAAGTATAGGATACAAGCATGAACTCGGTAACACTATATCGATAACAAGACACAGAAATTCATTGGTAAGTATAGGATACAAGTATGAACTCGGTAACACTATATCGATAACAAGACACAGAAATTCATTGGTAAGTATAGGATACAAGTATGAACTTGTTAACACTATATCGATAACAAGACACAGATTGACAGAAATTCATTGGTAAGTATAGGATACAAGTATGAACTTGTTAACACTATATCGATAACAAGACACAGAAATTCAATGGTAATTATAGGATACAAGTATGAACTTGTTAACACTATATCGATAACAAGACACAGAAATTCATTGGTAAGTATAGGATACAAGTATGAACTTGTTAACACTATATCGATAACAAGACACAGAAATTCATTGGTAAGTATAGGATACAAGTATGAACTCGGTAACACTATATCGATAACAAGACACAGAAATTCATTGGTAAGTATAGGATACAAGTATGAACTTGTTAACACTATATCGAAAACAAGACACAGAAATTCATTGGTAAGTATAGGATACAAGTATGAACTTGTTAACACTATATCGATAACAAGACACAGATTGACAGAAATTCATTGGTAAGTATAGGATACAAGCATGAACTCGGTAACACTATAGCGATAACAAGACACAGAAATTCATTGGTAAGTATAGGATACAAGCATGAACTCGGTAACACTATATCGATAACAAGACACAGAAATTCATTGGTAAGTATAGGATACAAGCATGAACTCGGTAACACTATATCGATAACAAGACACAGAAATTCTTTGGTAAGTATAGGATACAAGTATGAACTCGGTAACACTATATCGATAACAAGACACAGAAATTCATTGGTAAGTATAGGATACAAGTATGAACTTGTTAACACTATATCGATAACAAGACACAGATTGACAGAAATTCATTGGTAAGTATAGGATACAAGTATGAACTTGTTAACACTATATCGATAACAAGACACAGAAATTCAATGGTAAGTATAGGATACAAGTATGAACTTGTTAACACTATATCGATAACAAGACACAGAAATTCATTGGTAAGTATAGGATACAAGTATGAACTTGTTAACACTATATCGATAACAAGACACAGAAATTCATTGGTAAGTATAGGATACAAGTATGAACTCGGTAACACTATATCGATAACAAGACACAGAAATTCTTTGGTAAGTATAGGATACAAGTATGAACTCGGTAACACTATATCGATAACAAGACACAGAAATTCATTGGTAAGTATAGGATACAAGTATGAACTTGTTAACACTATATCGATAACAAGACACAGAAATTCATTGGTAAGTATAGGATACAAGTATGAACTTGTTAACACTATATCGATAACAAGACACAGATTGACAGAAATTCATTGGTAAGTATAGGATACAAGCATGAACTCGGTAACACTATAGCGATAACAAGACACAGAAATTCATTGGCAAGTATAGGATACAAGCATGAACTCGGTAACACTATATCGATAACAAGACACAGAAATTCATTGGTAAGTATAGGATACAAGTATGAACTCGGTAACACTATATCGATAACAAGACACAGAAATTCATTGGTAAGTATAGGATACAAGTATGAACTTGTTAACACTATATCGATAACAAGACACAGATTGACAGAAATTCATTGGTAAGTATAGGATACAAGTATGAACTTGTTAACACTATATCGATAACAAGACACAGAAATTCAATGGTAAGTATAGGATACAAGTATGAACTTGTTAACACTATATCGATAACAAGACACAGAAATTCATTGGTAAGTATAGGATACAAGTATGAACTTGTTAACACTATATCGATAACAAGACACAGAAATTCATTGGTAAGTATAGGATACAAGTATGAACTCGGTAACACTATATCGATAACAAGACACAGAAATTCATTGGTAAGTATAGGATACAAGTATGAACTTGTTAACACTATATCGATAACAAGACACAGAAATTCATTGGTAAGTATAGGATACAAGTATGAACTTGTTAACACTATATCGATAACAAGACACAGATTGACAGAAATTCATTGGTAAGTATAGGATACAAGCATGAACTCGGTAACACTATAGCGATAACAAGACACAGAAATTCATTGGCAAGTATAGGATACAAGCATGAACTCGGTAACACTATATCGATAACAAGACACAGAAATTCATTGGTAAGTATAGGATACAAGCATGAACTCGGTAACACTATATCGATAACAAGACTCAGAAATTCATTGGTAAGTATAGGATACAAGTATGAACTTGTTAACACTATATCGAAAACAAGACACAGAAATTCATTGGTAAGTATAGGATACAAGTATGAACTTGTTAACACTATATCGAAAACAAGACACAGAAATTCATTGGTAAGTATAGGATACAAGTATGAACTTGTTAATACTACAGACTTCCCGAAAACCGTCGGTCCTGACCGACAGAAATGCAGTAGGACCGACGATTTCAAAATATATATCGGACCGAATGTCCGGTAAAACCTAGTCATAGATATTTGAAAGGACCGGCGATTGAAATTTATCCCCTCCCAGTTTCCACTGCAAATGGCATTAAATTCCGTTTTCAGTTTTATTAAAATGTCAGACAGAGACTTGAAATTTGTTTATTTATTCTGTCAGACCGACACGTTCCTCTTTGTAATCGAAACTCGTAAATGTAAACATCCTTTTAGTAGGAACCAGCACCTGCAAAACGTGGAACATTAAAACTTAAATATATTACTGAGCACAGAAATAAGTTGACTTCCACACTCCCCAAGTATCAAAGATTGTTTGTGTTTAATTAAATATGTAATATGTTTTGAGATGCTTATATATTGAAGATGACAACAGATTCATATTCTCAACTAAAATTAAAAATGTAGGTGAACCGGAACCTGACATTGATGTATAATATTCGGAACGTGATCGGACCATTAGATATGGATTGTTGGCTATATCTGCCTTATCTTTTTGGATAAAAATATGTATACAGAAAAACATTTAATTGAGTTGTTTAATGATCATGACTTTAGGTAATCTTGCATTCAGTTCTGTATAAAAAAAAAATTGACAGGTTATATACAATATTACAAAAAAATGGTGGGACAGACACAAAGCCCATGGGTAAGACAGAACCCCAGTTCCTGTCTGACCCAATGTCAGACAGAAAAAAAAAGTTTTCGCCAATTCTGTAATACCGAATGTTTGGTATAATAGTTACCTCAGATTTTGTCCAAAAGGCATTGATCAGTGTTTAATTTTATTTTTAAATTACATAATTTTCATTGTTTTCACCCCTTTTATACATTTCCGGTTTCAACCAAACCCATTTGTGAAGACGATCACAACACGATTGGTTATTTGTATATATAGTAGCCAATGGCACGACGTCTTTCATACAATCATTGACCTATAGTGCAAGGTCATCAAAACAACAAAACTCGAGACACACACTATAAAAGACATAACATATACAATTTTGAACAACACTGAAAACTAAAAATTGAATTACTTTAACCTCTATAAAAACCAGAGGTGAAATCAGGTGCCCAATTGCTAATACTAGAGTAAAACACTCTAAAAAGGCCAAACTAAACATTATGCACATGACAGTGAATTTTTGGGGGCTTTTTTTTCGGACCAGCAAAATATTTTTCGGTCTGACAAGATCTTCATGTCTGTCAGTCCGAATGACTGACAACTTCTCAGCAAGTTTCGGGAAGTCTGACACTATATCGATAACAAGACACAGAAATTCATTGGTAAGTATAGGATACAAGTATGAACTCGGTAACACTATATCGATAACAAGACACAGAAATTCATTGGTAAGTATAGGATACAAGTATGAACTTGTTAACACTATATCGATAACAAGACACAGAAATTCATTGGTAAGTATAGGATACAAGTATGAACTTGTTAACACTATATCGATACCAAGACACAGATTGACAGAAATTCATTGGTAAGTATAGGATACAAGCATGAACTCGGTAACACTATAGCGATAACAAGACACAGAAATTCATTGGCAAGTATAGGATACAAGCATGAACTCGGTAACACTATATCGATAACAAGACACAGAAATTCATTGGTAAGTATAGGATACAAGTATGAACTCGGTAACACTATATCGATAACAAGACACAGAAATTCATTGGTAAGTATAGGATACAAGTATGAACTTGTTAACACTATATCGATAACAAGACACAGATTGACAGAAATTCATTGGTAAGTATAGGATACAAGTATGAACTTGTTAACACTATATCGATAACAAGACACAGAAATTCAATGGTAAGTATAGGATACAAGTATGAACTTGTTAACACTATATCGATAACAAGACACAGAAATTCATTGGTAAGTATAGGATACAAGTATGAACTTGTTAACACTATATCGATAACAAGACACAGAAATTCATTGGTAAGTATAGGATACAAGTATGAACTCGGTAACACTATATCGATAACAAGACACAGAAATTCATTGGTAAGTATAGGATACAAGTATGAACTTGTTAACACTATATCGATAACAAGACACAGAAATTCATTGGTAAGTATAGGATACAAGTATGAACTTGTTAACACTATATCGATACCAAGACACAGATTGACAGAAATTCATTGGTAAGTATAGGATACAAGCATGAACTCGGTAACACTATAGCGATAACAAGACACAGAAATTCATTGGCAAGTATAGGATACAAGCATGAACTCGGTAACACTATATCGATAACAAGACACAGAAATTCATTGGTAAGTATAGGATACAAGTATGAACTCGGTAACACTATATCGATAACAAGACACAGAAATTCATTGGTAAGTATAGGATACAAGTATGAACTTGTTAACACTATATCGATAACAAGACACAGATTGACAGAAATTCATTGGTAAGTATAGGATACAAGTATGAACTTGTTAACACTATATCGATAACAAGACACAGAAATTCAATGGTAAGTATAGGATACAAGTATGAACTTGTTAACACTATATCGATAACAAGACACAGAAATTCATTGGTAAGTATAGGATACAAGTATGAACTTGTTAACACTATATCGATAACAAGACACAGAAATTCATTGGTAAGTATAGGATACAAGTATGAACTCGGTAACACTATATCGATAACAAGACACAGAAATTCATTGGTAAGTATAGGATACAAGTATGAACTTGTTAACACTATATCGATAACAAGACACAGAAATTCATTGGTAAGTATAGGATACAAGTATGAACTTGTTAACACTATATCGATAACAAGACACAGAAATTCATTGGTAAGTATAGGATACAAGTATGAACTCGGTAACACTATATCGATAACAAGACACAGAAATTCTTTGGTAAGTATAGGATACAAGTATGAACTCGGTAACACTATATCGATAACAAGACACAGAAATTCATTGGTAAGTATAGGATACAAGTATGAACTTGTTAACACTATATCGATAACAAGACACAGAAATTCATTGGTAAGTATAGGATACAAGTATGAACTTGTTAACACTATATCGATAACAAGACACAGATTGACAGAAATTCATTGGTAAGTATAGGATACAAGCATGAACTCGGTAACACTATAGCGATAACAAGACACAGAAATTCATTGGCAAGTATAGGATACAAGCATGAACTCGGTAACACTATATCGATAACAAGACACAGAAATTCATTGGTAAGTATAGGATACAAGTATGAACTCGGTAACACTATATCGATAACAAGACACAGAAATTCATTGGTAAGTATAGGATACAAGTATGAACTTGTTAACACTATATCGATAACAAGACACAGATTGACAGAAATTCATTGGTAAGTATAGGATACAAGTATGAACTTGTTAACACTATATCGATAACAAGACACAGAAATTCAATGGTAAGTATAGGATACAAGTATGAACTTGTTAACACTATATCGATAACAAGACACAGAAATTCATTGGTAAGTATAGGATACAAGTATGAACTTGTTAACACTATATCGATAACAAGACACAGAAATTCATTGGTAAGTATAGGATACAAGTATGAACTCGGTAACACTATATCGATAACAAGACACAGAAATTCATTGGTAAGTATAGGATACAAGTATGAACTTGTTAACACTATATCGATAACAAGACACAGAAATTCATTGGTAAGTATAGGATACAAGTATGAACTTGTTAACACTATATCGATAACAAGACACAGATTGACAGAAATTCATTGGTAAGTATAGGATACAAGCATGAACTCGGTAACACTATAGCGATAACAAGACACAGAAATTCATTGGCAAGTATAGGATACAAGCATGAACTCGGTAACACTATATCGATAACAAGACACAGAAATTCATTGGTAAGTATAGGATACAAGCATGAACTCGGTAACACTATATCGATAACAAGACTCAGAAATTCATTGGTAAGTATAGGATACAAGTATGAACTTGTTAACACTATATCGAAAACAAGACACAGAAATTCATTGGTAAGTATAGGATACAAGTATGAACTTGTTAACACTATATCGAAAACAAGACACAGAAATTCATTGGTAAGTATAGGATACAAGTATGAACTTGTTAATACTACAGACTTCCCGAAAACCGTCGGTCCTGACCGACAGAAATGCAGTAGGACCGACGATTTCAAAATATATATCGGACCGAATGTCCGGTAAAACCTAGTCATAGATATTTGAAAGGACCGGCGATTGAAATTTATCCCCTCCCAGTTTCCACTGCAAATGGCATTAAATTCCGTTTTCAGTTTTATTAAAATGTCAGACAGAGACTTGAAATTTGTTTATTTATTCTGTCAGACCGACACGTTCCTCTTTGTAATCGAAACTCGTAAATGTAAACATCCTTTTAGTAGGAACCAGCACCTGCAAAACGTGGAACATTAAAACTTAAATATATTACTGAGCACAGAAATAAGTTGACTTCCACACTCCCCAAGTATCAAAGATTGTTTGTGTTTAATTAAATATGTAATATGTTTTGAGATGCTTATATATTGAAGATGACAACAGATTCATATTCTCAACTAAAATTAAAAATGTAGGTGAACCGGAACCTGACATTGATGTATAATATTCGGAACGTGATCGGACCATTAGATATGGATTGTTGGCTATATCTGCCTTATCTTTTTGGATAAAAATATGTATACAGAAAAACATTTAATTGAGTTGTTTAATGATCATGACTTTAGGTAATCTTGCATTCAGTTCTGTATAAAAAAAAAATTGACAGGTTATATACAATATTACAAAAAAATGGTGGGACAGACACAAAGCCCATGGGTAAGACAGAACCCCAGTTCCTGTCTGACCCAATGTCAGACAGAAAAAAAAAGTTTTCGCCAATTCTGTAATACCGAATGTTTGGTATAATAGTTACCTCAGATTTTGTCCAAAAGGCATTGATCAGTGTTTAATTTTATTTTTAAATTACATAATTTTCATTGTTTTCACCCCTTTTATACATTTCCGGTTTCAACCAAACCCATTTGTGAAGACGATCACAACACGATTGGTTATTTGTATATATAGTAGCCAATGGCACGACGTCTTTCATACAATCATTGACCTATAGTGCAAGGTCATCAAAACAACAAAACTCGAGACACACACTATAAAAGACATAACATATACAATTTTGAACAACACTGAAAACTAAAAATTGAATTACTTTAACCTCTATAAAAACCAGAGGTGAAATCAGGTGCCCAATTGCTAATACTAGAGTAAAACACTCTAAAAAGGCCAAACTAAACATTATGCACATGACAGTGAATTTTTGGGGGCTTTTTTTTCGGACCAGCAAAATATTTTTCGGTCTGACAAGATCTTCATGTCTGTCAGTCCGAATGACTGACAACTTCTCAGCAAGTTTCGGGAAGTCTGACACTATATCGATAACAAGACACAGAAATTCATTGGTAAGTATAGGATACAAGTATGAACTCGGTAACACTATATCGATAACAAGACACAGAAATTCATTGGTAAGTATAGGATACAAGTATGAACTTGTTAACACTATATCGATAACAAGACACAGAAATTCATTGGTAAGTATAGGATACAAGTATGAACTTGTTAACACTATATTGATACCAAGACACAGATTGACAGAAATTCATTGGTAAGTATAGGATACAAGCATGAACTCGGTAACACTATAGCGATAACAAGACACAGAAATTCATTGGCAAGTATAGGATACAAGCATGAACTCGGTAACACTATATCGATAACAAGACACAGAAATTCATTGGTAAGTATAGGATACAAGTATGAACTCGGTAACACTATATCGATAACAAGACACAGAAATTCATTGGTAAGTATAGGATACAAGTATGAACTTGTTAACACTATATCGATAACAAGACACAGATTGACAGAAATTCATTGGTAAGTATAGGATACAAGTATGAACTTGTTAACACTATATCGATAACAAGACACAGAAATTCAATGGTAAGTATAGGATACAAGTATGAACTTGTTAACACTATATCGATAACAAGACACAGAAATTCATTGGTAAGTATAGGATACAAGTATGAACTTGTTAACACTATATCGATAACAAGACACAGAAATTCATTGGTAAGTATAGGATACAAGTATGAACTCGGTAACACTATATCGATAACAAGACACAGAAATTCATTGGTAAGTATAGGATACAAGTATGAACTTGTTAACACTATATCGATAACAAGACACAGAAATTCATTGGTAAGTATAGGATACAAGTATGAACTTGTTAACACTATATCGATAACAAGACACAGATTGACAGAAATTCATTGGTAAGTATAGGATACAAGCATGAACTCGGTAACACTATAGCGATAACAAGACACAGAAATTCATTGGCAAGTATAGGATACAAGCATGAACTCGGTAACACTATATCGATAACAAGACACAGAAATTCATTGGTAAGTATAGGATACAAGTATGAACTCGGTAACACTATATCGATAACAAGACACAGAAATTCATTGGTAAGTATAGGATACAAGTATGAACTTGTTAACACTATATCGAAAACAAGACACAGAAATTCATTGGTAAGTATAGGATACAAGTATGAACTTGTTAATACTACAGACTTCCCGAAAACCGTCAGTCCTGACCGACAGAAATGCAGTAGGACCGACGATTTCAAAATATATATCGGACCGAATGTCCGGTAAAACCTAGTCATAGATATTTGAAAGGACCGGCGATTGAAATTTATCCCCTCCCAGTTTCCACTGCCAATGGCATTAAATTCCGTTTTCAGTTTTATTAAAATGTCAGACAGAGACTTGAAATTTGTTTATTTATTCTGTCAGACCGACACGTTCCTCTTTGTAATCGAAACTCGTAAATGTAAACATCCTTTTAGTAGGAACCAGCACCTGCAAAACGTGGAACATTAAAACTTAAATATATTACTGAGCACAGAAATAAGTTGACTTCCACACTCCCCAAGTATCAAAGATTGTTTGTGTTTAATTAAATATGTAATATGTTTTGAGATGCTTATATATTGAAGATGACAACAGATTCATATTCTCAACTAAAATTAAAAATGTAGGTGAACCGGAACCTGACATTGATGTATAATATTCGGAACGTGATCGGACCATTAGATACGGATTGTTGGCTATATCTGCCTTATCTTTTTGGATAAAAATATGTATACAGAAAAACATTTAATTGAGTTGTTTAATGATCATGACTTTAGGTAATCTTGCATTCAGTTCTGTATAAAAAAAAAATTGACAGGTTATATACAATATTACAAAAAAATGGTGGGACAGACACAAAGCCCATGGGTAAGACAGAACCCCAGTTCCTGTCTGACCCAATGTCAGACAGAAAAAAAAAGTTTTCGCCAATTCTGTAATACCGAATGTTTGGTATAATAGTTACCTCAGATTTTGTCCAAAAGGCATTGATCAGTGTTAAATTTTATTTTTAAATTACATAATTTTCATTGTTTTCACCCCTTTTATACATTTCCGGTTTCAACCAAACCCATTTGTGAAGACGATCACAACACGATTGGTTATTTGTATATATAGTAGCCAATGGCACGACGTCTTTCATACAATCATTGACCTATAGTGCAAGGTCATCAAAACAACAAAACTCGAGACACACACTATAAAAGACATAACATATACAATTTTGAACAACACTGAAAACTAAAAATTGAATTACTTTAACCTCTATAAAAACCAGAGGTGAAATCAGGTGCCCAATTGCTAATACTAGAGTAAAACACTCTAAAAAGGCCAAACTAAACATTATGCACATGACAGTGAATTTTTGGGGGCTTTTTTTTCGGACCAGCAAAATATTTTTCGGTCTGACAAGATCTTCATGTCTGTCAGTCCGAATGACTGACAACTTCTCAGCAAGTTTCGGGAAGTCTGACACTATATCGATAACAAGACACAGAAATTCATTGGTAAGTATATGATACAAGTATGAACTCGGTAACACTATATCGATAACAAGACACAGAAATTCATTGGTAAGTATAGGATACAAGTATGAACTTGTTAACACTATATCGATAACAAGACACAGAAATTCATTGGTAAGTATAGGATACAAGTATGAACTTGTTAACACTATATCGATAACAAGACACAGATTGACAGAAATTCATTGGTAAGTATAGGATACAAGCATGAACTCGGTAACACTATAGCGATAACAAGACACAGAAATTCATTGGTAAGTATAGGATACAAGCATGAACTCGGTAACACTATATCGATAACAAGACACAGAAATTCATTGGTAAGTATAGGATACAAGCATGAACTCGGTAACACTATATCGATAACAAGACACAGAAATTCTTTGGTAAGTATAGGATACAAGTATGAACTCGGTAACACTATATCGATAACAAGACACAGAAATTCATTGGCAAGTATATGATACAAGTATGAACTTGTTAACACTATATCGATAACAAGACACAGAAATTCATTGGTAAGTATAGGATACAAGTGTCAAGTATGAACTTGTTAACACTATATCGATAACAAGACACAGATATTCATTGGTAAGTATAGGATACAAGTATGAACTCGGTAACACTATATCGATAACAAGACACAGAAATTCATTGGCAAGTATATGATACAAGTATGAACTTGTTAACACTATATCGATAACAAGACACAGAAATTCATTGGTAAGTATATGATACAAGTATGAACTTGTTAACACTATATCGATAACAAGACACAGAAATTCATTGGTAAGTATAGGATACAAGCATGAACTCGGTAACACTATATCGATAACAAGACACAGAAATTCATTGGTAAGTATAGGATACAAGTATGAACTTGTTAACACTATATCGATAACAAGACACAGAAATTCATTGGTAAGTATAGGATACAAGTATGAACTCGGTAACACTATATCGATAACAAGACACAGAAATTCATTGGCTAGTATATGATACAAGTATGAACTTGTTAACACTATATCGATAACAAGACACAGAAATTCATTGGTAAGTATAGGATACAAGTATGAACTTGTTAACACTATATCGATAACAAGACACAGAAATTCATTGGCAAGTATATGATACAAGTATGAACTTGTTAACACTATATCGATAACAAGACACAGAAATTCATTGGTAAGTATAGGATACAAGCATGAACTCGGTAACACTATATCGATAACAAGACACAGAAATTCATTGGTAAGTATAGGATACAAGTATGAACTTTTTAACACTATATCGATAACAAGACACAGAAATTCATTGGTAAGTATAGGATACAAGTATGAACTTGTTAACACTATATCGATAACAAGACATAGAAATTCATTGGTAAGTATAGAATACAAGTATGAACTCGGTAACACTATATCGATCGTTTATTGTGTAATAAACTTTTATGTAGAAACAAATATAATTGAAGAGCTAATGTTGTTTACTTTCTATTGCTTTTGACTGGAATCAATGATGGCTAAGCTGATATTGTATGATTACAATTTACAATCAAAAGGCCAAAGGTGTAAAAATTTTGAGAACTGTCAAAACAATATGAAAATTACAGACGTTGGTATAAACAAGCTGTCTACACTGATCTGGATTTGATTAACTATAATCGGAAGAAAAGAGTGAATCCATAAATAAATTATGTAATCGTCACATGTCAACAGGTGTTTTCGTTCTTTAATTAATAAGTTGATTTACCTTACTTATTACAAGTATAATATATCCATAGGTATAAAAAAGCAACAAGTATTGAAATAAAGGTATGCTAATAAATAAAAAAATAAAAATTCCATTTAAACAAAATGTTTTCCAACCAGTGATCAATTTCGTCCTTGTCTGCACTGTGTATACAATAACAATCGATGATATTATATTATATTTTGTATGTAGTGTTATTATTAACACAAATTCATATTTAATCATACACTTCATAAATGGTTCAGTGCTTCTATAGAAACAAGATGTTGCACGCCACGTCATGCTAAGAATACCCCCACTCGTTCATTTGTAAGTCGCACGGTAAACAGGAAGTAGATGTGCGGTAAACCTGGAAAGGGGAGACACGGTACAAGTCACCATGCCAAAGCCATATATCAAATATAAAATCATTTCTTCCAGTAGAAGCTGCGATAACTGTTACGAAATTTTTCATTACTGCAAACATGAAAAATTCTAAGTCGCACTGTAAACAGGAAGTAGATGTGCGGTAAACCTGGAAAGGGGAGACACGATACAAGTCACCATGCCAAAGCCATATATCAAATACAAAATCATTTCTTCCAGTAGAAGTTGAGATATCTGTTACAAAAGTGTGAACGGACGGACGGACGGACAAGGTGATTGCAATATAGCCCCCACTCTACGAGTGGGGGTATAATATTTTGTTTTAAACATTTTTTTGATAGAATCCTATGTTAAACTTTGGTGGTGGTCATCTTGGAATTCAGATAGGCATAAAAAATGTCAACTTTGTTATGAATCATCCAATGATTATTCATGTATAATTTGGGTTCAATACAGTTGGTAGTTTCTAAGAAAAGGCTATTATTCCTTTTCCTACTGACTACTGTGTTCTATGTTAAACTATTTCTTGCAGTGGCAGCCATCTTGGATTTCCAATCAGCACAGTTTTGATTTCCAATCAGCACAGTTTAAAAATATACATTTTGTAGAGGATCCTAAAAGGAATATTCAAGCAAGCTTCCATTTATATGATTCAGTGGTTACAGAGAAAGATTTTTTTTAAATCGCATAGGGTCCAATGTTCAACTTTGTCCTGCTATGATGACCATCATGCATTTCCATTCCACATAACAATAATAGATAAACTTTGCAAGGAACCATTCATTATCCAATGATAATTATGCACAATTTAAGTTCAATCATGTTTGTAGTTTGGAAGGAAAAGTTGTCATTCATAATCTAGAGTTTTATGTTTAACTACAAGCTTTCTATTAATTTCAAACCATTGTGTAGTTTTCGAATAGCATTTTAAAGCTTAGCCAATCATATTGCATTATTGGCTTTGGCTGCCATGTTGATTTTTGGATCGGCATCACAATTACAAATTTGTTTGAGGTCCACCGAAGAAACATTCCTGTAAAGTTTCTATCCAGCATAGCTTGGTTGTTTTCAAACAATAGAGTTTAACAGGTCAAACAATCAAATTGCATTATTGACTTTGGTGGCAATTTTGAATTTTGGATTGGTATGGAAAAAGTCCAAAATCAAACTTGGTCTGCCTTCTATGGTCCTTCACCTTGTGTATAAATTTTAAATGAATTACTTGTGGGGATATCAAGTTATTGAATGAAAACAAAAGGTGGGACTTTCATTTACTTTCACATATAGGTTCTATGTTAATGTATCATTTTTTACAGGCTTTCAGTCAATAGGGTGCATATTTCGATTAGCTGTTATTGTCCAGGTGAATCCTATTAATTGATAAAAGAAGTATATTTTTTATAGTGTTGATTTATCACATCACTGACAATTTCTTTATTTACCATCCACATATACATTTTTCATTATTTTCTATGATCTATATCTCAAGTATTAGCTTGACAGCTTTATAATATATATCATAATCCTTTTATTCCAAAGTATTACCATAAAACTGTCTTCTCTCTTCATAGTTTACAAAACTGACTTTACACAGATCTACTTTTGTAATGATTGTATATTGTGGGGGCGAGGGTTATGGTATTTAAAGCCACTTTTATAAAGATTGTAGAGTAAAACCTGTCTAAACCGAACCCTGAATAAACTGGAATCCTGTATAAACCAACTTTAAATAAAGTCCCAATGTAGTTAGCTAATCTTTGGTATTTCAACCTGTATAAACCGAACACAAAAATTAGTCCGAAGGAGGTTCGGTATAGACAGGTTTCACTGTATATTGTGTGTGCATGTTGATTTTAACCAATCATATGTACCGGTACTCTAATCCGTCCTCTACTGTTATAGCACTATAATTCACGAATATCAATGTTTCGTGGACGGGTTCAAGGGTTCAAAGGTTATTCAATCTCAAGCAGTGTTCAAAAGCTCTATGAGAAGATGTCTGTATATTTTGTTGGAATTTTAACTTCAATGATTTATTGACCCTGACAACAAAATCCATGAAAAATGATACTCCATGAAATAGTATATATTGTGATATTTATATATTACTATGTAATAATTTCCATGGCAACATTATTTATGGTAAATATTTGACACCACAAAATAGAAAAAAAAAGTTACAATGTATGATTCTCAGTCAGTGATAAACATTTTATAAAAAGAAGAAAACTCAACAGTTATGTTCCAAGTAAACTCTCACCGTTTCAGAAACTGGTTTTAAACTGGTTGGAGTAAAGTCTTCTAGAGCATTAGTCAGTACCTAAAAAAAAAAAAAAAAAACTTTGTTTTTCATGTTTAATTATCCAGTCTTTTTTCATTAGTAAAATATTTCAAGATAGATCAAATCACTATTCAGCAGGAGGCATTGTGGTCGTGATCGTATGGTAGTTGGATATACAAATACCTGTACCTATCACCACTGATGTTGTGAGATCGAATCTCGATCAGGGCGAGGTGTACAACATTATGTGATAAAGTTTATCAGTGACTTGCAACAAGTCTGTGGTTTTCTCCAGGTACTACGGTTTCCTCCACCAATAAAAACTTATCGCCACAATAGGAATGAAATATTGTTGAAAGTGGCATTAAACACCATAAACCAAACCAAACTATTCAGCAAATTATCTTAAATTTCCATAATATTAATAAAGAACAAATGGTAAAGTGCATTGTAAATGATGGAGATAAGGTACTGTTATGTCAGTATGTGTGTTAAAATTAGATCTTGTTGTATACATATAGAGTGATATGTCAGTATGTGTGTTAAAATTAGACCTTGTTGTATACATATAGAGTGATATGTCAGTATGTGTGTTAAAATTAGACCTTGTTGTATACATATAGAGTGATATGTCAGTATGTGTGTTAAAATTAGACCTTGTTGTATACATATAGAGTGATATGTCAGTATGTGTGTTAAAATTAGATCTTGTTGTATACATATAGAGTGATATGTCAGTATGTGTGCTAAAATTAGACCTTGTTGTATACATATAGAGTGATATGTCAGTATGTGTGTTAAAATTAGACCTTGTTGTATACATATAGAGTGATATGTCAGTATGTGTGTTAAAATTAGACCTTGTTGTATACATATAGAGTGATATGTCAGTATGTGTGTTAAAATTAGACCTTGTTGTATACATATAGAGTGATATGTCAGTATGTGTGTTAAAATTAAACCTTGTTGTATACATATAGAGTGATATGTCAGTATGTATGTTAAAATTAGACCTTGTTGTATACATATAGAGTGATATGTCAGTATGTGTGTTAAAATTAGATCTTGTTGTATACATATAGAGTGATATGTCAGTATGTGTGTTAAAATTAGACCTTGTTGTATACATATAGAGTGATATGTCAGTATGTGTGTTAAAATTAAACCTTGTTGTATACATATAGAGTGATATGTCAGTATGTGTGTTAAAATTAGACCTTGTTGTATACATAGAGTGATATGTCAGTATGTGTGTTAAAATTAGACCTTGTTGTATACATATAGAGTGATATGTCAGTATGTGTGTTAAAATTAGATCTTGTTGTATACATATAGTGATATGTCAGTATGTGTGTTAAAATTAGACCTTGTTGTATACATATAGAGTGATATGTCAGTATGTGTGTTAAAATTAGACCTTGTTGTATACATATAGAGTGATATGTCAGTATGTGTGTTAAAATTAGACCTTGTTGTATACATATAGAGTGATATGTCAGTATGTGTGTTAAAATTAGACCTTGTTGTATACATATAGAGTGATATGTCAGTATGTGTGTTAAAATTAGACCTTGTATACATATAGAGTGATATGTCAGTATATGTGTTAAAATTAGACCTTGTTGTATACATATAGAGTGATATGTCAGTATGTGTGTTAAAATTAGACCTTGTTGTATACATATAGAGTGTCATGTCAGTATGTGTGTTAAAATCAGACCTTGTTGTATACATATAGAGTGATATGTCAGTATGTGTGTTAAAATTAGACCTTGTTGTATACATATAGAGTGATATGTCAGTATGTGTGTTAAAATTAAACCTTGTTGTATACATATAGAGTGATATGTCAGTATGTATGTTAAAATTAGACCTTGTTGTATACATATAGAGTGATATGTCAGTATGTGTGTTAAAATTAGACCTTGTTATATACATATAGTGATATGTCAGTATGTGTGTTAAAATTAGACCTTGTTGTATACATATAGAGTGATATGTCAGTATGCGTGTTAAAATTAGATCTTGTTGTATACATATAGAGTGATATGTCAGTATGTGTGTTAAAATTAGACCTTGTTGTATACATATAGAGTGATATGTCAGTATGTGTGTTAAAATTAGACCTTGTTGTATACATATAGAGTGATATGTCAGTATGTGTGTTAAAATTAGACCTTGTTGTATACATATAGAGTGATATGTCAGTATGTGTGTTAAAATTAAACCTTGTTGTATACATATAGAGTGATATGTCAGTATGTATGTTAAAATTAGACCTTGTTGTATACATATAGAGTGATATGTCAGTATGTGTGTTAAAATTAGACCTTGTTGTATACATATAGAGTGATATGTCAGTATGTGTGTTAAAATTAGACCTTGTTGTATACATATAGAGTGATATGTCAGTATGTGTGTTAAAATTAGACCTTGCTATATACATATAGAGTGAGTGGTTATTTTTAAACATCAAGGGAGAACTTTCCAACTACTGTAAATTCGGAAATTATTGCATTCATTTATTATTGCGAACTTCGAAAATTTTCACAGATTGCAATTTTTATTATTGCGAAGCATGAAGTCCTCCAGTACAAATGGGATACTTATGATTCCAAAATGTGAGGTTTAATTATTGCGATTTAACATCAGTCACATTTTTCGCAATAATAAAAACATCGCAATAATTTCTGAATTTACAGTATATCATAGAACAAGTTGCATTTCAACGAGATGATGATGATGTTTGCTTTGTCCCTGGTATATGTATAAGGCTTCCAATGTACTGATTGATTGTTATTTGAAATTGAGCAGTATTTCAGCTATATGTATATTCATAATCAGAACAAGTTTACTAACAGTAAGACATGTAGTTGAAAAGTGGCACTGAGATGAGGCCTTTCAATGGACAGTTTAATGGTCACAAGAAAGATGGGAGACAATTTCTAGGGTTAAAAAATCTGCCTTGCAATGGGCCACCATTGAAACTCGTTTCTTCTTATTGCTCATTATGAGTTGCTGCAAGTTGTCCTTTACATGCAAGGAGTACAGCACTCTCCGAACACCTTGTCAGGGCAATCATTTACATCCTGTCATAAACCAAGCCCCTGAAAGACAGGTTGTCTTTTTTATTCATCTTCGGCAATGCTCACTTGACTATTTATGCAGTTCGCATTCAATTAAGACTATCCTTTGAGGAAAATTTTATTATTCGTTTTCACAGAGAGTCCTATGTCAAAAATTTAATCCATTAAAATCAGATTTAAAATAAAAAAATAAAAAATTGGGTATTTGGCCTCATAAATCTCTGAAATGGCAAGGGCTACAATAAATCTCTCTCTTTGAAAAATTAATGGAGGAAATTTCATAAGGAATCTAAAGAAAAGTAATAAAAGAAAAAAAATCAACTGGTGGAAAAAAACAAAAATGCTCCCTATAAAAATTACCAGAAAACTGCATTTTTCGCATCTTCGTGATGCTTGTTCCTGTCGTGGCAGCCTTCTTGAATCTTGGATATACAATACGAGAAAAAAAGATAAACTTTGTAGAGAGCTATGCCCAAGGAACATTCCCATCAAAGTTGGTTTCAATGGGCCAAGCGGTTCTTATGCCGACAAAGTGATGACAATACCCAATATGATCTATTGGGTCAGGCGAGCTGGGAAAAAATTTAGACCAAATTACAAGTATGCTGCAATCTACTTGAAATGAGAAATAAAAGATAAAAAATACTGCCCTGACTATTGATCCATTAAAAGAACTGCAGGTTAATATGACATTAAAGAAGGTTATTTGAGACATAAAGATAAAGTGTTTAATTTGTATGGTTTACTTGTATTCTATTAAAGCAACTGAACATAAACTTACCACTAAAATAGATATAACTTGATCTTCATCTATAATTGGTTGGCAAAACACTAAAATCAAATGAAAAATAGTTGAAAATTTATATGAAAATATTGGGTGCATTTTGTTTATTTTGTTATTAGGTATATTTTATTTATAATATTTAGTACAGTTTTGTAAGCATATAAACATAAATTCCATATATAGACGACTTAACTTGGTATCAATCAAAACCCCAACATTTCATGTCATCTCATTAATTTGACAGTTAATAGCAACCAATCAGATGTAGGCATTTTCAAACTAGTGTTGTCTCATATATTTTTTTAGGTTTTGTACACATATAAACAAGTCTCATATAGACAACTTGAAAACTTTACCAACTAAAACTTCTGCATCTCAACCTTATCTTTGTTTGACTTTTAATTAACAGCAACTAATCAGATCTAAGCATATTTCAAACTTGATTGTGTTGGCCACTGTTAATCCACAACTTCAGATGAGGATGCAAAAGATGGGACAGAATTACACAGCATATGAATTAGGTTTGGAGGGGGTTTGAGATACCCAACAGTGACTTGATCCCATAAAGATGCTGTTTGATACATTGTACTAGTGCATGGCAAAAAAAAAATAATGTAAAAGAGTTAGGATTAGGGTTATGGTGTTTAACACCACTTTCAACAATATTTCAGTTATATCGTGGCGGTCAGTTTTTTTGGTGGAGAAAACCGGAGTACCCACAGAAAACCACCGACCTCCAGCAAGTCACTGACAAACTTTATCACATAATGTTGTATCGTGTACACCTTGTCATGATTGAGATTTAAACTCACAACGTTAGTGGTGATAGGCACTGATTGCACAGGTAGTTGTAAATCCAACTACCATACGATCACGATGGCCCCTCTTAAGTACATGTAATAGATAAAAGATCCAACTAACATACAATTTTATTTAGATTACTTAATATGTCAATGGATATAATCTGATATTACTGCAACTAGTATTTAACAGAGGTCACCCATGTTACCCAAAGGCAGATTATATGATAGCATCTGTCAGACAATTATCTAAGACCTAACTAACACCTTGTCAGACTTCTTTTCTACAAAAATCCTCATTTATAGAGAACTATAACTGATTGTGTAATATTTTTGTAACACAAACAGAATCAATAAGAAAGCTGCTAATGGTTCGATTGAGGGCAAGTCTAGACTATTTGTTGGTGAACTGGTTGAAAGACATACTTCTTGTCCAGAAGCCAAACATATTTCTATTGGCCAAGTCAGACATAAAATGTATTTATGTCAAAGCTTTTTTATTTTATCAAATATAATTTGTGTAGCCTTCTGCAATAACTTCATTTCAAAGCTATCACCAGACATACTAATATTAATCTATAATGCCAGAATAATTTGTATCTAATATAAATTTTATTATTGCCATATAAAATCAGTCAGCTGAAAATCAAGTCTTGTCATTTGCTATTGGAGAGATGATTATATCTTTGAGGACAACATAGAAAAAACATAACTTTAAATATTGGCTTCTGTTCTGTATACAAGACATAAAACTGCTGAAGACCATCAGTGCAAGAATAACAGAAATGAGTATAGAAACAACAAGCAATGTTTAAAGCAAATTCAAGAGTGGCAGTCGTGGTCATGGTTGTTGGATTTTACATGTGTAATCAGTGCCTATCACCACTAAAGTTGTGAGTTTGAACAGTATATATGGGGCCATTGTGGTCGTGATCGTATGATAGTTGGATTTTCGTCTACCTATGCCATCTCCATGATCAGTGCCTATCACAAACTAAAGTTGTGAGTTTGAATCCCACTCATGGCGAGGTGTACTCGATACAACATTATATGATAAAGTTTGTCAGTGACTTGCGACTGATCAGTGGTTTTCTCCAGGTACTCCGGTTTCCTCCACCAATAAAACCGACCGCCACAATATAAATAAAATATTATTGAAAGTGGCGTTAAACAACAACATTAACCTAAACCTCAAGAATTGGTCACATTCCACCATTCCAGATTTTAATTTTTATTAGTTACGACATCAATCTTCAATAGTACTACTATTCTGGCCTTAGGCCCAAAAAAATAATATGTGTGTTTACTGTCACATGTCAAACAAATCTAGGGTCGGTCGGTCGGCATTATTTTTTTATTTTTTTTTTTTAAACTATCAGTAAAACCGGAAAGTCATTCCCGGTTCCGGAATCCGATTCCGGTATTTCATTTTCGAAATTTCCGGTAAGCCGTCATTTGTTGAAGTTGTTTTATGACGACTTACACAGTTTTTCTACCTTCTTTGCTCTCAATTTCGACAAAAAGCTAGCAGTTGAATAAATAAAACATTGCTGCTGATTAAACAACAAAAATGGTTATCCGAATTCTGTGTAAAAATTGATAGGGTCGCTATCAAAAATTAGGGTCGAATAATTGCCGATAAAAAAGGTTAGGGTCGGCGGCTGAAAAATAGGGTGGGTCGGGTGACCGTAAACACACATATATTTTTTTTTGGCCTTACAATAATATATTTTTTAAGTACGAGATTTGTAGTTATATTCAAAAAAAAATCCAATCAGAATGTCATATCCAATAAATACAGCATTCTGATTGGACTATTTTGGAGTACAAGTATATAAATTGGACCCGAAGGTTTCATGCCCGCGAGGTTTGTTCTATTCCAGTTGGACATGATATACAGATCAATTACTCTCTTTTTCAAAACCCAAAATGGTAAAACCTTATTATTCATACTCTGAAACTAAAAATTGAAAAAGTTCATTACTCCCATATCAAATGTCTAATATGGAATCTTAATACTTATAGTAGGTCAAGCAGTCCTAAATTTTCAATAAGGTATGTCCGGTGATGTCTGGGATACAGTATACACTAACTTTATCATTTAAATGACCGCCCACCACACATCACCAATCTTGTGTCCAGATTTGTTTTGTCAGGAAAACTGGTTAAAACACATTTTTGATAATGTTCAAATGTAAATACTAGTAGTACATTATTAAAGTTAGGTTAACATTGCCACTGCCAACGATTGATCAACAACACCTACGTCAGTAGAAATAAAGTATGAAACAAAAACAAAACACATTTGACAAAATGAAAACAATAAAATCAGCACAATCTCAGTAAAATCTGCTCTTTAAGGAACACTCTTTGTTGGAAAATACCTGAAATATGAGGCACAACTCCCTTGTTTCCTATTTTTCACTTCATAAATTCAGTCAATGTTTGTTGATGAAATAAAACTGTTTTATAGAGCAAGCATCCTATACTAACAGCCAGAGATAGATAATTACTAGGTATATGTACTTAAGACAGAACAGGCAATTAACCCCAATTAATGTACACAATAAAACAATGAAATCAAAAAAACAACCTACATACACAGTCCTTGCACTAACCCACTTGCCCGAAGGCAGGGACAAGTAAAACTGGATTCAGACAAAAGAAAATAATAAAAAAAATTGTTTCAATGAATAGAAAATTTTCCTAAATTTGGTTTTTGGGTTAAGTGGGTGAAAAAAAATTAGGCAAAGACTGCTAACAGCTAGGGATATATAATAATTACTAGCTATGTAGACAGAACGGGCAATTAACCCAATTAATGTATACAATAAAACAATGATATCAAAAAGTCAACCTACAAAACTAATTGACTGACTACTGTCATGGTAAATAGAAACAATATCTAGGTCATAATAAATTATTTTTCTCATTTTAAATGACATACAAAATACATACACACTTTAAATAGTATGACATAACTTTATATTGGAAGAAATGTTGGTGTAATTATATATTTGTAGCAAAATCTGGTGATAGAAAAGTTGTGATGATCTCAGATTACCCAAACAGATCTGAGCTGGTCTTATGGTTTCTGGGATAAAAAGGGTTAAATGGATCAAAAGGGACCATCTGGCATCACCCAAAACAAGTGATTTTCCTTCAGAAAAGCATGTCACATAATAAGATTTCGTCCAGTATAGAAAATTAACAGAATTGAAGCTATAAGTATGCGTAGGGATGGAATCCAATTAACCTATTTAACCCCGCCACATTTTTGTGCCTGTCCCTGTTCCAACGTCACATGTTGTGGTCTTTTTTTGTGTTCAGAGAGTTCAGTTAAGATGAGAGGTGAGTGTCGATTTTGTTTATATTGGTGGAATTAATGACCATTTAATGTTTAAACTTTCTTTTCATTTAACTTAATTTATATATAAATGTCTCTAGTATTGATCAGACCAGGGTGATTACAACTTTTAGACCTTCCACACTCCAAAATTAAAATATACAATTTAAGCACGAATGAACATGTATTGAATCTAAGATCAGTTTTTTTTATCAGCCTCCTACACAGGACTAGTTTAATTTCAGATATTACACAATTCCATCAGTAGTATTTTGGTTTATCAATTCAATTAGTTGTCTGACAGATTGTTTGTCTGTATGTATTTCTACATATACAGATGCCCTTTAGTTTTTTGCTTTCAAGACAGACATCTTAATTAATAGTATTACGTACAAGTTTATGTCAGGTTAGTTTGTTATAACTCTTCAGCATCGAAATAACAATGTAAAGGATGAATCAGACAACAGATGAGCAACATGATCAAAGTACAGTCAAACCTGTATTAAGAGGTCACCTTTGGAACAAAGAAAAGGTGGTCTTTTAAGACAAGTGACCCCTTAAAAGAGTTTCATTTCATATGAAATTTCCCATAACAGGACAAGAAAGAGGTGATCTTTTAATACAGGTGACTGCTTAATAGAGGTAACCACATGCACAAGTTTGACTGTATATCTGGAGGTAAAATGTCATGATAATAGTACTGTCCACAATATCATTCTATATTGGGGAAGGGCCCGGCTGGCTCAATGAGTTAGGTAGTTGGATTACCTAGCAACTCATACAAGCCTATCACCAATACGGCGTGGGTTCGCACCCGGTTTTGTAAATTAAAAAAAAAGGTGCACTCGACTCGCAGTCGCAAGTGATCAAGCTTACCAGTTGCTTGCCCATGGTCGGTGGTTCTCTCAGAGTACTCCAGCTTCTTCCACCACTAAAACTAGTCGTCATGATATAGCTGAAATATTGCTGAAAGTGGCATTAAACACCAAAACTCAAATTCAAACTCTATATTGAGATTAAACAGGAAGTGATATTTCATCTTTTACATACAGTATACATTGTGGTGTTATGGTATTTAATGCCACTTTCAACAATATTTCAGCTATATTGTGGTAGTGAGATTTAATGGTAGAGGAAACCAGAGTACCTGGAGAAAACCGACGACCTCTTGCAAGTAACTGACAAACTTTATCACATAATGTTGTATCGAGTACACCTCGCCCTGAGCAGGATTCAACCACACAACTGTAGTGGTGATAGGAACTGATTGCACAAGTAGTAGTAAATCCAACTACCATATGATCACGACCAAATGGCCTCTGAATCTATTTTGACATATTGATTCAAATAGAAAACATATCAACAAAAATGGTAGACAAATAACAAGATGAACCTATGATACCCCCGCTCTTTGGCAAACAGGAAGTAGGAATCTGACGGATCAAAAAAACGCTTCCCACGATATGGGGTACCTATATGAAGCTTGTGACCAAATATCAGATTTCTGCCATCAATAGTTGCTGAGAAAAATGCGACGAAAAATGAGCATATATGTTCAATGTGTATAAAAACCAACTGAAAAATGAGCATATATGTTCAATGTGTATAAAAACCAACTAAGTCGCCAAACAGGAAGTAGGAATCTGACGGGTCCAAAAACGCTTCCCATAATATGGCATACCTATATGAAGCTTGTGACCAAATATCAGATTTCTGTCATCAATAGTTGCTGAGAAAAATGCGACGAAAAATGTGCATATACAAATGTATGTTAAATGTGTATAAAAATCAACAAAATCGACAAACAGGAAGTAGGAATCTGATGGGTCCAAAAACGCTTCCCACGATATGGATATGAAGCTTGTGACCAAATATAAGATTTCTGCCATCAATAGTTGCTGAGAAAAATGCGACGAAAAATGAGCATATATGTTCAATGTGTATAAAAATCAACAAAGTCGGCAAACAGGAAGTAGGAATCCGATGGGTTCAAAAACGCTTCCCACGATATGGGGTACCTATATGAAGCTTGTGACCAAATATCAGATTTCTGCCATCAATAGTTACTGAGAAAAATGTGCATATATGTTCAATGTGTATAAAAACCAACTAAGTCGGCAACCAGGAAGTAGGAATCTGATGGGTCCAAAAACGCTTCCCACGATATGCGGTACCTATATGAAGCTTGTGACCAAATACCAGATCTCTGTCATCAATGTTGCTGAAAAAAATGTGACGAAAAATGTGCATATATGTTCAATGTGTATAAAAACCAACTAAGTCGGCAAACAGGAAGTAGGAATCTGACAGGTCCAAAAACGCTACCCACAATATGGTATATCTATATGATGCTTGTGACCAAATATCAGATTTCTGCCATCAATAGTTACTGAGAAAAATGTGACGAAAAATGTGCATATATGTTCAATGTGTATAAAAACCAACTAAGTCGGCAAACAGGAAGTAGGAATCTGATGGGTCCAAAAACGCTTCCCACGATATGGGGTACCTATATGAAGCTTGTGACCAAATACCAGATTTCTGCCATCAATAGTTGCTGAGAAAAATGCGACGAAAAATGAGCATATATGTTCAATGTGTATAAAAATCAACAAAGTCGGCAAACAGGAAGTAGGAATCCGATGGGTTCAAAAATGCTTCCCACGATATGGGGTACCTATATGAAGCTTGTGACCAAATATCAGATTTCTGCCAGCAATAGTTACTGAGAAAAATGTGCATATATGTTCAATGTGTATAAAAACCAACTAAGTCGGCAAACAGGAAGTAGGAATCTGATGGGTCCAAAAACGCTTCCCACGATATGCGGTACCTATATGAAGCTTGTGACCAAATACCAGATCTCTGTCATCAATGTTGCTGAAAAAAATGTGACGAAAAATGTGCATATATGTTCAATGTGTATAAAAACCAACTAAGTCGGCAAACAGGAAGTAGGAATCTGACAGGTCCAAAAACGCTACCCACAATATGGTATATCTATATGATGCTTGTGATCAAATATCAGATTTCTGCCATCAATAGTTACTGAGAAAAATGTGACGAAAAATGTGCATATATGTTCAATGTGTATAAAAACCAACTAAGTCGGCAAACAGGAAGTAGGAATCTGATGGGTCCAAAAACGCTTCCCACGATATGGGGTACCTATATGAAGCTTGTGACCAAATACCAGATCTCTGTCATCAATGTTGCTGAAAAAAATGTGACGAAAAATGTGCATATATGTTCAATGTGTATAAAAACCAACTAAGTCGGCAAACAGGAAGTAGGAATCTGACAGGTCCAAAAACGCTACCCACAATATGGTATATCTATATGATGCTTGTGACCAAATATCAGATTTCTGCCATCAACAGTTACTGAGAAAAATGCGACAAAAAATATCTTGGACGGACGGACAGACGGACAGAGATAAAACAGTATACCCCCTCCCCCTTCGGGGAGCTGGGGTATAAATACAACTTGACCAATACTTTACTAATCTTCATTCCTTGGGTATAACCCCAGTATTCAATATATTCTATCCTAGAGTTTTTACAATTCTATTAAATGGTGCTCTTGTAGACATAAATTGATGTCATTGATAAATTTACAATCACAGACAGATACAGTATATAAGTGATGTCCTATCAATGTTTGACTGGAATTAATCCTTCAGTATTCCCGTGTAAGTACTCCCGGTACTCAACATTTGTAAACTCGCTGAAATGAGTTTTCTATCAACATTCAATAAAATCTCAAAAATATAAATGATCCATTCTGGAAAAGGAAAGAAGAATTTAAAGATAATAAAGGGGTGATCAGAATCTGTAAATCGACAGACAGACAACACAATCTCCAAAAGAAAAAGGACAAACAACGATTTTTAAATCCTTACACAGAAAACTAAACATCAAGCAACAAACTGGCAATGAAATGAGTCAACATTCTATGAAATTTTTAAAAAATAAATAAACCCCCATTCTGTAAAATGAAATTATCTAAATTTAATATAATAATGCATCTGTGAACATTTTAAAGGTTCTGACAACACCTAATGAGAAATGAATATAAAAATGTATATCTAAAAAAATACAATCTAATTAATATTTGATGATTGTTGAACTTTTTTTTTAAATAATATAAAAAAAACAGCAAACATATAATTTTAATTAGATTGACAATATAAAGCATTTAGCAATCCTGATAAAATCAATTTGAGTATATGACATAATAAAAGTTTAATAATTCCTACCATATTTGGCATCAAATGTACATTTCTGTTTCACTAAAGCTGCTATTGGATCATTTTGGTCTAATAATTTTAATGGTTTTGTTTCCTTGGTTCTGTAAGTTTGCCTATGAATAAAATAATTAATTTATATACATGCACACATGAACTTAATTCCTGTATAAAGATTTACTCAGGAGGCTCTGTGGAGCATATAATTGCTCAACTGGTTAAAACAAATTGCCATTTAATTTACTCATTGAAAGGTTTTATATACATAGGTACATGTATCTATTAAAAACAGTCAAACTGGGTACTAGATTTAAAATGCAAGGCAGATCCCTTCTATACAGTTACCCTGTAGGTAGTTTTTTTTTATATGTAAAATGATATAACTTGCGACAGGTCGGTGGTTTTCTCGGTGTCCTCTGGTTTCCTCCACCAATAAAACTGACCGCCACGATATAACTGAAATATTGTTGAAAGTGGTGTTAAACACCATCAAACAATCAAACAAACAAACAAAAATAAATATATGGGGGGCTTAGGGTTTACAGTGCTTAATGCCACTGTCAACAATATTTCAGTTATATCGTAGCGGCAAAAATAAATATAAAAAATTTCATTTTAATGAATCTGACGATTTGTAATTGAAGGTGTGTGTGTGTTAGGAATGGAAAACTAAGTCAATATGGACGACCCTTCATACAGGGAGAATAATCTGTTTCTTGACATAAAAAATCATGAAGTATCAAAATTGATTTTCGTTCATCAAAATTCTCCATTAGTTTGTGAAACGCTAAGTATAAATTTCAATGAAAATATATTATTATTAGGTAAAAAAAATGTTGTCTTATTCATTTGATCAATAGAAAAAAAAACATTTCCAATCACTTTTATTACTTTGTTTCAAAACAAGACCCCCCCCCAACCCTCAATAAAAAACATTACTCATTGTGTCTGATACAGAATATAAATGATCTATTTACAATCTTAAATATTTAAACATAGTTTAAAACATCTATAACAAGTATTTAACCCTATTTGTTCATAGACAGTCAAATATTGATAATACTGACATTAAATCATAATCTTGCTAACTAAACATATTTACCCCTGTCCATAGTAACAACAGCTTAAGATATCATTTAAGTGTCATTATTATACTTATACAAATAAAATATTTGCCACAGTAAACCAAAAATAAGACTTACTTAAATTTCAACAGTTTCAAGTTTGTTTAGAAAACTAATAATAGGGCTAAAGAGAGAGGTATGGTGTTTAACAACATATTCAACAATATTTCAGTTATATTGTGGCGGTCAGTTTCATTGGTGAAGGAAACGGGAGTACCCGCAGAAAACCACCGACTAGTTGCAAGTTACTGACAAACTTTATCACATAATGTTGTATCAAGTACACCTTGCCCGAGCGTGATTCGAATTCACAACTTCAGTGGTGATAGGCACTGATTTCAAAGGTAGTTGTCAATCCAACTAGTCTACCATACAATAACGACCACGACAGCCCCAAAAAACAAACATCTGGACTGGGTTGCATAAACCTGAATTAAATTTAAGTCTCAATTAATGTACATTTCAATAAAATTTAAGTGTCCATTAAAATTTAATTGACACTTAAATTTAACTGAGGATTGTACATCCCTGTCCTGGTAACAATCCATTTTTCCTTAACAAAACAAATATCAAAATTCCAATTCATAAAATTCCCAATGAAATAACCACCCTATGCCTTTCCAAAATTCCAAGTCATAAAATTCCCAATGAAATAACCACCCTATGCCATGGATGGAATCAATAAATTTGAAAAGTATTGAAATTTAAAAAAATATATCCATTAATTGCTTTTATAGAACTTTTTTGTCTGAAATTTATATTTAATTTCCTATATAAATCAGAGCTGCATTTGAAGTTTATCCTATTCATCTTTTTGATGATCTTTTTGCATTGTAATACAATACCTCTTTTCCAGAATACTTCATCTTCTGGTATTTTGTGCAAAGAGAAAAAAACATTGATGGTTCTAGATCAAGGTCAATACTTGGTATAGGATTCTTAAGAGTAATTAAACAAATTTGTGTCTGTGATTTGGGTTCATTTTTTTACCTAATAATATCAGGGATGATCCTGGTTAGAAAATAAAATAACATAAATCAATGAAAAATAGCCGAAACCATATACACCCCCCTTTCAAAATGGTCATTTTTGACCTGTTCTGACCGTGTCCAGCAACTTTCGGAAAATAGATGAAATCAGTTAAATAACTGAAAAAAACATCCCTGTAATATATTTACAAGGAATATATAAATCAATACCAAATAGACAGTTTTTAAAATATAAATTTAACTTTTTCTCAATTTTGTGAAAACATTGTCAGTCAGAAAAAAAACAGTCATTTAATACTGGCATGGTGTCTCAAATGCACTACCCGAACTCATTTGACTAAAAATAGTCGATTTGGGCTTTAAATTTAAATTCTAAAAGAAATTGCTATATTTAAATTGTCCTTAGTATATTTGTACATTATTATTTTAATCTGAGCAGGTTCAATAATCTGACACATAACAACTATTTTGTGACTCGTTTTTCCCCAGAGAGAACCTTGTAATGTGCATTACAGAGGGAACTACCATTCATATATTATTACGCATTACTTACAATGTGAAGTTGGGTCGTCGAGGTCAGGATCGTATGGTAGTTGGATTTATAATTACCTATGCAATTTATAACCACTGAAGTTGTGAGTTCGAATCCTGCTCAATCGAGGTGTACTTGATACATCATTATGTGATAAATTTCCAAGTGACTTGCGACAGGTCGGTGGGTTTCTCAGACTTGCTCCACCAATAACACTAACCACCACGATATAATTGAAATATTGTTGAATGTGGTGTTAACACCATACCCCTTAACCCCCAATGTTAAGTTAATTACTGGATGATTATTATTAATTATAATGAGAGACCTAATTAATAAAAAAAACAAAAACAAAACCAGAGGCTCTCAAGAGCCTGTATCATTCACCTGGTAATAAAAAAAAACAATTGGTCCTATGTAAAAACTATGTCCTGCAGTGGTAGTCATCTTGGAATTACGATCAACATAAAAAACACAAAGTTTGTAAAGGACCTTCCAATGATTGATGCACAGTTTAGGTTCAATCAGTGCAATAGTTTCAGAGAAGAATATATTTCTGTATTTTCCCCATATGGTCCTGTGTTAATACTATGACCTGTGGTGGCAGCCATCTTGGATTTCCGATCGGCATAAAAAACAGAGGACCTTCCAATGATCATTCCTGGGCAGTTTGGTTTCAACTGTCCTAGTGGTTTCAGAGAAGAAGCGTTTTGAAACATTTCCCCCACAAGGTCCAATGTTAAACTAAGTCCTGCCGTAGCCGCCATTTTGAATTTCATATCGGAACAAAAAACGTAAAGTTTGTAGAGGACCATCCAATGAACATTCATGTACAGTTTGGCTTTAATCATATTTGTAGTTTCTGAGAAGAAGGCATTTGAACATTTTCCCATAGGGTCCAATGTTAATCTATGTCCTGCGGTGGAGGCCATCTTGGATTTCCGATCGGCATAAAAAACACACACCTTGTAGAGGACCTTCCAATGATCATTCCTGGGCAGTTTGGTTTCAATTATCCAAGTGGTTTCAGAGAAGAAGCGTTTTGAAACATTTTTCCCATAGGGTCCAATGTTAAACTAAGTCCTGCCGTAGCAGCCATTTTGAATTTCATATCGGAACAAAAAACCTTAAGATTGTAGAGGACCATCCAATGAACATTCATGTACAGTTTGGCTTTAATCATATTTGTAGTTTCTGAGAAGAAGGCATTTGAACATTTTCCCATAGGGTCCAATGTTAATCTATGTCCTGCGGTGGTGGCCATCTTGGATTTCCGATCGGCATAAAAAACACACACCTCGTAGAGGACCTTCCAATGATCATTCCTGGGCAGTTTGGTTTCAATTATCCAAGTGGTTTCAGAGAAGAGGCGTTTTGAAACATTTTTCCCATAGTGTCCAATGTTAAACTAAGTCCTGCCGTAGCCGCCATTTTGAATTTCTTATCGGAACAAAAAACGTGAAGTTTGTAGAGGACCATCTAATGAACATTCATGTACAATTTGGCTTTAATCATATTTGTAGTTTCTGAGAAGAAGGCATTTGAATATTTTCCCATAGGGTCCAATGTTTTTTTTTTTTTTTTTTTTTAAGTGTGATATTTTTATTGAAATCTGTACATTTGTTAGTTGAATACATAAAGTACCGGTACATTATCCCGGCCTCGTTAACATTAGTAAAGCACATAACATATAAAGATGTTAGTATTTGTTAGTAATTTACATACAGAATGGCATACTATTTCTATTAGAATAACATGACAGAAAATACCAAATAATGTGATTCCACATAAAGATGAGTTTTTCAATCATAATAAACCAAATTATCAAATATACAGATAATCAAAAAATAGGGTTTTAAGTAGCTATAGAAGTAAAAGAAAAAAATGGAAAAAGTTTAATTTATTGAGTTTTTTAAGGCATAAAAATAATTTTTAAAGAGAAAGAAAAAGTTTTTTAATTTGCTTTGATGAATAGGTAATTTTAGCATTCATAAAAACAAAAGGCTATTTCTTTTCTATCATGTCATATACAGAATGAATATTTGTATAAATCTTTATATCTAATTAAACAGTAAAGTGAAAGCATTCCATATCTGGTTGAAAAAATCCATTTTTTTATTTTTAATAGCAATAGATTTCTCAATGTTATATAGTGACTGTATTTTCCTCTGCATTGTGACCAATGATAATTTTTTCTGAAAATATTTACAGTTAAAAATATACTGCTTTATTTGTAATAAAATGAGGTTGATAGCATCTCCTCGAGACGATTTTGAAGTATCACCAAAAAGAAAAAATTGCATAGTAAATGGAATACTAACACCATTTGACAATAACCAAGAATCAATTTCATCAATAAAAGCTTGTACAATCTCACAGTTCCAAAATAAATGTTCTATAGTTTCCTCATCTTCCTGACAAAAAGTACAAAAGGCATTGTCTTTTACTTTAATTTTATACAGCAGTTTATTTGTTCCTAGGATACGTTGGTTAATTCTGTACTGTAACCATTGTAGTTTGGTATTTTGTGTGACTATAAAAGGTAGTTTGAATATTTCTCTCCATTTCGTTTCATCTAAACCTAAGGCTAAAATTTCCTCCCACTTTTTCTGACCATTTGACACTATGTTATTCCTTATTAGTAACAAATACATATCTTTAGTTCCCCTTTTACTCTTCAAAATGGTCTTAACAAACGAAGGAATAAATGGGGTAAGTAGCTTATAACTATTATACACATTTTGTTTTCCAGCATGTTTTACAGCTGAAATTATACTATTAAATTTCATAATATTTTTTGAAATGTTAAATTTTTCCTCTAATTGATCAATGGAGAGAAATTTTCCATCTTCCGACATAATATCATTAACAAAACAAATACCTTTTCTGAACCAGTCTTCATAGAATACTGGTTTGTTTTCTATTTTTATAGTTTTGTTCATCCACAGTGGAGAAGACAAAAAATATTCCCATGTAAAGTCTTCTTCTTTATCAATAAAGGTGTTCCAAGCATGGAACACATCTTTCCAAAGTTTATTTTTTACAACATTTTCTTTTATGTAAGAAATATAACCATTACCAAAATTGAATAATTTTTTATAGGGTCCAATGTTAATCTATGTCCTGCGGTGGTGGCCATCTTGGATTTCCGATCGGCATAAAAAACAAAAATTTTGTAGAGGACCTTCCAATGATCATTCCTGGGCAGTTTGGTTTCAACTGTCCAAGTGGTTTCAGAGAAGAAGCATTTTGAAACATTTTTCCCATAGGGTCCAATGTTAAACTAAGTCCTGCCGTAGCCGCCATTTTGAATTTCATATCGGAACAAAAAACCTTAAGATTGTAGAGGACCATCCAATGAACATTCATGTACAGTTTGGCTTTAATCATATTTGTAGTTTCTGAGAAGAAGGCATTTGAACATTTTCCCATAGGGTCCAATGTTAATCTATGTCCTGCGGTGGCGGCCATCTTGAATTTTCGATCGGCATAAAAAAACAGAAACTTTGTAGAGGACCTTCCAATGATCATTCCTGGGCAGTTTGGTTTCAATTGTCCTAGTGGTTTCAGAGAAGAAGCGTTTTGAAACATTTTTCCCATTGGGTCCAATGTTAAACTAAGTCCTGCCGTAGCCGCCATTTTGAATTTCTTATCGGAACAAAAAACGTACAGTTTGTAGAGGACCATCCAATGAACATTCATGTACAGTTTGGCTTTAATCATATTTGTAGTTTCTGAGAAGAAGGCATTTGAACATTTTCCCATAGGGTCCAATGTTAATCTATGTCCTGCGGTGGTGGCCATCTTCGATTTCCGATCGGCATAAAAAACACACATCTTGTAGAGGACCTTCCAATGATCATTCGTGGGCAGTTTGGTTTCAATTATCCAAGTGTTTCAGAGAAGAAGCGTTTTGAAACATTTTTCCCATAGGGTCCAATGTTAAACTAAGTCCTGCCGTAGCCGCCATTTTGAATTTCTTATCGGAACAAAAAACGTGAAGTTTGTAGAGGACCATCCAATGAACATTCATGTACAGTTTGGCTTTAATAATATTTGTAGTTTCTGAGAAGAAGGCATTTGAACATTTTCCCATAGGGTCCAATGTTAATCTATGTATTGCGGTGGTGGCCATCTTGGATTTCCGATCGGCATAAAAAACATGAGATTTGTAGAGGACCTTCCAATGATCATTCCTGGGCAGTTTGGTTTCAACTGTCCTAGTGGTTTCAGAGAAGAAGCGTTTTGAAACATTTTCCCCATAGGGTCCAATGTTAAACTAAGTCCTGCCGTAGCAGCCATTTTGAATTTCATATCGGAACAAAAAACGTACAGTTTGTAGAGGACCATCCAATGAACATTCATGTACAGTTTGGCTTTAATCATATTTGTAGTTTCTGAGAAGAAGGCATTTGAACATTTTCCCATAGGGTCCAATGTTAATCTATATCCTGCGGTGGTGACCACCTTGGATTTCCGATCGGCATAAAAAACACACACCTTGTAGAGGACCTTCCATTGATCATTCCTGGGCAGTTTGGTTTCAATTATCCAAGTGGTTTCAGAGAAGAAGAGTTTTGAAACATTTTTCCCATAGGGTCCAATGTTAAACTAAGTCCTGCCGTAGCCGCCATTTTGAATTTCATACCGGAACAAAAAACGTAATGTTTGTAGAGGACCATCTAATGAACATTCATGTACAGTTTGGCTTTAATCATATTTGTAGTTTCTGAGAAGAAGGCATTTGAATATTTTCCCATAGGGTCCAATGTTAATCTATGTCCTGTGGTGGTGGCCATCTTGGATTTCCGATCGGCATAAAAAACACACACCTTGTAGAGGACCTTCCAATGATCATTCCTGGGCAGTTTGGTTTCAATTATCCAAGTGGTTTCAGAGAAGAAGCGTTTTGAAACATTTTTCCCATAGGGTCCAATGTTAAACTAAGTCCTGCCGTAGCCGCCATTTTGAATTTCATACCGGAACAAAAAACGTAGAGTTTGTAGAGGACCATCTAATGAACATTCATGTACAGTTTGGCTTTAATCATATTTGTAGTTTCTGAGAAGAAGGCATTTGAATATTTTCCCATAGGGTCCAATGTTAATCTATGTCCTGCGGTGGTGGCCATCTTGGATTTCCGATCGGCATAAAAAACACACATCTTGTAGAGGACTTTCCAATGATCATTCGTGGGCAGTTTGGTTTCAATTATCCAAGTGTTTCAGAGAAGAAGCGTTTTGAAACATTTTTCCCATAGGGTCCAATGTTAAACTAAGTCCTGCCGTAGCCGCCATTTTGAATTTCATACCGGAAAAAAAAACACGTAGAGTTTGTAGAGGACCATCTAATGAACATTCATGTACAGTTTGGCTTTAATCATATTTGTAGTTTCTGAGAAGAAGGCATTTGAATATTTTCCCATAGGGTCCAATGTTAATCTATGTCCTGCGGTGGTGGCCATCTTGGATTTCCGATCGGCATAAAAAACACACACCTTGTAGAGGACCTTCCAATGATCATTCCTGGGCAGTTTGGTTTCAATTATCCAAGTGGTTTCAGAGAAGAAGAGTTTTGAAACATTTTTCCCATAGGGTCCAATGTTAAACTAAGTCCTGCCGTAGCCGCCATTTTGAATTTCATACCGGAACAAAAAACGTAATGTTTGTAGAGGACCATCTAATGAACATTCATGTACAGTTTGGCTTTAATCATATTTGTAGTTTCTGAGAAGAAGGCATTTGAATATTTTCCCATAGGGTCCAATGTTAATCTATGTCCTGTGGTGGTGGCCATTTTGGATTTCCGATCGGCATAAAAAACACACACCTTGTAGAGGACCTTCCAATGATCATTCCTGGGCAGTTTGGTTTCAATTATCCAAGTGGTTTCAGAGAAGAAGAGTTTTGAAACATTTTTCCCATAGGGTCCAATGTTAAACTAAGTCCTGCCGTAGCCGCCATTTTGAATTTCATACCGGAACAAAAAACGTAATGTTTGTAGAGGACCATCTAATGAACATTCATGTACAGTTTGGCTTTAATCATATTTGTAGTTTCTGAGAAGAAGGCATTTGAATATTTTCCCATAGGGTCCAATGTTAATCTATGTCCTGTGGTGGTGGCCATTTTGGATTTCGGATCGGCATAAAAAACAGATATTTTGTAGAGGACCTTCCAATGATCATTCCTGGGCAGTTTGGTTTCAACTGTCCAAGTGGTTTCAGAGAAGAAGAGTTTTGAAACATTTTTCCCATAGGGTCCAATGTTAAACTAAGTCCTGCCGTAGCCGCCATTTTGAATTTCATACCGGAACAAAAAACGTAACGTTTGTAGAGGACCATCTAATGAACATTCATGTACAGTTTGGCTTTAATCATATTTGTAGTTTCTGAGAAGAAGGCATTTGAATATTTTCCCATACGGTCCAATGTTAATCTATGTCCTGCGGTGGTGGCCATCTTGGATTTCGGATCGGCATAAAAAATAGATATTTTGTAGAGGACCTTCCAATGATCATTCCTGGGCAGTTTGGTTTCAACTGTCCAAGTGGTTTCAGAGAAGAAGCGTTTTGAAACATTTTTCCCATAGGGTCCAATGTTAAACTAAGTCCTGCCGTAGCCGCCATTTTGAATTTCTTATCGGAACAAAAAACGTAAAGTTTGTAGAGGACCATCCAATGAACATTCATGTACAGTTTGGCTTTAATAATATTTGTAGTTTCTGAGAAGAAGGCATTTGAACATTTTCCCATAGGGTCCAATGTTAATCTATGTATTGCGGTGGCGGCCATCTTGGATTTCCGATCGGCATAAAAAACATAAAATTTGTAGAGGACCTTCCAATGATCATTCCTGGGCAGTTTGGTTTCAACTGTCCAAGTGGTTTCAGAGAAGAAGCGTTTTGAAACATTTTCCCCATAGGGTCCAATGTTAAACTAAGTCCTGCCGTAGCAGCCATTTTGAATTTCATATCGAAACAAAAAACGTAAAGTTTGTAGAGGACCATCCAATGAACATTCATGTACAGTTTGGCTTTAATCATATTTGTAGTTTCTGAGAAGAAGGCATTTGAACATTTTCCCATAGGGTCCAATGTTAATCTATATCCTGCGGTGGTGGCCACCTTGGATTTCCGATCGGCATAAAAAACACACACCTTGTAGAGGACCTTCCAATGATCATTCCTGGGCAGTTTGGTTTCAATTATCCAAGTGGTTTCAGAGAAGAAGCGTTTTGAAACATTTTTCCCATAGGGTCCAATGTTAAACTAAGTCCTGCCGTAGCCGCCATTTTGAATTTCATACCGGAACAAAAAACGTAGAGTTTGTAGAGGACCATCTAATGAACATTCATGTACAGTTTGGCTTTAATCATATTTGTAGTTTCTGAGAAGAAGGCATTTGAATATTTTCCCATAGGGTCCAATGTTAATCTATGTCCTGCGGTGGTGGCCATCTTGGATTTCCGATCGGCAAAAAAAACACAAATTTTTGTAGAGGACCTTCCAATGATCATTCCTGGGCAGTTTGGTTTCAACTGTCCAAGTGGTTTCAGAGAAGAAGCATTTTGAAACATTTTTCCCATAGGGTCCAATGTTAAACTAAGTCCTGCCGTAGCCGCCATTTTGAATTTCATATCGGAACAAAAAACCTTAAGATTGTAGAGGACCATCCAATGAACATTCATGTACAGTTTGGCTTTAATCATATTTGTAGTTTCTGAGAAGAAGGCATTTGAACATTTTCCCATAGGGTCCAATGTTAATCTATGTCCTGCGATGGTGGCCATCTTGGATTTCCGATCGGCATAAAAAACATTAAATTGGTAAAGGACATTCCAATGATCATTCATTTACAGTTTGGGTTCAGTCAGTTCATTAGTTTCAGGGAAGAAGATCTTTGAAATTTCAGCCAATCAGAGCATATTATTGGCCCTGGCAGCCATATTGAATATCCGACTGGAACGAAAAACAGTAACTTTGTAGAGGACCATCCAAGGAACATTCCTGCTAAGTTCGGTTCCAATCGGCCAAGTGGTTTCGGAGAAGAAGCTTGAAATGTGAAAAGTTTACAGACGACAGACAACAGACGACGGACGCCAAGTGATGGCAATAGTTCACCTGGACCTTTGGTCCAGGTGAACTAAAAAAAACAATATCCCATTGTATAATGATCTGCTTAAAACATCTTTTCATTTTCAAGTAGATGTTGATATCAGTGTATTGCCTAACAACACATTTTTTCTCGTAACAAAATATTTGTTGGCTGAGAGGAATATATACTATCCCAAATTTGAATAAGACAATGAATTGTTTTGTTAACCTGCCAGTCTTTAATGTCAATTCAACAGTTCCCTATTCTGAAGTTTTGACCCATATGCACACTTTGATTCAAAATTTTTCACAGAAATATGCATTTTCACATGCCCTTCTATTTGGGCTAAAGTATTTTGGACATCACTAAGGATTGCTTGTGCACACAAGCATAATCATTCAGAAAATAAGATTGGGCAACATTGAACCTAATGCAATATCATTTTCAAAGTTGACATTTCTGTAGAATTACAGACCTGTATGGGTTTGTTTACCCCCCCTCCACCTTCTAATTTTTATAAACCAACATATTTAATTCCTTAAACCAACAGTTTCCCTTAAGATTCTCTAAAACACTAACTACATATATATACTACAAACCAGCAGATTCCTTCATTTGGCAATGGATTCTTTTTGACATCATGTAGTTTTCCTGTATCTTTATCAACCAGGTACACTACACAATAAATCTGTTCCAATGAAATGCAGTATACATGTATTTTTAGTGTGGTATAAAAAATGTATCATAATAATACAACCAGAGGCTCTCAAGAGCCTGTATCGTTCACCTGGTTATAAAAAAAAACAATTGGTCCTATGTAAAAACTATGTCCTGCAGTGGTAGTCATCTTGGAATTACGATCAACATAAAAAACACAAAGTTTGTAAAGGACCTTCCAATGATTGATGCACAGTTTAGGTTCAATCAGTGCAATAGCTTCAGAGAAGAATATATTTCTGTATTTTCCCCATATGGTCCAATGTTAATACTATGACCTGTGGTGGCAGCCATCTTGGATTTCCGATCGGCATATAAAACAGAATTTCTGTAGAGGACCTTCCAATGATCATTCCTGGGCAGTTTGGTTTCAATTGTCCAAGTGGTTTCAGAGAAGAAGCGTTTTGAAACATTTTTCCCATAGGGTCCAATGTTAAACTAAGTCCTGCCGTAGCCGCCATTTTGAATTTCATACCGGAACAAAAAACCTAACGTTTGTAGAGGACCATCTCATGAACATTCATGTACAGTTTGGCTTTAATCATATTTGTAGTTTCGGAGAAGAAGGCATTTGAATATTTTCCCATAGGGTCCAATGTTAATCTATGTCCTGCGGTGTCGGCCATCTTGGATTTCCGATCGGCATAAAAAACAAAAATTTTGTAGAGGACCTTCCAATGATCATTCCTGGGCAGTATGGTTTCAACTGTCCAAGTGCTTTCAGAGAAGAAGCATTTTGAAACATTTTCCCCATAGGGTCCAATGTTAAACTAAGTCCTGCCGTAGCAGCCATTTTGAATTTCATATCGGAACAAAAAACGTACAGTTTGTAGAGGACCATCCAATGAACATTCATGTACAGTTTGGCTTTAATCATATTTGTAGTTTCTGAGAAGAAGGCATTTGAACATTTTCCCATAGGGTTCAATGTTAATCTATGTATTGCGGTGGCTGCCATCTTCGATTTCTGATCGGCATATAAAACAGAATTTCTGTAGAGGACCTTCCAATGATCATTCCTGGGCAGTTTGGTTTCAATTGTCCAAGTGGTTTCAGAGAAGAAGAGTTTTGAAACATTTTTCCCATAGGGTCCAATGTTAAACTAAGTCCTGCCGTAGCCGCCATTTTGAATTTCATACCGGAACAAAAAACCTAACGTTTGTAGAGGACCATCTAATGAACATTCATGTACAGTTTGGCTTTAATCATATTTGTAGTTTCTGAGAAGAAGGCATTTGAATATTTTCCCATAGGGTCCAATGTTAATTTATGTCCTGCGGTGGCGGCCATCTTGGATTTCCGATCGGCATAAAAAACACAAATTTTGTAGAGGACCTTCCAATGATCATTCCTGGGCAGTTTGGTTTCAACTGTCCAAGTGGTTTCAGAGAAGAAGCATTTTGAAACATTTTCCCCATAGGGTCCAATGTTAAACTAAGTCCTGCCGTAGCCACCATTTTGAATTTCATATCGGAACAAAAAACCTTAAGATTGTAGAGGACCATCCAATGAACATTCATGTACAGTTTGGCTTTAATCATATTTGTAGTTTCTGAGAAGAAGGCATTTTAACATTTTCCCATAGGGTCCAATGTTAATCTATGTCCTGGGATGGCAGCCATCTTGGATTTCCGATCGGCATAAAAAACAGTAACTTGGTAAAGGACATTCCAATGATCATTCATTTACAGTTTGGGTTCAGTCAGTTCATTAGTTTCAAAGAAGAAGATCTTTGAAATTTCAGCCAATCAGAGCATATTATTGGCCCTGGCAGCCATATTGAATATCCGACTGGAACGAAAAACAGTAACTTTGTAGAGGACCATCCAAGGAACATTCCTGCTAAGTTTGGTTCCAATCGGCCCAGTGGTTTCGGAGAAGAAGCTTGAAATGTGAAAAGTTTACAGACGACAGACGACGGACGCCAAGTGATGGCAACAGTTCACCTGGATCCAGGTGAACTAAAAAATGTAATAAGATTTTAAGCATTGTATCATAATTATCACTTGTTAATAAGGAAATTGTTGATTCACTAGAAAATTCCTGGTACTATAGGATTAGGACCAGTATATGCCAAAAACAAAAAATACCTGTTTCCACTAATATTACAAGATGTTTTGTTGTTGACTGTAACCATTCAGTTTCACACAATTTTTGGCTTCTGTTTCAGAAGTCATAGCTATAGGTATGAACTCGGAAAATTTGACCTATATTTCATACAAATATTACTGGGTCAAAATATTATGAAAATCAGGTCGCAATATAATTGAAATATTGTTGAAAGTGGTGCTAAACACCATAACGATAACCCAGTTTATCCCCGGTTTGAAAATTATAACAACTTTTGATTGGTTAAAACCCCGGGTATAAAAAACCCAAATTCCCGGGTGTTGCAAGGCCATATTATTGGGTGTAACTAGCCATTATCCAATCAAATGTTGCTATAATTTTCAAAACGGGGTTAATATGATGTAAAAGCTCGCGATGTTGTGTTCCAAAATCAAATTTAGTTAATTTTAGCTATATATTGAATATAATGCTGTTACTTTGATCAACTGTAGAGTTCTACCAAAGGTAGTACCATACACCGGGTAAAAAGCACTTGAAACTTTCATATTTTTTACTTATTCTTTCCAAAAACAAAGAAAACGTCACTTTTACATGGGCTGCCAGGGTCCAAAATGTCTTATTTTTGACTATAACTGGGGATAAATTCGCTATCTACATTCCTATCTGTATATATGGAGATTTTAACACCCTTCAGTAGCCTGTACACCCTTCAGCTGCGCCTCAGGATGTACTTGGCTACTTCAGGGTGTTAAAATCTCTATATCTACGGATAGGAACGTAGATAATTTATAATATTAGGCCATAGTAAACTCAAGTTTAGAGCACAGAAGTTCAGACAATGATGGACAATTGACAATAGTGTACCGGTACAAGGTCATACTGTGATATTACACTGCTAAAAAAAATTAACTGAACACAACTACCAAATTTTTATAACAATTCTATATTTTCTCTTGGGAGGAGAGCAGAAAGTGGGAGTGACATATACAATATACGTACATTGTCAGTAAATATAAAATTTATTTGTACGAGTTTTAGAAACAGGCAGAATAGCGAGCCTTTGGCGAGCTTTTCAGGCCTGTTTCGCAGCGAGTACAAATGAATTTTATATTTAACGACAATGTACGTATTTTGTGTTTATCCTGCAATGTCAAAAAAGTCGGAAAACTTGTCAGATTTAAACAAAAAGGACAGAAACAAGCGTCATTCCTCGCCTTTCATAAATGTTGTCAAGGGTGTCTTCTTCGTGGTCCGCGTTACATTAGTACCAGTTTCATACTTGTCTGCGCCCTCCGCTGTACATAGCTACAGGGTACCAGGAAAGTTTATTCGTAGGCTGAAGTTTATTCGTCTACTATGAATAAAGCAAAAATTTATTCGTATAGCATATTTGTACAGCAAATGTACTGATTGCAGGATAAATTTTGATACAGATCCAAAATTTATCATTACAGTTTTTGCTTTAACTTTTTTCACCTACGGTACATGCCTGAAAGCCAAATTTAGAAAAAAAAATTATGTTTATTTACTTAAATTCTTTCATAATATTCACTTGTCCAGAAGACTGTCATGTAAAAATGTAAATATGATGACTTTTTTTGGCATATGATATCTTGCAAAATAAAAGTTAACCATTTGGGTCCTACTGTATTTACAGATGACAAGAAAAATAAATATATTTACTTTTCCTATTAAGCTGTAAAATTTTACTAATAGTTGGTGTCTAATAGCTTTTCAAAAGAATCAAATAGCTATTTGTAAGATCTTGTTCTTTAACTTTTACTCAATATTATATACAGCCTTTTAAAACTGTAAATAAAGGATTAAACTGCATGTGGTACAGCTATTGAATACATTTCAATAAAAAAATAATATCCCAAGGTTAAAATTTTACGATTTACTATCTCTCATCCACATCAGATTCATATGATAAATTAATGACACACTGACAGTTGTAATAGATCACATTTAAGACTCCTATTTATTATCCCATCTCTTATGTCACAACAGAATTTAAACATTTATTCAATATTCAACTTTCATTGAAATAGGTTAACAATGTATGTAAACCTTTACATTGTACCTCAAATTGTTGGGAAGAAAAATGCACCTCGATCAAAGTTTAAAAGTGAACCGATTTACTGCATTTTATGAAAAGACTATCAATAAACTTTTAATATATTTTTTTCCAGAGTATTGTTGTATATAAACTGTGAGGGTAAAATAAAGAAATTCTCAACTCTTGTGAGAAATTGAAAGAATAGCTTATAATCTTCTGTAGTATTGTACAGTGCATCCTATGTTTGTTTATATTTTTTTAATGTTTTGATGTGTTGTCATGTACCCTTTAACTTAATCATTTCACTTTTTCTCTATAAACTTCTATACAGTCAAACCTGTATATAAAGGGCTCCTTGAATTGAGGAAGCAGAAAATGTATCCTTTATGAGCAGTTGCCCGTTATATACAGGATAAAATTATATGCACTATTCATTAATGGGGAAATGAGACTGCCCTTTATAGGCAGTTATTGGCTATATAGAGGTGCCCTTTATAGGCAGTTATTGGCTATATAGAGGTGCCCTTTATAGGCAGCTATTGGCTATATAGAGGTGCCCTTTATAGGCAGTTATTGGCTATATAGAGGTGCCCTTTATAGGCAGTTATTGGCTATATAGAGTTGCCCTTTAAGGCAGGTTTGGCTGTATAGAGGTGCCCTTTAAGGGAGGTTTGGCTATATAGAGGTGCCCTTTAAGGCAGGTTTGGCTATATCGTTTGGCTGTATAGAGGTGCCCTTTAAGGGAGGTTTGGCTATATAGAGGTGCCCTTTAAGGCAGGTTTGGCTATATAGAGGTGCCCTTTAAGGCAGGTTTGGCTATATAGAGGTGCCCTTTCAAGGCAGGTTTGGCTATATAGGTGTCCTTTAAGGCAGGTTTGGCTGTATAGAGGTGCCCTTTAAGGCAGGTTTAGCTATATAGAGGTGCCCTTTAAGGCAGGTTTGGCTGTATAGAGGTGCCCTTTAAGGCAGGTTTGGCTATATAGAGGTGCCCTTTAAGGCAGGTTTGGCTATATAGAGATGCCCTTTAAGGCAGGTTTGGTTGTATAGAGGTGCCCTTTAAGGCAGGTTTGGCTATATAGAGGTGCCCTTTCAAGGCGGGTTTGGCTATATAGAGGTGCCCTTTAAGGCAGGTTTGGCTATATAGAGGTGCCCTTTAAGGCAGGTTTGGCTATATAGAGGTCCCCTTTCAAGGCGGGTTTGGCTATATAGAGGTGCCCTTTAAGGCAGGTTTGGCTATATAGAGGTGCCCTTTCAAGGCGGGTTTGGCTATATAGAGGTGCCCTTTAAGGCAGGTTTGGCTATATAGAGGTGCCCTTTAAGGCAGGTTTGGCTATATAGAGGTGCCCTTTAAGGCAGGTTTGGCTATATAGAGGTGCCCTTTAAAGCAGGTTTGGCTGTATAGAGGTGCCCTTTAAGGCAGGTTTGGCTATATAGAGGTGCCCTTTAAGACAGGTTTGGCTATATAGAGGTGCCCTTTAAGGCAGGTTTGGCTATAGAGGTGCCCTTTAAGGCAGGTTTGGCTATATAGAGGTGCCCTTTAAGGCAGGTTTGGCTATATAGTGGTGCCCTTTCAAGGCAGGTTTGGCTATATAGAGGTGCCCTTTAAGGCAGGTTTGGCTATATAGAGGTCCCTTTAAGGCAGGTTTGGCTATATAGAGGTGCCCTTTCAAGGTGGGTTTGGCTATATAGAGGTGCCCTTTAAGGCAGGTTTGGCTGTATAGAGGTGCCCTTTAAGGCAGGTTTAGCTATATAGAGGTGCCCTTTAAGGCAGGTTTGGCTGTATAGAGGTGCCCTTTAAGGCAGGTTTGGCAATATAGAGGTGCCCTTTAAGGCAGGTTTGGCTATATAGAGGTGCCCTTTAAGGCAGGTTTGGTTGTATAGAGGTGCCCTTTAAGGCAGGTTTGGCTATATAGAGGTGCCATTTCAAGGCGGGTTTGGCTATATAGAGGTGCCCTTTAAGGCAGGTTTGGCTATATAGAGGTGCCCTTTAAGGCAGGTTTGGCTATATAGAGGTGCCCTTTCAAGGCGGGTTTGGCTATATAGAGGTGCCCTTTAAGGCAGGTTTGGCTATATAGAGGTGCCCTTTCAAGGCGGGTTTGGCTATATAGAGGTGCCCTTTAAGGCAGGTTTGGCTATATAGAGGTGTCCTTTAATGCAGGTTTGGCTATATAGAGGTGCCCTTTAAAGCAGGTTTGGCTATATAGAGGTGCCCTTTAAGGCAGGTTTGGCTATATAGAGGTGCCCTTTAAGATAGGTTTGGCTATATAGAGGTGCCCTTTAAGGCAGGTTTGGCTATACAGAGGTGCCCTTTAAGGCAGGTTTGGCTATATAGAGGTGCCCTTTAAGGCAGGTTTGGCTATATAGTGGTGCCCTTTCAAGGCAGGTTTGGCTATATAGAGGTGCCCGTTAAGGCAGGTTTGGCTATATAGAGGTGCCCTTTAAGGCAGGTTTGGCTGTATACTCATTTGCCTCTTGTGGATCAATATTGGTAATAAAACAAATATGTAATTTCATTTGGTGTGAAATATTTTTTCAGATTATTGTTGTATATATATAGATAGAAGCCCTCCCCTTTACATGATTGTGTTTACAATCAAACACTGATGTTTCATTACAACATACTGGTTTGGCTGTTTGAGAGTATTGTTGTACATATAGATAGAAGCCCCCTTCCCTTTATATCCTCTTTACTTGATTGTGTTTACAATCAAACACTGATGTTTTATTACAACATACTGGTTTGCCTGTTTGAACTTTGATTGCATCTTCTATTAACAGAAAGCAGTCAGCAACATCTGTAGTCTGTTCTAACTTCTTTAACGATTCCTGTAAATAGCATAGAAAAAATACAAGGTAAATCTCACTTCAACACTCTGGGAGTTGTGGTCATGATCATATGGTACACATAGACTTTGTATTTACAGCTACCTGTGCAATCAGTGTCTATCACCACTAAGTTTTGAGTTATATAACTCAATAACACAATACAACTGAAATATTGTTGAAAATGGTGTTAAACACCATAAACAAACCAATCAATTTAATACTTGATTACTGAAAATATCACACAAAATACTAGGTAAATCTCCATTCAAAACTCAACTATTTTTTTCCATTAGAAATTAATTACCTGGAATAAGTTTGTATTTATCCACATTACTTATGATTTCAAAGCCATTTTACTCTTGTAAAAACATTTTAAAAATCCCTTTTTTTTCAATACACCATTAGATAGCATTTTAGCTTAATGGCCTTGAAATTGAAAAAAAATAAAATTCCATTTGGAACCCATCTTTAATATTAAATGTTCCATTAAAATTATTGATAGATATTTATACACTAAAAGCTAAGGCCTTGAAAATATCTTAAATTGCTTGAACTTCATATATCATCAATCAAATTTAATGTATACATTTTAAATATCTACAAATAAAAACAAAATACATGTTCACAAGTCTCTCCAATGTTGAATTTTCAATATCTCAAACATACATTATAATTTTCAGCTATATTGTGATGAAATTTAAGGTATGTGTATACAGGTACATGTAGTTAAGTACTTCAACATACATGTACATGTAGTCCTGAAAACCAATCTTACAGCTAATGGTCATGTGCAGGATAAACAAACAAAAGCATAATTTTATATTCTATTTCACATTCATTCTCCTTACAATGTACATAGCACACATCTAAAAATATAGAGTACAAGGCATGGTGGCATTAGTATTTAATGAAAATTTAAAATTGGTTTTGATGATAAATGGAGACAAATTATTTTAAATACCACTGAAAATTCAATTGAACCACTCTGTCAGATTTTTGCACTGCACTTTTTACAATAATTGTTTTCTAATGTCCTAATTAAAATTAGATGTTTGTTATATCTTTTTCTATTTTTTTTTTTTTGCGATACACAAACATCTCACAACATCCCATTTGGGGTCATGTCATGCAGTTTTTCAGTCATCTTTGACTTGACTGTCTAATCAAATGCAAGACAGTTAAATATATTGAAATATCAGACAACATGTCTTGGTGCATAATATGTTTTGATACCTAAAGATTTAGTTGACTAATCTGTGATTGGTCAATTGAAAGTATGAACCCTGATGACAGATGTGACCCCAAACAGGATGTCATTAGATGTTAGTGTATCTCCACAGAAACAAAAAGAAACAAATATACCACAAACATCTAATTTCAATTAGATTGTTAATGTCCCAAATTCAAATAACAAAAATAAAAAAGAATTGGATATTATTTCAAGAAATATTCAATGTCATGACTTTAGCTTGAAACAAAACTATTAAATCTGACATTAGCAACTAATATAGGGTGGAATATGAAAACATAGAACTTCAAAAAATGATCGTAACTATCATTTTGAGTACAATCAAGTGGCAAAACTCATAAATAACAAAATTCATGTCAATCGAAAATAAAATTCAAGGAAAGCTTTACAAATGTAATTTTTGTCATAAATCATCAAGAGCCATAACTCTGGAGTGGCAGCATTATTAAGACCTAAGCAGAACCAGCCTAGTATTTTATTCACCTAAAAGCTTTTTTTAATATCATGTCAGTAGAAAATCTGAGACTTTGAGATAATGCATGGATATAAATAAATAATAATGTGTCAAACTCGAGAATAACAAAAACAAATTTAAATCGACTAGATTTTTATGGATTTATAATTACAATCATATATTTAAAAGTCAATCAAACATATTTGATCTCAAACCAACTATTGATAACTCTTACTGCCCTTCAAACTAACAGCTAATAGCTAAGTTCAAGCCCCATAAACTAAATATATATGTTGGCCATTAAATGTATAAAAAAAATAACCTTTCAATTGCCCAAGGATATTAGAATATATTTTTTACATGTATGTAATCCACAACATGATATAGTAATTGGCACAGGATATAAATACAAAACCTATTGAGGCTATTGAATCAGACCATCACCTTATGACTTTTTCAGTGTGAAAATCTTAAAAATAACAGACTTGCATTGACTTCTATATTTTCATGTCAACAATTATTGTGGTATATAAATCAAGGCAAAAAATATATCCCAAATGGTCTATTTGTGTAAATAACTTAAAACTGATTTTTTTTATTTGATCAAGGGAGACATCTTATTCATAACTCTTGGGTTAATTAACTCTTACTTTTAAAATGACCGATTTGAGTTGCATATAATAAATACCTTGCGCTATGATTATAGAAGTGTATTGATTTGAATTGGACAATTGGTCCAGTAAAAAAGAACATTTTACCGGAATGAAAATTATTTTACCAAATTTTTAACACACTGAATCTATATAATTACCACTATGACTGGACATTGGGTCCAGTTAGTAATTACACTGATCCGAACTGAAACAATTTTCACTGGACTTTGTCATATGTCTGACGGCCCTTCGTAATGGCAGTCTTCGAGCTAACCCACTTGCCCGAAGCAAGTAAAACTGGATTCGGACAAGTAAAAATTATGAAGGACTTTGTTTGAATAAATAGAAAAATTTGCTAAATTTTGCTTTCGGGCAAGTAGGTGAATAAAATTAAGACAAAGACTGTAATGGCTGCCTTATGTTTAAGCATATCTAAATATTTGGATGCATCATATACTTTCAAGCTTTATATAATATTGCTGAAAAGCAGGGAAGTTTAAAAAAAATCTTACCTCCACACTTATTTCCATAGTAGTGAACACTGAAATTGTTAAATTCAAATTTCAATACACATAAATCCAGTTTATAATTTGTGAAATATTTTGTGACTCCATTCAAATTGTCAAATTTCAATACACATAAATCCAGTTTATAATTCCTTAAATATTGTGTGACTCCATTCAAATAAACATTACCAAATTAATCAGAATATTTGCTCATGTCCTGATCCAACGAAATACCACTTGAACCAAATTATGAGAATATTTGATCACACTTCATCACTTTACCTGAGCTAATCAAGTAATAATAGTCCCCTGTACTATCAATATTACTTTGTTTACTTTAATTCACTTTAATTTACATTGCAAGATTAATGAAAATAACCTTAATATGATCAGTCAAATTCAATACTATTAATTATAAAATACTCTAGGCTTATCAAATATAAACAAAATATTCATTTGTGCCCATCACATCATTAATTTTATAGGATGAATTACAATAATTAACATTGAAGGTCTGGGATATTATTGGGAAAGATGTGTTGCTGATTGCAAATCAAATGCACGTACAGAGACCGTGCAAAAAGTATTCTGTCACTGTAATTTTGTACTGTATATTTCATATAAAACCATAATTTTTCAAAACATTATTCCAAAGTAAATTCTTGTTCGATTTTGATGATATTTTTACCAATAGAAGGGAGAACGTATGTAGTTTTCTGTGATTATTTTAAAACATTGTTTTGAAGCACAGATTTTAAATATTCATGATTTATACACAGACTTAAATTATTTGTCTTTAAATGTACTATCATTGTATTGTGTTTTTTTACCTTCGAAATTTAGTTTTGTGTTTAACTTGTGAACTCATAAAATTTATAGATTATAAAATCATGCTAAAATTAGAGTGTAAAACTACATTTAATTCTTCCTTTGTTGGTTAAAAAAATCATCAAAATCGAACAAGAGTCGACTTTGGAATAATGTTTTTAAAAAATGTAGTTCTATATGAAATATATAGTAAAAAATTACAGTGACCGAATACTTTTTGCACACACATGGATTGAAATAATAAAATGAGAAACCAAAAATACCACACTGTCGGAAATAATTCCAATTCAAAAACTGTAGAAACATCTCAAGGCAAAATTGATTTGATACCTCTATATAACAAACATATATACAAGACTGGTTACTTTCCTGGCTTTGGTACATGCATTTCAATAAAAAGTGACAGGGTTAAACTAGTTTTATAGGCCCAAACCTCCCCTTTATTGAAACGATGCAGTCATCAGAGTTCACGAAATTCATCAGTCCTGTCAGACATGACCAGCAAAATTTGGGGAAATTTCGCTAAGGACTGACACAAGATTGGTATTTAGCAATACAAAATTAATGAGGACTGACATTTTTTTCTCTAGGACCACCAAACCCATATCCAATTTCGTGAACTCTGAGTCATGCAAGTGTTTTCCGCATGTGAATAAAATGCTAACCCTCACATATAAACTTGGTAAGCAGCATTGTTGTAAAGTAATTAAAGGGAGCAGAGTCCTAATACATGATGATGACGATAACAAATAAATTCTCAAAATCATGAAATGATGTGCATCTGGTAAGAAATAAAATATAAATCTTGCTATATACAGGTCTTTCAATAAGGGGTGGTACCTGGTTCGTTACTCAATTAAAATGGTCTTTGGTTCATGTAACTCCTGATTTTAAAGAGTGCTGTATAACTTATTCATGAAAATTGTTCAAATTTTAATAAAAAAGTACCTCCTGTAAATAGTGCAGTACTGGTAGACTTGAAAAATATTGAAAGCCCTGCAGTGCATACAGAATTGTTGAATTAATGGTTTAAAGCTAAGAAATCTGCCTTGAGATACTACTTTTTAGTCCTATGTTAGTACATGTATGCATTTCTTACAGATGTGAATGGTCGTTCTGTACTCACAAATGGATGACTTAAGTCACCAAATTAGACCTTAATTGTAACTCAAGATTTGGTAAGCAACAATTTGATTGGTAGAGTATATTTATGTAAAGGTCATCTGAACATGACATCTTACAGAGTTTTCATTAGTTCTCTATGCGAGACATATCAGAAAGGGGGAGAGTTTCAAGTAAAAATATTACCATTTAAATTACATGTTGTAAATTGTCAAAAGTCATCACTAGAAACTGTTTGAAAAAAATTTTTGATGATAACAAGATTTTTTTTGCATATATATTTTGGTGCACTTTTTTATGGAATGTCATATATAAAAAAAAAATGTTGTAATCCCACATGAACCTCAAGCCAGTCAAGGTAAAAAAGTTAATATCATGACCATATGGTCTTATCCGATAAGACCATCCTACCTGATAAACTGCCATTTGTTAATAATAAGTTAATATTCAACTAATGTTTTCAATCAATTGCTATCAGCTCTAATTATCATCAAATAAATTGGAACATCAGATAACATAAAATAATATGATAATAAGTGTTACCTAACTTGGGACGAAGTCCAATCAAAGTAGACCGGGGGTGGGGATCCAGACTTCCTCAAAAGAGGGGGCAAATAGGGGGACCCAAACCCAAATTTTCCATCGTTTTTAAAGGTTTTTCACCAAAACGGGGACCTACCTCCTCCTGTAGACTGTGCACCCAGTCCGGTGTTGTATAATCCGGTACTCGACGTCTCAATTTCATAGAAAATATAATTTCGGACAGGAGGAGGGAGGAAGAAATGAAACTCTGTTTAATGATATTGTCAGTCCCATGGCATATATGGGCTAGAACACACTGCGATTTTGAGTCATTTTTTAACATTCATAACCGGAAATTGAGTATGAGTTGGTAGGGTTCGAGTTGGAAAAGATACAAGTTGACATGGAATCTGTATATCGTTCCAGATTACTGTGCATCCGATTTTTTGCAGATTTAACCCTGTATTGGTTTCCGGTGTGTCATTTCCGGTACAAGGAATTTAATCCATTAGTGATATGGATCTGGAATCAAAATATTGCTATTTCTACCATATCATCAGAAAATATTAGCCTTTTTCCATTCTTCACCATGTTTTTTCAAAAGGTTGATTGATTGGTGTTTAACTCCAACTTTAGCAGTATTTCAGATATTATGGTGACGTGATTTTTTTTTATATATTAGACACCTACAAGACCCTTAGAAATAAAAGATGCTTGTCTATATAACAATCGGGTTTTATGTACAAATAAAAGAAACATTAAAAGGATAAAACCATATATTTAGAACGTATGTTATTTAACTATATTTATGTATATAAATAAACTTCTTTTAAAAAATTCAAATGGACATCCAATCATTTGGGAACACCTCTAATCATTGAAAAGTTGATAAAATGATCCTAGCAGCACATTTGAGTTTTACTAACATTGTAACAGTTATAGGAAGCCATTAGTGGCATTACTAATGAACTTCAATTCAGTCCCATTTGTCTAATTATTACCTATTGTACATTTGAGTGTGTTACCTGATAGCTAAGTATGACAGTTTGCCAGTTATCTAATTGATAAGTCAGAATACAGTTAAGTAATTAACAGTATAAACATGTAATGATGATGCTACTCTAATATCCTTTAGGTATACAACTTACAGACATGGTGATAACATATACAGATTTGACAATCTGAAATTGATTTTGTTTTGGATTATTTTTACAATTTCTTCAATTCACTTATTCAGTAACAACAATGGCCTGAAATGACCAATACAATGTGTATCAGTGCTAAACATCATTGACAGTGTCAATGTGGAACAGTGATAGACTCTATCATAGAGATGTTGACGAAGGTGCACTATTGAAATTCAAGGGTTGTGGTGTTCAATGCCACTTTCAACAATATTTCAGCTATATCGTGGTAGCTAGTTTTATTGGTAGAGGAAACCGGAGTACCAGGAGAAAACCATGGATCTGCAGCAAGTCACTGAACAAACTTTATCACATAATGTTGCATCGAGTACACCCCGCATGAGCTGGATTCGAACTCACAACGTTAGTGGTGATAGGCACTGATTGCATAGGTAGTTGTAAATCCAACTATCATACTATCAAGATCACGACCACCACGACAGTCCCTGTAACAACAATGCAAGGTTCGACATTAACGGTTGTCCGATTGCCCGGGGCAAGTGAAATGCGTCTTCGGGCAAGTGAAAACGACACCCAACTTGTCCGATCGGGCAAGTGAAAATGATTCTGTGATATGTTCAATTCCTGAAGAGCAAAATGATTAATATTGAATTATTCAGTGTTGGACGTCGCGACGAATTTTACCTAAACATCGCGTCGTATGTATCGTGTATTTTACGCCATTTTGTTGACTACGGAATTCCCCTTTCTCAAATAAAGATCGTGTTATTTATATTAATGCTGCATCAACATCGTATTTATTTTTGCCGGCCAATGAAAAGCTAGAGTTATTTGCAGTGTTCTAATTTTAGAAAATTATCCCTGATGTGTATTGCCTTTGCGATCATAATATTGAAAGCGTAATAGATTACTGGAATAAAAATTCAAACAAACTATACAGTCGTTGTCAGTCTATGATGAGGAACATTTATACTTAAATTTTCTAACAAAAATATTTCAGAAATCCTCATCAATCACCCGTATTTATAAAACTGTCATATTCCCGCAAATTGATAGGTACGTCTACTCAATATCTCAGATTCAGTCCCAGAATTTGGTGTCAATATGGCACAAGTAACCCTCGGAAAATTCTTCAGTGGGGTTCCTCAAAAAAGGAAATCGGATGGTGAACACATTTCCCTTTGAACACACATTTTTTCACGTGAATGAGAATCTAGAAAGGTTTCCACATGTTGATAATATATTATCGAACGATCAAAGCGTGCTTTTGGGGATCTAGAAACTTTTGTAACAGGTGTACTTTAGTCACGTGCCAAGTCGACAGTAATTGAACATTCGAAGGCTTGGGTGATATAAAGGTTAATGAAATTTCAAAGAAGATCAATTGAAGTGTACAAATTAAATTGGTAAACAAAAACGGCAGTTTAAAAGAATTATGGCTTGTATGAATCTTTTATCGGAACAAGATCGATGAGAAACTAAAATATTCTTGATCTACACTTTATCACTTACCCCGAAAAAAGCATCGAATGAAACTGACAAGTTATTATTTTGCAAAACATTGAAACACAGACGTTTAAATACACACTCTTTATTTTGTCCTTAGACATCACTTTGTGTTAGACATATTTACACAGGAAATTGTAATCAAAACAAGCATGACTATAATCATAACTTACTGCAATTATGAATATGACTATTTTAATTATATAGCCAAATGATGCACTTATACTATGCCCACATCATAAGGTGTAAATAATTAATATGAGGGGTTATTCTACTCTATGAACGGTCATTGTAGATTGCATAGTTCTGCACTACATGCATATATGGCACTTAATAATTCGGGCTAGTAATTTACAGTTTCGGGCAAGTAAAATCAATATGGCACTTGCCCGAATGGACAAGTTGGTCAAAAAGTTAATGTCGAACCCTGCAATGACCTGATATGGCTAATACAATGTGTATCGTTCCTAAATATCATTTAGTGTTATTTTTCAGCAAGTTCTAAGTTTCAATGTGGAACAGTCTAACAGTGATGTTGAGGAGGGTGCAATATTGAAATTCAAACAAAGATTGTGTAACAGTCCACTCAAAAACAGAATTGTTGTAGCAAATTAATAGTGTAATGTCAATGACACAATCTTCAAATTTCTGTTTTACAAAGGTAAATGGTTGATAAGATCATGTCAGACACTTCAGAATACATGTACATGTATGTTGGTGTATGTCCCACTCACATTGCCTTCCATTTTTTGAAAGGTGCAATGCATTAATTCAATTTAAATTTATCAGGAATAAACAAGTTGAACATAATCAAAACAAATTGCATAATCTGATTTTGCATCTGAACTTACTTTAAAATTTAAAATAATGCATGCCATCCATATACAGTCAAAACAAACTAATTTGGCTTTTTAACTCTGAAAATATTGAATTATTGAAAACATTATGTAAATTTATTTTGAAGCATCTTCCTTAAAAAGTTGATACATCTTGTCTTTTAATTATAACACAAAATCAACTGTATGAGTAAATTAACATATCCTTGAGGCACCGTCCCCTGGTGTTTACTGCATTCAAGCTACCTTATTCGCTAACTTGTTTGCTTTAAACACGGGAAGGATAATCAATTCATACAATTAAATATTTGGGTATGAGCAAACATCCTTTTAGCATCGTCCCCTGGTGTCTTCTGCTGAAGGGCAACCTATGTGCTTGCCTTTCTGCTTTAGACACAGGGAGGATATAAATGGCTCATACCTCAAAATTAAGGGTTGACTATCATCCTTTTAGCACCGTCACCTGGTGTCTCCTGCAGAAAGGTTATCATTGTGTTTGCCTCTCTGCTTCAGACATGGGTAGGATACAAATAGTCGGCTCTATCTATTTATTTATCATCGTATTTATATGATGCATATTATATCATAGCTAGATGTATTAAAACATATCAACCACACTGAGCATATAAATGACATGTTATAAGTATATGTTATTGTATCTTTGTCTTTGCTAAACATATGTTACATGTACATGTATGTTTTAAATAATTATATATGTGAATATTCATGCCCCTCGTGGGTCCATAATTGGTAAATGAAGTATCTTCTTCTTCTTCTTCTATACAGTTGTACATGTATTATCTTTATTTACCAATGTCATACAACATATAGGCATATACTATACATCTATCTATAAATGTGCAATCAGTGTGCATCAGTAAACCACCAGTTTATTTGTCAATTCAAATCCTGCAAGAGGCAAGGATAACTTGATATCATCTATTTAAATTTTTAATTATATTTTAAATGTACAATCATGATAATTAAATCTCTACAAAACAAAATATTAGCAATAAAGCTACATTTGTAAATGTAAAGACATATTTACGTGTCTTTCAACAGCAATTTATTTATTTAGAATTATAGTCTTGATATCAATAGAACAATGACTGCATAAAGTCATGTGTCTGGAGGTCAAATCAGATATTCATATGTTCAAGGACAATGACTGTCAATGTTGCATTTCGTCATATTCCAAAGAGAGAGATGTTACTGATCTGGAAATGGAAAAGACTTTTTACCAACGTGATCTCAAGGGACTACTGATGTTATGTATTGAATTTGCATGCTTAACAGACAACAAGTTCCAACTTCCATACATGTTTTTTATTTTAGCCAAACAATAAGGATCGATGCACAAGCATCCAATAAAATGTTATTACAATTGGGACACAATTTGGCTGTAAAAATATATGTTTGGCACCAAAAGCAAACTGTTTGTATTCTTATTATCTGATAAAGTTCATGAATTCCAATATATAAATCCCTTTTATTAATCTTCTTGTGTTTGCTTCTTGAATTATTATGTCCATAATTAAAAAAAATTTGCATTGGAAAAAAAAAAGAAGCAACAGTATTGTATTATGCCATATACATGTATCTCAGTGCCATCTTGAATAAGGGTAATAACAAAATTACCGAACTCCGAGCAATCTTACAAAGGGAAAGTCAAAACTCATAAGTATATAAACAGACAAAATCAGTCAACAACCGGAAAACTGTGAAAACCGTAATGACCCTGACTTGGTACAGGCATTTCTAAAGAAATGGTGGGTTGAATCAGATTTTAAAGCAGCTGTCACTATAACAGTATTTATAACAATACTTGAACAAAACAGGTAAAACAGTTGTCATAACAGCACCAAACTCAGTGAAGTGAATGTCAAAAATATTTTTACGTCACACATTGATAAAAAAATATTTTTGACATTTTTGTTTTTGACCACTTATCTTTATACATTTTCACTATATGAAAATCCATCGTTTATAATCTTTTCTGCAGAGACGGAATATATTTCGACAAGATCTTGGTATCGGAATATAAACTTTTTAAGAGATCGAATAAGGCGAATCTTTTTATAGCCCTGGTCCAGTAGCCTGTTTCTCAGATGAAGATGACGTTTCAGGAAATCAGAATAATTGCTACTGGCCCTTGCATAACGAATCAATTGCGAGATGTAAACACCATATGCAGGAGAAGCTGGTATATTGCTGCACATATTTGGAAAATTTATGATTTTAAAATTGAAGTCGTCCCATTTATCATATATTTTAGTACTGATTTGAAATGAAAGGAGGATACATTTTTGAGGATTAGCTATAGATCCCCCTGCCATGTTAAAGTTTTAATGGCTCTGGATTCTGAAGTGATTTTTTGTTATATATATCAGTTTCCTGTAAACCATATTGGACATCTCCAATTCAGATATTTTTTATTTTCCGAGGACTATTCATACACTTTTCTTACGTCAAATTATTAATTCTTAATTTATTTTGCTATCTAATGGATTTCTAAAGAACAACATTGCATTGTGAGTTGCCATGAGAAGTCTATTTCATGCACACAAAAATAACATAATATTGTTTATCAAGGATTTTTGATGGTGACGTCAGTATATCCAATAGTTACCATTAAAAATGTAGAGAATCATTTTAATATCACGCTTGAATTGTTGCTCCATAATATTAATAGAAATTGTAGTGCGCAAAGATAAAAGAGAAAATTTACAAATCGTCCATAACTAAAATTTGCAAGGTTTATACATTAATTACTGTTAGGAATGTCCTAGAAATTTTGATATAACGGTATATCAAATGAAATCAATTAAACTGTCATATAAGGATCTGATGACAGATACCTGATACTTATAAATGTATCATAGATTATTTGCTATAAAGGGAGGTAATTACACACCTTTTGAAATACAAAAGGAGATACACATGTAATTGCACCTTTTGAAAACAGCTTTTTTGAACAAGAGAAGATGTTCCACTTGTCATAATCACCATTTGGTCCCTTCCTCATTCATGACTTATCATTTGTAAATTGAGTAACATGATGGGTGCCACATAAGTGAAGCAGGAACTGCTTACCCTTCCAGAGCACATGGGTTTACCACCTGTTTTTAGTGGGGTTCGTGCTGCTCAGTATTTAGTTTTCTAAGTAATATTTTGTAGATCGTTGTGTCCTTTTTTTCTTTTGGCCATGGTTTTGTCTGTCATTAGATTTACGGCTTCTGCTTACCCCATAATGGCATTGGTATCTTCAAACTTTTCTTCATTTTCCAAAAATTTCAATATCCTGCCCAACACCAAATGATACTAAACTTAGGAAATTACAGGTTTCATTCCTCTTATCAATTTATTCCTTCAAGTCTTCAAAAAAATATTATTTAATGAAAATCAAGACTATAAATCTTTGTACTTTAATTAGATATTCAAAAAGAAGTAAACCAATTTTTGTATACTCTTATTTCATCTAATTTCATTAGCAACAAAATAAAATGTAAAGATTTTTTTAATGAAAATAATTATATAATAAATCTCAATCTTATCCTTTATTAATTTGGTTACCTGTCTGAAATAATATTGATCAAAGTGACTACAGCTTAAAAGAAACATATGCCCATATTTCTATCCTAAAATCAATGAATAGATTTATTATATTGCCTCATATGATGAAGTACTTACTCCATGTCATTTAACTTTTAGCTCATCAAATCTCTATCATCACAAACTTAATTGTCTCAAAAATCGATATTCTGCTACAATTATCTACTTCAAGAAAAACAAACATTGTCTAATAATATAAAGAAAATTGTACAAACAATCGGATGTGACAATGCCAGATAACAATTAATAATGGAAATTGGGTAAACAAATCACAATTTATATTACATTGACTATTGTAGAGCCAGAACTTGCAGAAGTCTTACAACACAACAGTCAAGGACACATTTCTTTACTATAACCGTAATTACCTATGTATAATGCGCTATATTTTACATAGTTTCTTTATTTTGCAACTCTCCTACATGAATCCTGGACTGACAATTGAGTAAACAATTAACAATTTATATTACAGTCAGAAGTCTTACAACACAACTGTCAAGGACACATTTCTTTACTATTACCGTAATTGCCTACGTATAATGCACTATATTTTACATACAGGTAGATTCTTTATTTTGCAACTCGCCTAGATGAATCCTGGACTGACAATTGAGTAAACAATTTACATTACATTGTAGAGTCAGAAGTCTTACAACACAACTGTCAAGGACAGATTTCTTTACTATTACCATAATTACCTATGTATAATGTGCTATATTTTACATAGTTTCTTTATTTTGCAACTCGCCTAGATGATCCTGGACTGAAAATTGAGTAAGCAATTCATTGTAGTCAGAAGTCTTACAACACAACTGTCAAGGACACATTCTTTACTATTAACTATTATAGAGATCCTTGCAACTCGCTTAGATGAATCCTCGACTGACAATTGAGTAAACAATTCTCAATTTATATTACATTGTAATACAGTCAGAAGTCTTACAACACAACTGTCAAGGACACAATTTCTTTATCAATGCAGAGATAGATTCTTTCAACTCGCCTAGATGAATCCTCGACTGACCAATTTGAGTGCAGACTCACCAAAGTTTTCAAATTTTAGATTTTTACTATGGTGGGAATTTTCTTCTGTACTCCTAAAATTAAACTGCTATAAGACTATAAGTATTCCTATATGAGTATGTCAACTTGGCAAATATAATCACCTAACGATTTGTGGCAAACATAATCTGACCATATTAATTGAGCATGGTCCAATCATTTAATAGTCTCTGTCTTCATAAATATGCCATGCTCAAGTATCCAAATTACTAACTTATACTATAGCTAGATTGTTCTTAATTTTGGTAGTCCTTTCAGGTTTCAAGGACTTGTGAAAATGTTGAATTGATGCCCATCAATGCTCATGAGCAAACATATCAAAATGTTGAAATGCCATAAGATTTATGCTATCTATGTTAAAACACACAAAACCACAGTCTTCATACCTTTAGAGAGATAGATCTCTACATGTATATCTCTGTTCGGAAAAGGTCAGACATAGATTTTGCTTAAAATAAATGCTCATTAGCGTTTACAAGATTTTGTCAAAATCAATAAAGCAATGAAATGTCACCTCCTTCTTTAATGAATAATATTTAAAATGAACTCCAGACATAAATATCAACGACATTTGCTTCCAATTTTGTTTATTCATTCTTATTACTTGGACCAAGTCAAGAGGTAAATAATACAATTACATGTACAGGTATATGTATATTCTGACTATTCTTAACTTGGCAAGCTCAAATTATATTCACATCTTAAACACATCGATCGTAACAAAGTTAGTTATAATATATTTACTGTGCTATCTACATTGCACAATGGTATGAAAACATCATTTTTGGAAAGAATGGAAGTTAAATTGTTTTTACTCCAAAAATATTGAGAGAACTAAATTGAATAAACACACAGCATTGCAATTGTTTTTACTACCACTTATAACAATCAAAATGTCATGAAGTTTTCTATTCTGTGTATACAGAAATGAAATATTTGTAATTGAACCAGATTATATTACATGTCTGTGCCAAAAACATTTTGACAAACTAACCCAAAAGGAATATTAGAAGAATTTTTTCTATTTGATTACCGTTAATCAAATTTTATGGATTTTTTTACTAGCCCAAACCAAATTTTATTAGACTGGGGCTTAGGGTTGGTGGTTTTTGGCACAGAGTGTTATAAAGACAAAGTATATACTATCACATGTTTTCCTCCTTGAAATTAATTTTATTTCCATATTATTTCGTGGTGCCATAATCAGGACATTGACTACAAATATATGGTCATTCTATGAATGATGCACCTTGTTTGAGCTTAGAAACCAATATAGACAGCTACAGAGCAGAGGAGCCCTGAGTCAACCTTCTTTTTTTATCACTTTTCCATGGCAACAAATCAAAAATTCTCCTCTGGGCTGGTCTTTCAAGTGAATTGAAGGGTTACTTAATAATTCTACCCTTGCACAATGTACTATTACATTAACCAAACTGAAATAAAAATGCTGGTCTTGATCCTTCTAATAGATACTAGTATTTAGTATACCCTCTGTGTCACATAAACCAGGTTTCCAAAGGATGGTACTTTATTTTTTTAAATGCCTATTCCTAACATTTTTGTATTGAAAATCCAATACTACTGCAGTCTGAAGGACCACCTTCCATATTGTTGACATGTCAGTACGAGGCCGAATTCCTACGTGCGATTTGATTGGTCGGTTATTTTTAGGGTCAGGATTGCAAAGAATGTGTTGATTTTCAAACCTGACCCTAAAAATAACTGACCAATCAAATCACACGTAGGAATTCAGCCTCATACTGACATATCAATAATATGGAATGTGGTCCTTCAGACTGCAAATTCTGTGAAGCATTGCTTTAAAGTTGCAGATAGGTAAAGATGATGACAAAAAGGAATCGGAATATCAAAAATATATTTATTATGCTTCAAAGAGGTACCAATATTATGGCGAATCAGGTCAAGACACCAATACAAAACTATTTTGAAAAAGTGTTGTATGAAAATTTGACATTTGAGATTCCTCCCTTGTGGTTTTTTAAGAGTAGTCGAGGGATAAAAAAAAAAATTGTAAGAAGCCCCTGTGGCTAGTGTGGGTTTGAGCCCTTCACCAGTATAGCTATTGGCACGTGACCTGTACTTAATCTAATCTCGAAGATAGAGACAGAAAAAAATTTCAGAACCCTAATCTCAATCACTGAATCAGTCAATGACTGAATGAATTTAGACAGGCTGTACTGTAATAAAACAAAAAGGCAATATAACCACCAGACGAGACATTAAATCATTCAAACCCAGATTGGGACATTGCAACTGCTATATTAATAAAGGGCGGAGCCCTTTTAACATTAGGTTATACGATTTTTGGTAATAAGTCATACTCCTACAAAATGTATTCATAGCCAAATATCTGTTCACCGGAAGCATGAAATTATAGAACGAAGTGGTATTTAAAAACAAAATAACAATTATTTCAATAAGAAATTCGCAAATCTGTAACCATTTCAATTCTTCTCAATTGAAATAAACTTAAAAGAAAATTATATCAATTGAAATAAACTTAAAAGAAAATTATAATACATTGTATCAAAATCGTGTGCTACCCATGGCTACGAGAAATGATCGTTTAGTGTACATGGATGACGTCATTTTCTAGTGTGCACATATGTATTGCATTTCGTCTGCTTCGGAGAGGAAACATGAAATTGCATGCACTTCTTGGTCATCCTGTCTCTGAAAACTTTGTGAGCTGGTGTCAAACATTGAAGAACAGCTCTGCATCGTTTTTATGTATACAGGAAACCTATCGATCATCTCCACGATCTTGCAATTTGAAAGTGATTCAAAAATGTGTACATTTCATTTGATTTGAAGTGCATTTGTGTATGATGTCTGGACAACTGATCTCGGATTTTGTCAGGTAAGCCTTTTAACACATTTTCCATGACAAGGTTAAAAACATTGAAATTTCGTCTGATCCTAACTCCCCTTTTCACTGCCACGAATCCAGGTCGTTTCGCCCCGATTACCTGTTCGCCCCGGAAAGTGAGTCGATTCGCCCCACTTAATCGCTATTATATTATAATAGATGAAGTCTATTTCGACAATTTTTTGGTAATTATTTATTTATTAGTTGTATGCAAAAAAATAATAATTCATTCATTTTGGTCTACTTTAATTATTTATTTATTAGTTGTATACAAAAAAAATAATAATTCATTCATTTTGGTCTACTTTTGTCAAAGATCTCAAGCGAAACTTTTCTTGCAAAATTAACAAAAAATCACACAAGAACAGTAAAAAGGTTTTTTTTTTGTACCAACCCAAAAGTGCATGAAATGACTAAGATGCTGTACAAGTGCGCAAATAACATCTTTTTTAATGAATTGCGCATCAAATGCTAAAATAGTATAAATTTAATCAGATGTCAAACAAAGAGTGAAGCAATATATAATATTAAACACTGTACACGTCAAGAAAGCATGTTAATTATGAGGAAGACAAAAATAAAGTACCCATGAACAAGCCTTACAACATCCAAAATATGAATATTTGCAATGGTATTTTCCATATTTCATTTTTTAAAGCACTATTAATAAATGAGGGCAAAACGACCCGGGTCGAACGGGAATAGGGGCGAAACGACTCAGGAGGCGAACAGGATTCAGGGCGAAACGACTCAGGAGGCGAACAGGATTCAGGGCGAAACGACCTGGTACCCACTGCCACGCATGCATTTTTTCTCTCTCTCTTTCATGATCCGTGATTGGGATAGTCCGAGTTTCCTCAGCCGTCGTATTTTTTTTATTCTCGTGACCCTCGATTTATGTCTCTTATTGATTCACTGTGATTTGTGAAATTCTCAAAAATGGCAAATTTTAATTTCCAGTCTTCAATATTTGTCGTAATTTCCGTGAATCGTGATTTGGATTTTATTTTTATTTTCTGAGATTCGGGACCAGAAACATCCCCCCCCCTTTTTTTTTTTTTTTTTTTTTTTATTAAAGTTTTCGTCTATGGAAAAGATGTTCAAAATGCCTCCCTCTTAATTGTCATTATCATCAAATAGGCTTCTCCCTTAAACAGGTTGTGCCTGTCTCATATTATGTATGAATGTTGTCATTTAATAATTTGACCACCACTGCACCACAACTTCCGGCCCCTGTGACTGCACGGCCCGGCCCGGCCAGTGCCAATGAATATGGGCGCGACTGGGAATACAACACATCCCCCCTTTTTAACTACTCATCACTACTACACGTGTTGCAAACTTGTCAGTGAACATATCAGTCGTTTCATCTGAAAGAGTAAATCAACGAAAAAATACTTTAACTTGGTATTACACTGAAACAGTATTACAGTACCTTTATTTTATTTTGGCTGTTGCAGGTCAAGAACTTTTCTGAGTTGTAATGGAAAAGGAATGCCGATACGATTTCATGTGTTAAAACTAATACCATTCTGTCGTTGTTTACTCTTTATCTCTGACGCTTTAATTTCATATCCTTATAGTTAAAGCGAATATTAACGAACATTTCCATCGTAGAACTGGTGTGTTTACAAGTAAGAAAGTGCGTCTGCAGTAATCGATGCTGCTGCCTTTATGCGGTATGGGGAGATAATCTACCTATAATTTAGATTGCAGTTCAATCTGTACATCTGTATGGTTGTTATAAAAATGTGCATGTTGGATGTACATGTACATAACGAATCGTTCACGCGAAATGGTGTTATCAAGTTGTATCCTTTACAATAAAGCAACTGGTCTGCGATGAAAAGGGATAAAATTCAATCGTTATATACATATTAAATCAAATGTATGATTATATTTAAAAATACAGTATACGAAACTCTACTGTAATTTTATTAATAAAGTTGTGTGTGTCCAGGGCTAAAATTATACTCCTTTTAAATTTTTTTAGAGTTATTAAAAAAATTGTGGAAATGGGACAAAAAACGATTGTGTATTTTTATTATCAATATCATCCTAACATGTAGATCCTACTTAAATGCATGCATTATATGGTTTTTTATATTTATATATATATTTTTTTTCTTTAGCATATATATTATGTGTTTATGTTGATCTAGTATTTGTTTTTCTTTTTTCTTCCGATACTAATTGAATCATATTTTACAGTTCTTGATTCTGTAATGATAATTGATCTTCACGGTGAAAATTTAAAATAAAAATTACTTAAAAAACAGGCATGATTTTTATTTTTTCGTGAAAGTTAAAGGGGTAAATTTCGTGCGTATATCTTGTATAATAAGACTCACTGATAAAGACTATATATTTGTGTACATACATTAAAAAAAATTGTAGGGCAGTCCACACAAAAACTCGCATGTATTGAATGAAATTTTCATATGAAAAAGTACCCCTTCCTCTATGCTAAAAAACACATGAAGGGTTACAAGAAGTGTCTATCAGGTTTAATAATTTTACGAAATATTTGGTGTATTCCTGTAATATCACAAAATTCAACAGAAAGTCGAATCAAACCGATTCATTTTTTAATATATTAATATATAATATATATCGAAATCCTACTTCCACCTCTCCGTTGGTGAGCAGGAAGAAGTACAGGTAAATATCGCGCTTTTGATACATAGAAAAATCGCGCTTATGATTTACTTTTTGTCGCGCTTTTGAAAATTTCACAAAAAGTCGCGCTTTTGAATAAATCCCGAAATTCCCATTTCTCCATATTTTGTTTATGTTTTAATTTCCGAAATAGAGCTCGAAACAGAGTATCTATGTTTTTATAATGTCTTACACATTTTATAAATAACAAATAATTCCATACAACTTCATGTCGATGACAATTACAAAACAAAAATAGACAGAAATTTGATTTCTTTTGTATGTTCTACAAGTGTGGACACAGAAATGTGCTGTCCAAGAGGCAAGTGTGGATGTCAATATTTCATATTATTAACTTAAAAAAAAAAATTCATGGACAACAGGGGTCCTGGATTTTTTTTAATAAAAACTAATCCTGGATTATTATTTTTGCTTAAAGTCCGGTCCTGTGTTTTTATTTCAAATTTTCATCATAGCCCCCCTCCCCCTCCCCCTCCCAAGGGATATACAATTGTATCATTAATAATAAATTAATTTCTATTTAAAATAAATCTCATTTACAAAACCACTGATATTTGTTCAATTTTTAACGCTGATTTAAGCTTTAGTCGCAACAAATTTTTATTTTTCTCTTTAAACTGTCGAAACAACATTTATTTAACTGTAAAATTTCCCCCCTCCCCTTTTCCCCTTTTTTCTTGTTTAAATCAATGATCAACAATATTCCAGAATCAAACAAATGAATAAATATAGCATAGATTTCTTTTTACCATGCGGAGTCAGTGTGTTTTAAATCGGTCATCCAATCAGGACGCTCATTATTCAGTCTTGTCCAAGATAAAAATACATCGCTAAAATTACCTGTGGGTGTTTCCCCACTTCAACTCGTAAATTTACATAGAAATCGGAGATATTTCGTCATAAAACTTCACACATGGTTTTGTCTATCATATTTCTTGAATACAAACATAACATTTTATTGCATGTATCAATATTTTATGAGTATCAACAGTTTTTTCAACACCGTATCCGTTTCTTGATACAGCCGCCCGATTACAGTGACCTGTGACCCAGATTAGCACGTTCCACCAGTTTTTTTCTTAATAATGTTGTTTAAATAAATAACATGTACATTATGTACACAAAACAAATACAGAACATGAATATTCCTATTATTATGGTCGTGACATTATCAAAACAACAAAGAAAGGGGTTGCGCTCGAAAGCAATAGTTCTCAAACCTGTCAGCAAATACATGTACTCTGAATTATGCAAATTGCAATATCACTTAGTGCTAATTACTGCAAATACAAAAACAAAACAAAAAAGTTTATAAACGTTTTTTGTTTTTTTTTCCAGTTTCAGTAGTTGACAGCATCATGTATAATACATGTAGCATATCTTGTTTCAACGTGAAATTGTAGTGAGGATTTTTATAAGTGTTAGTTCACTGAAACCGGCGAAGGACATTTGCGCTTTTTGATAGGACATTTGCGCTTTTTTAAATGAACCCTTGCGCTTCAAACTAGAGGATACTTGCGCTTTTAAAAAAGTGGAAATTTGCGCTTTTAGCATAGGACATTTCCGCTTCTTCATATTAGCATAAAATACGGTAAACTTGTGCTTCTTTATATTTGTAAATGATAATTATCATTTTAACTTGGGATAAAATGTATTATGTCAATATAATTATCCCATTTTCAGCATCATTTACTTGTAAAAATGTTTCAGACTTGTTTGTGACAACAGGATAATTTTCAAGAACAGTATGCACATCTTCTCTTGACTTAGGCAAATTTGGTTGTGATTTTCGGCGGATTCTATGTATAGCTTTTGACACAGATTTTAGATCATTTGGGTGAAGTACGGACTCACCAACATCTTTTATAGAAGTTCTTACTATCTTAGAAGGCCTCTGTGACTAGTCATCTATAGCTTTCCTTTTGGCAGAAACTCTAAGCTGATGACGCTCAACTTTTCTTTCATCTAAGGAATGGCTATGTTCGTTCTTTTGACTTAAGATTGTGGTCAGACCAACATCTGTTTTGATGCGCGCGTTGCATTTTTTTTATCTGTGCACCTCCACGTCAGCGTCCTTCAATGTCTGATCGAACCGAAAGAAAAATCCATCATAACAAAGGCACTTTTTCCCTTTAGTTGTCTCCAAAATTTTAAACTCCATACTTGTCTAGGTTCAGATAGAGACTGACTCACTTGTATAAAATACTTAAAAATGATTAGTACTTACCCTCAAGATCTACAGATATTCCCAGTTAAAAGGTTACCTTTTAATCGAATAACACGTAAAATGAGGTGCACAGGTAAAAAGCACAAAGGTCCATCTGTTTTTACACAGGTGTGCCAAATTTGGAAGCGCAAATGTCCACTAAGTTTGAAGCGCAAATGTCTATCCCATTTACAGGTATAAAAGCGCCATGTCCATGTCCATCGCCCACTGAAACAACAGTCCACGGGTATAGACATGCCACATGTTATCCTGATTTCGAGCCATGCAACCTGTCCACTTATTTGCTGCCTGTAAATTGTGGAGAAACTGGAAAATACTAATGCTATTGTCTTTGATAGTTACAGACGAAGTGCAGTGTACAACTTGCTTAGGAACCATGACTCTAAGAGCTCTTTAATTTTGTAGTCATTATTTTATTTTGAGTGATAAATTTACAGGGTAAAAATTCAGTTTTCTTCCCAATTTTGAAAGTTTATTGAAATCTTCTTGCATTTAGTTTTTAAAAAGGCGTTCGACAATGCAAATAGTACAAACCCTATCTAAATACAGGATAGTGTACCAACGAACAGTCTACTCGTATTTTGCTTCCAGACAGATGACTAGAGACCCTGTTGCTGTAAATGTCTACATATTTTGGTAGAAACCGACAGCCAACTTTTTTTTTTATTTCTTGTCTTAACTAAGTTTGGTCTATAGCTCACTTTGAAGAAGAAAATGTAGATTTTTCGAACAGTGTAAAGAAATTGATTGAATAATTAAAATGTGAAAGTTAAACCAGGAACGACCAATCTGTCATTTTATCTGAAATACTACAAATTTGTAGACCTTGTTGACGTTAGAGTACATATATTCTTTTATAAATCTCGTCTCAAACATTTGTTTACATTTGGTTTTAATAACATACTATAGTAGAATGGATATTATACAATGAATAACTCCGATCACCTGACCGTGAAAGATTGTGTTGTTTACCGTTTTGATATGTATATCCCTCCAATCATTGTAATCAATGTCTTTGAATGTTTGTCCTTGATATGTCAATTAATATGGCAATAAAAATATCCTATAGTGTACGGTTACACAATGTCGTTCCACTTGGACACACTATCATGGCAATCTTTTATCACACTCAAGGCGAATAAACAATTATCTTTATCAAGTTTTTCTGCGCTGTTGTCACTTTGAATATTAAATGGAAAACTCATACTATACAACGAAAACACAGAGTCGATCACAGGTACTCGGGGACAGGATAGCCACCTCTTGTTCCAAAACTACGAAAAAAATATATCGTATCCTTCAGAGCACACATCGAAGATGGATTTTTTAAAACAACTGTTTGGTATAGAAAGGGTAGTTTTGTGATGATATATATATATCATATTATCGTATAATTAAACTGCAAATAATAGCTGAAGGATACAAATGCAATTTTCGCAGTTTTGGAAAAAAAAGGAGGGTGGCTATCCTGTGGAGTTGATAACTATCGTCGGTCGAAATACCATCTATTTATAGTAAATAGGGGTTTGGGGAATATTCGAGCGACGAAATTGTTACTGTCTTCTGTGCTTTCATTGTTATATTATGATATTCCACCCTGCCCATACGAATGAAACGATATCATATTGTTCAGGATTCAAAATGTGTATTTACTCTCTTGTATACAGTTTCAAGAGACAAATTCAAATACATGTATTATAATGGTGAACATGATTGATTGATTGATTGATTGATTGATTGATTGATTGATTGATTGATTGATTGATTGATTGATTGATTGATTGATTGATTGATTGATTGATTGATTGATTGATTGATTGGTGTTTAACGTCCAGCGAGCAATTTTTCAGCTATATTCAGGACGAGAACATTTAAAAATTTAAACGCCATGGAACTCGAAACAAGGAAAGGTGATGGGTAGGGACGGATAATTTTGCCAGTGCAACAGGTCTCTTATGGACCACTCATCATGAGCATAATGCTCATAATGAGCTGTTACACTGGGTTCTTTAACATGGCAATCTCTCAACACGGGACCTCGGTTTTATTTACGTCTCATCCGCAGGACGGTTTGGTTGTGAATTTCTACATCCCGCACAACCGACGGACGCCCCTTCAAGCGGTGAACAAGAAAGAGTGAATTATATACACATATAATAATAAATAATAAAGTAAACAATAAATAACCTACGAGGTATTAAACTCTATAGGACCTAGTGTATCCACTGTGGGATCTGACATCATCATTTTCTAAAGAAGTGTGCGTTATATCAACCTGATTCAAATCGGATATCTCACTTACTCCCCTTTAATGATAATGATATGTTGCAATGTAGGTTGAATAATGATTGATTGATTGGTTGATTGGTGTTCAGTAAAACGCTAACCTTAGCAGTATTTCAGCTATATCGTAAAGTGAACAAATCAAGTTTTTTACTATATTAACTTAGACGCAATGTGGGAGATATGAGGAACCCCCTCCATTACAGGTCACATGCGGGCGACCTTATGGCGTTATGCATTTATATATTGTTGCTGTGGACGATTCAAATACATAGCTAGTCCTTAGGACGGGGCGTGTTCATATCGTCGCGTGTTTGGAGAACGCCGCCGCGTTCATTGAACGTAAAAAAAAAAAACAGGCAGCAGCCCTACAGAGAAATAACCTGTTAATTGTGTATTGCCAATAACCCTGTCCATTATATCATATTTTTATTGTGGCAATGATCTAAATCCGTCCAAAGGCCGCTATCAGTGCCACATTTTACCTACAACGTTTATTGTTTGTACGCCTGTTCTCGTTACTGATTTTACTTGAAATAATGCTCACTTGACCTTAAAAAACAATAAACAAACAGCAACTGATATAACAATTTGTGAAAAGAAAGTTTAAATAGTGATGATAGGCAATTCCATCAATATCGACAAAACGGACAATTATCTTTCGCTTCAAATCAACGTGGCGAGGTTAAACCGGTTAATTGGATCTCCACCACAATACAGATATAAACAAACAATAAACAAAATAAAAATCTCCACATATATACGCTTCCATTCAGAAAGACCACACACTATCACAAATTAAAGGTGTTAAACAACATAAGCATGGTAAGTACACTAATAGCAGGGTCAGTTACCGATATACCAATTATATAACTGACCGCTACAACGTGACAGACACTATACCTAACACTCCGCTTGGAGTAAACAACATCTTAGAGGAAACACTCGGGTTTAAAATGGGGACTAGAAAGACCATACACTATCGCAAAAGGTGTTAAACAACATGAACATGGAACGTACAAATATAGCATGGTCAGTTATTCCAATTATTTAACTGACCGCTACAACGTGACAGACATTATAACCGGGTTCGTTCACCTAACACTCCGCTTGGAGTAAACAACATCTTCGAGGAAACACTCGGGTTTAAAATGGGGTCTAGTTTCTGCGTGTGGGGTACACCCCTACCGAAATGGACATCAACTAGTTGTTTAGGACGAAACAGATATACAACTCGATCTCAAGACGAGACGGAGATTAGTGCCTCGTGTACATGGGGAATGCCTCAGCCCATTGTTTGTAAAGCACAACTTGTAGCAGCCTCTAAGGAGCAACTGTTTGTCAAGTAGTGGTCGTTGGCGGTCCGTTGCAGGGAAAGTTTGTCTGACCTGTTGTATTCTCTTTTTCCTGTGACAATGTAATAAAATAAAACTTCAACCTCAAGACCTATCATGCGGTCACCTTAAGTCTCTCTTATAATTGTTTGTAGGCTTACCATAGATCATGGTGACTATAGCCGAATGACTGTTCACGTGACGTTAAATAACAATCATACTAGAAGACACTACACATACAAACTAATACATAACATACATGTTAGGAATTAGGTTTAAATGTTGCAAAAAAAAGAAAAGAAGGAAAGATTGTGTCACAAGACGTCCTGATAATCCTGTTAATCAAATATGTCAGTGATTTTTGTTTAACGCCAAGTGTATCATGACGAGAAGCTACATTTCGACGAGATGATGAAGATGTCAGAGTTATATTAGACCATCACGCTTAGTCGGATTATAGTAGTGCTATCTTACTGAAATAATAGTCCATGGATAGTAGACCGATCGCTCCACCCAGACACATTATTCCGATTCCGAGCCAACCAGTATTTTCTCTTACTCCTTAATGCTGCCTGTTCAGTGGGGATGATAAAATATAACCGTTTTCATGAAGATACCCATGTGGTTATTCTACAAAAAGTTATTTCCACAATTTTATCTGATCACAGATTGGCGACATAATGATAATTGATATTACATCACTTATTACGTCTGTGTATGAACATCGCCGGAAAACACGGCTAATCCCAGTCGGACGACGGCGGAGGGTATCGGGGCATGATCAATCGTGTTTTCCTCCGAAAATGGTATTTGAAATAATAAGCAAATAACGAGATTACTTACTCCTTATAGTACCATTTAAGTTGTTAGTTTAATCCAAAAACAAATAATTTAGACATTTCGTGTTATACATAAAAGTGATGTGACAGACACAGATTACTCTCTTCTACTAAAGAGGGGGAGGTGTGAGGAGGTTGCATTTTATGATAACACACTCTAAATACTTACACCCTGTAGTTTATGTCTGCGATACATCTTTACTCCTTAAAATTATATTGATTCAATCATATTATTCTTGTTTTCAGTAAATTATTGTTTGTATGTACATGTCAGAGGCGGATCCATACATTTCCATAAAAAGGGGAAGGGGGTGCGTTTTTTTTTGTTTTTTTGTTTTTTTTTTTAGAAAAAAAAGGATTTCAAGCATTTTGTTAAAAGAAAAATCGAAAGATACCGGGCCGTAATTCAAAGCGAAAATTACAAAACATGGAAAAATGAAAAATGACAAGGACGAAATTGGAAATATTCTTCTAAAACACGTTTTTAGTCTATAACTTAGCTCAATAATGGGGGTCAGAACCCCGCCCCCTGAATCCGCCTATGCATCTATATTGTCAAGATATATATTATTAGATCAGAGAAATATATTGGTATGGGAAATTGTCACTGTCTTGTGTACAATTGTGATTTAATGCTCAATATACACGCCATTTGATTGTAAATATATATAAATATAAATATAATCCTCTTTACAAACTAAAACGATCCATTTAATTTGTTTACTTAAAAAAAAAACAGTTTTGAAAGTGTCTGAGTGATGTATACTATACGTTCCAAACTAATGATAAAGGTGTACTTTTTGATGTTTCTTACAATAAATAAATAAACAAACAAAAAAACTTACCATAGTTCGAGTTATTCCAGCGATTGTTTCACTTATCAACATATAAAATAAAATTGTGCACAACTACTTTGTTTCAGGCGAATGGACATTTAAAATGAACTTTAAATAGAAATAGTTTCGGTTGAAAATGTACTGACGTCATTAGTTGTATGATCAGTCAAGTTGATCAAATGTTTGTTTATAAATACTGTCTTGAGTTTGATTTTTAACCCTACGATGATATTCCCTATCATATTTCCGTATTTATTATATAATTAAATAAAATCGAATTTTGTTATTAACGGATTTCCGTCATGTTTCTTATTGCGTGTACAGTGTACATGTAATGACGTATATAGATACCGATCGATGTCGGATGAAAGTCCCCAGCATACACGTAAGTTGTATTGACGTAAGGATTGAAGCGAGTGAAAGTCCCCAGCATGTACTCGTAATGACGTACGGATTGATACGGATGGAAGTTTTTTTGTAAGGGACGGACCATTTAACTTCCAGGGGGGGGGGGGGGGGGGTATGGTTTTTTTCTAAAAAAATATTCTGATTCCCAATGTTGCTGAATAAAATATTCTGATTTTGGTGGAGGAAAAAAATAATAATCTGATTCAGAGTTTTTGTCATATAACCTAATGTTAAATTCTGGAAATAAATTTGAAGCGCGACAAAATAAATGAATATTCTAACTCTCGTGTAGTCCGAAATTTTTTTTCTGAACGAAACAAAATACCATAACCCCACCCCTGCAAGTTAAATGGTCGATCCCCAAGTCAACTCGATTAGAATAAGATTTGTCACCTATATATTGGGAATATTATTTTCTATTTATACGACTAATAGGTAGATTATGACTTAAGAAATGACTATACATTATCTTATGAGTAATATATGAAACAACAGTGTGCATACCTTTGCCACCATCGAAACGTCACTCCCGAAGTAAAATATATTATTATTAAGTGTTGCCTGAGGGCAAGTGTGAAGTGTGGACACAGAAATGTGCTGTCCAAAAGTCAAGTGTGGATGTCAATATTTCATATTATCAACTTTAAAAAAAAAAAAAAATTATGGACACAGGGGTCCTGGATTTTTTTTAATAAAAAACTAATCCTAGATTATTATTTTTGCTTAATGTTCGGTCCTGTGTTTTTATTTCAAATTTTCATCACAGCCCCCCGCCCCCTCCCAAGGGATATAAAATTGTATCATTAATAATAAATTAATAAATAATAAATTCAGAATTTCTATTTAAAATAAATCTCATTTACAAAACCACTGATATTTGTTCAATTTTTAACGCTGATTTTAAGCTTTAGTCGCAACACATTTTTATTTTTCTCTATAAACTGTCGAAACATAAAATTTATTTAACTGTAAAATTCACGAATAAAATTCACCCACCCCCCTTTTTTCCCTTTTTTCTTGTTTAAATCAATGATCAAAAATATTCCAGAGTCAAACAAATGAATGAATATAACATAGATTTCTTTTACATGCATCTTTTTGTTTTACATTATCATATCAAGAAAATGGTGGCTGTAACATTCATCAAATTCAAGTGGGGGTAGGGGTTTTCTGGTGGGTTTCCGCATAAGATGGTTCCGTTTCAATGTTAAAAGTCCGGTATTTTCCTTTCCTATATGAACTAAAGAACACATTTATAGCTGTTTTTCTTTTTAGAAAATAATTATATTTAAAAAATAATAACATTTTAACCTTTAATTCACTCAGTAATATGCTTTTCCTCGCCGTAGAGCAAAACTACTTAGATGGTTGGAAAGCTGGAGATGTCAAGATTCTATATTTATAAACTATTGACCTGAGTAACCTTGCTAAACCATGCGGAGTCAGTCTGTTTTAAATCGGTCATCCAATCAGGATGCTCATTATTCTTGTCCAAGATAAAAATACATCACTAAAATTACCTGTGGTTGTTTCCCCACTTCAACTCGTAAATTTACATAGAAATCGGAGATATTTCGTCATAAAACTTCACACATGGTTTTGTATATCATATTTCTTGAAGACAAACATAAAATTTTATTGCATTTATCAATATTTTATGAGTATGATTATCAACAGTTTTTTCAATACCGTACCTGTTTCTCGATATACAGCCACCCGATTACCAATGAGACAAGTCACGTGACTACACATGCTACTCACAGTGACCCGTGACCCACTTTAGCCCGTTCTACCAGTTAATTCTTAACAATGTTGTTTAAATAACCTTTATTGGTTTATTTTTAGTTGTTTAAGTGACTTAATTTACTGGTAATATATTAGATATGTTAGGACATCCAGTGTTCTGGCTTCAAAAATTATAGATCGCATGTTTTTTTTATAGTAGAAATTGGTTTTATGATTCTGTATATTACTAATAATAATACATGTACGTACATATCTACAACGATTGATTCTTTGTTGTTTAACGTCAAGTAAGAGACGCATTTCACCTATTTTCACGACGAGAACAAAATAATTTACAAACGATACATGATGAGGTCATCATTCAGATAAAGAGAGTGGATGGAATGTGCTTAAATAAACGTTAGAGAAAATTGACGTGGCAATCAAGAATGAACAGTCCAGAGACATTGGCAACATTGGATACACAAGACACAAGAAGAAGACAAACCCCTCCCCCCCCCAAAACCCAAAAAAAAACAAAATACCACAACACAGAAAATTAAAAAGATTAGCAACTCGGACCCTAGTCCGAGATTCCTCTGCCGTACGACGGCATTTTTTTTGCTAGAGCCGCGGGACGTCAGAGAACTCTACATAAAGAAAACGGCGGATTTGCCTCTCCAACTCTTAGTCGGCACATTTCCGCGTTTTGTGGCTATTGGATTTTATTTTCTATCAGAAACCCTTATATAAATCGCTTCACCAATCATTTTTCTATTCATTCATAATCATCTTACCCTTAGAAAGTGGTGTTACACTCCATTACAGCACGATTTTGCCTTAGATCCTATTATTCCGCCATTTGACTTCCATTTTGAAATCTACAAATGTGATATCGCGATACTAACTGAATGATGACAGCAACGCATTGTATGATGGGAGCTATTGCATACGTAAGCAACAGTCAAATCACAAGGAAGACGATACATTTAAGCGTATTCTGCAGGACAAACAGTTCCATCTACAGCTCAAATCAGAGCAGAAGGAAATAATACAAAATGTGTTGGAAAGAAAAGATTCAATGACAGTGTTACCCACGGGCTTCGGAAAGAGCATGTGTTTTCTCCCCCCCCCCCCTTTTGGACAAGGTAAGATCATATTTTTTTTTCTTATGGTTATCTGTAATTCACTATTGCTGTTAAAAATCATTACCAATCAATGTAATCAACTGTATTAAATTTTATGTTAATTGTTCTGCCTTAACAGGCGCCTATGATTGGCAATAAAAATATTTGTTTGTTTGTTTATATGCAAATCATCTCCCATGATACATTGCGGTAATCATAGTTTTCTCGAAGTCACGTGACAAATGTTTGAAAAAAAACTCAAAATGGAAGTCAAATGGCGGAATAATAGGATCTGAGGCAAAATCGTGCTGTAATGGAGTGTAACACCACTTTCTGAGGGTAAGATGGTTATGAATGAATAGAAAAATGATTGGTGAAGCGATTTATATAAGGGTTTCTGATAGAAAATAAAATTCAATAGCCACAAAACGTGGAAATGTGCCGACCAAGAGTTGGAGAGGCAAATCCGCTGTTTTTCTTATGTAGAGCTCTCTGACGTCCCGCGGCTCTAGCAAAAAAAAATGCCGTCGGAAGGCAGAGGACCCAACCAAAAGTATGACTATTGATTGTAATTAGGAACATCAGCGAGTTATTGGATAGGACCTACCACACATAGCAAACTGTTACTCATTTAGAGTTGCTGAGTTGCAGTTCATCTCCCTACATTCATGGGGCATTAATTACGCACCGTTCTATCTATGGGTTTATGGTGATTAACGCCACTTTCAACAATATTTCAGTTATATCGTGGCAGTCAGTTTTATTGGTGGAGGACACCGAAGTAGCCGCAGAAAACCACCGACCTGTTGCAAGTCACTGACAAACTTTATCACATAGTGTTGTATCGAGTACATCTCGCCATGAACGGGCGATTTGTGAAATTGATTCGTCCTACATTAAACTCGCGGACTCCCATTTAAGAGGGTGTTGTACCTCACAACGAACGGAGAAACTATGTCCTATTTCTGCACTCTGGGAGGCGTATTTGTAACAACAGTTCAGTTTAATGTTTGAATTGGTTCCAATAGATGTAACAATATATATAAGTGACGTTGCACTGTAGATGTTTATCTTTCAATGTTATTCAATTACGTTGTTTTGGTTGTGTGACGTAAATTATACAATTTTTGAGCGAAGTTTCGATCTATTATTTCTTTGGTTTGAATAAACAGATTTCTTTTATAAAGCATATTAAAAGAATGCCTTTTCAGCAGAACCTTTAACGCGACATGATGTTGCAAGAAAATAAACAAGGTCATCACGATAAAAAAAATCTAATGTTATCGTTATTATTCATTCAGGCCTTACACTGTTTGTTAGCCATATTTATCAATCTGATCAAATTGTTGAAGTGTTGATGTAACTTCTAGTACTCCTCTCATCGCTGTGCTTTGTTTGTTTATTTGTTTTTACCGTTATGACATTGTTTGTCCTTTTGTCCTTTTTCTTTTGGTCATTGTGTTGTCTGTCCTTCGATTTACGGATTCTGATTACCCCTTTGGATTCTTCAAACTCTTCTTATTGAAAATCTTATAAATAAACGTTAGAGAACATCGAAGGGGCAATGAAAAATGGATAATCCAGAGAAACTGGCAACATAGGGTACACAAGACGAAGAAAAACAAAACACAACACAGAGAAACTGGCAACACGGGGTACACAAGACGAAGAAAAACAAAACAAAAACACAACACAACCCAGAGAAACTGGCAACATAGGGTACACAAGACGAAGAAAAACAAAACAAAAACAAAACACAATATGTGTTGAACACCACTATACGCAAACAAACACAAATAAAGTAAATAAGACGTGAACCCTCTACAAACCACTGGAGGTAAAGACGAACCGCACATACATACAGTAGTCTACATCAATCATGAACCTCATTAAAACCCGAGGGTGAACTCAGGTGGTCATGAAGTGTACACAGTTCATGCTCCACTAGTGGAACCTCATTAAAACCGGAGGGCGAACTCATGTGGTCATGAAGTGTACACAGTTCATGCTCCACTAGTGGAACCTCATTAAAACCAGAGGGTGAACTCCGGTGGTCATGAAGTGTACACAGTTCATGCTCCACCAGTGGCACACATAGTGTACACAGTTCATGCTCCACTAGTGGCACACATAGTGTACACAGTTCATGCTCCACTAGTGGCACACATAGTGTACACAGTTCATGCTCCACTAGTGGCACACATAGTGTACACAGTTCATGCTCCACTAGTGGCACACATAGTGTACACAGTTCATGCTCCACTAGTGGCACACATAGTGTTACTCTTTTTTAAAAATCCCATGAAAATCTTAAACAAGGAAAGGACGGGATTGTGAATAGGACAAATGGAACATACCCCTAGCTAGTAATCTGTGCCATAGCTATATTCGTGAAGAAGCCCTTGCATGAAGTCTGGTCTCATACGAATAGAGGAACTAGTCGAATAGAAGAAGAGAACAGTTGACACCCACAGGAATGGCGACTGTCTGTTGAAAGACACGTCCATCAAACAATGTAACAAATAGGTTGTCAATCAAAAACTCAGAGAATTTGATGCATTTCAGTGATGTCGGTTTCGGAGAACTTTCTGTTAAAATCAGAGTGTTGTATTTACAAAATAAGTTTTGTTCTCTCCTAAAAACAAGATATATAGTTATTGTGATAAAAATAATTTGACAGCTTTCTAACTTGAAACGAATCTATGCAGAGGTTTTATTATTGCATAGTAAGAAATGATATGGATGTAAATGAACATAAGAGCCTATCCAACCTAACATGGACATAAATTAAAGTATCTTTGTCGTTCTGATATTATTTGGTACATATAATTGTATATCCAATAATTGGTGTTATTAACAAGAAAGCAAAATAAGGGTGAGTTTATCTTGCAAATACTGTCATCATTGTGCGCGCTATTACATTACGATGTTACACAAATACATACAAAAACAATCACAGGACCCCTATCAGGTAAATAGTAACACCAGAGAGTTAAATATACAGTTGAATATCGTTATGTCAAATTCGGTTTACTCGAAATTTCGGTTAAGTAGAATTTTTTCTGAATGTACATGCACTTTTAAGCGTGCTGACTAATTGCATGTATGGACTGCAATTGAAAGTTGAATAGTTGTAAAAAACAATAAACATTCTATCACGCACAATACCTCTAAAACTGTTTAGAATTAGAAAATACACATTAAGCAGGGGAAATGTTTGACCAATTCTACACTGCACGAAAGATAAACTCTGATAATCAGTTAGTAAGAAAGAATATGAATGTAAATGAACATTAAAGAATATCCAACATTACACTTAGACACAAAATAAAGTCAAGGAATAACACTTGTATTGCTGATCTACATTTCACAGCAATAGTAAATCTCAAATAATGAGCATAACACATACAATAAACTAAGTGTGAAACGATATAGAGCCTCCAGTTATTGTTTATAAGCCTGAGTGTGAAACGATATAGAGCCTCCAGTTAGTGTTGATAAGCCTGAGTGTGAAACGATATAGAGCCTGCATTTAGTGTTGATAAGCCTGAGTGTGAAACGATATAGAGCCTCCAGTTAGTGTTGATAAGCCTGAGTGTGAAACCCTATAGAGCCTCCAGTTATTGTTGATACGCCTGAGTGTGAAACCCTATAGAGCCTCCAGTTATTGTTGATAAGCCTGAGTGTGAAACCCTATAGAGTCTCCAGTTAGTGTTGATAAGCCTGAGTGTGACACCCTATAGAGCCTCCAGTTAGTGTTGATAAACCTGAGTGTGACACCCTATAGAGCCTCCAGTTAGTGTTGATAAGCCTGAGTGTGACACCCTATAGAGCCTCCAGTTAGTGTTGATAAGCCTGAGTGTGAAACCCTATAGAGCCTCCAGTTAGTGTTGATAAGCCTGAGTGTGAAACGATATAGAGCCTCCAGTTAGTGTTGATAAGCCTGAGTGTGAAACCCTATGGAGCCTCCAGTTAGTGTTGATAAGCCTGAGTGTGAAACCCTATAGAGCCTCCAGTTAGTGTTGATAAGCCTGAGTGTGAAACGATATAGAGCCTCCAGTTAGTGTTGATAAGCGCTATATATAGACATCTTTGTCGTCTGCTGTTATTTGGTGTATAGATCCAATTAAGTGGATACGACGCATGTGTGGAATAATCTTTATCAGGTACGCTCGTAGTCTAAAGATTTGAAAATCACCCCAATATAATTTTCAAAATAGACGTTAGAGAAAGGCGAAGGGGTAATCAAGAATGGACAACCCAGAGACACTGACAGCATTGGGCACCATACACATGCATGTACATAACAAAGACAAATTAATCTGCAAGTATATATATAGGACAATAATGATTGGGCCCAAACGACACGTGACCAAAATATTAAACCATACTCTTGCTGTCTTTGTCACAAAGGCCTTAAATATTTACAACTATCATGCATTTTAGATGGATTGCCCCCAACCGACGCATGACCAAAATATTACACCATACTCTCGCTGACTTTGTCACAAATGCTTTAAATATTTATAACGATCATGAATTTTAGATTTAAACTGCCATCCTACCAAATTTTAAAACATAAATTGATGAATAGGGACAGATATATGTCGGTTTCCTGACGCTGATTGCCTTTAATGGCATTCGCTATTGAATTGATGACGTCAATGAATATCAGGAAAGACACAGACAGATGACTGGATGAATAGTTATATAACATGTAGACTTAACGGAGGAAATTACATCTTGATAGTTATTAAAAAAAAAGAACATGAATGTCAAAAATTGTAAAACTGTTTCATTTTTATACACCTATTTTTTTATGGACATATCATCATGGCGTACGTTGTCTGGCGTCCGTATCTTACTATGGGTCTGTTATCGCATGACAATTCAATTCACTGAAATAATTGAGCGAAACAATTTTTAAATAACTATTATTATTCCAGAGTAACGGGAGTTTTTTGTGAATTTTTTTTTTTATCATTTAATTAAATTCAATTTTACTAAATGTTTTAAAATTGTAACATATTGAGATTGAAATAAAGTCAGAATAATTTTCAATTTCAACGATATTTATTCTTGTTCATCCTGACTTCCGGAAATGTTAATGATTTTGTTTTTAATATATTTATTAAACAACAATCAACATAGGACAACAACATGGCCGTCGTTTGGAATTGAAGGGTGTTCTTATGGTTCTTGAGTATGTTAAATAAATTTCTTAAACGAGGTAAAATGCTTTAAGACAGTGCTAAGAGATCACGAGTCAATAATAGCTGGTTGTGAATTTATTTCTAAAATCAGAAATAATATCATTGTCGTTGTTAAATAAAACATGAATTTCATCTTTTCAGACAGACAGCGCAAAGTCTTTTGTTTTTGGTATTCCGTACTATATATCCACTTCAATTGGTAAATTTAAGTTTTATGTCCATTTTGTTATCCAAAACTCTATAATGTGATGGTAGCCGCAGTATTTTTTCTTCTATTCAAATTCATTTTTCGCAAATGGAATAAAAAAAAATGTTCTCTAGAAGAGTTCAAACATCTGAAAATCACTTTTTGATTAATTGATCCTCTAGTTGTTGCTTCATACGATAAAAATGGAATACCCATCGGAAAGTTTCGTTAAACATATTCTATGCACAATTTATCCTGTTACATGTTTGTATATTCATATTCACCAGAATTGTGCATTAAATGTTAGAAAACATCGAAAGGGCAACAAAATAAATGGACAATCCAGAGAAACTGGCAACGTGGGGTACACAAGACACAGGACGAAGACAAACAAAACAAAGAGCACACTGTCACTAGACGCAAACAAACACAAATAATGTTAATAAGATATGAGCCCTCCTACAAACAACTGGAGGTAAAGTCGAACCGAACATAGTTTTTATGCAGAAGTCGCAACGAACATCACAACACGGAACTAAGAACACGATGTCAGCATCAAGCGATACAATTGACTACTGAAAACGTGTCCATTCGATACCAATCTACTCCAAAAGCCTACCTTTCTTAGTTAAAAATTAACACTGAGAGGAAAACGTCCCGGCAGTTCACCATAAACCATGTAATTCGATGTTCTTTCCATCAACGTAATATATTTTTACAAAACTGTAATTCTTATACATTCGCCCTATGTCTATTATAATTTCAAGACTCCACACCTCCGAGCATGCAGTAAAAGTGGCCCCACAATTTCAATACCCCACACCTCCGAGCATACAGTAAAAGTGGCTCCACAATTTGAATACCCCACACCTCCGCGCATGCAGTAAAAGTGACTCCACAATTTCAATACCTCACACCTCCGAGCATGCAGTAAAAGTGGCTCCACAATTTCAATACCCCACACCCGAGCATACAGTAAAAGTGGCTCCACAATTTCAATACCCCGCACCCGAGCATGCAGTAAAAGTGGCTCCACAATTTGAATACCCCACACCTTCGCGCATACAGTAAAAGTGATTCCACAATTTGAATACCCCACACCTCCGAGCATACAGTAAAAGTGGCTCCACAATTTGAATACCCCACACCTCCGAGCATACAGTAAAAGTAGCTCCACAATTTGAATACCCCACACCTCCGAGCATACAGTAAAAGTGGCTCCACAATTTCAATACCCCACACCTCCGAGCATACAGTAAAAGTGGCTCCACAATTTGAATACCCCACACCTCTGCGCATACAGTAAAAGTGATTCCACAATTTGAATACCCCACACCTCCGAGCATACAGTAAAAGTGGCTCCACAATTTCAATACCCCACACCTCCGAGTATGCAGTAAAAGTGGCTCCACAATTTCAATATCTCACACCTCCGAGCATGCAGTAAAAGTGGCTCCACAATTTCAATACCCCACACCTCCGAGCATACAGTAAAAGTGACTCCACAATTTCAATACCCCACACCCGAGTATACAGTGAAAGTGGCTCGACAATTTGAATACCCCACACCTCCTAGCATACAGTAAAAGTGGCTCCACAATTTGAATACCCCACAACTCCGCGCATACAGTAAAAGTGGCTCCACAATTTGAATACCCCACACCTCCAAGCATGCAGTAAAAGTGGCTGCACAATTTCAATACCCCACACCTCCGCGCATGCAGTAAAAGTGGCTCCATAATTTCAATACCCCACACCTCCGAACATACAGTAAAAGTGCTCCACAATTTCAATGCCCCACACCTCCGAGCATACAGTAAAAGTAGCTCCACAATTTCAATACCCCACACCTCCGCGCATGCAGTAAAAGTGACTCCACAATTTCGATACCCCATACCTCCGAGCATACAGTAAAAGTGGCTCCACAATTTCAATACCCAGCACCTCCGAGCATACAGTAAAAGTTAGTTCTAATAATAAAACCTTAAATGCTCGCTTACTCGCAAGGGTTATAACGGGATGCCATTACACGTAATGGAGCAGCCGCCGAGATTTTTTGCGCTCGCTTACAGAGCTTCTGACGCCTGCATTTATCAATAATAAGACATAACCTTACCTTTTGTCCATTATTATAACAAGTTTTTATCACCTTCCTGTATTTTAGAATGTAATTCCCACAAAATAAAAATCTTCTCTTTGAAAATTTTGAATTTCGTCATTTCCGGCCTCACTATTTGGATGTCGATACCATATTTGGCGATTTAGGCGTGAATGTTTACCAATCGTAACTACTCGGCCATTCTCGCTACCCTGCAAATAACAGGGTAGCGAGAATGGCCGAGTAGTTACGATTGGAATGTTTACATCAGCTTGTAATAAGAAATACCATATTTAGAAAAGCTCCGCCTTCCGTAGTTTCCGGTTATGGAAAACGATCGATAAATTTGAACAAGGTTGTTGCTAACTTTGAAAAGCATATATTTCTCAGCCAAACCGATTTAACAAGGACTGGGATCATCAGTAATTGTTATAATGAAATGTTTGAAGCGTAAATAGTGAGTTTTATGTTTCAACTGCAACTTTTTGTTTGCTCCATTGTGACGAATTGGACCGCGTTGTAGCTCTGCCGAGACACAAGTTTGTCACAGGAGCTACATTATTGCAGCTACGTAAAAGTGGCTCCACAATTTCAATACCCAGCACCTCCGAGCATACAGTAAAAGTGGCTCCACAATTCAATACCCCACACCTCCGAGCAAACAGTAAAAGTGACTCCACAATTTCAATACACCACACCTCCGAGCATACAGTAAAAGTGGCTCCACAATTTGAATACCCCACACCTCCGAGCATGCAGTAAAAGTGGCTCCACAATTTCAATACCCCACACCCGAGCATACATTAAAAGTGACTCCACAATTTCAATACCCAACAACTCCGAGAATGCAGTAAAAGTGGCTCCACAATTTCAATACCCCACACCCGAGCATACAGTAAAAGTGGCTCCGCAATTTCAATACCCCACACCTCCGAGCATGCAGTAAAAGTGGCTCCGCAATTTCAATACCCCACACCTCCGCGCATACAGTAAAAGTGACTCCACAATTTGAATACCAACACACCTCCGAGCATACAGTAAAAGTGGCTCCACAATTTGAATACCCAACACCGCCGAGCATGTAGCAAAAGTGACTCCACAATTTCAATACCCCACACCTCCGAGCATGCAGTAAAAGTGACTCCACAATTTCAATACCCCACACCTCCGAGCATGCAGTAAAAGTGGCTCCACAATTTGAATACCCCACACCTCCGAGCATGTAGCAAAAGTGGCTCCACAATTTCAATACCCCACACCCTAGCTGCAATAATGTAGCTCCTGTGACAAACTTGTGTCTCGGCAGAGCTACAACGCGGTCCAATTCGTCACAATGGAGCAAAAAAAAGTTGCAGTTGAAACATAAAAACTCACTATTTACGCTTCAAACATTTCATTATAACAATTACTGATGATCCCAGTCCTTGTTAAATCGGTTTGGCTGAGAAATATATGCTTTTCAAAGTTAGCAACAACCTTGTTCAAATTTATCGATCGTTTTCCATAACCGGAAACTACGGAAGGCGGAGCTTTTCTAAATATGGTATTTCTTATTACAAGCTGATGTAAACATTCCAATCGTAACTACTCGGTCATTCTCGCTACCCTGTTATTTGCAGGGTAGCGAGAATGGCCGAGTAGTTACGATTGGTAAACATTCACGCCTAAATCGCCAAATATGGTATCGACATCCAAATAGTGAGGCCGGAAATGACGAAATTCAAAATTTTCAAAGAGAAGATTTTTATTTTGTGGGAATTACATTCTAAAATACTGGTAGGTGATAAAAATTTGTTATAATAATGGACAAAAGGAAAGGTTATGTCTTATTATTGATAAATGCAGGCGTCAGAAGCTCTGTAAGCGAGCGCAAAAAATCTCGGCGGCTGCTCCATTACGTGTAATGGCATCCCGTTATAACCCTTGCGAGTAAGCGAGCATTTAAGGTTTTATTATTAGAACTACCCACACCCGAGCATACAGTAAAATTGGCTCAACAACAGAATCAAACATTAGTAATTTAAGTTGAAGGTCAGTAGTAATTGGCTGGTTTCTAATGCGTTTAAATATACAGAAAATAATGAGTGTCTAGCTATAGCCTGATTCACTAATTGACAAAGTTCATAGGTGAAAGCTTAATGTATAGATCCTCGTTGGCAACACACTGTATACAAGTTGGAACAAAACAATTGTTGCAAAGTCTAAAACATGATAAACTATTTTTGTAATTAAAACAAACTTCAATCCAATTAAAATTAGATCCTATATCTTGCAACATTATTTTTCTACTGCACGATTTTGTTTTTAGATTTTGTTTTTAGAATTCAGATATGTTCTTACCGTTCTTGATTAGGTACTGTCAAAATGGCGGGAATTTGTACCAATATATCATCAAAAGAAGTTGAATGCAAATTAGTTGATACAATATTTAGGTTTGGTTCTCTATGATTGTAGAAGAGAATAAAATGAAAAACATAAATTACCACAACGTCAAAATATTTCTAAAATCTAATAAAAAAACCACAGAAACAGGCAAAATTGATACCTCTATCACACACATATACATGATCACTCAAGTTTGCACTTCAATAAAATATAATAAAAAATCACAGAAACAGGCAAAATTGATACCTCTATCACACACATATACATGAGCGCTCAAGTCTGCACTTCAATAAAATATAATAAAAAATCACAGAAACAGGCAAAATTGATACCTCTATCACACACATATACATGATCACTCAAGTTTGCACTTCAATAAAATATAATAAAAAATCACAGAAACAGGCAAAATTGATACCTCTATCACACACATATACATGAGCGCTCAAGTCTACACTTCAATAAAATATAATAAAAAATCACAGAAACAGGCAAAATTGATACCTCTATCACACACATATACATGATCACTCAAGTTTGCACTTCAATAAAATATAATAAAAAATCACAGAAACAGGCAAAATTGATACCTCTATCACACACATATACATGATCACTCAAGTTTGCACTTCAATAAAATATAATAAAAAATCACAGAAACAGGCAAAATTGATACCTCTATCACACACATATACATGAGCGCTCAAGTCTACACTTCAATAAAATATAATAAAAAATCACAGAAACAGGCAAAATTGATACCTCTATCACACACATATACATGAGCGCTCAAGTCTGCACTTCAATAAAATATAATAAAAAATCACAGAAACAGGCAAAATTGATACCTCTATCACACACATATACATGAGCGCTCAAGTCTGCACTTCAATAAAATATAATAAAAAATCACAGAAACAGGCAAAATTGATACTTCTATCACACACATATACATGAGCGCTCAAGTCTGCACTTCAATAAAATATAATAAAAAATCACAGAAACAGAGGCAAAATTGATACCTCTATCACACACATATACATGAGCGCTCAAGTCTGCACTTCAATAAAATATAATAAAAAATCACAGAAACAGAGGCAAAATTGATACCTCTATCACACACATATACATGAGCGCTCAAGTCTGCACTTCAATAAAATATAATAAAAAATCACAGAAACAGGCAAAATTGATACTTCTATCACACACATATACATGAGCGCTCAAGTCTGCACTTCAATAAAATATAATAAAAAATCACAGAAACAGGCAAAATTGATAACTCTATCACACACATATACATGATCACTCAAGTTTGCACTTCAATAAAATATAATAAAAAATCACAGAAACAGAGGCAAAATTGATACCTCTATCACACACATATACATGAGCGCTCAAGTCTGCACTTCAATAAAATATAATAAAAAATCACAGAAACAGGCAAAATTGATACTTCTATCACACACATATACATGAGCGCTCAAGTCTGCACTTCAATAAAATATAATAAAAAATCACAGAAACAGGCAAAATTGATAACTCTATCACACACATATACATGAGCGCTCAAGTCTGCACTTCAATAAAATATAATAAAAAATCACAGAAACAGGCAAAATTGATACCTCTATCACACACATATACATGAGCGCTCAAGTCTGCACTTCAATAAAATATAATAAAAAATCACAGAAACAGGCAAAATTGATACCTCTATCACACACATATACATGAGCGCTCAAGTTTGCACTTCAATAAAATATAATAAAAAATCACAGAAACAGAGGCAAAATTGATACCTCTATCACACACATATACATGAGCGCTCAAGTTTGCACTTCAATAAAATATAATAAAAAATCACAGAAACAGGCAAAATTGATACTTCTATCACACACATATACATGAGCGCTCAAGTTTGCACTTCAATAAAATATAATAAAAAAATCACAGAAACAGGCAAAATTGATACCTCTATCACACACATATACATGAGCGCTCAAGTCTGCACTTCAATAAAATATAATAAAAAATCACAGAAACAGGCAAAATTGATACCTCTATCACACACATATACATGAGCGGTCAAGTTTGCACTTCAATAAAATATAATAAAAAATCACAGAAACAGGCAAAATTGATACCTCTATCACACACATATACATGAGCGCTCAAGTTTGCACTTCAATAAAATATAATAAAAAATCACAGAAACAGGCAAAATTGATACTTCTATCACACACATATACATGAGCGCTCAAGTCTACACTTCAATAAAATATAATAAAAAATCACAGAAACAGGCAAAATTGATACCTCTATCACACACATATACATGAGCGCTCAAGTTTGCACTTCAATAAAATATAATAAAAAATCACAGAAACAGAGGCAAAATTGATACCTCTATCACACACATATACATGAGCGCTCAAGTCTACACTTCAATAAAATATAATAAAAAATCACAGAAACAGGCAAAATTGATACCTCTATCACACACATATACATGAGCGGTCAAGTTTGCACTTCAATAAAATATAATAAAAAATCACAGAAACAGGCAAAATTGATACCTCTATCACACACATATACATGAGCGCTCAAGTTTGCACTTCAATAAAATATAATAAAAAATCACAGAAACAGGCAAAATTGATACCTCTATCACACACATATACATGAGCGCTCAAGTTTGCACTTCAATAAAATATAATAAAAAATCACAGAAACAGAGGCAAAATTGATACTTCTATCACACACATATACATGAGCGCTCAAGTCTGCACTTCAATAAAATATAATAAAAAATCACAGAAACAGGCAAAATTGATAACTCTATCACACACATATACATGAGCGCTCAAGTCTGCACTTCAATAAAATATAATAAAAAATCACAGAAACAGGCAAAATTGATACCTCTATCACACACATATACATGAGCGCTCAAGTCTGCACTTCAATAAAATATAATAAAAAATCACAGAAACAGGCAAAATTGATACCTCTATCACACACATATACATGAGCGCTCAAGTTTGCACTTCAATAAAATATAATAAAAAATCACAGAAACAGAGGCAAAATTGATACCTCTATCACACACATATACATGAGCGCTCAAGTTTGCACTTCAATAAAATATAATAAAAAATCACAGAAACAGGCAAAATTGATACTTCTATCACACACATATACATGAGCGCTCAAGTTTGCACTTCAATAAAATATAATAAAAAAATCACAGAAACAGGCAAAATTGATACCTCTATCACACACATATACATGAGCGCTCAAGTCTGCACTTCAATAAAATATAATAAAAAATCACAGAAACAGGCAAAATTGATACCTCTATCACACACATATACATGAGCGGTCAAGTTTGCACTTCAATAAAATATAATAAAAAATCACAGAAACAGGCAAAATTGATACCTCTATCACACACATATACATGAGCGCTCAAGTTTGCACTTCAATAAAATATAATAAAAAATCACAGAAACAGGCAAAATTGATACCTCTATCACACACATATACATGAGCGCTCAAGTCTACACTTCAATAAAATATAATAAAAAATCACAGAAACAGGCAAAATTGATACCTCTATCACACACATATACATGAGCGCTCAAGTTTGCACTTCAATAAAATATAATAAAAAATCACAGAAACAGGCAAAATTGATACCTCTATCACACACATATACATGAGCGCTCAAGTCTGCACTTCAATAAAATATAATAAAAAATCACAGAAACAGGCAAAATTGATACCTCTATCACACACATATACATGAGCGCTCAAGTTTGCACTTCAATAAAATATAATAAAAAATCACAGAAACAGAGGCAAAATTGATACCTCTATCACACACATATACATGAGCGCTCAAGTTTGCACTTCAATAAAATATAATAAAAAATCACAGAAACAGGCAAAATTGATACTTCTATCACACACATATACATGAGCGCTCAAGTTTGCACTTCAATAAAATATAATAAAAAAATCACAGAAACAGGCAAAATTGATACCTCTATCACACACATATACATGAGCGCTCAAGTCTGCACTTCAATAAAATATAATAAAAAATCACAGAAACAGGCAAAATTGATACCTCTATCACACACATATACATGAGCGGTCAAGTTTGCACTTCAATAAAATATAATAAAAAATCACAGAAACAGGCAAAATTGATACCTCTATCACACACATATACATGAGCGCTCAAGTTTGCACTTCAATAAAATATAATAAAAAATCACAGAAACAGGCAAAATTGATACTTCTATCACACACATATACATGAGCGCTCAAGTCTACACTTCAATAAAATATAATAAAAAATCACAGAAACAGGCAAAATTGATACCTCTATCACACACATATACATGAGCGCTCAAGTTTGCACTTCAATAAAATATAATAAAAAATCACAGAAACAGAGGCAAAATTGATACCTCTATCACACACATATACATGAGCGCTCAAGTCTACACTTCAATAAAATATAATAAAAAATCACAGAAACAGGCAAAATTGATACCTCTATCACACACATATACATGAGCGGTCAAGTTTGCACTTCAATAAAATATAATAAAAAATCACAGAAACAGGCAAAATTGATACCTCTATCACACACATATACATGAGCGCTCAAGTTTGCACTTCAATAAAATATAATAAAAAATCACAGAAACAGGCAAAATTGATACCTCTATCACACACATATACATGAGCGCTCAAGTTTGCACTTCAATAAAATATAATAAAAAATCACAGAAACAGAGGCAAAATTGATACTTCTATCACACACATATACATGAGCGCTCAAGTCTGCACTTCAATAAAATATAATAAAAAATCACAGAAACAGGCAAAATTGATAACTCTATCACACACATATACATGAGCGCTCAAGTCTGCACTTCAATAAAATATAATAAAAAATCACAGAAACAGGCAAAATTGATACCTCTATCACACACATATACATGAGCGCTCAAGTCTGCACTTCAATAAAATATAATAAAAAATCACAGAAACAGGCAAAATTGATACCTCTATCACACACATATACATGAGCGCTCAAGTTTGCACTTCAATAAAATATAATAAAAAATCACAGAAACAGAGGCAAAATTGATACCTCTATCACACACATATACATGAGCGCTCAAGTTTGCACTTCAATAAAATATAATAAAAAATCACAGAAACAGGCAAAATTGATACTTCTATCACACACATATACATGAGCGCTCAAGTTTGCACTTCAATAAAATATAATAAAAAAATCACAGAAACAGGCAAAATTGATACCTCTATCACACACATATACATGAGCGCTCAAGTCTGCACTTCAATAAAATATAATAAAAAATCACAGAAACAGGCAAAATTGATACCTCTATCACACACATATACATGAGCGGTCAAGTTTGCACTTCAATAAAATATAATAAAAAATCACAGAAACAGGCAAAATTGATACCTCTATCACACACATATACATGAGCGCTCAAGTTTGCACTTCAATAAAATATAATAAAAAATCACAGAAACAGGCAAAATTGATACCTCTATCACACACATATACATGAGCGCTCAAGTCTACACTTCAATAAAATATAATAAAAAATCACAGAAACAGGCAAAATTGATACCTCTATCACACACATATACATGAGCGCTCAAGTTTGCACTTCAATAAAATATAATAAAAAATCACAGAAACAGGCAAAATTGATACCTCTATCACACACATATACATGAGCGCTCAAGTCTACACTTCAATAAAATATAATAAAAAATCACAGAAACAGGCAAAATTGATACCTCTATCACACACATATACATGAGCGGTCAAGTTTGCACTTCAATAAAATATAATAAAAAATCACAGAAACAGGCAAAATTGATACCTCTATCACACACATATACATGAGCGCTCAAGTTTGCACTTCAATAAAATATAATAAAAAATCACAGAAACAGGCAAAATTGATACCTCTATCACACACATATACATGAGCGCTCAAGTTTGCACTTCAATAAAATATAATAAAAAATCACAGAAACAGAGGCAAAATTGATACCTCTATCACACACATATACATGAGCGCTCAAGTTTGCACTTCAATAAAATATAATAAAAAATCACAGAAACAGGCAAAATTGATACCTCTATCACACACATATACATGAGCGCTCAAGTCTGCACTTCAATAAAATATAATAAAAAATCACAGAAACAGAGGCAAAATTGATACCTCTATCACACACATATACATGAGCGCTCAAGTCTACACTTCAATAAAATATAATAAAAAATCACAGAAACAGGCAAAATTGATACCTCTATCACACACATATACATGAGCGCTCAAGTTTGCACTTCAATAAAATATAATAAAAAATCACAGAAACAGGCAAAATTGATACTTCTATCACACACATATACATGAGCGCTCAAGTCTGCACTTCAATAAAATATAATAAAAAATCACAGAAACAGGCAAAATTGATACTTCTATCACACACATATACATGAGCGCTCAAGTTTGCACTTCAATAAAATATAATAAAAAATCACAGAAACAGAGGCAAAATTGATACCTCTATCACACACATATACATGAGCGCTCAAGTTTGCACTTCAATAAAATATAATAAAAAATCACAGAAACAGGCAAAATTGATACCTCTATCACACACATATACATGAGCGCTCAAGTCTGCACTTCAATAAAATATAATAAAAAATCACAGAAACAGAGGCAAAATTGATACCTCTATCACACACATATACATGAGCGCTCAAGTTTGCACTTCAATAAAATATAATAAAAAATCACAGAAACAGGCAAAATTGATACCTCTATCACACACATATACATGAGCGCTCAAGTTTGCACTTCAATAAAATATAATAAAAAATCACAGAAACAGGCAAAATTGATACCTCTATCACACACATATACATGAGCGCTCAAGTTTGCACTTCAATAAAATATAATAAAAAATCACAGAAACAGAGGCAAAATTGATACCTCTATCACACACATATACATGAGCGCTCAAGTCTGCACTTCAATAAAATATAATAAAAAATCGGAGAAACAGAGGCAACATCGATACTCCTGATATATACATGTATATGACCACTCAATTTCCTGGTTTGGCACAGACACTTCAATCAAAAGCTTTATGGGCCCAAAACTCTTCTCTTAGTGAAAAGTTGCGTCATACGAGTTATTTGTTTAATTGTACATTTGTGTAACGATTTTGATATTGATCAAATATTTAACGACCATCCCATATCATTCTAAAAGTAATGTTCTAGATGAAAATTTTAACACTGAACACTATATGGTGAGTAAATTTGCTGATAAGGAACCATAAAACTGGGATAGAAATGAGATTTTATTTTGGATACATAGTGTGTGTTCATGATAGCGGTAAATAAGGGTAATAGCAAAATTACCGAACTCCGAACAATCTTACAAAGGGAAAGTCGAAACTCATAAGTATATAAACAGACAAAATCAGTCAACAACCGGAAAACTGTGAAAACCGTAATGACCCTGACTTGGTACAGGCATTTCTAAAGAAATGGTGGGTTGAATCAGATTTTAAAGCGCCAAACCTCCCGCTTTCATTACGGCTCAAAGGTTCCGGCTGTCACTATAACAGTATTTATAACAATACTGGAACAAAATAGGTAAAAGAGTTGTCAAAGCAGTACCAAATTTAAAATAAGTCATTTTTGCAGCAACGCATAGCAGAAAACCAGCACTGTCTAATCAAAGTGAAATAGGACCAACTGTTAAACAGTATGAATTTTATTCCTGAAATGTTAGATGAACTGATCACCAGGAGAAGACTCACTGTGAAGACAACATTTGTGAGTTTGCTGAACTAATTACAGCAAAAACATAATGTAAACAAGTCTAACAATGGTTTTGCTGAAGAATTTTAGCATTGTTCCAGAAACGCGTTGTTCGCATTAAATTAGATATCTATGGTTTTTACTCTCTCACCGTGTCGATACCTGTGCTAGTGGATTATTAGTCCACGAGGGTATCATTCGCCCAGTAGGTAGTATGTCGACACTGACAGTGTGTTTTTGGATATACGTTTTCATTAATTATTGAAATTTACAGTTCTATGACACATGCACTATTAACACGAAGGTTCTCCTACCTCAGGCCTCAGGCATAGGTGACCATAGCCGATTTTGCCTATTCTGTTTAGGATCTTTGGTATTCCTGCTTCCACAACTTTTTAATTATTTGGCTTTTTAATCTTTTGACTTTGAGCGTATATGATGAAGATGCACGACTCATCTGATGAAGATGCACGACTCATCTGATGAAGATGCACGACTCATCTGATGAAGATACACGACTCATCTGATGAAGATGCACGACTCATCTGGTGAAGATACACGACTCATCTGATGAAGATGCACGACTCATCTGATGAAGATGCACGACTCATCTGATGAAGAAGCACGACTCATCTGATGAAGATGCACGACTCATCTGATGAAGATACACGACTCATCTGATGAAGAAGCACGACTCATCTGATGAAGATGCACGACTCATCTGATGAAGATGCACGACTCATCTGATGAAGATGCACGACTCATCTTCATCAGACACGCTCAAAGTCAAAGATATCGACTTTTTTATTTGGTACAGTTCAACATATTAGATACGATGGTCCATGTGAAATAAACAAAAATACTTTAGAAAAGGAAATTATTTGTGGATGGATGGTGGTACTGGTAACATAATTGACCCCTATTTAACCAATGAAATGATTCACACGAATGTGATGAAAATAATAGTATAAATGATAACATTGCAGCAGTTCTAAATGGTAATATCAATGATACATGTAACGTTCAAATTGTTCAATAAAATACCATTCTCACTGGCTCTGATATCTATGCAAGATAAAGACCGTCGTGGTCGTGATCGTGTGGTAGATGGATTTACAACTACTTATGCAGTGCCTATCACCACCAATAAAACTGACCGCCACGATATAGCTGAAATATTGCTGAAAGTGGCGTTAAACACCATAACTCTAAACCTAGAGGATCTACCTCCAGACCTGAACAACTTCAAACGTGTACTCAGTCCGGAAGACCTGAGTGGGATACGTGTTGCTCAATTGTTGTGTGTCTTTTGGACATTGTATTGTTGGTCTTTCTTCGATATACCAGGGGCGGATCCAGGGGGGGCGCACCCGGCGCGCGCCTCCCCCTAAAATTGGAAAAAATATGATTTTTTGGCGTAAAATCGTGATTTTCCACACGAAATACCCCAAAAATTTTCGCGCCTCCCTCCGCCATTGGAAAAAATCTGATTTTTTGGCGTAAAAGCGTGATTTTTCACACGAAATACCCCAAAATTGTTCGCGCCTCTCTCCGCTCGGCTCATTTTTTTTTAAGTGCGCCCCCCTCTAACTTGAAATCCTGGATCCACCCCTGTATACGGCTTCTAATTACACCTTTGGTATCTCCAAACTTTTATTACAGATGATCAGCTATCGGAAGAATCCTTAACCAACTGTTTCAATGTATCTAACATTATTGATGAGAAAGATGGACATTTGTGGAATATACTTCTCCTGTTTTCCAGCGCAAGTAAAAACGAAGCAAAACCTCCACTTTGCTCAGCCTCAAGTTATTCTTGTATGAGTGATAAAATTAAATAGTTAAAAATAGATTACAATTATAAACATTTGAAATTATTGTTACAATTAAAAGGTTCTGATTCCGATGAGTTTTTGATGTCGTGATTTTAACGATTCGGAAATAAACTAGAAAAGGTAAGAAAGATAACTCTGATATTTAAGCTTTAACCACAGGCACTCGGATACACTGTGATTTTCTTTATTTTCATTAAAATTAAATATTTTCCCTTTTAGTGCCTCTATTCTAACCTTCTCTACGCAGAATCACCTAATTTTGACGTATTTTACACATTTTGATACAACCCATTTTTTCTACAAATACTATAATATCAACTGGGTTGTATCAAAATGTGTAAAATACGTCAAAATTAGGTGATTCAGCGTAGAGAAGGTTAGAATAGAGGCACTAGAAGGGAAAATATTTAATTTTAATGAAAATAACGAAAATCACAGAGTGTACCCGAGTGCCTGTGGCTTTATCTTGTCACTTGTAAAAATCCAATTTAAAAAATATATATATACTCCTACATTTTTACAGGCGCCTAGCAACTTAATGAAAATCTTTCGATACAACTGCAAACAAACTGTGAAACATAAAGATATATGTAATATTCTATTGGTTGCGATGAGTGTCTTTGTTACTGCAGTCCAATTCCAGGCACCCGATTTGTGGACCCCCCTTTTTAATTTTTTTTTAATTTATCACTTTTGTGGGACGTTTTCATTATAAACAGTGTTGAACAACTTCAAACATTACCAACAACTCAATCCGAGATCGTTATATGCCCATTTCTAAAAACACAAAAACCCTCCTCTATTCTATTCTTCTTAGAATAAGACTAGAGGAGGGTTTTTGTGTTTTTCGAAATGGGCTATATTCTAAGAAGAATAGACTAGAGGAGGGTTTTGGGGTTTTTAGAAATGGGCTTATACTAGTCAATGATTTGGCCTTCGTATATATTTATATGGGAATGGGCTCACTGTATGGCCTATACTAGTATTCAAGGACTCCACCACCACCACGTTCTCCGCCATTTGGGGCTAGATATCCTTGCAAGGACAGCAAGGTCCATTGACCCACCTTGTTGGATGTTGCTCTATTGTTGCTGGTTGCGAATGACCCCATAACAGTTCAAGCTTTAGGGTCCCAAAAATGTAGGTTCAATACTGTATAAGCCGCCGCTCTACCAACTGAGCTGAAGGAGATATCAACTAACGCAGTTAGCAGAGGTGGTTATAAACACAATACGGTTCATATAAACTTAGATAGATGAGCGTTCCCGTTACAGAGTAATAAAACAAAGGGAGGTATATCTTCCCGATATAACCAACTAATTCAGTCGAAAAACCGTGCCGTTCGAAGAAATCGCGAGACTTCGCCAGACTAAAGAAAAACAAGGCTATCGTATTTATTGACTCTATTTTGGTGTCGATGGATATGATATGAGCATCGGACGTATTCATTAGAACTACCAAAGTCAACACGGTATTAACGATGTACGAATTGTCTCAGTTACGAATCAACCAAGTTACGAACCGACCTGCATCCGTACTGAATCAATCTAATAATGTTTGCTGGTCACGTTCTACCGTTTGCATATACCAGTACAATTAAAATAAGTAAGCAAGTTCGATCACAACAACTCCAACATCGTCTCTACTTAAAAAAATAAAGTGCTATTTAGAGTCAAAACAAAATAACAATTAAAATTAACAAGCTTTATAAAACTTTTTAAATTAACCATATAAATAACACTCGTACATGCACACACAATCAAATCGTATACAATACTCAGCTCAGGCGAGGTGTACTCGATACAACATTATGTGATAAAGTTTGTTAGTGACTTGCGACAGGTCGGTGGTTTTCTCCGGGTACTCCGGTTTCCTCCATTAATAAAACTGACCGCCACGATATAACTGAAATACTGTTGAAAGTGGCGTTAAACACCATAAGCCGAACAAGCAAAAAAAAAAGAAGAACAAGAAAATTTGGAGGAACGAAGTCACACCACCAAGCATCTATTAATGCAGGGGAAAAGCTAAAAATTCCGTCAATTTTTTTTAAAATGAAATGATTTACAAAGGTGTCTTGTGTATCCTTTTATGTTGAATTTTCCTTAGGAGTATCCCGTTGTTCCAATCGTATAACAGTCAGCCTATTCCGTATGTCATTGTACGTCGGAGTGCACTCGGAATCCCTCATCGACAACTTTTTTTTCGCAAAAAATGAAAAACAATTTATCTTTTTATGGTGGCGAAGCGGGCAAAATAAAATCTCTTGCTGTTCTTATTCGGTATAATTCTTCCTTTGGTTTTGTCCTTAAGTCAGATGAAGTTATTTTTATAAAACTGAATTTATTTTTTTCATCATCGATAATTTAAGATTCCAAATGGATTTTACAGAAATGACTTTTATAAGTGCAAAAACTTTGTATGCCGATTTATAACATCAATAAGTTTATATATCATCATAAATTATATGAGTATTGCACGCAGAATTTCTGCTTGACACAAAACATAATATCTACCTTTATTCTCCGTTAAAAAGTCACCGATTGTCGCAATATAAAATTCAAAATTACGAGAACATCTTTTGAGACCATTCCTGTATATTTCTTGTCGAAGTAGTACTCGTATTCGTACTAGGATTCATAGTCCTACACTTTCCGTAAATGTCTAATAGTGACATTGTACTTTTTTTTTATCCTACAATGTCTGTTAGATTGTGTGTATAAATTTTAATCTTTACACCTACTGATTATATAAAGTTCGCTGGCATCTGCAGCTTATAAATGTAGAGCGGAGGTTATCAGACAAGCACTGGTTAAAAGGATGTCCTCTTAGACGTCCGCGTTATTTTAAAACGTGTTGGAATGACCGGAATATCTTTTTCTGTCTTCGTTTTATCCATTAAATTGACAAAGCTATGTTTAGCATTGCATTATAAGTACAATACACGTATATTGCCAACTTCGAAACAAGAGATAAAAATAAATAAATATATAATTATTTTACTTGAGTTACGAAACAATCATGTTACGAATCGTCTAGCATTTGTCTGTACCAGTTTAATTATTTAAACGAAGATAGAAATGACATTTATTTTGTATATATGATGCATTATTTTATATTTCATTGTCATTTTAACGCTTTCCTATTTATTTTTTGTGTGTAATGGATCTATAAAAAAAATACTTGAAAAATAAAAAGTGTATTTACTGCGGGATATTATTTACCCTTAGCAACCGTTACATTTTAATGGCGGAAACGTAAAAAGTTGTTTGAGTTTGTTCAGGTAAAGAGTTATAGAAAAGACAATAAATATATCGATAATACCACTTCGGTTTAACACCTTGGTCAGTTATATCCCTAAATTCATATATCTCATTACTGGGAATGTTAAGATTAGTTAGTTTTGTACATATTTGTAATAATGTTCCTGAACTTGGCTGATAGCCATAGCCATAGGCATAGTGGCCATACAGTACTGGTAATCTCGTAATAACACAAGAAACTTTTGCACACAACTTCACACTTTCGTGCATGTAATATGTTATTTCAAATCTCCCTCAAAATGAAAGTGCTTTTCACAGAATCATGGCCTGAGAAGTCATACAACATCTTTATGAAATATCTGAATTGGTAGTGATTTATTTTCACACTCACAGCATACATGTGATAGAGTTGCTATGCTACAACTGGAGATTTGCAAATTTTTGGCTGGAGATTTGGTCTCATAACTGGAGATTTTTTATCAATGTATTTGATGCATGTTTTTATTGTTTATTAATGTTTTCCTTTTGTTTGTTTCAGTATTGAACCAAAATTTTGCATCCCATTTAAATATGTATTGTTTACATTTCTGTCTTAAGTAGTGTTTCATATGATGAATGAAGGATAAAAACTGTATTTATAATTTATTCATAATCATAAGATTATAACAAAGCAATAACAATGAAGACAGAATGTTCTGAACAATAAAGTCATACAGCACTAAAATTAAAAAGTCACTATTCATCACATGTAGTCACAGAATTTACCCGTAAAAAGTCACAGATATAATCACAGTAAGTGAAAGAAAGTAAACTTAGAGAAGTCACAAAATTGAACATATATAAAAGTCATTAAGCATCAGTCTACTTGGCACTGGCACACTGGTTCAAGTAGGAGGTACAAGCCTTCTTTGCTGCTTTCACCACATCTGTATCAGGTTTGTACTGGTGACACTGTTGTATTGTTTATCTTAACACTGAGAAGACTGGACCTTTACTGCTAGCCTGGCACCACTTGAATTCGAACTTCCAGGCATTCTGGAACTTGGCAAATTACTTGGTCTTCTTTGCTGCTGGCGCGTTGGGTGATAGCATACGTTTCGGCATTTTTGTGGTTTATCAATTCCATCCTGGAACTTGGTTCTTAAATAATACTTTGATCGGCTTTGGTCCCAAACAAGCCATAACAACTGAATCCGAGATGAATTCATTGCGCGTTTGATCGAAATAAGAAGTTTTCCTCGGCATCAAAGGTTGTCCGACTCATGTTTGCACAACGGTTTATAACTATTTTTAATTGCCGCTATCATACTTTTAATCATCTCATACCTGTTAACCCCTGGGAACTGCTAGGGGGGAGATCTCCCCCTACCAACTCTTCTAAGGGGAAGATTTTGTGCGTCGCCTTTAAACACACAAAATTGTACCTTGTAGTTGCATACATGTGATAAGAGTTGCTATGCTACAACTGGAGATTTGTAAATTTTTGGCTGGAGATTTGGTCTCATAACTGGAGATTTTTTATCGACGTATTTGATGCATGTTTTTATTGTTAATTGATGTTTTCTTTTTGTTTGTTTCAGTATTGAACCAACTGCATCCCATTTCAATATATATTGTTTACATTTCTGTCTTATTAGTAGTGTTTCATATGATGAATGAAGGATAAAAACTGTATTTATAATTTATTCATAATCATTCATAATCATAAGGTTATAACAAAGCAATAACAATGAAGACAGAATGCTCTGAACAATAAAGTCATAGAGCACTAAAGTTAAAAAGTTACTTTGCTGCTGGTGCGTTGGGTGATAGCATACGTTTTGGCATTTTTGTGGTTTATCGATTCCATCCTGGAACTTAGTCCTTAAATAATACTTTGATCGGCTTTGGTCCCAAACAAGCCATAACAACTCAATTCGAGATGAATTCATTGCACGTTTGATCGAAATAAGAAGTTTTCCTCGGCATCAAAGGTTGTCCGACTCCTGTTTGTACAACGGTTTATAACTATTTTTAATTGCCGCTATCACACTTCTAATCATCTAAGCATGTGCCACAAACCCACTTCCTTATCCTCAATTAACTGTCAATCAGTGGATAATTGTTGTATAATCATCAACACCTTAATTAATCTCCATGACCCAATTTACCTGTAAAGGTGTCATACAGATCAATAACCAGATATCATTTACCATTCGTATCTCTCGGCGTTTTTCATCAGCACGGGAGTTCCAAATGGGGAATTTCCAGAAATATTGATAGCAAAATGTAGGTCAAGATTTTATTGTACTTGATTTTTTTGTTGGGGGAGATCGTGCGGGAGGAAAAGGTGTGTGCGGGAGATTAATGTCTCCCGCGCATGAGACCCAGTCCATGCGGGAGATAAGGCTCTTACGCGGGAGACTCCTGTGAAAAGGGGGAGGGTTAACAGGTATGTCATCTAAGCGTGTGCCACAAAGACACTTCCTTATCCCCAATTAACTGTCAATCAGTGGATAATTGTTGTATAATCATCAACACCTTAATTAATCACCATGACCCAATTTACCTGTAAAGGTGTCAAACAGATCAATAACCGGATATCATTAAATATGACATTCACCTTTACCATTCGTATCTCTCTGCGTTTTTCGTCAGCGCGGGAGTTCCAAATGGGGAATTTCCAGAAATATTGATCACAAAATGTAGGTCAAGATTTTTTTGTACTTGATTTTTTCACGGGCGGAAGATTTTGAAAGTTGACGGGAGGGATGGAAGGGACCCTCAAAATCGGCAGAAAAATGCTCCCGCCGGAAGTCACATACAGAGTTTGCAAGACAGAAGGCGAAGAAATGAAAATGCCTGATAAAAAAAAAATTTGTGTGTCTATACGCTTTATTTAGTTTTCTTGTCAGTAAAATAAAGTCTTCATCGTGTTTCTCATGTAAAATTATTGCTGCGGAACTGTAGCCCTTATTTTCTGATATTTGCGGACCATAGGGCTACGGATTTCATCCTATCAAAAATTTGCGAAACTGCGACCATGATTTTGTCGCACCTTTCAACAGTAATTTTCACAACAAAATACTTTGTGAGAGCGGTGTCATGTGGATAATTCGTTTCGTTACATATTTATCTATCGCTTTCCATATTTACTTACTCATTATTATTCATTTCTAGCTCATTATCATAACAAATGTCTCGATATTAACTGATCCTGCCTACTTCGTTCCACCATCTTGTCATTATGGTATTCTCGCTTTGAGGTCACGTGACTTTTGAGAGTTAACTCTAACAGTAAAACACGTGTTCGGTTTGTTTACATGAAAAATTTGAAAATGTTGAATGAGAGTTCACCTCAATTGGAATAATCATAGAAGAAAATAACATTTCTGGTTAATATTTGTAACATAGTTCACTCTAGGTTGACTAGATATTTTATTTCAGATAAAAATCGTCGTGCAAAACCTCCGGTAAAACGTAAACAAACCGAACACATGTTTTGCTGTCAGAGTTATGTCTCTAAAGTCACGTGACTTCAAAGCGAGAATACTGCAATGAAAAGATGGCGGAAAGAAGTAGGCGGGATCAGTTAATATCGAGACATTTGTTATGATAATGAGTAAGTAAATATGGTAAGCAATAGATAAATTTGTAGCGAAACGAATTATCCACATGGCTCCGCTCTCACAAAGCGTTTTGTTGTGAAAATTATTGTTGAAAGGTGCGACAAAATCATGGTCACAGTTTCGCAAATTTTTGATAGGGTGAAATCCGTAGCCCTGTGGTCCGCAAATATCATAAAATTGACCAAGGATCATAAGGGCTATGGTTCCGCAGCTAATAAAATTATTGTTATATTTTAGGTGTGGCAACTGCAGAAATGGCGGCCACTTTGCCACCCATTAATACTAAAGGGCAAAATATGGGTATGCCAGGTAGAAATGTCTTTATGCCTACTCCACCAAGAGGTCCTCCTAGTGGAAGACTGCAACCAATTAAAGTACCAGGAAAAGCAGATAGAGAAATTCTTCTGAAACATGAGAAGTTAAGACAACTGCAACCAGAATTAAGCAAAAAACAGACTACAAGGTAGGATATATACCAAGAATTTTTTATATGGCTCCAAATTTTATTATATTCGTATTAAATTGTTGTTGTAGTCGTCTTCTGTCTGCGCCATGTTATGATGTAGACAGAATGGCTTCTGTGTGATAACTTAAGTTTTAAGTTGACCTCTATCTGTCTGAATTTGAATAAATGTTGCTATTAATTTGGGGCATTGAAAAATATTAATAATTTTTTTTGGTGTGATTTGAACTTTTTTCACACGTTTTCTTTTAATGTAAATGAAATTTTTTGAGAATTAAGAAGAAAGTTAAATTGGTTTTTTTTAACCATTATTTTCTTTATAATATACAAATGTAATCATAGTCAACCTTCGTTGTGACCAAGTCAAAGGGACTTTGAAGTAAACAGTTAACTTATTTGAGTTAGCCACATAAATTAAGTTTTTAGCTACTACAAATGGACAAAATTTTTTACCTTGAGCTATCCAAGAAATCAACTTATGCCAGATTGAAATAGCCAAATTGAACTGTAGTTATTGCTCAACCTTTCTCAATGTATATTAATATTATCAATATATCCCCTCCTAATATGTGAACAAAAGCAGTTTTACCTTAATTTTTTCCACCTACTTGCCCGAAAGCCAAATTTAGAAAAAATTATATTTATTCAATCAAATTCTTTCATAATTTTCACTTGTTCGAATCCAGTTTTACGTGTCCAGGACTTCTTGCAAGTGGGTTAGCGAGAAGACTGCAAAAGGTGAGTTTTTTCATGGCCATCTCTTGTTTGTTATCTGTATTTGTGACAAAGAATGTGTTTGTTATAATTGCAAGTTTTATTTTATAGGTACAGAAACACATACAAACACAACTTATGTTTGGACATGTTACAAGATGGTTACCACAAATCATTTAATGAACTTTTTGCACTTATAAAACAGCAAGAGGAAAAACGACAACAACAAGGTCCAGAATCTTTAATGTGGAATATGGTTATGTTAAAGGACCAGCATGACAAATTAGATATGTTAAAACATCACCTGTGTAAAGCGGAAGAATCAGAGAGGAAAGGTAAGCATGTTTTGTCCTGAGAGTACTGGTCAAACCAACAGATTCCACCTTCCTACAGGACTAAACAGGTGTTTCAGTTGTAAAACATTTTGGTCAAGGGTAAGATTTTTTGTGATGAAAGTCGATGTTTTAAATACCAGAACATATGTTATTTTTTATTTAATTATATATATTTGTATGATAAGATGATTTATGTCACACGAAATGAGAAAAAATAAATCAAAAGTTTGTTTGGTTAAACATTTCCCATAGCACAGTGCCTGATTGCATCCCCTTTTCGCTGGTGCCATTATTTTTTGTTATTATGAAATTAAAGTTTCTTTAAACTGAAATGGATTACTTTTCAAGGGAATCACTTTCAAAATACTTGAAGGCGACTTGAACTTCACTTTTGACCAACGATAAAGCAAAGTCAACCTTCACAAAGTGGCTTCTTCACCGGAATCGCCCTCTAACATGAGTCCTGATCATGTGTAGAATAGTGTTGATCTTGACAAATATACCAAATGTTGTGCAATTTTTAGAAGTGTTTTCGTTATAATCATGGATGATTTTTGTCAGTTATTTAACTGATTTCAGCTATTTTCCTCTGGAGGGAAATTGCCTAAAGTTGCTGCACACAGTCAGAAGAGGTCAAATATAGACCATTTAATAGGGGGTGTAGATGATTTCGGCTATTTTTCATTGATTTTCAGTTATTTTATTTTCTAACCATAATCATCCCTGTACAATAATAAATTTACGTTTCTTTATTATCAACCCTGGCATACCTTTGGTACCTACTTCATAGATAGCCTTCTTAGAATTGGAACCATTAAAACACATGTGGCTTATAATCTAAGCAATATGACACTTCAAATCCAATCATGTTACAAATGTATTTTAAAATATAATTCCATTCAGAGAACAACATTATGAAAATTAGTGGAGTTGTCTCCCACTATTAAAAGTATTTTGAAATTTCTAGTGAGGAAGGACTATTAGTATTGGTCTTTCAAAACGAAAACTCTGTTAGTAATAGTATGTAAAAAGATCACACATAGCATTTTTGAATGCCACAAGTAAAAAGGATGGGCCAAACAATTTTGACTACCAGTGGATTGTCTTTGACCTTTTGAGGGGTTGTTTAAATTCAATTCTTTCATCACGTAGTATGTATTTATGCCGTATTGAGTGACATTAGCTGTGTATTTGTATATTCCATGCCATCACTTTATACTAATGCAGACTTTTTGAAATTTGTTTTCATTTTGCTGGACATAGGTCCAGCACCCAGGAATTTTCTGCTGGACCCTCTGAATTTTTGTCGGACCTACATTTTTTATGTAAAATTGTTATAAAGCCAAGCAATGTCATTATTATTATTTTAGTCTAGCAGAGCGCTTTCTGTATTTAACTTCATTAGTACTGGTAGAGGCCTAAAAATAGGAAGACCAGTCACCATCCAGAATAAACCAAAAAGTTGAAACCATGCACCAAAAAAGAGTAACCAAATCCAGCTAGGGATACCCTCGAACTTTGAAAAATTTACCAGATTTAAAACATAATTTTTAAATTTTTTATTGAGATTACAATAACAATATTCTAAAAGTTTAAGTCATTAGACTCTCTCTGGGGTGGACTGCCCGTTTTACGTTTGCCCGGCTGAGCTCCGTCGTAATGCTTCAGGAATGACCACATTTTTATGATCGACACATAACTGTAAACAAAATTCTAAATAGAAACGGATTCGGTGAAGGGAACGATACAAATCAGGGACGTCGTGTTTTTTTAATTTTATTAATTTTTTGGGGGTTTTTCACTCGAAAAGATCATCTTACGCATCACAATATATTCAAATATATTTATTTTTATGACAGTTACCAATAATATTTACCAAAAACAGATAAAATATCGCGTATTCAATGCGGTTACGAATTCCGAGTTGACCGAACTTGTTCCGGTATTTACAATATGACCTGCGTTTCCGACTTCCGTTAAAAATGTAAACACATCATTCAAAAATGTTTGGCGGACATGGGGACCGACGTTATTGGCGGACCTCATGATTTTCTGCCCCCTAGGTCTGATAGGTCCGACGAATTTCAAAAACTCTGCTAATGCAAGAGTGCTCATATCATGCATCTGGAGAAGGTAGGATATAATTTTGCATCCCAGGTTTTCATCAGGGGTGACATTTTCATAGGCAACTATTCTAAAGTAGGGGGAAAAATTCAGATACCATAACATGTCAGATATTTTGATGGTAACTTTATTTTTTTTTGTAGGTGATTTTGCTGAAGTATACAGAAACAGGTATGAAATTGCCAGATATTTTCAGTCTGTTGGGGACAAATGGTTATCAGATCATTTCTTTACAACATGTTTACAGACAAGTTCACAGGTTAAAGGTGACAATGGCAAGACTCAAGCACAGGGATATTTAAATGTTGGATTAGCAGTGGAAGAGCAAGGTTAGCTAAACTAAACATTTTTTTATCAGTGTTTGAACTAAGTTACCCATTTTTGTGAAGAAACATTATTCTAATTATACAAATTAATACCGGTAGTACTTTTTGAGGCTATTTATTAAGGCAAGTTTTAATATTATTTTATTCGTTCCTTTTATGATGTGGTCATATGATTATAAACCAATCTAAATGTCCATGCTGATCTCTCTTTTCCTCAGATTTGTCTTATGCACCCGCAAAAATTTGATTTCTTTTGTAGACTAAAATTTAATATGAATTCCTGGTCTTATTTATAATATTATTATTAACAGGGGACCTTTTATCTGCTGCTGAACATTTTGAAGCTTATTATAAACTGTCTGTGGACCATAAAGAATGGATTCAAGCTGATGGTCTAACATTCCACAATGACGCTTGCATTAATCTATGGCGAATATACACATCAATAACAGACAGTTCAGAGGATGATGGCTCTTCTTCTTCATTAGAATATTTAGTTAAGGCTCTTAAACTAGCAACAGAAAGTAAGTATCTTAATTTATTAAAGGTTGTGATGTTGTACAAAAAAAGTGAAAAATATGATTCTAACATAAAAACAACATCCTAATTCAGGACTCTACACTGTGACCAAAACACTCACATTTGCGAGTTAATTTTGTAAAATGCGAGTAAAAATTCTGTATTGATTGCCAGACGACGAGTTTATATATCTGGAAAATTTTCGTTCCCTCACTGATCATATTTTTCAATTTAACTTCCGACTTATTCCGATTATCCGGTCTTTTAAACCGCACAATTGACTCAGACATAAAAGTTTTAAATCACATACTTTTAACGCTTGCAAGTGACCACGATGAGCAGAAAACAAAACCGTCTTACAAGATTCATCGTTAAAAATAAATCGGTTGAATCAACTGTATCAGATCATGAAACTGGCCTGCCCGTTCAGCATCGCGGGAAGTGTCAATCGAAAATACTGATGAAGGCTCTAAAGCTGAAAGGGTAAATTCCAAGATGTCGGGAAGCCGAAGTTTTCGTGGCTCGTGTATGATTCCAATTACAACGTTATGTATTGTGATTTTTGCAGAAAGTCAGGCTGGGATATTTAGACTGTATAAGTTCAAAATTTACTCTTTTAATTATTTTATGTTTCTTTATTTGCAAGTTTTAATAAATAAAAAAGACAAGTACAAAGACAAAAAAAAACAAAATACAAGTAGCAACACAGACCTACAAAAAGTGAGGTCGAGTTCTGTAAAGACGTAGGATATCGGAATTGTCTGTTGGCCAATACATAATAAAACAATACATCAGTAAAATTAAATATTTTACTAGGAAAAAACTAAATGAAAAAAAAATTAGCATAAAACAATCATAATTCTTGACACCAAAAATACAAAGCATGCACAAAATGAAATAAAATACACACAAAAATAATAATAGAAATCAACAATCAATCTCAAATTTGTATACCTTCAGTTCAGTTCACTGTCAAAAAGAAAATTATTCAAATGAAACCAAAATATTTTCAAATATTAAATTTAAAGTTCTTGGTAGCTGAGCATATAATGAAATAAATAATGATATGCTTGCAATGTTACACACTTCAAATTAAGTTCTGATTCGACAAAAATAGAGATAAAAATTAAGAACTCTCTTTTCCGATACTGTTGACTTCCGAATTATAGCCTCCGGTCAGGGTTCACCAAACCAGGCGAAGTGGGTGACTTCTTCGCCTTGGTTTCAATGAAATCGCCCAATTTCTGTCAAAAAGCGAAGTTTTTGTCGCCCTGTCAGTCTTTTCAAGTCCGTATTTTTTTCACCAATAATCATACTTTTTCTTCAATATTCACATAAAAGGAGCTCCCATTTTCCTGAAATTTGACCCATAGAGGGTTTGATGTTCAATATTTTATTCCAAGCTCGTTAATTGCATCCTTTTTAAGATCATTGTGCAAGCACGTTCGTTTTGTGAAAGGTAGGGGAACATGCGGTAGTGGGGAAAGAAATGTTAACATTTGGATCGATTTTTGGAAGTCTCCCAGATTTTCCCTCACTTCGCCCTTAAGTCAAGAGAGAGAGAAGTCAAGTTGTCCTGTTTTTACTATGTGTGGTGAGCCCTGCTCCGGTATACAACTTCCATAACATCCAGTTTTCAACCACGGACTATAACTTCCGGTTTACAAATTCGGTATCTAACTTCCGGTTCACAATATCCGGAATAACTTCCAGTTTTCAACATCTGGCTCACGATATCTGGTTTCCAACCATGGACTAACTTCAGGTTAACAACTATGGAATAATTTCCGGTTTACAACATCCAGCTCACATTATCCGGTTTCCAACCATGGACTAACCTCCAGTTAACAATATCCGGTCTACAACTACGGACTAACTTCCGATTCTCAATGTACAGACTATAACTTCCAGTACCCAATAACTTCCTTAAATTACATACCAGCACGCAACATCTAGCAGATACCAAAACATTTCTTGAACCCAAATTCAACGTGACAACCAACCCCTGAGTGGAAATAAAATGTCTCCTGTGACAATTCCATGTCCTGTATTTGACAATTTTGAACTTTCACCAACCATTTATTCCATGTAAGACTTACATCTATCCGCGTCTGAGGTTCAGTGCAGTATATGTGGTATGCCTCATGTGTCCTACCTCAACTGACCAGTCACGTGATTTTGTTTGGCGGAAACTAATTACCTAAAATTAGCTCCCGATAACTAGATTTAAATACCTACCTGTATTGATTTTTCCAACTTATCATAAGTAATCAGACTGGCTAAAATAAATGTGATTAAATGATAAAAAATGAAAAGACAGTTTGTTACAAGTTCAAGAGAGTAAGCATCTCCTGTCTCATTCAGAGCATTAATAATTGTTTACATATTGGAGTTATATAGTAATAGTAGTTATAATTGACTGGCAAGTAACATATTTTTGTTGGCGAGTAAAAAATGTTTCCTTACTAGCCAAGGGATAGTGGGAGCTTGTATGAATTGTGGAGCCCTGAATTTAATTGGTAAAACATTTTAATATGTGGTTTGAAAAATGTTTTACACTTTGAAGTAATAATTTGGAGAAAAATAAAAAATAGTTATTTCTATCATATATATTGATATTCAGTTTTATATTTAAAATTGTGGTCGTCATGATGGTCATCGTATGGTAGCTGGATTTACAGCTACCTATGCAATCAAGTGCCTATCACCACTAATCTTGAATCCTGCTCAAGTTAGGTGAACTCGATACAACATTATGTGATAAAGTGTTCTCTGGGTACTCCACCAATACAACTGACCACCACGATATAACTGAAATATTGTTGAAAGTGGAGTTAAACACCATAACCCTAACCCTATTTTTAAAAGTACTATAAAGATTATCTGGTTTACAGTAATTATGTGAAACTTTGATAACATTTGTAGCTTTATTCATACCTCATGCAATGATTTGACAGGTGCTGTGTGGTTTTACTTAATAGTAAATTTGACAAAATTTTACAAAATTTGAGTTTTAAATGTGAAACGGATATTAATTATGTATTTTAGGTGGTGATAGAGATTTACAAGGTGTAGCGTCATATAAACTAGGTCATGCTTATGAACAAAATGGTGATGGAGAAACAGCTTTATTGGTTGGTATTCTTAATTATATAGTACCTTTTTCTAACATATATTTCTATTTTGCAACTATTTATTTTATTGTTTTGAACTCGGATGAGTCATTTCTATTGATAATTAAAATTAAAATAACGGTCTCTTTTTGTGGTAATAAAATAAGCTTTATTTACTTCAGATTTTTCGAATATTAGGTTAATTTGAAATGTAATGTCAGGCAAGTTACTGTGTCAAGGAAAATACTATGTCTACACTTGCTTTTGATATATACTTGTTCAACTATCCCTTGTTCTCAGGGTACCCCTTTATATTTGTTTTCATTTTTTTCAGCATTTAAATAAATATTTAGAGATCTGCACAGCTCAGAGTGATAGTGAAGGTATTGGTAAAGCTTGTGATGCCATTGCCAAAGCTTATGCTAGGTAAGTAAAGTGTTTATCAACATATACAGTTATCTCCCTTTTTTATTAGTGATGAAATGGCATACCAGGTGTTATGATAATTATTATATAAATTTGTTGAGAGATGGCATACCAGGTCGGCAGGTGTGTTATTCATGGCTAGGGTGGGTTGACATACCAGGTATTATTATTAGTGTTTTATTCATGGCTGGGGATGGGGAATGGAATACCAGGTATTATTATTAAAGTAATAATTTTTTGATTAGAAAACGGAAAAATCTAAATATTTCGTAAAGCGTAGATTTTTTTTTTAACGCTTCCAACGAGAGTTTTGTCAGGAATTTTACTACCATTTTGGAATTGTATAAATATTTACGGTTGAAATTATTCTGAAGGCCCTGCTCATCTGAAAAATTACCAATTTTTGGCGTTATTTTGGTCTTTATTTCAGGCTAAGTTCTTCAAAATAGGCCAAGTTTGCTCGTTAAATGTGACAGCCAACTCACCGTGGACGTAATCCCATATAACAATAGGAACGACGGTGGTCCCGCAGCTGGTCTATTGTCTCTCGTCGAAGTGCCGGAGAAGGCTATTGTTCCCTTCATGGTTAATGCATTTGACTACGTGACATTTATACACATGCTTACCTGAGATTTACCTCGAAAATTTTGAAAAAAACTTGAAATCATAAATTTCCATAATTACTGATTTTTAATTTGACCAAGCTATTTCAATCTTTCTGAAATAATTCGAAAAAGAACGGTCTTTTCTGTTAATAAATTCACTGAAGTTAGACATAGAGTACACAATTATTGGATATGAATAAAATTTTATAGGTTAAAAACGTTATGTACAATCTGTCATTTACAACCGGTATACCCGTTCAATATGTAATCATGTTGGACTGGATTCAGCTTTCCTCGTCGCTGGACTTGTCGTCATCAAAATCAATTATTATTGGGGGAATCTCACTCCTATCAATGCAATTCTCTTTCCCATACTCCTTTTCTATTTTTAATACATGGTCTTCTGCCTTCGCCCAAACTTCCTTTGTAATTCTGCCAAACCCCCCATAAACAAGTTCTTTCACATCCTTCAAACGAAAAGTTGTATTGTTTTCTGCAACAAACCCTTTAACCTGTGCCCAAATAAGTTCTATGGAGTTCAATTCGCAATGGCGAACAGGGGTTCTTAGAACTTCGTGACCGTGTAGGTTGGCAATTTTATCAGTTTTAAAAACGGAAAGGAGTTTCTTAAATTTGATTTTTTCATAAAGTTGGTTTTTAGTTTCAAGGGGCTGAAAAGGAATGTTGTGTTTTGAAAGATAATCTTGTAAGACAGCTTTTCTCTGATTAAAGTTTGGCACAAGTTTCTTCAGTCTTGATGTTGTGATAACTGGCATTATCTAAAACGATAACACTTGGGCTTTTTAATGCTGGCATAAGCTGATTTTCGAACCAGTTTAGAAAGATGGGCCCGTTCATTTCTTGGTGATAATCCCCATCTTTAGCTTTGGCAAGAAAAACCAAATCACACCTATCAATCAAACCCTCCTCACGATTACCAGCGTGCAAAACTATCAACCTTTTACCTTTTCCTGAAGGGATCTTTGGGGCATCAGAACCATCAACTGGTAACCACATGTAGTCAGTGGCATGATTCTGATTAACCCAGGTCTCATCCAAATATACAATTTCATACCCATCCTCTCGAAACTTCCTGATTTTTCGGAGGTAATTACACCGATCATTTATTATTGACCTCTGATCATATAAAAGCCTCCTATTATCGCCGGATTTTTTGTACTTATAACCAAGATCTAATAAAGTTAAAGTAAGCGTTGATTTCGAGATTTAATTGTATCTTCAATTTCTTTCTTAATTTTTGAGACTGTTGGGGCAATATTCCTGTTGTACATGCTATGAACGGTCCGTTTAATAACGCAACGGTCAAAATCATCAAGAGTTTTCTTTCTTTCTTTCGGTCTGTTGGATTCAGGAGGACTTTTACCGTTTACAACTCTATACACAGAACTGTAAGATATGCCAGCAGCCTTGCATGTTCTTTTAATCAAATTATCTGGGGAATAAAATGGTCTTCCCCTGGCCTTCTCAAGCTGAAAAAACTTGAATAGATTTAACACAATGTTTTTACAATCTTTTGACAAGTCCTTTGTTTTACCCATTCTTGCGATGTTTATATATATGTTAAGATGTCAAAAAATAGGTTTATGAAGAAATTTTATGTGAACTTTTAGAAAGATTTTAAAGTTTAAAAATGGAGTGTCAAAATATGCCTGTACACGTGTCTCTGTCTCTATCAAGGTAAGATTTACCTGGCTGCTACCTCTAGTTAGTTTACTCCCACCTCTATTTTGGCGGTAAAAATCGGGGAAAATGTCAAATTTCAGATGAGTGCAGCAATAATGAAAGGTTATTGTTAGATGAAATGCATATTTTAAAAATGGTAGTAAAATGCTGCACAAAACTCTCGTTTACTGTGTTTTAAAAAAATGTATTGTTTTCGAGAAAACTCAAATTATCCGTTTTCTAATAAAAAAATTATTACTTTAGTGTTTTATTCATGGCTGGGGAATGGAATACCAGGTATTATTATTAGTGTTTTATTCATGGCTGGGGAATGGAATACCAGGTATTATTATTAGTGTTTTATTCATGGCTGGGGATGGGGAATGGAATACCAGGTATTATTATTAGTGTTTTATTCATGGCTGGGGATGGGGAATGGCATACCAGGTATTATTATTAGTGTTTTATTCATGGGTGGGGAATGGCATACCAGGTATTATTATTAGTGTTTTATTCATGGCTGGGGATGGGGAATGGAATACCAGGTATTATTATTAGTGTTTTATTCATGGCTGGGGATGGGGAATGGAATACCAGGTATTATTATTAGTGTTTTATTCATGGCTGGGGATGGGGAATGGCATACCAGGTATTATTATTAGTGTTTTATTCATGGATGGGAGTAGGGGTGGCATATCAGGTATTATGAAAAGTCTGTTATGTATGGGGGAATAGCATGCCATTTTTTATGGTTGGTCTGTTTTAACAGTAGTTGGTGGTATGTCATGTCAGGTATTATCATAGCTCTGTTTTTATCCTGGACGTGGGGATGACTTGCCAGTTTTTATAATAGTTTAAATCCTTGTTGGGGTGGCATACCAGGTATAATGGTTGATTTATTGATTGATTTATTGTGTTTAACGCCACTTTCAGCAATATTTCAGCAATATCATGACGACCAGTTTTAATGGTGGAAGAAGCCGGAGTACCCAGAGAGAACCACCGACCATGGGCAAGCAACTGGTAAACTTTATCACTTGCGGCTGCGAGTCGAGTGCACCCTTTTTTGTAATTTACAAAGCCGGGCACGAACCCACGCCATATTGGTGATAGGCTTGTATGAGTTGTTAAGTAATCCAACTACCTAACTCACTGAGCCACCTGGGCCCTACAACTACCCAACTCATTGAGCCACCTGGCCCTACAACTACCTAACTCATTGAGCCACCTGGCCCTACAACTACCTAACTCATTGAGCCACCCGGGCTCCCTATAATTACCTAACTCATTGAGCCCCCCGAGCCCTCAGGTATAATGGTATTCCTGTTTTACATGTATTATCATTTTAATGTCAATAAACAGTAAAGTGTTTATATGTTGTACTTTAAATTGTACTGTAAAATTCAATTGTTTGAGTGAGGCAAGCATGCTCATATGGTAGTTGGATTTACAACTATCTATGCAATCAGTGCCTATTAAACTAAAGTTATGAGTTCCAATCCCACTTATGGCAAAGTGTACTTGATACAACATTATGTGATAAAGTTTGTCAGTGACATTCGGCAGGTCGGTGGTGTTCTCTGGGTACTTCAATTTCCTCCACCAATAAAACTGACCACCACAATATAACTAAAATATTGTTGAAAGTGGCATTAAACACCATAACCCTAACCCTCAATTTTATTGGTTGTATGTATAAACTATTAAATTATTACCAAGAATGGAATCTAGCATAGTAATTTCTTTATATACCTACTTTAGATGTTTATTAACCGCTACGATATAACTGAAATATTGTTGAAAGTGGCGTTAAACACCATAACCCCCTAACCCATAGATGTTTATTTGTTTTGCAGGCAAGGTAAAGTTGAAGAAAGTATAACATACCTGAAGAAATTTGTAGAAGTGGCAGAGAACAGTGGAGAAGAAGTAGCTCTTAGTAAAGCTTGTCATAACCTAGGAAATATTTTTAATACTCTTGTAAGTTTGTTTTTTGTCAGGCAATTTCTTATGCACAGATTTACATGATTTTGGTGAAGTGTAAGTCTTCAGTACTGTTAAGAAAAGATTGAAGATATTAAAGGTGTAATCAGAAGCCAATTAATTGAACAGGACAGGCAATACAATACAATGGTCAAAAGAATAAAGACAAAAGGACAAATAATGATCTACAAAACACTACACAGAAACTCAAAATGGAGCAACACAAACTCCACTAAAAGCCAGGGTGATCTCGGGTGCTCAGGAAGGGTTAGTGGTTCAATCATTTATGTCAAATTAATGATTAATAAATAGTATTTGAGGATATCTTCTGATTATTGTTTTTTTGGTTCATTTTTCTTTAAAAAAAATACTTAATTAATAGAGGGTGCTTGTGTGACAATATGGTGATTATCAGTAATAAATAATTACAGAATTAATTTTACTTTGGAAAATGATTATTCACACCAATTTATATTAAAATTTCATGTCATAAACAATGTTTATACTACTCATTCTAAATCAAAGACATCTCATGTTTTTTTTTCTATTTCCAGGGGCGTTATGCAGAAGCTACAGAATATTTCAGTAAATCATATAATCTTTCTCGTTCCCTTGGAGACAAAGAAGCTATCAGTACAAACAGAGTACAATTTGGCATAGCTATGGCTCACAAGATGATGAAAGGAATAGATAGCCACATGGTGATGGGAACTCGTCCTGCTCTAGAAAGATTAATTGATTGGAAAAATGCTAGAGTAGATGAATTTGATAAACCATTCCCAGAACCAAGTAAGTAAAACAGAAAGAAAAATGGTCTTTCTAAAGAAAATTTCCCTTTTTCATGTAGTAAGAATTTATTTGATGTTTACTCGTTCACTGTAAGGTAAATTTAGAACACAATTTTCGTTTTGAAATTCAGTATGATCTTAACAAGAATTATTGGTAGATGAAAACTTTTGAATGAAAGTTCAAGGATATTGCTATTGGGTTTTTCTTCCCATCTTTGTAACTGTCTGTCATACTTTTTTTATGTGTTTAAAATTTCTAGATTTTTGTCTCTGGATATTCATTCAATATTTTGGTTATTTTTGACTGTGAGGATAGCTGTGGAGATATATGTGAGGATAGATGTAGGGATAGCTATGAGGATAGCTGTTGCTTGACATTAGTATATAATAGTCTAGACTGTGAGGATAGATGTGGGGATAGCTTTGAAGATAGCTGGGTTTTTTTTATTGACATTTTTATTTAATAGTATGGACTGTGATGATAACTTCACTAGATACTAGCTTATTCCTGTAGCTCATTATTATTGCAGAATTGAGTATGATATTGAAATGAAGAAAAATAGTGCATTATTTCCCAATTCTCAAGAATAATGGCAATGCATATAGTAAGGATTGTTTCAATAAAAACATAGATATCAAATTTAGTGTGAACAACACATTTCTGGAATAACCTTCATCAGGTACGCTCAAAGTCAAAAGATTAGAATAACCTTCATCAGGTACGCTCAAAGTCAAAAGATTAGAATAACATTCATCAGGTACGCTCAAAGTCAAAAGATTAGAATAACATTCATCAGGTACACTCAAACTCAAAAGATTAGAATAACATTCATCAGGTATGCTCAAACTCAAAAGATTAGAATAACATTCATCAGGTACGCTCAAAGTCAAAAGATTAGAATAACATTCATCAGGTACACTCAAAGACAAAAGATTAGAATAACCTTCATCAGGTATGCTCAAAGTCAAAAGATTAGAATAACATTCTTCAGGTACGTTCAAAGTCAAAAGATTAGAATAACATTCATCAGGTACGCTCAAAGTCAAAAGATTAGAATAACATTCATCAGGTACACTCAAAGACAAAAGATTAGAATAACCTTCATCAGGTACGCTCAAAGTCAAAAGATTAGAATAACATTCATCAGGTATGCTCAAACTCAAAAGATTAGAATAACCTTCATCAGGTATGCTCAAAGTCAAAAGATTAGAATAACATTCTTCAGGTACGCTCAAAGACAAAAGATTAGAATAACATTCTTCAGGTACACTCAAAGTCAAAAGATTAGAATAACATTCATCAGGTATGCTCAAAGACAAAAGATTGGAATAACATTCATCAGGTACGCTCAAAGACAAAAGATTGGAAACCCAAAAAATTATTTAAAACAATTTAGAGCAGGAATACCAAAGGGCCTAAACAGAATAGGCAAAAATCAGCTATGGTCATCTATACCTGAGGGAAAAGAACTTTAGTTTTAATTATAATTACATTATTTAAGAACTATAAATTTCAATAATAAATATATCTAATATACCATGCCAATGCCGAAACACTCACCAACAGAAGTGTCGACCCAATGAATATGTTTTATCACATGGGAAGACATTTAATTTATTTTTACTTCCACATCCAATTAATTAATTAATTGCATAGTCTGTTATATGAAAATCACATTTCTATCATTCAAAGTTGCATTGCCTTACAATGGAAACACTGCTTTTAGTAAATTTTTTGTGTAAACTGTGTATATGGATTCTGATTACCCCTTTGCTATCTTCAAACTCTTCTTGCACTACATCAAAACATGTACTATTTCTTTCTCTCTTTTTTTTTTGGCACATGCATCCCCTCTCCTTTATAAGATTTAGCCATGATATAAGATTCATTATCAAATTGTTTTATTTAATAGTCCCTGAATGGGAATTAAGGTAAGCTAAAGATTACAGAATAAATATTTATTTGATGTGCAAAAATATGTATGTCTACATATGTACGATTAACAACTGTTTTCTTGTTAACAATCGCTGGTTAACGCTGATCTGTAGTTTAACAAACCTACAAAGAGTGATGGTATTGTCAAATTAATTAATTTATTAAATAATTACCATATATATCCAAACCTGTTTTCAACAGTTCCCAGGTTTATTTGATAAATATGTGTTTTAACGATTTTTCTCAGGTTTAAGTTTTAAATATGTGTTTTAACGATTTTGTTGTTACGTGTAAAGAATTTAAATGAATATGTTATTTATTATGTGTAGAGCTTCTAACTTAATATAATACTATTGTTGAAGGTGTTTGCTAACTACATGGAATTAATTGCTGAAATTACAGTCAAACCTGCCCATGTTGTCACCTCTATTAAGCAGCCACCTGGACTTGAAGGCAACAATTTCTTGTCTTTCACATAAATTTTCATATGAATTTAACCACTTTTTGTTTGTCTCAAAGGTGACCTCTTAATACAGGTTTGACTGTATTTTTTTTATGAGAGGTGATATGGACATATTTTTGAAGTTGATATTAAATATTCAAAATTTTAATGACACCATAGATGTTTAATTAATGCATTAATTAACAGTATAAGGCCCGTTGAGGCCTAATAAATGTGATAACATTTAAGGATTCAAGGACTATAGTTTTATAAATTTAGTATTTTCTATCATAAAGTGATAATTGATAAATTTATGTTGTAACAAGATTTTATTAAAGTGAGTGATTGTTGTTTAATGCCAACTCAGCAATTTTTCAGCTATGTCATGGTGAGAACATGTTAATTTTCAATGAGATGACGATGAGGTCCACTTTGTACTAGTCCAACACACTTAGTTGGATATTTATAGTGCTCTCTCACTGAAACAACAGTCCGCGACATGTCACATTAAATGATGGAATCTACTTTAAATACTGGAATCTAGATGCTATCTGTAAAGAGAAATAATTTGGCTGTTGTATAATATAAATCATGATGAAATGTATATAAAACATATATATTGTTTATCATCAACAATAGATAGAAATTCAAGGTCATAGTTAATATGATTATCCATGTACTTTTGTTAGTTTATCAGCTTGGACTAAACCTGTGTACACACAGAGTTAGTTGAGCTAACCCTGTGTTGCACAGCCTTAGTTCTTAATATTGGGTTAGGCCTGTGTTTGCACAACCTTAGTTGAAATAACACTGTGTATGCACAGCTTTAGTTGAGCTACGTATATACACAACCATATTTCTAAATATTGAACTTCATGTGCATTCACAGCCATATTAAGTTATTTGAGCTAACGCTGTGTTACACAGCCTTAGTTCTTGATATTGAACTAACCATGTATTTACACAGTCTTAGTTGAGCTAACCATGTATTTACACAGCCTTAGTTCTTGATATTGAACTAACCATGTATTTACACAGTCTTAGTTGAGCTAACACTGTGTTACACAGCCTTAGTTCTTGATATTGAACTAACCATGTATTTACACAGTCTTAGTTGAGCTAATGCTGTGTTACACAGCCTTAGTTCTTGATATTGAACTAACCATGTATTTACACAGCCTTAGTTCTTGATATTGAACTAACCATGTATTTACACAGTCTTAGTTGAGCTAACCATGTATTTACACAGCCTTAGTTCTTGATATTGAACTAACCATGTATTTACACAATCTTAGTTGAGCTAACACTGTGTTACACAGCCTTAGTTCTTGATATTGAACTAACCATGTATTTACACAGTCTTAGTTGAGCTAATGCTGTGTTACACAGCCTTAGTTCTTGATATTGAACTAACCATGTATTTACACAGCCTTAGTTCTTGATATTGAACTAACCATGTATTTACACAGTCTTAGTTGAGCTAACGCTGTGTTTCACAGCCTTAGTTCTTGATATTGAACTAACCATGTATTTACACAGTCTTAGTTGAGCTAACCATGTATTTACACAGCCTTAGTTCTTGATATTGAACTAACCATGTATTTACACAGTCTTAGTTGAGCTTACGCTGTGTTACACAGCCTTAGTTCTTGTTATTGAACTAACCATGTATTTACACAGTCTTAGTTGAGCTAACCATGTATTTACACAGCCTTAGTTCTTGATATTGAACTAACCATGTATTTACACAGTCTTAGTTGAGCTAACACTGTGTTACACAGCCTTAGTTCTTGATATTGAACTAACCATGTATTTACACAGTCTTAGTTGAGCTTACGCTGTGTTACACAGCCTTAGTTCTTGTTATTGAACTAACCATGTATTTGCACAGTCTTAGTTGAGCTAACCATGTATTTACACAGCCTTAGTTCTTGATATTGAACTAACCATGTATTTACACAGTCTTAGTTGAGCTAACACTGTGTTACACAGCCTTAGTTCTTGATATTGAACTAACCATGTATTTACACAGTCTTAGTTGTGTTACACAGCCTTAGTTCTTGATATTGAACTAACCATGTATTTACACAGCCTTAGTTGAGCTAAGACTGTGTTACACAGCCTTAGTTCTTGTTATTGAACTAACCATGTATTTACACAGTCTTTGTTGAGCTAACACTGTGTTACACACCCTTAGTTCTTGTTATTGAACTAACCATGTATTTACACAGTCTTAGTTGAGCTAACCATGTATTTACACAGCCTTAGTTCTTGATATTGAACTAACCATGTATTTACACAGTCTTAGTTGAGCTAACCATGTATTTACACAGCCTTAGTTCTTGATATTGAACTAACCATGTATTTACACAGTCTTAGTTGAGCTAACACTGTGTTACACAGCCTTAGTTCTTGATATTGAACTAACCATGTATTTACACAGTCTTAGTTGAGCTTACGCTGTGTTACACAGCCTTAGTTCTTGTTATTGAACTAACCATGTATTTACACAGTCTTATTTGAGCTAACCATGTATTTACACAGCCTTAGTTCTTATTATTGAACTAACCATGTATTTACACAGTCTTAGTTGAGCTAACACTGTGTTACACAGCCTTAGTTCTTGATATTGAACTAACCATGTATTTACACAGTCTTAGTTGAGCTAACCATGTATTTACACAGCCTTAGTTCTTGATATTGAACTAACCATGTATTTACACAGTCTTAGTTGAGCTAACACTGTGTTACACAGCCTCAGTTCTTGATATTGAACTAACCATGTATTTACACAGTCTTAGTTGAGCTAACCATGTATTTACACAGCCTTAGTTCTTGATATTGAACTAACCATGTATTTACACAGTCTTAGTTGAGCTAACACTGTGTTACACAGCCTTAGTTCTTGATATTGAACTAACCATGTATTTACACAGTCTTAGTTGAGCTTACGCTGTGTTACACAGCCTTAGTTCTTGTTATTGAACTAACCATGTATTTACACAGTCTTAGTTGAGCTAACCATGTATTTACACAGCCTTAGTTCTTGATATTGAACTAACCATGTATTTACACAGTCTTAGTTGAGCTAACCATGTATTTACTCAGCCTTAGTTCTTGATATTGAACTAACCATGTATTTACACAGTCTTAGTTGAGCTAACACTGTGTTACACAGCCTTAGTTCTTGATATTGAACTAACCATGTATTTACACAGTCTTAGTTGAGCTTACGCTGTGTTACACAGCCTTAGTTCTTGTTATTGAACTAACCATGTATTTACACAGTCTTAGTTGAGCTAACCATGTATTTACACAACCTTAGTTCTTGATATTGAACTAACCATGTATTTACACAGTCTTAGTTGAGCTAACCATGTATTTACACAGCCTTAGTTCTTGATATTGAACTAACCATGTATTTACACAGTCTTAGTTGAGCTAACACTGTTACACAGCCGTAGTTCTTGATATTGAACTAACCATGTATTTACACAGTCTTAGTTGAGCTTACGCTGTGTTACACAGCCTTAGTTCTTGTTATTGAACTAACCATGTATTTACACAGTCTTAGTTCTTGATATTGAACTAACCATGTGTTTAACCTATACATTTGGTACTTATGCTAACGTTCCATCTCCAGTCATGAAGGTTACAGCAGTGGTGGCCATCTTGGATATCAAATTGGCATAAAAATGCAAACATTGTTGTATAGTAAGGATTCTATCATTTCAGTAATTTCTCAGAAGAAGATATTTACATATTTCCCACATTATACTTCTATATTGAAACCACAGTCATCTTTGATTAATACACATCAACCGTCATACTAGTATTACTAGTATATTCCTGGTAATGTTTTTAAACACACGTTGAGTTTTGAAACTTGCCCTTGGCAGGTCAAGACGAGTGGCTTACGTATGGAGCAGCTCACAATTAATGTGCAAGTGTTTCTCAGATGTGCTCTTGGTGGTTAAACAACAACAATCCAATCAATCAACACATACTTAAACAATTTGCCTTCACAATTTTTCTTGTAATTAGATTGTACCATAATCCTACCACATATAATACTAAAAAAGAGCGAAAATACCTAGCTGAAGAGGTCTATATACCTCATTCGGCTCTCCTCTGCTGATTGCAATCCTCTGTTCATTTAGATGGAGGTTATGGAATCATACGAGGTTTGTCGATAGCCCCTAAATGAGCTTTATTATTTGTAACATTAAATATGTAAAACATTAGTCGTCATTGGTTCAATTCTAACATCTAAAATATTGTTTTATTATAGAAAAAGAAGAGCCAAAGCCAAGGGAGCCAACCCCACCACCCCCGAACCCACCCCCAGTGACTGAAGAGGAAGAAGTACCAGTCACTGACACACAACCAGAAGATAATGTAGATGATAGTAAAACCAAATCAGACACTGACGATACATCAATTGTCACAGGAACTAGCTGAAAATCTTTTCTACTGTACACAGGAAATGGCAGAACATTTTCTCTTAAACTGTACATTAATTTTATACTTAAATTCTTTTTATATATGTCAACATCCACAGAAATGAACCATTTATATATGTCAACATCCACAGAAATGAACCAATCAGAATTAACTACTGATACAGGGACCACCTGAATGTGATAAATTTCATCATTATTACAATTCATATATTTTATTTGCTTATCATTCATGTATTAGAATAGGGAAATAATCAAATGAGGAGAACAAACATATATTTTGTGTTGTTACTCTGATGCTGCAAGCCGTCCCATGTAGAGATACTAAAATTGTTAGGCCATTGTACACAAATTTGGTGCATAAGTCAAATTTACCATATTAAGATATTTTTTAAGTATTTACTAGTAGATGGTTAATATTTTATTCACTTTTCTTATGATTTGTAAATCAAGTTAAAATTTCAACTACCAAAAAAATACAGTAATTACAGATTGATGTTGAACATATTTCTATTTAAGTGTTTGCATGAATTTCAAGTAAAACTGCTTTATAATCTAGATTTTTATTTTTTATATAGTATTTATAGATAGTTTGTCAGTATTGTTTCCCTACACTGTAAATTACATGTAAAATTAATTACCTTAACAACCAGCTGTAAGGATTTATTGTTGTAACATAATTTAAAAAAAAAAATTCCCAAAATATATGCATTTTTTAATGAATTTTAAAATGATATATATTAAACCAGAATTTAAAGAACATTTTTGATTTTTTTTCTCATCGAAGATTTTTTGTTTAAAGCAAAATATATTTCTGAGACAAAAAAAAAAATTCCTTAAAAATAATACATTTAATAAAGAAATTTATTTACAAACCAAACACCTTCCTCATATTAAAAGTTTTCAACCTTTGTTTTACTTTTCAAGCACAATTGAATAAAATAGAAATTGATAAAATTTTATGTAAGTTCTTCCAAATATTGTTATCGGCTTTGTCAAGTCAAGATTGACACAAACACATGATTATTTCAAATATTCTGTTTAATCACCAAAAAAACATTGTACACTGTATATATAAATTCTTAAATTCAGCATTGGTAGTCAACTTTAAAGCTATCTGTCTTCCACTCTTACATGATACATTTTGTAATACCGGTAGGTCTGTGCCTTCTATAAACATTAAACTGCTGTAATTGTATGTGCCTGTTCAAGTAGTGCTGTTTTATGTTATATTAAACAGGCATTTTGTTGTAAAATATGTATTCTTTATTGTTTTGTCTGATTATTTAAATGTGTACTTTACTGTATTATGAATAAAAATCATTTCATTAGAAGACAAATTGATTAATTTTCATTTTTCTTTCAATCTATCTAGTGTTCAGAGATGAAAGTTTTCCTCTGATCTGTGGATTCCCTCTTTTTTCTTTTTTGGAGAATATGGAAATAAAATATGTCAGATGTGATCTAAACAGGTAGAAAATGAAGTTTTAGGGGAACTGTATAGGGTTTTTGATCAGTCGGCTCCTTCATCTCTGAATATGGAAAAAAATGAGAAGAAAAACATACTTCTCAAAAAACCCCAATAACAATGAATAATTATAGTAGAGACCTTCCACAGTTTAGTATATATTTCGTGTGATATTCTCAGTATCCGTCCATATATTTTTACAATCATTATTTTTTTCACATAGAACTTTTGATGGTAACCAACCATATTCAGTAAATGTTTGTTATTTGTACTTGTACAAGTTTTAATAACTTGAAACCTGAAATTAAAACTAGAAATATATCTTTAAAACAAAAATAACAAAATAATGACATCAAATTACAATATACACCTTTCCGGAGCACCTGAGTTCACCCCGGTTTTTGGTGGGATGCTTGTTGCTCGATCTTTAGTTTTATATGTATGTTTTGTAGATCGTTGTTTATCTTTTTGTCCTTTTTCTTTTGGCCACTGGGTTGTCTGTCCTTCATCAATTTTACAATTCTGATTACCTCCCTTTGGTATCTTCAAACTCTTCTTCCAATGAAGGTATAATAAAACCATATATGTTCTATTGTCATGTGATATACTTATATCAGTTAAAATTAAATAATAATTTTTTGCGTACTGTGATTAATGTTGTTTGTGATAATTTATTGAAGTAGAAATTTAAAATATTGGTCGATCTATATTTTTTACAAGTTTAAATATGTGATATATATCCATTTTGATATGTAAGTCATTATGTATATTCATGTTATGTTTTAAAAATCTTTCATATATATTTGTGATTGTTCTAAATATGTAAATATGAAAGATTATTTCATTAGAAATTTTAATGATAAAACATGGAGAAAATTTGTTTTGAGTTTGTTGTAAAATATTATTTCTGAAGTGCGAGACTCCAAAATGGGTTAAGGATATGATGTTTAATGCCATTTTCAACAATATTTCAATTATATCGTGGCGGTCAGTTTTATTGATGGAGAAAACTAGAATACCCGGAGAAAACCACGGACTTATTGCAAGTCAATGACAAATTTTATCACATAATATAGTATTGAGTACACTTCGACATGAGCAGGATTCATACTCACAACTTTAATGGTGATCGGCAATGATTGCACATGTAGTTGTAAATCCAATTACCATACAATCACGTTCATGATGGACCTGATCACAAGATGACATTAACATGGAATGCAATATTTTGTAAAACTTAAGGGGGAGGGTTGGGTGCATAAAACTAGTTTAACCCCACCACTTTTTATTGAAGTGCCTGTAAAAAGCCAGAAAAGTGAGCTGTCATGTATTTGTGTTAGGGGTATTGATTTTGTCTCTTTCTACAATTTTTCTATTGGATTGTGGCCCTGTTCCTACAGTGTGGTATGTTTTGTTTTTCTATTGGATTGTGGCCCTGTTCCTACAGTGTGGTATTTTTTGTTTTTCTATTGGATTGTGGCCCTGTTCCTACAGTGTGGTATGTTTTGTTTTTCTATTGGATTGTGGCCCTGTTCCTACAGTGTGGTATTTTTTGTTTTTCTATTGGATTGTGGCCCTGTTCCTACAGTGTGGTATGTTTTGTTTTTCTATTGGATTGTGGCCCTGTTCCTACAGTGTGGTATGTTTTGTTTTTCTATTGGATTGTGGCCCTGTTCCTACAGTGTGGTATGTTTTGTTTTTCTATTGGATTGTGGCCCTGTTCCTACAGTCTTTATAGCCATTTTTCAATATAAATGTGATTAGTCCTTCTAATCATATACATATACATGTATATTTGACCAGTTGCATCACAAGCAGTGGGTAACAAGAGTAGAGGTTTGGCAAGTGCAAGCTGTCATTGCCATATGATTGCATGGATATATGAACACAAGAATATTAAATAGGGGAAAAAGAGATGAAATGATAAAGACATTTTATCGAAAACAAATATGCAAACAGAAAGTTAAAAAAGTGCGTGAAATTCCATGCCACAAGCGTATGTGGTTAAATCTACCTCCAAAATTCTTACCAAATATATTCGTCACACCTCTAATGCTTTATATGATCACTTCTAATGGGTTTTTTTTTTATCAACAAGTGTACTTTACTTACCTATGGTTTTGTGCCAGATATCATGATAATTCTGCAAAAATACAAATTGGTGGAATACATCGACAATTTTTCGAAAACGAGTTTATTTCCATCGCAAAAAATATGGGATTCGAATGTTACAGTGAAACGTAAGATCAAAATATTTGAAGAGTCGAAAATTGACGAACGATTCAATTTTTGACAAATAGGACAAAAGGTCACAGGACAAAAAGTCACAATTTGTACAGTACACTTTATTTTTTTTTATTTGACATTTACTGATTACTACATGATATATACGACTGCAAATTCTGTTTGATGTTTCATACAATTTATTCATAAATACCAATCACAATTATATCATTATTTAAGTTAATACTTATATGACAGATTTTTAACTGTCTGTCTTTTTACTTAATCACGTTACTCAAGTTATGCTAAATATATGAAATGTGACTTATAATTATCATTAAAAACACATGTATGTGATTTCTATAAATTTAAATTTCTTAACTAATTTGTACACCAATAAAAATGAAAAATATTTTAAAATGTGACTATTTGTCCAATAGAGTTGGTATTTTCCTCTAAATAATTCATTTTTTTTCCTTAAAATTACAAATTGTGACTTTTTGTCCTGTGACCTTTTGTCCTATTTGTCAAAAAATGTCAGTTCAGTGTGACCTTTTGTCTGTGATTTTTAGTCCTGTGACTTTCTGTCTTACATTTTTTGGTTTTACTCGACTGGGGCTCGATCCCAGGATCTACCGCACTCGATTCTAAAGTTTTATGTAACGAAATGAATAGAAAGAATAAGAAAACTAGTTATCAAAATATTTTGCACATTTTATAAATATATATGTTACGTAGTTTACGTTGAATCGTTCAGATTTGGGATATTTTAACTGGATGAAGAATTTGCTACGATCATATGATATGAAACGTAATGTTAGATTAGTGTCATTTATATAGCATGTCAAGAAATAGTTCTCGCCCGACGTGGACCAATAAAGTTTTGTATACGTTTGAAGTACATAAAATCAATGTCTAAATTGCATCGTTCGATGAGTGATTGAGGAAGGCGTACATGCATGGATATTGCTGGTAATTGGATTTTTATATTTTAATTTAATTTTTTTTTTCGTCAAATATTCAACTTTCGCTGCTCCAGAGTTGTTTACCTTTAATAGGATAATAAAGTAGAGGATCAAGGGTTTTTGTGTTTTTAGAAATGGGCTTATATCGATCTCGGATTGAGTTTTTGGTAATGTTTGAAGTTGTTCAACACTGTTTATAATGAAAACGTCCAACAAAAGTGATGAATTAAAAAAAATAAAAAAAAGGGGGGTCCACAAATCAGGTACAATGTACCTATGTGGAAATTATTAAATTAAATGTAATATAATGGAATAAGTTACTATTCATATAAGATGGTCACATTATTAGGAGATAGAGATAGAGTTATTCAGCTATAATGCACTCATATGGACTTAAAATGGTGTTTTTTGGAAAATAGGGGGGATGACAAAGTATGTCGGTTGTTCTTTTGGTCGGTTGGAAAATTCTTAAACTTAGACAGTGTTATATTACCTAGTATTGGTCTTCAAATTACATAAGGATTTTAGAAGAAAATGAACGAGACAAGTTTTAGATATCATTGTTTTCTTTAAAAAAAAGGTTTTTAGGAAAAAAAATTCTGGGGAGGGAGGGGGTCATTTCTTGACCTAGTTGACTGCCCTGCTTTTCCTAAATTGGACAGTATGACACATGTAAGTATGGAAATTATTAAATTAAATGTAATATAATGGAATCAGTTAATGTTCGTATAAGGAGATAAAGATAGTTATTCAGCAAAATGGACTTAAAATGGTGTTTTTTGTAAAAAGGGGGAGGGGTGAAAAGGTTCGCCGGTTATCTGTTTAAGTTGGTTGAAAAATTCTGAAATTTAAACAGTGTTACCTAGAATTGTTCTTTATATTGTATGAGGTTTTTTTAGAAAAATTAATCGACAAATTTTTTTCTATAATTATGACTACTTAAAAAAAAAATTCATCTAAAAAATTTGCTAATTAAAAAAATATCCATAATTTTCGTGTTAATTAGCTGGAACTGGTATCACACTTTCAAAATAAGCTTAACTATTTAGTTAATTATTTCTTTTACCTCCCAAAAAAGGGAAAATCAAGCATTAACTAGCATTCTTATCATCTAGTAGTGGCTGATTCAAGGGGGGTCTTTGGGGACTTCAGCCCCCCCCCCGTCGAATAAGTCAAGTACATATATTAACATACGCTTTTCAAGGCTAATTAACGTCACGATATGGCTTTTAATCGAATGGTTTCGAACCGTGTGATGAAAATAAAAGAAAATAGAAATTAATTTCTTTGTATTGAATTAATCTTCAAAGAGGCAATTATAAGTAATTGTGCTAAATCAAATTTTCAAGTTTATTTGAAGTTTTTATGAATGTATTGTCAAAATACCAATTAATCGGGTATTGTCTTAAACCGTTATATAAACATGTCTAGTGTCACAATTTCATATAGGTATAACCACCAACACCTGTAAATTGAGGATCTTTCAAGGAAATTCTTTTCTAAATATTATTTATTTTTACAAAAAATTAAAGGCAAATGTTGCTGTATTACAAAAAAAAAAAAAAAAAAAAAAAATACACGAGTTTCTGTTTTGAAAATATATGAAAACAGCATATTTTAAACTCTAAATGAAAATATAAATAGATATAAAATAATTAAAATTAATTAGAAATAAAATAGACTTAAATTATATTATTTTAATCGCGATTGGGGTATTTCGTGTGAAAAATCACGATTTTACGCCAAAAAATCATATTTTTTTCCAATTTTAGGGGGGTGCGCGCCCCCTCGCCCCCTGGATCCGCACCTTCTTGACCACTTTACAGAACTGCCAAAACACACATACACCAGACCAGAAGAAGCTGATGTAACTTCTTTGTTGAATTCCATTTGCAACTTTGGTTTTGTCGTAACCATTGTTATTGTTCAAATGTGCCTGGCTTTTAAGAAAGGGCTCAGCAGATCACTAGATTTAGATTAAGCTTATTTTATTGTTAACTATATAACATTTGGATCGGACACAAGTTATTCCAACTTACAAAGGTCCTCTACAAGATCACTACAAGAGAGATCACTTGACATAGGCAGACTCTTAAAAAGCGTAAATTTAATTCAGAGTTCACTAAACTGCAGAGCAAATGTTGAACAATTCAATTGAGAGGAGTGCTAAAATATGTGAACCGCTAGACATAGAGGTTAAAAAACCTATAATATGCGGGAGACAAATAATGAGAGATAATGTTGAAGCAGAGTTCGGAAGACTACTTTAGGAAGTCAATAACTGTACCTTTTCTCTACTGTACGCTAAATGAAATGAAAACAAGGTTTACCGACCTACACGCCAGAACCGCTCTGGGACTACAGTTGGTTCCATCAATTATTGAAAATATTGCTCCATAACTGAGCCCCCCCGTCAACAGTCTCTGGATCCGCCCCTGTAGACTACAGCTATACCTTCGATTTAAGGGGTGGGGGTTAAAATGGAAGTGTGTAGAATCCCTTGGTTAAAATCTTTTGCTTTTTTAATATTTGTTAGGTAATATCATAATGTTTCACACACCAAAAAATCTAAAAAATTAAACGGCAGAAAATTTTTGGGGTCAGGTGTTGTTATAATTTTCACAACGGGGATACTATGACATTAAAGCTCGCGACGTTGCGCTCCAAAATCAAATTTAGTTAATTTTGGCTATATATTGAATATAAAGCTGTTAGTTTGATCAACTGTATGGTTCTACCAAAGGTAGTACCCTACACCGGGTAAAAAGCACTCGAAATTTTCATATCTTTATTCTTTCCAAAAACAAAGAAAACGTCACTTTTACAAATTACGTGGGCCACCGGGTCCAACATGTCTTATTTTTGACTATAACCGGGGATAAATTCGTTATTTACGTTCCTATCTGTAGATATGGAGATTTTAACACCTTTCAGTAGGCTGTACACCCTTCGACTGCGCCTCAGGATGTACTTGGCAACTTCAGGGTGTTAAAATCTCCATATCTACGGATAGGAACGTACCCAGGGGCGGATCCAGGATTTCAAGTTAGGGGGGGCGCACTTAAAATAATTGCGAGGCGCGAAAATTTTTGCGGTATTTTGTGTGAAAAATCATATTTATTCCAATTTTAGGGGGCGGGCGCCCGGTGCGCCCCCCCCCCCCCCCCCCCCGGATCCGCCCCTGGTACCGGTAGATAACTTGTAGTAGAAAGGGTTTTTCTGGTCATCAAATTCACGATAAACCTCTTCAAAAATTACTGCGGCATTAATTGGAGAAGTGTCCTCTGTAAATCCTCTTTGTATTGGTAATTGTTTGGATAATAAAATCGGTCTCAAATCAATTCTCGCAATAAATTAAATTAAATAGGCTATACCTCTAATTTTTTGCTTGATGCTTATCCCTTTTATTTTTAAATATTGGAGAAAGTAATCCAATTTTAATAAATTCTGGAATCAACTGTTTTCAAAAATAAAATTTATAATTACATTTCCAAGTTTGTACCACGTGGTCGATCCGTCCAATCAAAATAGCGGATTCTGCCGGGTAAGCTTACAATTTTCTTGAGAAAAAATGGCAGCTCGAATAATATGCTATTACAGAGTTAAAATGGCATGGATCTTTATAAAATTCAACAAGGACTTAAATGACGTAATACGTAAATGAACGAGACATATCTATAAGAATAGAGACAGGATAGTTTAAACTGTTGACACGGCGGCAGTGCCAGTGGTGCTAAACTCGATAATAGTTCAGATAATGAACGCTCTACTAAACTGATTACATAAATGTCCAGCTTTTCCTTATAAAACAAGTCTGCATCTACTCGTTTGATAAAGCCATGAAGATAACTAAGGTATGGTACATTTTATTATAATTTACTTGTAATTAAAATATTTATTTGATTTAATTTGATTTTAGTGTTTAACGCCACTTTCAGCAATATTTCAGCTACATCATGGCGACCAGTTTTAGTGGTGGAAGAAGCTGGATTACCCGGAGAGAACCACCGACCATGGCCCAGCAACTGGTAAACTTTATCACTTGTCTTGTGGCTGCAAATCAAGTGCACCTTTTTTTGTAATTTACAAAGCTGGTTGCAAACCCACGCCATATTGGTGATAGGATTGTATGAGTAATTGAGTTGTTACGTAATCCAACTACCTAACTCATTGAGCCACCCAGGCCCTTAAAATGTTTACATTCATAAATTATACAGTTGAACTGTTCATCATTATAAAAATACTGAAAGGGTATACATAATTAATGGATCAGTCCTCATTCCTTAGTGCCATACACTATTTTTTATACCATGTTGGGTAATTTTTGCACTTGTATGTCTATGTGATATAAGACTTTGGCATTTGTTTTGTGCCACACTTCACGAGAGTAGATGGGACAGTGTATGTTCATCTATTAAACTATTTTCCTGGTTACAAACAATGTACATGTATTTCAGTCCAATGGTTTGTCAATTTATGACACACTCTATTTTTTCATGCTGGATCATGCATCCATACTGCCTGTCATACTTTTAATATGACCTTTTGGTTTATTTTATTTCATGTTTGAAATTTCATTTGATATTAAGTTTTCTTTTTCCTTATATAAAAACCTGTTCACAATTCATCATTCCACTGAAATCTTGAGCCTTTCTCACACAACTTATGCAATGATCTGGCTATGGTTGCTAAGTTTCTCACATATTTCCTGTAATTAATACGAAAAGAGACAGAAATCCCCTCGATTGCTTACTTGCGGTGTTTTTGGTCTGTGCCACTCTTTGACAGCTTTTACTTTATCAAGGTCTGTACTATTTCCTTCATCCACAGGTGCTTGTGTAGAGTCAAAAATATGCTCGCTATGTACATATGCTCGCTATGTACCTAAAAGGTATCTTAGGTACATAAATATGCTCGCTATGTACCTTTTAGGTACATAGCGAGCATATTTTTGACTCTACACAAGCGCCTGTGCTTCTTCCGAGACCACCTGCATTAATTGTTAAAAAAATACTTGGTTAGGAGCAAAGGTGAAAAAGCATTGACACAAATTGATAAAGGCCAAGACTAGTGGAAAAAGCTGTCTTCTGTTTGTCCATAGGGTGTAATACGACCTGCTAAAATCCACTATTGACATCCATAGTCTTATTAGTCCCAAAGTTCTTTGCTCCAGAAAGAGCTTTTAAGGGGTATGTTTCCTTGACAGTTCTGTCATTTAGTTTTCTGTAATTAACACAAAGTCATGTGGATCCATCCTTTTTAGTCACCAAAACAACAGAGACCCCCAGGGACTAGAAGGTTCAATTAAGCCCCCCCCCCCCAAAAAAAATCCAACATTCTAAATATTTCCTTCTTTTACGTTTGTCTTTTACAAAATGGTGTCTGATTGACTACCTTATTTGCACTGCACTCCCTGTACTGATTTTATGTTGGACCAATCTGTTGACCTAAATCAGAAAATTATATGGTATTTTATTAACAGTTTTGCCAAGTAGTGCCTCTCATACTCATTTAGATTGACTTCACTTTGAGAAAAAAGGTTGTGATAACTTGTCTAAGTATTCTGGAAGTTGATTTTATAAACTTGGTTCTGCACTTTCTGCATGACCTATATACAGTACAGAAAGGGACATGCCGTGATCAATCACCGTGATAGTGGTCATGTCTAGGAGAGTGATGGGGATTACAAATTTTAATTCATGTCGGTGATCAGGGGGCAATAAAACACCCGGTGTTAATCTTGTAATCAAGTGTGTCGTTTTACAGGTAAACTAATCAGATAAGATGTACAGGTGAAATTACGTTTTTAAATCGCCTATTTTTTTTTCAGTGACTGTCTCCGATTCCCCTCAGAATTAAAAAAAAACATTTTTATTTCTTTCCTCAAAACGTAAAACATCCTTCAACGTAATCCCGGGAATGAAATCCCGAGATCGAGAAAATAGCACGAGAACGGAGAGTTCATTTGAATTGATGAATAAAATGGAAATAATAAATGATTATTCAACTTCAATTCAGTGAAATCATGGGTTGTGCAAATATGTTTCAAAGATTGTTAACCTTGGCTGTGTATTGCGTATCTACACCTAGTATTTTATTGACACGCGTACACGTGACCTGGCTTGTGTACAAATGAAGTTTCATAAACACATGCGCGATATGCGTGATTTGTTACGTTTTAAAGCGTATTTCCAGTTCAATATTACATTTTAGTTCACTAATATTTTTTATACGTTCAGTAATTTTTTTTATTTTAATCTTCGTAGAAAACCCAGTTAAAACCCTTTTGGTTGTAGAAATACGTACTAAATAATTTTTATACGTTCAGTAATTTTTTTTATTTTAATCTTCGTAGAAAACCCAGTTAAAACCCTTTTGGTTGTAGAAATACGTACTAAATAATTTTTATACGGTCATTGAAGAATTTGATTGAAAATTAACGAAACAAATATTTATAAACAGATCGTTCAAAGAAGTACTACATGTCCAAAAGTCACTAAATTAGCGGCTAATCTGCAGAAAGTTTAGAAACGTGAAAGGAAATAAGGAATTAACCATCATCATGATTTTACCCCTACAAATGTTTGACATTACACAGTATCTGACCAGAGGAGGCACGACACGTTGGTGTCGTGTGCAAAATTTAACTTGTTGCTCAACCGGAAGTCGGCATCAATATATCGTTATCTGATGAGGGTGACATTATCGAATTTTCAGTGTTTTACTAAGCCGATTACTGCGTTCATGGATGATTAATGGCGAGTCCCTCTCGGTAAATTATTGATAGATATCTATATATGAATGGAATTAACATAAGAATGTTTGGGTTGAATGTTAAATGTGATCATCTGCAATTTTCGAGGGGGACATTTTGTCGCCATCTTTTTTTTCATTCATAGCGTCCTCAACCGATCACCACTAAAAATGAAAATTTGTAAAATCTGTTGGAGACTTTTCCTATCCCTTTTAGTATGACATAGATCAATCATTTTGCTTCCAATAAATTCTTAAGTCTCCTTAAGTCTCCATCCATTGCGCCACAATTGACCTTGAAAAATCCCCCAATTTTTCGTGATTTGTGTTGTATCAAACATCTCCTGTGACAATTTGAATCCACAGAATATCATATTTTAGCCTTTTTAATGGTGATTATACGATTTCACACTAAAACATATTGAGGATCAGTGAACTTTATGTATACAAACACAGGGACTAGGTGCGTCCGAAAAAAAAAAAAAAAAAAAAATACTATATAATACTACAAGGGGGCGAACTCGCTTGCTTCCATTTTTTTAAGTCGTCGTGTTAAATTGATCGTAACTTCGGAACGCCTTAATATTTTCAAAAAATGTTTCCACCAGTCGAAAGTCAAGTAATTTTCCTTTCCAAAGAGACCCCAATTGTTAGTGTAGGCCTCCGAACTGCTGAGGTATCATACACGAACCAAAACAAAACGGCGTGAAAATCCGAAGTCGTACAAACGTTGGGTTGACCACTTCCCATCTGTGTACAGACTTTCCCATGCGTAAACGAGTCATTTTGACTAGCTAAATACTTTCATCCATTCAAATTATGATAAAATTTCTTACCTTACGCCAATTTATATGTCCTTTAAGTCTATTTTTGAAAGAAATCCCATTTGCATCCTTGACAAACGCCATAGACGTGAAAATTGAGAGAGTTCTAATGGGATTTTTGATTGGCTGAAACAGATAATGAAAACTGTTTCAGCCAATCAAAAATCCCGTTAGAACTCTCTCAATTTTCACGTCTATGGCGTTTGTCAAGGATGCAAATGGGATTTCTTTCAAAAACAGACTTAAAGGACATATAAATTGGCGTAAGGTAAAAATTTTTATCATAATTTGAATGGATGAAAGTATTTAGCTAGTCAAAATGACTCGTTTACGGATGGGAAAGTCTGTACACAGATGGGAAGTGGTCAACCCAACGTTTGTACGACTTCGGATTTTCACGCCGTTTTGTTTTGGTTCGTGTATGATACCTCAGCAGTTCGGAGGCCTACACTAACAATTGGGGTCTCTTTGGAAAGGAAAATTACTTGACTTTCGACTGGTGGAAACATTTTTTGAAAATATTAAGGCGTTCCGAAGTTACGATCAATTTAACACGACGACTTAAAAAAATGGAAGCAAGTGAGTTCGCCCCCTTGTAGTATTATATAGTTTTTTTTGGGGTTTTTTTTCGGACGCACCTAGCCCCTGTGTATACAAATATATAATAAAAAAAATATATGATTAAAAAAAGTACAAGTATTGTCGAAGAATTGTTACCTGTATTTTACCTAAGAACTAATTAGTGCATACACTGTATGTGATTTTGATAAGAATGTTTTAGTATTGTTGCGTAACTAAATGTAATTAAGTTTAATGATCTTTAATAATTATGATAAATGTTGTAGATGTGTATTGCAGACATGTTTGTGTATTGTGCAATAACTAAACTATAACCGTTTTTCTATAAAACAAAATGTCAAATAAGTGAGAAAAAAATATGGACAATCAGGGGTTTCAAAGTTTTTTTATAACAGGAGGTACTTCTTAAATTTTAGGAGGTACCTAAAAAATTAGGCCGGTGGTCCAGGGTTGCTTTGCCCCCAGGAAGCTCCTGAAATCTAGCATTTTGTGGACCAAAAAATGTACTTCAGAGACTGCAAAACATTAAGTGTTTTTGAAAGAATAATCCCATTAACTTTCTCTTTAGAGTTCAGATTTCACCATGCATAATAATGGATTTGTTGGCTTTGTCCTTTTCTTTTTCACAATACCTTGGCTTGTGTGTGTTTCTTTACTTTATTACCAGTAATTAAACTCATCAAAGACCATTGGCACGGATCAAGACATACAAGTGTCATAATTAATGAAACATAAATTTATTTTGCAATCATCATTAATAAAATTTACAATTTTAATAAATAGATCAATACAAATATAATTAAACAAAAACAATATATATTGTTACTTTCACGCAAAAAAAAATGCTCGAACAAAAACGATTCGCGGGAAGACATTTATTAATATTTTACACAAGGATGAAAAGATATTGGGGCGAAAACATATCTATTTACCGCATGCGCAAACTGCTATTTACGATTCTAAATGTAAAGTTATTTTTAAAACAGGGAATATCCCGTCAACTTGGTCGTGGCTGAACGCAGTTGTTCGATTTGAATGCGAGAATTCAGCAATTGACGTGATCATTAATTTTTTATGAAAAATATTCCACAAACCAATCGTACCTGTGGGTTTGAACACCGCTAATTTTTTTTGGGGGGTTCAGTAATTTCTACCGGTACTATACACGATCTCAGACAGGTAAAAGTACCGGGTACCGGCCCACTTTATTTATTTATTTATTTATTCAAATTCAAATCTTAATTGGCTTTCAACCCAATAGATTTGGTACTGTCTCAGATTCCCCTCAGAATTAAAAAAACATTTTTATTTCTTTCCTCAAAACGTAAAACATCCTTCAACGTAATCCCGGGAATGAAATCCCGAGATCGAGAAAATAGCACGAGAACGGAGAGTTCATTTGAATTGATGAATAAAATGTAAATAATAAATGATTATTCAACTTCAATTCAGTGAAATCATGGATTGTGCAAATTTGTTTCAAAGATTGTTAACCGTCGCTGTGTATTGTGTATCTACACCTAGTATTTTATTGACACGCGTACACGTGACCTGGCTTGTGCACAAATGAAGTTTCATAAACACATGCGCGATATGCGTGATTTGTTACGTTTTAAAGCGTATTTCCAGTTCAATATTACATTTTAGTTCACTAATATTTTTTATACGTTCAGTAATTTTTTTTATTTTAATCTTCGTAGAAAACCCAGTTAAAACCCTTTTGGTTGTAGAAATACGTACTAAATAATTTTTATACGTTCAGTAATTTTTTTTATTTTAATCTTCGTAGAAAACCCAGTTAAAACCCTTTTGGTTGTAGAAATACGTACTAAATAATTTTTATACGGTCATTGAAGAATTTGATTGAAAATTAACGAAACAAATATTGACCAAAATTAAATGTCACCAGTTTATTTATTTATTCAAATTCAAATCTTAATTGGCTTTCAACCCAATAGATTTGTGACAAAATACAGCCAAAAAAACCCCAAAGTTATAGGTTTTTGTTTGCAATTTTAAAGAAAATTATTTTCATCTATAACGGAATTACGTAACAAGCCAAGGGGTACCTATAAAGTGCGAAACGAAATAGAAACGAAACAAAATGAAACGAAACGAAATCAACGAAAACGAAACGAAACGAAACGAAATCAACAAAAACGAAACGAAACGAAATCAACGAAATGAAAACGAAATAAAACGAAACGAAATCAACAAAAACGAAAGCAAAACGAAATCAACGAAAACAAAACGAAATACGATGCTAGACTACTTCCCACACATGTCTCAGTGTCTTTCATCAGGAGAGGACAGGATTTGATCACCATTGAACAAGAATACTATGCATTTATTCAGCGGGAGTCTGTCCTTTTCACTTAGTGGCTTCTTTTAAATTTGGGAACCATAAGAGCAACGTCAAGTCTGTTGAAAGGAGAGGAATTAAAATAAGTGCAGTAGTTAAAGTTCACTAATAAATATCCCCGTCCGAGCAAAATTTAAAAGTGTGTCGGAGAGACGAAAAAATTGTGACGACCAGACGGACAAACGAACGAACGGACAGCAGAAGTCCTATATACCCCAATCTTTTTTTGGCGGAGGTATACAAATCCTATCAAAAATTAACTTTAGAAATTTAAAAAAAAATCTACATATCTTGTAAAAGTACCTTTTTTCCCTTTGATCCCTTTTCATATTGAAAAAAACCCCAAATCACCCCCCCTCCAAAAAAATTTCCGGTATTAATGAAATTTGATACGGCACATATTTTTATACCCCCGCTATCCAGCGGGAGGGGGGTATATAGTATATGTCCGTTTGTCCGTGAGTGCTTCCCTCACTGCCTATGCAATTCCTCCTTAACAACTTGATGGAATTGAATGAATCTTACAGGAAATCTTTAATACCATATGGCAAGGTTCATTAATTTCATGAATTCTTTAGTACCAAATGGCATTGTGCACATTCCATTTTTGTTTTCCCATTTCAACAGTTCTTGCTAAAATTTCTTCAACTTTTGGACTTTGTCATTTAAGGCTATGTAATTGTCATACAAGGCTATACAATAGAGAGAGGATACTGTTGCGTTATCCATAACTCTTCCTAAACAACAGAATGGATTTCAATAAAACTTCCAGAGTTTCTTATGTTTAGTTTTTGCAAGCATTATTTTTTCCAGAAGTTCTTCTGTAAGGAGGGCGCTCACTGTACGTCCTGTTATGTTGCTGTTGGTTTTTTTTTAGTTCTTCAAAATAGAACAATAGGATTTTAAATAAAAAGTTTATAGTGTTGGGTCTTTTTGACCCCTGTATATCTCGGAAAGAACAACGGTAAGACATTACGCCAGATCTGTTGGCACACTACCGAATAAAGATAATAACAATGGTACCGTACTCCAAGGCGCATTCAAAAGGGAAAGTCCACAAAAACAGACAAAACCGATAAGAAGCTCAACCATCTGAGTTTTCAATCAACGGAACAACTGAACAACAACATGGGGATTAAACGTGACAAGTCGGGAAAATCCAGTAGTCAAATAGTGCCCAGAATCTGAAACTCAAGACCATCCTGTATGATTTGCGAATAGGCAAATTTATGAAGAATACAAACGAAAAACGTAATAACATCAGACGAAAAATGAACCCTCAATATCCCAATTTATGAAAATACCCCCTCATATCCCCCCATTTTTTTCTATATGCCCACTTCAGAAACTTTATAATTCATAAATACTGACACACACTCAAACACAAATAAAAATATGACATTTGAACTTCTGAAAGTTTGTCGGCAAGCAAACCCGACTTGAATTGAGTTGCGGGTAATGTACGTGAGGAGTACTGTAACGGACAGACATGCAAGATGGGTTTCCCGGTTATAATTAATCAAAATTATTGTATTTAAAAAATCGATTTTTTTTTTTTTTTTTTTATTTCTTTATTTCGTTTTGTCTTTTATTTTTTTCCTTCCATTTTCTTCATATCAGTATATTTCGTTTTGTTTTCGTTGATTTCGTTTTGCTTTCGTTGGTTTCGTTTTATTTCGTTTTCATTTCGTTGATTTCGTTTCGTTTCGTTTTTGTTGATTTCGTTTCGTTTCGTTTCGTTTTCGTTGATTTCGTTTCGTTTCGTTTCGTTTCTATTTCGTTTCGCACTTTATAGGTACCCACAAGCCAAGTGTGTAAAACAGTTTACTTGAATTGTTAATTTTTTTCAATACGAGAGGTTAAAGTCTAAAGCACAAAATAAACCAATAATCAATTTGAAGTCTGCTCTTTACCAACTAAACACTACAAAACCCGCGCTTGCAAAGTCCGTGCTTCAAAACCCCGCGCCTGCGGTTTAACTTATAAACAAAAAATACATTTATGAAGTAGCCCGTATTTACGAATAATTCAATACATACTGAATTCGACCCAACAGAAGAAAAAAAATGAGAAATTAAAATTAAACAAGATAAAGTTCAGTTGCGGTTTCAACAAAATTCTTAATATAGAACTCGAGGTCATAAAGTAGAACTTTCTAAAACAAACGAAAACGATAACTAGACAGACATTCTTTGGCAATGAAAAGCAACAAACAGTCAAATATTAACAGCAAGAGGATACAACATTAATTGTCAAAAATACATCCTTCAGTAGCAATAATTACGGCTTACGATATTAAAAGTCAACAGGTAGAACAGGTAACGCTAATCTCTTAATTGGCGGTAAAATATCAATCGGCGCACAAGTGACCTAGAGCCATAAAATTTAATCCCCACCACCTTGTTTTATGGTCCTTTTTAGGTCTATCAGAGTGGGTTTATGTCCGTGATGATATGTCTAAAGGATTAAAAATTATGTCTCTCGGAGTGATCAATCACGGTATGTCCCTTTCTGTACTGTATCTCAGCTTCTACTGGAAGAAATGATTTTATATTTGATAGATGGCTTTGGCATGGTGACTTGTACCGTGTCTCCCCTTTCCGGGTTTACCGCACATCTACTTCCTGTTTACAGTGCGACTTAGAATTTTTCATGTTTGCCGTAATGAAAACTTTCGTAACAGTTATCTCAGCTTCTACTGGAAGAAATGATTTTATATTTGATAAATGGCTTTGGCATGGTGACTTGTACCGTGTCTCCCCTTTTACAGTGCGACTTACACATGAATGAGTGGGGGTATTCTTAGCACGACGTAGCGTGCAACATCTTGTTTAGTATAAAACAATTCGGTTTCATGGGTGGCAGATCTACCACATTACAACTCCTAAAGGTACTTGACCATTGAACAACTATACTCGATAATGGTGGAACTATCGATACCATTTATACAGACTTTATGAAAGCCTTTGATAAGGTACCACACATCAGATTAATTAACAAACTGCGTTCATATGGAATAAGCAACCAGACTTGTGTATGGGTTAAGAACTTTCTGGGTAACCGCAAGCAAAGAGCAGGGTCCCAGATTAACTTTTTGTGCATAATAGCCAGCTGGGCTACTGAAATTTTGAGGCTGCTATCCCAGATTTAAAAGCAGTAGTTCAGGTGAAAATGACGAGGGCCGCTAGGAGGATTAGGGAGTTATCCCCTCCAAGAAAATTTTGTATTTTTTAAGCCAAATCCTGCATTTTAACACACATTTTTGAAAGAAATAAAAGTAGTTGAAAAAGTGGTTTTTCCCCAATATATAAACATTTGGTACATTTTTCTTGATTTAAAAAAAAATCAACTACCAGTATAGTAGTATGATCTCATTATCTTAATTTGTGTGAGTTGCAAATAGAAAATAAATAAATAAAACACAAAAATTTAAACAAGTAATGTACTTTTTTATTGTTTTCAAAGCAGAATATCAAACATTTTCATGATCAGAACTGTCAACACATAAATACTCAGTCTCTAGAAAAGTCAAAAAGTTTGCCAAACACTATATCTTCTTCCAGATCACTTTCAATTTCACTATCACTAAGGTCTTTCTCATTCTCCATTTTATACTTGACCCCCGATAAATAATTCCACATCACTAACTGCTAACTTTAATTTTCGATAGACTTAACACGGATGTTGATAAAAGATTAAAGATAAAAAAAACAATTCCGGAATTGTCTCGATTTAATTCTGTGTTTTGGTATATTTTAATATATTAACGACATACTATAATCTAAACAATAACAATTAATTAATTACAAAATATAAAAAAAACTCGCCTTTTCTCGAATCCTTCCGTAAGCTTTACGACCGCACTGGTATGTTTTGAACTTTGGAAATTTATCGAAATTTAGAGTGCTCCTTAGCCGGAGGATTATTCTATAAACTACACATTCTGGTTCCCTGTTTGAAAAGCCATAACTGATGTTCCTTTGAGTTAGAAACATTTCAGTTGAACAGGTAACAGAAAAACGATCACGATACAAATGGACAAATGATAGTTTAGGGATATAGGGCTACTGGTATTTTTAATAACCAGTTGGGCTATCTTTCTACGTTTTCAAGTCGCACAGGTGACATTTTGGTTGCCATGGGCGACTGGGCGACCGCTAATTTGGACCCCTGAAGAGTACAACTAAATGGATCTGTATCAAAATGGCATAATGTGACGAGTGGTATACCGCAAGGCTCGGTACTTGGACCAGTATTGTTTGTATTATTTATCAACGACTTACCGCTGAACGTAGAATCTGATGTATACATGTTTGCAGACGATACTAAACTATACAGGGATATTGCCAACCAGAGTGACATTGAAATAATCCAAAATGATATCAACAACCTCTTTAAGTGGAGTGAAAAATGGCTTTTGCGCTTTCATCCTGATAAGTGTAAAGTCCTGTCAATTACTGGTAAACGCCATCAACAAAGAACTACAAATTACATGATGCCAACATACTTGGGATCATACATCACCTTAGAATCAGTTGAATCGGAAAAAGACATTGGAGTTACAATAGACTCAAAGCTTAACTTCGAAAAACATATCCAGACACAAGTAAACAAGGCAAATCAAATAGTTGGGATAATCAGGAGATCATTTAGATATTTGTACTTCAAAACATTCTGTTTATTATTCAAATCACTTGTCAGACCTATCCTAGAATATGTGAGTAGCGTTTGGAACCCATATAAAACTAAAGACATAGAGGCAATCGAGAATGTCCAACGTAGAGCCACACAAATGTTACCGGATATGAAGGACTTCACCTACGAAGAGCGATTAAGGAAACTAAAACTCCCGTCACTGAGATACAATGTATAGGCGATTAAGAGGCGACATGATAGAAACTTTCAAGATAGTTACTGAAATCTATGACAAGCGTGTGACAGAGGATTTATTGCCCATCAACAAGAGTACTTTTCATCAGACTCGTGGACATTCACTAAAGCTAACCAAGAACAGATCTAGATTGGATATACGTAAATGTTATTTCACAAACAGAGTAGTCGAAGATTGGAATAATCTACCAGAAACAGTTATCACGGCCAAAAACGTAAAGATTTTTGAAAACAGATTAGATAAGCTGTGGCAAAACCACCCTATGATGTACGACCATACTTGTAACGATAAACAGACAACAACCGGAAGAAGACAGTTAAACCAAATAGACAACGAAGTAGAGCCAAATATAGAGGAGCAAGCTGATCTCCTGCATTTGGAACAGACTTAGGTAGACTTAGGTAGGGAGATTTATCATCACGATGTCCAGTCGCAAATTAATGCTGGTTCTAGTGCATGACCATCATTATCCCCCCGCGATAGCGGTGAGGGATATAGTAATAGCGGCCGTCCGTCACACTTTCTTGTTTATGCGATAACTTGAGTAAACATGGATGGATTTGAATAATATTTTGCATGTGGCTTGTAATTATCATTATCTTGGATGGGTTCTTACATGGAAATATTTGAAGCAAGGGTTTTGGGAGAAAATCTTAGTTTTTGGTTGAAAAATCACCAATTTTGAGAATTGTGTCTTGTTTACGCGATAACTTTAGTAAGCATGATAGATTTGAATAATGTTTTGCATGTGGCTTGTAATTATCATTATCTTGGATGGGTTCTTACATGGAAATATTTGAAGCAAGGGTTTTTGGGGGGAAATCTTAGTTTTTGGTTGAAAAATCTGTCTGTCCGTCCGTCACACTTTCTTGTTTATGCGATAACTTGAGTAAACATGGATGGATTTGAATAATGTTTTGCATGTGGCTTGTAATTATCATTATCTTGGATGGGTTCTTGCGGGGGGATACATCGCACATTTATGCGCTAGGTGGTTCTTTTATTAGAATTTGTCAAAATGAAAGTCTCGTAAAAGCAGACATTTTTACTGAAATGCTGATTTCTGTCTTAAAGGCATTGAATAATATACATGTTCAATTATTGCCTCACAAAAAATTACACATTGAAAAATATTGTGGGCCTTTTTGTTTTGCCACCCCTACAAACCCAATGGTCACCCCCTTAAGGCTTACTGGATTAAAGAGAATATGTTGCACTTGTTAATAAAGAAAACTTATTAGTGTATGGCAAAATGATATTCCCTATATAAATGAATGTAAAATTGTGATGTCATTGGCCCTTAAAATAGAATAGATATGAAATGTTCATGGTGTTGCCATACAATAAAAGGGTTATCCCATGAATATTGATAAATATTGTCCCTTGTAGAATACCAATTGCACTGGCAAGCTTGTGTAATATGATATTGTACTCTGGTCGTCTGGACAATATTTACCAATGTTCATGCAATAAGCTTATATTAAAATATTACATTTTTAACTCACCTTGCCAAAGCAATGTGTGCTTTTGCCATCATGTGGCGTCTGTCGTCTGTTGTCCATTAACTTTTCACATTTTAATCTTCTCATCTGAAACCCCTAAGCCAAATGAACCGAATCTTGGTAGGAAGCATATCCTTGTAAGGAAATTAGGTCCTCTATAAAGATTGCTAATTTTGTCCCGATCCATTTACAAACATGGCCGCCACCGGTAATTCTTGTTTCTGATTGGCAGATTAAAAAAAATCTTCTCCTCTGAAACCGCTTGGCCAAATGAACCGCAACATGGTAGGAAGCATCTATGGAAGGTCCTCTATAAATATTGCTCATTTAGTTCCGATTCGTTAACAAACATATCCACCACAGGCAATTCTTGTTTCTGATTAGTCGATTTCTAAAAAATATTCTCCTCTGAAACCGCTTGACCAAATGAACCGAAACTTGATAGGAAACATCTATGAAAGGTTCTCTATAAAGATTGCTCATTTCGTCCGATCCGTTATCAAACATGGCTGCCACAGGCAATTCTTGTTTCTGATTGGTTGATTTCTAAAAAAATCTTCTTCTCTGAAACCGCTTGGCCAAATGAACTGAAACTTGGTAGTCCCGATCAGTTAACAAACATTGCCACCATATGTAATTCTTGTTTCCGGTTGGTCAATTTCTAAATAATCTTCTCTTCTGAAACTGATACTAGGGCCATCAAATTTCTTTGCACATTATTAATTTCCGGGGTAAAGTGTTAAATAAATCGCGGAGATTATGATGACCCCCAGAGATTAATAAGTGTGATGCTGTAAAATGAATACTTTGCTCTTAAAATTAATATTTGGTGCGCCAAGATTTTATCTATAATCTATATATATCTTATCTATCTTATATAATTATCGATTTTTCCGGATGGGTACATATACAGATCGAGTTGAGAAAACGGGATGTTTGTTTTCATTTAGTTATGAATTTGTATGGTATTGATAGTGTATTCACCGTTGACAGAAAATAAAAAAACGAATGCAGGGTCAACTTGTAAAAGTTTATGTCTGTTTTAATCAATATATGCAATCACCGTTGACAGCAAATGAAAACGGAATACATATTTGCCAAGATCAGATTTTAAAAGTTTAAATCTGTTTCATATGAACGTATGCAATCACCGTTGACAATAAATAAAAACGGAATACAGATTTCTTCAAGATCAGATTTTAAAAGTTTAAGTCTGTTTTAATGAATATACCTGTACGTACCACAGAGTTTTTGAGAAAAAAAATTATGACTGCAGGACATGGGTCCGACACAATATCAGTTTCTGCTGGACCTACTAGTTTTCTGCCGGACCTAAACATACCCGATAACCTTTGACGTTCAGTACTGGCAACACATTCTATAAAGATTGTTGCAGCCGACTGGTTATTATATACATCACCAACATCAAAACCTTTCATTTTGTCTAGGTCATTCAGAAATTTAAAATCTGAAATTGGGCGATTGTGCTTTAAAATCCCATGAATATTTCTGAATTTAAATTCTAATTGCTTTCTTTTTCACCCTGTTCAATGAGCATCAAGATGACCTTTTGATTTCTCAAGATCTGAAACGGCAGATGATCGGAAATTATTACACCCAGTAATAAAAAGATGTTTGTTTTTTAGATTTCCGGTTTCCCCCCGTTTACTATATATATATACTTTGTACATATTGTACATGTCATGACATTTTCATCATGGTCATATTTTAACTAGGTACGACCTTCGCACCATTTTGCGTTGAAAATCCGTTCAGGCCTTTTCTCCTTTTGATATTATACCCCCACTCATAGAGAGGGGGCTATATTGCAATCACCTTGTCCGTCCGTTCACACTTTCGTAACAGATATCTCAGCTTCTACTGGAAGAAATGATTTTATATTTGATATATGGCTTTGGCATGATGACTTGTACCGTGTCTCCCCTTTCCAGGTTTACTGCACATCTACTTCCTGTTTACCGCGCGACTTATAATTTTTCATGTTTGCCGTTATGAAAACTTTCGTAACAGATATCTCAGCTTCTACTGGAAGAAATGATTTTATATTTGATATATGGCTTTGCCATGGTGACTTGTACCATTTCTCCCCTTTCCAGGTTTACTGCCCATCTACTTCCTGTTTACCGCATGACTTGAGAATTTTTCATGTTTTTACAGCATTTTCTGGTAATGTTGAAATATATACAAATTTGACACAAATGAACGAGTGGGGGTATTCTTAGCACGACGTAGCGTGCAGCATCTTGTTTTAAATTTTGCACGATTGCATTGCAATCTATTAAATTGGAGTTACCTCCCTTTTTAGCTCAACTGACCCAAAGGGTCAGGTGAGCTATTGCCTTCACTTGGCATCTGTTGTCGTCGTACGTCGTAAACTTTTTCAAAAATCTTCTACTCTGAAAGTACTAGACCAATGGAAACTAAACTTGGTCTAAATCATCACTAGGGTGTCCAGTTTCAAAATTGTGTCCGGTGATGCTGTGCACCAACCAACATGGCCGTTGTTACTAAACATATAACATGGTAAAATTGCAGGTTTTGGGTAATAACTCAAAAACCGTTAATAATATCAAAAATCTGACATTGGGTAAAAATGATCAGCACAGCAAGATCTACTTACCCCGCAATTTTGAAGTAAATCTGATTGCAGGAATTATCATTGGGTGGTCCTGTACTAAAATTGTGAATCGTTTGCCGATTGGAAATTCAAGATGGCCACCATGACTCGACTTAGTTTAACATTGGACCCTATGGGAATTTCACATTTTCATTTTTTTTCTGAAACCACAAAACAGATTTGAACCTAACTTGGCAGAAATGTTCATTGGATGGTCATATACAAGATTTTTGTTTTTGGCGCTGATCGGAAATCCAACATGGTTGCTATGGCCCATAATGTGTTCTGATTGGTCGACATTTTAAAAATCTTCTTATTAGAAACCACAAAGCCAATTGAATTGTTACTTTGCAGGAATGATCATTGGGTGGTCCTGTACTAAACTTGTGAATCGTTTGCCGATCGGAAATTCAAGATGGCCACCATGACTCGACTTAGTTTAACATTGGACCCTATGGGAATTTCACATTTTCATCTTTTTTTCTGAAACCACAAAACAGATTTGAACCAAACTTGGCAGAAATGTTCATTGCATGGTCATATACAATATTTTTGTTTTTGGCGCTGATCGGAAATCCAACATGGCTGCCATGGCCCATAATGTGTTCCGATTGGTCGAAATTTAAAATATCTTCTTGTTAGAAACCACTAAGCCAATTGAATTGTGACTTTGCAGGATTGATCATTGGGTGGTCCTGTACTAAACTTGTGAATCATTTGCTGATCGGAAATTCAAGATGGCCACCATGACTTGACTTAATTTTAACATAGGTCCCTAAGGAAAAAATGTTTAAAAGTCTTCTCTGAAACCAGTAAGTCAATTTAAAGCAAACATGGCATGAAAGGTCCTTAGGTGGTCAACTTTCAAAATTATGTCCTGTGACCCTGATCTCCATCCAAGATGGCCGCCGTCAGCAGACATAGTTTTAACATAGGACCCTATGGGGAAAATGTTTTAAAAAAATTCCTCTGAAACCAGTAAGCCAATTTAAAGCAAACACGGCATGAATGGTCCTTAAATGGTCAACTTTCAAAATGTTATCCAGTGACCCAAACCTCCATCCAAGATGGCCACCATCAGCGGACATAGTTTTAACATAGGACCCTATGGGAAATATGTTTAAAAATCTTCTCCTCTGAAACCAGTAAGCCAATTTAAAGCAAACATGGCATGGATGGTCCTTAGGTGATCAATTTTCAAAATTGTGTCCAGTGATCCTGACCTCCATCCAAGATGGCCGCCTTCAGCGGAAATAGTGTAGTTTTAACATAGGACCCTATGGGAAAAAATGTTTTAAAATCTTCTCCTCTGAAATCAGTAAGCCAATATAGCAAACATGTCATCGATGGTCCTTAGGTGGTCAACTTCCAAAATTGTGTTCAGTGATCCCGATCTCGGTTCAAAATGGCCGCCGTCAGCGGACATATTTTTAACATGGACCCTATGGGAAAATTGTTTAAAAGTCTTCTCTTCTGAAACCAGTCAGCCAATTTAAAGCAAGCATGGCATGGATGATCCTTGGGTAGTATACTTTCAAAATTGTGTCCGGTGACCACGACCTCCATCCAAGATGGCTGCCATGAGCAGACATAGTTTTAACATAGAACCCTATGGCAGTATGGGATTTGAATAGTAACTTAGATTGCAATCTATTAAATTGGAGTTATCTCCGTTTTTAGCTCACCTGGCCTTTAGGCCATGCGAGCTATTGTCATCACTTTTCGTCCGTCGTCCATCGTCCCTCCGTCAACATTTCACATTTTAATCTTCTCCTCAGAAACCACTGGGCCAATTGCAACCAAACTTTGGTGGAATGGTCCTTGGATGGCCATATTTCAAAATGTGTCCGGTGATCCCGACTTCCAACCAAGATGGCCACCAAGCTGAAAATAGAAAAAAGGGGGGATGAAATTTTAATTGTCCATTGCTGCTTTAGTGCAAGTCAAAATGAGCTCAAATTTTAACTGCAGCTACATGGCAAGGAGTAGTTTAACATATATTCCGGGTTTTTCTGTGAATTTTTTTTTCAGTCGATATATACCGATTGTGCAAATTAGGCATATTTTGATAAAAGATCACGTTTAAATCTTCTCCTCTGAAACCGCTGAACCAAATTAAACCAAACTTGGCAGGGATGGTCCCTGGGTGGGTCCCTTTCAAAATTGTGTCTGACAGCCACGCCCTCCATTCAAGATGGCTGCTGTTACTAAAAATAGAAATTTCTTCAAATGGCCAAAATGTTAAGCCAGAATGTGCCCAAATTCGAACTGTATAAGCATAATGATGAGCTTTTTAACATCTATTACAGGATTTTTTATGAACTGTGAACTTTTGCCGATTTTGACCGATTATGCAAATTAGAAAAAAGGGGATGAAATTAAAAAAAAATCTTCTCCTGTGAAACTACTGAGCCAATCTCAACCAAACTTTGCTGAAATGATTCTTGGGTGGTCCTCTTCCAAAATTGTGTCCGGCATTTCAGAACTCCGACCAAGATGGCCACCACAGCCGAACTTAATTTAACATAGGACCCTATGGGAAATTCCCATAAAAATCTTCTTGTCTGAAACCATTTGCTCAATAAGAACAAAATTTTGATTAAATAGTCATTGGATGGTTCTCTTCCAAAAATGTGTCCGGCGGTTCGGCCTTTCGACCAAGATGGCCCCCACAGCCGAACTTAGCTTAACATAGAACCCTATGGGAAATTCACATAAAAATCTTCTCCTCAGAAACCACTGGGCCAATTGCAACCAAACTTTGGTGGAATAGTCTTTGGATGGCCCCCTTCCAAAATTGTGTCCGGTGATCCCAACTTCCAACAAACTAAAAATAGAAAAAAAGGGGGATGAAATCTCTGTAACTACTGAGCCAATCTCAACCAAACTTTGCTGAAATGATCCTTGGGTGGTCCCCTTCCAATATTATGTCTGGCATTTCAGACCTCCGACCAAGATGGCTGCCACAGCCAAACTTAATTTAACATAGGACCCTATGGGAAATTCCCATAAAAATCTTCTTCTTTGAAACCATTTGCTCAATAAGAACTAAATGTTGATGAAATAGTCATTGGATGGTTCTCTTCCAAAAATATGTCAGGCGGACCTTCGACCAAGATGGCCCCCCACAGCCGAACTTAGTTTAACATAGGAACCTATGGGAAATTCACATAAAAATCTTCTCCTCTGGAACTAGTTGCTCAATTGGAACCAAACTTTGATAAAATAATCATTGAATGGTCCTTTTCCAAAATTGCGTCTGGTGGTCCTGCCCTCTGACCAAGATGGCTGCACAGCTGTACTTAGTTTAACATAGGACCCTATGGGAAATTCACATAAAAACCATCTTGTCTGAAATCAGTAGCTCAATTAGAACCAAACTTTGATGGAATAGTCTTCCAAAATTGTGTCCGGCAGTCACGCCACAGTGCAGTTGAGTTGTTATTGAAAGCAGCTTTGATCCAGGTGAGCGATTACAGGCTCCTGGGAGACTCTGGTTTTATTTTGCGCTATTGCATTGTAATCTATTAAATTGGAGTTACCTCCCTTTTTTTATTTTGCACGATTGCATTGCAATCTATTAAATTGGAGTTGCCTCCCTTTTTAATTTTTTTTTTGTGCGATTGCATTGCAATCTATTAAATTTGAGTTGCCTCCCTTTTTTTATTTTGCGCGATTGCATTCAGGGGTTTCAAAGTTTTTTATAATAGGAGGTACTTCTTAAATTTTAGGAGGTACCTAAAAAATTAGGCTGAGGGCCGTAAGGGGTCCAGAGGGCGGAAGTTCCTGAAATCTAGCATTTTGTGGACCAAAAAATGTACTTCAGAGACTGCAAAACATTAAGTGTTTTTGAAAGAAAAATCCCATTAACTTTAGAGTTCAGATTTCACCAAGAGTGAAGACCATGCATAATGCCTGGATCCCCCCCCCCCCCCCCCCCCCCCAATTTCTTTATTGAATATTTCAGTTTACAGGCTTCAGCCAAGATTATTCATAGATAGTCTGCCATATCTTAAACAAAAATCAAAAGGACCATAAAGAGCTACGGTTCCGCAGCTAGGCTTTACCAAGCCATTGTTATCAAAGCTTAAACTTCTCAAAATTCTTTTGTTGGCTTTGTCCTTTTCTTTTTCACAATACCTTGGCTTGTGTGTTTTTTTTACTTTATTACCAGTAATTAAACTCATCAAAGACCATTGGCACGCATCAAGACATATAAGTGTCATAATTAATGAAACCAAGGACGTATATACATGTAGAATACGTCCTTGATGAAACATATAAATTTAATTTGCAATCATCAATCTTTAATAAAATTTATAATTTTAATAGATCAATACAAATATAATTAAACAAAAACATTATATATTGTTACTTTCACGACTTATGTGCAAAAAAAATGTTCGAACAAAAACGATTCGCGGGAAGACATTTATTAACATTTGAATCACAAAAGTTAAATTATTTTGGAATAAAGGGGGGTCGGCGTTTTGACATTACAATGTAATTCGTATTTGAGCCATGTCCGGTCCTTTTTCAAGATTTCTAGTAATTTTCTATCCCTTATCTCCTCGTACCCCCTTTTAAAAATGTTTTTCAGCACACTTTCATTTCTGTGAACAACCGCGGTAGGGCCCCGTCAAAATATGTAAATAAATTAGCCATAGGTTTTTATTTTTTTATACCGGAAGTTAAACAAAATGGACGGAGTTAAGCATCAAGACAGTACGCCCCAGAATGATTCGACCCTGGGTTTTAAATGGAAAATAAAAATCGCACAAAATATTTTCTAGTCATATATTCATAATACATAATGATCATACTTATATTACTGGAGATTACACTAAATTGTGTTTGAACATAATTTGTAATCGGTCATTTTTTTATTTTGAAATGATGTCAGCTTTGTTCCGGTCCGAGTTTTACACAAGGATGAAAAGATATTGGGGCGAAAACATATCTATTTACCGCATGCGCAAACTGCTATTTACGATTCTAAGGTAAAGTTATTTTTAAAACAGGGAATATCCTAACTTGAATAATACTGCGCCCTCTATCGGCACTTTCGCTGGACTAGCGGGAGAGTAATATAACGACTGGATTATTCGGGTTAGGAATATCCCATCAACTTGGTCGTGACGCAATTGTTCGATTTGAATGCGAGAATTCAGCAATTGACGTGATCATTAATTTTTTATGAAAAATATTCCACAAGGCTATCGGCCACCGTACTTGTGGTTTTGACCACCGCTAATTTTGGGGGGTTCAGTAATTTCTGCCGGTACTATACACGATCTCAGGCGGGTAAAAGTACCGGGTACCGGCCCACTTTGAAACCCCTGTGCATTGCAATCTATTAAATTGGAGTTACCTCCCATTTTAAAAAAATATTTGCGATTGCATTGCAATCTATTAAATTAGAGTTATCTCCCATTTTTATTTTCCGCGATTGCATTGCAATCTATTAAATTGGAGTTACCTCCCTTTAAAAATAATAATTTGTGATTGCATTGCAATCTATTAAATTGGAGTTATCTCCCTTTTTATTCGTTCGTGATTCCATTGCAATCTATTAAATTAGAGTTGTCTCCCTTTTTTCATTATGAGATTGCATTGCAATCTATTAAATTGGAGTTGCCTCCCTTTTTTATTTTGCGCGATTGCATTGCAATCTTAAATTGGAGTTACCTCCCTTTTTGAAAAAATATTTGCGATTGCATTGCAATCTATTAAATTGGAGTTACCTCCCTTTAAAAATAATAATTTGTGATTGCATTGCAATCTATTAAATTGGAGTTACCTCCCTTTAAAAATAATAATTTGTGATTGCATTGCAATCTATTAAATTGGAGTTACCTCCCTTTAAAAATAATAATTTGTGATTGCATTGCAATCTATTAAATTGGAGTTACCTCCCTTTAAAAATAATAATTTGTGATTGCATTGCAATCTATTAAATTGGAGTTACCTCCCTTTTTTTAAAAAAAATTGTGCGATTGCATTGCAATCTATTAAATTGGAGTTGCCTCCTTTTTTTTATTTTGCACGATTGCATTCCAATCTATTAAATTGGAGTTGCCTCCCTTTTAAAATTTTGTGTGATTGCATTGCAATCTATTAAATGGGAGTTGCCTCCCTTTTTTTATTTTGCGCGATTGCATTGCAATCTATTAAATTGGGATTACCTCCCTTTTTTAAATTTGTTGTGTGATTGCATTGCAATCTATTAAAATGGAGTTGTCTCCCTTTTTTATTTTGCACAATTGCATTGCAATCTATTTAAATTGGAGTTACCTCCCTTTAAAATTTTTTAATTTGTGATTGCATTGCAATCTATTAAATTGGAGTTACCTCCCTTTTAATTTTTTGTGTGTGATTGCATTGCAATCTATTAAATTGGAGTTACTTCCCTTTTTTATTTGTTCACGATTGCATTGCAATCTATTAAAATGGAGTTGCCTCGTTTTTAAAAAAAATTGTGTGATTGCATTGCAATCTATTAAATTGGGGTTACCTCCCATTTTAAAAAAAATTGTGCAATTGCATTGCAATCTATTAAATTGGAGTTATCTCCCTTTTTATATGTTCACGATTGCATTGCAACCTATTAAATTGGAGTTACCTCCCTTTTTAAAAAAAAATTGTGCGATTGCATTGCAATCTATTAAATTGGAGTTGCCTCCCTTTTTTTATTTTGCGCGATTGCATTGCAATCTATTAAATTGGGATTACCTCCCTTTTTTAAATTTTTTTGTGTGATTGCATTGCAATCTATTAAATTGGGATTACCTCCCTTTTTTAAATTTTTTTGTGTGATTGCATTGCAATCTATTAAATTGGAGTTGCCTCCTTTTTTTTATTTTGCACGATTGCATTCCAATCTATTAAATTGGAGTTGCCTCCCTTTTAAAATTTTGTGTGATTGCATTGCAATCTATTAAATTGGAGTTACCTCCCTTTAAAAATAATAATTTGTGATTGCATTGCAATCTATTATATTGGAGTTATCTCCCTTTTTTATATTGGAGTTACCTCCCTTTTTTATATTGGAGTTACCTCCATTTTTTATATTGAAGTTATCTCCCTTTTTTAATATTGGAGTTACCCCCTTTTTTATATTGGAGTTATCTACCTTTTTTTGTATAAGAGTTACCTCCCTTTTTTATATTGGAGTTACCTCCTTTTTTAGATTGGAGTTACCTCCCTTTTTTATATTGGAGTTATTTCCCTTTTTTATATTGGAGTTACCTCCTTTTTTATATTGGAGTTACCTCCCTTTTTTATATTGGAGTTATCTCCCTTTTTTATATTGGAGTTATCTCCCTTTTTTATATTGGAGTTATCTCCCTTTTTTAGATTGGAGTTAGCTCCCTTTTTATATATTGGAGTTATCTCCCTTTTTTATATTGGAGTTACCTCCCTTTTTTTAAATATTGGAGTTATCTCCCTTTTTTATATTGGAGTTATCTCCCTTTTTTAGATTGGAGTTATCTCCCTTTTTTAATATTGGAGTTACCTCCCTTTTTTATATTGGAGTTATCTCCCTTTTTTATATAGGAGTTATCTCCCTTTTTTTATATTGGAGTTATCTCCCTTTTTTATATTGGAGTTATCTTCCTTTTTTATATAGGAGTTATCTTCCTTTTTTTATATTGGAGTTATCTCCCTTTTTTTATATTGGAGTTATCTCCCTTTTTTATATTGGAGTTATCTTCCTTTTTTATATTGGAGTTGCCTCCCTTTTTTATATTGGAGTTATCTCCCATTTTTATATTGGAGTTATCTCCCTTTTTTAGATTGGTGTTATCTCCCTTTTTTAGATTGGAGTTATCTCCCTTTTTTATATTGGAGTTACCTCCCTTTTTTATATTGGAGTTATCTCCCTTTTTTATATTGGAGTTATCTCCCTTTTTTAGATTGGAGTTGGCTCCCTTTTTATATATTGGAGTTATCTCCCTTTTTTATATTGGAGTTACCTCCCTTTTTTTTAATATTGGAGTTATCTCCCTTTTTTATATTGGAGTTATCTCCCTTTTTTAGATTGGAGTTATCTCCGTTTTTTAATATTGGAGTTACCTCCCTTTTTTATATTGGAGTTATCTCCCTTTTTTATATAGCAGTTATCTCCCTTTTTTATATTGGAGTTATCTCCCTTTTTTATATTGGAGTTATCTTCCTTTTTTATATAGGAGTTATCTCCCTTTTTTATATTGGAGTTATCTATCTTTTTTATATTGGAGTTATCTTCCTTTTTTATTTTGGAGTTACCTCCCTTTTTTATATTGGAGTTATCTCCCTTTTTTATATTGGAGTTATCTCCCTTTTTTAGATTGGAGTTATCTCCCTTTTTTAGATTGGAGTTATCTCCCTTTTTTATATTAGAGTTACCTCCCTTTTTTATATTGGAGTTATCTCCCTTTTTTATATTGGAGTTACCTCTCTTTTTTATATTGGAGTTACCTCCTTTTTTATTGGAGTTACCTCCCTTTTTTATATTGGAGTTACCTCCCTTTTTTATATTGGAGTTACCTCCCTTTTTTATATTGAAGTTATCTCCCTTTTTTATATTGGAGTTATCTATCTTTTTTACATTGGAGTTATCTTCCTTTTTTATATTGGAGTTACCTCCCTTTTTTTATATTGGAGTTATCTCCCTTTTTTATATTGGAGTTATCTCCCTTTTTTAGATTGGAGTTATCTCCTTTTTTAGATTGGAGTTATCTCCCTTTTTTATATTAGAGTTACCTCCCTTTTTTATATTGGAGTTATCTCCCTTTTTTATATTGGAGTTACCTCTCTTTTTTATATTGGAGTTACCTCCCTTTTTTATTGGAGTTACCTCCCTTTTTTATATTGGAGTTACCTCCCTTTTTTATATTGGAGTTACCTCCCTTTTTAGTTCACCTGGACCGAAGGTCCAGGTGAACTATTGCCATCACTTGGCGTCTGTCGTCTGTAAACTTTTCACATTTCAAGCTTCTTCTCCGAAACCACTGGGCCGATTGGAACCAAACTTAGCAGGAATGTTCCTTGGATGGTCCTCTACAAAGTTACTGTTTTTCGTTCCAGTCGGATATTCAATATGGCTGCCAAGGCCAATAATATGCTCTGATTGGCTGAAATTTCAAAGATCTTTTTCTCTGAAACTAATGAACTGACTGAACCTAAACTGTACATGAATGATCATTGGAATGTCCTTTACCAAGTTACTGTTTTTTATGCCGATCGGAAATCCAAGATGGCCGCCATCGCAGGACATAGATTAACATTGGACCCTATGGGAAAATGTACAAATGCCTTCTTAATAGAAACTACAAATATGATTAAAGCCAAACTGTACATGAATGTTCATTGGATGGTCCTCTACAATCTTAAGGTTTTTTGTTCCGATATGAAATTCAAAATGGCGGCTACGGCAGGACTTAGTTTAACATTGGACCCTATGGGGAAAATGTTTCAAAACGCTTCTTCTCTGAAACCACTTGGACAGTTGAAACCAAACTGCCCAGGACTGATCATTGGAAGGTCCTCTACAAAGTTTCTGTTTTTTATGCCGATCGGAAATCCAAGATGGCCGCCACCGCAGGACATAGATTAACATTGGACCCTATGGAAAAATATTCAAATGCCTTCTTCTCAGAAACTACAAATATGATTAAAGCCAAACTGTACATGAATGTTCATTGGATGGTCCTCTACAAACTTTAGGTTTTTTGTTCCGGTATGAAATTCAAAATGGTGGCTACGGCAGGACTTAGTTTAACATTGGACCCTATGGGAAAAATGTTTCAAAACGCTTCTTCTCTGAAACCACTTGGACAATTGAAACCAAACTGCCCAGGAATGATCATTGGAAGGTCGTCTACAAATTTTATGTTTTTTATGTCGATCGCAAATCCAAGATGGCCGCTACCGCAATACATAGATTAACATTGGACCCTATGGGAAAATGTTCAAATGCCTTCTTCTCAGAAACTACAAATATGATTAAAGCCAAACTGTACATGAATGTTCATTGGATGATCCTCTACAAACTTTACGTTTTTTGTTCCGATATGAAATTCAAAATGGCGGCTACGGCAGGACTTAGTTTAACATTGGACCCTATGGGGAAAATGTTTCAAGACTCTTCTTCTCTGAAACCACTTGGACAATTGAAACCAAACTGCCCAGGAATGATCATTGGAAGGTCCTCTACAAAGTTTCTGTTTTTTTTATGCCGATCGAAAATTCAAGATGGCCGCCACCGCAGGACATAGATTAACATTGGACCCTATGGGAAAATGTTCAAATGCCTTCTTCTCAGAAACTACAAATATGATTAAAGCCAAACTGTACATGAATGTTCATTGGATGATCCTCTACAAACTTTACGTTTTTTGTTCCGATATGAAATTCAAAATGGCGGCTACGGCAGGACTTAGTTTAACATTGGACCCTATGGGAAAAATGTTTCAAAACGCTTCTTCTCTGAAACCACTTGGATAATTGAAACCAAACTGCCCAGGAATGATCATTGGCAGGTCCTCTACAAGGTGTGTGTTTTTTATGCCGATCGGAAATCCAAGATGGCCACCACCGCAGGACATAGATTAACATTGGACCATATGGGAAAATGTTCAAATGCCTTCTTCTCAGAAACTACAAATATGGTTAAAGCCAAACTGTACATGAATGTTCATTGGACGGTCCTCTACAATCTTAAGGTTTTTTGTTCCGATATGAAATTCAAAATGGCGGCTACGGCAGGACTTAGTTTAACATTGGACCCTATGGGAAAAATGTTTCAAAATGCTTCTTCTCTGAAACCACTAGGACAGTTGAAACCAAACTGCCCAGGAATGATCATTGGAAGGTCCTCTACAAATTATATGTTTTTTATGCCGATCGGAAATCCAAGATGGCCACCACCGCAATACATAGATTAACATTGGACCCTATGGGAAAATATTCAAATGCCTTCTTCTCCGAAACTACAAATATGATTAAAGCCAAACTGTACATGAATGTTCATTAGATGGTCCTCTACAAACTTTAGGTTTTTTGTTCCGGTATGAAATTCAAAATGGCGGCTACGGCAGGACTTAGTTTAACATTGGACCCTATGGGAAAGATGTTTCAAAACGTTTCTTCTCTGAAACCACCTGGACAATTGAAACCAAACTGCCCAGGAATGATCATTGGAAGGTCGTCTACAAAGTTTCTGTTTTTTATGCCGATCGGAAATCCAAGATGGCCGCCACCGCAGGACATAGATTAACATTGGACCCTATGGGAAAATATTCAAATGCCTTCTTCTCAGAAACTACAAATATGATTAAAGCCAAACTGTACATGAATGTTCATTTGATGGTCCTCTACAATCTTAAGGTTTTTTGTTCCGATATGAAATTCAAAATGGCGGCTACGGCAGGACTTAGTTTAACATTGGACCCTATGGGAAAAATGTTTCAAAATGCTTCTTCTCTGAAACCACTTGGACAGTTGAAACCAAACTGCCCAGGAATGATCATTGGAAGGTCCTCTACAATATATCTGTTTTTTATGCCGATCGGAAATCCAAGATGGCTGCCACCGCAGGACATAGATTAACATTGGACCCTATGGGAAAATATTCAAATGCCTTCTTCTCCGAAACTACAAATATGATTAAAGCCAAACTGTACATGAATGTTCATTAGATGGTCCTCTACAAATTGAGGTTTTTTTTTCCGATATGAAATTCAAAATGGCGGCTACGGCAGGACTTAGTTTAACATTGGACCCTATGGGAAAAATGTTTCAAAATGCTTCTTCTCTGAAACCACTTGGACAGTTGAAACTAAACTGCCCAGGAATGATCATTGGAAGGTCCTCTACAAATTTTCTGTTTTTTTATGCCGATCGGAAATCCAAGATGGTCGCCACCACAGGACATAGATTAACATTGGACCCTATGGGAAAATGTTCAAATGCCTTCTTCTCAGAAACTACAAATATGATTAAAGCTAAACTGTACATGAATGTTCATCGGATGGTCCTCTACAATATTAAGGTTTTTTTGTTCCGATATGAAATTCAAAATGGCGGCTACGGCAGGACTTAGTTTAACATTGGACCCTATGGGGAAAATGTTTCAAAACGCTTCTTCTCTGAAACCACCTGGACAATTGAAACCAAACTGCCCAGGAATGATCATTGGAAAGTCCTCTACAAAGTTGTTGTTTTTTATGTCGATCGGAAATCCAAGATGGCCGCCACCGCAATACATAGATTAGCATTGGACCCTATGGGAAAATGTTCAAATGCCTTCTCAGAAACTACAAATATGATTAAAGCCAAACTGTACATGAATGTTCATTGGATGGTCCTCTACAAATTTTACGTTTTTTGTTCCGATATGAAATTCAAAATGGCGGCTACGGCAGGACCTAGTTTAACATTGGACCCTATGATGAAAATGTTTCAAAACGCTTCTTCTCTGAAACCACTAGGACAGTTGAAACCAAACTGCCCAGGAATGATCATTGGAAGGTCCTCTACAAATTTTATGTTTTTTATGCCGATCGGAAATCCAAGATGGCTGCCACCGCAATACATAGATTAACATTGGACCCTATGGGAAAATGTTCAAATGCCTTCTACTCAGAAACTACAACTATGATTAAAGCCAAACTGTACATGAATGTTCATTGGATGGTCCTCTACAAACTTTACCTTTTTTGTTCTGATATGAAATTCAAAATGGTGGCTACGGCAGGACTTAGTTTAACATTGGACCCTATGGGAAAAATGTTTCAAAACGCTTCTTCTCTGAAACCACTTGGACAGTTGAAACCAAACTGCCCAGGAATGATCATTGGAAGGTCCTCTACAAAGTTTCTGTTTTTTATGCCGATCGGAAATCCAAGATGGCTGCCACCACAGGTCATAGTATTAACACAGGACCATATGGGGAAAATACAGAAATATATTCTTTTCTGAAGGTATTGCACTGATTGAACCTAAACTGTGCATCAATCATTGGAAGGTCCTTTACAAACTTTTTTTTTATGTTGATCGTAATTCCAAGATGACTACCACTGCAGGACATAGTTTTTACATAGGACCAATTTTTTATAACCAGGTGAACGATACAGGCTCTTGAGAGCCTCTGGTTTATATTGGAGTTATCTCCCTTTTTTATATTGGAGTTACCTCCCTTTTTTATATTGGAGTTACCTCGCTTTTTTATATTGGAGTTACCTCCCTTTTTTATATTGGAGTTACCTCCCTTTTTTATATTGGAGTTACCTCCCTTTTTAGCTCACCTGACCCAAAGGGTCATGTGAGGTATTGCCATCACTAGTCGTCCGTCGTCCGTCGTCCGTCCGTTAACTTTTCATATTTTAATCTACTCCTCTGAAACAACTGGACCAATTGGAACCAAACTTGGCAGAAAGCATCTATATGAGGTCCTCTATAAAGTTTCTTCATTTCGTCCCATTCCGCCAACAAATATGGCCGCCAAGGGCAATTCTTGTTTCTGATTGGCTAATGTTAAAAAAATCTTCTCCTCTGAAACTGCTTGGCCAAATGGAGCCAAACTTGGCAGGAAGCATCTATGTAAGATCCTCTATAAAACTTCTTCATTTAATTCCATTCCGCCAACAAACATGGCCGCTGTTACTAAAAATAGAACATATCGTAAAATTGCACATTTTTGGTAACAACTCAAAAAGCGTTAATAATATCAGAAATCTGACGGGGTAAAAATGATCAGCACAGGAAGATCTAACTACCCTGAAATTTTGAAGAAAATCTGATTACCTATCTTGGAGTTATTGCCCTTTTTTCCGTCAAATTTTCAAAATTTTAATACTTTTCGTTTTTTATTTCAAAAACTATAAGAGATAAACGTTAAGTTTAAACAGCAAACATGTGCAGCATGTCAAGATCTACATGCCCTGCAATTTTGAAGTAAATCTGATTACCCGTCTAGGAGTTATTGCCTTTTTTTATATTTTATTTTTTTAATTTAAACATTTTTGTCTGATATTTCAAAAACTATTAGAGATAAAGGTTAAGTATAAATTGCAAACATGTGCAGCATATTAAGATCTACCTACCCTGTAATTTTGAAGTTAATTTGAGTACCCAATTTGGAGTTATTGCCCTTTTTTTCGTCAAATTTTCAAAATATTAATACCTTTTGTCCTTTATTTCAAAAACTATAAGAGATAGATGTTAAGTTTAAACAGCAAACATGTTCAGCATGTCAAGATCAACCTAGCCTACAATTTTAAAGTAAATCTGATTACCCATCTTGAAGTTATTGCCCTTTTTTCATCAAATTTTAAAAATGTTAATACTTTTCATCCTTTATTTCAAAAACTATAAGAGATAGATGTTGAGTGTAAACTGAAAACATGTTCAGCTTGTCAAGATCTACATGCCCTGCAATTTTGAAGTAAATCTGATTACCCGTCTAGGAGTTATTCCCCTTTTTTATCATTTTTTAGCTCACCTGACCCAAAGGGCCATGTGAGGTATTGCCATCACTTAGCGTCCGTCGTCCGTCCGTTAACTTTTTCATATTTTAATCTTCTCCTCTGAAACAACTTGGCCAAATAGAACCAAACTTGGCAGTAAGCATCTATGTAAGGTCCTCTATAAAGTTTCTCCATTTCGTTCCATTTTGCCTATAAACATGGCCGCCAAGAATAATTCTTTTTTCTGATTGGCTAATGTTAAAAAAATCTTCTCCTCTGAAACAGCTTGGCCAAATAGAGCCAAACTTGGCATAGATGGTCCCTGGGTGTGTCCCTTTTAAAATTGTGTCCGACAGCCCCACGCTCCATTCAAGATGGCTGCTGTTTTTTAAGGTAATGTTTATCTCCCTTTGAAATTTGCTTCAGTATCATTCTATTGTCAGGTGAGCGATACAGGCTCAGTGTGCTGAGCCTCTAGTTTATATTGGAGTTACCTCCCTTTTTTATATTGGAGTTATTTCCCTTTTTTATATTGGAGTTATCTCCCTTTTTTATATAGGAGTTATCTCCCTTTTTTATATTGGAGTTATCTCCCTTTTTTATATTGGAGTTATCTCCCTTTTTTATATTGGAGTTATCTCCCTTTTTTATATTGGAGTTACCTCCCTTTTTTATATTGGAGTTACCTCCCTTTTTTATATTGGAGTTATCTCCCTTTTTATATTGGGGTTATCTCCCTTTTTTATATTGGAGTTACCTCCCTTTTTTATATTGGAGTTACCTCCCTTTTTTATATTGGAGTTATCTCCCTTTTTTATATTGGAGTTACCTTCCTTTTTATATTGGAGTTATCTCCCTTTTTTATATTGGAGTTACCTTCCTTTTTTATATTGGAGTTACCTCCCTTTTTTATATTGGAGTTACCTCCCTTTTTTATATATTGGAGTTACCTCCCTTTTTTATATTGGAGTTACCTCCCTTTTTTATATTGGAGTTACCTCCCTTTTTTATATTGGAGTTATCTCCCTTTTTTAATATTGGAGTTACCTCCCTTTTTTATATTGGAGTTATCTGCCTTTTTTATATTGGAGTTACCTCCCTATTTTATATAGGAGTTATCTCCCTTTTTTATATTGGAGTTATCTCCCTTTTTTATATTGGAGTTATCTCCCTTTTTTATATTGGAGTTATCTCCCTTTTTTATATTGGAGTTATCTCCCTTTTTTATATTGGAGTTATCTCCCTTTTTTATATTGGAGTTACCTCCCTTTTTTATATTGGAGTTACCTCCCTTTTTTATATTGGAGTTATCTCCCTTTTTTATATTGGAGTTACCTTCCTTTTTATATTGGAGTTATCTCCCTTTTTTATATTGGAGTTACCTTCCTTTTTTATATTGGAGTTACCTCCCTTTTTTATATTGGAGTTATCTTCCTTTTTATATTGGAGTTATCTCCCTTTTTTATATTGGAGTTACCTTCCTTTTTTATATTGGAGTTACCTCCCTTTTTTATATTGGAGTTACCTCCCTTTTTTATATATTGGAGTTACCTCCCTTTTTTATATTGGAGTTACCTCCCTTTTTTATATTGGAGTTACCTCCCTTTTTTATATTGGAGTTATCTCCCTTTTTTAATATTGGAGTTACCTCCCTTTTTTATATTGGAGTTATCTGCCTTTTTTATATTGGAGTTACCTCCCTTTTTTATATTGGAGTTACCTCCCTTTTTTATATATTGGAGTTACCTCCCTTTTTTATATTGGAGTTACCTCCTTTTTTATATTGGAGTTACCTCCCTTTTTTATATTGGAGTTATCTCCCTTTTTTAATATTGGAGTTACCTCCCTTTTTTATATTGGAGTTATCTGCCGTTTTTATATTGGAGTTACCTCCCTATTTTATATAGGAGTTATCTCCCTTTTTTATATTGGAGTTATCTCCCTTTATTATATTGGAGTTATCTCCCTTTTTTATATTGGAGTTACCTCCCTTTTTTATATTGGAGTTATCTCCCTTTTTTATATTGGAGTTATCTCCCTTTTTTATATTGGAGTTACCTCCCTTTTTTATATTGGAGTTACCTCCCTTTTTTATATTGGAGTTATCTCCCTTTTTTATATTGGAGTTACCTTCCTTTTTATATTGGAGTTATCTCCCTTTTTTATATTGGAGTTACCTTCCTTTTTTATATTGGAGTTACCTCCCTTTTTTATATTGGAGTTACCTCCCTTTTTTATATATTGGAGTTACCTCCCTTTTTTATATTGGAGTTACCTCCCTTTTTTATATTGGAGTTACCTCCCTTTTTTATATTGGAGTTATCTCCCTTTTTTAATATTGGAGTTACCTCCCTTTTTTATATTGGAGTTATCTGCCTTTTTTATATTGGAGTTACCTCCCTATTTTATATTGGAGTTATCTCCCTTTTTTATATTGGAGTTATCTCCCTTTTTTATATTGGAGTTATCTCCCTTTTTTAGATTGGAGTTATCTCTCTTTTTATATATTGGAGTTATCTCCCTTTTTTATATTGGAGTTACCTCCCTTTTTTATTTTGGAGTTATCTCCCTTTTTTATATTGGAGTTACCTTCCTTTTTATATTGGAGTTATCTCCCTTTTTTATATTGGAGTTACCTTCCTTTTTTATATTGGAGTTACCTCCCTTTTTTATATTGGAGTTACCTCCCTTTTTATATATTGGAGTTACCTCCCTTTTTTATATTGGAGTTACTTCCCTTTTTTATATTGGAGTTACCTCCCTTTTTATATTGGAGTTATCTCCCTTTTTTAATATTGGAGTTACCTCCCTTTTTTATATTGGAGTTATCTGCCTTTTTTATATTGGAGTTACCTCCCTATTTTATATTGGAGTTATCTCCCCTTTTTATATTGGAGTTATCTCCCTTTTTTATATTGGAGTTACCTACCTTTATTTTGGAGTTATCTCCCTTTTTTATATTGGAGTTACCTCCCTTTTTTATATTGGAGTTATCTCCCTTTTTTATATTGGAGTTACCTCTCTTTTTTATATTGGAGTTACCTCCTTTTTTATTGGAGTTACCTCCCTTTTTTATATTGGAGTTACCTCCCTTTTTTATATTGGAGTTACCTCCCTTTTTAATATTGAAGTTATCTCCCTTTTTTATATTGGAGTTATCTATCTTTTTTACATTGGAGTTATCTTCCTTTTTTATATTGGAGTTACCTCCCTTTTTTATATTGGAGTTATCTCCCTTTTTTATATTGGAGTTATCTCCCTTTTTTAGATTGGAGTTATCTCCTTTTTTAGATTGGAGTTATCTCCCTTTTTTATATTAGAGTTACCTCCCTTTTTTATATTGGAGTTATCTCCCTTTTTTATATTGGAGTTACCTCTCTTTTTTATATTGGAGTTACCTCCCTTTTTTATTGGAGTTACCTCCCTTTTTTATATTGGAGTTACCTCCCTTTTTTATATTGGAGTTACCTCCCTTTTTAGTTCACCTGGACCGAAGGTCCAGGTGAACTATTGCCATCACTTGGCGTCTGTCGTCTGTAAACTTTTCACATTTCAAGCTTCTTCTCCGAAACCACTGGGCCGATTGGAACCAAACTTAGCAGGAATGTTCCTTGGATGGTCCTCTACAAAGTTACTGTTTTTCGTTCCAGTCGGATATTCAATATGGCTGCCAAGGCCAATAATATGCTCGGATTGGCTGAAATTTCAAAGATCTTTTTCTCTGAAACTAATGAACTGACTGAACCTAAACTGTACATGAATGATCATTGGAATGTCCTTTACCAAGTTACTGTTTTTTATGCCGATCGGAAATCCAAGATGGCCGCCATCGCAGGACATAGATTAACATTGGACCCTATGGGAAAATGTACAAATGCCTTCTTAATAGAAACTACAAATATGATTAAAGCCAAACTGTACATGAATGTTCATTGGATGGTCCTCTACAATCTTAAGGTTTTTTGTTCCGATATGAAATTCAAAATGGCGGCTACGGCAGGACTTAGTTTAACATTGGACCCTATGGGGAAAATGTTTCAAAACGCTTCTTCTCTGAAACCACTGGGACAGTTGAAACCAAACTGCCCAGGACTGATCATTGGAAGGTCCTCTACAAAGTTTCTGTTTTTTATGCCGATCGGAAATCCAAGATGGCCGCCACCGCAGGACATAGATTAACATTGGACCCTATGGAAAAATATTCAAATGCCTTCTTCTCAGAAACTACAAATATGATTAAAGCCAAACTGTACATGAATGTTCATTGGATGGTCCTCTACAAACTTTAGGTTTTTTGTTCCGGTATGAAATTCAAAATGGTGGCTACGGCAGGACTTAGTTTAACATTGGACCCTATGGGGAAAATGTTTCAAAACGCTTCTTCTCTGAAACCACTTGGACAATTGAAACCAAACTGCCCAGGAATGATCATTGGAAGGTCGTCTACAAATTTTATGTTTTTTATGTCGATCGCAAATCCAAGATGGCCGCTACCGCAATACATAGATTAACATTGGACCCTATGGGAAAATGTTCAAATGCCTTCTTCTCAGAAACTACAAATATGATTAAAGCCAAACTGTACATGAATGTTCATTGGATGATCCTCTACAAACTTTACGTTTTTTGTTCCGATATGAAATTCAAAATGGCGGCTACGGCAGGACTTAGTTTAACATTGGACCCTATGGGGAAAATGTTTCAAGACTCTTCTTCTCTGAAACCACTTGGACAATTGAAACCAAACTGCCCAGGAATGATCATTGGAAGGTCCTCTACAAAGTTTCTGTTTTTTTTATGCCGATCGAAAATTCAAGATGGCCGCCACCGCAGGACATAGATTAACATTGGACCCTATGGGAAAATGTTCAAATGCCTTCTTCTCAGAAACTACAAATATGATTAAAGCCAAACTGTACATGAATGTTCATTGGATGATCCTCTACAAACTTTACGTTTTTTGTTCCGATATGAAATTCAAAATGGCGGCTACGGCAGGACTTAGTTTAACATTGGACCCTATGGGAAAAATGTTTCAAAACGCTTCTTCTCTGAAACCACTTGGATAATTGAAACCAAACTGCCCAGGAATGATCATTGGCAGGTCCTCTACAAGGTGTGTGTTTTTTATGCCGATCGGAAATCCAAGATGGCCACCACCGCAGGACATAGATTAACATTGGACCCTATGGGAAAATGTTCAAATGCCTTCTTCTCAGAAACTACAAATATGGTTAAAGCCAAACTGTACATGAATGTTTATTGGACGGTCCTCTACAATCTTAAGGTTTTTTTGTTCCGATATGAAATTCAAAATGGCGGCTACGGCAGGACTTAGTTTAACATTGGACCCTATGGGAAAAATGTTTCAAAATGCTTCTTCTCTGAAACCACTAGGACAGTTGAAACCAAACTGCCCAGGAATGATCATTGGAAGGTCCTCTACAAATTATATGTTTTTTATGCCGATCGGAAATCCAAGATGGCCACCACCGCAATACATAGATTAACATTGGACCCTATGGGAAAATATTCAAATGCCTTCTTCTCCGAAACTACAAATATGATTAAAGCCAAACTGTACATGAATGTTCATTAGATGGTCCTCTACAAACTTTAGGGTTTTTTTTCCGGTATGAAATTCAAAATGGCGGCTACGGCAGGACTTAGTTTAACATTGGACCCTATGGGAAAGATGTTTCAAAACGTTTCTTCTCTGAAACCACTTAGACAATTGAAACCAAACTGCCCAGGAATGATCATTGGAAGGTCGTCTACAAAGTTTCTGTTTTTTATGCCGATCAGAAATCCAAGATGGCCGCCACCGCAGGACATAGATTAACATTGGACCCTATGGGAAAATATTCAAATGCCTTCTTCTCAGAAACTACAAATATGATTAAAGCCAAACTGTACATGAATGTTCATTTGATGGTCCTCTACAATCTTAAGGTTTTTTGTTCCGATATGAAATTCAAAATGGCGGCTACGGCAGGACTTAGTTTAACATTGGACCCTATGGGAAAAATGTTTCAAAACGCTTCTTCTCTGAAACCACCTGGACAATTGAAACCAAACTGCCCAGGAATGATCATTGGAAAGTCCTCTACAAAGTTGTTGTTTTTTATGTCGATCGGAAATCCAAGATGGCCGCAACCGCAATACATAGATTAGCATTGGACCCTATGGGAAAATGTTCAAATGCCTTCTCAGAAACTACAAATATGATTAAAGCCAAACTGTACATGAATGTTCATTGGATGGTCCTCTACAAATTTTACGTTTTTTGTTCCGATATGAAATTCAAAATGGCGGCTACGGCAGGACCTAGTTTAACATTGGACCCTATGATGAAAATGTTTCAAAACGCTTCTTCTCTGAAACCACTAGGACAGTTGAAACCAAACTGCCCAGGAATGATCATTGGAAGGTCCTCTACAAATTTTGTGTTTTTTATGCCGATCGGAAATCCAAGATGGCTGCCACCGCAATACATAGATTAACATTGGACCCTATGGGAAAATGTTCAAATGCCTTCTACTCAGAAACTACAACTATGATTAAAGCCAAACTGTACATGAATGTTCATTGGATGGTCCTCTACAAACTTTACCTTTTTTGTTCTGATATGAAATTCAAAATGGTGGCTACGGCAGGACTTAGTTTAACATTGGACCCTATGGGAAAAATGTTTCAAAACGCTTCTTCTCTGAAACCACTTGGACAGTTGAAACCAAACTGCCCAGGAATGATCATTGGAAGGTCCTCTACAAAGTTTCTGTTTTTTATGCCGATCGGAAATCCAAGATGGCTGCCACCACAGGTCATAGTATTAACACAGTAAATACAGAAATATATTCTTTTCTGAAGGTATTGCACTGATTGAACCTAAACTGTGCATCAATCATTGGAAGGTCCTTTACAAACTTTTTTTTTATGTTGATCGTAATTCCAAGATGACTACCACTGCAGGACATAGTTTTTACATAGGACCAATTTTTTATAACCAGGTGAACGATACAGGCTCTTGAGAGCCTCTGGTTTATATTGGAGTTATCTCCCTTTTTTATATTGGAGTTACCTCCCTTTTTTATATTGGAGTTACCTCGCTTTTTTATATTGGAGTTACCTCCCTTTTTTATATTGGAGTTACCTCCCTTTTTTATATTGGAGTTACCTCCCTTTTTAGCTCACCTGACCCAAAGGGTCATGTGAGGTATTGCCATCACTAGTCGTCCGTCGTCCGTCGTCCGTCCGTTAACTTTTCATATTTTAATCTACTCCTCTGAAACAACTGGACCAATTGGAACCAAACTTGGCAGAAAGCATCTATATGAGGTCCTCTATAAAGTTTCTTCATTTCGTCCCATTCCGCCAACAAATATGGCCGCCAAGGGCAATTCTTGTTTCTGATTGGCTAATGTTAAAAAAATCTTCTCCTCTGAAACTGCTTGGCCAAATGGAGCCAAACTTGGCAGGAAGCATCTATGTAAGATCCTCTATAAAACTTCTTCATTTAATTCCATTCCGCCAACAAACATGGCCGCTGTTATTAAAAATAGAACATATCGTAAAATTGCACATTTTTGGTAACAACTCAAAAAGCGTTAATAATATCAGAAATCTGACGGGGTAAAAATGATCAGCACAGGAAGATCTAACTACCCTGAAATTTTGAAGAAAATCTGATTACCTATCTTGGAGTTATTGCCCTTTTTTCCGTCAAATTTTCAAAATTTTAATACTTTTCGTTTTTTATTTCAAAAACTATAAGAGATAAACGTTAAGTTTAAACAGCAAACATGTGCAGCATGTCAAGATCTACATGCCCTGCAATTTTGAAGTAAATCTGATTACCCGTCTAGGAGTTATTGCCTTTTTTTATATTTTATTTTTTTAATTTAAACATTTTTGTCTGATATTTCAAAAACTATTAGAGATAAAGGTTAAGTATAAATTGCAAACATGTGCAGCATATTAAGATCTACCTACCCTGTAATTTTGAAGTTAATTTGAGTACCCAATTTGGAGTTATTGCCCTTTTTTTCGTCAAATTTTCAAAATATTAATACCTTTTGTCCTTTATTTCAAAAACTATAAGAGATAGATGTTAAGTTTAAACAGCAAACATGTTCAGCATGTCAAGATCAACCTAGCCTACAATTTTAAAGTAAATCTGATTACCCATCTTGAAGTTATTGCCCTTTTTTCATCAAATTTTAAAAATGTTAATACTTTTCATCCTTTATTTCAAAAACTATAAGAGATAGATGTTGAGTGTAAACTGAAAACATGTTCAGCTTGTCAAGATCTACATGCCCTGCAATTTTGAAGTAAATCTGATTACCCGTCTAGGAGTTATTCCCCTTTTTTCATCATTTTTTAGCTCACCTGACCCAAAGGGCCATGTGAGGTATTGCCATCACTTAGCGTCCGTCGTCCGTCCGTTAACTTTTTCATATTTTAATCTTCTCCTCTGAAACAACTTGGCCAAATAGAACCAAACTTGGCAGTAAGCATCTATGTAAGGTCCTCTATAAAGTTTCTCCATTTCGTTCCATTTTGCCTATAAACATGGCCGCCAAGAATAATTCTTTTTTCTGATTGGCTAATGTTAAAAAAATCTTCTCCTCTGAAACAGCTTGGCCAAATAGAGCCAAACTTGGCATAGATGGTCCCTGGGTGTGTCCCTTTTAAAATTGTGTCCGACAGCCCCACGCTCCATTCAAGATGGCTGCTGTTTTTTAAGGTAATGTTTATCTCCCTTTGAAATTTGCTTCAGTATCATTCTATTGTCAGGTGAGCGATACAGGCTCAGTGGGCTGAGCCTCTAGTTTATATTGGAGTTACCTCCCTTTTTTATATTGGAGTTATTTCCCTTTTTTATATTGGAGTTATCTCCCTTTTTTATATAGGAGTTATCTCCCTTTTTTATATTGGAGTTATCTCCCTTTTTTATATTGGAGTTATCTCCCTTTTTTATATTGGAGTTATCTCCCTTTTTTATATTGGAGTTACCTCCCTTTTTTATATTGGAGTTACCTCCCTTTTTATATTGGAGTTATCTCCCTTTTTTATATTGGGGTTATCTCCCTTTTTTATATTGGAGTTACCTCCCTTTTTTATATTGGAGTTACCTCCCTTTTTTATATTGGAGTTATCTCCCTTTTTTATATTGGAGTTACCTTCCTTTTTATATTGGAGTTATCTCCCTTTTTTATATTGGAGTTACCTTCCTTTTTTATATTGGAGTTACCTTCCTTTTTTATATTGGAGTTACCTCCCTTTTTTATATATTGGAGTTACCTCCCTTTTTTATATTGGAGTTACCTCCCTTTTTTATATTGGAGTTACCTCCCTTTTTTATATTGGAGTTATCTCCCTTTTTTAATATTGGAGTTACCTCCCTTTTTTATATTGGAGTTATCTGCCTTTTTTATATTGGAGTTACCTCCCTATTTTATATAGGAGTTATCTCCCTTTTTTATATTGGAGTTATCTCCCTTTTTTATATTGGAGTTATCTCCCTTTTTTATATTGGAGTTATCTCCCTTTTTTATATTGGAGTTATCTCCCTTTTTTATATTGGAGTTATCTCCCTTTTTTATATTGGAGTTACCTTCCTTTTTATATTGGAGTTATCTCCCTTTTTTATATTGGAGTTACCTTCCTTTTTTATATTGGAGTTACCTCCCTTTTTTATATTGGAGTTACCTCCCTTTTTTATATATTGGAGTTACCTCCCTTTTTTATATTGGAGTTACCTCCCTTTTTCATATTGGAGTTACCTCCCTTTTTTATATTGGAGTTATCTCCCTTTTTTAATATTGGAGTTACCTCCCTTTTTTATATTGGAGTTATCTGCCTTTTTTATATTGGAGTTACCTCCCTTTTTTATATTGGAGTTACCTCCCTTTTTTATATATTGGAGTTACCTCCCTTTTTTATATTGGAGTTACCTCCTTTTTTATATTGGAGTTACCTCCCTTTTTTATATTGGAGTTATCTCCCTTTTTTAATATTGGAGTTCCCCCTCCCTTTTTTATATTGGAGTTATCTGCCTTTTTTATATTGGAGTTACCTCCCTATTTTATATAGGAGTTATCTCCCTTTTTTATATTGGAGTTATCTCCCTTTATTATATTGGAGTTATCTCCCTTTTTTATATTGGAGTTACCTCCCTTTTTTATATTGGAGTTATCTCCCTTTTTTATATTGGAGTTATCTCCCTTTTTTATATTGGAGTTACCTCCCTTTTTTATATTGGAGTTACCTCCCTTTTTTATATTGGAGTTATCTCCCTTTTTTATATTGGAGTTACCTTCCTTTTTATATTGGAGTTATCTCCCTTTTTTATATTGGAGTTACCTTCCTTTTTTATATTGGAGTTACCTCCCTTTTTTATATTGGAGTTACCTCCCTTTTTTATATATTGGAGTTACCTCCCTTTTTTATATTGGAGTTACCTCCCTTTTTTATATTGGAGTTACCTCCCTTTTTTATATTGGAGTTATCTCCCTTTTTTAATATTGGAGTTACCTCCCTTTTTTATATTGGAGTTATCTGCCTTTTTTATATTGGAGTTACCTCCCTATTTTATATTGGAGTTATCTCCCTTTTTTATATTGGAGTTATCTCCCTTTTTTATATTGGAGTTATCTCCCTTTTTTAGATTGGAGTTATCTCTCTTTTTATATATTGGAGTTATCTCCCTTTTTTATATTGGAGTTACCTCCCTTTTTTATATTGGAGTTACCTCCCTTTTTTATATTGGAGTTATCTCCCTTTTTTATATTGGAGTTATCTCCCTTTTTTATATTGGAGTTATCTCCCTTTTTTAATATTGGAGTTACCTCCCTTTTTTATATTAGAGTTATCTCCCTTTTTTATATAGGAGTTATCTCCCTTTTTTTATATTGGAGTTACCTACCTTTATTTTGGAGTTATCTCCCTTTTTTATATTGGAGTTATCTCCCTTTTTTTATATTGGAGTTATCTCCCTTTTTTATATTGGAGTTATCTCCCTTTTTTAATATTGGAGTTACCTCCCTTTTTTATATTGGAGTTATCTCCCTTTTTTATATAGGAGTTATCTCCCTTTTTTTATATTGGAGTTACCTACCTTTATTTTGGAGTTATCTCCCTTTTTTATATTGGAGTTATCTCCCTTTTTTATATTGGAGACAACTCCAATATTTAAAAAGGGAGATAACTCCGATATAAAAAGGGAGGTAACTCCAATATAAAAAAGGGAGATAACTCCAATATAAAAAAGGGAGATAACTCCTATATAAAAAGGGAGATAACTCCAATATTAAAAAAGGGAGGTAACTCCAATATTAAAAAGGGAGATAACTCCAATATAAAAAATGGAGATAACTCCAAAATAAAAAAAGTGAGGTAACTCAAATATAAAAAAGGGAGATAACTCCAATATAAAAAAGGGAGATAACTCCAATATATAAAAAGGGAGATAACTCCAATATAAAAAAGGGAGGTAACTCCAATATAAAAAAGGGAGATAACTCCAATATAAAAAAGGGAGATAACTCCAATATAAAAAAGGGAGGTAACTCCAATATAAAAAAAGGGAGATAACTCCTATATAAAAAAGGGAGATAACTCCAATATAAAAAGGGAGGTAACTCCAATATTAAAAAGGGAGATAACTCCAATATTAAAAAGGGAGATAACTCCAATATAAAAAAAGGGAGATAACTCCAAAATAAAAAAGGGAGGTAACTCCAATATAAAAAAGGGAGGTAACTCCAATATAAAAAAGGGAGATAACTCCAATATAAAAAAGGGAGATAACTCCTATATAAAAAGGGAGATAACTCCAATAAAAAAGGGAGATAACTCCAAAATAAAAAAGGGAGGTAACTCCAATATAAAAAAGGGAGATAACTCCTATATAAAAAAGGGAGATAACTCCAATATATAAAAAGGGAGATAACTCCAATATAAAAAAGGGAGATAACTCCAATATAAAAAAAGGGAGATAACTCCTATATAAAAAAGGGAGATAACTCCAATATAAAAAAGGGAGATAACTCCAATATAAAAAAAGGGAGATAACTCCAATATAAAAAAGGGAGATAACTCCAATATTTAAAAAAAGGGAGATAACTCCGATATAAAAAAGGGAGATAACTCCAATATAAAAAAGGGAGATAACTCCAATATAAAAAAGGGAGATAACTCCAATATAAAAAAGGGAGGTAACTCCAATATAAAAAAGGGAGATAACTCCAATATAAAAAAGGGAGATAACTCCAAAAAAGGGAGATAACTCCAATATAAAAAGGGAGGTAACTCCAATATTAAAAAAGGGAGGTAACTCCAATTTAAAAAGGGAGTTAACTCCAATATAAAAAAGGGAGATAACTCCAATATAAAAAAGGGAGATAACTCCAATATATAAAAAGGGAGATAACTCAAATATAAAAAAGGGAGATAACTCTAATATAAAAAAGGGAGGTAACTCCAATATAAAAAAAGGGAGATAACTCCTATATAAAAAAGGGAGATAACTCCAATATAAAAAGGGAGGTAACTCCAATATTAAAAAAGGGAGGTAACTCCAATTTAAAAAGGGAGTTAACTCCAATATAAAAAAGGGAGATAACTCCAATATAAAAAAGGGAGATAACTCCAATATAAAAAAGGGAGATAACTCCAATATTTAAAAAAAGGGAGATAACTCCGATATAAAAAAGGGAGATAACTCCAATATAAAAAAGGGAGATAACTCCAATATAAAAAAGGGAGATAACTCCAATATAAAAAAGGGATGTAACTCCAATATAAAAAAGGGAGATAACTCCAATATAAAAAAGGGAGATAACTCCAAAAAAGGGAGGTAACTCCAATATAAAAAAGGGAGATAACTCCTATATAAAAAAGGGAGATAACTCCAATATAAAAAGGGAGGTAACTCCAATATTAAAAAAGGGAGGTAACTCCAATTTAAAAAGGGAGTTAACTCCAATATAAAAAAGGGAGATAACTCCAATATAAAAAAGGGAGATAACTCCAATATATAAAAAGGGAGATAACTCAAATATAAAAAAGGGAGATAACTCTAATATAAAAAAGGGAGGTAACTCCAATATAAAAAAAGGGAGATAACTCCTATATAAAAAAGGGAGATAACTCCAATATAAAAAGGGAGGTAACTCCAATATTAAAAAAGGGAGGTAACTCCAATTTAAAAAGGGAGTTAACTCCAATATAAAAAAGGGAGATAACTCCAATATAAAAAAGGGAGATAACTCCAATATATAAAAAGGGAGATAACTCCAATATAAAAAAGGGAGATAACTCCAATATAAAAAAGGGAGATAACTCCAATATAATAACTCCAATATAAAAAAGGGAGATAACTCCTATATAAAATAGGGAGGTAACTCCAATATAAAAAAGGCAGATAACTCCAATATAAAAAAGGGAGGTAACTCCAATATTAAAAAAGGGAGATAACTCCAATATAAAAAAGGGAGGTAACTCCAATATAAAAAAGGGAGGTAACTCCAATATAAAAAAGGGAGGTAACTCCAATATATAAAAAAGGGAGGTAACTCCAATATAAAAAAGGGAGGTAACTCCAATATAAAAAAGGAAGGTAACTCCAATATAAAAAAGGGAGATAACTCCAATATAAAAAGGAAGGTAACTCCAATATAAAAAAGGGAGATAACTCCAATATAAAAAAGGGAGGTAACTCCAATATAAAAAAGGGAGGTAACTCCAATATAAAAAAGGGAGATAACTCCAATATAAAAAAGGGAGATAACTCCAATATAAAAAAGGGAGGTAACTCCAATATAAAAAAGGGAGATAACTCCAATATAATAAAGGGAGATAACTCCAATATAAAAAAGGGAGATAACTCCTATATAAAATAGGGAGGTAACTCCAATATAAAAACGGCAGATAACTCCAATATAAAAAAGGGAGGTAACTCCAATATTAAAAAAGGGAGATAACTCCAATATAAAAAAGGGAGGTAACTCCAATATTAAAAAAGGGAGATAACTCCAATATAAAAAGGGAGGTAACTCCAATATAAAAAAGGGAAGTAACTCCAATATAAAAAAGGGAGGTAGCTCCAATATATAAAAAAGGGAGGTAACTCCAATATAAAAAAGGGAGGTAACTCCAATATAAAAAAGGAAGGTAACTCCAATATAAAAAAGGGAGATAACTCCAATATAAAAAGGAAGGTAACTCCAATATAAAAAAGGGAGATAACTCCAATATAAAAAAGGGAGGTAACTCCAATATAAAAAAGGGAGGTAACTCCAATATAAAAAAGGGAGATAACTCCAATATATAAAAAGAGAGATAACTCCAATCTAAAAAAGGGAGATAACTCCAATATAAAAAGGGAGATAACTCCAATATAAAAAAGGGAGATAACTCCAATATAAAATAGGGAGGTAACTCCAATATAAAAAAGGCAGATAACTCCAATATAAAAAAGGGAGGTAACTCCAATATTAAAAAAGGGAGATAACTCCAATATAAAAAAGGGAGGTAACTCCAATATAAAAAAGGGAGGTAACTCCAATATAAAAAAGGGAGATAACTCCAATATATAAAAAAGGGAGGTAACTCCAATATAAAAAAGGGAGGTAACTCCAATATAAAAAAGGAAGGTAACTCCAATATAAAAAAGGGAGATAACTCCAATATAAAAAGGAAGGTAACTCCAATATAAAAAAGGGAGATAACTCCAATATAAAAAAGGGAGATAACTCCTATATAAAAAAGGGAGATAACTCCAATATAAAAAAAAGGAGATAACTCCAATATAAAAAAGAGAGGTAACTCCAATATAAAAAAGGGAGAACTCCTATATAAAAAAGGGAGATAACTGCAATATAAAAAAAGGGAGGTAACTCCAATATTAAAAAAGGGAGGTAACTCCAATATAAAAAAGGGAGATAACTCCAATATAAAAAAGGGAGGTAACTCCAATATAAAAAAAGGGAGGTAACTCCAATATTAAAAAAGGGAGATAACTCCAATATAAAAAGGGGAGATAACTCCAATAAAAAAGGGAGATAACTCCAATATAAAAAAGGGAGATAACTCCAATATAAAAAAGGGAGGTAACTCCAATATAAAAAAATGGAGATAACTCCGATATAAAAAAGGGAGATAACTCCAATATAAAAAAGGGAGGTAACTCCAATATTAAAAAAGGGAGATAACTCCAATATAAAAAAGGGGATAACTCCAATATAAAAAAAGGGAGATAACTCCAATATAAAAAAGGGAGATAACTCCAAAATAAAAAAGGGAGGTAATTCCAATATAAAAAAGGGAGGTAACTCCAATATAAAAAAGGGAAATAACTCCAATATAAAAAAGGGAGAAAACTCCTATATAAAAAAGGGAGATAACTCCAATATAAAAAGGGAGATAACTCCAAAATAAAAAAAGGGAGATAACTCCAATATAAAAAAAAGGGAGATAACTCCTATATAAAAAAGGGAGATAACTCCAATATGTAAAAAGGGAGATAACTCCAATATAAAAAATGGAGATAACTCCAATATAAAAAAGGGAGATAACTCCTATATAAAAAGGGAGATAACTCCAATATAAAAAAGGGAGATAACTCCAATATAAAAAAGGGAGATAACTCCAAAATAAAGGGAGGTAACTCCAATATAAAAAAAGGGAGATAACTCCTATATAAAAAGGAGATAACTCCAATATAAAAAAGGGAGGTAACTCTAATATTAAAAAAGGGAGATAATTCCAATATAAAAAAGGGAGATAGCTCCAATATTAAAAAAGGGAGATAACTCCAATATAAAAAAGGGAGATAACTCCAAAATAAAAAAAGGGAGATAACTCCAATATAGAAAAGGGAGCTAACTCCACTATAAAAAAGGGAGATAACTCCAATATAAAAAAGGGAGTTAACTCCAATATAAAAAAGGGAGATAACTATAAATTGGGATTACCTCTCTTTTTTAATTTTTTTGTGATTGCATTGCAGTCTATTAAATTGGAGTTATCTCCCTTTTTTATTTGTTCGTGATTGCATTGCAATCTATTAAATTGGAGTTGCCTCCCTTTTTTATTTTGCGCGATTGCATTGCAATCTATTAAATTGGGATTACCTCCCTTTTTTAATTTTTTTTGTGATTGCATTGCAATCTATTAAATTGGAGTTATCTCCCTTTTATATTTGTTCGTGATTGCATTGCAATCTATTAAATTGGAGTTGCCTCCCTTTTTTTTATTTTGCACGATTACATTGCAATTTATTAAATTGGAGTTACCTCCCTTTAAAAATAAAAATTTGTGATTGCATTGCAATCTATTAAATTTGAGTTATCTCCCTTTTTTATTTTGCGCGATTGCATTGCAATCTATTAAATTGGGATTACCTCTCATTTTTAATTTTTTTTTGTGATTGCATTGCAGTCTATTAATTTGGAGTTATCTCCCTTTTTTATTTGTTCGTGATTGCATTGCAATCTATTAAATTGGAGTTGCCGCCCTTTTTTTATTTTGCGCGATTGCATTGCAATCTATTAAATTGGGATTACCTCCCTTTTTTAATTTTTTTGTGTGATTGCATTGCAGTCTATTAAATTGGAGTTATCTCCCTTTTTTATTTGTTCGTGATTGCATTGGAGTTACCTCCCTTTAAAAATAATAATTTGTGATTGGATTGCAATCTATTAAATTGGAGTTACCTCCCTTTTCAAACATTTTTGTGTGATTGCATTTCAATCTGTTGGAGTTGTCTCCCTTTTTTTATTATGCGTGATTGCATTGCAATCTATTAAATTGGAGTTACCTCCCTTTTTTTAAAAATGTTGTGTGATTGCATTGCAATCTATTAAATTGGAGTTACCTCCCTTTAAAAATAATAATTTGTGATTGCATTGCAATCTATTAAATTGGAGTTACCTCCCTTTAAAAATAATAATTTGTGATTGCATTGCAATCTATTAAATTGGAGTTATCTCCCTTTTTTATTTTGTGCAATTGCATAGCAATCTATTAAATTGGGATTACCTCCCTTTTTTAATTTTTGTGTGTGATTGCATTGCAGTCTATTAAATTGGAGTTATCTCCCTTTTTTATTTGTTCGTGATTGCATTGCAATCTATTAAATTGGAGTTGCCTCCCTTTTTTTATTTTGGGCGATAGCATTGCAATCTATTAAATTGGATTACCTCCCTTTTTTGATTTTTTTGTGTGATTGCATTGCAATCTATTAAATTGGAGTTGTCTCCCTTTTTTATTTGTTCGTGATTGCATTGCAATCTATTAAATTGGAGTTACCTCCCTTTTTTTTATTATGAGCGATTTCATTGCAATCTATTAAATTGGAGTTGCCTCCCTTTTTTTATTTTGTGCGATTGCATTGCAATCTATTAAATTGGGATTACCTCCTTTTTTTAATTTTTTTTAGTGATTGCATTGCAGTCTATTAAATTGGAGTTATCTCCATTTTTTATTTGTTCGTGATTGCATTTCAATCTATTAAATTGGAGTTACCTCCCTTTAAAAATAATAATTTGTGATTGAATTGCAATCTATTAAATTGGAGTTGCCTCCCTTTTTTGATTTTGCGCGATTGCATTGCAATCTATTAAATTGGGATTACCTCCCTTTTTTGATTTTTTTTGTGATTGCATTGCAGTCTATTAAATTGGAGTTATCTCCCTTTTATATTTGTTCGTGATTGCATTGCAATCTATTAAATTGGAGTTGCCTCCCTTTTTTATTTTGCGTGATTGCATTGCAATCTATTAAATTGGAGTTACCTCCCTTTAAAAATAATAATTTGTGATTGCATTGCAATCTATTAAATTGGAGTTATCTCCCTTTAAAAATAATAATTTGTGATTGCATTGCAATCTATTAAATTGGGATTACCTCCCTTTTTAAATTTGTTTTGTGATTGCATTGCAATCTATTGAATTGGAGTTATCTCCCTTTTTTATTTGTTCGTGATTGCATTGCAATCTATTAAATTGGAGTTACCTCCCTTTAAAAATAATAATTTGTGATTGCATTACAATCTATTAGATTGGAGTTACCTCCCTTTAAAAATAATAATTTGTGATTGCATTGCAATCTATTAAATTGGAGTTACCTCCCTTTTTAATTTTTTTTGCGATTTCATTGCAATCTATTAAATTGGAGTTGCCTCCCTTTTTTATTTTGCGCGATTGCATTGCAATCTATTAAATTGGGATTACCTCCCTTTTTTAATTTTTTTTGTGATTGCACTGCAATCTATTAAATTGGAGTTATCTCCCTTTTATATTTGTTCGTGATTGCATTGCAATCTATTAAATTGGAGTTGCCTCCCTTTTTTTATTTTGCACGATTACATTGCAATCTATTAAACTGGAGTTACCTCCCTTTAAAAATAATAATTTGTGATTGCATTGCAATCTATTAAATTGGAGTTACCTCCCTTTTTAATTTTTTTGGCGATTTCATTGCAATCTATTAAATTGGAGTTGTCTCCCTTTTTTATTTTGCGCGATTGCATTGCAATCTATTAAATTGGGATTACCTCCCTTTTTTAATTTTTTGTGTGATTGCATGCAAATCTATTAAATTGGAGTTATCTCCCTTTTATATTTGTTCGTGATTGCATTGCAATCTATTAAATTGGAGTTTTCTCCCTTTTTTTATTTTGCGCGATTGCATTGCAATCTATTAAATTGTAGTTACCTCCCTTTAAAAATAATAATTTGTGATTGCATTGCAATCTATTAAATTGGAGTTATCTCCCTTTTTTATTTGTTCACGATTGCATTGCAATCTATTTAAATGGAGTTGCCTCCCTTTTTAATTTTTTGTGTGTGATTGCATTGCAATCTATTAAATTGGAGTTGTCTCCCTTTTTTTATTATGAGCGATTGCATTGCAATCTATTAAATTGGAGTTATCTCCCTTTTTTTATTTGTTCGTGATTGCATTGCAATCTATTAAATTGGAGTTACCTCCCTTTTTTTATTTTGCGCGATTGGATTGCAATCTATTAAATTGGAGTTATCTCCCTTTTTTATTTGTTCGTGATTCCATTGTAATCTATTAAATTGGAGTTACCTCCCTTTTTAATTTTTTTTTGCGATTTCATTGCAATCTATTAAATTGGAGTTGCCTCCCTTTTTTTATTTTGCGCGATTCCATTGCAATCTTTTAAATTGGGATTACCTCCCTTTTTTAATTTTTTTTGGTGATTGCATTGCAATCTATTAAATTGGAGTTTTCTCCCTTTTTTATTTGTTCGTGATTGCATTGAAATCTATTAAATTGGGATTACCTCCCTTTTTTAATTTTTTTTGTGATTGCATTGCAATCTATTAAATTGGAGTTACCTCCCTTTTTATTTTTTTTTGCGATTTCATTGCAATCTATTAAATTGGAGTTGCCTCCCTTTTTTTATTTTGTGCGGTTGCATTGCAATCTATTAAATTGGAGTTGCCTCCCTTTTTTTATTTTGCACGATTGCATTGCAATCTATTAAATTGGAGTTACCTCCCTTTAAAAATAATAATTTGTGATTGCATTGCAATCTATTAAATTGGATTTATCTCCCTTTTTTTATTTTGCACGAATGCATTGCAATCTATTAAATTGGGATTACCTCCCTTTTTTAATTTTTTTTTGTGATTGCATTGCAGTCTATTAAATTGGAGTTATCTCCCTTTTTTATTTGTTCGTGATTGCGTTGCAATCTATTATATTGGAGTTACCTCCCTTTAAAAATAATAATTTGTGATTGCATTGCAATCTATTAAATTGGAGTTACCTCCCTTTTTAATTTTTTTTTGCGATTTCATTGCAATCTATTAAATTGGAGTTGCCTCCCTTTTTTTATTTTTTTGTGATTGCATTGCAATCTATTAAATTGGAGTTACCTCCCTTTTTAATTTTTTTTGCGATTTCATTGCAATCTATTAAATTGGAGTTGCCTTCCTTTTTTTATTTTGTGCGGTTGCATTGCAATCTATTAAATTGGAGTTATCTCCCTTTTTTATTTGTTCGTGATTGCATTGCAATCTATTAAATTGGAGTTGCCTCCCTTTTTTTATTTTGCACGATTGCATTGCAAACTATTAAATTGGAGTTGCCTCCCTTTAAAAATAATAATTTGTGATTGCATTGCAATCTATTAAAATGGAGTTACCTCCCTTTTTAATTTTTTTGTGTGATTGCATTGCAATCTATTAAATTGGAGTTATCTCCCTTTTTTTATTTTGCGCGATTGCATTGCAATCTATTAAATTGGAGTTACCTCCCCTTTTTTATTTTGCGAGATTGCATTCCAATCTATTAAATTGGAGTTATCTCCCTTTTTTTATTTTGCGCTATTGCATTGCAATCTATTAAATTGGAGTTATCTCCCTTTTTTATTTGTTCGTGATTGCATTGCAATCTATTAAATTGGAGTTACCTCTCTTTTTTTTATTATGAGCGATTTCATTGCAATCTATTAGATTGGAGTTGCCTCCCTTTTTTTATTTTGCGCGATTGCATTGCAATCTATTAAATTGGGATTACCTCCCTTTTTTAATCTTTTTTTGTGATTGCATTGCAATCTATTAAATTGGAGTTTTCTCCCTTTTTTTATTTTGCGCGATTGCATTGCAATCTATTAAATTGTAGTTACCTCCCTTTAAAAATAATAATTTGTGATTGCATTGCAATCTATTAAATTGGAGTTATCTCCCTTTTTTATTTGTTCGTGATTGCATTGCAATCTATTAAATTGGAGTTACCTCCCTTTAAAAATAATAATTTGTGATTGCATTACAATCTATTAGATTGGAGTTACCTCCCTTTAAAAATAATAATTTGTGATTGCATTGCAATCTATTAAATTGGAGTTACCTCCCTTTTTAATTTTTTTTTGCGATTTCATTGCAATCTATTAAATTGGAGTTGCCTCCCTTTTTTATTTTCCGCGATTGCATTGCAATCTATTAAATTGGGATTACCTCCCTTTTTTAATTTTTTTTGTGATTGCATTGCAATCTATTAAATTGGAGTTATCTCCCTTTTATATTTGTTCGTGATTGCATTGCAATCTATTAAATTGGAGTTGCCTCCCTTTTTTATTTTGCACGATTACATTGCAATCTATTAAACTGGAGTTACCTCCCTTTAAAAATAATAATTTGTGATTGCATTGCAATCTATTAAATTGGAGTTACCTCCCTTTTTAATTTTTTTGGCGATTTCATTGCAATCTATTAAATTGGAGTTGTCTCCCTTTATTATTTTGCGCGATTGCATTGCAAACTATTAAATTGGGATTACCTCCCTTTTTTAATTTTTTGTGTGATTGCATTGCAATCTATTAAATTGGAGTTATCTCCCTTTTATATTTGTTCGTGATTGCATTGCAATCTATTAAATTGGAGTTGCCTCCCTTTTTTTATTTTGCACGATTACATTGCAATCTATTAAATTGGAGTTACCTCCCTTTAAAGATAATAATTTGTGATTGGATTGCAATCTATTAAATTGGAGTTACCTCCCTTTTCAAACATTTTTGTGTGATTTCATTTCAATCTGTTGGAGTTGTCTCCCTTTTTTTAATTATGCGTGATTGCATTGCAATCTATTAAATTGGAGTTACCTCCCTTTTTTTGAAAATTTAGTGTGATTGCATTGCAATCTATTAAATTGGAGTTACCTCCCTTTAAAAATAATAATTTGTTATTGCATTGCAATCTATTAAATTGGAGTTACCTCCCTTTTTATTTTTTTTTGCGATTTCATTGCAATCTTAAATTGGAGTTGCCTCCCTTTTTAAATTTTGTGTGTGATTGCATTGCAATCTATTAAATTGGAGTTATCTCCCTATTTTTATTTTGCACGATTGCATTGTAATCTATTAAATTGGGATTACCTCCCTTTTTTGGTTTTTTTTGGTGATTGCATTGCAATCTATTAAATTGGGGTTATCTCCCTTTTATATTTGTTCGTGATTGCATTGCAATCTATTAAATTGGAGTTGCCTCCCTTTTTTATTTTGCGTGATTGCTTTGCAATCTATTAAATTGGAGTTACCTACCTTTAAAAATAATAATTTGTGATTGCATTGCAATCTATTAAATTGGAGTTATCTCCCTTTTTTATTTGTTCGTGGTTGCATTTCAATCTATTAAATTGGAGTTACCTCCCTTTAAAAATAATAATTTGTGATTGCATTGCAATCTATTAAATTGGAGTTACCTCCCTTTTTTTATTTTGCATGATTGCATTGCAATCTATTAAATTGGGATTACCTCCCTTTTTTGATTTTTTTTGGTGATTGCATTGCAATCTATTAAATTGGAGTTACCTCCCTTTAAAAATAAAAATTTGTGATTGCATTGCAATCTATTAAATTGGAGTTATCTCCCTTTTTTATTTTGCGCAATTGCATAGCAATCTATTAAATTGGGATTACTTCCCTTTTTTAATTTTTTTTTGTGATTGCATTGCAGTCTATTAAATTGGAGTTATCTCCCTTTTTTATTTGTTCGTGATTGCATTTCAATCTATTAAATTGGAGTTACCTCCCTTTAAAAATAATAATTTGTGATTGCATTACAATCTATTAAATTGGAGTTGCCTCCCTTTTTTTTATTTTGCGCGATTGCATTGCAATCTATTAAATTGGGATTACGTCCCTTTTTTGATTTTTTTTGTGATTGCATTGCAGTCTATTAAATTGGAGTTATCTCCCTTTTATATTTGTTCGTGATTGCATTGCAATCTATTAAATTGGAGTTGCCTCCCTTTTTTTATTTTACGTGATTGCATTGCAATCTATTAAATTTGAGTTACCTCCCTTTAAAAATAATAATTTGTGATTGCATTGCAATCTATTAAATTGGAGTTGCCTCCCTTTTTTTATTTTGCGCGGTTGCATTGCAATCTATTAAATTGGGATTACCTCCCTTTTTTAATTTTTTTGTGTGATTGCATTGCAGTTTATTAAATTGGAGTTATCTCCCTTTTTTATTTGTTCGTTATTGCATTTCAATCTATTAAATTGGAGTTACCTCCCTTTAAAAATAATAATTTGTGATTGCATTGCAATCTATTAAATTGGAGTTGCCTCCATTTTTTTATTTTGCGCGATTGCATTGCAATCTATTACATTGGGATTACCTCCCTTTTTTGATTTTTTTGTGTGATTGCATTGCAATCTATTAAATTGGAGTTATCTCCCTTTTATATTTGTTCGTGATTGCATTGCAATCTATTAAATTGGAGTTGCCTCCCTTTTTTATTTTGCGTGATTGCATTGCAATCTATTAAATTGGAGTTACCTCCCTTTAAAAATAATATTTTGTGATTGCATTGCAATCTATTAAATTGGAGTTATCTCCCTTTTTTTTAATTTTGCGCAATTGCATAGCAATCTATTAAATTGGGATTACCTCCCTTTTTTAATTTTTTTGTGTGATTGCATTGCAGTCTATTAAATTGGAGTTATCTCCCTTTTTTATTTGTTCGTGATTGCATTGCAATCTATTAAATTGGAGTTGCCTCCCTTTTTTTATTTTGTGCGATTGCATTGCAATCTATTAAATTGGGATTACCTCCCTTTTTTAATTTTTTTTTGTGATTGCATTGCAGTCTATTCAATTGGAGTTATCTCCCTTTTTTATTTGTTCGTGATTGCATTTCAATCTATTAAATTGGAGTTGCCTCCCTTTAAAAATAAATATTTGTGATTGCATTGCAATCTATTAAATTGGAGTTGCCTCCCTTTTTTTATTTTGTTCGATTGCATTGCAATCTATTAAATTGGGATTACCTCCCTTTTTTGATTTTTTTTTGCAATTTCATTGCAATCTATTAAATTGGAGTTGCCTTCCTTTTTTTATTTTGTGCGGTTGCATTGCAATCTATTAAATTGGAGTTATCTCCCTTTTTTTATTTTGCACGATTGCATTGCAATCTATTAAATTGGGATTACCTCCCTTTTTTGATTTTTTTTGGTGATTGCATTGCAATCTATTAAATTGGAGTTACCTCCCTTTAAAAATAATAATTTGTGATTGCATTGCAATCTATTAAATTGGAGTTATCTCCCTTTTTTATTTTGCGCAATTGCATAGCAATCTATTAAATTGGGATTACTTCCCTTTTTTAATTTTTTTTTGTGATTGCATTGCAGTCTATTAAATTGGAGTTATCTCCCTTTTTTATTTGTTCGTGATTGCATTGCAATCTATTAAATTGGAGTTGCCTCCTTTTTTTTTATTTTGTGCGATTGCATTGCAATCTATTAAATTGGGATTACCTCACTTTTTTATTTTTTTTTGTGATTGCATTGCAGTCTATTAAATTGGAGTTATCTCCCTTTTTTATTTGTTCGTGATTGCATTTCAATCTATTAAATTGGAGTTACCTCCCTTTAAAAATAATAATTTGTGATTGCATTACAATCTATTAAATTGGAGTTGCCTCCCTTTTTTTTATTTTGCGCGATTGCATTGCAATCTATTAAATTGGGATTACGTCCCTTTTTTGATTTTTTTTGTGATTGCATTGCAGTCTATTAAATTGGAGTTATCTCCCTTTTATATTTGTTCGTGATTGCATTGCAATCTATTAAATTGGAGTTGCCTCCCTTTTTTTATTTTACGTGATTGCATTGCAATCTATTAAATTTGAGTTACCTCCCTTTAAAAATAATAATTTGTGATTGCATTGCAATCTATTAAATTGGAGTTGCCTCCCTTTTTTTATTTTGCGCGGTTGCATTGCAATCTATTAAATTGGGATTACCTCCCTTTTTTAATTTTTTTGTGTGATTGCATTGCAGTTTATTAAATTGGAGTTATCTCCCTTTTTTATTTGTTCGTTATTGCATTTCAATCTATTAAATTGGAGTTACCTCCCTTTAAAAATAATAATTTGTGATTGCATTGCAATCTATTAAATTGGAGTTGCCTCCATTTTTTTATTTTGCGCGATTGCATAGCAATCTATTACATTGGGATTACCTCCCTTTTTTGATTTTTTTGTGTGATTGCATTGCAATCTATTAAATTGGAGTTATCTCCCTTTTATATTTGTTCGTGATTGCATTGCAATCTATTAAATTGGAGTTGGCTCCCTTTTTTATTTTGCGTGATTGCATTGCAATCTATTAAATTGGAGTTACCTCCCTTTAAAAATAATAATTTGTGATTGCATTGCAATCTATTAAATTGGAGTTATCTCCCTTTTTTTTAATTTTGCGCAATTGCATAGCAATCTATTAAATTGGGATTACCTCCCTTTTTTAATTTTTTTGTGTGATTGCATTGCAGTCTATTAAATTGGAGTTATCTCCCTTTTTTATTTGTTCGTGATTGCATTGCAATCTATTAAATTGGAGTTGCCTCCCTTTTTTTATTTTGTGCGATTGCATTGCAATCTATTAAATTGGGATTACCTCCCTTTTTTAATTTTTTTTTGTGATTGCATTGCAGTCTATTCAATTGGAGTTATCTCCCTTTTTTATTTGTTCGTGATTGCATTTCAATCTATTAAATTGGAGTTGCCTCCCTTTAAAAATAAATATTTGTGATTGCATTGCAATCTATTAAATTGGAGTTGCCTCCCTTTTTTTATTTTGTGCGATTGCATTGCAATCTATTAAATTGGGATTACCTCCCTTTTTTGATTTTTTTTTGCAATTTCATTGCAATCAATTAAATTGGAGTTGCCTTCCTTTTTTTATTTTGTGCGGTTGCATTGCAATCTATTAAATTGGAGTTATCTCCCTTTTTTATTTGTTCGTGATTGCATTGCAATCTATTAAATTGGAGTTGCCTCCCTTTTTTTATTTTGCACGATTGCATTGCAAACTACTAAATTGGAGTTGCCTCCCTTTAAAAATAATAATTTGTGATTGCATTGCAATCTATTAAAATGGAGTTACCTCCCTTTTTAATTTTTTGTGCGTGATTGCATTGCAATCTATTAAATTGGAGTTGTCTCCCTTTTTTTATTTTGCACGATTGCATTCCAATCTATTAAATTGGAGTTATCTCCCTTTTTTTATTTTGCGCGATTGCATTGCAATCTATTAAATTGGAGTTACCTCCCTTTTTTTATTTTGCGCGATGGCATTGCAATCTATTAAATTGGAGTTATCTCCCTTTTTTTATTTTGCGCGATTGCATTGCAATCTATTAAATTGGAGTTATCTCCCTTTTTTATTTGTTCGTGATTGCATTGCAATCTATTAAATTGGAGTTACCTCCCTTTTTTTTTATTATGAGCGATTTCATTGCAATCTATTAAATTGGAGTTGCCTCCCTTTTTTTATTTTGCATGATTGCATTGCAATCTATTAAATTAGGATTTCCTCCCTTTTTTAATCTTTTTTTGTGATTGCATTGCAATCTATTAAATTGGAGTTTTCTCCCTTTTTTTATTTTGCGCGATTGCATTGCAATCTATTAAATTGTAGTTACCTCCCTTTAAAAATAATAATTTGTGATTGCATTGCAATCTATTAAATTGGAGTTATCTCCCTTTAAAAATAATAATTTGTGATTGCATTGCAATCTATTAAATTGGGATTACCTCCCTTTTTAAATTTTGTTTCGTGATTGCATTGCAATCTATTAAATTGGAGCTATCTCCCTTTTTTATTTGTTCGTGATTGTATTGCAATCTATTAAATTGGAGTTACCTCCCTTTGAAAATAATAATTTGTGATTGCATTGCAATCTATTAGATTGGAGTTACCTCCCTTTAAAAATAATAATTTGTGATTGCATTGCAATCTATTAAATTGGAGTTACCTCCCTTTTTTTATTTTGCACGATTGGATTGCAATCTATTAAATTTGAGTTATCTCCCTTTTTTATTTGTTCGTGATTCCATTGCAATCTATTAAATTGGAGTTGCCTCCCTTTTTTTATTTTGCGCGATTCCATTGCAATCTTTTAAATTGGGATTACCTCCCTTTTTTATTTTTTTTTGGTGATTGCATTGCAATCTATTAAATTGGAGTTTTCTCCCTTTTTTATTTGTTCGTGATTGCATTGAAATCTATTAAATTGGGATTACCTCCCTTTTTTAATTTTTTTTGTGATTGCATTGCAATCTATTAAATTGGAGTTACCTCCCTTTTTATTTTTTTTTGCGATTTCATTGCAATCTATTAAATTGGAGTTGCCTCCCTTTTTTTATTTTGTGAGGTTGCATTGCAATCTATTAAATTGGAGTTGCCTCCCTTTTTTTATTTTGCACGATTGCATTGCAATCTATTAAATTGGAGTTACCTCCCTTTAAAAATAATAATTTGTGATTGCATTGCAATCTATTAAATTGGATTTATCTCCCTTTTTTTATTTTGCACGAATGCATTGCAATCTATTAAATTGGGATTACCTCCCTTTTTTTATTTTTTTTTTGTGATTGCATTGCAGTCTATTAAATTGGAGTTATCTCCCTTTTTTATTTGTTCGTGATTGCGTTGCAATCTATTATATTGGAGTTACCTCCCTTTAAAAATAATAATTTGTGATTGCATTGCAATCTATTAAATTGGAGTTACCTCCCTTTTTAATTTTTTTTTGCGATTTCATTGCAATCTATTAAATTGGAGTTGCCTCCCTTTTTTTATTTTGTACGATTGTATTGCAATCTATTAAATTGGAGTTATCTCCCTTTTTTTATTTTGCGTGATTGCATTGCAATGTATTAAATTGGGATTACCTCCCTTTTTTTATTTTTTTGTGATTGCATTGCAATCTATTAAATTGGAGTTACCTCCCTTTTTAATTTTTTTTGCGATTTCATTGCAATCTATTAAATTGGAGTTGCCTCCCTTTTTTATTTGTTCGTGATTGCATTGCAATCTATTAAATTGGAGTTGCCTCCCTTTTTTTATTTTGCACGATTGCATTGCAAACTATTAAATTGGAGTTGCCTCCCTTTAAAAATAATAATTTGTGATTGCATTGCAATCTATTAAAATGGAGTTACCTCCCTTTTTAATTTTTTTGTGTGATTGCATTGCAATCTATTAAATTGGAGTTATCTCCCTTTTTTTATTTTGCACGATTGCATTGCAATCTATTAAATTGGAGTTACCTCCCTTTTTTTATTTTGCGCGATTGCATTCCAATCTATTAAATTGGAGTTATCTCCCTTTTTTTATTTTGCGTGATTGCATTGCAATCTATTAAATTGGAGTTATCTCCCTTTTTTATTTGTTCGTGATTGCATTGCAATCTATTAAATTGGAGTTACCTCTCTTTTTTTTATTATGAGCGATTTCATTGCAATCTATTAAATTGGAGTTGCCTCCCTTTTTTTATTTTGCGCGATTGCATTGCAATCTATTAAATTGGGATTACCTCCCTTTTTTAATCTTTTTTTGTGATTGCATTGCAATCTATTATATTGGAGTTTTCTCCCTTTTTTTATTTTGCGCGATTGCATTGCAATCTATTAAATTGTAGTTACCTCCCTTTAAAAATAATAATTTGTGATTGCATTGCAATCTATTAAATTGGAGTTATCTCCCTTTTTTATTTGTTCGTGATTGCATTGCAATCTATTAAATTGGAGTTACCTCCTTTTAAAAATAATAATTTGTGATTGCATTACAATCTATTAGATTGGAGTTACCTCCCTTTAAAAATAATAATTTGTGATTGCATTGCAATCTATTAAATTGGAGTTACCTCCCTTTTTAATTTTTTTTTGCGATTTCATTGCAATCTATTAAATTGGAGTTGCCTCCCTTTTTTATTTTCCGCGATTGCATTGCAATCTATTAAATTGGGATTACCTCCCTTTTTTAATTTTTTTTGTGATTGCATTGCAATCTATTAAATTGGAGTTATCTCCCTTTTATATTTGTTCGTGATTGCATTGCAATCTATTAAATTGGAGTTGCCTCCCTTTTTTTATTTTGCACGATTACATTGCAATCTATTAAACTGGAGTTACCTCCCTTTAAAAATAATAATTTGTGATTGCATTGCAATCTATTAAATTGGAGTTACCTCCCTTTTTAATTTTTTTGGCGATTTCATTGCAATCTATTAAATTGGAGTTGTCTCCCTTTTTTATTTTGTGCGATTGCATTGCAAACTATTAAATTGGGATTACCTCCCTTTTTTAATTTTTTGTGTGATTGCATTGCAATCTATTAAATTGGAGTTATCTCCCTTTTATATTTGTTCGTGATTGCATTGCAATCTATTAAATTGGAGTTGCCTCCCTTTTTTTATTTTGCACGATTACATTGCAATCTATTAAATTGGAGTTACCTCCCTTTAAAAATAATAATTTGTGATTGGATTGCAATCTATTAAATTGGAGTTACCTCCCTTTTCAAACATTTTTGTGTGATTTCATTTCAATCTGTTGGAGTTGTCTCCCTTTTTTTTATTATGCGTGATTGCATTGCAATCTATTAAATTGGAGTTGCCTCCCTTTTTTTTATTTTGCACGATTACATTGCAATTTATTAAATTGGAGTTACCTCCCTTTAAAAATAAAAATTTGTGATTGCATTGCAATCTATTAAATTTGAGTTATCTCCCTTTTTTATTTTGCGCGATTGCATTGCAATCTATTAAATTGGGATTACCTCTCATTTTTAATTTTTTTTTGTGATTGCATTGCAGTCTATTAATTTGGAGTTATCTCCCTTTTTTATTTGTTCGTGATTGCATTGCAATCTATTAAATTGGAGTTGCCGCCCTTTTTTTATTTTGCGCGATTGCATTGCAATCTATTAAATTGGGATTACCTCCCTTTTTTAATTTTTTTGTGTGATTGCATTGCAGTCTATTAAATTGGAGTTATCTCCCTTTTTTATTTGTTCGTGATTGCATTGGAGTTACCTCCCTTTAAAAATAATAATTTGTGATTGGATTGCAATCTATTAAATTGGAGTTACCTCCCTTTTCAAACATTTTTGTGTGATTGCATTTCAATCTGTTGGAGTTGTCTCCCTTTTTTTATTATGCGTGATTGCATTGCAATCTATTAAATTGGAGTTACCTCCCTTTTTTTAAAAATGTTGTGTGATTGCATTGCAATCTATTAAATTGGAGTTACCTCCCTTTAAAAATAATAATTTGTGATTGCATTGCAATCTATTAAATTGGAGTTACCTCCCTTTAAAAATAATAATTTGTGATTGCATTGCAATCTATTAAATTGGAGTTATCTCCCTTTTTTATTTTGTGCAATTGCATAGCAATCTATTAAATTGGGATTACCTCCCTTTTTTAATTTTTGTGTGTGATTGCATTGCAGTCTATTAAATTGGAGTTATCTCCCTTTTTTATTTGTTCGTGATTGCATTGCAATCTATTAAATTGGAGTTGCCTCCCTTTTTTTATTTTGGGCGATAGCATTGCAATCTATTAAATTGGATTACCTCCCTTTTTTGATTTTTTTGTGTGATTGCATTGCAATCTATTAAATTGGAGTTGTCTCCCTTTTTTATTTGTTCGTGATTGCATTGCAATCTATTAAATTGGAGTTACCTCCCTTTTTTTTATTATGAGCGATTTCATTGCAATCTATTAAATTGGAGTTGCCTCCCTTTTTTTATTTTGTGCGATTGCATTGCAATCTATTAAATTGGGATTACCTCCTTTTTTTAATTTTTTTTAGTGATTGCATTGCAGTCTATTAAATTGGAGTTATCTCCATTTTTTATTTGTTCGTGATTGCATTTCAATCTATTAAATTGGAGTTACCTCCCTTTAAAAATAATAATTTGTGATTGAATTGCAATCTATTAAATTGGAGTTGCCTCCCTTTTTTGATTTTGCGCGATTGCATTGCAATCTATTAAATTGGGATTACCTCCCTTTTTTGATTTTTTTTGTGATTGCATTGCAGTCTATTAAATTGGAGTTATCTCCCTTTTATATTTGTTCGTGATTGCATTGCAATCTATTAAATTGGAGTTGCCTCCCTTTTTTATTTTGCGTGATTGCATTGCAATCTATTAAATTGGAGTTACCTCCCTTTAAAAATAATAATTTGTGATTGCATTGCAATCTATTAAATTGGAGTTATCTCCCTTTAAAAATAATAATTTGTGATTGCATTGCAATCTATTAAATTGGGATTACCTCCCTTTTTAAATTTGTTTTGTGATTGCATTGCAATCTATTGAATTGGAGTTATCTCCCTTTTTTATTTGTTCGTGATTGCATTGCAATCTATTAAATTGGAGTTACCTCCCTTTAAAAATAATAATTTGTGATTGCATTACAATCTATTAGATTGGAGTTACCTCCCTTTAAAAATAATAATTTGTGATTGCATTGCAATCTATTAAATTGGAGTTACCTCCCTTTTTAATTTTTTTTGCGATTTCATTGCAATCTATTAAATTGGAGTTGCCTCCCTTTTTTATTTTGCGCGATTGCATTGCAATCTATTAAATTGGGATTACCTCCCTTTTTTAATTTTTTTTGTGATTGCACTGCAATCTATTAAATTGGAGTTATCTCCCTTTTATATTTGTTCGTGATTGCATTGCAATCTATTAAATTGGAGTTGCCTCCCTTTTTTTATTTTGCACGATTACATTGCAATCTATTAAACTGGAGTTACCTCCCTTTAAAAATAATAATTTGTGATTGCATTGCAATCTATTAAATTGGAGTTACCTCCCTTTTTAATTTTTTTGGCGATTTCATTGCAATCTATTAAATTGGAGTTGTCTCCCTTTTTTATTTTGCGCGATTGCATTGCAATCTATTAAATTGGGATTACCTCCCTTTTTTAATTTTTTGTGTGATTGCATGCAAATCTATTAAATTGGAGTTATCTCCCTTTTATATTTGTTCGTGATTGCATTGCAATCTATTAAATTGGAGTTTTCTCCCTTTTTTTATTTTGCGCGATTGCATTGCAATCTATTAAATTGTAGTTACCTCCCTTTAAAAATAATAATTTGTGATTGCATTGCAATCTATTAAATTGGAGTTATCTCCCTTTTTTATTTGTTCACGATTGCATTGCAATCTATTTAAATGGAGTTGCCTCCCTTTTTAATTTTTTTTGTGTGATTGCATTGCAATCTATTAAATTGGAGTTGTCTCCCTTTTTTTATTATGAGCGATGGCATTGCAATCTATTAAATTGGAGTTATCTCCCTTTTTTTATTTTGCGCGATTGCATTGCAATCTATTAAATTGGAGTTATCTCCCTTTTTTATTTGTTCGTGATTGCATTGCAATCTATTAAATTGGAGTTACCTCCCTTTTTTTTTATTATGAGCGATTTCATTGCAATCTATTAAATTGGAGTTGCCTCCCTTTTTTTATTTTGCATGATTGCATTGCAATCTATTAAATTAGGATTTCCTCCCTTTTTTAATCTTTTTTTGTGATTGCATTGCAATCTATTAAATTGGAGTTTTCTCCCTTTTTTTATTTTGCGCGATTGCATTGCAATCTATTAAATTGTAGTTACCTCCCTTTAAAAATAATAATTTGTGATTGCATTGCAATCTATTAAATTGGAGTTATCTCCCTTTAAAAATAATAATTTGTGATTGCATTGCAATCTATTAAATTGGGATTACCTCCCTTTTTAAATTTTGTTTCGTGATTGCATTGCAATCTATTAAATTGGAGCTATCTCCCTTTTTTATTTGTTCGTGATTGTATTGCAATCTATTAAATTGGAGTTACCTCCCTTTGAAAATAATAATTTGTGATTGCATTGCAATCTATTAGATTGGAGTTACCTCCCTTTAAAAATAATAATTTGTGATTGCATTGCAATCTATTAAATTGGAGTTACCTCCCTTTTTTTATTTTGCACGATTGGATTGCAATCTATTAAATTTGAGTTATCTCCCTTTTTTATTTGTTCGTGATTCCATTGCAATCTATTAAATTGGAGTTGCCTCCCTTTTTTTATTTTGCGCGATTCCATTGCAATCTTTTAAATTGGGATTACCTCCCTTTTTTATTTTTTTTTGGTGATTGCATTGCAATCTATTAAATTGGAGTTTTCTCCCTTTTTTATTTGTTCGTGATTGCATTGAAATCTATTAAATTGGGATTACCTCCCTTTTTTAATTTTTTTTGTGATTGCATTGCAATCTATTAAATTGGAGTTACCTCCCTTTTTATTTTTTTTTGCGATTTCATTGCAATCTATTAAATTGGAGTTGCCTCCCTTTTTTTATTTTGTGAGGTTGCATTGCAATCTATTAAATTGGAGTTGCCTCCCTTTTTTTATTTTGCACGATTGCATTGCAATCTATTAAATTGGAGTTACCTCCCTTTAAAAATAATAATTTGTGATTGCATTGCAATCTATTAAATTGGATTTATCTCCCTTTTTTTATTTTGCACGAATGCATTGCAATCTATTAAATTGGGATTACCTCCCTTTTTTTATTTTTTTTTTGTGATTGCATTGCAGTCTATTAAATTGGAGTTATCTCCCTTTTTTATTTGTTCGTGATTGCGTTGCAATCTATTATATTGGAGTTACCTCCCTTTAAAAATAATAATTTGTGATTGCATTGCAATCTATTAAATTGGAGTTACCTCCCTTTTTAATTTTTTTTTGCGATTTCATTGCAATCTATTAAATTGGAGTTGCCTCCCTTTTTTTATTTTGTACGATTGTATTGCAATCTATTAAATTGGAGTTATCTCCCTTTTTTTATTTTGCGTGATTGCATTGCAATGTATTAAATTGGGATTACCTCCCTTTTTTTATTTTTTTGTGATTGCATTGCAATCTATTAAATTGGAGTTACCTCCCTTTTTAATTTTTTTTGCGATTTCATTGCAATCTATTAAATTGGAGTTGCCTCCCTTTTTTATTTGTTCGTGATTGCATTGCAATCTATTAAATTGGAGTTGCCTCCCTTTTTTTATTTTGCACGATTGCATTGCAAACTATTAAATTGGAGTTGCCTCCCTTTAAAAATAATAATTTGTGATTGCATTGCAATCTATTAAAATGGAGTTACCTCCCTTTTTAATTTTTTTGTGTGATTGCATTGCAATCTATTAAATTGGAGTTATCTCCCTTTTTTTATTTTGCACGATTGCATTGCAATCTATTAAATTGGAGTTACCTCCCTTTTTTTATTTTGCGCGATTGCATTCCAATCTATTAAATTGGAGTTATCTCCCTTTTTTTATTTTGCGTGATTGCATTGCAATCTATTAAATTGGAGTTATCTCCCTTTTTTATTTGTTCGTGATTGCATTGCAATCTATTAAATTGGAGTTACCTCTCTTTTTTTTATTATGAGCGATTTCATTGCAATCTATTAAATTGGAGTTGCCTCCCTTTTTTTATTTTGCGCGATTGCATTGCAATCTATTAAATTGGGATTACCTCCCTTTTTTAATCTTTTTTTGTGATTGCATTGCAATCTATTATATTGGAGTTTTCTCCCTTTTTTTATTTTGCGCGATTGCATTGCAATCTATTAAATTGTAGTTACCTCCCTTTAAAAATAATAATTTGTGATTGCATTGCAATCTATTAAATTGGAGTTATCTCCCTTTTTTATTTGTTCGTGATTGCATTGCAATCTATTAAATTGGAGTTACCTCCTTTTAAAAATAATAATTTGTGATTGCATTACAATCTATTAGATTGGAGTTACCTCCCTTTAAAAATAATAATTTGTGATTGCATTGCAATCTATTAAATTGGAGTTACCTCCCTTTTTAATTTTTTTTTGCGATTTCATTGCAATCTATTAAATTGGAGTTGCCTCCCTTTTTTATTTTCCGCGATTGCATTGCAATCTATTAAATTGGGATTACCTCCCTTTTTTAATTTTTTTTGTGATTGCATTGCAATCTATTAAATTGGAGTTATCTCCCTTTTATATTTGTTCGTGATTGCATTGCAATCTATTAAATTGGAGTTGCCTCCCTTTTTTTATTTTGCACGATTACATTGCAATCTATTAAACTGGAGTTACCTCCCTTTAAAAATAATAATTTGTGATTGCATTGCAATCTATTAAATTGGAGTTACCTCCCTTTTTAATTTTTTTGGCGATTTCATTGCAATCTATTAAATTGGAGTTGTCTCCCTTTTTTATTTTGTGCGATTGCATTGCAAACTATTAAATTGGGATTACCTCCCTTTTTTAATTTTTTGTGTGATTGCATTGCAATCTATTAAATTGGAGTTATCTCCCTTTTATATTTGTTCGTGATTGCATTGCAATCTATTAAATTGGAGTTGCCTCCCTTTTTTTATTTTGCACGATTACATTGCAATCTATTAAATTGGAGTTACCTCCCTTTAAAAATAATAATTTGTGATTGGATTGCAATCTATTAAATTGGAGTTACCTCCCTTTTCAAACATTTTTGTGTGATTTCATTTCAATCTGTTGGAGTTGTCTCCCTTTTTTTTATTATGCGTGATTGCATTGCAATCTATTAAATTGGAGTTGCCTCCCTTTTTTTTATTTTGCACGATTACATTGCAATTTATTAAATTGGAGTTACCTCCCTTTAAAAATAAAAATTTGTGATTGCATTGCAATCTATTAAATTTGAGTTATCTCCCTTTTTTATTTTGCGCGATTGCATTGCAATCTATTAAATTGGGATTACCTCTCATTTTTAATTTTTTTTTGTGATTGCATTGCAGTCTATTAATTTGGAGTTATCTCCCTTTTTTATTTGTTCGTGATTGCATTGCAATCTATTAAATTGGAGTTGCCGCCCTTTTTTTATTTTGCGCGATTGCATTGCAATCTATTAAATTGGGATTACCTCCCTTTTTTAATTTTTTTGTGTGATTGCATTGCAGTCTATTAAATTGGAGTTATCTCCCTTTTTTATTTGTTCGTGATTGCATTGGAGTTACCTCCCTTTAAAAATAATAATTTGTGATTGGATTGCAATCTATTAAATTGGAGTTACCTCCCTTTTCAAACATTTTTGTGTGATTGCATTTCAATCTGTTGGAGTTGTCTCCCTTTTTTTATTATGCGTGATTGCATTGCAATCTATTAAATTGGAGTTACCTCCCTTTTTTTAAAAATGTTGTGTGATTGCATTGCAATCTATTAAATTGGAGTTACCTCCCTTTAAAAATAATAATTTGTGATTGCATTGCAATCTATTAAATTGGAGTTACCTCCCTTTAAAAATAATAATTTGTGATTGCATTGCAATCTATTAAATTGGAGTTATCTCCCTTTTTTATTTTGTGCAATTGCATAGCAATCTATTAAATTGGGATTACCTCCCTTTTTTAATTTTTGTGTGTGATTGCATTGCAGTCTATTAAATTGGAGTTATCTCCCTTTTTTATTTGTTCGTGATTGCATTGCAATCTATTAAATTGGAGTTGCCTCCCTTTTTTTATTTTGGGCGATAGCATTGCAATCTATTAAATTGGATTACCTCCCTTTTTTGATTTTTTTGTGTGATTGCATTGCAATCTATTAAATTGGAGTTGTCTCCCTTTTTTATTTGTTCGTGATTGCATTGCAATCTATTAAATTGGAGTTACCTCCCTTTTTTTTATTATGAGCGATTTCATTGCAATCTATTAAATTGGAGTTGCCTCCCTTTTTTTATTTTGTGCGATTGCATTGCAATCTATTAAATTGGGATTACCTCCTTTTTTTAATTTTTTTTAGTGATTGCATTGCAGTCTATTAAATTGGAGTTATCTCCATTTTTTATTTGTTCGTGATTGCATTTCAATCTATTAAATTGGAGTTACCTCCCTTTAAAAATAATAATTTGTGATTGAATTGCAATCTATTAAATTGGAGTTGCCTCCCTTTTTTGATTTTGCGCGATTGCATTGCAATCTATTAAATTGGGATTACCTCCCTTTTTTGATTTTTTTTGTGATTGCATTGCAGTCTATTAAATTGGAGTTATCTCCCTTTTATATTTGTTCGTGATTGCATTGCAATCTATTAAATTGGAGTTGCCTCCCTTTTTTATTTTGCGTGATTGCATTGCAATCTATTAAATTGGAGTTACCTCCCTTTAAAAATAATAATTTGTGATTGCATTGCAATCTATTAAATTGGAGTTATCTCCCTTTAAAAATAATAATTTGTGATTGCATTGCAATCTATTAAATTGGGATTACCTCCCTTTTTAAATTTGTTTTGTGATTGCATTGCAATCTATTGAATTGGAGTTATCTCCCTTTTTTATTTGTTCGTGATTGCATTGCAATCTATTAAATTGGAGTTACCTCCCTTTAAAAATAATAATTTGTGATTGCATTACAATCTATTAGATTGGAGTTACCTCCCTTTAAAAATAATAATTTGTGATTGCATTGCAATCTATTAAATTGGAGTTACCTCCCTTTTTAATTTTTTTTGCGATTTCATTGCAATCTATTAAATTGGAGTTGCCTCCCTTTTTTATTTTGCGCGATTGCATTGCAATCTATTAAATTGGGATTACCTCCCTTTTTTAATTTTTTTTGTGATTGCACTGCAATCTATTAAATTGGAGTTATCTCCCTTTTATATTTGTTCGTGATTGCATTGCAATCTATTAAATTGGAGTTGCCTCCCTTTTTTTATTTTGCACGATTACATTGCAATCTATTAAACTGGAGTTACCTCCCTTTAAAAATAATAATTTGTGATTGCATTGCAATCTATTAAATTGGAGTTACCTCCCTTTTTAATTTTTTTGGCGATTTCATTGCAATCTATTAAATTGGAGTTGTCTCCCTTTTTTATTTTGCGCGATTGCATTGCAATCTATTAAATTGGGATTACCTCCCTTTTTTAATTTTTTGTGTGATTGCATGCAAATCTATTAAATTGGAGTTATCTCCCTTTTATATTTGTTCGTGATTGCATTGCAATCTATTAAATTGGAGTTTTCTCCCTTTTTTTATTTTGCGCGATTGCATTGCAATCTATTAAATTGTAGTTACCTCCCTTTAAAAATAATAATTTGTGATTGCATTGCAATCTATTAAATTGGAGTTATCTCCCTTTTTTATTTGTTCACGATTGCATTGCAATCTATTTAAATGGAGTTGCCTCCCTTTTTAATTTTTTTTGTGTGATTGCATTGCAATCTATTAAATTGGAGTTGTCTCCCTTTTTTTATTATGAGCGATTGCATTGCAATCTATTAAATTGGAGTTATCTCCCTTTTTTTATTTGTTCGTGATTGCATTGCAATCTATTAAATTGGAGTTACCTCCCTTTTTTTATTTTGCGCGATTGGATTGCAATCTATTAAATTGGAGTTATCTCCCTTTTTTATTTGTTCGTGATTCCATTGTAATCTATTAAATTGGAGTTACCTCCCTTTTTAATTTTTTTTTGCGATTTCATTGCAATCTATTAAATTGGAGTTGCCTCCCTTTTTTTATTTTGCGCGATTCCATTGCAATCTTTTAAATTGGGATTACCTCCCTTTTTTAATTTTTTTTGGTGATTGCATTGCAATCTATTAAATTGGAGTTTTCTCCCTTTTTTATTTGTTCGTGATTGCATTGAAATCTATTAAATTGGGATTACCTCCCTTTTTTAATTTTTTTTGTGATTGCATTGCAATCTATTAAATTGGAGTTACCTCCCTTTTTATTTTTTTTTGCGATTTCATTGCAATCTATTAAATTGGAGTTGCCTCCCTTTTTTTATTTTGTGCGGTTGCATTGCAATCTATTAAATTGGAGTTGCCTCCCTTTTTTTATTTTGCACGATTGCATTGCAATCTATTAAATTGGAGTTACCTCCCTTTAAAAATAATAATTTGTGATTGCATTGCAATCTATTAAATTGGATTTATCTCCCTTTTTTTATTTTGCACGAATGCATTGCAATCTATTAAATTGGGATTACCTCCCTTTTTTAATTTTTTTTTGTGATTGCATTGCAGTCTATTAAATTGGAGTTATCTCCCTTTTTTATTTGTTCGTGATTGCGTTGCAATCTATTATATTGGAGTTACCTCCCTTTAAAAATAATAATTTGTGATTGCATTGCAATCTATTAAATTGGAGTTACCTCCCTTTTTAATTTTTTTTTGCGATTTCATTGCAATCTATTAAATTGGAGTTGCCTCCCTTTTTTTATTTTTTTGTGATTGCATTGCAATCTATTAAATTGGAGTTACCTCCCTTTTTAATTTTTTTTGCGATTTCATTGCAATCTATTAAATTGGAGTTGCCTTCCTTTTTTTATTTTGTGCGGTTGCATTGCAATCTATTAAATTGGAGTTATCTCCCTTTTTTATTTGTTCGTGATTGCATTGCAATCTATTAAATTGGAGTTGCCTCCCTTTTTTTATTTTGCACGATTGCATTGCAAACTATTAAATTGGAGTTGCCTCCCTTTAAAAATAATAATTTGTGATTGCATTGCAATCTATTAAAATGGAGTTACCTCCCTTTTTAATTTTTTTGTGTGATTGCATTGCAATCTATTAAATTGGAGTTATCTCCCTTTTTTTATTTTGCGCGATTGCATTGCAATCTATTAAATTGGAGTTACCTCCCCTTTTTTATTTTGCGAGATTGCATTCCAATCTATTAAATTGGAGTTATCTCCCTTTTTTTATTTTGCGCTATTGCATTGCAATCTATTAAATTGGAGTTATCTCCCTTTTTTATTTGTTCGTGATTGCATTGCAATCTATTAAATTGGAGTTACCTCTCTTTTTTTTATTATGAGCGATTTCATTGCAATCTATTAGATTGGAGTTGCCTCCCTTTTTTTATTTTGCGCGATTGCATTGCAATCTATTAAATTGGGATTACCTCCCTTTTTTAATCTTTTTTTGTGATTGCATTGCAATCTATTAAATTGGAGTTTTCTCCCTTTTTTTATTTTGCGCGATTGCATTGCAATCTATTAAATTGTAGTTACCTCCCTTTAAAAATAATAATTTGTGATTGCATTGCAATCTATTAAATTGGAGTTATCTCCCTTTTTTATTTGTTCGTGATTGCATTGCAATCTATTAAATTGGAGTTACCTCCCTTTAAAAATAATAATTTGTGATTGCATTACAATCTATTAGATTGGAGTTACCTCCCTTTAAAAATAATAATTTGTGATTGCATTGCAATCTATTAAATTGGAGTTACCTCCCTTTTTAATTTTTTTTTGCGATTTCATTGCAATCTATTAAATTGGAGTTGCCTCCCTTTTTTATTTTCCGCGATTGCATTGCAATCTATTAAATTGGGATTACCTCCCTTTTTTAATTTTTTTTGTGATTGCATTGCAATCTATTAAATTGGAGTTATCTCCCTTTTATATTTGTTCGTGATTGCATTGCAATCTATTAAATTGGAGTTGCCTCCCTTTTTTATTTTGCACGATTACATTGCAATCTATTAAACTGGAGTTACCTCCCTTTAAAAATAATAATTTGTGATTGCATTGCAATCTATTAAATTGGAGTTACCTCCCTTTTTAATTTTTTTGGCGATTTCATTGCAATCTATTAAATTGGAGTTGTCTCCCTTTATTATTTTGCGCGATTGCATTGCAAACTATTAAATTGGGATTACCTCCCTTTTTTAATTTTTTGTGTGATTGCATTGCAATCTATTAAATTGGAGTTATCTCCCTTTTATATTTGTTCGTGATTGCATTGCAATCTATTAAATTGGAGTTGCCTCCCTTTTTTTATTTTGCACGATTACATTGCAATCTATTAAATTGGAGTTACCTCCCTTTAAAGATAATAATTTGTGATTGGATTGCAATCTATTAAATTGGAGTTACCTCCCTTTTCAAACATTTTTGTGTGATTTCATTTCAATCTGTTGGAGTTGTCTCCCTTTTTTTAATTATGCGTGATTGCATTGCAATCTATTAAATTGGAGTTACCTCCCTTTTTTTGAAAATTTAGTGTGATTGCATTGCAATCTATTAAATTGGAGTTACCTCCCTTTAAAAATAATAATTTGTTATTGCATTGCAATCTATTAAATTGGAGTTACCTCCCTTTTTATTTTTTTTTGCGATTTCATTGCAATCTTAAATTGGAGTTGCCTCCCTTTTTAAATTTTGTGTGTGATTGCATTGCAATCTATTAAATTGGAGTTATCTCCCTATTTTTATTTTGCACGATTGCATTGTAATCTATTAAATTGGGATTACCTCCCTTTTTTGGTTTTTTTTGGTGATTGCATTGCAATCTATTAAATTGGGGTTATCTCCCTTTTATATTTGTTCGTGATTGCATTGCAATCTATTAAATTGGAGTTGCCTCCCTTTTTTATTTTGCGTGATTGCTTTGCAATCTATTAAATTGGAGTTACCTACCTTTAAAAATAATAATTTGTGATTGCATTGCAATCTATTAAATTGGAGTTATCTCCCTTTTTTATTTGTTCGTGGTTGCATTTCAATCTATTAAATTGGAGTTACCTCCCTTTAAAAATAATAATTTGTGATTGCATTGCAATCTATTAAATTGGAGTTACCTCCCTTTTTTTATTTTGCATGATTGCATTGCAATCTATTAAATTGGGATTACCTCCCTTTTTTGATTTTTTTTGGTGATTGCATTGCAATCTATTAAATTGGAGTTACCTCCCTTTAAAAATAAAAATTTGTGATTGCATTGCAATCTATTAAATTGGAGTTATCTCCCTTTTTTATTTTGCGCAATTGCATAGCAATCTATTAAATTGGGATTACTTCCCTTTTTTAATTTTTTTTTGTGATTGCATTGCAGTCTATTAAATTGGAGTTATCTCCCTTTTTTATTTGTTCGTGATTGCATTTCAATCTATTAAATTGGAGTTACCTCCCTTTAAAAATAATAATTTGTGATTGCATTACAATCTATTAAATTGGAGTTGCCTCCCTTTTTTTTATTTTGCGCGATTGCATTGCAATCTATTAAATTGGGATTACGTCCCTTTTTTGATTTTTTTTGTGATTGCATTGCAGTCTATTAAATTGGAGTTATCTCCCTTTTATATTTGTTCGTGATTGCATTGCAATCTATTAAATTGGAGTTGCCTCCCTTTTTTTATTTTACGTGATTGCATTGCAATCTATTAAATTTGAGTTACCTCCCTTTAAAAATAATAATTTGTGATTGCATTGCAATCTATTAAATTGGAGTTGCCTCCCTTTTTTTATTTTGCGCGGTTGCATTGCAATCTATTAAATTGGGATTACCTCCCTTTTTTAATTTTTTTGTGTGATTGCATTGCAGTTTATTAAATTGGAGTTATCTCCCTTTTTTATTTGTTCGTTATTGCATTTCAATCTATTAAATTGGAGTTACCTCCCTTTAAAAATAATAATTTGTGATTGCATTGCAATCTATTAAATTGGAGTTGCCTCCATTTTTTTATTTTGCGCGATTGCATTGCAATCTATTACATTGGGATTACCTCCCTTTTTTGATTTTTTTGTGTGATTGCATTGCAATCTATTAAATTGGAGTTATCTCCCTTTTATATTTGTTCGTGATTGCATTGCAATCTATTAAATTGGAGTTGCCTCCCTTTTTTATTTTGCGTGATTGCATTGCAATCTATTAAATTGGAGTTACCTCCCTTTAAAAATAATATTTTGTGATTGCATTGCAATCTATTAAATTGGAGTTATCTCCCTTTTTTTTAATTTTGCGCAATTGCATAGCAATCTATTAAATTGGGATTACCTCCCTTTTTTAATTTTTTTGTGTGATTGCATTGCAGTCTATTAAATTGGAGTTATCTCCCTTTTTTATTTGTTCGTGATTGCATTGCAATCTATTAAATTGGAGTTGCCTCCCTTTTTTTATTTTGTGCGATTGCATTGCAATCTATTAAATTGGGATTACCTCCCTTTTTTAATTTTTTTTTGTGATTGCATTGCAGTCTATTCAATTGGAGTTATCTCCCTTTTTTATTTGTTCGTGATTGCATTTCAATCTATTAAATTGGAGTTGCCTCCCTTTAAAAATAAATATTTGTGATTGCATTGCAATCTATTAAATTGGAGTTGCCTCCCTTTTTTTATTTTGTTCGATTGCATTGCAATCTATTAAATTGGGATTACCTCCCTTTTTTGATTTTTTTTTGCAATTTCATTGCAATCTATTAAATTGGAGTTGCCTTCCTTTTTTTATTTTGTGCGGTTGCATTGCAATCTATTAAATTGGAGTTATCTCCCTTTTTTTATTTTGCACGATTGCATTGCAATCTATTAAATTGGGATTACCTCCCTTTTTTGATTTTTTTTGGTGATTGCATTGCAATCTATTAAATTGGAGTTACCTCCCTTTAAAAATAATAATTTGTGATTGCATTGCAATCTATTAAATTGGAGTTATCTCCCTTTTTTATTTTGCGCAATTGCATAGCAATCTATTAAATTGGGATTACTTCCCTTTTTTAATTTTTTTTTGTGATTGCATTGCAGTCTATTAAATTGGAGTTATCTCCCTTTTTTATTTGTTCGTGATTGCATTGCAATCTATTAAATTGGAGTTGCCTCCTTTTTTTTTATTTTGTGCGATTGCATTGCAATCTATTAAATTGGGATTACCTCACTTTTTTATTTTTTTTTGTGATTGCATTGCAGTCTATTAAATTGGAGTTATCTCCCTTTTTTATTTGTTCGTGATTGCATTTCAATCTATTAAATTGGAGTTACCTCCCTTTAAAAATAATAATTTGTGATTGCATTACAATCTATTAAATTGGAGTTGCCTCCCTTTTTTTTATTTTGCGCGATTGCATTGCAATCTATTAAATTGGGATTACGTCCCTTTTTTGATTTTTTTTGTGATTGCATTGCAGTCTATTAAATTGGAGTTATCTCCCTTTTATATTTGTTCGTGATTGCATTGCAATCTATTAAATTGGAGTTGCCTCCCTTTTTTTATTTTACGTGATTGCATTGCAATCTATTAAATTTGAGTTACCTCCCTTTAAAAATAATAATTTGTGATTGCATTGCAATCTATTAAATTGGAGTTGCCTCCCTTTTTTTATTTTGCGCGGTTGCATTGCAATCTATTAAATTGGGATTACCTCCCTTTTTTAATTTTTTTGTGTGATTGCATTGCAGTTTATTAAATTGGAGTTATCTCCCTTTTTTATTTGTTCGTTATTGCATTTCAATCTATTAAATTGGAGTTACCTCCCTTTAAAAATAATAATTTGTGATTGCATTGCAATCTATTAAATTGGAGTTGCCTCCATTTTTTTATTTTGCGCGATTGCATAGCAATCTATTACATTGGGATTACCTCCCTTTTTTGATTTTTTTGTGTGATTGCATTGCAATCTATTAAATTGGAGTTATCTCCCTTTTATATTTGTTCGTGATTGCATTGCAATCTATTAAATTGGAGTTGGCTCCCTTTTTTATTTTGCGTGATTGCATTGCAATCTATTAAATTGGAGTTACCTCCCTTTAAAAATAATAATTTGTGATTGCATTGCAATCTATTAAATTGGAGTTATCTCCCTTTTTTTTAATTTTGCGCAATTGCATAGCAATCTATTAAATTGGGATTACCTCCCTTTTTTAATTTTTTTGTGTGATTGCATTGCAGTCTATTAAATTGGAGTTATCTCCCTTTTTTATTTGTTCGTGATTGCATTGCAATCTATTAAATTGGAGTTGCCTCCCTTTTTTTATTTTGTGCGATTGCATTGCAATCTATTAAATTGGGATTACCTCCCTTTTTTAATTTTTTTTTGTGATTGCATTGCAGTCTATTCAATTGGAGTTATCTCCCTTTTTTATTTGTTCGTGATTGCATTTCAATCTATTAAATTGGAGTTGCCTCCCTTTAAAAATAAATATTTGTGATTGCATTGCAATCTATTAAATTGGAGTTGCCTCCCTTTTTTTATTTTGTGCGATTGCATTGCAATCTATTAAATTGGGATTACCTCCCTTTTTTGATTTTTTTTTGCAATTTCATTGCAATCAATTAAATTGGAGTTGCCTTCCTTTTTTTATTTTGTGCGGTTGCATTGCAATCTATTAAATTGGAGTTATCTCCCTTTTTTATTTGTTCGTGATTGCATTGCAATCTATTAAATTGGAGTTGCCTCCCTTTTTTTATTTTGCACGATTGCATTGCAAACTACTAAATTGGAGTTGCCTCCCTTTAAAAATAATAATTTGTGATTGCATTGCAATCTATTAAAATGGAGTTACCTCCCTTTTTAATTTTTTGTGCGTGATTGCATTGCAATCTATTAAATTGGAGTTGTCTCCCTTTTTTTATTTTGCACGATTGCATTCCAATCTATTAAATTGGAGTTATCTCCCTTTTTTTATTTTGCGCGATTGCATTGCAATCTATTAAATTGGAGTTACCTCCCTTTTTTTATTTTGCGCGATGGCATTGCAATCTATTAAATTGGAGTTATCTCCCTTTTTTTATTTTGCGCGATTGCATTGCAATCTATTAAATTGGAGTTATCTCCCTTTTTTATTTGTTCGTGATTGCATTGCAATCTATTAAATTGGAGTTACCTCCCTTTTTTTTTATTATGAGCGATTTCATTGCAATCTATTAAATTGGAGTTGCCTCCCTTTTTTTATTTTGCACGATTGCATTGCAATCTATTAAATTAGGATTTCCTCCCTTTTTTAATCTTTTTTTGTGATTGCATTGCAATCTATTAAATTGGAGTTTTCTCCCTTTTTTTATTTTGCGCGATTGCATTGCAATCTATTAAATTGTAGTTACCTCCCTTTAAAAATAATAATTTGTGATTGCATTGCAATCTATTAAATTGGAGTTATCTCCCTTTAAAAATAATAATTTGTGATTGCATTGCAATCTATTAAATTGGGATTACCTCCCTTTTTAAATTTTGTTTCGTGATTGCATTGCAATCTATTAAATTGGAGCTATCTCCCTTTTTTATTTGTTCGTGATTGTATTGCAATCTATTAAATTGGAGTTACCTCCCTTTAAAAATAATAATTTGTGATTGCATTGCAATCTATTAGATTGGAGTTACCTCCCTTTAAAAATAATAATTTGTGATTGCATTGCAATCTATTAAATTGGAGTTACCTCCCTTTTTTTATTTTGCACGATTGGATTGCAATCTATTAAATTTGAGTTATCTCCCTTTTTTATTTGTTCGTGATTCCATTGCAATCTATTAAATTGGAGTTGCCTCCCTTTTTTTATTTTGCGCGATTCCATTGCAATCTTTTAAATTGGGATTACCTCCCTTTTTTATTTTTTTTTGGTGATTGCATTGCAATCTATTAAATTGGAGTTTTCTCCCTTTTTTATTTGTTCGTGATTGCATTGAAATCTATTAAATTGGGATTACCTCCCTTTTTTAATTTTTTTTGTGATTGCATTGCAATCTATTAAATTGGAGTTACCTCCCTTTTTATTTTTTTTTGCGATTTCATTGCAATCTATTAAATTGGAGTTGCCTCCCTTTTTTTATTTTGTGAGGTTGCATTGCAATCTATTAAATTGGAGTTGCCTCCCTTTTTTTATTTTGCACGATTGCATTGCAATCTATTAAATTGGAGTTACCTCCCTTTAAAAATAATAATTTGTGATTGCATTGCAATCTATTAAATTGGATTTATCTCCCTTTTTTTATTTTGCACGAATGCATTGCAATCTATTAAATTGGGATTACCTCCCTTTTTTTATTTTTTTTTTGTGATTGCATTGCAGTCTATTAAATTGGAGTTATCTCCCTTTTTTATTTGTTCGTGATTGCGTTGCAATCTATTATATTGGAGTTACCTCCCTTTAAAAATAATAATTTGTGATTGCATTGCAATCTATTAAATTGGAGTTACCTCCCTTTTTAATTTTTTTTTGCGATTTCATTGCAATCTATTAAATTGGAGTTGCCTCCCTTTTTTTATTTTGTACGATTGTATTGCAATCTATTAAATTGGAGTTATCTCCCTTTTTTTATTTTGCGTGATTGCATTGCAATGTATTAAATTGGGATTACCTCCCTTTTTTTATTTTTTTGTGATTGCATTGCAATCTATTAAATTGGAGTTACCTCCCTTTTTAATTTTTTTTGCGATTTCATTGCAATCTATTAAATTGGAGTTGCCTCCCTTTTTTATTTGTTCGTGATTGCATTGCAATCTATTAAATTGGAGTTGCCTCCCTTTTTTTATTTTGCACGATTGCATTGCAAACTATTAAATTGGAGTTGCCTCCCTTTAAAAATAATAATTTGTGATTGCATTGCAATCTATTAAAATGGAGTTACCTCCCTTTTTAATTTTTTTGTGTGATTGCATTGCAATCTATTAAATTGGAGTTATCTCCCTTTTTTTATTTTGCACGATTGCATTGCAATCTATTAAATTGGAGTTACCTCCCTTTTTTTATTTTGCGCGATTGCATTCCAATCTATTAAATTGGAGTTATCTCCCTTTTTTTATTTTGCGTGATTGCATTGCAATCTATTAAATTGGAGTTATCTCCCTTTTTTATTTGTTCGTGATTGCATTGCAATCTATTAAATTGGAGTTACCTCTCTTTTTTTTATTATGAGCGATTTCATTGCAATCTATTAAATTGGAGTTGCCTCCCTTTTTTTATTTTGCGCGATTGCATTGCAATCTATTAAATTGGGATTACCTCCCTTTTTTAATCTTTTTTTGTGATTGCATTGCAATCTATTATATTGGAGTTTTCTCCCTTTTTTTATTTTGCGCGATTGCATTGCAATCTATTAAATTGTAGTTACCTCCCTTTAAAAATAATAATTTGTGATTGCATTGCAATCTATTAAATTGGAGTTATCTCCCTTTTTTATTTGTTCGTGATTGCATTGCAATCTATTAAATTGGAGTTACCTCCTTTTAAAAATAATAATTTGTGATTGCATTACAATCTATTAGATTGGAGTTACCTCCCTTTAAAAATAATAATTTGTGATTGCATTGCAATCTATTAAATTGGAGTTACCTCCCTTTTTAATTTTTTTTTGCGATTTCATTGCAATCTATTAAATTGGAGTTGCCTCCCTTTTTTTATTTTGCACGATTTCATTGCAATCTATTAAATTGGAGTTGCCTCCCTTTTTTATTTTCCGCGATTGCATTGCAATCTATTAAATTGGGATTACCTCCCTTTTTTAATTTTTTTTGTGATTGCATTGCAATCTATTAAATTGGAGTTATCTCCCTTTTATATTTGTTCGTGATTGCATTGCAATCTATTAAATTGGAGTTGCCTCCCTTTTTTTATTTTGCACGATTACATTGCAATCTATTAAACTGGAGTTACCTCCCTTTAAAAATAATAATTTGTGATTGCATTGCAATCTATTAAATTGGAGTTACCTCCCTTTTTAATTTTTTTGGCGATTTCATTGCAATCTATTAAATTGGAGTTGTCTCCCTTTTTTATTTTGTGCGATTGCATTGCAAACTATTAAATTGGGATTACCTCCCTTTTTTAATTTTTTGTGTGATTGCATTGCAATCTATTAAATTGGAGTTATCTCCCTTTTATATTTGTTCGTGATTGCATTGCAATCTATTAAATTGGAGTTGCCTCCCTTTTTTTATTTTGCACGATTACATTGCAATCTATTAAATTGGAGTTACCTCCCTTTAAAAATAATAATTTGTGATTGGATTGCAATCTATTAAATTGGAGTTACCTCCCTTTTCAAACATTTTTGTGTGATTTCATTTCAATCTGTTGGAGTTGTCTCCCTTTTTTTTATTATGCGTGATTGCATTGCAATCTATTAAATTGGAGTTACCTCCCTTTTTTTTTTAGAAAATTTAGTGTGATTGCATTGCAATCTATTAAATTGGAGTTACCTCCCTTTAAAAATAATAATTTGTTATTGCATTGCAATCTATTAAATTGGAGTTACCTCCCTTTTTATTTTTTTTTGCGATTTCATTGCAATCTTAAATTGGAGTTGCCTCCCTTTTTAAATTTTGTGTGTGATTGCATTGCAATCTATTAAATTGGAGTTATCTCTCTATTTTTATTTTACACGATTGCATTGCAATCTATTAAATTGGGATTACCTCCCTTTTTTGGTTTTTTTTGGTGATTGCATTGCAATCTATTAAATTGGGGTTATCTCCCTTTTATATTTGTTCGTGATTGCATTGCAATCTATTAAATTGGAGTTGCCTCCCTTTTTTATTTTGCGTGATTGCTTTGCAATCTATTAAATTGGAGTTACCTCCCTTTAAAAATAATAATTTGTGATTGCATTGCAATCTATTAAATTGGAGTTATCTCCCTTTTTTATTTGTTCGTGGTTGCATTTCAATCTATTAAATTGGAGTTACCTCCCTTTAAAAATAATAATTTGTGATTGCATTGCAATCTATTAAATTGGAGTTACCTCCCTTTTTTTATTTTGCACGATTGCATTGCAATCTATTAAATTGGGATTACCTCCCTTTTTGATTTTTTTTGGTGATTGCATTGCAATCTTTTAAATTGGAGTTATCTCCCTTTTATATTTGTTCGTGATTGCATTGCAATCTATTAAATTGGAGTTGCCTCCCTTTTTTATTTTGCGTGATTGCTTTGCAATCTATTAAATTGGAGTTACCTCCCTTTAAAAATAATAATTTGTGATTGCATTGCAATCTATTAAATTGGAGTTATCTCCCTTTTTTATTTGTTCGTGGTTGCATTTCAATCTATTAAATTGGAGTTACCTCCCTTTAAAAATAATAATTTGTGATTGCATTGCAATCTATTAAATTGGAGTTACCTCCCTTTTTTTATTTTGCACGATTGCATTGCAATCTATTAAATTGGGATTACCTCCCTTTTTGATTTTTTTTGGTGATTGCATTGCAATCTTTTAAATTGGAGTTATCTCCCTTTTATATTTGTTCGTGATTGCATTGCAATCTATTAAATTGGAGTTGCCTCCCTTTTTTATTTTGCGTGATTGCATTGCAATCTATTAAATTGGAGTTATCTCCCTTTTTTTTTTTTTTGCGCAATTGCATAGCAATCTATTAAATTGGGATTACCTCCCTTTTTTAATTTTTTGTGTGATTGCATTGCAGTCTATTAAATTGGAGTTATCTCCCTTTTTTATTTGTTCGTGATTGCATTGCAATCTATTAAATTGGAGTTGCCTCCCTTTTTTTTATTTTGTGCGATTGCATTGCAATCTATTAAATTGGGATTACCTCCCTTTTTTAATTTTTTTTTGTGATTGCATTGCAGTCTATTAAATTGGAGTTATCTCCCTTTTTTATTTGTTCGTGATTGCATTTCAATCTATTAAATTGGAGTTGCCTCCCTTTAAAAATAAATATTTGTGATTGCATTGCAATCTATTAAATTGGAGTTGCCTCCCTTTTTTTATTTTGCACGATTGCATTGCAATCTATTAAATTGGAGTTACCTCCCTTTAAAAATAATAATTTGTGATTGCATTGCAATCTATTAAATTGGATTTATCTCCCTTTTTTTATTTTGCACGAATGCATTGCAATCTATTAAATTGGGATTACCTCCCTTTTTTTATTTTTTTTTTGTGATTGCATTGCAGTCTATTAAATTGGAGTTATCTCCCTTTTTTATTTGTTCGTGATTGCGTTGCAATCTATTATATTGGAGTTACCTCCCTTTAAAAATAATAATTTGTGATTGCATTGCAATCTATTAAATTGGAGTTACCTCCCTTTTTAATTTTTTTTGCGATTTCATTGCAATCTATTAAATTGGAGTTGCCTTCCTTTTTTTATTTTGTGCGGTTGCATTGCAATCTATTAAATTGGAGTTATCTCCCTTTTTTATTTGTTCGTGATTGCATTGCAATCTATTAAATTGGAGTTGCCTCCCTTTTTTTATTTTGCACGATTGCATTGCAAACTATTAAATTGGAGTTGCCTCCCTTTAAAAATAATAATTTGTGATTGCATTGCAATCTATTAAAATGGAGTTACCTCCCTTTTTAATTTTTTTGTGTGATTGCATTGCAATCTATTAAATTGGAGTTATCTCCCTTTTTTTATTTTGCACGATTGCATTGCAATCTATTAAATTGGAGTTACCTCCCTTTTTTTATTTTGCGCGATTGCATTCCAATCTATTAAATTGGAGTTATCTCCCTTTTTTTATTTTGCGCGATTGCATTGCAATCTATTAAATTGGAGTTATCTCCCTTTTTTATTTGTTCGTGATTGCATTGCAATCTATTAAATTGGAGTTACCTCTCTTTTTTTTATTATGAGCGATTTCATTGCAATCTATTAAATTGGAGTTGCCTCCCTTTTTTTATTTTGCGCGATTGCATTGCAATCTATTAAATTGTAGTTACCTCCCTTTAAAAATAATAATTTGTGATTGCATTGCAATCTATTAAATTGGAGTTATCTCCCTTTTTTATTTGTTCGTGATTGCATTGCAATCTATTAAATTGGAGTTACCTCCTTTTAAAAATAATAATTTGTGATTGCATTACAATCTATTAGATTGGAGTTACCTCCCTTTAAAAATAATAATTTGTGATTGCATTGCAATCTATTAAATTGGAGTTACCTCCCTTTTTAATTTTTTTTTGCGATTTCATTGCAATCTATTAAATTGGAGTTGCCTCCCTTTTTTATTTTCCGCGATTGCATTGCAATCTATTAAATTGGGATTACCTCCCTTTTTTAATTTTTTTTGTGATTGCATTGCAATCTATTAAATTGGAGTTATCTCCCTTTTATATTTGTTCGTGATTGCATTGCAATCTATTAAATTGGAGTTGCCTCCCTTTTTTTATTTTGCACGATTACATTGCAATCTATTAAACTGGAGTTACCTCCCTTTAAAAATAATAATTTGTGATTGCATTGCAATCTATTAAATTGGAGTTACCTCCCTTTTTAATTTTTTTGGCGATTTCATTGCAATCTATTAAATTGGAGTTGTCTCCCTTTTTTATTTTGTGCGATTGCATTGCAAACTATTAAATTGGGATTACCTCCCTTTTTTAATTTTGTGTGTGATTGCATTGCAATCTATTAAATTGGAGTTATCTCCCTTTTATATTTGTTCGTGATTGCATTGCAATCTATTAAATTGGAGTTGCCTCCCTTTTTTTATTTTGCACGATTACATTGCAATCTATTAAATTGGAGTTACCTCCCTTTAAAAATAATAATTTGTGATTGGATTGCAATCTATTAAATTGGAGTTACCTCCCTTTTCAAACATTTTTGTGTGATTTCATTTCAATCTGTTGGAGTTGTCTCCCTTTTTATTATTATGCGTGATTGCATTGCAATCTATTAAATTGGAGTTACCTCCCTTTTTTTAGAAAATTTAGTGTGATTGCATTGCAATCTATTAAATTGGAGTTACCTCCCTTTAAAAATAATAATTTGTTATTGCATTACAATCTATTAAATTGGAGTTACCTCCCTTTTTATTTTTTTTTGCGATTTCATTGCAATCTTAAATTGGAGTTGCCTCCCTTTTTAAATTTTGTGTGTGATTGCATTGCAATCTATTAAATTGGAGTTATCTCTCTATTTTTATTTTACACGATTGCATTGCAATCTATTAAATTGGGATTACCTCCCTTTTTTGGTTTTTTTTGGTGATTGCATTGCAATCTATTAAATTGGGGTTATCTCCCTTTTATATTTGTTCGTGATTGCATTGCAATCTATTAAATTGGAGTTGCCTCCCTTTTTTATTTTGCGTGATTGCTTTGCAATCTATTAAATTGGAGTTACCTCCCTTTAAAAATAATAATTTGTGATTGCATTGCAATCTATTAAATTGGAGTTATCTCCCTTTTTTATTTGTTCGTGGTTGCATTTCAATCTATTAAATTGGAGTTACCTCCCTTTAAAAATAATAATTTGTGATTGCATTGCAATCTATTAAATTGGAGTTACCTCCCTTTTTTTATTTTGCACGATTGCATTGCAATCTATTAAATTGGGATTACCTCCCTTTTTTGATTTTTTTTGGTGATTGCATTGCAATCTTTTAAATTGGAGTTATCTCCCTTTTATATTTGTTCGTGATTGCATTGCAATCTATTAAATTGGAGTTGCCTCCCTTTTTTATTTTGCGTGATTGCATTGCAATCTATTAAATTGGAGTTACCTCCCTTTTTAATTTTTTTTGCGATTTCATTGCAATCTATTAAATTGGAGTTGCCTTCCTTTTTTTATTTTGTGCGGTTGCATTGCAATCTATTAAATTGGAGTTATCTCCCTTTTTTATTTGTTCGTGATTGCATTGCAATCTATTAAATTGGAGTTGCCTCCCTTTTTTTATTTTGCACGATTGCATTGCAAACTATTAAATTGGAGTTGCCTCCCTTTAAAAATAATAATTTGTGATTGCATTGCAATCTATTAAAATGGAGTTACCTCCCTTTTTAATTTTTTTGTGTGATTGCATTGCAATCTATTAAATTGGAGTTATCTCCCTTTTTTTATTTTGCACGATTGCATTGCAATCTATTAAATTGGAGTTACCTCCCTTTTTTTATTTTGCGCGATTGCATTCCAATCTATTAAATTGGAGTTATCTCCCTTTTTTTATTTTGCGCGATTGCATTGCAATCTATTAAATTGGAGTTATCTCCCTTTTTTATTTGTTCGTGATTGCATTGCAATCTATTAAATTGGAGTTACCTCTCTTTTTTTTATTATGAGCGATTTCATTGCAATCTATTAAATTGGAGTTGCCTCCCTTTTTTTATTTTGCGCGATTGCATTGCAATCTATTAAATTGGGATTACCTCCCTTTTTTAATCTTTTTTTGTGATTGCATTGCAATCTATTATATTGGAGTTTTCTCCCTTTTTTTATTTTGCGCGATTGCATTGCAATTGTAGTTACCTCCCTTTAAAAATAATAATTTGTGATTGCATTGCAATCTATTAAATTGGAGTTATCTCCCTTTTTTATTTGTTCGTGATTGCATTGCAATCTATTAAATTGGAGTTACCTCCTTTTAAAAATAATAATTTGTGATTGCATTACAATCTATTAGATTGGAGTTACCTCCCTTTAAAAATAATAATTTGTGATTGCATTGCAATCTATTAAATTGGAGTTACCTCCCTTTTTTATTTGTTCGTGATTGCATTGCAATCTATTAAATTGGAGTTACCTCCTTTTAAAAATAATAATTTGTGATTGCATTACAATCTATTAGATTGGAGTTACCTCCTTTTAAAAATAATAATTTGTGATTGCATTACAATCTATTAGATTGGAGTTACCTCCCTTTAAAAATAATAATTTGTGATTGCATTGCAATCTATTAAATTGGAGTTACCTCCCTTTTTTATTTTCCGCGATTGCATTGCAATCTATTAAATTGGGATTACCTCCCTTTTTTAGTTTTTTTGTGATTGCATTGCAATCTATTAAATTGGAGTTATCTCCCTTTTATATTTGTTCGTGATTGCATTGCAATCTATTAAATTGGAGTTGCCTCCCTTTTTTTATTTTGCACGATTACATTGCAATCTATTAAACTGGAGTTACCTCCCTTTAAAAATAATAATTTGTGATTGCATTGCAATCTATTAAATTGGAGTTACCTCCCTTTTTAATTTTTTTGGCGATTTCATTGCAATCTATTAAATTGGAGTTGTCTCCCTTTTTTATTTTGTGCGATTGCATTGCAAACTATTAAATTGGGATTACCTCCCTTTTTTAATTTTTTGTGTGATTGCATTGCAATCTATTAAATTGGAGTTATCTCCCTTTTATATTTGTTCGTGATTGCATTGCAATCTATTAAATTGGAGTTGCCTCCCTTTTTTTATTTTTCACGATTACATTGCAATCTATTAAATTGGAGTTACCTCCCTTTAAAAATAATAATTTGTGATTGGATTGCAATCTATTAAATTGGAGTTACCTCCCTTTTCAAACATTTTTGTGTGATTTCATTTCAATCTGTTGGAGTTGTCTCCCTTTTTTTTATTATGCGTGATTGCATTGCAATCTATTAAATTGGAGTTACCTCCCTTTTTTTTTTAGAAAATTTAGTGTGATTGCATTGCAATCTATTAAATTGGAGTTACCTCCCTTTAAAAATAATAATTTGTGATTGCATTGCAATCTATTAAATTGGAGTTACCTCCCTTTTTAATTTTTTTTGCGATTTCATTGCAATCTATTAAATTGGAGTTGCCTTCCTTTTTTTATTTTGTGCGGTTGCATTGCAATCTATTAAATTGGAGTTATCTCCCTTTTTTATTTGTTCGTGATTGCATTGCAATCTATTAAATTGGAGTTGCCTCCCTTTTTTTATTTTGCACGATTGCATTGCAAACTATTAAATTGGAGTTGCCTCCCTTTAAAAATAATAATTTGTGATTGCATTGCAATCTATTAAAATGGAGTTACCTCCCTTTTTAATTTTTTTGTGTGATTGCATTGCAATCTATTAAATTGGAGTTATCTCCCTTTTTTTATTTTGCACGATTGCATTGCAATCTATTAAATTGGAGTTACCTCCCTTTTTTTATTTTGCGCGATTGCATTCCAATCTATTAAATTGGAGTTATCTCCCTTTTTTTATTTTGCGCGATTGCATTGCAATCTATTAAATTGGAGTTATCTCCCTTTTTTATTTGTTCGTGATTGCATTGCAATCTATTAAATTGGAGTTACCTCTCTTTTTTTTATTATGAGCGATTTCATTGCAATCTATTAAATTGGAGTTGCCTCCCTTTTTTTATTTTGCGCGATTGCATTGCAATCTATTAAATTGTAGTTACCTCCCTTTAAAAATAATAATTTGTGATTGCATTGCAATCTATTAAATTGGAGTTATCTCCCTTTTTTATTTGTTCGTGATTGCATTGCAATCTATTAAATTGGAGTTACCTCCTTTTAAAAATAATAATTTGTGATTGCATTACAATCTATTAGATTGGAGTTACCTCCCTTTAAAAATAATAATTTGTGATTGCATTGCAATCTATTAAATTGGAGTTACCTCCCTTTTTAATTTTTTTTGGCGATTTCATTGCAATCTATTAAATTGGAGTTGCCTCCCTTTTTTATTTTCCGCGATTGCATTGCAATCTATTAAATTGGGATTACCTCCCTTTTTTAATTTTTTTTGTGATTGCATTGCAACCTATTAAATTGGAGTTATCTCCCTTTTATATTTGTTCGTGATTGCATTGCAATCTATTAAATTGGAGTTGCCTCCCTTTTTTTATTTTGCACGATTACATTGCAATCTATTAAACTGGAGTTACCTCCCTTTAAAAATAATAATTTGTGATTGCATTGCAATCTATTAAATTGGAGTTACCTCCCTTTTTAATTTTTTTGGCGATTTCATTGCAATCTATTAAATTGGAGTTGTCTCCCTTTTTTATTTTGTGCGATTGCATTGCAAACTATTAAATTGGGATTACCTCCCTTTTTTAATTTTTTGTGTGATTGCATTGCAATCTATTAAATTGGAGTTATCTCCCTTTTATATTTGTTCGTGATTGCATTGCAATCTATTAAATTGGAGTTGCCTCCCTTTTTTTATTTTGCACGATTACATTGCAATCTATTAAATTGGAGTTACCTCCCTTTAAAAATAATAATTTGTGATTGGATTGCAATCTATTAAATTGGAGTTACCTCCCTTTTCAAACATTTTTGTGTGATTTCATTTCAATCTGTTGGAGTTGTCTCCCTTTTTTTTATTATGCGTGATTGCATTGCAATCTATTAAATTGGAGTTACCTCCCTTTTTTTAGAAAATTTAGTGTGATTGCATTGCAATCTATTAAATTGGAGTTACCTCCCTTTAAAAATAATAATTTGTTATTGCATTACAATCTATTAAATTGGAGTTACCTCCCTTTTTATTTTTTTTTGCGATTTCATTGCAATCTTAAATTGGAGTTGCCTCCCTTTTTAAATTTTGTGTGTGATTGCATTGCAATCTATTAAATTGGAGTTATCTCTCTATTTTTATTTTACACGATTGCATTGCAATCTATTAAATTGGGATTACCTCCCTTTTTTGGTTTTTTTTGGTGATTGCATTGCAATCTATTAAATTGGGGTTATCTCCCTTTTATATTTGTTCGTGATTGCATTGCAATCTATTAAATTGGAGTTGCCTCCCTTTTTTATTTTGCGTGATTGCTTTGCAATCTATTAAATTGGAGTTACCTCCCTTTAAAAATAATAATTTGTGATTGCATTGCAATCTATTAAATTGGAGTTATCTCCCTTTTTTATTTGTTCGTGGTTGCATTTCAATCTATTAAATTGGAGTTACCTCCCTTTAAAAATAATAATTTGTGATTGCATTGCAATCTATTAAATTGGAGTTACCTCCCTTTTTTTATTTTGCACGATTGCATTGCAATCTATTAAATTGGGATTACCTCCCTTTTTTGATTTTTTTTGGTGATTGCATTGCAATCTTTTAAATTGGAGTTATCTCCCTTTTATATTTGTTCGTGATTGCATTGCAATCTATTAAATTGGAGTTGCCTCCCTTTTTTATTTTGCGTGATTGCATTGCAATCTATTAAATTGGAGTTACCTCCCTTTAAAAATAATAATTTGTGATTGCATTGCAATCTATTAAATTGGAGTTATCTCCCTTTTTTTTTATTTTGCGCAATTGCATAGCAATCTATTAAATTGGGATTACCTCCCTTTTTTAATTTTTTTGTGTGATTGCATTGCAGTCTATTAAATTGGAGTTATCTCCCTTTTTTATTTGTTCGTGATTGCATTGCAATCTATTAAATTGGAATTGCCTCCCTTTTTTTATTTTGTGCGATTGCATTGCAATCTATTAAATTGGGATTACCTCCCTTTTTTAATTTTTTTTTGTGATTGCATTGCAGTCTATTAAATTGGAGTTATCTCCCTTTTTTATTTGTTCGTGATTGCATTTCAATCTATTAAATTGGAGTTGCCTCCCTTTAAAAATAAATATTTGTGATTGCATTGCAATCTATTAAATTGGAGTTACCTCCCTTTAAAAATAATAATTTGTGATTGCATTGCAATCTATTAAATTGGATTTATCTCCCTTTTTTTATTTTGCACGAATGCATTGCAATCTATTAAATTGGGATTACCTCCCTTTTTTTATTTTTTTTTTGTGATTGCATTGCAGTCTATTAAATTGGAGTTATCTCCCTTTTTTATTTGTTCGTGATTGCGTTGCAATCTATTATATTGGAGTTACCTCCCTTTAAAAATAATAATTTGTGATTGCATTGCAATCTATTAAATTGGAGTTACCTCCCTTTTTAATTTTTTTTGCGATTTCATTGCAATCTATTAAATTGGAGTTGCCTTCCTTTTTTTATTTTGTGCGGTTGCATTGCAATCTATTAAATTGGAGTTATCTCCCTTTTTTATTTGTTCGTGATTGCATTGCAATCTATTAAATTGGAGTTGCCTCCCTTTTTTTATTTTGCACGATTGCATTGCAAACTATTAAATTGGAGTTGCCTCCCTTTAAAAATAATAATTTGTGATTGCATTGCAATCTATTAAAATGGAGTTACCTCCCTTTTTAATTTTTTTGTGTGATTGCATTGCAATCTATTAAATTGGAGTTATCTCCCTTTTTTTATTTTGCACGATTGCATTGCAATCTATTAAATTGGAGTTACCTCCCTTTTTTTATTTTGCGCGATTGCATTCCAATCTATTAAATTGGAGTTATCTCCCTTTTTTTATTTTGCGCGATTGCATTGCAATCTATTAAATTGGAGTTATCTCCCTTTTTTATTTGTTCGTGATTGCATTGCAATCTATTAAATTGGAGTTACCTCTCTTTTTTTTATTATGAGCGATTTCATTGCAATCTATTAAATTGGAGTTGCCTCCCTTTTTTTATTTTGCGCGATTGCATTGCAATCTATTAAATTGTAGTTACCTCCCTTTAAAAATAATAATTTGTGATTGCATTGCAATCTATTAAATTGGAGTTATCTCCCTTTTTTATTTGTTCGTGATTGCATTGCAATCTATTAAATTGGAGTTACCTCCTTTTAAAAATAATAATTTGTGATTGCATTACAATCTATTAGATTGGAGTTACCTCCCTTTAAAAATAATAATTTGTGATTGCATTGCAATCTATTAAATTGGAGTTACCTCCCTTTTTAATTTTTTTTTGCGATTTCATTGCAATCTATTAAATTGGAGTTGCCTCCCTTTTTTATTTTCCGCGATTGCATTGCAATCTATTAAATTGGGATTACCTCCCTTTTTTAATTTTTTTTGTGATTGCATTGCAATCTATTAAATTGGAGTTATCTCCCTTTTATATTTGTTCGTGATTGCATTGCAATCTATTAAATTGGAGTTGCCTCCCTTTTTTTATTTTGCACGATTACATTGCAATCTATTAAACTGGAGTTACCTCCCTTTAAAAATAATAATTTGTGATTGCATTGCAATCTATTAAATTGGAGTTACCTCCCTTTTTAATTTTTTTGGCGATTTCATTGCAATCTATTAAATTGGAGTTGTCTCCCTTTTTTATTTTGTGCGATTGCATTGCAAACTATTAAATTGGGATTACCTCCCTTTTTTTATTTTTTGTGTGATTGCATTGCAATCTATTAAATTGGAGTTATCTCCCTTTTATATTTGTTTGTGATTGCATTGCAATCTATTAAATTGGAGTTGCCTCCCTTTTTTTATTTTGCACGATTACATTGCAATCTATTAAATTGGAGTTACCTCCCTTTAAAAATAATAATTTGTGATTGGATTGCAATCTATTAAATTGGAGTTACCTCCCTTTTCAAACATTTTTGTGTGATTTCATTTCAATCTGTTGGAGTTGTCTCCCTTTTTTTTATTATGCGTGATTGCATTGCAATCTATTAAATTGGAGTTACCTCCCTTTTTTTAGAAAATTTAGTGTGATTGCATTGCAATCTATTAAATTGGAGTTACCTCCCTTTAAAAATAATAATTTGTTATTGCATTGCAATCTATTAAATTGGAGTTACCTTCCTTTTTATTTTTTTTTGCGATTTCATTGCAATCTTAAATTGGAGTTGCCTCCCTTTTTAAATTTTGTGTGTGATTGCATTGCAATCTATTAAATTGGGATTACCTCCCTTTTTTAATTTTTTTTTGTGATTGCATTGCAGTCTATTAAATTGGAGTTATCTCCCTTTTTTATTTGTTCGTGATTGCATTTCAATCTATTAAATTGGAGTTGCCTCCCTTTAAAAATAAATATTTGTGATTGCATTGCAATCTATTAAATTGGAGTTGCCTCCCTTTTTTTATTTTGTGCGATTGCATTGCAATCTATTAAATTGGGATTACCTCCCTTTTTTGAATTTTTTTTGCAATTTCATTGCAATCTATTAAATTGGAGTTGCCTTCCTTTTTTTATTTTGTGCGGTTGCATTGCAATCTATTAAATTGGAGTTATCTCCCTTTTTTATTTGTTCGTGATTGCATTGCAATCTATTAAATTGGAGTTGCCTCCCTTTTTTTATTTTGCACGATTGCATTGCAAACTATTAAATTGGAGTTGCCTCCCTTTAAAAATAATAATTTGTGATTGCATTGCAATCTATTAAAATGGAGTTACCTCCCTTTTTAATTTTTTGTGCGTGATTGCATTGCAATCTATTAAATTGGAGTTGTCTCCCTTTTTTTATTTTGCACGATTGCATTCCAATCTATTAAATTGGAGTTATCTCCCTTTTTTTATTTTGCGCGATTGCATTGCAATCTATTAAATTGGAGTTATCTCCCTTTTTTATTTGTTCGTGATTGCATTGCAATCTATTAAATTGGAGTTACCTCCCTTTTTTATATTATGAGCGATTTCATTGCAATCTATTAAATTGGAGTTGCCTCCCTTTTTTTATTTTGCACGATTGCATTGCAATCTATTAAATTGGGATTACCTCCCTTTTTTAATCTTTTTTTGTGATTGCATTGCAATCTATTAAATTGGAGTTTTCTCCCTTTTTTTATTTTGCGCGATTGCATTGCAATCTATTAAATTGTAGTTACCTCCCTTTAAAAATAATAATTTGTGATTGCATTGCAATCTATTAAATTGGGATTACCTCCCTTTTTAAATTTTGTTTCGTGATTGCATTGCAATCTATTAAATTGGAGTTATCTCCCTTTTTTATTTGTTCGTGATTGTATTGCAATCTATTAAATTGGAGTTACCTCCCTTTAAAAATAATAATTTGTGATTGCATTGCAATCTATTAGATTGGAGTTACCTCCCTTTAAAAATAATAATTTGTGATTGCATTGCAATCTATTAAATTGGAGTTACCTCCCTTTTTTTATTTTGCGCGATTGGATTGCAATCTATTAAATTGGAGTTATCTCCCTTTTTTATTTGTTCGTGATTCCATTGCAATCTATTAAATTGGAGTTACCTCCCTTTTTAATTTTTTTTTGCGATTTCATTGCAATCTATTAAATTGGAGTTGCCTCCCTTTTTTTATTTGGCGCGATTCCATTGCAATCTTTTAATTTGGGATTACCTCCCTTTTTTATTTTTTTTTGGTGATTGCATTGCAATCTATTAAATTGGAGTTTTCTCCCTTTTTTATTTGTTCGTGATTGCATTGAAATCTATTAAATTGGGATTACCTCCCTTTTTTAATTTTTTTTGTGATTGCATTGCAATCTATTAAATTGGAGTTACCTCCCTTTTTATTTTTTTTTGCGATTTCATTGCAATCTATTAAATTGGAGTTGCCTCCCTTTTTTTATTTTGTGAGGTTGCATTGCAATCTATTAAATTGGAGTTGCCTCCCTTTTTTTATTTTGCACGATTGCATTGCAATCTATTAAATTGGAGTTACCTCCCTTTAAAAATAATAATTTGTGATTGCATTGCAATCTATTAAATTGGATTTATCTCCCTTTTTTTATTTTGCACGAATGCATTGCAATCTATTAAATTGGGATTACCTCCCTTTTTTATTTTTTTTTTGTGATTGCATTGCAGTCTATTAAATTGGAGTTATCTCCCTTTTTTATTTGTTCGTGATTGCGTTGCAATCTATTATATTGGAGTTACCTCCCTTTAAAAATAATAATTTGTGATTGCATTGCAATCTATTAAATTGGAGTTACCTCCCTTTAAAAATAATAATTTGTGATTGCATTGCAATCTATTAAATTGGGATTACCTCCCTTTTTAAATTTTGTTTCGTGATTGCATTGCAATCTATTAAATTGGAGTTATCTCCCTTTTTTATTTGTTCGTGATTGTATTGCAATCTATTAAATTGGAGTTACCTCCCTTTAAAAATAATAATTTGTGATTGCATTGCAATCTATTAGATTGGAGTTACCTCCCTTTAAAAATAATAATTTGTGATTGCATTGCAATCTATTAAATTGGAGTTACCTCCCTTTTTTTATTTTGCGCGATTGGATTGCAATCTATTAAATTGGAGTTACCTCCCTTTTTTTATTTTGCGCGATTGCATTCCAATCTATTAAATTGGAGTTATCTCCCTTTTTTTATTTTGCGCGATTGCATTGCAATCTATTAAATTGGAGTTATCTCCCTTTTTTATTTGTTCGTGATTGCATTGCAATCTATTAAATTGGAGTTACCTCTCTTTTTTTTATTATGAGCGATTTCATTGCAATCTATTAAATTGGAGTTGCCTCCCTTTTTTTATTTTGCGCGATTGCATTGCAATCTATTAAATTGTAGTTACCTCCCTTTAAAAATAATAATTTGTGATTGCATTGCAATCTATTAAATTGGAGTTATCTCCCTTTTTTATTTGTTCGTGATTGCATTGCAATCTATTAAATTGGAGTTACCTCCTTTTAAAAATAATAATTTGTGATTGCATTACAACCTATTAGATTGGAGTTACCTCCCTTTAAAAATAATAATTTGTGATTGCATTGCAATCTATTAAATTGGGATTACCTCCCTTTTTTAATTTTTTTTGTGATTGCATTGCAATCTATTAAATTGGAGTTATCTCCCTTTTATATTTGTTCGTGATTGCATTGCAATCTATTAAATTGGAGTTGCCTCCCTTTTTTTATTTTGCACGATTACATTGCAATCTATTAAACTGGAGTTACCTCCCTTTAAAAATAATAATTTGTGATTGCATTGCAATCTATTAAATTGGAGTTACCTCCCTTTTTAATTTTTTTGGCGATTTCATTGCAATCTATTAAATTGGAGTTGTCTCCCTTTTTTATTTTGTGCGATTGCATTGCAAACTATTAAATTGGGATTACCTCCCTTTTTTTATTTTTTGTGTGATTGCATTGCAATCTATTAAATTGGAGTTATCTCCCTTTTATATTTGTTTGTGATTGCATTGCAATCTATTAAATTGGAGTTGCCTCCCTTTTTTTATTTTGCACGATTACATTGCAATCTATTAAATTGGAGTTACCTCCCTTTAAAAATAATAATTTGTGATTGGATTGCAATCTATTAAATTGGAGTTACCTCCCTTTTCAAACATTTTTGTGTGATTTCATTTCAATCTGTTGGAGTTGTCTCCCTTTTTTTTATTATGCGTGATTGCATTGCAATCTATTAAATTGGAGTTACCTCCCTTTTTTTAGAAAATTTAGTGTGATTGCATTGCAATCTATTAAATTGGAGTTACCTCCCTTTAAAAATAATAATTTGTTATTGCATTGCAATCTATTAAATTGGAGTTACCTTCCTTTTTATTTTTTTTTGCGATTTCATTGCAATCTTAAATTGGAGTTGCCTCCCTTTTTAAATTTTGTGTGTGATTGCATTGCAATCTATTAAATTGGAGTTATCTCTCTATTTTTATTTTACACGATTGCATTGCAATCTATTAAATTGGGATTACCTCCCTTTTTTGGTTTTTTTTGGTGATTGCATTGCAATCTATTAAATTGGGGTTATCTCCCTTTTATATTTGTTCGTGATTGCATTGCAATCTATTAAATTGGAGTTGCCTCCCTTTTTTATTTTGCGTGATTGCTTTGCAATCTATTAAATTGGAGTTACCTCCCTTTAAAAATAATAATTTGTGATTGCATTGCAATCTATTAAATTGGAGTTATCTCCCTTTTTTATTTGTTCGTGGTTGCATTTCAATCTATTAAATTGGAGTTACCTCCCTTTAAAAATAATAATTTGTGATTGCATTGCAATCTATTAAATTGGAGTTACCTCCCTTTTTTTATTTTGCACGATTGCATTGCAATCTATTAAATTGGGATTACCTCCCTTTTTTGATTTTTTTTGGTGATTGCATTGCAATCTTTTAAATTGGAATTATCTCCCTTTTATATTTGTTCGTGATTGCATTGCAATCTATTAAATTGGAGTTGCCTCCCTTTTTTATTTTGCGTGATTGCATTGCAATCTATTAAATTGGAGTTACCTCCCTTTAAAAATAATAATTTGTGATTGCATTGCAATCTATTAAATTGGAGTTATCTCCCTTTTTTTTTATTTTGCGCAATTGCATAGCAATCTATTAAATTGGGATTACCTCCCTTTTTTAATTTTTTTGTGTGATTGCATTGCAGTCTATTAAATTGGAGTTATCTCCCTTTTTTATTTGTTCGTGATTGCATTGCAATCTATTAAATTGGAATTGCCTCCCTTTTTTTATTTTGTGCGATTGCATTGCAATCTATTAAATTGGGATTACCTCCCTTTTTTAATTTTTTTTTGTGATTGCATTGCAGTCTATTAAATTGGAGTTATCTCCCTTTTTTATTTGTTCGTGATTGCATTTCAATCTATTAAATTGGAGTTGCCTCCCTTTAAAAATAAATATTTGTGATTGCATTGCAATCTATTAAATTGGAGTTGCCTCCCTTTTTTTATTTTGTGCGATTGCATTGCAATCTATTAAATTGGGATTACCTCCCTTTTTTGAATTTTTTTTGCAATTTCATTGCAATCTATTAAATTGGAGTTGCCTTCCTTTTTTTATTTTGTGCGGTTGCATTGCAATCTATTAAATTGGAGTTATCTCCCTTTTTTATTTGTTCGTGATTGCATTGCAATCTATTAAATTGGAGTTGCCTCCCTTTTTTTATTTTGCACGATTGCATTGCAAACTATTAAATTGGAGTTGCCTCCCTTTAAAAATAATAATTTGTGATTGCATTGCAATCTATTAAAATGGAGTTACCTCCCTTTTTAATTTTTTGTGCGTGATTGCATTGCAATCTATTAAATTGGAGTTGTCTCCCTTTTTTTATTTTGCACGATTGCATTCCAATCTATTAAATTGGAGTTATCTCCCTTTTTTTATTTTGCGCGATTGCATTGCAATCTATTAAATTGGAGTTATCTCCCTTTTTTATTTGTTCGTGATTGCATTGCAATCTATTAAATTGGAGTTACCTCCCTTTTTTATATTATGAGCGATTTCATTGCAATCTATTAAATTGGAGTTGCCTCCCTTTTTTTATTTTGCACGATTGCATTGCAATCTATTAAATTGGGATTACCTCCCTTTTTTAATCTTTTTTTGTGATTGCATTGCAATCTATTAAATTGGAGTTTTCTCCCTTTTTTTATTTTGCGCGATTGCATTGCAATCTATTAAATTGTAGTTACCTCCCTTTAAAAATAATAATTTGTGATTGCATTGCAATCTATTAAATTGGGATTACCTCCCTTTTTAAATTTTGTTTCGTGATTGCATTGCAATCTATTAAATTGGAGTTATCTCCCTTTTTTATTTGTTCGTGATTGTATTGCAATCTATTAAATTGGAGTTACCTCCCTTTAAAAATAATAATTTGTGATTGCATTGCAATCTATTAGATTGGAGTTACCTCCCTTTAAAAATAATAATTTGTGATTGCATTGCAATCTATTAAATTGGAGTTACCTCCCTTTTTTTATTTTGCGCGATTGGATTGCAATCTATTAAATTGGAGTTATCTCCCTTTTTTATTTGTTCGTGATTCCATTGCAATCTATTAAATTGGAGTTACCTCCCTTTTTAATTTTTTTTTGCGATTTCATTGCAATCTATTAAATTGGAGTTGCCTCCCTTTTTTTATTTGGCGCGATTCCATTGCAATCTTTTAATTTGGGATTACCTCCCTTTTTTATTTTTTTTTGGTGATTGCATTGCAATCTATTAAATTGGAGTTTTCTCCCTTTTTTATTTGTTCGTGATTGCATTGAAATCTATTAAATTGGGATTACCTCCCTTTTTTAATTTTTTTTGTGATTGCATTGCAATCTATTAAATTGGAGTTACCTCCCTTTTTATTTTTTTTTGCGATTTCATTGCAATCTATTAAATTGGAGTTGCCTCCCTTTTTTTATTTTGTGAGGTTGCATTGCAATCTATTAAATTGGAGTTGCCTCCCTTTTTTTATTTTGCACGATTGCATTGCAATCTATTAAATTGGAGTTACCTCCCTTTAAAAATAATAATTTGTGATTGCATTGCAATCTATTAAATTGGATTTATCTCCCTTTTTTTATTTTGCACGAATGCATTGCAATCTATTAAATTGGGATTACCTCCCTTTTTTATTTTTTTTTTGTGATTGCATTGCAGTCTATTAAATTGGAGTTATCTCCCTTTTTTATTTGTTCGTGATTGCGTTGCAATCTATTATATTGGAGTTACCTCCCTTTAAAAATAATAATTTGTGATTGCATTGCAATCTATTAAATTGGAGTTACCTCCCTTTAAAAATAATAATTTGTGATTGCATTGCAATCTATTAAATTGGGATTACCTCCCTTTTTAAATTTTGTTTCGTGATTGCATTGCAATCTATTAAATTGGAGTTATCTCCCTTTTTTATTTGTTCGTGATTGTATTGCAATCTATTAAATTGGAGTTACCTCCCTTTAAAAATAATAATTTGTGATTGCATTGCAATCTATTAGATTGGAGTTACCTCCCTTTAAAAATAATAATTTGTGATTGCATTGCAATCTATTAAATTGGAGTTACCTCCCTTTTTTTATTTTGCGCGATTGGATTGCAATCTATTAAATTGGAGTTATCTCCCTTTTTTATTTGTTCGTGATTCCATTGCAATCTATTAAATTGGAGTTACCTCCCTTTTTAATTTTTTTTTGCGATTTCATTGCAAACTATTAAATTGGAGTTGCCTCCCTTTTTTTATTTTGCACGATTGTATTGCAATCTATTAAATTGGAGTTGCCTCCCTTTGTTTATTTTGCACGATTGCATTGCAAACTATTAAATTGGAGTTGCCTCCCTTTAAAAATAATAATTTGTGATTGCATTGCAATCTATTAAAATGGAGTTACCTCCCTTTTTAATTTTTTTGTGTGATTGCATTGCAATCTATTAAATTGGAGTTATCTCCCTTTTTTTATTTTGCACGATTGCATTGCAATCTATTAAATTGGAGTTACCTCCCTTTTTTTATTTTGCGCGATTGCATTCCAATCTATTAAATTGGAGTTATCTCCCTTTTTTTATTTTGCGCGATTGCATTGCAATCTATTAAATTGGAGTTATCTCCCTTTTTTATTTGTTCGTGATTGCATTGCAATCTATTAAATTGGAGTTACCTCTCTTTTTTTTATTATGAGCGATTTCATTGCAATCTATTAAATTGGAGTTGCCTCCCTTTTTTTATTTTGCGCGATTGCATTGCAATCTATTAAATTGTAGTTACCTCCCTTTAAAAATAATAATTTGTGATTGCATTGCAATCTATTAAATTGGAGTTATCTCCCTTTTTTATTTGTTCGTGATTGCATTGCAATCTATTAAATTGGAGTTACCTCCTTTTAAAAATAATAATTTGTGATTGCATTACAACCTATTAGATTGGAGTTACCTCCCTTTAAAAATAATAATTTGTGATTGCATTGCAATCTATTAAATTGGAGTTACCTCCCTTTTTAATTTTTTTTTGCGATTTCATTGCAATCTATTAAATTGGAGTTGCCTCCCTTTTTTATTTTCCGCGATTGCATTGCAATCTATTAAATTGGGATTACCTCCCTTTTTTAATTTTTTTTGTGATTGCATTGCAATCTATTAAATTGGAGTTATCTCCCTTTTATATTTGTTCGTGATTGCATTGCAATCTATTAAATTGGAGTTGCCTCCCTTTTTTTATTTTGCACGATTACATTGCAATCTATTAAACTGGAGTTACCTCCCTTTAAAAATAATAATTTGTGATTGCATTGCAATCTATTAAATTGGAGTTACCTCCCTTTTTAATTTTTTTGGCGATTTCATTGCAATCTATTAAATTGGAGTTGTCTCCCTTTTTTATTTTGTGCGATTGCATTGCAAACTATTAAATTGGGATTACCTCCCTTTTTTAATTTTTTGTGTGATTGCATTGCAATCTATTAAATTGGAGTTATCTCCCTTTTATATTTGTTCGTGATTGCATTGCAATCTATTAAATTGGAGTTGCCTCCCTTTTTTTATTTTGCACGATTACATTGCAATCTATTAAATTGGAGTTACCTCCCTTTAAAAATAATAATTTGTGATTGGATTGCAATCTATTAAATTGGAGTTACCTCCCTTTTCAAACATTTTTGTGTGATTTCATTTCAATCTGTTGGAGTTGTCTCCCTTTTTTTTATTATGCGTGATTGCATTGCAATCTATTAAATTGGAGTTACCTCCCTTTTTTTAGAAAATTTAGTGTGATTGCATTGCAATCTATTAAATTGGAGTTACCTCCCTTTAAAAATAATAATTTGTTATTGCATTGCAATCTATTAAATTGGAGTTACCTCCCTTTTTATTTTTTTTTGCGATTTCATTGCAATCTTAAATTGGAGTTACCTCCCTTTTTTATATTATGAGCGATTTCATTGCAATCTATTAAATTGGAGTTGCCTCCCTTTTTTTATTTTGCACGATTGCATTGCAATCTATTAAATTGGGATTACCTCCCTTTTTTAATCTTTTTTTGTGATTGCATTGCAATCTATTAAATTGGAGTTTTCTCCCTTTTTTTATTTTGCGCGATTGCATTGCAATCTATTAAATTGTAGTTACCTCCCTTTAAAAATAATAATTTGTGATTGCATTGCAATCTATTAAATTGGGATTACCTCCCTTTTTAAATTTTGTTTCGTGATTGCATTGCAATCTATTAAATTGGAGTTATCTCCCTTTTTTATTTGTTCGTGATTGTATTGCAATCTATTAAATTGGAGTTACCTCCCTTTAAAAATAATAATTTGTGATTGCATTGCAATCTATTAGATTGGAGTTACCTCCCTTTAAAAATAATAATTTGTGATTGCATTGCAATCTATTAAATTGGAGTTACCTCCCTTTTTTTATTTTGCGCGATTGGATTGCAATCTATTAAATTGGAGTTATCTCCCTTTTTTATTTGTTCGTGATTCCATTGCAATCTATTAAATTGGAGTTACCTCCCTTTTTAATTTTTTTTTGCGATTTCATTGCAATCTATTAAATTGGAGTTGCCTCCCTTTTTTTATTTGGCGCGATTCCATTGCAATCTTTTAATTTGGGATTACCTCCCTTTTTTATTTTTTTTTGGTGATTGCATTGCAATCTATTAAATTGGAGTTTTCTCCCTTTTTTATTTGTTCGTGATTGCATTGAAATCTATTAAATTGGGATTACCTCCCTTTTTTAATTTTTTTTGTGATTGCATTGCAATCTATTAAATTGGAGTTACCTCCCTTTTTATTTTTTTTTGCGATTTCATTGCAATCTATTAAATTGGAGTTGCCTCCCTTTTTTTATTTTGTGAGGTTGCATTGCAATCTATTAAATTGGAGTTGCCTCCCTTTTTTTATTTTGCACGATTGCATTGCAATCTATTAAATTGGAGTTACCTCCCTTTAAAAATAATAATTTGTGATTGCATTGCAATCTATTAAATTGGATTTATCTCCCTTTTTTTATTTTGCACGAATGCATTGCAATCTATTAAATTGGGATTACCTCCCTTTTTTATTTTTTTTTTGTGATTGCATTGCAGTCTATTAAATTGGAGTTATCTCCCTTTTTTATTTGTTCGTGATTGCGTTGCAATCTATTATATTGGAGTTACCTCCCTTTAAAAATAATAATTTGTGATTGCATTGCAATCTATTAAATTGGAGTTACCTCCCTTTAAAAATAATAATTTGTGATTGCATTGCAATCTATTAAATTGGGATTACCTCCCTTTTTAAATTTTGTTTCGTGATTGCATTGCAATCTATTAAATTGGAGTTATCTCCCTTTTTTATTTGTTCGTGATTGTATTGCAATCTATTAAATTGGAGTTACCTCCCTTTAAAAATAATAATTTGTGATTGCATTGCAATCTATTAGATTGGAGTTACCTCCCTTTAAAAATAATAATTTGTGATTGCATTGCAATCTATTAAATTGGAGTTACCTCCCTTTTTTTATTTTGCGCGATTGGATTGCAATCTATTAAATTGGAGTTATCTCCCTTTTTTATTTGTTCGTGATTCCATTGCAATCTATTAAATTGGAGTTACCTCCCTTTTTAATTTTTTTTTGCGATTTCATTGCAAACTATTAAATTGGAGTTGCCTCCCTTTTTTTATTTTGCACGATTGTATTGCAATCTATTAAATTGGAGTTGCCTCCCTTTGTTTATTTTGCACGATTGCATTGCAAACTATTAAATTGGAGTTGCCTCCCTTTAAAAATAATAATTTGTGATTGCATTGCAATCTATTAAAATGGAGTTACCTCCCTTTTTAATTTTTTTGTGTGATTGCATTGCAATCTATTAAATTGGAGTTATCTCCCTTTTTTTATTTTGCACGATTGCATTGCAATCTATTAATTTGGAGTTACCTCCCTTTTTTTATTTTGCGCGATTGCATTCCAATCTATTAAATTGGAGTTATCTCCCTTTTTTTATTTTGCGCGATTGCATTGCAATCTATTAAATTGGAGTTATCTCCCTTTTTTATTTGTTCGTGATTGCATTGCAATCTATTAAATTGGAGTTACCTCTCTTTTTTTTATTATGAGCGATTTCATTGCAATCTATTAAATTGGAGTTGCCTCCCTTTTTTTATTTTGCGCGATTGCATTGCAATCTATTAAATTGTAGTTACCTCCCTTTAAAAATAATAATTTGTGATTGCATTGCAATCTATTAAATTGGAGTTATCTCCCTTTTTTATTTGTTCGTGATTGCATTGCAATCTATTAAATTGGAGTTACCTCCTTTTAAAAATAATAATTTGTGATTGCATTACAACCTATTAGATTGGAGTTACCTCCCTTTAAAAATAATAATTTGTGATTGCATTGCAATCTATTAAATTGGAGTTACCTCCCTTTTTAATTTTTTTTTGCGATTTCATTGCAATCTATTAAATTGGAGTTGCCTCCCTTTTTTATTTTCCGCGATTGCATTGCAATCTATTAAATTGGGATTACCTCCCTTTTTTAATTTTTTTTGTGATTGCATTGCAATCTATTAAATTGGAGTTATCTCCCTTTTATATTTGTTCGTGATTGCATTGCAATCTATTAAATTGGAGTTGCCTCCCTTTTTTTATTTTGCACGATTACATTGCAATCTATTAAACTGGAGTTACCTCCCTTTAAAAATAATAATTTGTGATTGCATTGCAATCTATTAAATTGGAGTTACCTCCCTTTTTAATTTTTTTGGCGATTTCATTGCAATCTATTAAATTGGAGTTGTCTCCCTTTTTTATTTTGTGCGATTGCATTGCAAACTATTAAATTGGGATTACCTCCCTTTTTTAATTTTTTGTGTGATTGCATTGCAATCTATTAAATTGGAGTTATCTCCCTTTTATATTTGTTCGTGATTGCATTGCAATCTATTAAATTGGAGTTGCCTCCCTTTTTTTATTTTGCACGATTACATTGCAATCTATTAAATTGGAGTTACCTCCCTTTAAAAATAATAATTTGTGAATGGATTGCAATCTATTAAATTGGAGTTACCTCCCTTTTCAAACATTTTTGTGTGATTTCATTTCAATCTGTTGGAGTTGTCTCCCTTTTTTTTATTATGCGTGATTGCATTGCAATCTATTAAATTGGAGTTACCTCCCTTTTTTTAGAAAATTTAGTGTGATTGCATTGCAATCTATTAAATTGGAGTTACCTCCCTTTAAAAATAATAATTTGTTATTGCATTGCAATCTATTAAATTGGAGTTACCTCCCTTTTTATTTTTTTTTGCGATTTCATTGCAATCTTAAATTGGAGTTACCTCCCTTTTTTATATTATGAGCGATTTCATTGCAATCTATTAAATTGGAGTTGCCTCCCTTTTTTTATTTTGCACGATTGCATTGCAATCTATTAAATTGGGATTACCTCCCTTTTTTAATCTTTTTTTGTGATTGCATTGCAATCTATTAAATTGGAGTTTTCTCCCTTTTTTTATTTTGCGCGATTGCATTGCAATCTATTAAATTGTAGTTACCTCCCTTTAAAAATAATAATTTGTGATTGCATTGCAATCTATTAAATTGGGATTACCTCCCTTTTTAAATTTTGTTTCGTGATTGCATTGCAATCTATTAAATTGGAGTTATCTCCCTTTTTTATTTGTTCGTGATTGTATTGCAATCTATTAAATTGGAGTTACCTCCCTTTAAAAATAATAATTTGTGATTGCATTGCAATCTATTAGATTGGAGTTACCTCCCTTTAAAAATAATAATTTGTGATTGCATTGCAATCTATTAAATTGGAGTTACCTCCCTTTTTTTATTTTGCGCGATTGGATTGCAATCTATTAAATTGGAGTTATCTCCCTTTTTTATTTGTTCGTGATTCCATTGCAATCTATTAAATTGGAGTTACCTCCCTTTTTAATTTTTTTTTGCGATTTCATTGCAATCTATTAAATTGGAGTTGCCTCCCTTTTTTTATTTGGCGCGATTCCATTGCAATCTTTTAATTTGGGATTACCTCCCTTTTTTATTTTTTTTTGGTGATTGCATTGCAATCTATTAAATTGGAGTTTTCTCCCTTTTTTATTTGTTCGTGATTGCATTGAAATCTATTAAATTGGGATTACCTCCCTTTTTTAATTTTTTTTGTGATTGCATTGCAATCTATTAAATTGGAGTTACCTCCCTTTTTATTTTTTTTTGCGATTTCATTGCAATCTATTAAATTGGAGTTGCCTCCCTTTTTTTATTTTGTGAGGTTGCATTGCAATCTATTAAATTGGAGTTGCCTCCCTTTTTTTATTTTGCACGATTGCATTGCAATCTATTAAATTGGAGTTACCTCCCTTTAAAAATAATAATTTGTGATTGCATTGCAATCTATTAAATTGGATTTATCTCCCTTTTTTTATTTTGCACGAATGCATTGCAATCTATTAAATTGGGATTACCTCCCTTTTTTATTTTTTTTTTGTGATTGCATTGCAGTCTATTAAATTGGAGTTATCTCCCTTTTTTATTTGTTCGTGATTGCGTTGCAATCTATTATATTGGAGTTACCTCCCTTTAAAAATAATAATTTGTGATTGCATTGCAATCTATTAAATTGGAGTTACCTCCCTTTAAAAATAATAATTTGTGATTGCATTGCAATCTATTAAATTGGGATTACCTCCCTTTTTAAATTTTGTTTCGTGATTGCATTGCAATCTATTAAATTGGAGTTATCTCCCTTTTTTATTTGTTCGTGATTGTATTGCAATCTATTAAATTGGAGTTACCTCCCTTTAAAAATAATAATTTGTGATTGCATTGCAATCTATTAGATTGGAGTTACCTCCCTTTAAAAATAATAATTTGTGATTGCATTGCAATCTATTAAATTGGAGTTACCTCCCTTTTTTTATTTTGCGCGATTGGATTGCAATCTATTAAATTGGAGTTATCTCCCTTTTTTATTTGTTCGTGATTCCATTGCAATCTATTAAATTGGAGTTACCTCCCTTTTTAATTTTTTTTTGCGATTTCATTGCAAACTATTAAATTGGAGTTGCCTCCCTTTTTTTATTTTGCACGATTGTATTGCAATCTATTAAATTGGAGTTGCCTCCCTTTGTTTATTTTGCACGATTGCATTGCAAACTATTAAATTGGAGTTGCCTCCCTTTAAAAATAATAATTTGTGATTGCATTGCAATCTATTAAAATGGAGTTACCTCCCTTTTTAATTTTTTTGTGTGATTGCATTGCAATCTATTAAATTGGAGTTATCTCCCTTTTTTTATTTTGCACGATTGCATTGCAATCTATTAATTTGGAGTTACCTCCCTTTTTTTATTTTGCGCGATTGCATTCCAATCTATTAAATTGGAGTTATCTCCCTTTTTTTATTTTGCGCGATTGCATTGCAATCTATTAAATTGGAGTTATCTCCCTTTTTTATTTGTTCGTGATTGCATTGCAATCTATTAAATTGGAGTTACCTCTCTTTTTTTTATTATGAGCGATTTCATTGCAATCTATTAAATTGGAGTTGCCTCCCTTTTTTTATTTTGCGCGATTGCATTGCAATCTATTAAATTGTAGTTACCTCCCTTTAAAAATAATAATTTGTGATTGCATTGCAATCTATTAAATTGGAGTTATCTCCCTTTTTTATTTGTTCGTGATTGCATTGCAATCTATTAAATTGGAGTTACCTCCTTTTAAAAATAATAATTTGTGATTGCATTACAACCTATTAGATTGGAGTTACCTCCCTTTAAAAATAATAATTTGTGATTGCATTGCAATCTATTAAATTGGAGTTACCTCCCTTTTTAATTTTTTTTTGCGATTTCATTGCAATCTATTAAATTGGAGTTGCCTCCCTTTTTTATTTTCCGCGATTGCATTGCAATCTATTAAATTGGGATTACCTCCCTTTTTTAATTTTTTTTGTGATTGCATTGCAATCTATTAAATTGGAGTTATCTCCCTTTTATATTTGTTCGTGATTGCATTGCAATCTATTAAATTGGAGTTGCCTCCCTTTTTTTATTTTGCACGATTACATTGCAATCTATTAAACTGGAGTTACCTCCCTTTAAAAATAATAATTTGTGATTGCATTGCAATCTATTAAATTGGAGTTACCTCCCTTTTTAATTTTTTTGGCGATTTCATTGCAATCTATTAAATTGGAGTTGTCTCCCTTTTTTATTTTGTGCGATTGCATTGCAAACTATTAAATTGGGATTACCTCCCTTTTTAAATTTTTTGTGTGATTGCATTGCAATCTATTAAATTGGAGTTATCTCCCTTTTATATTTGTTCGTGATTGCATTGCAATCTATTAAATTGGAGTTGCCTCCCTTTTTTTATTTTGCACGATTACATTGCAATCTATTAAATTGGAGTTACCTCCCTTTAAAAATAATAATTTGTGATTGGATTGCAATCTATTAAATTGGAGTTACCTCCCTTTTCAAACATTTTTGTGTGATTTCATTTCAATCTGTTGGAGTTGTCTCCCTTTTTTTTATTATGCGTGATTGCATTGCAATCTATTAAATTGGAGTTACCTCCCTTTTTTTAGAAAATTTAGTGTGATTGCATTGCAATCTATTAAATTGGAGTTACCTCCCTTTAAAAATAATAATTTGTTATTGCATTGCAATCTATTAAATTGGAGTTACCTCCCTTTTTATTTTTTTTTGCGATTTCATTGCAATCTTAAATTGGAGTTACCTCCCTTTTTTATATTATGAGCGATTTCATTGCAATCTATTAAATTGGAGTTGCCTCCCTTTTTTTATTTTGCACGATTGCATTGCAATCTATTAAATTGGGATTACCTCCCTTTTTTAATCTTTTTTTGTGATTGCATTGCAATCTATTAAATTGTAGTTACCTCCCTTTAAAAATAATAATTTGTGATTGCATTGCAATCTATTAAATTGGGATTACCTCCCTTTTTAAATTTTGTTTCGTGATTGCATTGCAATCTATTAAATTGGAGTTATCTCCCTTTTTTATTTGTTCGTGATTGTATTGCAATCTATTAAATTGGAGTTACCTCCCTTTAAAAATAATAATTTGTGATTGCATTGCAATCTATTAGATTGGAGTTACCTCCCTTTAAAAATAATAATTTGTGATTGCATTGCAATCTATTAAATTGGAGTTACCTCCCTTTTTTTATTTTGCGCGATTGGATTGCAATCTATTAAATTGGAGTTATCTCCCTTTTTTATTTGTTCGTGATTCCATTGCAATCTATTAAATTGGAGTTACCTCCCTTTTTAATTTTTTTTTGCGATTTCATTGCAATCTATTAAATTGGAGTTGCCTCCCTTTTTTTATTTGGCGCGATTCCATTGCAATCTTTTAATTTGGGATTACCTCCCTTTTTTATTTTTTTTTGGTGATTGCATTGCAATCTATTAAATTGGAGTTTTCTCCCTTTTTTATTTGTTCGTGATTGCATTGAAATCTATTAAATTGGGATTACCTCCCTTTTTTAATTTTTTTTGTGATTGCATTGCAATCTATTAAATTGGAGTTACCTCCCTTTTTATTTTTTTTTGCGATTTCATTGCAATCTATTAAATTGGAGTTGCCTCTCTTTTTTTATTTTGTGAGGTTGCATTGCAATCTATTAAATTGGAGTTGCCTCCCTTTTTTTATTTTGCACGATTGCATTGCAATCTATTAAATTGGAGTTACCTCCCTTTAAAAATAATAATTTGTGATTGCATTGCAATCTATTAAATTGGATTTATCTCCCTTTTTTTATTTTGCACGAATGCATTGCAATCTATTAAATTGGGATTACCTCCCTTTTTTATTTTTTTTTTGTGATTGCATTGCAGTCTATTAAATTGGAGTTATCTCCCTTTTTTATTTGTTCGTGATTGCGTTGCAATCTATTATATTGGAGTTACCTCCCTTTAAAAATAATAATTTGTGATTGCATTGCAAACTATTAAATTGGAGTTACCTCCCTTTAAAAATAATAATTTGTGATTGCATTGCAATCTATTAAATTGGGATTACCTCCCTTTTTAAATTTTGTTTCGTGATTGCATTGCAATCTATTAAATTGGAGTTATCTCCCTTTTTTATTTGTTCGTGATTGTATTGCAATCTATTAAATTGGAGTTACCTCCCTTTAAAAATAATAATTTGTGATTGCATTGCAATCTATTAGATTGGAGTTACCTCCCTTTAAAAATAATAATTTGTGATTGCATTGCAATCTATTAAATTGGAGTTACCTCCCTTTTTTTATTTTGCGCGATTGGATTGCAATCTATTAAATTGGAGTTATCTCCCTTTTTTATTTGTTCGTGATTCCATTGCAATCTATTAAATTGGAGTTACCTCCCTTTTTAATTTTTTTTTGCGATTTCATTGCAAACTATTAAATTGGAGTTGCCTCCCTTTTTTTATTTTGCACGATTGTATTGCAATCTATTAAATTGGAGTTGCCTCCCTTTGTTTATTTTGCACGATTGCATTGCAAACTATTAAATTGGAGTTGCCTCCCTTTAAAAATAATAATTTGTGATTGCATTGCAATCTATTAAAATGGAGTTACCTCCCTTTTTAATTTTTTTGTGTGATTGCATTGCAATCTATTAAATTGGAGTTATCTCCCTTTTTTTATTTTGCACGATTGCATTGCAATCTATTAAATTGGAGTTACCTCCCTTTTTTTATTTTGCGCGATTGCATTCCAATCTATTAAATTGGAGTTATCTCCCTTTTTTTATTTTGCGCGATTGCATTGCAATCTATTAAATTGGAGTTATCTCCCTTTTTTATTTGTTCGTGATTGCATTGCAATCTATTAAATTGGAGTTACCTCTCTTTTTTTTATTATGAGCGATTTCATTGCAATCTATTAAATTGGAGTTGCCTCCCTTTTTTTATTTTGCGCGATTGCATTGCAATCTATTAAATTGTAGTTACCTCCCTTTAAAAATAATAATTTGTGATTGCATTGCAATCTATTAAATTGGAGTTATCTCCCTTTTTTATTTGTTCGTGATTGCATTGCAATCTATTAAATTGGAGTTACCTCCTTTTAAAAATAATAATTTGTGATTGCATTACAACCTATTAGATTGGAGTTACCTCCCTTTAAAAATAATAATTTGTGATTGCATTGCAATCTATTAAATTGGAGTTACCTCCCTTTTTAATTTTTTTTTGCGATTTCATTGCAATCTATTAAATTGGAGTTGCCTCCCTTTTTTATTTTCCGCGATTGCATTGCAATCTATTAAATTGGGATTACCTCCCTTTTTTAATTTTTTTTGTGATTGCATTGCAATCTATTAAATTGGAGTTATCTCCCTTTTATATTTGTTCGTGATTGCATTGCAATCTATTAAATTGGAGTTGCCTCCCTTTTTTTATTTTGCACGATTACATTGCAATCTATTAAACTGGAGTTACCTCCCTTTAAAAATAATAATTTGTGATTGCATTGCAATCTATTAAATTGGAGTTACCTCCCTTTTTAATTTTTTTGGCGATTTCATTGCAATCTATTAAATTGGAGTTGTCTCCCTTTTTTATTTTGTGCGATTGCATTGCAAACTATTAAATTGGGATTACCTCCCTTTTTTAATTTTTTGTGTGATTGCATTGCAATCTATTAAATTGGAGTTATCTCCCTTTTATATTTGTTCGTGATTGCATTGCAATCTATTAAATTGGAGTTGCCTCCCTTTTTTTATTTTGCACGATTACATTGCAATCTATTAAATTGGAGTTACCTCCCTTTAAAAATAATAATTTGTGATTGGATTGCAATCTATTAAATTGGAGTTACCTCCCTTTTCAAACATTTTTGTGTGATTTCATTTCAATCTGTTGGAGTTGTCTCCCTTTTTTTTATTATGCGTGATTGCATTGCAATCTATTAAATTGGAGTTACCTCCCTTTTTTTAGAAAATTTAGTGTGATTGCATTGCAATCTATTAAATTGGAGTTACCTCCCTTTAAAAATAATAATTTGTTATTGCATTGCAATCTATTAAATTGGAGTTACCTCCCTTTTTATTTTTTTTTGCGATTTCATTGCAATCTTAAATTGGAGTTGCCTCCCTTTTTAAATTTTGTGTGTGATTGCATTGCAATCTATTAAATTGGAGTTATCTCTCTATTTTTATTTTACACGATTGCATTGCAATCTATTAAATTGGGATTACCTCCCTTTTTTGGTTTTTTTTGGTGATTGCATTGCAATCTATTAAATTGGGGTTATCTCCCTTTTATATTTGTTCGTGATTGCATTGCAATCTATTAAATTGGAGTTGCCTCCCTTTTTTATTTTGCGTGATTGCTTTGCAATCTATTAAATTGGAGTTACCTCCCTTTAAAAATAATAATTTGTGATTGCATTGCAATCTATTAAATTGGAGTTATCTCCCTTTTTTATTTGTTCGTGGTTGCATTTCAATCTATTAAATTGGAGTTACCTCCCTTTAAAAATAATAATTTGTGATTGCATTGCAATCTATTAAATTGGAGTTACCTCCCTTTTTTTATTTTGCACGATTGCATTGCAATCTATTAAATTGGGATTACCTCCCTTTTTTGATTTTTTTTGGTGATTGCATTGCAATCTTTTAAATTGGAGTTATCTCCCTTTTATATTTGTTCGTGATTGCATTGCAATCTATTAAATTGGAGTTGCCTCCCTTTTTTATTTTGCGTGATTGCATTGCAATCTATTAAATTGGAGTTACCTCCCTTTAAAAATAATAATTTGTGATTGCATTGCAATCTATTAAATTGGAGTTATCTCCCTTTTTTTATATTTTGCGCAATTGCATAGCAATCTATTAAATTGGGATTACCTCCCTTTTTTAATTTTTTTGTGTGATTGCATTGCAGTCTATTAAATTGGAGTTATCTCCCTTTTTTATTTGTTCGTGATTGCATTGCAATCTATTAAATTGGAGTTGCCTCCCTTTAAAAATAAATATTTGTGATTGCATTGCAATCTATTAAATTGGAGTTGCCTCCCTTTTTTTATTTTGCACGATTGCATTGCAATCTATTAAATTGGAGTTACCTCCCTTTAAAAATAATAATTTGTGATTGCATTGCAATCTATTAAATTGGATTTATCTCCCTTTTTTTATTTTGCACGAATGCATTGCAATCTATTAAATTGGGATTACCTCCCTTTTTTTATTTTTTTTTTGTGATTGCATTGCAGTCTATTAAATTGGAGTTATCTCCCTTTTTTATTTGTTCGTGATTGCGTTGCAATCTATTATATTGGAGTTACCTCCCTTTAAAAATAATAATTTGTGATTGCATTGCAATCTATTAAATTGGAGTTACCTCCCTTTTTAATTTTTTTTGCGATTTCATTGCAATCTATTAAATTGGAGTTGCCTTCCTTTTTTTATTTTGTGCGGTTGCATTGCAATCTATTAAATTGGAGTTATCTCCCTTTTTTATTTGTTCGTGATTGCATTGCAATCTATTAAATTGGAGTTGCCTCCCTTTTTTTATTTTGCACGATTGCATTGCAAACTATTAAATTGGAGTTGCCTCCCTTTAAAAATAATAATTTGTGATTGCATTGCAATCTATTAAAATGGAGTTACCTCCCTTTTTAATTTTTTTGTGTGATTGCATTGCAATCTATTAAATTGGAGTTATCTCCCTTTTTTTATTTTGCACGATTGCATTGCAATCTATTAAATTGGAGTTACCTCCCTTTTTTTATTTTGCGCGATTGTATTCCAATCTATTAAATTGGAGTTATCTCCCTTTTTTTATTTTGCGCGATTGCATTGCAATCTATTAAATTGGAGTTATCTCCCTTTTTTATTTGTTCGTGATTGCATTGCAATCTATTAAATTGGAGTTACCTCTCTTTTTTTTATTATGAGCGATTTCATTGCAATCTATTAAATTGGAGTTGCCTCCCTTTTTTTATTTTGCGCGATTGCATTGCAATCTATTAAATTGTAGTTACCTCCCTTTAAAAATAATAATTTGTGATTGCATTGCAATCTATTAAATTGGAGTTATCTCCCTTTTTTATTTGTTCGTGATTGCATTGCAATCTATTAAATTGGAGTTACCTCCTTTTAAAAATAATAATTTGTGATTGCATTACAATCTATTAGATTGGAGTTACCTCCCTTTAAAAATAATAATTTGTGATTGCATTGCAATCTATTAAATTGGAGTTACCTCCCTTTTTAATTTTTTTTTGCGATTTCATTGCAATCTATTAAATTGGAGTTGCCTCCCTTTTTTATTTTCCGCGATTGCATTGCAATCTATTAAATTGGGATTACCTCCCTTTTTTAATTTTTTTTGTGATTGCATTGCAATCTATTAAATTGGAGTTATCTCCCTTTTATATTTGTTCGTGATTGCATTGCAATCTATTAAATTGGAGTTGCCTCCCTTTTTTTATTTTGCACGATTACATTGCAATCTATTAAACTGGAGTTACCTCCCTTTAAAAATAATAATTTGTGATTGCATTGCAATCTATTAAATTGGAGTTACCTCCCTTTTTAATTTTTTTGGCGATTTCATTGCAATCTATTAAATTGGAGTTGTCTCCCTTTTTTATTTTGTGCGATTGCATTGCAAACTATTAAATTGGGATTACCTCCCTTTTTTAATTTTTTGTGTGATTGCATTGCAATCTATTAAATTGGAGTTATCTCCCTTTTATATTTGTTCGTGATTGCATTGCAATCTATTAAATTGGAGTTGCCTCCCTTTTTTTATTTTGCACGATTACATTGCAATCTATTAAATTGGAGTTACCTCCCTTTAAAAATAATAATTTGTGATTGGATTGCAATCTATTAAATTGGAGTTACCTCCCTTTTCAAACATTTTTGTGTGATTTCATTTCAATCTGTTGGAGTTGTCTCCCTTTTTTTTATTATGCGTGATTGCATTGCAATCTATTAAATTGGAGTTACCTCCCTTTTTTTAGAAAATTTAGTGTGATTGCATTGCAATCTATTAAATTGGAGTTACCTCCCTTTAAAAATAATAATTTGTTATTGCATTGCAATCTATTAAATTGGAGTTACCTCCCTTTTTATTTTTTTTTGCGATTTCATTGCAATCTTAAATTGGAGTTGCCTCCCTTTTTAAATTTTGTGTGTGATTGCATTGCAATCTATTAAATTGGAGTTATCTCTCTATTTTTATTTTACACGATTGCATTGCAATCTATTAAATTGGGATTACCTCCCTTTTTTGGTTTTTTTTGGTGATTGCATTGCAATCTATTAAATTGGGGTTATCTCCCTTTTATATTTGTTCGTGATTGCATTGCAATCTATTAAATTGGAGTTGCCTCCCTTTTTTATTTTGCGTGATTGCTTTGCAATCTATTAAATTGGAGTTACCTCCCTTTAAAAATAATAATTTGTGATTGCATTGCAATCTATTAAATTGGAGTTATCTCCCTTTTTTATTTGTTCGTGGTTGCATTTCAATCTATTAAATTGGAGTTACCTCCCTTTAAAAATAATAATTTGTGATTGCATTGCAATCTATTAAATTGGAGTTACCTCCCTTTTTTTATTTTGCACGATTGCATTGCAATCTATTAAATTGGGATTACCTCCCTTTTTTGATTTTTTTTGGTGATTGCATTGCAATCTTTTAAATTGGAGTTATCTCCCTTTTATATTTGTTCGTGATTGCATTGCAATCTATTAAATTGGAGTTGCCTCCCTTTTTTATTTTGCGTGATTGCATTGCAATCTATTAAATTGGAGTTACCTCCCTTTAAAAATGATAATTTGTGATTGCATTGCAATCTATTAAATTGGAGTTATCTCCCTTTTTTTTTATTTTGCGCAATTGCATAGCAATCTATTAAATTGGGATTACCTCCCTTTTTTAATTTTTTTGTGTGATTGCATTGCAGTCTATTAAATTGGAGTTATCTCCCTTTTTTATTTGTTCGTGATTGCATTGCAATCTATTAAATTGGAATTGCCTCCCTTTTTTATTTTGTGCGATTGCATTGCAATCTATTAAATTGGGATTACCTCCCTTTTTTAATTTTTTTGTGTGATTGCATTGCAGTCTATTAAATTGGAGTTATCTCCCTTTTTTATTTGTTCGTGATTGCATTTCAATCTATTAAATTGGAGTTGCCTCCCTTTAAAAATAAATATTTGTGATTGCATTGCAATCTATTAAATTGGAGTTGCCTCCCTTTTTTTATTTTGCACGATTGCATTGCAATCTATTAAATTGGAGTTACCTCCCTTTAAAAATAATAATTTGTGATTGCATTGCAATCTATTAAATTGGATTTATCTCCCTTTTTTTATTTTGCACGAATGCATTGCAATCTATTAAATTGGGATTACCTCCCTTTTTTTATTTTTTTTTTGTGATTGCATTGCAGTCTATTAAATTGGAGTTATCTCCCTTTTTTATTTGTTCGTGATTGCGTTGCAATCTATTATATTGGAGTTACCTCCCTTTAAAAATAATAATTTGTGATTGCATTGCAATCTATTAAATTGGAGTTACCTCCCTTTTTAATTTTTTTTGCGATTTCATTGCAATCTATTAAATTGGAGTTGCCTTCCTTTTTTTATTTTGTGCGGTTGCATTGCAATCTATTAAATTGGAGTTATCTCCCTTTTTTATTTGTTCGTGATTGCATTGCAATCTATTAAATTGGAGTTGCCTCCCTTTTTTTATTTTGCACGATTGCATTGCAAACTATTAAATTGGAGTTGCCTCCCTTTAAAAATAATAATTTGTGATTGCATTGCAATCTATTAAAATGGAGTTACCTCCCTTTTTAATTTTTTTGTGTGATTGCATTGCAATCTATTAAATTGGAGTTATCTCCCTTTTTTTATTTTGCACGATTGCATTGCAATCTATTAAATTGGAGTTACCTCCCTTTTTTTATTTTGCGCGATTGCATTCCAATCTATTAAATTGGAGTTATCTCCCTTTTTTTATTTTGCGCGATTGCATTGCAATCTATTAAATTGGAGTTATCTCCCTTTTTTATTTGTTCGTGATTGCATTGCAATCTATTAAATTGGAGTTACCTCTCTTTTTTTTATTATGAGCGATTTCATTGCAATCTATTAAATTGGAGTTGCCTCCCTTTTTTTATTTTGCGCGATTGCATTGCAATCTATTAAATTGTAGTTACCTCCCTTTAAAAATAATAATTTGTGATTGCATTGCAATCTATTAAATTGGAGTTATCTCCCTTTTTTATTTGTTCGTGATTGCATTGCAATCTATTAAATTGGAGTTACCTCCTTTTAAAAATAATAATTTGTGATTGCATTACAATCTATTAGATTGGAGTTACCTCCCTTTAAAAATAATAATTTGTGATTGCATTGCAATCTATTAAATTGGAGTTACCTCCCTTTTTAATTTTTTTTTGCGATTTCATTGCAATCTATTAAATTGGAGTTGCCTCCCTTTTTTATTTTCCGCGATTGCATTGCAATCTATTAAATTGGGATTACCTCCCTTTTTTAATTTTTTTTGTGATTGCATTGCAATCTATTAAATTGGAGTTATCTCCCTTTTATATTTGTTCGTGATTGCATTGCAATCTATTAAATTGGAGTTGCCTCCCTTTTTTTATTTTGCACGATTACATTGCAATCTATTAAACTGGAGTTACCTCCCTTTAAAAATAATAATTTGTGATTGCATTGCAATCTATTAAATTGGAGTTACCTCCCTTTTTAATTTTTTTGGCGATTTCATTGCAATCTATTAAATTGGAGTTGTCTCCCTTTTTTATTTTGTGCGATTGCATTGCAAACTATTAAATTGGGATTACCTCCCTTTTTTAATTTTTTGTGTGATTGCATTGCAATCTATTAAATTGGAGTTATCTCCCTTTTATATTTGTTCGTGATTGCATTGCAATCTATTAAATTGGAGTTGCCTCCCTTTTTTTATTTTGCACGATTACATTGCAATCTATTAAATTGGAGTTACCTCCCTTTAAAAATAATAATTTGTGATTGGATTGCAATCTATTAAATTGGAGTTACCTCCCTTTTCAAACATTTTTGTGTGATTTCATTTCAATCTGTTGGAGTTGTCTCCCTTTTTTTTATTATGCGTGATTGCATTGCAATCTATTAAATTGGAGTTACCTCCCTTTTTTTAGAAAATTTAGTATGATTGCATTGCAATCTATTAAATTGGAGTTACCTCCCTTTAAAAATAATAATTTGTTATTGCATTGCAATCTATTAAATTGGAGTTACCTCCCTTTTTATTTTTTTTTGCGATTTCATTGCAATCTTAAATTGGAGTTGCCTCCCTTTTTAAATTTTGTGTGTGATTGCATTGCAATCTATTAAATTGGAGTTATCTCTCTATTTTTATTTTACACGATTGCATTGCAATCTATTAAATTGGGATTACCTCCCTTTTTTGGTTTTTTTTGGTGATTGCATTGCAATCTATTAAATTGGGGTTATCTCCCTTTTATATTTGTTCGTGATTGCATTGCAATCTATTAAATTGGAGTTGCCTCCCTTTTTTATTTTGCGTGATTGCTTTGCAATCTATTAAATTGGAGTTACCTCCCTTTAAAAATAATAATTTGTGATTGCATTGCAATTTATTAAATTGGAGTTATCTCCCTTTTTTATTTGTTCGTGGTTGCATTTCAATCTATTAAATTGGAGTTACCTCCCTTTAAAAATAATAATTTGTGATTGCATTGCAATCTATTAAATTGGAGTTACCTCCCTTTTTTTATTTTGCACGATTGCATTGCAATCTATTAAATTGGGATTACCTCCCTTTTTTGATTTTTTTTGGTGATTGCATTGCAATCTTTTAAATTGGAGTTATCTCCCTTTTATATTTGTTCGTGATTGCATTGCAATCTATTAAATTGGAGTTGCCTCCCTTTTTTATTTTGCGTGATTGCATTGCAATCTATTAAATTGGAGTTACCTCCCTTTAAAAATAATAATTTGTGATTGCATTGCAATCTATTAAATTGGAGTTATCTCCCTTTTTTTTTATTTTGCGCAATTGCATAGCAATCTATTAAATTGGGATTACCTCCCTTTTTTAATTTTTTTGTGTGATTGCATTGCAGTCTATTAAATTGGAGTTATCTCCCTTTTTTATTTGTTCGTGATTGCATTGCAATCTATTAAATTGGAATTGCCTCCCTTTTTTTATTTTGTGCGATTGCATTGCAATCTATTAAATTGGGATTACCTCCCTTTTTTAATTTTTTTTTGTGATTGCATTGCAGTCTATTAAATTGGAGTTATCTCCCTTTTTTATTTGTTCGTGATTGCATTTCAATCTATTAAATTGGAGTTGCCTCCCTTTAAAAATAAATATTTGTGATTGCATTGCAATCTATTAAATTGGAGTTGCCTCCCTTTTTTTATTTTGTGCGATTGCATTGCAATCTATTAAATTGGGATTACCTCCCTTTTTTGAATTTTTTTTGCAATTTCATTGCAATCTATTAAATTGGAGTTGCCTTCCTTTTTTTATTTTGTGCGGTTGCATTGCAATCTATTAAATTGGAGTTATCTCCCTTTTTTATTTGTTCGTGATTGCATTGCAATCTATTAAATTGGAGTTGCCTCCCTTTTTTTATTTTGCACGATTGCATTGCAAACTATTAAATTGGAGTTGCCTCCCTTTAAAAATAATAATTTGTGATTGCATTGCAATCTATTAAAATGGAGTTACCTCCCTTTTTAATTTTTTGTGCGTGATTGCATTGCAATCTATTAAATTGGAGTTGTCTCCCTTTTTTTATTTTGCACGATTGCATTCCAATCTATTAAATTGGAGTTATCTCCCTTTTTTTATTTTGCGAGATTGCATTGCAATCTATTAAATTGGAGTTATCTCCCTTTTTTATTTGTTCGTGATTGCATTGCAATCTATTAAATTGGAGTTACCTCCCTTTTTTTTATTATGAGCGATTTCATTGCAATCTATTAAATTGGAGTTGCCTCCCTTTTTTTATTTTGCACGATTGCATTGCAATCTATTAAATTGGGATTACCTCCCTTTTTTAATCTTTTTTTGTGATTGCATTGCAATCTATTAAATTGGAGTTTTCTCCCTTTTTTTATTTTGCGCGATTGCATTGCAATCTATTAAATTGTAGTTACCTCCCTTTAAAAATAATAATTTGTGATTGCATTGCAATCTATTAAATTGGGATTACCTCCCTTTTTAAATTTTGTTTCGTGATTGCATTGCAATCTATTAAATTGGAGTTATCTCCCTTTTTTATTTGTTCGTGATTGTATTGCAATCTATTAAATTGGAGTTACCTCCCTTTAAAAATAATAATTTGTGATTGCATTGCAATCTATTAGATTGGAGTTACCTCCCTTTAAAAATAATAATTTGTGATTGCATTGCAATCTATTAAATTGGAGTTACCTCCCTTTTTTTATTTTGCGCGATTGGATTGCAATCTATTAAATTGGAGTTATCTCCCTTTTTTATTTGTTCGTGATTCCATTGCAATCTATTAAATTGGAGTTACCTCCCTTTTTAATTTTTTTTTGCGATTTCATTGCAATCTATTAAATTGGAGTTGCCTCCCTTTTTTTATTTGGCGCGATTCCATTGCAATCTTTTAAATTGGGATTACCTCCCTTTTTTATTTTTTTTTGGTGATTGCATTGCAATCTATTAAATTGGAGTTTTCTCCCTTTTTTATTTGTTCGTGATTGCATTGAAATCTATTAAATTGGGATTACCTCCCTTTTTTAATTTTTTTTGTGATTGCATTGCAATCTATTAAATTGGAGTTACCTCCCTTTTTATTTTTTTTTGCGATTTCATTGCAATCTATTAAATTGGAGTTGCCTCCCTTTTTTTATTTTGTGAGGTTGCATTGCAATCTATTAAATTGGAGTTGCCTCCCTTTTTTTATTTTGCACGATTGCATTGCAATCTATTAAATTGGAGTTACCTCCCTTTAAAAATAATAATTTGTGATTGCATTGCAATCTATTAAATTGGATTTATCTCCCTTTTTTTATTTTGCACGAATGCATTGCAATCTATTAAATTGGGATTACCTCCCTTTTTTATTTTTTTTTTGTGATTGCATTGCAGTCTATTAAATTGGAGTTATCTCCCTTTTTTATTTGTTCGTGATTGCGTTGCAATCTATTATATTGGAGTTACCTCCCTTTAAAAATAATAATTTGTGATTGCATTGCAATCAATTAAATTGGAGTTACCTCCCTTTAAAAATAATAATTTGTGATTGCATTGCAATCTATTAAATTGGGATTACCTCCCTTTTTAAATTTTGTTTCGTGATTGCATTGCAATCTATTAAATTGGAGTTATCTCCCTTTTTTATTTGTTCGTGATTGTATTGCAATCTATTAAATTGGAGTTACCTCCCTTTAAAAATAATAATTTGTGATTGCATTGCAATCTATTAGATTGGAGTTACCTCCCTTTAAAAATAATAATTTGTGATTGCATTGCAATCTATTAAATTGGAGTTACCTCCCTTTTTTTATTTTGCGCGATTGGATTGCAATCTATTAAATTGGAGTTATCTCCCTTTTTTATTTGTTCGTGATTCCATTGCAATCTATTAAATTGGAGTTACCTCCCTTTTTAATTTTTTTTTGCGATTTCATTGCAAACTATTAAATTGGAGTTGCCTCCCTTTTTTTATTTTGCACGATTGTATTGCAATCTATTAAATTGGAGTTGCCTCCCTTTTTTTATTTTGCACGATTGCATTGCAAACTATTAAATTGGAGTTGCCTCCCTTTAAAAATAATAATTTGTGATTGCATTGCAATCTATTAAAATGGAGTTACCTCCCTTTTTAATTTTTTTGTGTGATTGCATTGCAATCTATTAAATTGGAGTTATCTCCCTTTTTTTATTTTGCACGATTGCATTGCAATCTATTAAATTGGAGTTACCTCCCTTTTTTTATTTTGCGCGATTGCATTCCAATCTATTAAATTGGAGTTATCTCCCTTTTTTTATTTTGCGCGATTGCATTGCAATCTATTAAATTGGAGTTATCTCCCTTTTTTATTTGTTCGTGATTGCATTGCAATCTATTAAATTGGAGTTACCTCTCTTTTTTTTATTATGAGCGATTTCATTGCAATCTATTAAATTGGAGTTGCCTCCCTTTTTTTATTTTGCGCGATTGCATTGCAATCTATTAAATTGTAGTTACCTCCCTTTAAAAATAATAATTTGTGATTGCATTGCAATCTATTAAATTGGAGTTATCTCCCTTTTTTATTTGTTCGTGATTGCATTGCAATCTATTAAATTGGAGTTACCTCCTTTTAAAAATAATAATTTGTGATTGCATTACAATCTATTAGATTGGAGTTACCTCCCTTTAAAAATAATAATTTGTGATTGCATTGCAATCTATTAAATTGGAGTTACCTCCCTTTTTAATTTTTTTTTGCGATTTCATTGCAATCTATTAAATTGGAGTTGCCTCCCTTTTTTATTTTCCGCGATTGCATTGCAATCTATTAAATTGGGATTACCTCCCTTTTTTAATTTTTTTTGTGATTGCATTGCAATCTATTAAATTGGAGTTATCTCCCTTTTATATTTGTTCGTGATTGCATTGCAATCTATTAAATTGGAGTTGCCTCCCTTTTTTTATTTTGCACGATTACATTGCAATCTATTAAACTGGAGTTACCTCCCTTTAAAAATAATAATTTGTGATTGCATTGCAATCTATTAAATTGGAGTTACCTCCCTTTTTAATTTTTTTGGCGATTTCATTGCAATCTATTAAATTGGAGTTGTCTCCCTTTTTTATTTTGTGCGATTGCATTGCAAACTATTAAATTGGGATTACCTCCCTTTTTTAATTTTTTGTGTGATTGCATTGCAATCTATTAAATTGGAGTTATCTCCCTTTTATATTTGTTCGTGATTGCATTGCAATCTATTAAATTGGAGTTATCTCCCTTTTTTATTTGTTCGTGATTGCGTTGCAATCTATTATATTGGAGTTACCTCCCTTTAAAAATAATAATTTGTGATTGCATTGCAATCAATTAAATTGGAGTTACCTCCCTTTAAAAATAATAATTTGTGATTGCATTGCAATCTATTAAATTGGGATTACCTCCCTTTTTAAATTTTGTTTCGTGATTGCATTGCAATCTATTAAATTGGAGTTATCTCCCTTTTTTATTTGTTCGTGATTGTATTGCAATCTATTAAATTGGAGTTACCTCCCTTTAAAAATAATAATTTGTGATTGCATTGCAATCTATTAGATTGGAGTTACCTCCCTTTAAAAATAATAATTTGTGATTGCATTGCAATCTATTAAATTGGAGTTACCTCCCTTTTTTTATTTTGCGCGATTGGATTGCAATCTATTAAATTGGAGTTATCTCCCTTTTTTATTTGTTCGTGATTCCATTGCAATCTATTAAATTGGAGTTACCTCCCTTTTTAATTTTTTTTTGCGATTTCATTGCAAACTATTAAATTGGAGTTGCCTCCCTTTTTTTATTTTGCACGATTGTATTGCAATCTATTAAATTGGAGTTGCCTCCCTTTTTTTATTTTGCACGATTGCATTGCAAACTATTAAATTGGAGTTGCCTCCCTTTAAAAATAATAATTTGTGATTGCATTGCAATCTATTAAAATGGAGTTACCTCCCTTTTTAATTTTTTTGTGTGATTGCATTGCAATCTATTAAATTGGAGTTATCTCCCTTTTTTTATTTTGCACGATTGCATTGCAATCTATTAAATTGGAGTTACCTCCCTTTTTTTATTTTGCGCGATTGCATTCCAATCTATTAAATTGGAGTTATCTCCCTTTTTTTATTTTGCGCGATTGCATTGCAATCTATTAAATTGGAGTTATCTCCCTTTTTTATTTGTTCGTGATTGCATTGCAATCTATTAAATTGGAGTTACCTCTCTTTTTTTTATTATGAGCGATTTCATTGCAATCTATTAAATTGGAGTTGCCTCCCTTTTTTTATTTTGCGCGATTGCATTGCAATCTATTAAATTGTAGTTACCTCCCTTTAAAAATAATAATTTGTGATTGCATTGCAATCTATTAAATTGGAGTTATCTCCCTTTTTTATTTGTTCGTGATTGCATTGCAATCTATTAAATTGGAGTTACCTCCTTTTAAAAATAATAATTTGTGATTGCATTACAATCTATTAGATTGGAGTTACCTCCCTTTAAAAATAATAATTTGTGATTGCATTGCAATCTATTAAATTGGAGTTACCTCCCTTTTTAATTTTTTTTTGCGATTTCATTGCAATCTATTAAATTGGAGTTGCCTCCCTTTTTTATTTTCCGCGATTGCATTGCAATCTATTAAATTGGGATTACCTCCCTTTTTTAATTTTTTTTGTGATTGCATTGCAATCTATTAAATTGGAGTTATCTCCCTTTTATATTTGTTCGTGATTGCATTGCAATCTATTAAATTGGAGTTGCCTCCCTTTTTTTATTTTGCACGATTACATTGCAATCTATTAAACTGGAGTTACCTCCCTTTAAAAATAATAATTTGTGATTGCATTGCAATCTATTAAATTGGAGTTACCTCCCTTTTTAATTTTTTTGGCGATTTCATTGCAATCTATTAAATTGGAGTTGTCTCCCTTTTTTATTTTGTGCGATTGCATTGCAAACTATTAAATTGGGATTACCTCCCTTTTTTAATTTTTTGTGTGATTGCATTGCAATCTATTAAATTGGAGTTATCTCCCTTTTATATTTGTTCGTGATTGCATTGCAATCTATTAAATTGGAGTTGCCTCCCTTTTTTTATTTTGCACGATTACATTGCAATCTATTAAATTGGAGTTACCTCCCTTTAAAAATAATAATTTGTGATTGGATTGCAATCTATTAAATTGGAGTTACCTCCCTTTTCAAACATTTTTGTGTGATTTCATTTCAATCTGTTGGAGTTGTCTCCCTTTTTTTTATTATGCGTGATTGCATTGCAATCTATTAAATTGGAGTTACCTCCCTTTTTTTAGAAAATTTAGTGTGATTGCATTGCAATCTATTAAATTGGAGTTACCTCCCTTTAAAAATAATAATTTGTTATTGCATTGCAATCTATTAAATTGGAGTTACCTCCCTTTTTATTTTTTTTTGCGATTTCATTGCAATCTTAAATTGGAGTTGCCTCCCTTTTTAAATTTTGTGTGTGATTGCATTGCAATCTATTAAATTGGAGTTATCTCTATTTTTATTTTACACGATTGCATTGCAATCTATTAAATTGGGATTACCTCCGTTTTTTGGTTTTTTTTGGTGATTGCATTGCAATCTATTAAATTGGGGTTATCTCCCTTTTATATTTGTTCGTGATTGCATTGCAATCTATTAAATTGGAGTTGCCTCCCTTTTTTATTTTGCGTGATTGCTTTGCAATCTATTAAATTGGAGTTACCTCCCTTTAAAAATAATAATTTGTGATTGCATTGCAATCTATTAAATTGGAGTTATCTCCCTTTTTTATTTGTTCGTGGTTGCATTTCAATCTATTAAATTGGAGTTACCTCCCTTTAAAAATAATAATTTGTGATTGCATTGCAATCTATTAAATTGGAGTTACCTCCCTTTTTTTATTTTGCACGATTGCATTGCAATCTATTAAATTGGGATTACCTCCCTTTTTTGATTTTTTTTGGTGATTGCATTGCAATCTTTTAAATTGGAGTTATCTCCCTTTTATATTTGTTCGTGATTGCATTGCAATCTATTAAATTGGAGTTGCCTCCCTTTTTTATTTTGCGTGATTGCATTGCAATCTATTAAATTGGAGTTACCTCCCTTTAAAAATGATAATTTGTGATTGCATTGCAATCTATTAAATTGGAGTTATCTCCCTTTTTTTTTATTTTGCGCAATTGCATAGCAATCTATTAAATTGGGATTACCTCCCTTTTTTAATTTTTTTGTGTGATTGCATTGCAGTCTATTAAATTGGAGTTATCTCCCTTTTTTATTTGTTCGTGATTGCATTGCAATCTATTAAATTGGAATTGCCTCCCTTTTTTTATTTTGTGCGATTGCATTGCAATCTATTAAATTGGGATTACCTCCCTTTTTTAATTTTTTTTTGTGATTGCATTGCAGTCTATTAAATTGGAGTTATCTCCCTTTTTTATTTGTTCGTGATTGCATTTCAATCTATTAAATTGGAGTTGCCTCCCTTTAAAAATAAATATTTGTGATTGCATTGCAATCTATTAAATTGGAGTTGCCTCCCTTTTTTTATTTTGCACGATTGCATTGCAATCTATTAAATTGGAGTTACCTCCCTTTAAAAATAATAATTTGTGATTGCATTGCAATCTATTAAATTGGATTTATCTCCCTTTTTTTATTTTGCACGAATGCATTGCAATCTATTAAATTGGGATTACCTCCCTTTTTTTATTTTTTTTTTGTGATTGCATTGCAGTCTATTAAATTGGAGTTATCTCCCTTTTTTATTTGTTCGTGATTGCGTTGCAATCTATTATATTGGAGTTACCTCCCTTTAAAAATAATAATTTGTGATTGCATTGCAATCTATTAAATTGGAGTTACCTCCCTTTTTAATTTTTTTTGCGATTTCATTGCAATCTATTAAATTGGAGTTGCCTTCCTTTTTTTATTTTGTGCGGTTGCATTGCAATCTATTAAATTGGAGTTATCTCCCTTTTTTATTTGTTCGTGATTGCATTGCAATCTATTAAATTGGAGTTGCCTCCCTTTTTTTATTTTGCACGATTGCATTGCAAACTATTAAATTGGAGTTGCCTCCCTTTAAAAATAATAATTTGTGATTGCATTGCAATCTATTAAAATGGAGTTACCTCCCTTTTTAATTTTTTTGTGTGATTGCATTGCAATCTATTAAATTGGAGTTATCTCCCTTTTTTTATTTTGCACGATTGCATTGCAATCTATTAAATTGGAGTTACCTCCCTTTTTTTATTTTGCGCGATTGCATTCCAATCTATTAAATTGGAGTTATCTCCCTTTTTTTATTTTGCGCGATTGCATTGCAATCTATTAAATTGGAGTTATCTCCCTTTTTTATTTGTTCGTGATTGCATTGCAATCTATTAAATTGGAGTTACCTCTCTTTTTTTTATTATGAGCGATTTCATTGCAATCTATTAAATTGGAGTTGCCTCCCTTTTTTTATTTTGCGCGATTGCATTGCAATCTATTAAATTGTAGTTACCTCCCTTTAAAAATAATAATTTGTGATTGCATTGCAATCTATTAAATTGGAGTTATCTCCCTTTTTTATTTGTTCGTGATTGCATTGCAATCTATTAAATTGGAGTTACCTCCTTTTAAAAATAATAATTTGTGATTGCATTACAATCTATTAGATTGGAGTTACCTTCCTTTAAAAATAATAATTTGTGATTGCATTGCAATCTATTAAATTGGAGTTACCTCCCTTTTTAATTTTTTTTGCGATTTCATTGCAATCTATTAAATTGGAGTTGCCTCCCTTTTTTATTTTCCGCGATTGCATTGCAATCTATTAAATTGGGATTACCTCCCTTTTTTAATTTTTTTTGTGATTGCATTGCAATCTATTAAATTGGAGTTATCTCCCTTTTATATTTGTTCGTGATTGCATTGCAATCTATTAAATTGGAGTTGCCTCCCTTTTTTTATTTTGCACGATTACATTGCAATCTATTAAACTGGAGTTACCTCCCTTTAAAAATAATAATTTGTGATTGCATTGCAATATATTAAATTGGAGTTACCTCCCTTTTTAATTTTTTTGGCGATTTCATTGCAATCTATTAAATTGGAGTTGTCTCCCTTTTTTATTTTGTGCGATTGCATTGCAAACTATTAAATTGGGATTACCTCCCTTTTTTAATTTTTTGTGTGATTGCATTGCAATCTATTAAATTGGAGTTATCTCCCTTTTATATTTGTTCGTGATTGCATTGCAATCTATTAAATTGGAGTTGCCTCCCTTTTTTTATTTTGCACGATTACATTGCAATCTATTAAATTGGAGTTACCTCCCTTTAAAAATAATAATTTGTGATTGGATTGCAATCTATTAAATTGGAGTTACCTCCCTTTTCAAACATTTTTGTGTGATTTCATTTCAATCTGTTGGAGTTGTCTCCCTTTTTTTTATTATGCGTGATTGCATTGCAATCTATTAAATTGGAGTTACCTCCCTTTTTTTAGAAAATTTAGTGTGATTGCATTGCAATCTATTAAATTGGAGTTACCTCCCTTTAAAAATAATAATTTGTTATTGCATTGCAATCTATTAAATTGGAGTTACCTCCCTTTTTATTTTTTTTTGCGATTTCATTGCAATCTTAAATTGGAGTTGCCTCCCTTTTTAAATTTTGTGTGTGATTGCATTGCAATCTATTAAATTGGAGTTATCTCTCTATTTTTATTTTACACGATTGCATTGCAATCTATTAAATTGGGATTACCTCCCTTTTTTGGTTTTTTTTGGTGATTGCATTGCAATCTATTAAATTGGGGTTATCTCCCTTTTATATTTGTTCGTGATTGCATTGCAATCTATTAAATTGGAGTTGCCTCCCTTTTTTATTTTGCGTGATTGCTTTGCAATCTATTAAATTGGAGTTACCTCCCTTTAAAAATAATAATTTGTGATTGCATTGCAATCTATTAAATTGGAGTTATCTCCCTTTTTTATTTGTTCGTGGTTGCATTTCAATCTATTAAATTGGAGTTACCTCCCTTTAAAAATAATAATTTGTGATTGCATTGCAATCTATTAAATTGGAGTTACCTCCCTTTTTTTATTTTGCACGATTGCATTGGAATCTATTAAATTGGGATTACCTCCCTTTTTTGATTTTTTTTTGGTGATTGCATTGCAATCTTTTAAATTGGAGTTATCTCCCTTTTATATTTGTTCGTGATTGCATTGCAATCTATTAAATTGGAGTTGCCTCCCTTTTTTATTTTGCGTGATTGCATTGCAATCTATTAAATTGGAGTTACCTCCCTTTAAAAATAATAATTTGTGATTGCATTGCAATCTATTAAATTGGAGTTATCTCCCTTTTTTTTTATTTTGCGCAATTGCATAGCAATCTATTAAATTGGGATTACCTCCCTTTTTTAATTTTTTTGTGTGATTGCATTGCAGTCTATTAAATTGGAGTTATCTCCCTTTTTTATTTGTTCGTGATTGCATTGCAATCTATTAAATTGGAATTGCCTCCCTTTTTTTATTTTGTGCGATTGCATTGCAATCTATTAAATTGGGATTACCTCCCTTTTTTAATTTTTTTTTGTGATTGCATTGCAGTCTATTAAATTGGAGTTATCTCCCTTTTTTATATGTTCGTGATTGCATTTCAATCTATTAAATTGGAGTTGCCTCCCTTTAAAAATAAATATTTGTGATTGCATTGCAATCTATTAAATTGGAGTTGCCTCCCTTTTTTTATTTTGTGCGATTGCATTGCAATCTATTAAATTGGGATTACCTCCCTTTTTTGAATTTTTTTTGCAATTTCATTGCAATCTATTAAATTGGAGTTGCCTTCCTTTTTTTATTTTGTGCGGTTGCATTGCAATCTATTAAATTGGAGTTATCTCCCTTTTTTATTTGTTCGTGATTGCATTGCAATCTATTAAATTGGAGTTGCCTCCCTTTTTTTATTTTGCACGATTGCATTGCAAACTATTAAATTGGAGTTGCCTCCCTTTAAAAATAATAATTTGTGATTGCATTGCAATCTATTAAATTGGGATTACCTCCCTTTTTAAATTTTGTTTCGTGATTGCATTGCAATCTATTAAATTGGAGTTATCTCCCTTTTTTATTTGTTCGTGATTGTATTGCAATCTATTAAATTGGAGTTACCTCCCTTTAAAAATAATAATTTGTGATTGCATTGCAATCTATTAGATTGGAGTTACCTCCCTTTAAAAATAATAATTTGTGATTGCATTGCAATCTATTAAATTGGAGTTACCTCCCTTTTTTTATTTTGCGCGATTGGATTGCAATCTATTAAATTGGAGTTATCTCCCTTTTTTATTTGTTCGTGATTCCATTGCAATCTATTAAATTGGAGTTACCTCCCTTTTTAATTTTTTTTTGCGATTTCATTGCAATCTATTAAATTGGAGTTGCCTCCCTTTTTTTATTTGGCGCGATTCCATTGCAATCTTTTAAATTGGGATTACCTCCCTTTTTTATTTTTTTTTGGTGATTGCATTGCAATCTATTAAATTGGAGTTTTCTCCCTTTTTTATTTGTTCGTGATTGCATTGAAATCTATTAAATTGGGATTACCTCCCTTTTTTAATTTTTTTTGTGATTGCATTGCAATCTATTAAATTGGAGTTACCTCCCTTTTTATTTTTTTTTGCGATTTCATTGCAATCTATTAAATTGGAGTTGCCTCCCTTTTTTTATTTTGTGAGGTTGCATTGCAATCTATTAAATTGGAGTTGCCTCCCTTTTTTTATTTTGCACGATTGCATTGCAATCTATTAAATTGGAGTTACCTCCCTTTAAAAATAATAATTTGTGATTGCATTGCAATCTATTAAATTGGATTTATCTCCCTTTTTTTATTTTGCACGAATGCATTGCAATCTATTAAATTGGGATTACCTCCCTTTTTTATTTTTTTTTTGTGATTGCATTGCAGTCTATTAAATTGGAGTTATCTCCCTTTTTTATTTGTTCGTGATTGCGTTGCAATCTATTATATTGGAGTTACCTCCCTTTAAAAATAATAATTTGTGATTGCATTGCAATCAATTAAATTGGAGTTACCTCCCTTTAAAAATAATAATTTGTGATTGCATTGCAATCTATTAAATTGGGATTACCTCCCTTTTTAAATTTTGTTTCGTGATTGCATTGCAATCTATTAAATTGGAGTTATCTCCCTTTTTTATTTGTTCGTGATTGTATTGCAATCTATTAAATTGGAGTTACCTCCCTTTAAAAATAATAATTTGTGATTGCATTGCAATCTATTAGATTGGAGTTACCTCCCTTTAAAAATAATAATTTGTGATTGCATTGCAATCTATTAAATTGGAGTTACCTCCCTTTTTTTATTTTGCGCGATTGGATTGCAATCTATTAAATTGGAGTTATCTCCCTTTTTTATTTGTTCGTGATTCCATTGCAATCTATTAAATTGGAGTTACCTCCCTTTTTAATTTTTTTTTGCGATTTCATTGCAAACTATTAAATTGGAGTTGCCTCCCTTTTTTTATTTTGCACGATTGTATTGCAATCTATTAAATTGGAGTTGCCTCCCTTTTTTTATTTTGCACGATTGCATTGCAAACTATTAAATTGGAGTTGCCTCCCTTTAAAAATAATAATTTGTGATTGCATTGCAATCTATTAAAATGGAGTTACCTCCCTTTTTAATTTTTTTGTGTGATTGCATTGCAATCTATTAAATTGGAGTTATCTCCCTTTTTTTATTTTGCACGATTGCATTGCAATCTATTAAATTGGAGTTACCTCCCTTTTTTTATTTTGCGCGATTGCATTCCAATCTATTAAATTGGAGTTATCTCCCTTTTTTTATTTTGCGCGATTGCATTGCAATCTATTAAATTGGAGTTATCTCCCTTTTTTATTTGTTCGTGATTGCATTGCAATCTATTAAATTGGAGTTACCTCCCTTTTTTTATTTTGCGCGATTGCATTCCAATCTATTAAATTGGAGTTATCTCCCTTTTTTTATTTTGCGCGATTGCATTGCAATCTATTAAATTGGAGTTATCTCCCTTTTTTATTTGTTCGTGATTGCATTGCAATCTATTAAATTGGAGTTACCTCTCTTTTTTTTATTATGAGCGATTTCATTGCAATCTATTAAATTGGAGTTGCCTCCCTTTTTTTATTTTGCGCGATTGCATTGCAATCTATTAAATTGTAGTTACCTCCCTTTAAAAATAATAATTTGTGATTGCATTGCAATCTATTAAATTGGAGTTATCTCCCTTTTTTATTTGTTCGTGATTGCATTGCAATCTATTAAATTGGAGTTACCTCCTTTTAAAAATAATAATTTGTGATTGCATTACAATCTATTAGATTGGAGTTACCTCCCTTTAAAAATAATAATTTGTGATTGCATTGCAATCTATTAAATTGGAGTTACCTCCCTTTTTAATTTTTTTTTGCGATTTCATTGCAATCTATTAAATTGGAGTTGCCTCCCTTTTTTATTTTCCGCGATTGCATTGCAATCTATTAAATTGGGATTACCTCCCTTTTTTAATTTTTTTTGTGATTGCATTGCAATCTATTAAATTGGAGTTATCTCCCTTTTATATTTGTTCGTGATTGCATTGCAATCTATTAAATTGGAGTTGCCTCCCTTTTTTTATTTTGCACGATTACATTGCAATCTATTAAACTGGAGTTACCTCCCTTTAAAAATAATAATTTGTGATTGCATTGCAATCTATTAAATTGGAGTTACCTCCCTTTTTAATTTTTTTGGCGATTTCATTGCAATCTATTAAATTGGAGTTGTCTCCCTTTTTTATTTTGTGCGATTGCATTGCAAACTATTAAATTGGGATTACCTCCCTTTTTTAATTTTTTGTGTGATTGCATTGCAATCTATTAAATTGGAGTTATCTCCCTTTTATATTTGTTCGTGATTGCATTGCAATCTATTAAATTGGAGTTGCCTCCCTTTTTTTTATTTTGCACGATTACATTGCAATCTATTAAATTGGAGTTACCTCCCTTTAAAAATAATAATTTGTGATTGGATTGCAATCTATTAAATTGGAGTTACCTCCCTTTTCAAACATTTTTGTGTGATTTCATTTCAATCTGTTGGAGTTGTCTCCCTTTTTTTTATTATGCGTGATTGCATTGCAATCTATTAAATTGGAGTTACCTCCCTTTTTTTAGAAAATTTAGTGTGATTGCATTGCAATCTATTAAATTGGAGTTACCTCCCTTTAAAAATAATAATTTGTTATTGCATTGCAATCTATTAAATTGGAGTTACCTCCCTTTTTATTTTTTTTTGCGATTTCATTGCAATCTTAAATTGGAGTTGCCTCCCTTTTTAAATTTTGTGTGTGATTGCATTGCAATCTATTAAATTGGAGTTATCTCTATTTTTATTTTACACGATTGCATTGCAATCTATTAAATTGGGATTACCTCCGTTTTTTGGTTTTTTTTGGTGATTGCATTGCAATCTATTAAATTGGGGTTATCTCCCTTTTATATTTGTTCGTGATTGCATTGCAATCTATTAAATTGGAGTTGCCTCCCTTTTTTATTTTGCGTGATTGCTTTGCAATCTATTAAATTGGAGTTACCTCCCTTTAAAAATAATAATTTGTGATTGCATTGCAATCTATTAAATTGGAGTTATCTCCCTTTTTTATTTGTTCGTGGTTGCATTTCAATCTATTAAATTGGAGTTACCTCCCTTTAAAAATAATAATTTGTGATTGCATTGCAATCTATTAAATTGGAGTTACCTCCCTTTTTTTATTTTGCACGATTGCATTGCAATCTATTAAATTGGGATTACCTCCCTTTTTTGATTTTTTTTGGTGATTGCATTGCAATCTTTTAAATTGGAGTTATCTCCCTTTTATATTTGTTCGTGATTGCATTGCAATCTATTAAATTGGAGTTGCCTCCCTTTTTTATTTTGCGTGATTGCATTGCAATCTATTAAATTGGAGTTACCTCCCTTTAAAAATGATAATTTGTGATTGCATTGCAATCTATTAAATTGGAGTTATCTCCCTTTTTTTTTATTTTGCGCAATTGCATAGCAATCTATTAAATTGGGATTACCTCCCTTTTTTAATTTTTTTGTGTGATTGCATTGCAGTCTATTAAATTGGAGTTATCTCCCTTTTTTATTTGTTCGTGATTGCATTGCAATCTATTAAATTGGAATTGCCTCCCTTTTTTTATTTTGTGCGATTGCATTGCAATCTATTAAATTGGGATTACCTCCCTTTTTTAATTTTTTTTTGTGATTGCATTGCAGTCTATTAAATTGGAGTTATCTCCCTTTTTTATTTGTTCGTGATTGCATTTCAATCTATTAAATTGGAGTTGCCTCCCTTTAAAAATAAATATTTGTGATTGCATTGCAATCTATTAAATTGGAGTTGCCTCCCTTTTTTTATTTTGCACGATTGCATTGCAATCTATTAAATTGGAGTGACCTCCCTTTAAAAATAATAATTTGTGATTGCATTGCAATCTATTAAATTGGATTTATCTCCCTTTTTTTATTTTGCACGAATGCATTGCAATCTATTAAATTGGGATTACCTCCCTTTTTTTATTTTTTTTTTGTGATTGCATTGCAGTCTATTAAATTGGAGTTATCTCCCTTTTTTATTTGTTCGTGATTGCGTTGCAATCTATTATATTGGAGTTACCTCCCTTTAAAAATAATAATTTGTGATTGCATTGCAATCTATTAAATTGGAGTTACCTCCCTTTTTAATTTTTTTTGCGATTTCATTGCAATCTATTAAATTGGAGTTGCCTTCCTTTTTTTATTTTGTGCGGTTGCATTGCAATCTATTAAATTGGAGTTATCTCCCTTTTTTATTTGTTCGTGATTGCATTGCAATCTATTAAATTGGAGTTGCCTCCCTTTTTTTATTTTGCACGATTGCATTGCAAACTATTAAATTGGAGTTGCCTCCCTTTAAAAATAATAATTTGTGATTGCATTGCAATCTATTAAAATGGAGTTACCTCCCTTTTTAATTTTTTTGTGTGATTGCATTGCAATCTATTAAATTGGAGTTATCTCCCTTTTTTTATTTTGCACGATTGCATTGCAATCTATTAAATTGGAGTTACCTCCCTTTTTTTATTTTGCGCGATTGCATTCCAATCTATTAAATTGGAGTTATCTCCCTTTTTTTATTTTGCGCGATTGCATTGCAATCTATTAAATTGGAGTTATCTCCCTTTTTTATTTGTTCGTGATTGCATTGCAATCTATTAAATTGGAGTTACCTCTCTTTTTTTTATTATGAGCGATTTCATTGCAATCTATTAAATTGGAGTTGCCTCCCTTTTTTTATTTTGCGCGATTGCATTGCAATCTATTAAATTGTAGCTACCTCCCTTTAAAAATAATAATTTGTGATTGCATTGCAATCTATTAAATTGGAGTTATCTCCCTTTTTTATTTGTTCGTGATTGCATTGCAATCTATTAAATTGGAGTTACCTCCTTTTAAAAATAATAATTTGTGATTGCATTACAATCTATTAGATTGGAGTTACCTTCCTTTAAAAATAATAATTTGTGATTGCATTGCAATCTATTAAATTGGAGTTACCTCCCTTTTTAATTTTTTTTTGCGATTTCATTGCAATCTATTAAATTGGAGTTGCCTCCCTTTTTTATTTTCCGCGATTGCATTGCAATCTATTAAATTGGGATTACCTCCCTTTTTTAATTTTTTTTGTGATTGCATTGCAATCTATTAAATTGGAGTTATCTCCCTTTTATATTTGTTCGTGATTGCATTGCAATCTATTAAATTGGAGTTGCCTCCCTTTTTTTATTTTGCACGATTACATTGCAATCTATTAAACTGGAGTTACCTCCCTTTAAAAATAATAATTTGTGATTGCATTGCAATCTATTAAATTGGAGTTACCTCCCTTTTTAATTTTTTTGGCGATTTCATTGCAATCTATTAAATTGGAGTTGTCTCCCTTTTTTATTTTGTGCGATTGCATTGCAAACTATTAAATTGGGATTACCTCCCTTTTTTAATTTTTTGTGTGATTGCATTGCAATCTATTAAATTGGAGTTATCTCCCTTTTATATTTGTTCGTGATTGCATTGCAATCTATTAAATTGGAGTTGCCTCCCTTTTTTTATTTTGCACGATTACATTGCAATCTATTAAATTGGAGTTACCTCCCTTTAAAAATAATAATTTGTGATTGGATTGCAATCTATTAAATTGGAGTTACCTCCCTTTTCAAACATTTTTGTGTGATTTCATTTCAATCTGTTGGAGTTGTCTCCCTTTTTTTTATTATGCGTGATTGCATTGCAATCTATTAAATTGGAGTTACCTCCCTTTTTTTAGAAAATTTAGTGTGATTGCATTGCAATCTATTAAATTGGAGTTACCTCCCTTTAAAAATAATAATTTGTTATTGCATTGCAATCTATTAAATTGGAGTTACCTCCCTTTTTATTTTTTTTTGCGATTTCATTGCAATCTTAAATTGGAGTTGCCTCCCTTTTTAAATTTTGTGTGTGATTGCATTGCAATCTATTAAATTGGAGTTATCTCTCTATTTTTATTTTACACGATTGCATTGCAATCTATTAAATTGGGATTACCTCCCTTTAAAAATAATAATTTGTGATTGCATTGCAATCTATTAAATTGGAGTTATCTCCCTTTTTTATTTGTTCGTGGTTGCATTTCAATCTATTAAATTGGAGTTACCTCCCTTTAAAAATAATAATTTGTGATTGCATTGCAATCTATTAAATTGGAGTTACCTCCCTTTTTTTATTTTGCACGATTGCATTGCAATCTATTAAATTGGGATTACCTCCCTTTTTTGATTTTTTTTTGGTGATTGCATTGCAATCTTTTAAATTGGAGTTATCTCCCTTTTATATTTGTTCGTGATTGCATTGCAATCTATTAAATTGGAGTTGCCTCCCTTTTTTATTTTGCGTGATTGCATTGCAATCTATTAAATTGGAGTTACCTCCCTTTAAAAATAATAATTTGTGATTGCATTGCAATCTATTAAATTGGAGTTATCTCCCTTTTTTTTTATTTTGCGCAATTGCATAGCAATCTATTAAATTGGGATTACCTCCCTTTTTTAATTTTTTTGTGTGATTGCATTGCAGTCTATTAAATTGGAGTTATCTCCCTTTTTTATTTGTTCGTGATTGCATTGCAATCTATTAAATTGGAATTGCCTCCCTTTTTTTATTTTGTGCGATTGCATTGCAATCTATTAAATTGGGATTACCTCCCTTTTTTATTTTTTTTTTGTGATTGCATTGCAGTCTATTAAATTGGAGTTATCTCCCTTTTTTATATGTTCGTGATTGCATTTCAATCTATTAAATTGGAGTTGCCTCCCTTTAAAAATAAATATTTGTGATTGCATTGCAATCTATTAAATTGGAGTTGCCTCCCTTTTTTTATTTTGTGCGATTGCATTGCAATCTATTAAATTGGGATTACCTCCCTTTTTTGAATTTTTTTTGCAATTTCATTGCAATCTATTAAATTGGAGTTGCCTTCCTTTTTTTATTTTGTGCGGTTGCATTGCAATCTATTAAATTGGAGTTATCTCCCTTTTTTATTTGTTCGTGATTGCATTGCAATCTATTAAATTGGAGTTGCCTCCCTTTTTTTATTTTGCACGATTGCATTGCAAACTATTAAATTGGAGTTGCCTCCCTTTAAAAATAATAATTTGTGATTGCATTGCAATCTATTAAAATGGAGTTACCTCCCTTTTTAATTTTTTGTGCGTGATTGCATTGCAATCTATTAAATTGGAGTTGTCTCCCTTTTTTTATTTTGCACGATTGCATTCCAATCTATTAAATTGGAGTTATCTCCCTTTTTTTATTTTGCGCGATTGCATTGCAATCTATTAAATTGGAGTTATCTCCCTTTTTTATTTGTTCGTGATTGCATTGCAATCTATTAAATTGGAGTTACCTCCCTTTTTTTTATTATGAGCGATTTCATTGCAATCTATTAAATTGGAGTTGCCTCCCTTTTTTTATTTTGCACGATTGCATTGCAATCTATTAAATTGGGATTACCTCCCTTTTTTAATCTTTTTTTGTGATTGCATTGCAATCTATTAAATTGGAGTTTTCTCCCTTTTTTTATTTTGCGCGATTGCATTGCAATCTATTAAATTGTAGTTACCTCCCTTTAAAAATAATAATTTGTGATTGCATTGCAATCTATTAAATTGGGATTACCTCCCTTTTTAAATTTTGTTTCGTGATTGCATTGCAATCTATTAAATTGGAGTTATCTCCCTTTTTTATTTGTTCGTGATTGTATTGCAATCTATTAAATTGGAGTTACCTCCCTTTAAAAATAATAATTTGTGATTGCATTGAAATCTATTAGATTGGAGTTACCTCCCTTTAAAAATAATAATTTGTGATTGCATTGCAATCTATTAAATTGGAGTTACCTCCCTTTTTTTATTTTGCGCGATTGGATTGCAATCTATTAAATTGGAGTTATCTCCCTTTTTTATTTGTTCGTGATTCCATTGCAATCTATTAAATTGGAGTTACCTCCCTTTTTAATTTTTTTTTGCGATTTCATTGCAATCTATTAAATTGGAGTTGCCTCCCTTTTTTTATTTGGCGCGATTCCATTGCAATCTTTTAAATTGGGATTACCTCCCTTTTTTATTTTTTTTTGGTGATTGCATTGCAATCTATTAAATTGGAGTTTTCTCCCTTTTTTATTTGTTCGTGATTGCATTGAAATCTATTAAATTGGGATTACCTCCCTTTTTTAATTTTTTTTGTGATTGCATTGCAATCTATTAAATTGGAGTTACCTCCCTTTTTATTTTTTTTTGCGATTTCATTGCAATCTATTAAATTGGAGTTGCCTCCCTTTTTTTATTTTGTGAGGTTGCATTGCAATCTATTAAATTGGAGTTGCCTCCCTTTTTTTATTTTGCACGATTGCATTGCAATCTATTAAATTGGAGTTACCTCCCTTTAAAAATAATAATTTGTGATTGCATTGCAATCTATTAAATTGGATTTATCTCCCTTTTTTTATTTTGCACGAATGCATTGCAATCTATTAAATTGGGATTACCTCCCTTTTTTATTTTTTTTTTGTGATTGCATTGCAGTCTATTAAATTGGAGTTATCTCCCTTTTTTATTTGTTCGTGATTGCGTTGCAATCTATTATATTGGAGTTACCTCCCTTTAAAAATAATAATTTGTGATTGCATTGCAATCTATTAAATTGGAGTTACCTCCCTTTAAAAATAATAATTTGTGATTGCATTGCAATCTATTAAATTGGGATTACCTCCCTTTTTAAATTTTGTTTCGTGATTGCATTGCAATCTATTAAATTGGAGTTATCTCCCTTTTTTATTTGTTCGTGATTGTATTGCAATCTATTAAATTGGAGTTACCTCCCTTTAAAAATAATAATTTGTGATTGCATTGCAATCTATTAGATTGGAGTTACCTCCCTTTAAAAATAATAATTTGTGATTGCATTGCAATCTATTAAATTGGAGTTACCTCCCTTTTTTTATTTTGCGCGATTGGATTGCAATCTATTAAATTGGAGTTATCTCCCTTTTTTATTTGTTCGTGATTCCATTGCAATCTATTAAATTGGAGTTACCTCCCTTTTTAATTTTTTTTTGCGATTTCATTGCAAACTATTAAATTGGAGTTGCCTCCCTTTTTTTATTTTGCACGATTGTATTGCAATCTATTAAATTGGAGTTATCTCCCTTTTTTTATTTTGCGTGATTGCATTGCAATGTATTAAATTGGGATTACCTCCCTTTTTTATTTTTTTGTGATTGCATTGCAATCTATTAAATTGGAGTTACCTCCCTTTTTAATTTTTTTTGCGATTTCATTGCAATCTATTAAATTGGAGTTGCCTTCCTTTTTTTATTTTGTGCGGTTGCATTGCAATCTATTAAATTGGAGTTATCTCCCTTTTTTATTTGTTCGTGATTGCATTGCAATCTATTAAATTGGAGTTGCCTCCCTTTTTTTATTTTGCACGATTGCATTGCAAACTATTAAATTGGAGTTGCCTCCCTTTAAAAATAATAATTTGTGATTGCATTGCAATCTATTAAAATGGAGTTACCTCCCTTTTTAATTTTTTTGTGTGATTGCATTGCAATCTATTAAATTGGAGTTATCTCCCTTTTTTTATTTTGCGCGATTGCATTGCAATCTATTAAATTGGAGTTACCTCCCTTTTTTTATTTTGCGCGATTGCATTCCAATCTATTAAATTGGAGTTACCTCCCTTTTTTTATTTTGCGCGATTGCATTGCAATCTATTAAATTGGAGTTATCTCCCTTTTTTATTTGTTCGTGATTGCATTGCAATCTATTAAATTGGAGTTACCTCTCTTTTTTTTATTATGAGCGATTTCATTGCAATCTATTAAATTGGAGTTGCCTCCCTTTTTTTATTTTGCGCGATTGCATTGCAATCTATTAAATTGGGATTACCTCCCTTTTTTAATCTTTTTTTGTGATTGCATTGCAATCTATTAAATTGGAGTTTTCTCCCTTTTTTTATTTTGCGCGATTGCATTGCAATCTATTAAATTGTAGTTACCTCCCTTTAAAAATAATAATTTGTGATTGCATTGCAATCTATTAAATTGGGGTTATCTCCCTTTTTTATTTGTTCGTGATTGCATTGCAATCTATTAAATTGGAGTTACCTCCTTTTAAAAATAATAATTTGTGATTGCATTACAATCTATTAGATTGGAGTTACCTCCCTTTAAAAATAATAATTTGTGATTGCATTGCAATCTATTAAATTGGAGTTACCTCCCTTTTTAATTTTTTTTGTGATTGCATTGCAATCTATTAAATTGGAGTTATCTCCCTTTTATATTTGTTCGTGATTGCATTGCAATCTATTAAATTGGAGTTGCCTCCCTTTTTTTATTTTGCACGATTACATTGCAATCTATTAAACTGGAGTTACCTCCCTTTAAAAATAATAATTTGTGATTGCATTGCAATCTATTAAATTGGAGTTACCTCCCTTTTTAATTTTTTTGGTGATTTCATTGCAATCTATTAAATTGGAGTTGTCTCCCTTTTTTATTTTGTGCGATTGCATTGCAAACTATTAAATTGGGATTACCTCCCTTTTTTAATTTTTTGTGTGATTGCATTGCAATCTATTAAATTGGAGTTATCTCCCTTTTATATTTGTTTGTGATTGCATTGCAATCTATTAAATTGGAGTTGCCTCCCTTTTTTTATTTTGCACGATTACATTGCAATCTATTAAATTGGAGTTACCTCCCTTTAAAAATAATAATTTGTGATTGGATTGCAATCTATTAAATTGGAGTTACCTCCCTTTTCAAACATTTTTGTGTGATTTCATTTCAATCTGTTGGAGTTGTCTCCCTTTTTTTTATTATGCGTGATTGCATTGCAATCTATTAAATTGGAGTTACCTCCCTTTTTTTAGAAAATTTAGTGTGATTGCATTGCAATCTATTAAATTGGAGTTACCTCCCTTTAAAAATAATAATTTGTGATTGCATTGCAATCTATTAAATTGGAGTTACCTCCCTTTTTATTTTTTTTTGCGATTTCATTGCAATCTTAAATTGGAGTTGCCTCCCTTTTTAAATTTTGTGTGTGATTGCATTGCAATCTATTAAATTGGAGTTATCTCTCTATTTTTATTTTGCACGATTGCATTGCAATCTATTAAATTGGGATTACCTCCCTTTTTTTGTTTTTTTTGGTGATTGCATTGCAATCTATTAAATTGGGGTTATCTCCCTTTTATATTTGTTCGTGATTGCATTGCAATCTATTAAATTGGAGTTGCCTCCCTTTTTTATTTTGCGTGATTGCTTTGCAATCTATTAAATTGGAGTTACCTCCCTTTAAAAATAATAATTTGTGATTACATTGCAATCTATTAAATTGGAGTTATCTCCCTTTTTTATTTGTTCGTGGTTGCATTTCAATCTATTAAATTGGAGTTACCTCCCTTTAAAAATAATAATTTGTGATTGCATTGCAATCTATTAAATTGGAGTTACCTCCCTTTTTTTATTTTGCACGATTGCATTGCAATCTATTAATTTGGGATTACCTCCCTTTTTTGATTTTTTTTGGTGATTGCATTGCAATCTATTAAATTGGAGTTACCTCCCTTTAAAAATAATAATTTGTGATTGCATTGCAATCTATTAAATTGGAGTTATCTCCCTTTTTTATTTTGCGCAATTGCATAGCAATCTATTAAATTGGGATTACTTCCCTTTTTTAATTTTTTTTTGTGATTGCATTGCAGTCTATTAAATTGGAGTTATCTCCCTTTTTTATTTGTTCGTGATTGCATTGCAATCTATTAAATTGGAGTTGCCTCCCTTTTTTTTATTTTGTGTGATTGCATTGCAATCTATTAAATTGGGATTACCTCCCTTTTTTAATTTTTTTGTGTGATTGCATTGCAGTCTATTAAATTGGAGTTATCTCCCTTTTTTATTTGTTCGTGATTGCATTTCAATCTATTAAATTGGAGTTACCTCCCTTTAAAAATAATAATTTGTGATTGCATTACAATCTATTAAATTGGAGTTGCCTCCCTTTTTTTTATTTTGCGCGATTGCATTGCAATCTATTAAATTGGGATTACGTCCCTTTTTTGATTTTTTCTGTGATTGCATTGCAGTCTATTAAATTGGAGTTATCTCCCTTTTATATTTGTTCGTGATTGCATTGCAATCTATTAAATTGGAGTTGCCTCCCTTTTTTTATTTTACGTGATTGCATTGCAATCTATTAAATTTGAGTTACCTCCCTTTAAAAATAATAATTTGTGATTGCATTGCAATCTATTAAATTGGAGTTGCCTCCCTTTTTTTATTTTGCGCGGTTGCATTGCAATCTATTAAATTGGGATTACCTCCCTTTTTTAATTTTTTTGTGTGATTGCATTGCAGTTTATTAAATTGGAGTTATCTCCCCTTTTTATTTGTTCGTTATTGCATTTCAATCTATTAAATTGGAGTTACCTCCCTTTAAAAATAATAATTTGTGATTGCATTGCAATCTATTAAATTGGAGTTGCCTCCATTTTTTTATTATGCGCGATTGCATTGCAATCTATTACATTGGGATTACCTCCCTTTTTTAATTTTTTTTGTGATTGCATTGCAATCTATTAAATTGGAGTTGCCTCCCTTTTTTTATTTTGTGCGATTGCATTGCAATCTATTAAATTGGGATTACCTCCCTTTTTTAATTTTTTTTTGTGATTGCATTGCAGTCTATTAAATTGGAGTTATCTCCCTTTTTTATTTGTTCGTGATTGCATTTCAATCTATTAAATTGGAGTTACCTCCCTTTAAAAATAAATATTTGTGATTGCATTGCAATCTATTAAATTGTTGTTGCCTCCCTTTTTTTATTTTGTGCGATTGCATTGCAATCTATTAAATTGGGATTAACTCCCTTTTTTGATTTTTTTTTGCAATTTCATTGAAATCTATTAAATTGGAGTTGCCTTCCTTTTTTTATTTTGTGCGGTTGCATTGCAATCTATTAAATTGGAGTTATCTCCCTTTTTTATTTGTTCGTGATTGCATTGCAATCTATTAAATTGGAATTGCCTCCCTTTTTTATTTTGCACGATTGCATTGCAAACTATTAAATTGGAGTTGCCTCCCTTTAAAAATAATAATTTGTGATTGCATTGCAATCTATTAAAATGGAGTTACCTCCCTTTTTAATTTTTTGTGTGTGATTGCATTGCAATCTATTAAATTGGAGTTGTCTCCCTTTTTTTATTTTGCACGATTGCATTCCAATCTATTAAATTGGAGTTATCTCCCTTTTTTTATTTTGCGCGATTGCATTGCAATCTATTAAATTGGAGTTACCTCCCTTTTTTTATTTTGCGCGATGGCATTGCAATCTATTAAATTGGAGTTATCTCCCTTTTTTATTTGTTCGTGATTGCATTGCAATCTATTAAATTGGAGTTACCTCCCTTTTTTTTATTATGAGCGATTTCATTGCAATCTATTAAATTGGAGTTGCCTCCCTTTTTTTATTTTGCACGATGGCATTGCAATCTATTAAATTGGAGTTATCTCCCTTTTTTATTTGTTCGTGATTGCATTGCAATCTATTAAATTGGAGTTACCTCCCTTTTTTTTATTATGAGCGATTTCATTGCAATCTATTAAATTGGGATTACCTCCCTTTTTTAATCTTTTTGTGTGATTGCATTGCAATCTATTAAATTGGAGTTACCTCCCTTTAAAAATAATAATTTGTGATTGCATTGCAATCTATTAAATTGGAGTTATCTCCCTTTTTTATTTGTTCGTGATTGCATTGCAATCTATTAAATTGGAGTTGCCTCCCTTTTTTATTTTGCGTGATTCCATTGCAATCTATTAAATTGGAGTTACCTCCCTTTAAAAATAATAATTTGTGATTGCATTGCAATCTATTAAATTGGAGTTATCTCCCTTTAAAAATAATAATTTGTGATTGCATTGCAATCTATTAAATTGGGATTACCTCCCTTTTTAAATTTTGTTTTGTGATTGCATTGCAATCTATTAAATTGGAGTTATCTCCCTTTTTTATTTGTTCGTGATTGCATTGCAATCTATTTAATTGGAGTTACCTCCCTTTAAAAATAATAATTTGTGATTGCATTGCAATCTATTAGATTGGAGTTACCTCCCTTTAAAAATAATAATTTGTGATTGCATTGCAATCTATTAAATTGGAGTTACCTCCCTTTTTAATTTTTTTTTGCGATTTCATTGCAATCTATTAAATTGGAGTTGCCTCCCTTTTTTGTTTTGCGCGATTGCATTGCAATCTATTAAATTGGGATTACCTCCCTTTTTTTATTTTTTTTGTGATTGCATTGCAATCTATTAAATTGGAGTTATCTCCCTTTTTTATTTGTTCGTGATTGCATTGCAATCTATTAAATTGGAGTTGCCTCCCTTTTTTTATTTTGCACGATTACATTGCAATCTATTAAACTGGAGTTACCTCCCTTTAAAAATAATAATTTGTGATTGCATTGCAATCTATTAAATTGGAGTTACCTCCCTTTTTAATTTTTTTTGCGATTTCATTGCAATCTATTAAATTGGAGTTGTCTCCTTTTTTTATTTTGCGCGATTGCATTGCAATCTATTAAATTGGGATTACCTCCCTTTTTTAATTTTTTGTGTGATTGCATTGCAATCTATTAAATTGGAGTTATCTCCCTTTTATATTTGTTCGTGATTGCATTGCAATCTATTAAATTGGAGTTGCCTCCCTTTTTTTATATTGCACGATTACATTGCAATCTATTAAATTGGAGTTACCTCCCTTTAAAAATAATAATTTGTGATTGGATTGCAATCTATTAAATTGGAGTTACCTCCCTTTTCAAACATTTTTGTGTGATTTCATTTCAATCTGTTGGAGTTGTCTCCCTTTTTTTATTATGCGTGATTGCATTGCAATCTATTAAATTGGAGTTACCTCCCTTTTTTTGGAAATTTAGTGTGATTGCATTGCAATCTATTAAATTGGAGTTACCTCCCTTTAAAAATAATAATTTGTGATTGCATTGCAATCTATTAAATTGGAGTTACCTCCCTTTTTAATTTTTTTTTGCGATTTCATTGCAATCTTAAATTGGAGTTGCCTCCCTTTTTAAATTTTGTGTGTGATTGCATTGCAATCTATTAAATTGGAGTTATCTCCCTATTTTTATTTTGCACGATTGCATTGCAATCTATTAAATTGGGATTACCTCCCTTTTTTAATTTTTTTTTGTGATTGCATTGCAGTCTATTAAATTGGAGTTATCTCCCTTTTTTATTTGTTCGTGATTGCATTTCAATCTATTAAATTGGAGTTACCTCCCTTTAAAAATAAATATTTGTGATTGCATTGCAATCTATTAAATTGGAGTTGCCTCCCTTTTTTTATTTTGTGCGATTGCATTGCAATCTATTAAATTGGGATTACCTCCCTTTTTTGATTTTTGTGTGTGATTGCATTGCAATCTAATAAATTGGAGTTATCTCCCTTTTATATTTGGTCGTGATTGCATTGCAATCTATTAAATTGGAGTTCCCTCCCTTTTTTATTTTGCGTGATTCCATTGCAATCTATTAAATTGGAGTTACCTCCCTTTAAAAATAATAATTTGTGATTGCATTGCAATCTATTAAATTGGAGTTATCTCCCTTTTTTTATTTTGCGCAATTGCATTGCAATCTATTAAATTGGGATTACCTCCCTTTTTTAATTTTTTTTTGTAATTGAATTGCAGTCTATTAAATTGGAGTTATCTCCCTTTTTTATTTGTTCGTGATTGCATTGCAATCTATTAAATTGGAGTTGCCTCCCTTTTTTTATTTTGCGCGATTGCATTGCAATCTATTAAATTGGAATTACCTGCCTTTTTAAATTTTTTTTATGATTGCATTGCAGTCTATTAAATTGGAGTTATCTCCCTTTTTTATTTGATTGTGATTGCATTTCAATCTATTAAATTGGAGTTACCTCCCTTTAAAAATAATAATTTGTGATTGCATTGCAATCTATTAAATTGGAGTTGCCTCCCTTTTTTTATTTTGCGCGATTGCATTGCAATCTATTAAATTGGGATTACCTACCTTTTTTGATTTTTTTTGTGATTGCATTGCAATCTATTAAATTGGAGTTATATCCCTTTTATATTTGTTCGTGATTGTATTGCAATCTATTAAATTGGAGCTGCCTCCCTTTTTTATTTTGCGTGATTTCATAGCAATCTATTAAATTGGAGTTACCTCCCTTTAAAAATAATAATTTGTGATTGCATTGCAATCTATTAAATTGGAGTTATCTCCCTTTTTTATTTGTTCGTGATTGCATTTCAATCTATTAAATTGGAGTTATCTCCCTTTTTTATTTTGCGTGATTGCATTGCAATCTATTAAATTGGGATTACCTCCCTTTTTTATTTTTTTTTGTGAATGCATTGCAATCTATTAAATTGGAGTTATCTCCCTTTTTTATTTGTTCGTGATTGCATTGCAATCTATTAAATTGGAGTTGCCTCCCTTTTTTTATTTTGTGCGATTGCATGGCAATCTATTAAATTGGGATTACCTCCCTTTTTTGATTTTTTTTTGTGATTGCATTGCAAACTATTAAATTGGAGTTATCTCCCTTTTATATTTGTTCGTGATTGCATTGCAATCTATTAAATTTGAGTTGTCTCCCTTTTTTATTTTGCGTGATTGCATTGCAATCTATTAAATTGGAGTTACCTCCCTTTAAAAATAATAATTTGTGATTGCATTGCAATCTATTAAATTGGAGTTGCCTCCCTTTTTTTATTTTGCGCGATTGCATTGCAATCTATTAAATTGGGATTACCTCCCTTTTTTAATTTTTTTTGTGATTGCATTGCAATCTTTTAAATTGGAGTAATTCCCTTTTATATTTGTTCGTGATTGCATTGCAATCTATTAAATTGGAGTTGCCTCCCTTTTTTTATTTTGCGTGATTGCATTACAATCTATTAAATTGGAGTTACCTCCCTTTAAAAATAATAATTTGTGATTGCATTGCAGTCTATTAAATTGGAGTTATCTCCCTTTTTTTATTTGTTCGTGATTGCATTGCAATCCATTAAATTGGAGGTGCCTCCCTTTTTTTATTTTCCGTGATTGCAGTGCAATCTATTAAATTGGGATTATCTCCAATTTTTTAATTTTATTTTGTGATTGCATTGCAGTCTATTAAATTGGAGTTATCTCCCTTTTTTATTTGTTCGTGATTGCATTGCAATCTATTAAATTGGAGTTGCCTCCCATTTTTTATTTTGTGCGATTGCATTGCAATCTATTAAATTGGGATTACCTCCCTTTTTTGATTTTTTTTTGTGATTGCATTGCAATCTTTTAAATTGGAGTTATCTCCCTTTTATATTTGTTCGTGATTGCATTGCAATCTATTAAATTGGAGTTGCCTCCCTTTTTTATTTTGCATGATTGCATTGCAATCTATTAAATTGGAGTTACCTCCCTTTAAAAATAATAATTTGTGATTGCATTGCAATCTATTAAATTGGAGTTGCCTCCCTTTTTTATTTTGCGCGATTGCATTGCAATCTATTAAATTGGGATTACCTCCCTTTTTTATTTTTTTTGTGATTGCATTGCAATCTTTTAAATTGGAGTTATCTCCCTTTTATATTTGTTCGTGATTGCATTGCAATCTATTAAATTGGAGTTGCCTCCCTTTTTTTATTTTGCGCGATTGCATTGCAATCTATTAAATTGGGATTACCTCCCTTTTTTGATTTTTTTTGTGATTGCATTGCAATCTATTAAATTGGAGTTATATCCCTTTTATATTTGTTCGTGATTGTATTGCAATCTATTAAATTGGAGCTGCCTCCCTTTTTTATTTTGCGTGATTGCATTGCAATCTATTAAATTGGAGTTACCTCCCTTTAAAAATAATAATTTGTGATTGCATTGCAATCTATTAAATTGGAGTTATCTCCCTTTTTTATTTGTTCGTGATTGCATTTCAATCTATTAAATTGGAGTTATCTCCCTTTTTTATTTTGCGTGATTGCATTGCAATCTATTAAATTGGGATTACCTCCCTTTTTTAATTTTTTTTGTGAATGCATTGCAATCTATTAAATTGGAGTTATCTCCCTTTTTTATTTGTTCGTGATTGCATTGCAATCTATTAAATTGGAGTTGCCTCCCTTTTTTTATTTTGTGCGATTGCATGGCAATCTATTAAATTGGGATTACCTCCCTTTTTTGATTTTTTTTTGTGATTGCATTGCAAACTATTAAATTGGAGTTATCTCCCTTTTATATTTGTTCGTGATTGCATTGCAATCTATTAAATTTGAGTTGCCTCCCTTTTTTATTTTGCGTGATTGCATTGCAATCTATTAAATTGGAGTTACCTCCCTTTAAAAATAATAATTTGTGATTGCATTGCAATCTATTAAATTGGAGTTGCCTCCCTTTTTTTATTTTGCGCGATTGCATTGCAATCTATTAAATTGGGATTACCTCCCTTTTTTAATTTTTTTTGTGATTGCATTGCAATCTTTTAAATTGGAGTAATTCCCTTTTATATTTGTTCGTGATTGCATTGCAATCTATTAAATTGGAGTTGCCTCCCTTTTTTTATTTTGCGTGATTGCATTACAATCTATTAAATTGGAGTTACCTCCCTTTAAAAATAATAATTTGTGATTGCATTGCAGTCTATTAAATTGGAGTTATCTCCCTTTTTTATTTGTTCGTGATTGCATTGCAATCCATTAAATTGGAGTTGCCTCCCTTTTTTTATTTTCCGTGATTGCAGTGCAATCTATTAAATTGGGATTATCTCCAATTTTTTAATTTTATTTTGTGATTGCATTGCAGTCTATTAAATTGGAGTTATCTCCCTTTTTTATTTGTTCGTGATTGCATTGCAATCTATTAAATTGGAGTTGCCTCCCATTTTTTATTTTGCACGATTGCATTGCAATCTATTAAATTGGGATTACCTCCCTTTTTTGATTTTTTTTTTGTGATTGCATTGCAATCTTTTAAATTGGAGTTATCTCCCTTTTATATTTGTTCGTGATTGCATTGCAATCTATTAAATTGGAGTTGCCTCCCTTTTTTATTTTGCGTGATTGCATTGCAATCTATTAAATTGGAGTTACCTCCCTTTAAAAATAATAATTTGTGATTGCATTGCAATCTATTAAATTGGAGTTGCCTCCCTTTTTTATTTTGCACGATTGCATTGCAATCTATTAAATTGGGATTACCTCCCTTTTTTGATTTTTTTTGTGATTGCATTGCAATCTTTTAAATTGGAGTTATCTCCCTTTTATATTTGTTCGTGATTGCATTGCAATCTATTAAATTGGAGTTGCCTCCCTTTTTTTATTTTGCGTGATTGCATTGCAATCTATTAAATTGGGATTACCTCCCTTTTTTGATTTTTTTTTTGTGATTGCATTGCAATCTTTTAAATTGGAGTTATCTCCCTTTTATATTTGTTCGTGATTGCATTGCAATCTATTAAATTGGAGTTGCCTCCCTTTTTTATTTTGCGTGATTGCATTGCAATCTATTAAATTGGAGTTACCTCCCTTTAAAAATAATAATTTGTGATTGCATTGCAATCTATTAAATTGGAGTTGCCTCCCTTTTTTATTTTGCGCGATTGCATTGCAATCTATTAAATTGGGATTACCTCCCTTTTTTATTTTTTTTGTGATTGCATTGCAATCTTTTAAATTGGAGTTATCTCCCTTTTATATTTGTTCGTGATTGCATTGCAATCTATTAAATTGGAGTTGCCTCCCTTTTTTTATTTTGCGTGATTGCATTGCAATCTATTAAATTGGAGTTACCTCCCTTTAAAAATAATAATTGTGATTGCATTGCAATCTATTAAATTGGAGTTATCTCCCTTTTTTTATTTTGCGCAATTGCATAGCAATCTATTAAATTGGGATTACCTCCCTTTTTTAATTTTTTTTGGTGATTGCATTGCAGTCTATTAAATTGGAGTTATCTCTCTTTTTTATTTGTTCGTGATTGCATTGCAATCTATTAAATTGGAGTTGCCTCCCTTTTTTTATTTTGCGCGATTGCATTGCAATCTATTAAATTGGGATTACCTCGCTTTTTTAATTTTTTTTTGTGATTGCATTGCAGTCTATTAAATTGGAGTTATCTCCCTTTTTTATTTGTACGTGATTGCATTGCAATCCATTAAATTGGAGTTGCCTCCCTTTTTTTATTTTGCGCGATTGCATTGCAATCTATTAAATTGGGATTACCTCCCTTTTTTTATTTTTTTTGTGATTGCATTGCAGTCTATTAAATTGGAGTTATCTCCCTTTTTTATTTGATCGTGATTGCATTTCAATCTATTAAATTGGAGTTACCTCCCTTTAAAAATAATAATTTGTGATTGCATTGCAATCTATTAAATTGGAGTTGCCTCCCTTTTTTTATTTTGCGCGATTGCATTGCAATCTATTAAATTGGGATTACCTCCCTTTTTTGATTTTTTTTGTGATTGCATTGCAATCTATTAAATTGGAGTTATATCCCTTTTATATTTGTTCGTGATTGTATTGCAATCTATTAAATTGGAGCTGCCTCCCTTTTTTATTTTGCGTGATTGCATTGCAATCTATTAAATTGGAGTTACCTCCCTTTAAAAATAATAATTTGTGATTGCATTGCAATCTATTAAATTGGAGTTATCTCCCTTTTTTATTTGTTCGTGATTGCATTTCAATCTATTAAATTGGAGTTATCTCCCTTTTTTATTTTGCGCGATTGCATTGCAATCTATTAAATTGGGATTACCTCCCATTTTTAATTTTTTTTTGTGATTGCATTGCAGTCTATTAAATTGGAGTTATCTCCCTTTTTTATTTGTTCGTGATTGCATTGCAATCTATTAAATTGGAGTTTCCGCCCTTTTTTTATTTTGCGCGATTGCATTGCAATCTATTATATTGGGATTACCTCCCTTTTTTAATTTTTTTTTGTGAATGCATTGCAATCTATTAAATTGGAGTTACCTCCCTTTAAAAATAATAATTTGTGATTGCATTGCAATCTATTAAATTGGAGTTATCTCCCTTTTTTATTTGTTCGTGGTTGCATTTCAATCTATTAAATTGGAGTTACCTCCCTTTAAAAATAATAATTTGTGATTGCATTGCAATCTATTAAATTGGAGTTACCTCCCTTTTTTTTATTTTGCACGATTGCATTGCAATCTATTAAATTGGGATTACCTCCCTTTTTTGATTTTTTTTGGTGATTGCATTGCAATCTATTAAATTGGAGTTACCTCTCTTTAAAAATTATAATTTGTGATTGCATTGCAATCTATTAAATTGGAGTTATCTCCCTTTTTTATTTTGCACAATTGCATAGCAATCTATTAAATTGGGATTACTTCTCTTTTTAAATTTTTTTTTGTGATTGCATTGCAGTCTATTAAATTGGAGTTATCTCCCTTTTTTATTTGTTCGTGATTGCATTGCAATCTATTAAATTGGAGTTGCCTCCCTTTTTTTATTTTGTGCGATTGCATTGCAATCTATTAAATTGGGATTACCTCCCTTTTTTAATTTTTTTTTGTGATTGCATTGCAGTCTATTAAATTGGAGTTATCTCCCTTTTTTATTTGTTCGTGATTGCATTTCAATCTATTAAATTGGAGTTACCTCCCTTTAAAAATAAATATTTGTGATTGCATTGCAATCTATTAAATTGGAGTTGCCTCCCTTTTTTTATTTTGTGCGATTGCATTGCAATCTATTAAATTGGGATTACCTCCCTTTTTTGATTTTTTTGTGTGATTGCATTGCAATCTAATAAATTGGAGTTATCTCCCTTTTATATTTGGTCGTGATTGCATTGCAATCTATTAAATTGGAGTTGCCTCCCTTTTTTATTTTGCGTGATTCCATTGCAATCTATTAAATTGGAGTTACCTCCCTTTAAAAATAATAATTTGTGATTGCATTGCAATCTATTAAATTGGAGTTATCTCCCTTTTTTTATTTTGCGCAATTGCATTGCAATCTATTAAATTGGGATTACCTCCCTTTTTTAATTTTTTTTTGTAATTGAATTGCAGTCTATTAAATTGGAGTTATCTCCCTTTTTTATTTGTTCGTGATTGCATTGCAATCTATTAAATTGGAGTTGCCTCCCTTTTTTTATTTTGCGCGATTGCATTGCAATCTATTAAATTGGAATTACCTGCCTTTTTAAATTTTTTTTGTGATTGCATTGCAGTCTATTAAATTGGAGTTATCTCCCTTTTTTATTTGATCGTGATTGCATTTCAATCTATTAAATTGGAGTTACCTCCCTTTAAAAATAATAATTTGTGATTGCATTGCAATCTATTAAATTGGAGTTGCCTCCCTTTTTTTATTTTGCGCGATTGCATTGCAATCTATTAAATTGGGATTACCTCCCTTTTTTGATTTTTTTTTGTGATTGCATTGCAATCTATTAAATTGGAGTTATATCCCTTTTATATTTGTTCGTGATTGTATTGCAATCTATTAAATTGGAGCTGCCTCCCTTTTTTATTTTGCATGATTGCATTGCAATCTATTAAATTGGAGTTGCCTCCCTTTAAAAATAATAATTTGTGATTGCATTGCAATCTATTAAATTGGAGTTATCTCCCTTTTTTATTTGTTCGTGATTGCATTTCAATCTATTAAATTGGAGTTATCTCCCTTTTTTATTTTGCGCGATTGCATTGCAATCTATTAAATTGGGATTACCTCCCTTTTTTAATTTTTTTTGTGAATGCATTGCAATCTATTAAATTGGAGTTATCTCCCTTTTTTATTTGTTCGTGATTGCATTGCAATCTATTAAATTGGAGTTGCCTCCCTTTTTTTATTTTGTGCGATTGCATGGCAATCTATTAAATTGGGATTACCTCCCTTTTTTGATTTTTTTTTGTGATTGCATTGCAAACTATTAAATTGGAGTTATCTCCCTTTTATATTTGTTCGTGATTGCATTGCAATCTATTAAATTTGAGTTGCCTCCCTTTTTTATTTTGCGTGATTGCATTGCAATCTATTAAATTGGAGTTACCTCCCTTTAAAAATAATAATTTGTGATTGCATTGCAATCTATTAAATTGGAGTTGCCTCCCTTTTTTATTTTGCGCGATTGCATTGCAATCTATTAAATTGGGATTACCTCCCTTTTTTAATTTTTTTTGTGATTGCATTGCAATCTTTTAAATTGGAGTAATTCCCTTTTATATTTGTTCGTGATTGCATTGCAATCTATTAAATTGGAGTTGCCTCCCTTTTTTTATTTTGCGTGATTGCATTACAATCTATTAAATTGGAGTTACCTCCCTTTAAAAATAATAATTTGTGATTGCATTGCAGTCTATTAAATTGGAGTTATCTCCCTTTTTTTATTTGTTCGTGATTGCATTGCAATCCATTAAATTGGAGTTGCCTCCCTTTTTTTATTTTCCGTGATTGCAGTGCAATCTATTAAATTGGGATTATCTCCAATTTTTTAATTTTATTTTGTGATTGCATTGGAGTCTATTAAATTGGAGTTATCTCCCTTTTTTATTTGTTCGTGATTGCATTGCAATCTATTAAATTGGAGTTGCCTCCCATTTTTTATTTTGCGCGATTGCATTGCAATCTATTAAATTGGGATTACCTCCCTTTTTTGATTTTTTTTTTGTGATTGCATTGCAATCTTTTAAATTGGAGTTATCTCCCTTTTATATTTGTTCGTGATTGCATTGCAATCTATTAAATTGGAGTTGCCTCCCTTTTTTATTTTGCGTGATTGCATTGCAATCTATTAAATTGGAGTTACCTCCCTTTAAAAATAATAATTTGTGATTGCATTGCAATCTATTAAATTGGAGTTATCTCCCTTTTTTATTTGTTCGTGATTGCATTTCAATCTATTAAATTGGAGTTATCTCCCTTTTTTATTTTGCGCGATTGCATTGCAATCTATTAAATTGGGATTACCTCCCATTTTTAATTTTTTTTTGTGATTGCATTGCAGTCTATTAAATTGGAGTTATCTCCCTTTTTTATTTGTTCGTGATTGCATTGCAATCTATTAAATTGGAGTTTCCGCCCTTTTTTTATTTTGCGCGATTGCATTGCAATCTATTATATTGGGATTACCTCCCTTTTTTAATTTTTTTTTGTGAATGCATTGCAATCTATTAAATTGGAGTTACCTCCCTTTAAAAATAATAATTTGTGATTGCATTGCAATCTATTAAATTGGAGTTATCTCCCTTTTTTATTTGTTCGTGGTTGCATTTCAATCTATTAAATTGGAGTTACCTCCCTTTAAAAATAATAATTTGTGATTGCATTGCAATCTATTAAATTGGAGTTACCTCCCTTTTTTTTATTTTGCACGATTGCATTGCAATCTATTAAATTGGGATTACCTCCCTTTTTTGATTTTTTTTGGTGATTGCATTGCAATCTATTAAATTGGAGTTACCTCTCTTTAAAAATTATAATTTGTGATTGCATTGCAATCTATTAAATTGGAGTTATCTCCCTTTTTTATTTTGCACAATTGCATAGCAATCTATTAAATTGGGATTACTTCTCTTTTTAAATTTTTTTTTGTGATTGCATTGCAGTCTATTAAATTGGAGTTATCTCCCTTTTTTATTTGTTCGTGATTGCATTGCAATCTATTAAATTGGAGTTGCCTCCCTTTTTTTATTTTGTGCGATTGCATTGCAATCTATTAAATTGGGATTACCTCCCTTTTTTAATTTTTTTTTGTGATTGCATTGCAGTCTATTAAATTGGAGTTATCTCCCTTTTTTATTTGTTCGTGATTGCATTTCAATCTATTAAATTGGAGTTACCTCCCTTTAAAAATAAATATTTGTGATTGCATTGCAATCTATTAAATTGGAGTTGCCTCCCTTTTTTTATTTTGTGCGATTGCATTGCAATCTATTAAATTGGGATTACCTCCCTTTTTTGATTTTTTTGTGTGATTGCATTGCAATCTAATAAATTGGAGTTATCTCCCTTTTATATTTGGTCGTGATTGCATTGCAATCTATTAAATTGGAGTTGCCTCCCTTTTTTATTTTGCGTGATTCCATTGCAATCTATTAAATTGGAGTTACCTCCCTTTAAAAATAATAATTTGTGATTGCATTGCAATCTATTAAATTGGAGTTATCTCCCTTTTTTTATTTTGCGCAATTGCATTGCAATCTATTAAATTGGGATTACCTCCCTTTTTTAATTTTTTTTTGTAATTGAATTGCAGTCTATTAAATTGGAGTTATCTCCCTTTTTTATTTGTTCGTGATTGCATTGCAATCTATTAAATTGGAGTTGCCTCCCTTTTTTTATTTTGCGCGATTGCATTGCAATCTATTAAATTGGAATTACCTGCCTTTTTAAATTTTTTTTGTGATTGCATTGCAGTCTATTAAATTGGAGTTATCTCCCTTTTTTATTTGATCGTGATTGCATTTCAATCTATTAAATTGGAGTTACCTCCCTTTAAAAATAATAATTTGTGATTGCATTGCAATCTATTAAATTGGAGTTGCCTCCCTTTTTTTATTTTGCGCGATTGCATTGCAATCTATTAAATTGGGATTACCTCCCTTTTTTGATTTTTTTTTGTGATTGCATTGCAATCTATTAAATTGGAGTTATATCCCTTTTATATTTGTTCGTGATTGTATTGCAATCTATTAAATTGGAGCTGCCTCCCTTTTTTATTTTGCATGATTGCATTGCAATCTATTAAATTGGAGTTGCCTCCCTTTAAAAATAATAATTTGTGATTGCATTGCAATCTATTAAATTGGAGTTATCTCCCTTTTTTATTTGTTCGTGATTGCATTTCAATCTATTAAATTGGAGTTATCTCCCTTTTTTATTTTGCGCGATTGCATTGCAATCTATTAAATTGGGATTACCTCCCTTTTTTAATTTTTTTTGTGAATGCATTGCAATCTATTAAATTGGAGTTATCTCCCTTTTTTATTTGTTCGTGATTGCATTGCAATCTATTAAATTGGAGTTGCCTCCCTTTTTTTATTTTGTGCGATTGCATGGCAATCTATTAAATTGGGATTACCTCCCTTTTTTGATTTTTTTTTGTGATTGCATTGCAAACTATTAAATTGGAGTTATCTCCCTTTTATATTTGTTCGTGATTGCATTGCAATCTATTAAATTTGAGTTGCCTCCCTTTTTTATTTTGCGTGATTGCATTGCAATCTATTAAATTGGAGTTACCTCCCTTTAAAAATAATAATTTGTGATTGCATTGCAATCTATTAAATTGGAGTTGCCTCCCTTTTTTATTTTGCGCGATTGCATTGCAATCTATTAAATTGGGATTACCTCCCTTTTTTAATTTTTTTTGTGATTGCATTGCAATCTTTTAAATTGGAGTAATTCCCTTTTATATTTGTTCGTGATTGCATTGCAATCTATTAAATTGGAGTTGCCTCCCTTTTTTTATTTTGCGTGATTGCATTACAATCTATTAAATTGGAGTTACCTCCCTTTAAAAATAATAATTTGTGATTGCATTGCAGTCTATTAAATTGGAGTTATCTCCCTTTTTTTATTTGTTCGTGATTGCATTGCAATCCATTAAATTGGAGTTGCCTCCCTTTTTTTATTTTCCGTGATTGCAGTGCAATCTATTAAATTGGGATTATCTCCAATTTTTTAATTTTATTTTGTGATTGCATTGGAGTCTATTAAATTGGAGTTATCTCCCTTTTTTATTTGTTCGTGATTGCATTGCAATCTATTAAATTGGAGTTGCCTCCCATTTTTTATTTTGCGCGATTGCATTGCAATCTATTAAATTGGGATTACCTCCCTTTTTTGATTTTTTTTTTGTGATTGCATTGCAATCTTTTAAATTGGAGTTATCTCCCTTTTATATTTGTTCGTGATTGCATTGCAATCTATTAAATTGGAGTTGCCTCCCTTTTTTATTTTGCGTGATTGCATTGCAATCTATTAAATTGGAGTTACCTCCCTTTAAAAATAATAATTTGTGATTGCATTGCAATCTATTAAATTGGAGTTGCCTCCCTTTTTTATTTTGCGCGATTGCATTGCAATCTATTAAATTGGGATTACCTCCCTTTTTTATTTTTTTTGTGATTGCATTGCAATCTTTTAAATTGGAGTTATCTCCCTTTTATATTTGTTCGTGATTGCATTGCAATCTATTAAATTGGAGTTGCCTCCCTTTTTTTATTTTGCGTGATTGCATTGCAATCTATTAAATTGGAGTTACCTCCCTTTAAAAATAATAATTGTGATTGCATTGCAATCTATTAAATTGGAGTTATCTCCCTTTTTTTATTTTGCGCAATTGCATAGCAATCTATTAAATTGGGATTACCTCCCTTTTTTAATTTTTTTTGGTGATTGCATTGCAGTCTATTAAATTGGAGTTATCTCTCTTTTTTATTTGTTCGTGATTGCATTGCAATCTATTAAATTGGAGTTGCCTCCCTTTTTTTATTTTGCGCGATTGCATTGCAATCTATTAAATTGGGATTACCTCGCTTTTTTAATTTTTTTTTGTGATTGCATTGCAGTCTATTAAATTGGAGTTATCTCCCTTTTTTATTTGTTCGTGATTGCATTGCAATCTATTAAATTGGAGTTGCCTCCCTTTTTTTATTTTGCGCGATTGCATTGCAATCTATTAAATTGGGATTACCTCCCTTTTTTTATTTTTTTTGTGATTGCATTGCAGTCTATTAAATTGGAGTTATCTCCCTTTTTTATTTGATCGTGATTGCATTTCAATCTATTAAATTGGAGTTACCTCCCTTTAAAAATAATAATTTGTGATTGCATTGCAATCTATTAAATTGGGATTACCTACCTTTTTTGATTTTTTTTGTGATTGCATTGCAATCTATTAAATTGGAGTTATATCCCTTTTATATTTGTTCGTGATTGTATTGCAATCTATTAAATTGGAGCTGCCTCCCTTTTTTATTTTGCGTGATTTCATAGCAATCTATTAAATTGGAGTTACCTCCCTTTAAAAATAATAATTTGTGATTGCATTGCAATCTATTAAATTGGAGTTATCTCCCTTTTTTATTTGTTCGTGATTGCATTTCAATCTATTAAATTGGAGTTATCTCCCTTTTTTATTTTGCGTGATTGCATTGCAATCTATTAAATTGGGATTACCTCCCTTTTTTATTTTTTTTTGTGAATGCATTGCAATCTATTAAATTGGAGTTATCTCCCTTTTTTATTTGTTCGTGATTGCATTGCAATCTATTAAATTGGAGTTGCCTCCCTTTTTTTATTTTGTGCGATTGCATGGCAATCTATTAAATTGGGATTACCTCCCTTTTTTGATTTTTTTTTGTGATTGCATTGCAAACTATTAAATTGGAGTTATCTCCCTTTTATATTTGTTCGTGATTGCATTGCAATCTATTAAATTTGAGTTGTCTCCCTTTTTTATTTTGCGTGATTGCATTGCAATCTATTAAATTGGAGTTACCTCCCTTTAAAAATAATAATTTGTGATTGCATTGCAATCTATTAAATTGGAGTTGCCTCCCTTTTTTTATTTTGCGCGATTGCATTGCAATCTATTAAATTGGGATTACCTCCCTTTTTTAATTTTTTTTGTGATTGCATTGCAATCTTTTAAATTGGAGTAATTCCCTTTTATATTTGTTCGTGATTGCATTGCAATCTATTAAATTGGAGTTGCCTCCCTTTTTTTATTTTGCGTGATTGCATTACAATCTATTAAATTGGAGTTACCTCCCTTTAAAAATAATAATTTGTGATTGCATTGCAGTCTATTAAATTGGAGTTATCTCCCTTTTTTTATTTGTTCGTGATTGCATTGCAATCCATTAAATTGGAGGTGCCTCCCTTTTTTTATTTTCCGTGATTGCAGTGCAATCTATTAAATTGGGATTATCTCCAATTTTTTAATTTTATTTTGTGATTGCATTGCAGTCTATTAAATTGGAGTTATCTCCCTTTTTTATTTGTTCGTGATTGCATTGCAATCTATTAAATTGGAGTTGCCTCCCATTTTTTATTTTGTGCGATTGCATTGCAATCTATTAAATTGGGATTACCTCCCTTTTTTGATTTTTTTTTGTGATTGCATTGCAATCTTTTAAATTGGAGTTATCTCCCTTTTATATTTGTTCGTGATTGCATTGCAATCTATTAAATTGGAGTTGCCTCCCTTTTTTATTTTGCATGATTGCATTGCAATCTATTAAATTGGAGTTACCTCCCTTTAAAAATAATAATTTGTGATTGCATTGCAATCTATTAAATTGGAGTTGCCTCCCTTTTTTATTTTGCGCGATTGCATTGCAATCTATTAAATTGGGATTACCTCCCTTTTTTATTTTTTTTGTGATTGCATTGCAATCTTTTAAATTGGAGTTATCTCCCTTTTATATTTGTTCGTGATTGCATTGCAATCTATTAAATTGGAGTTGCCTCCCTTTTTTTATTTTGCGCGATTGCATTGCAATCTATTAAATTGGGATTACCTCCCTTTTTTGATTTTTTTTGTGATTGCATTGCAATCTATTAAATTGGAGTTATATCCCTTTTATATTTGTTCGTGATTGTATTGCAATCTATTAAATTGGAGCTGCCTCCCTTTTTTATTTTGCGTGATTGCATTGCAATCTATTAAATTGGAGTTACCTCCCTTTAAAAATAATAATTTGTGATTGCATTGCAATCTATTAAATTGGAGTTATCTCCCTTTTTTATTTGTTCGTGATTGCATTTCAATCTATTAAATTGGAGTTATCTCCCTTTTTTATTTTGCGTGATTGCATTGCAATCTATTAAATTGGGATTACCTCCCTTTTTTAATTTTTTTTGTGAATGCATTGCAATCTATTAAATTGGAGTTATCTCCCTTTTTTATTTGTTCGTGATTGCATTGCAATCTATTAAATTGGAGTTGCCTCCCTTTTTTTATTTTGCGCGATTGCATTGCAATCTATTAAATTGGAATTACCTGCCTTTTTAAATTTTTTTTGTGATTGCATTGCAGTCTATTAAATTGGAGTTATCTCCCTTTTTTATTTGATTGTGATTGCATTTCAATCTATTAAATTGGAGTTACCTCCCTTTAAAAATAATAATTTGTGATTGCATTGCAATCTATTAAATTGGAGTTGCCTCCCTTTTTTTATTTTGCGCGATTGCATTGCAATCTATTAAATTGGGATTACCTCCCTTTTTTGATTTTTTTTTGTGATTGCATTGCAATCTATTAAATTGGAGTTATATCCCTTTTATATTTGTTCGTGATTGTATTGCAATCTATTAAATTGGAGCTGCCTCCCTTTTTTATTTTGCATGATTGCATTGCAATCTATTAAATTGGAGTTGCCTCCCTTTAAAAATAATAATTTGTGATTGCATTGCAATCTATTAAATTGGAGTTATCTCCCTTTTTTATTTGTTCGTGATTGCATTTCAATCTATTAAATTGGAGTTATCTCCCTTTTTTATTTTGCGCGATTGCATTGCAATCTATTAAATTGGGATTACCTCCCTTTTTTAATTTTTTTTGTGAATGCATTGCAATCTATTAAATTGGAGTTATCTCCCTTTTTTATTTGTTCGTGATTGCATTGCAATCTATTAAATTGGAGTTGCCTCCCTTTTTTTATTTTGTGCGATTGCATGGCAATCTATTAAATTGGGATTACCTCCCTTTTTTGATTTTTTTTTGTGATTGCATTGCAAACTATTAAATTGGAGTTATCTCCCTTTTATATTTGTTCGTGATTGCATTGCAATCTATTAAATTTGAGTTGCCTCCCTTTTTTATTTTGCGTGATTGCATTGCAATCTATTAAATTGGAGTTACCTCCCTTTAAAAATAATAATTTGTGATTGCATTGCAATCTATTAAATTGGAGTTGCCTCCCTTTTTTATTTTGCGCGATTGCATTGCAATCTATTAAATTGGGATTACCTCCCTTTTTTAATTTTTTTTGTGATTGCATTGCAATCTTTTAAATTGGAGTAATTCCCTTTTATATTTGTTCGTGATTGCATTGCAATCTATTAAATTGGAGTTGCCTCCCTTTTTTTATTTTGCGTGATTGCATTACAATCTATTAAATTGGAGTTACCTCCCTTTAAAAATAATAATTTGTGATTGCATTGCAGTCTATTAAATTGGAGTTATCTCCCTTTTTTTATTTGTTCGTGATTGCATTGCAATCCATTAAATTGGAGTTGCCTCCCTTTTTTTATTTTCCGTGATTGCAGTGCAATCTATTAAATTGGGATTATCTCCAATTTTTTAATTTTATTTTGTGATTGCATTGGAGTCTATTAAATTGGAGTTATCTCCCTTTTTTATTTGTTCGTGATTGCATTGCAATCTATTAAATTGGAGTTGCCTCCCATTTTTTATTTTGCGCGATTGCATTGCAATCTATTAAATTGGGATTACCTCCCTTTTTTGATTTTTTTTTTGTGATTGCATTGCAATCTTTTAAATTGGAGTTATCTCCCTTTTATATTTGTTCGTGATTGCATTGCAATCTATTAAATTGGAGTTGCCTCCCTTTTTTATTTTGCGTGATTGCATTGCAATCTATTAAATTGGAGTTACCTCCCTTTAAAAATAATAATTTGTGATTGCATTGCAATCTATTAAATTGGAGTTGCCTCCCTTTTTTATTTTGCGCGATTGCATTGCAATCTATTAAATTGGGATTACCTCCCTTTTTTATTTTTTTTGTGATTGCATTGCAATCTTTTAAATTGGAGTTATCTCCCTTTTATATTTGTTCGTGATTGCATTGCAATCTATTAAATTGGAGTTGCCTCCCTTTTTTTATTTTGCGTGATTGCATTGCAATCTATTAAATTGGAGTTACCTCCCTTTAAAAATAATAATTGTGATTGCATTGCAATCTATTAAATTGGAGTTATCTCCCTTTTTTTATTTTGCGCAATTGCATAGCAATCTATTAAATTGGGATTACCTCCCTTTTTTAATTTTTTTTGGTGATTGCATTGCAGTCTATTAAATTGGAGTTATCTCTCTTTTTTATTTGTTCGTGATTGCATTGCAATCTATTAAATTGGAGTTGCCTCCCTTTTTTTATTTTGCGCGATTGCATTGCAATCTATTAAATTGGGATTACCTCGCTTTTTTAATTTTTTTTTGTGATTGCATTGCAGTCTATTAAATTGGAGTTATCTCCCTTTTTTATTTGTTCGTGATTGCATTGCAATCTATTAAATTGGAGTTGCCTCCCTTTTTTTATTTTGCGCGATTGCATTGCAATCTATTAAATTGGGATTACCTCCCTTTTTTTATTTTTTTTGTGATTGCATTGCAGTCTATTAAATTGGAGTTATCTCCCTTTTTTATTTGATCGTGATTGCATTTCAATCTATTAAATTGGAGTTACCTCCCTTTAAAAATAATAATTTGTGATTGCATTGCAATCTATTAAATTGGGATTACCTACCTTTTTTGATTTTTTTTGTGATTGCATTGCAATCTATTAAATTGGAGTTATATCCCTTTTATATTTGTTCGTGATTGTATTGCAATCTATTAAATTGGAGCTGCCTCCCTTTTTTATTTTGCGTGATTTCATAGCAATCTATTAAATTGGAGTTACCTCCCTTTAAAAATAATAATTTGTGATTGCATTGCAATCTATTAAATTGGAGTTATCTCCCTTTTTTATTTGTTCGTGATTGCATTTCAATCTATTAAATTGGAGTTATCTCCCTTTTTTATTTTGCGTGATTGCATTGCAATCTATTAAATTGGGATTACCTCCCTTTTTTATTTTTTTTTGTGAATGCATTGCAATCTATTAAATTGGAGTTATCTCCCTTTTTTATTTGTTCGTGATTGCATTGCAATCTATTAAATTGGAGTTGCCTCCCTTTTTTTATTTTGTGCGATTGCATGGCAATCTATTAAATTGGGATTACCTCCCTTTTTTGATTTTTTTTTGTGATTGCATTGCAAACTATTAAATTGGAGTTATCTCCCTTTTATATTTGTTCGTGATTGCATTGCAATCTATTAAATTTGAGTTGTCTCCCTTTTTTATTTTGCGTGATTGCATTGCAATCTATTAAATTGGAGTTACCTCCCTTTAAAAATAATAATTTGTGATTGCATTGCAATCTATTAAATTGGAGTTGCCTCCCTTTTTTTATTTTGCGCGATTGCATTGCAATCTATTAAATTGGGATTACCTCCCTTTTTTAATTTTTTTTGTGATTGCATTGCAATCTTTTAAATTGGAGTAATTCCCTTTTATATTTGTTCGTGATTGCATTGCAATCTATTAAATTGGAGTTGCCTCCCTTTTTTTATTTTGCGTGATTGCATTACAATCTATTAAATTGGAGTTACCTCCCTTTAAAAATAATAATTTGTGATTGCATTGCAGTCTATTAAATTGGAGTTATCTCCCTTTTTTTATTTGTTCGTGATTGCATTGCAATCCATTAAATTGGAGGTGCCTCCCTTTTTTTATTTTCCGTGATTGCAGTGCAATCTATTAAATTGGGATTATCTCCAATTTTTTAATTTTATTTTGTGATTGCATTGCAGTCTATTAAATTGGAGTTATCTCCCTTTTTTATTTGTTCGTGATTGCATTGCAATCTATTAAATTGGAGTTGCCTCCCATTTTTTATTTTGTGCGATTGCATTGCAATCTATTAAATTGGGATTACCTCCCTTTTTTGATTTTTTTTTGTGATTGCATTGCAATCTTTTAAATTGGAGTTATCTCCCTTTTATATTTGTTCGTGATTGCATTGCAATCTATTAAATTGGAGTTGCCTCCCTTTTTTATTTTGCATGATTGCATTGCAATCTATTAAATTGGAGTTACCTCCCTTTAAAAATAATAATTTGTGATTGCATTGCAATCTATTAAATTGGAGTTGCCTCCCTTTTTTATTTTGCGCGATTGCATTGCAATCTATTAAATTGGGATTACCTCCCTTTTTTATTTTTTTTGTGATTGCATTGCAATCTTTTAAATTGGAGTTATCTCCCTTTTATATTTGTTCGTGATTGCATTGCAATCTATTAAATTGGAGTTGCCTCCCTTTTTTTATTTTGCGCGATTGCATTGCAATCTATTAAATTGGGATTACCTCCCTTTTTTGATTTTTTTTGTGATTGCATTGCAATCTATTAAATTGGAGTTATATCCCTTTTATATTTGTTCGTGATTGTATTGCAATCTATTAAATTGGAGCTGCCTCCCTTTTTTATTTTGCGTGATTGCATTGCAATCTATTAAATTGGAGTTACCTCCCTTTAAAAATAATAATTTGTGATTGCATTGCAATCTATTAAATTGGAGTTATCTCCCTTTTTTATTTGTTCGTGATTGCATTTCAATCTATTAAATTGGAGTTATCTCCCTTTTTTATTTTGCGTGATTGCATTGCAATCTATTAAATTGGGATTACCTCCCTTTTTTAATTTTTTTTGTGAATGCATTGCAATCTATTAAATTGGAGTTATCTCCCTTTTTTATTTGTTCGTGATTGCATTGCAATCTATTAAATTGGAGTTGCCTCCCTTTTTTTATTTTGTGCGATTGCATGGCAATCTATTAAATTGGGATTACCTCCCTTTTTTGATTTTTTTTTGTGATTGCATTGCAAACTATTAAATTGGAGTTATCTCCCTTTTATATTTGTTCGTGATTGCATTGCAATCTATTAAATTTGAGTTGCCTCCCTTTTTTATTTTGCGTGATTGCATTGCAATCTATTAAATTGGAGTTACCTCCCTTTAAAAATAATAATTTGTGATTGCATTGCAATCTATTAAATTGGAGTTGCCTCCCTTTTTTTATTTTGCGCGATTGCATTGCAATCTATTAAATTGGGATTACCTCCCTTTTTTAATTTTTTTTGTGATTGCATTGCAATCTTTTAAATTGGAGTAATTCCCTTTTATATTTGTTCGTGATTGCATTGCAATCTATTAAATTGGAGTTGCCTCCCTTTTTTTATTTTGCGTGATTGCATTACAATCTATTAAATTGGAGTTACCTCCCTTTAAAAATAATAATTTGTGATTGCATTGCAGTCTATTAAATTGGAGTTATCTCCCTTTTTTTATTTGTTCGTGATTGCATTGCAATCCATTAAATTGGAGGTGCCTCCCTTTTTTTATTTTCCGTGATTGCAGTGCAATCTATTAAATTGGGATTATCTCCAATTTTTTAATTTTATTTTGTGATTGCATTGCAGTCTATTAAATTGGAGTTATCTCCCTTTTTTATTTGTTCGTGATTGCATTGCAATCTATTAAATTGGAGTTGCCTCCCATTTTTTATTTTGTGCGATTGCATTGCAATCTATTAAATTGGGATTACCTCCCTTTTTTGATTTTTTTTTGTGATTGCATTGCAATCTTTTAAATTGGAGTTATCTCCCTTTTATATTTGTTCGTGATTGCATTGCAATCTATTAAATTGGAGTTGCCTCCCTTTTTTATTTTGCATGATTGCATTGCAATCTATTAAATTGGAGTTACCTCCCTTTAAAAATAATAATTTGTGATTGCATTGCAATCTATTAAATTGGAGTTGCCTCCCTTTTTTATTTTGCGCGATTGCATTGCAATCTATTAAATTGGGATTACCTCCCTTTTTTATTTTTTTTGTGATTGCATTGCAATCTTTTAAATTGGAGTTATCTCCCTTTTATATTTGTTCGTGATTGCATTGCAATCTATTAAATTGGAGTTGCCTCCCTTTTTTTATTTTGCGCGATTGCATTGCAATCTATTAAATTGGGATTACCTCCCTTTTTTGATTTTTTTTGTGATTGCATTGCAATCTATTAAATTGGAGTTATATCCCTTTTATATTTGTTCGTGATTGTATTGCAATCTATTAAATTGGAGCTGCCTCCCTTTTTTATTTTGCGTGATTGCATTGCAATCTATTAAATTGGAGTTACCTCCCTTTAAAAATAATAATTTGTGATTGCATTGCAATCTATTAAATTGGAGTTATCTCCCTTTTTTATTTGTTCGTGATTGCATTTCAATCTATTAAATTGGAGTTATCTCCCTTTTTTATTTTGCGTGATTGCATTGCAATCTATTAAATTGGGATTACCTCCCTTTTTTAATTTTTTTTGTGAATGCATTGCAATCTATTAAATTGGAGTTATCTCCCTTTTTTATTTGTTCGTGATTGCATTGCAATCTATTAAATTGGAGTTGCCTCCCTTTTTTTATTTTGTGCGATTGCATGGCAATCTATTAAATTGGGATTACCTCCCTTTTTTGATTTTTTTTTGTGATTGCATTGCAAACTATTAAATTGGAGTTATCTCCCTTTTATATTTGTTCGTGATTGCATTGCAATCTATTAAATTTGAGTTGCCTCCCTTTTTTATTTTGCGTGATTGCATTGCAATCTATTAAATTGGAGTTACCTCCCTTTAAAAATAATAATTTGTGATTGCATTGCAATCTATTAAATTGGAGTTGCCTCCCTTTTTTTATTTTGCGCGATTGCATTGCAATCTATTAAATTGGGATTACCTCCCTTGTTTAATTTTTTTTGTGATTGCATTGCAATCTTTTAAATTGGAGTAATTCCCTTTTATATTTGTTCGTGATTGCATTGCAATCTATTAAATTGGAGTTGCCTCCCTTTTTTTATTTTGCGTGATTGCATTACAATCTATTAAATTGGAGTTACCTCCCTTTAAAAATAATAATTTGTGATTGCATTGCAGTCTATTAAATTGGAGTTATCTCCCTTTTTTATTTGTTCGTGATTGCATTGCAATCCATTAATTTGGAGTTGCCTCCCTTTTTTTATTTTCCGTGATTGCAGTGCAATCTATTAAATTGGGATTATCTCCAATTTTTTAATTTTATTTTGTGATTGCATTGCAGTCTATTAAATTGGAGTTATCTCCCTTTTTTATTTGTTCGTGATTGCATTGCAATCTATTAAATTGGAGTTGCCTCCCATTTTTTATTTTGCACGATTGCATTGCAATCTATTAAATTGGGATTACCTCCCTTTTTTGATTTTTTTTTTGTGATTGCATTGCAATCTTTTAAATTGGAGTTATCTCCCTTTTATATTTGTTCGTGATTGCATTGCAATCTATTAAATTGGAGTTGCCTCCCTTTTTTATTTTGCGTGATTGCATTGCAATCTATTAAATTGGAGTTACCTCCCTTTAAAAATAATAATTTGTGATTGCATTGCAATCTATTAAATTGGAGTTGCCTCCCTTTTTTATTTTGCACGATTGCATTGCAATCTATTAAATTGGGATTACCTCCCTTTTTTGATTTTTTTTGTGATTGCATTGCAATCTTTTAAATTGGAGTTATCTCCCTTTTATATTTGTTCGTGATTGCATTGCAATCTATTAAATTGGAGTTGCCTCCCTTTTTTTATTTTGCGTGATTGCATTGCAATCTATTAAATTGGGATTACCTCCCTTTTTTGATTTTTTTTTTGTGATTGCATTGCAATCTTTTAAATTGGAGTTATCTCCCTTTTATATTTGTTCGTGATTGCATTGCAATCTATTAAATTGGAGTTGCCTCCCTTTTTTATTTTGCGTGATTGCATTGCAATCTATTAAATTGGAGTTACCTCCCTTTAAAAATAATAATTTGTGATTGCATTGCAATCTATTAAATTGGAGTTGCCTCCCTTTTTTATTTTGCGCGATTGCATTGCAATCTATTAAATTGGGATTACCTCCCTTTTTTATTTTTTTTGTGATTGCATTGCAATCTTTTAAATTGGAGTTATCTCCCTTTTATATTTGTTCGTGATTGCATTGCAATCTATTAAATTGGAGTTGCCTCCCTTTTTTTATTTTGCGTGATTGCATTGCAATCTATTAAATTGGAGTTACCTCCCTTTAAAAATAATAATTGTGATTGCATTGCAATCTATTAAATTGGAGTTATCTCCCTTTTTTTATTTTGCGCAATTGCATAGCAATCTATTAAATTGGGATTACCTCCCTTTTTTAATTTTTTTTGGTGATTGCATTGCAGTCTATTAAATTGGAGTTATCTCTCTTTTTTATTTGTTCGTGATTGCATTGCAATCTATTAAATTGGAGTTGCCTCCCTTTTTTTATTTTGCGCGATTGCATTGCAATCTATTAAATTGGGATTACCTCGCTTTTTTAATTTTTTTTTGTGATTGCATTGCAGTCTATTAAATTGGAGTTATCTCCCTTTTTTATTTGTACGTGATTGCATTGCAATCCATTAAATTGGAGTTGCCTCCCTTTTTTTATTTTGCGCGATTGCATTGCAATCTATTAAATTGGGATTACCTCCCTTTTTTTATTTTTTTTGTGATTGCATTGCAGTCTATTAAATTGGAGTTATCTCCCTTTTTTATTTGATCGTGATTGCATTTCAATCTATTAAATTGGAGTTACCTCCCTTTAAAAATAATAATTTGTGATTGCATTGCAATCTATTAAATTGGAGTTGCCTCCCTTTTTTTATTTTGCGCGATTGCATTGCAATCTATTAAATTGGGATTACCTCCCTTTTTTGATTTTTTTTGTGATTGCATTGCAATCTATTAAATTGGAGTTATATCCCTTTTATATTTGTTCGTGATTGTATTGCAATCTATTAAATTGGAGCTGCCTCCCTTTTTTATTTTGCGTGATTGCATTGCAATCTATTAAATTGGAGTTACCTCCCTTTAAAAATAATAATTTGTGATTGCATTGCAATCTATTAAATTGGAGTTATCTCCCTTTTTTATTTGTTCGTGATTGCATTTCAATCTATTAAATTGGAGTTATCTCCCTTTTTTATTTTGCGCGATTGCATTGCAATCTATTAAATTGGGATTACCTCCCATTTTTAATTTTTTTTTGTGATTGCATTGCAGTCTATTAAATTGGAGTTATCTCCCTTTTTTATTTGTTCGTGATTGCATTGCAATCTATTAAATTGGAGTTTCCGCCCTTTTTTTATTTTGCGCGATTGCATTGCAATCTATTATATTGGGATTACCTCCCTTTTTTAATTTTTTTTTGTGAATGCATTGCAATCTATTAAATTGGAGTTACCTCCCTTTAAAAATAATAATTTGTGATTGCATTGCAATCTATTAAATTGGAGTTATCTCCCTTTTTTATTTGTTCGTGGTTGCATTTCAATCTATTAAATTGGAGTTACCTCCCTTTAAAAATAATAATTTGTGATTGCATTGCAATCTATTAAATTGGAGTTACCTCCCTTTTTTTTATTTTGCACGATTGCATTGCAATCTATTAAATTGGGATTACCTCCCTTTTTTGATTTTTTTTGGTGATTGCATTGCAATCTATTAAATTGGAGTTACCTCTCTTTAAAAATTATAATTTGTGATTGCATTGCAATCTATTAAATTGGAGTTATCTCCCTTTTTTATTTTGCACAATTGCATAGCAATCTATTAAATTGGGATTACTTCTCTTTTTAAATTTTTTTTTGTGATTGCATTGCAGTCTATTAAATTGGAGTTATCTCCCTTTTTTATTTGTTCGTGATTGCATTGCAATCTATTAAATTGGAGTTGCCTCCCTTTTTTTATTTTGTGCGATTGCATTGCAATCTATTAAATTGGGATTACCTCCCTTTTTTAATTTTTTTTTGTGATTGCATTGCAGTCTATTAAATTGGAGTTATCTCCCTTTTTTATTTGTTCGTGATTGCATTTCAATCTATTAAATTGGAGTTACCTCCCTTTAAAAATAAATATTTGTGATTGCATTGCAATCTATTAAATTGGAGTTGCCTCCCTTTTTTTATTTTGTGCGATTGCATTGCAATCTATTAAATTGGGATTACCTCCCTTTTTTGATTTTTTTGTGTGATTGCATTGCAATCTAATAAATTGGAGTTATCTCCCTTTTATATTTGGTCGTGATTGCATTGCAATCTATTAAATTGGAGTTGCCTCCCTTTTTTATTTTGCGTGATTCCATTGCAATCTATTAAATTGGAGTTACCTCCCTTTAAAAATAATAATTTGTGATTGCATTGCAATCTATTAAATTGGAGTTATCTCCCTTTTTTTATTTTGCGCAATTGCATTGCAATCTATTAAATTGGGATTACCTCCCTTTTTTAATTTTTTTTTGTAATTGAATTGCAGTCTATTAAATTGGAGTTATCTCCCTTTTTTATTTGTTCGTGATTGCATTGCAATCTATTAAATTGGAGTTGCCTCCCTTTTTTTATTTTGCGCGATTGCATTGCAATCTATTAAATTGGAATTACCTGCCTTTTTAAATTTTTTTTGTGATTGCATTGCAGTCTATTAAATTGGAGTTATCTCCCTTTTTTATTTGATTGTGATTGCATTTCAATCTATTAAATTGGAGTTACCTCCCTTTAAAAATAATAATTTGTGATTGCATTGCAATCTATTAAATTGGAGTTGCCTCCCTTTTTTTATTTTGCGCGATTGCATTGCAATCTATTAAATTGGGATTACCTCCCTTTTTTGATTTTTTTTTGTGATTGCATTGCAATCTATTAAATTGGAGTTATATCCCTTTTATATTTGTTCGTGATTGTATTGCAATCTATTAAATTGGAGCTGCCTCCCTTTTTTATTTTGCATGATTGCATTGCAATCTATTAAATTGGAGTTGCCTCCCTTTAAAAATAATAATTTGTGATTGCATTGCAATCTATTAAATTGGAGTTATCTCCCTTTTTTATTTGTTCGTGATTGCATTTCAATCTATTAAATTGGAGTTATCTCCCTTTTTTATTTTGCGCGATTGCATTGCAATCTATTAAATTGGGATTACCTCCCTTTTTTAATTTTTTTTGTGAATGCATTGCAATCTATTAAATTGGAGTTATCTCCCTTTTTTATTTGTTCGTGATTGCATTGCAATCTATTAAATTGGAGTTGCCTCCCTTTTTTTATTTTGTGCGATTGCATTGCAATCTATTAAATTGGGATTACCTCCCTTTTTTAATTTTTTTTTGTGATTGCATTGCAGTCTATTAAATTGGAGTTATCTCCCTTTTTTATTTGTTCGTGATTGCATTGCAATCTATTAAATTGGAGTTGCCTCCCTTTTTTTATTTTGTGCGATTGCATTGCAATCTATTAAATTGGGATTACCTCCCTTTTTTAATTTTTTTTGTGATTGCATTGCAGTCTATTAAATTGGAGTTATCTCCCTTTTTTATTTGTTCGTGATTGCATTGCAATCTATTAAATTGGAGTTGCCTCCCTTTTTTATTTTGCGTGATTGCATTGCAATCTATTAAATTGGAGTTACCTCCCTTTAAAAATAATAATTTGTGATTGCATTGCAATCTATTAAATTGGAGTTGCCTCCCTTTTTTATTTTGCGCGATTGCATTGCAATCTATTAAATTGGGATTACCTCCCTTTTTTAATTTTTTTTGTGATTGCATTGCAATCTTTTAAATTGGAGTAATTCCCTTTTATATTTGTTCGTGATTGCATTGCAATCTATTAAATTGGAGTTGCCTCCCTTTTTTTATTTTGCGTGATTGCATTACAATCTATTAAATTGGAGTTACCTCCCTTTAAAAATAATAATTTGTGATTGCATTGCAGTCTATTAAATTGGAGTTATCTCCCTTTTTTTATTTGTTCGTGATTGCATTGCAATCCATTAAATTGGAGTTGCCTCCCTTTTTTTATTTTCCGTGATTGCAGTGCAATCTATTAAATTGGGATTATCTCCAATTTTTTAATTTTATTTTGTGATTGCATTGGAGTCTATTAAATTGGAGTTATCTCCCTTTTTTATTTGTTCGTGATTGCATTGCAATCTATTAAATTGGAGTTGCCTCCCATTTTTTATTTTGCGCGATTGCATTGCAATCTATTAAATTGGGATTACCTCCCTTTTTTGATTTTTTTTTTGTGATTGCATTGCAATCTTTTAAATTGGAGTTATCTCCCTTTTATATTTGTTCGTGATTGCATTGCAATCTATTAAATTGGAGTTGCCTCCCTTTTTTATTTTGCGTGATTGCATTGCAATCTATTAAATTGGAGTTACCTCCCTTTAAAAATAATAATTTGTGATTGCATTGCAATCTATTAAATTGGAGTTGCCTCCCTTTTTTATTTTGCGCGATTGCATTGCAATCTATTAAATTGGGATTACCTCCCTTTTTTATTTTTTTTGTGATTGCATTGCAATCTTTTAAATTGGAGTTATCTCCCTTTTATATTTGTTCGTGATTGCATTGCAATCTATTAAATTGGAGTTGCCTCCCTTTTTTTATTTTGCGTGATTGCATTGCAATCTATTAAATTGGAGTTACCTCCCTTTAAAAATAATAATTGTGATTGCATTGCAATCTATTAAATTGGAGTTATCTCCCTTTTTTTATTTTGCGCAATTGCATAGCAATCTATTAAATTGGGATTACCTCCCTTTTTTAATTTTTTTTGGTGATTGCATTGCAGTCTATTAAATTGGAGTTATCTCTCTTTTTTATTTGTTCGTGATTGCATTGCAATCTATTAAATTGGAGTTGCCTCCCTTTTTTTATTTTGCGCGATTGCATTGCAATCTATTAAATTGGGATTACCTCGCTTTTTTAATTTTTTTTTGTGATTGCATTGCAGTCTATTAAATTGGAGTTATCTCCCTTTTTTATTTGTTCGTGATTGCATTGCAATCTATTAAATTGGAGTTGCCTCCCTTTTTTTATTTTGCGCGATTGCATTGCAATCTATTAAATTGGGATTACCTCCCTTTTTTTATTTTTTTTGTGATTGCATTGCAGTCTATTAAATTGGAGTTATCTCCCTTTTTTATTTGATCGTGATTGCATTTCAATCTATTAAATTGGAGTTACCTCCCTTTAAAAATAATAATTTGTGATTGCATTGCAATCTATTAAATTGGAGTTGCCTCCCTTTTTTTATTTTGCGCGATTGCATTGCAATCTATTAAATTGGGATTACCTCCCTTTTTTGATTTTTTTTGTGATTGCATTGCAATCTATTAAATTGGAGTTATATCCCTTTTATATTTGTTCGTGATTGTATTGCAATCTATTAAATTGGAGCTGCCTCCCTTTTTTATTTTGCGTGATTGCATTGCAATCTATTAAATTGGAGTTACCTCCCTTTAAAAATAATAATTTGTGATTGCATTGCAATCTATTAAATTGGAGTTATCTCCCTTTTTTATTTGTTCGTGATTGCATTTCAATCTATTAAATTGGAGTTATCTCCCTTTTTTATTTTGCACGATTGCATTGCAATCTATTAAATTGGGATTACCTCCCATTTTTAATTTTTTTTTGTGATTGCATTGCAGTCTATTAAATTGGAGTTATCTCTCTTTTTTATTTGTTCGTGATTGCATTGCAATCTATTAAATTGGAGTTTCCGCCCTTTTTTTATTTTGCGCGATTGCATTGCAATCTATTATATTGGGATTACCTCCCTTTTTTAATTTTTTTTTGTGAATGCATTGCAATCTATTAAATTGGAGTTATCTCCCTTTTATATTTGTTCGTGATTGCATTGCAATCTATTAAATTGGAGTTGCCTCCCTTTTTTTATTTTGCGTGATTGCATTGCAATCTATTAAATTGGGATTACCTCCCTTTTTTAATTTTTTTGTGTGATTGCATTGCAGTCTATTAAATTGGAGTTATATCCCTTTTTTATTTGTTCGTGATTGCATTGCAATCCATTAAATTGGAGTTGCCTCCCTTTTTTTATTTTGCGCGATTGCATTGCAATCTATTAAATTGGGATTTTCTCCCATTTATTAATTTTATTTTGTGATTGCATTGCAGTCTATTAAATTGGAGTTATCTCCCTTTTTTATTTGTTCGTGATTGCATTGCAATATATTAAATTGGAGTTGCCTCCCTTTTTTTATTTTGTGCGATTGCATTGCAATCTATTAAATTGGGATTACCTCCCTTTTTTAATTTTTTTTTGTGATTGCATTGCAGTCTATTAAATTGGAGTTATCTCCCTTTTTTATTTGTTCGTGATTGCATTGCAATCTATAAAATTGGAGTTATCTCCCTTTTTTAATTTTGCGCAATTGCATAGCAATCTATTAAATTGGGATTACCTCCCTTTTTTACTTTTTTTTGTGATTGGATTGCAGTCTATTAAATTGGAGTTATCTCCCTTTTTTATTTGTTCGTGATTGCATTGCAATCTATTAAATTGGAGTTGCCTCCCTTTTTTTATTTTGCGCGATTGCATTGCAATCTATTAAATTGGGATTACCTCCCTTTTTTAATTTTTTTGTGTGATTGCATTGCAGTCTATTAAATTGGAGTTATCTCCCTTTTTTATTTGTTCGTGATTGCATTGCAATCCATTAAATTGGAGTTGCCTCCCTTTTTTTATTTTGCGCGATTGCATTGCAATCTATTAAATTGGGATTTTCTCCCATTTTTTAATTTTATTTTTTGATTGCATTGCAGTCTATTAAATTGGAGTTATCTCCCTTTTTTATTTGTTCGTGATTGTATTGCAATCTATTAAATTGGAGCTGCCTCCCTTTTTTATTTTGCGTGATTGCATTGCAATCTATTAAATTGGAGTTACCTCCCTTTAAAAATAATAATTTGTGATTGCATTGCAATCTATTAAATTGGAGTTATCTCCCTTTTTTATTTGTTCGTGATTGCATTTCAATCTATTAAATTGGAGTTATCTCCCTTTTTTATTTTGCGCGATTGCATTGCAATCTATTAAATTGGGATTACCTCCCATTTTTAATTTTTTTTTGTGATTGCATTGCAGTCTATTAAATTGGAGTTATCTCCCTTTTTTATTTGTTCGTGATTGCATTGCAATCTATTAAATTGGAGTTTCCGCCCTTTTTTTATTTTGCGCGATTGCATTGCAATCTATTATATTGGGATTACCTCCCTTTTTTAATTTTTTTTTGTGAATGCATTGCAATCTATTAAATTGGAGTTATCTCCCTTTTATATTTGTTCGTGATTGCATTGCAATCTATTAAATTGGAGTTGCCTCCCTTTTTTTATTTTGCGTGATTGCATTGCAATCTATTAAATTGGGATTACCTCCCTTTTTTAATTTTTTTGTGTGATTGCATTGCAGTCTATTAAATTGGAGTTATATCCCTTTTTTATTTGTTCGTGATTGCATTGCAATCCATTAAATTGGAGTTGCCTCCCTTTTTTTATTTTGCGCGATTGCATTGCAATCTATTAAATTGGGATTTTCTCCCATTTATTAATTTTATTTTGTGATTGCATTGCAGTCTATTAAATTGGAGTTATCTCCCTTTTTTATTTGTTCGTGATTGCATTGCAATCTATTAAATTGGAGTTGCCTCCCTTTTTTTATTTTGTGCGATTGCATTGCAATCTATTAAATTGGGATTACCTCCCTTTTTTAATTTTTTTTTGTGATTGCATTGCAGTCTATTAAATTGGAGTTATCTCCCTTTTTTATTTGTTCGTGATTGCATTGCAATCTATAAAATTGGAGTTATCTCCCTTTTTTTATTTTGCGCAATTGCATAGCAATCTATTAAATTGGGATTACCTCCCTTTTTTACTTTTTTTTGTGATTGGATTGCAGTCTATTAAATTGGAGTTATCTCCCTTTTTTATTTGTTCGTGATTGCATTGCAATCTATTAAATTGGAGTTGCCTCCCTTTTTTTATTTTGCGCGATTGCATTGCAATCTATTAAATTGGGATTACCTCCCTTTTTTAATTTTTTTGTGTGATTGCATTGCAGTCTATTAAATTGGAGTTATCTCCCTTTTTTATTTGTTCGTGATTGCATTGCAATCCATTAAATTGGAGTTGCATCCCTTTTTTTATTTTGCGCGATTGCATTGCAATCTATTAAATTGGGATTTTCTCCCATTTTTTAATTTTATTTTGTGATTGCATTGCAGTCTATTAAATTGGAGTTATCTCCCTTTTTTATTTGTTCGTGATTGCATTGCAATCTATTAAATTGGAGTTGCCTCCCTTTTTTTATTTTGTGCGATTGCATTGCAATCTATTAAATTGGAGTTACCTCCCTTTAAAAATAATAATTTGTGATTGCATTGCAATCTATTAAATTGGAGTTGCCTCCCTTTTTTATTTTGCGCGATTGCATTGCAATCTATTAAATTGGGATTACCTCCCTTTTTTATTTTTTTTGTGATTGCATTGCAATCTTTTAAATTGGAGTTATCTCCCTTTTATATTTGTTCGTGATTGCATTGCAATCTATTAAATTGGAGTTGCCTCCCTTTTTTTATTTTGCGTGATTGCATTGCAATCTATTAAATTGGAGTTACCTCCCTTTAAAAATAATAATTGTGATTGCATTGCAATCTATTAAATTGGAGTTATCTCCCTTTTTTTATTTTGCGCAATTGCATAGCAATCTATTAAATTGGGATTACCTCCCTTTTTTAATTTTTTTTGGTGATTGCATTGCAGTCTATTAAATTGGAGTTATCTCTCTTTTTTATTTGTTCGTGATTGCATTGCAATCTATTAAATTGGAGTTGCCTCCCTTTTTTTATTTTGCGCGATTGCATTGCAATCTATTAAATTGGGATTACCTCGCTTTTTTAATTTTTTTTTGTGATTGCATTGCAGTCTATTAAATTGGAGTTATCTCCCTTTTTTATTTGTTCGTGATTGCATTGCAATCTATTAAATTGGAGTTGCCTCCCTTTTTTTATTTTGCGCGATTGCATTGCAATCTATTAAATTGGGATTACCTCCCTTTTTTTATTTTTTTTGTGATTGCATTGCAGTCTATTAAATTGGAGTTATCTCCCTTTTTTATTTGATCGTGATTGCATTTCAATCTATTAAATTGGAGTTACCTCCCTTTAAAAATAATAATTTGTGATTGCATTGCAATCTATTAAATTGGAGTTGCCTCCCTTTTTTTATTTTGCGCGATTGCATTGCAATCTATTAAATTGGGATTACCTCCCTTTTTTGATTTTTTTTGTGATTGCATTGCAATCTATTAAATTGGAGTTATATCCCTTTTATATTTGTTCGTGATTGTATTGCAATCTATTAAATTGGAGCTGCCTCCCTTTTTTATTTTGCGTGATTGCATTGCAATCTATTAAATTGGAGTTACCTCCCTTTAAAAATAATAATTTGTGATTGCATTGCAATCTATTAAATTGGAGTTATCTCCCTTTTTTATTTGTTCGTGATTGCATTTCAATCTATTAAATTGGAGTTATCTCCCTTTTTTATTTTGCGCGATTGCATTGCAATCTATTAAATTGGGATTACCTCCCATTTTTAATTTTTTTTTGTGATTGCATTGCAGTCTATTAAATTGGAGTTATCTCCCTTTTTTATTTGTTCGTGATTGCATTGCAATCTATTAAATTGGAGTTTCCGCCCTTTTTTTATTTTGCGCGATTGCATTGCAATCTATTAAATTGGGATTACCTCCCTTTTTTAATTTTTTTTTGTGAATGCATTGCAATCTATTAAATTGGAGTTATCTCCCTTTTATATTTGTTCGTGATTGCATTGCAATCTATTAAATTGGAGTTGCCTCCCTTTTTTTATTTTGCGTGATTGCATTGCAATCTATTAAATTGGGATTACCTCCCTTTTTTAATTTTTTGTGTGATTGCATTGCAGTCTATTAAATTGGAGTTATATCCCTTTTTTATTTGTTCGTGATTGCATTGCAATCCATTAAATTGGAGTTGCCTCCCTTTTTTTATTTTGCGCGATTGCATTGCAATCTATTAAATTGGGATTTTCTCCCATTTATTAATTTTATTTTGTGATTGCATTGCAGTCTATTAAATTGGAGTTATCTCCCTTTTTTATTTGTTCGTGATTGCATTGCAATCTATTAAATTGGAGTTGCCTCCCTTTTTTTATTTTGTGCGATTGCATTGCAATCTATTAAATTGGGATTACCTCCCTTTTTTAATTTTTTTTTGTGATTGCATTGCAGTCTATTAAATTGGAGTTATCTCCCTTTTTTATTTGTTCGTGATTGTATTGCAATCTATAAAATTGGAGTTATCTCCCTTTTTTTATTTTGCGCAATTGCATAGCAATCTATTAAATTGGGATTACCTCCCTTTTTTACTTTTTTTTGTGATTGGATTGCAGTCTATTAAATTGGAGTTATCTCCCTTTTTTATTTGTTCGTGATTGCATTGCAATCTATTAAATTGGAGTTGCCTCCCTTTTTTTATTTTGCGCGATTGCATTGCAATCTATTAAATTGGGATTACCTCCCTTTTTTAATTTTTTTGTGTGATTGCATTGCAGTCTATTAAATTGGAGTTATCTCCCTTTTTTATTTGTTCGTGATTGCATTGCAATCCATTAAATTGGAGTTGCCTCCCTTTTTTTATTTTGCGCGATTGCATTGCAATCTATTAAATTGGGATTTTCTCCCATTTTTTAATTTTATTTTGTGATTGCATTGCAGTCTATTAAATTGGAGTTATCTCCCTTTTTTATTTGTTCGTGATTGCATTGCAATCTATTAAATTGGAGTTGCCTCCCTTTTTTTATTTTGTGCGATTGCATTGCAATCTATTAAATTGGGATTACCTCCCTTTTTTAATTTTTTTTTGTGATTGCATTGCAGTCTATTAAATTAAAGTTATCTCCCTTTTTTATTTGTTCGTGATTGCATTGCAATCTATTAAATTGGAGTTGCCTCCCTTTTTTTATTTTGTGCGATTGCATTGCAATCTATTAAATTGGGATTACCTCCCTTTTTTAATTTTTTTTTGTGATTGCATTGCAGTCTATTAAATTGGAGTTATCTCCCTTTTATATTTGTTCGTGATTGCATTGCAATCTATTAAATTGGAGTTGCCTCCCTTTTTTATTTTGCGTGATTGCATTGCAATCTATTAAATTGGAGTTACCTCCCTTTAAAAATAATAATTTGTGATTGCATTGCAATCTATTAAATTGGAGTTGCCTCCCTTTTTTTATTTTGCGCGATTGCATTGCAATCTATTAAATTGGGATTACCTCCCTTTTTTATTTTTTTTGTGATTGCATTGCAATCTTTTAAATTGGAGTTATCTCCCTTTTATATTTGTTCGTGATTGCATTGCAATCTATTAAATTGGAGTTGCCTCCCTTTTTTTATTTTGTGTGATTGCATTGCAATCTATTAAATTGGAGTTACCTCCCTTTAAAAATAATAATTTGTGATTGCATTGCAATCTATTAAATTGGAGTTATCTCCCTTTTTTTATTTTGCGCAATTGCATAGCAATCTATTAAATTGGGATTACCTCCCTTTTTTAATTTTTTTTGGTGATTGCATTGCAGTCTATTAAATTGGAGTTATCTCTCTTTTTTATTTGTTCGTGATTGCATTGCAATCTATTAAATTGGAGTTGCCTCCCTTTTTTTATTTTGCGCGATTGCATTGCAATCTATTAAATTGGGATTACCTGCCTTTTTTAATTTTTTTTTGTGATTGCATTGCAGTCTATTAAATTGGAGTTATCTCCCTTTTTTATTTGTTCGTGATTGCATTGCAATCTATTAAATTGGAGTTGCCTCCCTTTTTTTATTTTGCGCGATTGCATTGCAATCTATTAAATTGGGATTACCTGCCTTTTTTAATTTTTTTTGTGATTGCATTGCAGTCTATTAAATTGGAGTTATCTCCCTTTTTTATTTGATTGTGATTGCATTTCAATCTATTAAATTGGAGTTACCTCCCTTTAAAAATAATAATTTGTGATTGCATTGCAATCTATTAAATTGGAGTTGCCTCCCTTTTTTTATTTTGCGCGATTGCATTGCATTCTATTAAATTGGGATTACCTCCCTTTTTTGATTTTTTTTGTGATTGCATTGCAATCTATTAAATTGGAGTTATATCCCTTTTATATTTGTTCGTGATTGTATTGCAATCTATTAAATTGGAGCTGCCTCCCTTTTTTATTTTGCGTGATTGCATTGCAATCTATTAAATTGGAGTTACCTCCCTTTAAAAATAATAATTTGTGATTGCATTGCAATCTATTAAATTGGAGTTATCTCCCTTTTTTATTTGTTCGTGATTGCATTTCAATCTATTAAATTGGAGTTATCTCCCTTTTTTATTTTGCGCGATTGCATTGCAATCTATTAAATTGGGATTACCTCCCTTTTTTAATTTTTTTTGTGAATGCATTGCAATCTATTAAATTGGAGTTATCTCCCTTTTTTATTTGTTCGTGATTGCATTGCAATCTATTAAATTGGAGTTGCCTCCCTTTTTTTATTTTGCGCGATTGCATTGCAATCTATTAAATTGGGATTACCTCCCTTTTTTGATTTTTTTTTGTGATTGCATTGCAAACTATTAAATTGGAGTTATCTCCCTTTTATATTTGTTCGTGATTGCATTGCAATCTATTAAATTTGAGTTGCCTCCCTTTTTTATTTTGCGTGATTGCATTGCAATCTATTAAATTGGAGTTGCCTCCCTTTTTTTATTTTGCGCGATTGCATTGCAATCTATTAAATTGGGATTACCTCCCTTTTTTAATTTTTTTTGTGATTGCATTGCAATCTTTTAAATTGGAGTAATTCCCTTTTATATTTGTTCGTGATTGCATTGCAATCTATTAAATTGGAGTTGCCTCCCTTTTTTTATTTTGCGTGATTGCATTGCAATCTATTAAATTGGAGTTACCTCCCTTTAAAAATAATAATTTGTGATTGCATTGCAGTCTATTAAATTGGAGTTATCTCCCTTTTTTTATTTGTTCGTGATTGCATTGCAATCCATTAAATTGGAGTTGCCTCCCTTTTTTTATTTTCCGTGATTGCAGTGCAATCTATTAAATTGGGATTATCTCCAATTTTTTAATTTTATTTTGTGATTGCATTGCAGTCTATTAAATTGGAGTTATCTCCCTTTTTTATTTGTTCGTGATTGCATTGCAATCTATTAAATTGGAGTTGCCTCCCTTTTTTATTTTGCGTGATTGCATTGCAATCTATTAAATTGGAGTTACCTCCCTTTAAAAATAATAATTTGTGATTGCATTGCAATCTATTAAATTGGAGTTGCCTCCCTTTTTTATTTTGCGCGATTGCATTGCAATCTATTAAATTGGGATTACCTCCCTTTTTTATTTTTTTTTGTGATTGCATTGCAATCTTTTAAATTGGAGTTATCTCCCTTTTATATTTGTTCGTGATTGCATTGCAATCTATTAAATTGGAGTTGCCTCCCTTTTTTTATTTTGCGTGATTGCATTGCAATCTATTAAATTGGAGTTACCTCCCTTTAAAAATAATAATTTGTGATTGCATTGCAATCTATTAAATTGGAGTTATCTCCCTTTTTTTATTTTGCGCAATTGCATAGCAATCTATTAAATTGGGATTACCTCCCTTTTTTAATTTTTTTTGGTGATTGCATTGCAGTCTATTAAATTGGAGTTATCTCTCTTTTTTATTTGTTCGTGATTGCATTGCAATCTATTAAATTGGAGTTGCCTCCCTTTTTTTATTTTGCGCGATTGCATTGCAATCTATTAAATTGGGATTACCTCGCTTTTTTAATTTTTTTTTGTGATTGCATTGCAGTCTATTAAATTGGAGTTATCTCCCTTTTTTATTTGTTCGTGATTGCATTGCAATCTATTAAATTGGAGTTGCCTCCCTTTTTTTATTTTGCGCGATTGCATTGCAATCTATTAAATTGGGATTACCTTCCTTTTTTTATTTTTTTTGTGATTGCATTGCAGTCTATTAAATTGGAGTTATCTCCCTTTTTTATTTGATCGTGATTGCATTTCAATCTATTAAATTGGAGCTACCTCCCTTTAAAAATAATAATTTGTGATTGCATTGCAATCTATTAAATTGGAGTTGCCTCCCTTTTTTTATTTTGCGCGATTGCATTGCAATCTATTAAATTGGGATTACCTCCCTTTTTTGATTTTTTTTGTGATTGCATTGCAATCTATTAAATTGGAGTTATATCCCTTTTATATTTGTTCGTGATTGTATTGCAATCTATTAAATTGGAGCTGCCTCCCTTTTTTATTTTGCGTGATTGCATTGCAATCTATTAAATTGGAGTTACCTCCCTTTAAAAATAATAATTTGTGATTGCATTGCAATCTATTAAATTGGAGTTATCTCCCTTTTTTATTTGTTCGTGATTGCATTTCAATCTATTAAATTGGAGTTATCTCCCTTTTTTATTTTGCGCGATTGCATTGCAATCTATTAAATTGGGATTACCTCCCATTTTTAATTTTTTTTTGTGATTGCATTGCAGTCTATTAAATTGGAGTTATCTCCCTTTTTTATTTGTTCGTGATTGCATTGCAATCTATTAAATTGGAGTTTCCGCCCTTTTTTTATTTTGCGCGATTGCATTGCAATCTATTAAATTGGGATTACCTCCCTTTTTTAATTTTTTTTTGTGAATGCATTGCAATCTATTAAATTGGAGTTATCTCCCTTTTATATTTGTTCGTGATTGCATTGCAATCTATTAAATTGGAGTTGCCTCCCTTTTTTTATTTTGCGTGATTGCATTGCAATCTATTAAATTGGGATTACCTCCCTTTTTTAATTTTTTTGTGTGATTGCATTGCAGTCTATTATATTGGAGTTATATCCCTTTTTTATTTGTTCGTGATTGCATTGCAATCCATTAAATTGGAGTTGCCTCCCTTTTTTTATTTTGCGCGATTGCATTGCAATCTATTAAATTGGGATTTTCTCCCATTTATTAATTTTATTTTGTGATTGCATTGCAGTCTATTAAATTGGAGTTATCTCCCTTTTTTATTTGTTCGTGATTGCATTGCAATCTATTAAATTGGAGTTGCCTCCCTTTTTTTATTTTGTGCGATTGCATTGCAATCTATTAAATTGGGATTACCTCCCTTTTTTAATTTTTTTTTGTGATTGCATTGCAGTCTATTAAATTGGAGTTATCTCCCTTTTTTATTTGTTCGTGATTGCATTTCAATCTATTAAATTGGAGTTATCTCCCTTTTTTATTTTGCGTGATTGCATTGCAATCTATTAAATTGGGATTACCTCCCTTTTTTAATTTTTTTTGTGAATGCATTGCAATCTATTAAATTGGAGTTATCTCCCTTTTTTATTTGTTCGTGATTGCATTGCAATCTATTAAATTGGAGTTGCCTCCCTTTTTTTATTTTGTGCGATTGCATGGCAATCTATTAAATTGGGATTACCTCCCTTTTTTGATTTTTTTTTGTGATTGCATTGCAAACTATTAAATTGGAGTTATCTCCCTTTTATATTTGTTCGTGATTGCATTGCAATCTATTAAATTTGAGTTGCCTCCCTTTTTTATTTTGCGTGATTGCATTGCAATCTATTAAATTGGAGTTACCTCCCTTTAAAAATAATAATTTGTGATTGCATTGCAATCTATTAAATTGGAGTTGCCTCCCTTTTTTTATTTTGCGCGATTGCATTGCAATCTATTAAATTGGGATTACCTCCCTTTTTTAATTTTTTTTGTGATTGCATTGCAATCTTTTAAATTGGAGTAATTCCCTTTTATATTTGTTCGTGATTGCATTGCAATCTATTAAATTGGAGTTGCCTCCCTTTTTTTATTTTGCGTGATTGCATTACAATCTATTAAATTGGAGTTACCTCCCTTTAAAAATAATAATTTGTGATTGCATTGCAGTCTATTAAATTGGAGTTATCTCCCTTTTTTATTTGTTCGTGATTGCATTGCAATCCATTAAATTGGAGTTGCCTCCCTTTTTTTATTTTCCGTGATTGCAGTGCAATCTATTAAATTGGGATTATCTCCAATTTTTTAATTTTATTTTGTGATTGCATTGCAGTCTATTAAATTGGAGTTATCTCCCTTTTTTATTTGTTCGTGATTGCATTGCAATCTATTAAATTGGAGTTGCCTCCCATTTTTTATTTTGCACGATTGCATTGCAATCTATTAAATTGGGATTACCTCCCTTTTTTGATTTTTTTTTTGTGATTGCATTGCAATCTTTTAAATTGGAGTTATCTCCCTTTTATATTTGTTCGTGATTGCATTGCAATCTATTAAATTGGAGTTGCCTCCCTTTTTTATTTTGCGTGATTGCATTGCAATCTATTAAATTGGAGTTACCTCCCTTTAAAAATAATAATTTGTGATTGCATTGCAATCTATTAAATTGGAGTTGCCTCCCATTTTTTATTTTGCACGATTGCATTGCAATCTATTAAATTGGGATTACCTCCCTTTTTTGATTTTTTTTGTGATTGCATTGCAATCTTTTAAATTGGAGTTATCTCCCTTTTATATTTGTTCGTGATTGCATTGCAATCTATTAAATTGGAGTTGCCTCCCTTTTTTTATTTTGCGTGATTGCATTGCAATCTATTAAATTGGGATTACCTCCCTTTTTTGATTTTTTTTTTGTGATTGCATTGCAATCTTTTAAATTGGAGTTATCTCCCTTTTATATTTGTTCGTGATTGCATTGCAATCTATTAAATTGGAGTTGCCTCCCTTTTTTATTTTGCGTGATTGCATTGCAATCTATTAAATTGGAGTTACCTCCCTTTAAAAATAATAATTTGTGATTGCATTGCAATCTATTAAATTGGAGTTGCCTCCCTTTTTTATTTTGCGCGATTGCATTGCAATCTATTAAATTGGGATTACCTCCCTTTTTTATTTTTTTTGTGATTGCATTGCAATCTTTTAAATTGGAGTTATCTCCCTTTTATATTTGTTCGTGATTGCATTGCAATCTATTAAATTGGAGTTGCCTCCCTTTTTTTATTTTGCGTGATTGCATTGCAATCTATTAAATTGGAGTTACCTCCCTTTAAAAATAATAATTGTGATTGCATTGCAATCTATTAAATTGGAGTTATCTCCCTTTTTTTATTTTGCGCAATTGCATAGCAATCTATTAAATTGGGATTACCTCCCTTTTTTAATTTTTTTTGGTGATTGCATTGCAGTCTATTAAATTGGAGTTATCTCTCTTTTTTATTTGTTCGTGATTGCATTGCAATCTATTAAATTGGAGTTGCCTCCCTTTTTTTATTTTGCGCGATTGCATTGCAATCTATTAAATTGGGATTACCTCGCTTTTTTAATTTTTTTTTGTGATTGCATTGCAGTCTATTAAATTGGAGTTATCTCCCTTTTTTATTTGTACGTGATTGCATTGCAATCCATTAAATTGGAGTTGCCTCCCTTTTTTTATTTTGCGCGATTGCATTGCAATCTATTAAATTGGGATTACCTCTCTTTTTTTATTTTTTTTGTGATTGCATTGCAGTCTATTAAATTGGAGTTATCTCCCTTTTTTATTTGATCGTGATTGCATTTCAATCTATTAAATTGGAGTTACCTCCCTTTAAAAATAATAATTTGTGATTGCATTGCAATCTATTAAATTGGAGTTGCCTCCCTTTTTTTATTTTGCGCGATTGCATTGCAATCTATTAAATTGGGATTACCTCCCTTTTTTGATTTTTTTTGTGATTGCATTGCAATCTATTAAATTGGAGTTATATCCCTTTTATATTTGTTCGTGATTGTATTGCAATCTATTAAATTGGAGCTGCCTCCCTTTTTTATTTTGCGTGATTGCATTGCAATCTATTAAATTGGAGTTACCTCCCTTTAAAAATAATAATTTGTGATTGCATTGCAATCTATTAAATTGGAGTTATCTCCCTTTTTTATTTGTTCGTGATTGCATTTCAATCTATTAAATTGGAGTTATCTCCCTTTTTTATTTGTTCGTGATTGCATTGCAATCTATTAAATTGGAGTTTCCGCCCTTTTTTTATTTTGCGCGATTGCATTGCAATCTATTATATTGGGATTACCTCCCTTTTTTAATTTTTTTTTGTGAATGCATTGCAATCTATTAAATTGGAGTTACCTCCCTTTAAAAATAATAATTTGTGATTGCATTGCAATCTATTAAATTGGAGTTATCTCCCTTTTTTATTTGTTCGTGGTTGCATTTCAATCTATTAAATTGGAGTTACCTCCCTTTAAAAATAATAATTTGTGATTGCATTGCAATCTATTAAATTGGAGTTACCTCCCTTTTTTTTATTTTGCACGATTGCATTGCAATCTATTAAATTGGGATTACCTCCCTTTTTTGATTTTTTTTGGTGATTGCATTGCAATCTATTAAATTGGAGTTACCTCTCTTTAAAAATTATAATTTGTGATTGCATTGCAATCTATTAAATTGGAGTTATCTCCCTTTTTTATTTTGCACAATTGCATAGCAATCTATTAAATTGGGATTACTTCTCTTTTTAAATTTTTTTTTGTGATTGCATTGCAGTCTATTAAATTGGAGTTATCTCCCTTTTTTATTTGTTCGTGATTGCATTGCAATCTATTAAATTGGAGTTGCCTCCCTTTTTTTATTTTGTGCGATTGCATTGCAATCTATTAAATTGGGATTACCTCCCTTTTTTAATTTTTTTTTGTGATTGCATTGCAGTCTATTAAATTGGAGTTATCTCCCTTTTTTATTTGTTCGTGATTGCATTTCAATCTATTAAATTGGAGTTACCTCCCTTTAAAAATAAATATTTGTGATTGCATTGCAATCTATTAAATTGGAGTTGCCTCCCTTTTTTTATTTTGTGCGATTGCATTGCAATCTATTAAATTGGGATTACCTCCCTTTTTTGATTTTTTTGTGTGATTGCATTGCAATCTAATAAATTGGAGTTATCTCCCTTTTATATTTGGTCGTGATTGCATTGCAATCTATTAAATTGGAGTTGCCTCCCTTTTTTATTTTGCGTGATTCCATTGCAATCTATTAAATTGGAGTTACCTCCCTTTAAAAATAATAATTTGTGATTGCATTGCAATCTATTAAATTGGAGTTATCTCCCTTTTTTTATTTTGCGCAATTGCATTGCAATCTATTAAATTGGGATTACCTCCCTTTTTTAATTTTTTTTTGTAATTGAATTGCAGTCTATTAAATTGGAGTTATCTCCCTTTTTTATTTGTTCGTGATTGCATTGCAATCTATTAAATTGGAGTTGCCTCCCTTTTTTTATTTTGCGCGATTGCATTGCAATCTATTAAATTGGAATTACCTGCCTTTTTAAATTTTTTTTGTGATTGCATTGCAGTCTATTAAATTGGAGTTATCTCCCTTTTTTATTTGATTGTGATTGCATTTCAATCTATTAAATTGGAGTTACCTCCCTTTAAAAATAATAATTTGTGATTGCATTGCAATCTATTAAATTGGAGTTGCCTCCCTTTTTTTATTTTGCGCGATTGCATTGCAATCTATTAAATTGGGATTACCTCCCTTTTTTGATTTTTTTTTGTGATTGCATTGCAATCTATTAAATTGGAGTTATATCCCTTTTATATTTGTTCGTGATTGTATTGCAATCTATTAAATTGGAGCTGCCTCCCTTTTTTATTTTGCATGATTGCATTGCAATCTATTAAATTGGAGTTGCCTCCCTTTAAAAATAATAATTTGTGATTGCATTGCAATCTATTAAATTGGAGTTATCTCCCTTTTTTATTTGTTCGTGATTGCATTTCAATCTATTAAATTGGAGTTATCTCCCTTTTTTATTTTGCGCGATTGCATTGCAATCTATTAAATTGGGATTACCTCCCTTTTTTAATTTTTTTTGTGAATGCATTGCAATCTATTAAATTGGAGTTATCTCCCTTTTTTATTTGTTCGTGATTGCATTGCAATCTATTAAATTGGAGTTGCCTCCCTTTTTTTATTTTGTGCGATTGCATGGCAATCTATTAAATTGGGATTACCTCCCTTTTTTGATTTTTTTTTGTGATTGCATTGCAAACTATTAAATTGGAGTTATCTCCCTTTTATATTTGTTCGTGATTGCATTGCAATCTATTAAATTTGAGTTGCCTCCCTTTTTTATTTTGCGTGATTGCATTGCAATCTATTAAATTGGAGTTACCTCCCTTTAAAAATAATAATTTGTGATTGCATTGCAATCTATTAAATTGGAGTTGCCTCCCTTTTTTATTTTGCGCGATTGCATTGCAATCTATTAAATTGGGATTACCTCCCTTTTTTAATTTTTTTTGTGATTGCATTGCAATCTTTTAAATTGGAGTAATTCCCTTTTATATTTGTTCGTGATTGCATTGCAATCTATTAAATTGGAGTTGCCTCCCTTTTTTTATTTTGCGTGATTGCATTACAATCTATTAAATTGGAGTTACCTCCCTTTAAAAATAATAATTTGTGATTGCATTGCAGTCTATTAAATTGGAGTTATCTCCCTTTTTTTATTTGTTCGTGATTGCATTGCAATCCATTAAATTGGAGTTGCCTCCCTTTTTTTATTTTCCGTGATTGCAGTGCAATCTATTAAATTGGGATTATCTCCAATTTTTTAATTTTATTTTGTGATTGCATTGGAGTCTATTAAATTGGAGTTATCTCCCTTTTTTATTTGTTCGTGATTGCATTGCAATCTATTAAATTGGAGTTGCCTCCCATTTTTTATTTTGCGCGATTGCATTGCAATCTATTAAATTGGGATTACCTCCCTTTTTTGATTTTTTTTTTGTGATTGCATTGCAATCTTTTAAATTGGAGTTATCTCCCTTTTATATTTGTTCGTGATTGCATTGCAATCTATTAAATTGGAGTTGCCTCCCTTTTTTATTTTGCGTGATTGCATTGCAATCTATTAAATTGGAGTTACCTCCCTTTAAAAATAATAATTTGTGATTGCATTGCAATCTATTAAATTGGAGTTGCCTCCCTTTTTTATTTTGCGCGATTGCATTGCAATCTATTAAATTGGGATTACCTCCCTTTTTTATTTTTTTTGTGATTGCATTGCAATCTTTTAAATTGGAGTTATCTCCCTTTTATATTTGTTCGTGATTGCATTGCAATCTATTAAATTGGAGTTGCCTCCCTTTTTTTATTTTGCGTGATTGCATTGCAATCTATTAAATTGGAGTTACCTCCCTTTAAAAATAATAATTGTGATTGCATTGCAATCTATTAAATTGGAGTTATCTCCCTTTTTTTATTTTGCGCAATTGCATAGCAATCTATTAAATTGGGATTACCTCCCTTTTTTAATTTTTTTTGGTGATTGCATTGCAGTCTATTAAATTGGAGTTATCTCTCTTTTTTATTTGTTCGTGATTGCATTGCAATCTATTAAATTGGAGTTGCCTCCCTTTTTTTATTTTGCGCGATTGCATTGCAATCTATTAAATTGGGATTACCTCGCTTTTTTAATTTTTTTTTGTGATTGCATTGCAGTCTATTAAATTGGAGTTATCTCCCTTTTTTATTTGTTCGTGATTGCATTGCAATCTATTAAATTGGAGTTGCCTCCCTTTTTTTATTTTGCGCGATTGCATTGCAATCTATTAAATTGGGATTACCTCCCTTTTTTTATTTTTTTTGTGATTGCATTGCAGTCTATTAAATTGGAGTTATCTCCCTTTTTTATTTGATCGTGATTGCATTTCAATCTATTAAATTGGAGTTACCTCCCTTTAAAAATAATAATTTGTGATTGCATTGCAATCTATTAAATTGGAGTTGCCTCCCTTTTTTTATTTTGCGCGATTGCATTGCAATCTATTAAATTGGGATTACCTCCCTTTTTTGATTTTTTTTGTGATTGCATTGCAATCTATTAAATTGGAGTTATATCCCTTTTATATTTGTTCGTGATTGTATTGCAATCTATTAAATTGGAGCTGCCTCCCTTTTTTATTTTGCGTGATTGCATTGCAATCTATTAAATTGGAGTTACCTCCCTTTAAAAATAATAATTTGTGATTGCATTGCAATCTATTAAATTGGAGTTATCTCCCTTTTTTATTTGTTCGTGATTGCATTTCAATCTATTAAATTGGAGTTATCTCCCTTTTTTATTTTGCACGATTGCATTGCAATCTATTAAATTGGGATTACCTCCCATTTTTAATTTTTTTTTGTGATTGCATTGCAGTCTATTAAATTGGAGTTATCTCCCTTTTTTATTTGTTCGTGATTGCATTGCAATCTATTAAATTGGAGTTTCTGCCCTTTTTTTATTTTGCGCGATTGCATTGCAATCTATTATATTGGGATTACCTCCCTTTTTTAATTTTTTTTTGTGAATGCATTGCAATCTATTAAATTGGAGTTATCTCCCTTTTATATTTGTTCGTGATTGCATTGCAATCTATTAAATTGGAGTTGCCTCCCTTTTTTTATTTTGCGTGATTGCATTGCAATCTATTAAATTGGGATTACCTCCCTTTTTTAATTTTTTTGTGTGATTGCATTGCAGTCTATTAAATTGGAGTTATATCCCTTTTTTATTTGTTCGTGATTGCATTGCAATCCATTAAATTGGAGTTGCCTCCCTTTTTTTATTTTGCGCGATTGCATTGCAATCTATTAAATTGGGATTTTCTCCCATTTATTAATTTTATTTTGTGATTGCATTGCAGTCTATTAAATTGGAGTTATCTCCCTTTTTTATTTGTTCGTGATTGCATTGCAATATATTAAATTGGAGTTGCCTCCCTTTTTTTATTTTGTGCGATTGCATTGCAATCTATTAAATTGGGATTACCTCCCTTTTTTAATTTTTTTTTGTGATTGCATTGCAGTCTATTAAATTGGAGTTATCTCCCTTTTTTATTTGTTCGTGATTGCATTGCAATCTATAAAATTGGAGTTATCTCCCTTTTTTAATTTTGCGCAATTGCATAGCAATCTATTAAATTGGGATTACCTCCCTTTTTTACTTTTTTTTGTGATTGGATTGCAGTCTATTAAATTGGAGTTATCTCCCTTTTTTATTTGTTCGTGATTGCATTGCAATCTATTAAATTGGAGTTGCCTCCCTTTTTTTATTTTGCGCGATTGCATTGCAATCTATTAAATTGGGATTACCTCCCTTTTTTAATTTTTTTGTGTGATTGCATTGCAGTCTATTAAATTGGAGTTATCTCCCTTTTTTATTTGTTCGTGATTGCATTGCAATCCATTAAATTGGAGTTGCCTCCCTTTTTTTATTTTGCGCGATTGCATTGCAATCTATTAAATTGGGATTTTCTCCCATTTTTTAATTTTATTTTTTGATTGCATTGCAGTCTATTAAATTGGAGTTATCTCCCTTTTTTATTTGTTCGTGATTGTATTGCAATCTATTAAATTGGAGCTGCCTCCCTTTTTTATTTTGCGTGATTGCATTGCAATCTATTAAATTGGAGTTACCTCCCTTTAAAAATAATAATTTGTGATTGCATTGCAATCTATTAAATTGGAGTTATCTCCCTTTTTTATTTGTTCGTGATTGCATTTCAATCTATTAAATTGGAGTTATCTCCCTTTTTTATTTTGCGCGATTGCATTGCAATCTATTAAATTGGGATTACCTCCCATTTTTAATTTTTTTTTGTGATTGCATTGCAGTCTATTAAATTGGAGTTATCTCCCTTTTTTATTTGTTCGTGATTGCATTGCAATCTATTAAATTGGAGTTTCCGCCCTTTTTTTATTTTGCGCGATTGCATTGCAATCTATTATATTGGGATTACCTCCCTTTTTTAATTTTTTTTTGTGAATGCATTGCAATCTATTAAATTGGAGTTATCTCCCTTTTATATTTGTTCGTGATTGCATTGCAATCTATTAAATTGGAGTTGCCTCCCTTTTTTTATTTTGCGTGATTGCATTGCAATCTATTAAATTGGGATTACCTCCCTTTTTTAATTTTTTTGTGTGATTGCATTGCAGTCTATTAAATTGGAGTTATATCCCTTTTTTATTTGTTCGTGATTGCATTGCAATCCATTAAATTGGAGTTGCCTCCCTTTTTTTATTTTGCGCGATTGCATTGCAATCTATTAAATTGGGATTTTCTCCCATTTATTAATTTTATTTTGTGATTGCATTGCAGTCTATTAAATTGGAGTTATCTCCCTTTTTTATTTGTTCGTGATTGCATTGCAATCTATTAAATTGGAGTTGCCTCCCTTTTTTTATTTTGTGCGATTGCATTGCAATCTATTAAATTGGGATTACCTCCCTTTTTTAATTTTTTTTTGTGATTGCATTGCAGTCTATTAAATTGGAGTTATCTCCCTTTTTTATTTGTTCGTGATTGCATTGCAATCTATAAAATTGGAGTTATCTCCCTTTTTTTATTTTGCGCAATTGCATAGCAATCTATTAAATTGGGATTACCTCCCTTTTTTACTTTTTTTTGTGATTGGATTGCAGTCTATTAAATTGGAGTTATCTCCCTTTTTTATTTGTTCGTGATTGCATTGCAATCTATTAAATTGGAGTTGCCTCCCTTTTTTTATTTTGCGCGATTGCATTGCAATCTATTAAATTGGGATTACCTCCCTTTTTTAATTTTTTTGTGTGATTGCATTGCAGTCTATTAAATTGGAGTTATCTCCCTTTTTTATTTGTTCGTGATTGCATTGCAATCCATTAAATTGGAGTTGCATCCCTTTTTTTATTTTGCGCGATTGCATTGCAATCTATTAAATTGGGATTTTCTCCCATTTTTTAATTTTATTTTGTGATTGCATTGCAGTCTATTAAATTGGAGTTATCTCCCTTTTTTATTTGTTCGTGATTGCATTGCAATCTATTAAATTGGAGTTGCCTCCCTTTTTTTATTTTGTGCGATTGCATTGCAATCTATTAAATTGGGATTACCTCCCTTTTTTGATTTTTTTTTTGTGATTGCATTGCAATCTTTTAAATTGGAGTTATCTCCCTTTTATATTTGTTCGTGATTGCATTGCAATCTATTAAATTGGAGTTGCCTCCCTTTTTTATTTTGCGTGATTGCATTGCAATCTATTAAATTGGAGTTACCTCCCTTTAAAAATAATAATTTGTGATTGCATTGCAATCTATTAAATTGGAGTTGCCTCCCTTTTTTATTTTGCGCGATTGCATTGCAATCTATTAAATTGGGATTACCTCCCTTTTTTATTTTTTTTGTGATTGCATTGCAATCTTTTAAATTGGAGTTATCTCCCTTTTATATTTGTTCGTGATTGCATTGCAATCTATTAAATTGGAGTTGCCTCCCTTTTTTTATTTTGCGTGATTGCATTGCAATCTATTAAATTGGAGTTACCTCCCTTTAAAAATAATAATTGTGATTGCATTGCAATCTATTAAATTGGAGTTATCTCCCTTTTTTTATTTTGCGCAATTGCATAGCAATCTATTAAATTGGGATTACCTCCCTTTTTTAATTTTTTTTGGTGATTGCATTGCAGTCTATTAAATTGGAGTTATCTCTCTTTTTTATTTGTTCGTGATTGCATTGCAATCTATTAAATTGGAGTTGCCTCCCTTTTTTTATTTTGCGCGATTGCATTGCAATCTATTAAATTGGGATTACCTCGCTTTTTTAATTTTTTTTTGTGATTGCATTGCAGTCTATTAAATTGGAGTTATCTCCCTTTTTTATTTGTTCGTGATTGCATTGCAATCTATTAAATTGGAGTTGCCTCCCTTTTTTTATTTTGCGCGATTGCATTGCAATCTATTAAATTGGGATTACCTCCCTTTTTTTATTTTTTTTGTGATTGCATTGCAGTCTATTAAATTGGAGTTATCTCCCTTTTTTATTTGATCGTGATTGCATTTCAATCTATTAAATTGGAGTTACCTCCCTTTAAAAATAATAATTTGTGATTGCATTGCAATCTATTAAATTGGAGTTGCCTCCCTTTTTTTATTTTGCGCGATTGCATTGCAATCTATTAAATTGGGATTACCTCCCTTTTTTGATTTTTTTTGTGATTGCATTGCAATCTATTAAATTGGAGTTATATCCCTTTTATATTTGTTCGTGATTGTATTGCAATCTATTAAATTGGAGCTGCCTCCCTTTTTTATTTTGCGTGATTGCATTGCAATCTATTAAATTGGAGTTACCTCCCTTTAAAAATAATAATTTGTGATTGCATTGCAATCTATTAAATTGGAGTTATCTCCCTTTTTTATTTGTTCGTGATTGCATTTCAATCTATTAAATTGGAGTTATCTCCCTTTTTTATTTTGCGCGATTGCATTGCAATCTATTAAATTGGGATTACCTCCCATTTTTAATTTTTTTTTGTGATTGCATTGCAGTCTATTAAATTGGAGTTATCTCCCTTTTTTATTTGTTCGTGATTGCATTGCAATCTATTAAATTGGAGTTTCCGCCCTTTTTTTATTTTGCGCGATTGCATTGCAATCTATTAAATTGGGATTACCTCCCTTTTTTAATTTTTTTTTGTGAATGCATTGCAATCTATTAAATTGGAGTTATCTCCCTTTTATATTTGTTCGTGATTGCATTGCAATCTATTAAATTGGAGTTGCCTCCCTTTTTTTATTTTGCGTGATTGCATTGCAATCTATTAAATTGGGATTACCTCCCTTTTTTAATTTTTTTGTGTGATTGCATTGCAGTCTATTAAATTGGAGTTATATCCCTTTTTTATTTGTTCGTGATTGCATTGCAATCCATTAAATTGGAGTTGCCTCCCTTTTTTTATTTTGCGCGATTGCATTGCAATCTATTAAATTGGGATTTTCTCCCATTTATTAATTTTATTTTGTGATTGCATTGCAGTCTATTAAATTGGAGTTATCTCCCTTTTTTATTTGTTCGTGATTGCATTGCAATCTATTAAATTGGAGTTGCCTCCCTTTTTTTATTTTGTGCGATTGCATTGCAATCTATTAAATTGGGATTACCTCCCTTTTTTAATTTTTTTTTGTGATTGCATTGCAGTCTATTAAATTGGAGTTATCTCCCTTTTTTATTTGTTCGTGATTGTATTGCAATCTATAAAATTGGAGTTATCTCCCTTTTTTTATTTTGCGCAATTGCATAGCAATCTATTAAATTGGGATTACCTCCCTTTTTTACTTTTTTTTGTGATTGGATTGCAGTCTATTAAATTGGAGTTATCTCCCTTTTTTATTTGTTCGTGATTGCATTGCAATCTATTAAATTGGAGTTGCCTCCCTTTTTTTATTTTGCGCGATTGCATTGCAATCTATTAAATTGGGATTACCTCCCTTTTTTAATTTTTTTGTGTGATTGCATTGCAGTCTATTAAATTGGAGTTATCTCCCTTTTTTATTTGTTCGTGATTGCATTGCAATCCATTAAATTGGAGTTGCCTCCCTTTTTTTATTTTGCGCGATTGCATTGCAATCTATTAAATTGGGATTTTCTCCCATTTTTTAATTTTATTTTGTGATTGCATTGCAGTCTATTAAATTGGAGTTATCTCCCTTTTTTATTTGTTCGTGATTGCATTGCAATCTATTAAATTGGAGTTGCCTCCCTTTTTTTATTTTGTGCGATTGCATTGCAATCTATTAAATTGGGATTACCTCCCTTTTTTAATTTTTTTTTGTGATTGCATTGCAGTCTATTAAATTAAAGTTATCTCCCTTTTTTATTTGTTCGTGATTGCATTGCAATCTATTAAATTGGAGTTGCCTCCCTTTTTTTATTTTGTGCGATTGCATTGCAATCTATTAAATTGGGATTACCTCCCTTTTTTAATTTTTTTTTGTGATTGCATTGCAGTCTATTAAATTGGAGTTATCTCCCTTTTATATTTGTTCGTGATTGCATTGCAATCTATTAAATTGGAGTTGCCTCCCTTTTTTATTTTGCGTGATTGCATTGCAATCTATTAAATTGGAGTTACCTCCCTTTAAAAATAATAATTTGTGATTGCATTGCAATCTATTAAATTGGAGTTGCCTCCCTTTTTTTATTTTGCGCGATTGCATTGCAATCTATTAAATTGGGATTACCTCCCTTTTTTATTTTTTTTGTGATTGCATTGCAATCTTTTAAATTGGAGTTATCTCCCTTTTATATTTGTTCGTGATTGCATTGCAATCTATTAAATTGGAGTTGCCTCCCTTTTTTTATTTTGTGTGATTGCATTGCAATCTATTAAATTGGAGTTACCTCCCTTTAAAAATAATAATTTGTGATTGCATTGCAATCTATTAAATTGGAGTTATCTCCCTTTTTTTATTTTGCGCAATTGCATAGCAATCTATTAAATTGGGATTACCTCCCTTTTTTAATTTTTTTTGGTGATTGCATTGCAGTCTATTAAATTGGAGTTATCTCTCTTTTTTATTTGTTCGTGATTGCATTGCAATCTATTAAATTGGAGTTGCCTCCCTTTTTTTATTTTGCGCGATTGCATTGCAATCTATTAAATTGGGATTACCTGCCTTTTTTAATTTTTTTTTGTGATTGCATTGCAGTCTATTAAATTGGAGTTATCTCCCTTTTTTATTTGTTCGTGATTGCATTGCAATCTATTAAATTGGAGTTGCCTCCCTTTTTTTATTTTGCGCGATTGCATTGCAATCTATTAAATTGGGATTACCTGCCTTTTTTAATTTTTTTTGTGATTGCATTGCAGTCTATTAAATTGGAGTTATCTCCCTTTTTTATTTGATTGTGATTGCATTTCAATCTATTAAATTGGAGTTACCTCCCTTTAAAAATAATAATTTGTGATTGCATTGCAATCTATTAAATTGGAGTTGCCTCCCTTTTTTTATTTTGCGCGATTGCATTGCATTCTATTAAATTGGGATTACCTCCCTTTTTTGATTTTTTTTGTGATTGCATTGCAATCTATTAAATTGGAGTTATATCCCTTTTATATTTGTTCGTGATTGTATTGCAATCTATTAAATTGGAGCTGCCTCCCTTTTTTATTTTGCGTGATTGCATTGCAATCTATTAAATTGGAGTTACCTCCCTTTAAAAATAATAATTTGTGATTGCATTGCAATCTATTAAATTGGAGTTATCTCCCTTTTTTATTTGTTCGTGATTGCATTTCAATCTATTAAATTGGAGTTATCTCCCTTTTTTATTTTGCGCGATTGCATTGCAATCTATTAAATTGGGATTACCTCCCTTTTTTAATTTTTTTTGTGAATGCATTGCAATCTATTAAATTGGAGTTATCTCCCTTTTTTATTTGTTCGTGATTGCATTGCAATCTATTAAATTGGAGTTGCCTCCCTTTTTTTATTTTGCGCGATTGCATTGCAATCTATTAAATTGGGATTACCTCCCTTTTTTGATTTTTTTTTGTGATTGCATTGCAAACTATTAAATTGGAGTTATCTCCCTTTTATATTTGTTCGTGATTGCATTGCAATCTATTAAATTTGAGTTGCCTCCCTTTTTTATTTTGCGTGATTGCATTGCAATCTATTAAATTGGAGTTGCCTCCCTTTTTTTATTTTGCGCGATTGCATTGCAATCTATTAAATTGGGATTACCTCCCTTTTTTAATTTTTTTTGTGATTGCATTGCAATCTTTTAAATTGGAGTAATTCCCTTTTATATTTGTTCGTGATTGCATTGCAATCTATTAAATTGGAGTTGCCTCCCTTTTTTTATTTTGCGTGATTGCATTGCAATCTATTAAATTGGAGTTACCTCCCTTTAAAAATAATAATTTGTGATTGCATTGCAGTCTATTAAATTGGAGTTATCTCCCTTTTTTTATTTGTTCGTGATTGCATTGCAATCCATTAAATTGGAGTTGCCTCCCTTTTTTTATTTTCCGTGATTGCAGTGCAATCTATTAAATTGGGATTATCTCCAATTTTTTAATTTTATTTTGTGATTGCATTGCAGTCTATTAAATTGGAGTTATATCCCTTTTTTATTTGTTCGTGATTGCATTGCAATCTATTAAATTGGAGTTGCCTCCCTTTTTTATTTTGCGTGATTGCATTGCAATCTATTAAATTGGAGTTACCTCCCTTTAAAAATAATAATTTGTGATTGCATTGCAATCTATTAAATTGGAGTTGCCTCCCTTTTTTATTTTGCGCGATTGCATTGCAATCTATTAAATTGGGATTACCTCCCTTTTTTATTTTTTTTGTGATTGCATTGCAATCTTTTAAATTGGAGTTATCTCCCTTTTATATTTGTTCGTGATTGCATTGCAATCTATTAAATTGGAGTTGCCTCCCTTTTTTTATTTTGCGTGATTGCATTGCAATCTATTAAATTGGAGTTACCTCCCTTTAAAAATAATAATTTGTGATTGCATTGCAATCTATTAAATTGGAGTTATCTCCCTTTTTTTATTTTGCGCAATTGCATAGCAATCTATTAAATTGGGATTACCTCCCTTTTTTAATTTTTTTTGGTGATTGCATTGCAGTCTATTAAATTGGAGTTATCTCTCTTTTTTATTTGTTCGTGATTGCATTGCAATCTATTAAATTGGAGTTGCCTCCCTTTTTTTATTTTGCGCGATTGCATTGCAATCTATTAAATTGGGATTACCTCGCTTTTTTAATTTTTTTTTGTGATTGCATTGCAGTCTATTAAATTGGAGTTATCTCCCTTTTTTATTTGTTCGTGATTGCATTGCAATCTATTAAATTGGAGTTGCCTCCCTTTTTTTATTTTGCGCGATTGCATTGCAATCTATTAAATTGGGATTACCTCCCTTTTTTTATTTTTTTTGTGATTGCATTGCAGTCTATTAAATTGGAGTTATCTCCCTTTTTTATTTGATCGTGATTGCATTTCAATCTATTAAATTGGAGCTACCTCCCTTTAAAAATAATAATTTGTGATTGCATTGCAATCTATTAAATTGGAGTTGCCTCCCTTTTTTTATTTTGCGCGATTGCATTGCAATCTATTAAATTGGGATTACCTCCCTTTTTTGATTTTTTTTGTGATTGCATTGCAATCTATTAAATTGGAGTTATATCCCTTTTATATTTGTTCGTGATTGTATTGCAATCTATTAAATTGGAGCTGCCTCCCTTTTTTATTTTGCGTGATTGCATTGCAATCTATTAAATTGGAGTTACCTCCCTTTAAAAATAATAATTTGTGATTGCATTGCAATCTATTAAATTGGAGTTATCTCCCTTTTTTATTTGTTCGTGATTGCATTTCAATCTATTAAATTGGAGTTATCTCCCTTTTTTATTTTGCGCGATTGCATTGCAATCTATTAAATTGGGATTACCTCCCATTTTTAATTTTTTTTTGTGATTGCATTGCAGTCTATTAAATTGGAGTTATCTCCCTTTTTTATTTGTTCGTGATTGCATTGCAATCTATTAAATTGGAGTTTCCGCCCTTTTTTTATTTTGCGCGATTGCATTGCAATCTATTAAATTGGGATTACCTCCCTTTTTAATTTTTTTTTGTGAATGCATTGCAATCTATTAAATTGGAGTTATCTCCCTTTTATATTTGTTCGTGATTGCATTGCAATCTATTAAATTGGAGTTGCCTCCCTTTTTTTATTTTGCGTGATTGCATTGCAATCTATTAAATTGGGATTACCTCCCTTTTTTAATTTTTTTGTGTGATTGCATTGCAGTCTATTATATTGGAGTTATATCCCTTTTTTATTTGTTCGTGATTGCATTGCAATCCATTAAATTGGAGTTGCCTCCCTTTTTTTATTTTGCGCGATTGCATTGCAATCTATTAAATTGGGATTTTCTCCCATTTATTAATTTTATTTTGTGATTGCATTGCAGTCTATTAAATTGGAGTTATCTCCCTTTTTTATTTGTTCGTGATTGCATTGCAATCTATTAAATTGGAGTTGCCTCCCTTTTTTTATTTTGTGCGATTGCATTGCAATCTATTAAATTGGGATTACCTCCCTTTTTTAATTTTTTTTTGTGATTGCATTGCAGTCTATTAAATTGGAGTTATCTCCCTTTTTTATTTGTTCGTGATTGCATTGCAATCTATAAAATTGGAGTTATCTCCCTTTTTTTATTTTGCGCAATTGCATAGCAATCTATTAAATTGGGATTACCTCCCTTTTTTACTTTTTTTTGTGATTGGATTGCAGTCTATTAAATTGGAGTTATCTCCCTTTTTTATTTGTTCGTGATTGCATTGCAATCTATTAAATTGGAGTTGCCTCCCTTTTTTTATTTTGCGCGATTGCATTGCAATCTATTAAATTGGGATTACCTCCCTTTTTTAATTTTTTTGTGTGATTGCATTGCAGTCTATTAAATTGGAGTTATCTCCCTTTTTTATTTGTTCGTGATTGCATTGCAATCCATTAAATTGGAGTTGCCTCCCTTTTTTTATTTTGCGCGATTGCATTGCAATCTATTAAATTGGGATTTTCTCCCATTTTTTAATTTTATTTTGTGATTGCATTGCAGTCTATTAAATTGGAGTTATCTCCCTTTTTTATTTGTTCGTGATTGCATTGCAATCTATTAAATTGGAGTTGCCTCCCTTTTTTTATTTTGTGCGATTGCATTGCAATCTATTAAATTGGGATTACCTCCCTTTTTTAATTTTTTTTGTGATTGCATTGCAGTCTATTAAATTGGAGTTATCTCCCTTTTTTATTTGTTCGTGATTGCATTGCAATCTATTAAATTGGAGTTGCCTCCCTTTTTTATTTTGCGTGATTGCATTGCAATCTATTAAATTGGAGTTACCTCCCTTTAAAAATAATAATTTGTGATTGCATTGCAATCTATTAAATTGGAGTTGCCTCCCTTTTTTTATTTTGCGCGATTGCATTGCAATCTATTAAATTGGGATTACCTCCCTTTTTTATTTTTTTTGTGATTGCATTGCAATCTTTTAAATTGGAGTTATCTCCCTTTTATATTTGTTCGTGATTGCATTGCAATCTATTAAATTGGAGTTGCCTCCCTTTTTTTATTTTGTGTGATTGCATTGCAATCTATTAAATTGGAGTTACCTCCCTTTAAAAATAATAATTTGTGATTGCATTGCAATCTATTAAATTGGAGTTATCTCCCTTTTTTTATTTTGCGCAATTGCATAGCAATCTATTAAATTGGGATTACCTGCCTTTTTTAATTTTTTTTTGTGATTGCATTGCAGTCTATTAAATTGGAGTTATCTCCCTTTTTTATTTGTTCGTGATTGCATTGCAATCTATTAAATTGGAGTTGCCTCCCTTTTTTTTATTTTGCGCGATTGCATTGCAATCTATTAAATTGGGATTACCTCCCTTTTTTTATTTTTTTTGTGATTGCATTGCAGTCTATTAAATTGGAGTTATCTCCCTTTTTTATTTGATCGTGATTGCATTTCAATCTATTAAATTGGAATTACCTCCCTTTAAAAATAATAATTTGTGATTGCATTGCAATCTATTAAATTGGAGTTGTCTCCCTTTTTTTATTTTGTGCGATTGCATTGCAATCTATTAAATTGGGATTACCTCCCTTTTTTATTTTTTTTTTGTGATTGCATTGCAGTCTATTAAATTGGAGTTATCTCCCTTTTTTATTTGTTCGTGATTGCATTGCAATCTATAAAATTGGAGTTATCTCCCTTTTTTTATTTTGCGCAATTGCATAGCAATCTATTAAATTGGGATTACCTCCCTTTTTTACTTTTTTTTGTGATTGGATTGCAGTCTATTAAATTGGAGTTATCTCCCTTTTTTATTTGTTCGTGATTGCATTGCAATCTATTAAATTGGAGTTGCCTCCCTTTTTTTATTTTGCGCGATTGCATTGCAATCTATTAAATTGGGATTACCTCCCTTTTTTAATTTTTTTGTGTGATTGCATTGCAGTCTATTAAATTGGAGTTATCTCCCTTTTTTATTTGTTCGTGATTACATTGCAATCCATTAAATTGGAGTTGCCTCCCTTTTTTTATTTTGCGCGATTGCATTGCAATCTATTAAATTGGGATTTTCTCCCATTTTTTAATTTTATTTTGTGATTGCATTGCAGTCTATTAAATTGGAGTTATCTCCCTTTTTTATTTGTTCGTGATTGCATTGCAATCTATTAAATTGGAGTTGCCTCCCTTTTTTTATTTTGTGCGATTGCATTGCAATCTATTAAATTGGGATTACCTCCCTTTTTTAATTTTTTTTTGTGATTGCATTGCAGTCTATTAAATTGGAGTTATCTCCCTTTTTTATTTGTTCGTGATTGCATTGCAATCTATTAAATTGGAGTTGCCTCCCTTTTTTTATTTTGTGCGATTGCATTGCAATCTATTAAATTGGGATTACCTCCCTTTTTTAATTTTTTTTGTGATTGCATTGCAGTCTATTAAATTGGAGTTATCTCCCTTTTTTATTTGTTCGTGATTGCATTGCAATCTATTAAATTGGAGTTGCCTCCCTTTTTTATTTTGCGTGATTGCATTGCAATCTATTAAATTGGAGTTACCTCCCTTTAAAAATAATAATTTGTGATTGCATTGCAATCTATTAAATTGGAGTTGCCTCCCTTTTTTTATTTTGCGCGATTGCATTGCAATCTATTAAATTGGGATTACCTCCCTTTTTTATTTTTTTTGTGATTGCATTGCAATCTTTTAAATTGGAGTTATCTCCCTTTTATATTTGTTCGTGATTGCATTGCAATCTATTAAATTGGAGTTGCCTCCCTTTTTTTATTTTGTGTGATTGCATTGCAATCTATTAAATTGGAGTTACCTCCCTTTAAAAATAATAATTTGTGATTGCATTGCAATCTATTAAATTGGAGTTATCTCCCTTTTTTTATTTTGCGCAATTGCATAGCAATCTATTAAATTGGGATTACCTGCCTTTTTTAATTTTTTTTTGTGATTGCATTGCAGTCTATTAAATTGGAGTTATCTCCCTTTTTTATTTGTTCGTGATTGCATTGCAATCTATTAAATTGGAGTTGCCTCCCTTTTTTTTATTTTGCGCGATTGCATTGCAATCTATTAAATTGGGATTACCTCCCTTTTTTTATTTTTTTTGTGATTGCATTGCAGTCTATTAAATTGGAGTTATCTCCCTTTTTTATTTGATCGTGATTGCATTTCAATCTATTAAATTGGAATTACCTCCCTTTAAAAATAATAATTTGTGATTGCATTGCAATCTATTAAATTGGAGTTGTCTCCCTTTTTTTATTTTGTGCGATTGCATTGCAATCTATTAAATTGGGATTACCTCCCTTTTTTATTTTTTTTTTGTGATTGCATTGCAGTCTATTAAATTGGAGTTATCTCCCTTTTTTATTTGTTCGTGATTGCATTGCAATCTATAAAATTGGAGTTATCTCCCTTTTTTTATTTTGCGCAATTGCATAGCAATCTATTAAATTGGGATTACCTCCCTTTTTTACTTTTTTTTGTGATTGGATTGCAGTCTATTAAATTGGAGTTATCTCCCTTTTTTATTTGTTCGTGATTGCATTGCAATCTATTAAATTGGAGTTGCCTCCCTTTTTTTATTTTGCGCGATTGCATTGCAATCTATTAAATTGGGATTACCTCCCTTTTTTAATTTTTTTGTGTGATTGCATTGCAGTCTATTAAATTGGAGTTATCTCCCTTTTTTATTTGTTCGTGATTACATTGCAATCCATTAAATTGGAGTTGCCTCCCTTTTTTTATTTTGCGCGATTGCATTGCAATCTATTAAATTGGGATTTTCTCCCATTTTTTAATTTTATTTTGTGATTGCATTGCAGTCTATTAAATTGGAGTTATCTCCCTTTTTTATTTGTTCGTGATTGCATTGCAATCTATTAAATTGGAGTTGCCTCCCTTTTTTTATTTTGTGCGATTGCATTGCAATCTATTAAATTGGGATTACCTCCCTTTTTTAATTTTTTTTTGTGATTGCATTGCAGTCTATTAAATTGGAGTTATCTCCCTTTTTTATTTGTTCGTGATTGCATTGCAATCTATTAAATTGGAGTTGCCTCCCTTTTTTTATTTTGTGCGATTGCATTGCAATCTATTAAATTGGGATTACCTCCCTTTTTTAATTTTTTTTTGTGATTGCATTGCAGTCTATTAAATTGGAGTTATCTCCCTTTTATATTTGTTCGTGATTGCATTGCAATCTATTAAATTTTAGTTGCCTCCCTTTTTTTATTTTGTGTGATTGCATTGCAATCTATTAAATTGGAGTTACCTCCCTTTAAAAATAATAATTTGTGATTGCATTGCAATCTATTAAATTGGAGTTATCTCCCTTTTTTTTATTTTGCCCAATTGCATAGCAATCTATTAAATTGGGATTACCTCCCTTTTTTAATTTTTTTTTGTGATTGCATTGCAGTCTATTAAATTGGAGTTATCTCCCTTTTTTATTTGTTCTTGATTGCATTGCAATCTATTAAATTGGAGTTGCCTCCCTTTTTTTATTTTGCGCGATTGCATTGCAATCTATTAAATTGGGATTACCTGCCTTTTTTAATTTTTTTTGTGATTGCATTGCAGTCTATTAAATTGGAGTTATCTCCCTTTTTTATTTGATTGTGATTGCATTTCAATCTATTAAATTGGAGTTACCTCCCTTTAAAAATAATAATTTGTGATTGCATTGCAATCTATTAAATTGGAGTTGCCTCCCTTTTTTTATTTTGCGCGATTGCATTGCAATCTATTAAATTGGGATTACCTCCCTTTTTTGATTTTTTTTGTGATTGCATTGCAATCTATTAAATTGGAGTTATATCCCTTTTATATTTGTTCGTGATTGTATTGCAATCTATTAAATTGGAGCTGCCTCCCTTTTTTATTTTGCGTGATTGCATTGCAATCTATTAAATTGGAGTTACCTCCCTTTAAAAATAATAATTTGTGATTGCATTGCAATCTATTAAATTGGAGTTATCTCCCTTTTTATTTGTTCGTGATTGCATTTCAATCTATTAAATTGGAGTTATCTCCCTTTTTTATTTTGCGCGATTGCATTGCAATCTATTAAATTGGGATTACCTCCCATTTTTAATTTTTTTTTGTGATTGCATTGCAGTCTATTAAATTGGAGTTATCTCCCTTTTATATTTGTTCGTGATTGCATTGCAATCTATTAAATTGGAGTTGCCTCCCTTTTTTTATTTTGTGTGATTGCATTGCAATCTATTAAATTGGAGTTACCTCCCTTTAAAAATAATAATTTGTGATTGCATTGCAATCTATTAAATTGGAGTTATCTCCCTTTTTTTATTTTGCGCAATTGCATAGCAATCTATTAAATTGGGATTACCTCCCTTTTTTAATTTTTTTTGGTGATTGCATTGCAGTCTATTAAATTGGAGTTATCTCTCTTTTTTATTTGTTCGTGATTGCATTGCAATCTATTAAATTGGAGTTGCCTCCCTTTTTTTATTTTGCGCGATTGCATTGCAATCTATTAAATTGGGATTACCTCGCTTTTTTAATTTTTTTTTGTGATTGCATTGCAGTCTATTAAATTGGAGTTATCTCCCTTTTTTATTTGTTCGTGATTGCATTGCAATCTATTAAATTGGAGTTGCCTCCCTTTTTTTATTTTGCGCGATTGCATTGCAATCTATTAAATTGGGATTACCTGCCTTTTTTAATTTTTTTTGTGATTGCATTGCAGTCTATTAAATTGGAGTTATCTCCCTTTTTTTATTTTGCGCAATTGCATAGCAATCTATTAAATTGGGATTACCTGCCTTTTTTAATTTTTTTTTGTGATTGCATTGCAGTCTATTAAATTGGAGTTATCTCCCTTTTTTATTTGTTCGTGATTGCATTGCAATCTATTAAATTGGAGTTGCCTCCCTTTTTTTTATTTTGCGCGATTGCATTGCAATCTATTAAATTGGGATTACCTCCCTTTTTTTATTTTTTTTGTGATTGCATTGCAGTCTATTAAATTGGAGTTATCTCCCTTTTTTATTTGATCGTGATTGCATTTCAATCTATTAAATTGGAATTACCTCCCTTTAAAAATAATAATTTGTGATTGCATTGCAATCTATTAAATTGGAGTTGTCTCCCTTTTTTTATTTTGTGCGATTGCATTGCAATCTATTAAATTGGGATTACCTCCCTTTTTTATTTTTTTTTTGTGATTGCATTGCAGTCTATTAAATTGGAGTTATCTCCCTTTTTTATTTGTTCGTGATTGCATTGCAATCTATAAAATTGGAGTTATCTCCCTTTTTTTATTTTGCGCAATTGCATAGCAATCTATTAAATTGGGATTACCTCCCTTTTTTACTTTTTTTTGTGATTGGATTGCAGTCTATTAAATTGGAGTTATCTCCCTTTTTTATTTGTTCGTGATTGCATTGCAATCTATTAAATTGGAGTTGCCTCCCTTTTTTTATTTTGCGCGATTGCATTGCAATCTATTAAATTGGGATTACCTCCCTTTTTTAATTTTTTTGTGTGATTGCATTGCAGTCTATTAAATTGGAGTTATCTCCCTTTTTTATTTGTTCGTGATTACATTGCAATCCATTAAATTGGAGTTGCCTCCCTTTTTTTATTTTGCGCGATTGCATTGCAATCTATTAAATTGGGATTTTCTCCCATTTTTTAATTTTATTTTGTGATTGCATTGCAGTCTATTAAATTGGAGTTATCTCCCTTTTTTATTTGTTCGTGATTGCATTGCAATCTATTAAATTGGAGTTGCCTCCCTTTTTTTATTTTGTGCGATTGCATTGCAATCTATTAAATTGGGATTACCTCCCTTTTTTAATTTTTTTTTGTGATTGCATTGCAGTCTATTAAATTGGAGTTATCTCCCTTTTTTATTTGTTCGTGATTGCATTGCAATCTATTAAATTGGAGTTGCCTCCCTTTTTTTATTTTGTGCGATTGCATTGCAATCTATTAAATTGGGATTACCTCCCTTTTTTAATTTTTTTTTGTGATTGCATTGCAGTCTATTAAATTGGAGTTATCTCCCTTTTATATTTGTTCGTGATTGCAATGCAATCTATTAAATTTTAGTTGCCTCCCTTTTTTTATTTTGTGTGATTGCATTGCAATCTATTAAATTGGAGTTACCTCCCTTTAAAAATAATAATTTGTGATTGCATTGCAATCTATTAAATTGGAGTTATCTCCCTTTTTTTTATTTTGCCCAATTGCATAGCAATCTATTAAATTGGGATTACCTCCCTTTTTTAATTTTTTTTTGTGATTGCATTGCAGTCTATTAAATTGGAGTTATCTCCCTTTTTTATTTGTTCTTGATTGCATTGCAATCTATTAAATTGGAGTTGCCTCCCTTTTTTTATTTTGCGCGATTGCATTGCAATCTATTAAATTGGGATTACCTGCCTTTTTTAATTTTTTTTGTGATTGCATTGCAGTCTATTAAATTGGAGTTATCTCCCTTTTTTATTTGATTGTGATTGCATTTCAATCTATTAAATTGGAGTTACCTCCCTTTAAAAATAATAATTTGTGATTGCATTGCAATCTATTAAATTGGAGTTGCCTCCCTTTTTTTATTTTGCGCGATTGCATTGCAATCTATTAAATTGGGATTACCTCCCTTTTTTGATTTTTTTTGTGATTGCATTGCAATCTATTAAATTGGAGTTATATCCCTTTTATATTTGTTCGTGATTGTATTGCAATCTATTAAATTGGAGCTGCCTCCCTTTTTTATTTTGCGTGATTGCATTGCAATCTATTAAATTGGAGTTACCTCCCTTTAAAAATAATAATTTGTGATTGCATTGCAATCTATTAAATTGGAGTTATCTCCCTTTTTTATTTGTTCGTGATTGCATTTCAATCTATTAAATTGGAGTTATCTCCCTTTTTTATTTTGCGCGATTGCATTGCAATCTATTAAATTGGGATTACCTCCCATTTTTAATTTTTTTTTGTGATTGCATTGCAGTCTATTAAATTGGAGTTATCTCCCTTTTATATTTGTTCGTGATTGCATTGCAATCTATTAAATTGGAGTTGCCTCCCTTTTTTTATTTTGTGTGATTGCATTGCAATCTATTAAATTGGAGTTACCTCCCTTTAAAAATAATAATTTGTGATTGCATTGCAATCTATTAAATTGGAGTTATCTCCCTTTTTTTTATTTTGCGCAATTGCATAGCAATCTATTAAATTGGGATTACCTCCCTTTTTTAATTTTTTTTGGTGATTGCATTGCAGTCTATTAAATTGGAGTTATCTCCCTTTTTTATTTTGCGCGATTGCATTGCAATCTATTAAATTGGGATTACCTCCCTTTTTTAATTTTTTTTGTGAATGCATTGCAATCTATTAAATTGGAGTTATCTCCCTTTTTTATTTGTTCGTGATTGCATTGCAATCTATTAAATTGGAGTTGCCTCCCTTTTTTTATTTTGCACGATTGCATTGCAATCTATTAAATTGGGATTACCTCCCTTTTTTGATTTTTTTTGGTGATTGCATTGCAAACTATTAAATTGGAGTTATCTCCCTTTTATATTTGTTCGTGATTGCATTGCAATCTATTAAATTTGAGTTGCCTCCCTTTTTTATTTTGCGTGATTGCATTGCAATCTATTAAATTGGAGTTGCCTCCCTTTTTTTATTTTGCGCGATTGCATTGCAATCTATTAAATTGGGATTACCTCCCTTTTTTTATTTTTTTTGTGATTGCATTGCAATCTTTTAAATTGGAGTAATTCTCTTTTATATTTGTTCGTGATTGCATTGCAATCTATTAAATTGGAGTTGCCTCCCTTTTTTTATTTTGCGTGATTGCATTGCAATCTATTAGATTGGAGTTACCTCCCTTTAAAAATAATAATTTGTGATTGCATTGCAGTCTATTAAATTGGAGTTATCTCCCTTTTTTTATTTGTTCGTGATTGCATTGCAATCCATTAAATTGGAGTTGCCTCCCTTTTTTTATTTTCCGTGATTGCATTGCAATCTATTAAATTGGGATTATCTCCAATTTTTTTATTTTATTTTGTGATTGCATTGCAGTCTATTAAATTGGAGTTATCTCCCTTTTTTATTTGTTCGTGATTGCATTGCAATCTATTAAATTGGAGTTGCCTCCCATTTTTTATTTTGCGCGATTGCATTGCAATCTATTAAATTGGGATTACCTCCCTTTTTTGATTTTTTTTTGTGATTGCATTGCAATCTTTTAAATTGGAGTTATCTCCCTTTTATATATGTTCGTGATTGCATTGCAATCTATTAAATTGGAGTTGCCTCCCTTTTTTTATTTTGTGCGATTGCATTGCAATCTATTAAATTGGAGTTACCTCCCTTTAAAAATAATAATTTGTGATTGCATTGCAATCTATTAAATTGGAGTTGCCTCCCTTTTTTATTTTGCGCGATTGCATTGCAATCTATTAAATTGGGATTACCTCCCTTTATTATTTTTTGTGTGATTGCATTGCAATCTTTTAAATTGGAGTTATCTCCCTTTTATATTTGTTCGTGATTGCATTGCAATCTATTAAATTGGAGTTGCCTCCCTTTTTTTATTTTGCGTGATTGCATTGCAATCTATTAAATTGGAGTTACCTCCCTTTAAAAATAATAATTTGTGATTGCATTGCAATCTATTAAATTGGAGTTATCTCCCTTTTTTTATTTTGCGCAATTGCATAGCAATCTATTAAATTGGGATTACCTCCCTTTTTAAATTTTTTTTGGTGATTGCATTGCAGTCTATTAAATTGGAGTTATCTCTCTTTTTTATTTGTTCGTGATTGCATTGCAATCTATTAAATTGGAGTTGCCTCCCTTTTTTTATTTTGCGCGATTGCATTGCAATCTATTAAATTGGGATTACCTCGCTTTTTTAATTTTTTTTTGTGATTGCATTGCAGTCTATTAAATTGGAGTTATCTCCCTTTTTTATTTGTTCGTGATTGCATTGCAATCTATTAAATTGGAGTTGCCTCCCTTTTTTTATTTTGCGCGATTGCATTGCAATCTATTAAATTGGGATTACCTCCCTTTTTTTATTTTTTTTGTGATTGCATTGCAGTCTATTAAATTGGAGTTATCTCCCTTTTTTATTTGATCGTGATTGCATTTCAATCTATTAAATTGGAATTACCTCCCTTTAAAAATAATAATTTGTGATTGCATTGCAATCTATTAAATTGGAGTTGCCTCCCTTTTTTTATTTTGCGCGATTGCATTGCAATCTATTAAATTGGGATTACCTCCCTTTTTTGATTTTTTTTGTGATTGCATTGCAATCTATTAAATTGGAGTTATATCCCTTTTATATTTGTTCGTGATTGTATTGCAATCTATTAAATTGGAGCTGCCTCCCTTTTTTATTTTGCGTGATTGCATTGCAATCTATTAAATTGGAGTTACCTCCCTTTAAAAATAATAATTTGTGATTGCATTGCAATCTATTAAATTGGAGTTATCTCCCTTTTTTATTTGTTCGTGATTGCATTTCAATCTATTAAATTGGAGTTATCTCCCTTTTTTATTTTGCGCGATTGCATTGCAATCTATTAAATTGGGATTACCTCCCATTTTTAATTTTTTTTTGTGATTGCATTGCAGTCTATTAAATTGGAGTTATCTCCCTTTTATATTTGTTCGTGATTGCATTGCAATCTATTAAATTGGAGTTGCCTCCCTTTTTTTATTTTGTGTGATTGCATTGCAATCTATTAAATTGGAGTTACCTCCCTTTAAAAATAATAATTTGTGATTGCATTGCAATCTATTAAATTGGAGTTATCTCCCTTTTTTTTATTTTGCGCAATTGCATAGCAATCTATTAAATTGGGATTACCTCCCTTTTTTAATTTTTTTTGGTGATTGCATTGCAGTCTATTAAATTGGAGTTATCTCTCTTTTTTATTTGTTCGTGATTGCATTGCAATCTATTAAATTGGAGTTGCCTCCCTTTTTTTATTTTGCGCGATTGCATTGCAATCTATTAAATTGGGATTACCTCGCTTTTTTAATTTTTTTTTGTGATTGCATTGCAGTCTATTAAATTGGAGTTATCTCCCTTTTTTATTTGTTCGTGATTGCATTGCAATCTATTAAATTGGAGTTGCCTCCCTTTTTTTATTTTGCGCGATTGCATTGCAATCTATTAAATTGGGATTACCTGCCTTTTTTAATTTTTTTTGTGATTGCATTGCAGTCTATTAAATTGGAGTTATCTCCCTTTTTTATTTGATTGTGATTGCATTTCAATCTATTAAATTGGAGTTACCTCCCTTTAAAAATAATAATTTGTGATTGCATTGCAATCTATTAAATTGGAGTTGCCTCCCTTTTTTTATTTTGCGCGATTGCATTGCAATCTATTAAATTGGGATTACCTCCCTTTTTTGATTTTTTTTGTGATTGCATTGCAATCTATTAAATTGGAGTTATATCCCTTTTATATTTGTTCGTGATTGTATTGCAATCTATTAAATTGGAGCTGCCTCCCTTTTTTATTTTGCGTGATTGCATTGCAATCTATTAAATTGGAGTTACCTCCCTTTAAAAATAATAATTTGTGATTGCATTGCAATCTATTAAATTGGAGTTATCTCCCTTTTTTATTTGTTCGTGATTGCATTTCAATCTATTAAATTGGAGTTATCTCCCTTTTTTATTTTGCGCGATTGCATTGCAATCTATTAAATTGGGATTACCTCCCTTTTTTAATTTTTTTTGTGAATGCATTGCAATCTATTAAATTGGAGTTATCTCCCTTTTTTATTTGTTCGTGATTGCATTGCAATCTATTAAATTGGAGTTGCCTCCCTTTTTTTATTTTGCACGATTGCATTGCAATCTATTAAATTGGGATTACCTCCCTTTTTTGATTTTTTTTGGTGATTGCATTGCAAACTATTAAATTGGAGTTATCTCCCTTTTATATTTGTTCGTGATTGCATTGCAATCTATTAAATTTGAGTTGCCTCCCTTTTTTATTTTGCGTGATTGCATTGCAATCTATTAAATTGGAGTTGCCTCCCTTTTTTTATTTTGCGCGATTGCATTGCAATCTATTAAATTGGGATTACCTCCCTTTTTTTATTTTTTTTGTGATTGCATTGCAATCTTTTAAATTGGAGTAATTCTCTTTTATATTTGTTCGTGATTGCATTGCAATCTATTAAATTGGAGTTGCCTCCCTTTTTTTATTTTGCGTGATTGCATTGCAATCTATTAGATTGGAGTTACCTCCCTTTAAAAATAATAATTTGTGATTGCATTGCAGTCTATTAAATTGGAGTTATCTCCCTTTTTTTATTTGTTCGTGATTGCATTGCAATCCATTAAATTGGAGTTGCCTCCCTTTTTTTATTTTCCGTGATTGCATTGCAATCTATTAAATTGGGATTATCTCCAATTTTTTTATTTTATTTTGTGATTGCATTGCAGTCTATTAAATTGGAGTTATCTCCCTTTTTTATTTGTTCGTGATTGCATTGCAATCTATTAAATTGGAGTTGCCTCCCATTTTTTATTTTGCGCGATTGCATTGCAATCTATTAAATTGGGATTACCTCCCTTTTTTGATTTTTTTTTGTGATTGCATTGCAATCTTTTAAATTGGAGTTATCTCCCTTTTATATATGTTCGTGATTGCATTGCAATCTATTAAATTGGAGTTGCCTCCCTTTTTTTATTTTGTGCGATTGCATTGCAATCTATTAAATTGGAGTTACCTCCCTTTAAAAATAATAATTTGTGATTGCATTGCAATCTATTAAATTGGAGTTGCCTCCCTTTTTTATTTTGCGCGATTGCATTGCAATCTATTAAATTGGGATTACCTCCCTTTATTATTTTTTGTGTGATTGCATTGCAATCTTTTAAATTGGAGTTATCTCCCTTTTATATTTGTTCGTGATTGCATTGCAATCTATTAAATTGGAGTTGCCTCCCTTTTTTTATTTTGCGTGATTGCATTGCAATCTATTAAATTGGAGTTACCTCCCTTTAAAAATAATAATTTGTGATTGCATTGCAATCTATTAAATTGGAGTTATCTCCCTTTTTTTATTTTGCGCAATTGCATAGCAATCTATTAAATTGGGATTACCTCCCTTTTTAAATTTTTTTTGGTGATTGCATTGCAGTCTATTAAATTGGAGTTATCTCTCTTTTTTATTTGTTCGTGATTGCATTGCAATCTATTAAATTGGAGTTGCCTCCCTTTTTTTATTTTGCGCGATTGCATTGCAATCTATTAAATTGGGATTACCTCGCTTTTTTAATTTTTTTTTGTGATTGCATTGCAGTCTATTAAATTGGAGTTATCTCCCTTTTTTATTTGTTCGTGATTGCATTGCAATCTATTAAATTGGAGTTGCCTCCCTTTTTTTATTTTGCGCGATTGCATTGCAATCTATTAAATTGGGATTACCTCCCTTTTTTTATTTTTTTTGTGATTGCATTGCAGTCTATTAAATTGGAGTTATCTCCCTTTTTTATTTGATCGTGATTGCATTTCAATCTATTAAATTGGAATTACCTCCCTTTAAAAATAATAATTTGTGATTGCATTGCAATCTATTAAATTGGAGTTGCCTCCCTTTTTTTATTTTGCGCGATTGCATTGCAATCTATTAAATTGGGATTACCTCCCTTTTTTGATTTTTTTTGTGATTGCATTGCAATCTATTAAATTGGAGTTATATCCCTTTTATATTTGTTCGTGATTGTATTGCAATCTATTAAATTGGAGCTGCCTCCCTTTTTTATTTTGCGTGATTGCATTGCAATCTATTAAATTGGAGTTACCTCCCTTTAAAAATAATAATTTGTGATTGCATTGCAATCTATTAAATTGGAGTTATCTCCCTTTTTTATTTGTTCGTGATTGCATTTCAATCTATTAAATTGGAGTTATCTCCCTTTTTTATTTTGCGCGATTGCATTGCAATCTATTAAATTGGGATTACCTCCCATTTTTAATTTTTTTTTGTGATTGCATTGCAGTCTATTAAATTGGAGTTATCTCCCTTTTATATTTGTTCGTGATTGCATTGCAATCTATTAAATTGGAGTTGCCTCCCTTTTTTTATTTTGTGTGATTGCATTGCAATCTATTAAATTGGAGTTACCTCCCTTTAAAAATAATAATTTGTGATTGCATTGCAATCTATTAAATTGGAGTTATCTCCCTTTTTTTTATTTTGCGCAATTGCATAGCAATCTATTAAATTGGGATTACCTCCCTTTTTTAATTTTTTTTGGTGATTGCATTGCAGTCTATTAAATTGGAGTTATCTCTCTTTTTTATTTGTTCGTGATTGCATTGCAATCTATTAAATTGGAGTTGCCTCCCTTTTTTTATTTTGCGCGATTGCATTGCAATCTATTAAATTGGGATTACCTCGCTTTTTTAATTTTTTTTTGTGATTGCATTGCAGTCTATTAAATTGGAGTTATCTCCCTTTTTTATTTGTTCGTGATTGCATTGCAATCTATTAAATTGGAGTTGCCTCCCTTTTTTTATTTTGCGCGATTGCATTGCAATCTATTAAATTGGGATTACCTGCCTTTTTTAATTTTTTTTGTGATTGCATTGCAGTCTATTAAATTGGAGTTATCTCCCTTTTTTATTTGATTGTGATTGCATTTCAATCTATTAAATTGGAGTTACCTCCCTTTAAAAATAATAATTTGTGATTGCATTGCAATCTATTAAATTGGAGTTGCCTCCCTTTTTTTATTTTGCGCGATTGCATTGCAATCTATTAAATTGGGATTACCTCCCTTTTTTGATTTTTTTTGTGATTGCATTGCAATCTATTAAATTGGAGTTATATCCCTTTTATATTTGTTCGTGATTGTATTGCAATCTATTAAATTGGAGCTGCCTCCCTTTTTTATTTTGCGTGATTGCATTGCAATCTATTAAATTGGAGTTACCTCCCTTTAAAAATAATAATTTGTGATTGCATTGCAATCTATTAAATTGGAGTTATCTCCCTTTTTTATTTGTTCGTGATTGCATTTCAATCTATTAAATTGGAGTTATCTCCCTTTTTTATTTTGCGCGATTGCATTGCAATCTATTAAATTGGGATTACCTCCCTTTTTTAATTTTTTTTGTGAATGCATTGCAATCTATTAAATTGGAGTTATCTCCCTTTTTTATTTGTTCGTGATTGCATTGCAATCTATTAAATTGGAGTTGCCTCCCTTTTTTTATTTTGCACGATTGCATTGCAATCTATTAAATTGGGATTACCTCCCTTTTTTGATTTTTTTTGGTGATTGCATTGCAAACTATTAAATTGGAGTTATCTCCCTTTTATATTTGTTCGTGATTGCATTGCAATCTATTAAATTTGAGTTGCCTCCCTTTTTTATTTTGCGTGATTGCATTGCAATCTATTAAATTGGAGTTGCCTCCCTTTTTTTATTTTGCGCGATTGCATTGCAATCTATTAAATTGGGATTACCTCCCTTTTTTTATTTTTTTTGTGATTGCATTGCAATCTTTTAAATTGGAGTAATTCTCTTTTATATTTGTTCGTGATTGCATTGCAATCTATTAAATTGGAGTTGCCTCCCTTTTTTTATTTTGCGTGATTGCATTGCAATCTATTAGATTGGAGTTACCTCCCTTTAAAAATAATAATTTGTGATTGCATTGCAGTCTATTAAATTGGAGTTATCTCCCTTTTTTTATTTGTTCGTGATTGCATTGCAATCCATTAAATTGGAGTTGCCTCCCTTTTTTTATTTTCCGTGATTGCATTGCAATCTATTAAATTGGGATTATCTCCAATTTTTTAATTTTATTTTGTGATTGCATTGCAGTCTATTAAATTGGAGTTATCTCCCTTTTTTATTTGTTCGTGATTGCATTGCAATCTATTAAATTGGAGTTGCCTCCCATTTTTTATTTTGCGCGATTGCATTGCAATCTATTAAATTGGGATTACCTCCCTTTTTTTATTTTTTTTTGTGATTGCATTGCAATCTTTTAAATTGGAGTTATCTCCCTTTTATATTTGTTCGTGATTGCATTGCAATCTATTAAATTGGAGTTGCCTCCCTTTTTTATTTTGTGTGATTGCATTGCAATCTATTAAATTGGAGTTACCTCCCTTTAAAAATAATAATTTGTGATTGCATTGCAATCTATTAAATTGGAGTTGCCTCCCTTTTTTATTTTGCGCGATTGCATTGCAATCTATTAAATTGGGATTACCTCCCTTTTTTATTTTTTTTGTGATTGCATTGCAATCTTTTAAATTGGAGTTATCTCCCTTTTATATTTGTTCGTGATTGCATTGCAATCTATTAAATTGGAGTTGACTCCCTTTTTTTATTTTGCGTGATTGCATTGCAATCTATTAAATTGGAGTTACCTCCCTTTAAAAATAATAATTTGTGATTGCATTGCAATCTATTAAATTGGAGTTATCTCCCTTTTTTTATTTTGCGCAATTGCATAGCAATCTATTAAATTGGGATTACCTCCCTTTTTTAATTTTTTTTGGTGATTGCATTGCAGTCTATTAAATTGGAGTTATCTCTCTTTTTTATTTGTTCGTGATTGCATTGCAATCTATTAAATTGGAGTTGCCTCCCTTTTTTTATTTTGCGCGATTGCATTGCAATCTATTAAATTGGGATTACCTCCCTTTTTTTATTTTTTTTGTGATTGCATTGCAATCTTTTAAATTGGAGTAATTCTCTTTTATATTTGTTCGTGATTGCATTGCAATCTATTAAATTGGAGTTGCCTCCCTTTTTTTATTTTGCGTGATTGCATTGCAATCTATTAGATTGGAGTTACCTCCCTTTAAAAATAATAATTTGTGATTGCATTGCAGTCTATTAAATTGGAGTTATCTCCCTTTTTTTATTTGTTCGTGATTGCATTGCAATCCATTAAATTGGAGTTGCCTCCCTTTTTTTATTTTCCGTGATTGCATTGCAATCTATTAAATTGGGATTATCTCCAATTTTTTTATTTTATTTTGTGATTGCATTGCAGTCTATTAAATTGGAGTTATCTCCCTTTTTTATTTGTTCGTGATTGCATTGCAATCTATTAAATTGGAGTTGCCTCCCATTTTTTATTTTGCGCGATTGCATTGCAATCTATTAAATTGGGATTACCTCCCTTTTTTGATTTTTTTTTGTGATTGCATTGCAATCTTTTAAATTGGAGTTATCTCCCTTTTATATATGTTCGTGATTGCATTGCAATCTATTAAATTGGAGTTGCCTCCCTTTTTTTATTTTGTGCGATTGCATTGCAATCTATTAAATTGGAGTTACCTCCCTTTAAAAATAATAATTTGTGATTGCATTGCAATCTATTAAATTGGAGTTGCCTCCCTTTTTTATTTTGCGCGATTGCATTGCAATCTATTAAATTGGGATTACCTCCCTTTATTATTTTTTGTGTGATTGCATTGCAATCTTTTAAATTGGAGTTATCTCCCTTTTATATTTGTTCGTGATTGCATTGCAATCTATTAAATTGGAGTTGCCTCCCTTTTTTTATTTTGCGTGATTGCATTGCAATCTATTAAATTGGAGTTACCTCCCTTTAAAAATAATAATTTGTGATTGCATTGCAATCTATTAAATTGGAGTTATCTCCCTTTTTTTATTTTGCGCAATTGCATAGCAATCTATTAAATTGGGATTACCTCCCTTTTTAAATTTTTTTTGGTGATTGCATTGCAGTCTATTAAATTGGAGTTATCTCTCTTTTTTATTTGTTCGTGATTGCATTGCAATCTATTAAATTGGAGTTGCCTCCCTTTTTTTATTTTGCGCGATTGCATTGCAATCTATTAAATTGGGATTACCTCGCTTTTTTAATTTTTTTTTGTGATTGCATTGCAGTCTATTAAATTGGAGTTATCTCCCTTTTTTATTTGTTCGTGATTGCATTGCAATCTATTAAATTGGAGTTGCCTCCCTTTTTTTATTTTGCGCGATTGCATTGCAATCTATTAAATTGGGATTACCTCCCTTTTTTTATTTTTTTTGTGATTGCATTGCAGTCTATTAAATTGGAGTTATCTCCCTTTTTTATTTGATCGTGATTGCATTTCAATCTATTAAATTGGAATTACCTCCCTTTAAAAATAATAATTTGTGATTGCATTGCAATCTATTAAATTGGAGTTGCCTCCCTTTTTTTATTTTGCGCGATTGCATTGCAATCTATTAAATTGGGATTACCTCCCTTTTTTGATTTTTTTTGTGATTGCATTGCAATCTATTAAATTGGAGTTATATCCCTTTTATATTTGTTCGTGATTGTATTGCAATCTATTAAATTGGAGCTGCCTCCCTTTTTTATTTTGCGTGATTGCATTGCAATCTATTAAATTGGAGTTACCTCCCTTTAAAAATAATAATTTGTGATTGCATTGCAATCTATTAAATTGGAGTTATCTCCCTTTTTTATTTGTTCGTGATTGCATTTCAATCTATTAAATTGGAGTTATCTCCCTTTTTTATTTTGCGCGATTGCATTGCAATCTATTAAATTGGGATTACCTCCCATTTTTAATTTTTTTTTGTGATTGCATTGCAGTCTATTAAATTGGAGTTATCTCCCTTTTATATTTGTTCGTGATTGCATTGCAATCTATTAAATTGGAGTTGCCTCCCTTTTTTTATTTTGTGTGATTGCATTGCAATCTATTAAATTGGAGTTACCTCCCTTTAAAAATAATAATTTGTGATTGCATTGCAATCTATTAAATTGGAGTTATCTCCCTTTTTTTTATTTTGCGCAATTGCATAGCAATCTATTAAATTGGGATTACCTCCCTTTTTTAATTTTTTTTGGTGATTGCATTGCAGTCTATTAAATTGGAGTTATCTCTCTTTTTTATTTGTTCGTGATTGCATTGCAATCTATTAAATTGGAGTTGCCTCCCTTTTTTTATTTTGCGCGATTGCATTGCAATCTATTAAATTGGGATTACCTCGCTTTTTTAATTTTTTTTTGTGATTGCATTGCAGTCTATTAAATTGGAGTTATCTCCCTTTTTTATTTGTTCGTGATTGCATTGCAATCTATTAAATTGGAGTTGCCTCCCTTTTTTTATTTTGCGCGATTGCATTGCAATCTATTAAATTGGGATTACCTGCCTTTTTTAATTTTTTTTGTGATTGCATTGCAGTCTATTAAATTGGAGTTATCTCCCTTTTTTATTTGATTGTGATTGCATTTCAATCTATTAAATTGGAGTTACCTCCCTTTAAAAATAATAATTTGTGATTGCATTGCAATCTATTAAATTGGAGTTGCCTCCCTTTTTTTATTTTGCGCGATTGCATTGCAATCTATTAAATTGGGATTACCTCCCTTTTTTGATTTTTTTTGTGATTGCATTGCAATCTATTAAATTGGAGTTATATCCCTTTTATATTTGTTCGTGATTGTATTGCAATCTATTAAATTGGAGCTGCCTCCCTTTTTTATTTTGCGTGATTGCATTGCAATCTATTAAATTGGAGTTACCTCCCTTTAAAAATAATAATTTGTGATTGCATTGCAATCTATTAAATTGGAGTTATCTCCCTTTTTTATTTGTTCGTGATTGCATTTCAATCTATTAAATTGGAGTTATCTCCCTTTTTTATTTTGCGCGATTGCATTGCAATCTATTAAATTGGGATTACCTCCCTTTTTTAATTTTTTTTGTGAATGCATTGCAATCTATTAAATTGGAGTTATCTCCCTTTTTTATTTGTTCGTGATTGCATTGCAATCTATTAAATTGGAGTTGCCTCCCTTTTTTTATTTTGCACGATTGCATTGCAATCTATTAAATTGGGATTACCTCCCTTTTTTGATTTTTTTTGGTGATTGCATTGCAAACTATTAAATTGGAGTTATCTCCCTTTTATATTTGTTCGTGATTGCATTGCAATCTATTAAATTTGAGTTGCCTCCCTTTTTTATTTTGCGTGATTGCATTGCAATCTATTAAATTGGAGTTGCCTCCCTTTTTTTATTTTGCGCGATTGCATTGCAATCTATTAAATTGGGATTACCTCCCTTTTTTTATTTTTTTTGTGATTGCATTGCAATCTTTTAAATTGGAGTAATTCTCTTTTATATTTGTTCGTGATTGCATTGCAATCTATTAAATTGGAGTTGCCTCCCTTTTTTTATTTTGCGTGATTGCATTGCAATCTATTAGATTGGAGTTACCTCCCTTTAAAAATAATAATTTGTGATTGCATTGCAGTCTATTAAATTGGAGTTATCTCCCTTTTTTTATTTGTTCGTGATTGCATTGCAATCCATTAAATTGGAGTTGCCTCCCTTTTTTTATTTTCCGTGATTGCATTGCAATCTATTAAATTGGGATTATCTCCAATTTTTTAATTTTATTTTGTGATTGCATTGCAGTCTATTAAATTGGAGTTATCTCCCTTTTTTATTTGTTCGTGATTGCATTGCAATCTATTAAATTGGAGTTGCCTCCCATTTTTTATTTTGCGCGATTGCATTGCAATCTATTAAATTGGGATTACCTCCCTTTTTTTATTTTTTTTTGTGATTGCATTGCAATCTTTTAAATTGGAGTTATCTCCCTTTTATATTTGTTCGTGATTGCATTGCAATCTATTAAATTGGAGTTGCCTCCCTTTTTTATTTTGTGTGATTGCATTGCAATCTATTAAATTGGAGTTACCTCCCTTTAAAAATAATAATTTGTGATTGCATTGCAATCTATTAAATTGGAGTTGCCTCCCTTTTTTATTTTGCGCGATTGCATTGCAATCTATTAAATTGGGATTACCTCCCTTTTTTATTTTTTTTGTGATTGCATTGCAATCTTTTAAATTGGAGTTATCTCCCTTTTATATTTGTTCGTGATTGCATTGCAATCTATTAAATTGGAGTTGACTCCCTTTTTTTATTTTGCGTGATTGCATTGCAATCTATTAAATTGGAGTTACCTCCCTTTAAAAATAATAATTTGTGATTGCATTGCAATCTATTAAATTGGAGTTATCTCCCTTTTTTTATTTTGCGCAATTGCATAGCAATCTATTAAATTGGGATTACCTCCCTTTTTTAATTTTTTTTGGTGATTGCATTGCAGTCTATTAAATTGGAGTTATCTCTCTTTTTTATTTGTTCGTGATTGCATTGCAATCTATTAAATTGGAGTTGCCTCCCTTTTTTTATTTTGCGCGATTGCATTGCAATCTATTAAATTGGGATTACCTCGCTTTTTTAATTTTTTTTTGTGATTGCATTGCAGTCTATTAAATTGGAGTTATCTCCCTTTTTTATTTGTTCGTGATTGCATTGCAATCTATTAAATTGGAGTTGCTTCCCTTTTTTTATTTTGCGCGATTGCATTGCAATCTATTAAATTGGGATTACCTGCCTTTTTTAATTTTTTTTGTGATTGCATTGCAGTCTATTAAATTGGAGTTATCTCCCTTTTTTATTTGATCGTGATTGCATTTCAATCTATTAAATTGGAATTACCTCCCTTTAAAAATAATAATTTGTGATTGCATTGCAATCTATTAAATTGGAGTTGCCTCCCTTTTTTTATTTTGCGCGATTGCATTGCAATCTATTAAATTGGGATTACCTCCCTTTTTTGATTTTTTTTGTGATTGCATTGCAATCTATTAAATTGGAGTTATATCCCTTTTATATTTGTTCGTGATTGTATTGCAATCTATTAAATTGGAGCTGCCTCCCTTTTTTATTTGGCGTGATTGCATTGCAATCTATTAAATTGGAGTTACCTCCCTTTAAAAATAATAATTTGTGATTGCATTGCAATCTATTAAATTGGAGTTATCTCCCTTTTTTATTTGTTCGTGATTGCATTTCAATCTATTAAATTGGAGTTATCTCCCTTTTTTATTTGTTCGTGATTGCATTTCAATCTATTAAATTGGGATTACCTCCCATTTTAAATTTTTTTTTGTGATTGCATTGCAGTCTATTAAATTGGAGTTATCTCCCTTTTTTATTTGTTCGTGATTGCATTGCATTCTATTAAATTGGAGTTTCCGCCCTTTTTTTATTTTGCGCGATTGCATTGCAATCTATTAAATTGGGATTACCTCCCTTTTTTAATTTTTTTGTGTGAATGCATTGCAATCTATTAAATTGGAGTTATCTCCCTTTTATATTTGTTCGTGATTGCATTGCAATCTATTAAATTGGAGTTGCCTCCCTTTTTTTATTTTGCGTGATTGCATTGCAATCTATTAAATTGGGATTACCTCCCTTTTTTAATTTTTTTTTGTGATTGCATTGCAGTCTATTAAATTGGAGTTATCTCCCTTTTTTATTTGTTCGTGATTGCATTGCAATCTATTAAATTGGAGTTGCCTCCCTTTTTTATTTTGCGCGATTGCATTGCAATCTATTAAATTGGGATTACCTCCCTTTTTTGATTTTTTTTGGTGATTACATTGCAATCTATTAAATTGGAGTTATCTCCCTTTTATATTTGTTCGTGATTGCATTGCAATCTATTAAATTGGAGTTGCCTCCCTTTTTTATTTTGCGTGATTGCATTGCAATCTATTAAATTGGAGTTAACTCCCTTTAAAAATAATAATTTGTGATTGCATTGCAATCTATTAAATTAGAGTTGCCTCCCTTTTTTTATTTTGCGCGATTGCATTGCAATCTATTAAATTGGGATTATCTCCCTTTTTTTATTTTTTTTGTGATTGCATTGCAATCTTTTAAATTGGAGTTATCTCCCTTTTATATTTGTTCGTGATTGCATTGCAATCTATTAAATTGGAGTTGCCTCCCTTTTTTATTTTGCATGATTGCATTGCAATCTATTAAATTGGAGTTACCTCCCTTTAAAAATAATAATTTGTGATTGCATTGCAGTCTATTAAATTGGAGTTATCTCCCTTTTTTATTTGTTCGTGATTGCATTGCAATCCATTAAATTGGAGTTGCCTCCCTTTTTTTATTTTGCGCGATTGCATTGCAATCTATTAAATTGGGATTATCTCCCATTTTTTAATTTTATTTTGTGATTGCATTGCAGTCTATTAAATTGGAGTTATCTCCCTTTTTTATTTGTTCGTGATTGCATTGCAATCTATTAAATTGGAGTTGCCTCCCATTTTTTATTTTGCGCGATTGCATTGCAATCTATTAAATTGGGATTATCTCCCTTTTTTGATTTTTTTTTTGTGATTGCATTGCAATCTTTTAAATTGGAGTTATCTCCCTTTTATATTTGTTCGTGATTGCATTGCAATCTATTAAATTGGAGTTGCCTCCCTTTTTTATTTTGCGTGATTGCATTGCAATCTATTAAATTGGAGTTACCTCCCTTTAAAAATAATAATTTGTGATTGCATTGCAATCTATTAAATTGGAGTTGCCTCCCTTTTTTTATTTTGCGCGATTGCATTGCAATCTATTAAATTGGGATTACCTCCCTTTTTTATTTTTTTTGTGATTGCATTGCAATCTTTTAAATTGGAGTTATCTCCCTTTTATATTTGTTCGTGATTGCATTGCAATCTATTAAATTGGAGTTGCCTCCCTTTTTTTATTTTGCGTGATTGCATGGCAATCTATTAAATTGGAGTTACCTCCCTTTAAAAATAATAATTTGTGATTGCATTGCAATCTATTAAATTGGAGTTATCTCCCTTTTTTATTTGTTCGTGATTGCATTGCAATCTATTAAATTGGAGTTATCTCCCTTTTTTATTTGTTCGTGATTGCATTTCAATCTATTAAATTGGAGTTATCTCCCTTTTTTATTTTGCGCGATTGCATTGCAATCTATTAAATTGGGATTACCTCCCTTTTTTAATTTTTTTTGTGAATGCATTGCAATCTATTAAATTGGAGTTATCTCCCTTTTTTATTTGTTCGTGATTGCATTGCAATCTATTAAATTGGAGTTGCCTCCCTTTTTTTATTTTGCGCGATTGCATTGCAATCTATTAAATTGGGATTACCTCCCTTTTTTGATTTTTTTTTGTGATTGCATTGCAAACTATTAAATTGGAGTTATCTCCCTTTTATATTTGTTCGTGATTGCATTGCAATCTATTAAATTGGAGTTGCCTCCCATTTTTTATTTTGCGCGATTGCATTGCAATCTATTAAATTGGGATTATCTCCCTTTAAAAATAATAATTTGTGATTGCATTGCAATCTATTAAATTGGAGTTGCCTCCCTTTTTTTATTTTGCGCGATTGCATTGCAATCTATTAAATTGGGATTACCTCCCTTTTTTTATTTTTTTTGTGATTGCATTGCAATCTTTTAAATTGGAGTAATTCCCTTTTATATTTGTTCGTGATTGCATTGCAATCTATTAAATTGGAGTTATCTCCCTTTTTTATTTGTTCGTGATTGCATTTCAATCTATTAAATTGGAGTTATCTCCCTTTTTTATTTTGCGCGATTGCATTGCAATCTATTAAATTGGGATTACCTCCCTTTTTTAATTTTTTTTGTGAATGCATTGCAATCTATTAAATTGGAGTTATCTCCCTTTTTTATTTGTTCGTGATTGCATTGCAATCTATTAAATTGGAGTTGCCTCCCTTTTTTTATTTTGCACGATTGCATTGCAATCTATTAAATTGGGATTACCTCCCTTTTTTGATTTTTTTTGGTGATTGCATTGCAAACTATTAAATTGGAGTTATCTCCCTTTTATATTTGTTCGTGATTGCATTGCAATCTATTAAATTTGAGTTGCCTCCCTTTTTTATTTTGCGTGATTGCATTGCAATCTATTAAATTGGAGTTGCCTCCCTTTTTTTATTTTGCGCGATTGCATTGCAATCTATTAAATTGGGATTACCTCCCTTTTTTTATTTTTTTTGTGATTGCATTGCAATCTTTTAAATTGGAGTAATTCTCTTTTATATTTGTTCGTGATTGCATTACAATCTATTAAATTGGAGTTGCCTCCCTTTTTTTATTTTGCGTGATTGCATTGCAATCTATTAGATTGGAGTTACCTCCCTTTAAAAATAATAATTTGTGATTGCATTGCAGTCTATTAAATTGGAGTTATCTCCCTTTTTTTATTTGTTCGTGATTGCATTGCAATCCATTAAATTGGAGTTGCCTCCCTTTTTTTATTTTCCGTGATTGCATTGCAATCTATTAAATTGGGATTATCTCCAATTTTTTAATTTTATTTTGTGATTGCATTGCAGTCTATTAAATTGGAGTTATCTCCCTTTTTTATTTGTTCGTGATTGCATTGCAATCTATTAAATTGGAGTTGCCTCCCATTTTTTATTTTGCGCGATTGCATTGCAATCTATTAAATTGGGATTACCTCCCTTTTTTTATTTTTTTTTGTGATTGCATTGCAATCTTTTAAATTGGAGTTATCTCCCTTTTATATTTGTTCGTGATTGCATTGCAATCTATTAAATTGGAGTTGCCTCCCTTTTTTTATTTTGTGCAATTGCATTGCAATCTATTAAATTGGAGTTACCTCCCTTTAAAAATAATAATTTGTGATTGCATTGCAATCTATTAAATTGGAGTTGCCTCCCTTTTTTATTTTGCGCGATTGCATTGCAATCTATTAAATTGGGATTACCTCCCTTTTTTATTTTGTTTGTGATTGCATTGCAATCTTTTAAATTGGAGTTATCTCCCTTTTATATTTGTTCGTGATTGCATTGCAATCTATTAAATTGGAGTTGCCTCCCTTTTTTTATTTTGCGTGATTGCATTGCAATCTATTAAATTGGAGTTACCTCCCTTTAAAAATAATAATTTGTGATTGCATTGCAATCTATTAAATTGGAGTTATCTCCCTTTTTTTATTTTGCGCAATTGCATAGCAATCTATTAAATTGGGATTACCTCCCTTTTTTAATTTTTTTTGGTGATTGCATTGCAGTCTATTAAATTGGAGTTATCTCTCTTTTTTATTTGTTCGTGATTGCATTGCAATCTATTAAATTGGAGTTGCCTCCCTTTTTTTATTTTGCGCGATTGCATTGCAATCTATTAAATTGGGATTACCTCGCTTTTTTAATTTTTTTTTGTGATTGCATTGCAGTCTATTAAATTGGAGTTATCTCCCTTTTTTATTTGTTCGTGATTGCATTGCAATCTATTAAATTGGAGTTGCTTCCCTTTTTTTATTTTGCGCGATTGCATTGCAATCTATTAAATTGGGATTACCTGCCTTTTTTAATTTTTTTTGTGATTGCATTGCAGTCTATTAAATTGGAGTTATCTCCCTTTTTTATTTGATCGTGATTGCATTTCAATCTATTAAATTGGAATTACCTCCCTTTAAAAATAATAATTTGTGATTGCATTGCAATCTATTAAATTGGAGTTGCCTCCCTTTTTTAGCTCACCTGACCCAAAGGGTCATGTGAGCTATTCTCATCACTTGGCGTCCGTCGTCGTCGTCCGTCGTCCGTCGTCCGTCCGTCGTCCGTCGTCCGTCGTCCGTCGTCCGTCGTACGTCGTAAACTTTTTCAAAAATCTTCTCCTCTGAAAGTACTAGACCAATGGAAACCAAACTTGGTCTGAATCATTACTAGGGTATCTAGTTTCAAAATTGTGTCCGGTGATGCCGTGCACCAACCAACATGGCCGCTGTTACTAAAAATAGAACATATGGTAAAATTGCAGGTTTTTGGTAATATCTCAAAAACCGTTAGTAATATCAAAAATCTGACATGGGGTAAAAATGATCAGCACATCAAGATCTACCTACCCTGCAATTTTGAAGTAAATCTGATTACCCATCTTGGAGTTATTGCCCTTTTTTCATCAAATTTGTAAAATTTTAATGCTTTTCGTCTTATATTTCAAAAACTATAAGAGATAAAGGTTAACTTTAAATTGCAAAAATGTGCGGCATATTAAGATCTACCTACCCTGCAATTTTGAAGTAAATCCCATTACTCATTTTGGAGTTATTTCCCTTTTTTCATCAAATTTTCAAAATTTTAATACTTTTCGTCCTTTATTTCAAAAACTATAACAGACAGATGGTAAGTTGAAACTGCAAACATGCTCAGCATGTCAAGATCTACCTACCCTGCAATTTTGAAGTAAATTTGATTACCCATCTTGGAGTTATTGCCCCTTTTTCATCAATTTTTTTTTTTCCTTTTAATACTTTTCGTCTTATATTTCAAAAACTATTTAGAGATAGATGTTAAGTTTATTGCAAAAATGTGCAGCATATCAAGATCTACCTACCCTGCAATTTTGAAGTAAATCCCATTACCCATTTTGACCGATTATGCAAATTAGAAAAAAGGGGGGATGAAATTAAAAAAAAATCTTCTCCTCTGAAACTACTGAACCAATCTCAACCAAACTTTGCTGAAATGATCCTTAGGTGGTCCCCTTTCAAAATTGTGTCCATTAGCCCCGTCCTGTATCCAAGATGGCCGCCATTACTAAAAATAGAAATTTCTTCAAATGGTCAAAACTGCTCTATTTTAAGCCAGAAAGTGCCCAAATTTGAACTGTATAAGCATAATGATGAACTTTTTAACATATATTACGGGATTTTTTTATGAACTTTGAACTTTTACCGATTTTGACCGATTATGAAATTTAAAAAAAGGGGGGATGAAATTAAAAAAAAAATCTTCTCCTCTGAAACTACTGAGCCAATCTCAACCAAACTTTGCTGAGATGATCCTTAGGTGGTCCCCTTTCAAAATTGTGTCCGTCAGCGCCGTCCTGTATCCAAGATGGCCACCATTACTAAAAATAGAAATTTCTTCAAATGGCCAAAACTGTTCTATTTTAAGCCAGAAAGTGCCCAAATTTGAACTGTATAAGCATAATGATGAGCTTTTTAACATATATTACGGATTTTTTATGAACTTTGAACTTTTACCGATTTTGACCGATTATGAAATTTAAAAAAAGGGGGGATGAAATTAAAAAAAAATCTTCTCCTCTGAAACTACTGAGCCAATTTCAACCAAACTTTGCTGAGATGATCCTTAGGTGGTCCCCTTTTAAAATTGTGTCCGTCAGCGCCGTCCTATATCCAAGATGGCCACCATTATTAAAAATAGAAATTTCTTCAAATGGCCAAAACTGCTCTATTTTAAGCCAGAAAGTGCTCAAATTTGAACTGTATAAGCATAATGATGATCTTTTTAACATATATTACGGATTTTTTATGAACTTTGAACTTTTACTGATTTTGACCGATTATGCAAATTAGAAAAAGGGGGGATGGAATTAAAAAAAAATCTTCTCCTCTGAAACTACTGAGTCAATCTCAACCAAACTTTGCTGAAATGATCCTTAGGTGGTCCCCTTTCAAAATTGTGTCCGTCAGCGCCGTCCTGTATCCAAGATGGCCACCATTACTAAAAATAGAAATTTCTTCAAATGGCCAAAACTGCTCTATTTTAAGCCAGAAAGTGCCCAAATTTGAACTGTATAAGCATAATGATGAGCTTTTTAACATATATTACGGGATTTTTTATGAACTTTGAACTTTTACCGAGTTTGACCGATTATGCAAATTAGAAAAAAGGGGGGATGAAATTAAAAAAATCTTCTTCTCTGAAACTACAGAGCCAATCTCAACCAAACTTTGCTGAAATGATTCTTGGGTGGTCCTCTTCCAAAATTGTGTCCAGCATTTCAGAACACCGACCAAGATGGCCGCCACAGCCGAACTTAATTTAACATAGGACCCTATGGGAAATTCCCATAAAAATCTTTTTGTCTGAAACCATTTGCTCAATAAGAACAAAATTTTGATGAAATAGTCATTGAATGGTTCTCTTCCAAAAATGTGTCTGGCGGTTCGACCCTTCGATCAATTTTTATTTACCTGCAATTTTGAAGTAAATCCGATTACCCATCTTGGAGTTCTTGCCCTTTTTTCATCAAATTTATAAAAATGACGAAGGCTACAATTGTTAATTTTTTTTACCGAAGTTATCAAGTTTTATTGACTGATGTTATTATTATACCCAGGTGAGCTATACAGGCTCCTGGGAGCCTCTAGTTTATTTTGCGCGATTGCATTGCAATCTATTAAATTGGGATTACCTCCCTTTTTTGATTTTTTTTGTGATTGCATTGCAATCTATTAAATTGGAGTTATATCCCTTTTATATTTGTTCGTGATTGTATTGCAATCTATTAAATTGGAGCTGCCTCCCTTTTTTATTTGGCGTGATTGCATTGCAATCTATTAATTTGGAGTTACCTCCCTTTAAAAATAATAATTTGTGATTGCATTGCAATCTATTAAATTGGAGTTATCTCCCTTTTTTATTTGTTCGTGATTGCATTTCAATCTATTAAATTGGAGTTATCTCCCTTTTTTATTTTGCGCGATTGCATTGCAATCTATTAAATTGGGATTACCTCCCATTTTTAATTTTTTTTTGTGATTGCATTGCAGTCTATTAAATTGGAGTTATCTCCCTTTTTTATTTGTTCGTGATTGCATTGCAATCTATTAAATTGGAGTTTCCGCCCTTTTTTTATTTTGCGCGATTGCATTGCAATCTATTAAATTGGGATTACCTCCCTTTTTTAATTTTTTTGTGTGAATGCATTGCAATCTATTAAATTGGAGTTATCTCCCTTTTATATTTGTTCGTGATTGCATTGCAATCTATTAAATTGGAGTTGCCTCCCTTTTTTTATTTTGCGCGATTGCATTGCAATCTATTAAATTGGGATTACCTCCCTTTTTTAATTTTTTTGTGTGATTGCATTGCAGTCTATTAAATTGGAGTTATCTCCCTTTTTTATTTGTTCGTGATTACATTGCAATCCATTAAATTGGAGTTGCCTCCCTTTTTTTATTTTGCGCGATTGCATTGCAATCTATTAAATTGGGATTTTCTCCCATTTTTTAATTTTATTTTGTGATTGCATTGCAGTCTATTAAATTGGAGTTATCTCCCTTTTTTATTTGTTCGTGATTGCATTGCAATCTATTAAATTGGAGTTGCCTCCCTTTTTTTATTTTGTGCGATTGCATTGCAATCTATTAAATTGGGATTACCTCCCTTTTTTAATTTTTTTTTGTGATTGCATTGCAGTCTATTAAATTGGAGTTATCTCCCTTTTTTATTTGTTCGTGATTGCATTGCAATCTATTAAATTGGAGTTGCCTCCCTTTTTTTATTTTGTGCGATTGCATTGCAATCTATTAAATTGGGATTACCTCCCTTTTTTAATTTTTTTTTGTGATTGCATTGCAGTCTATTAAATTGGAGTTATCTCCCTTTTATATTTGTTCGTGATTGCAATGCAATCTATTAAATTTTAGTTGCCTCCCTTTTTTTATTTTGTGTGATTGCATTGCAATCTATTAAATTGGAGTTACCTCCCTTTAAAAATAATAATTTGTGATTGCATTGCAATCTATTAAATTGGAGTTATCTCCCTTTTTTTTATTTTGCCCAATTGCATAGCAATCTATTAAATTGGGATTACCTCCCTTTTTTAATTTTTTTTTGTGATTGCATTGCAGTCTATTAAATTGGAGTTATCTCCCTTTTTTATTTGTTCTTGATTGCATTGCAATCTATTAAATTGGAGTTGCCTCCCTTTTTTTATTTTGCGCGATTGCATTGCAATCTATTAAATTGGGATTACCTGCCTTTTTTAATTTTTTTTGTGATTGCATTGCAGTCTATTAAATTGGAGTTATCTCCCTTTTTTATTTGATTGTGATTGCATTTCAATCTATTAAATTGGAGTTACCTCCCTTTAAAAATAATAATTTGTGATTGCATTGCAATCTATTAAATTGGAGTTGCCTCCCTTTTTTTATTTTGCGCGATTGCATTGCAATCTATTAAATTGGGATTACCTCCCTTTTTTGATTTTTTTTGTGATTGCATTGCAATCTATTAAATTGGAGTTATATCCCTTTTATATTTGTTCGTGATTGTATTGCAATCTATTAAATTGGAGCTGCCTCCCTTTTTTATTTTGCGTGATTGCATTGCAATCTATTAAATTGGAGTTACCTCCCTTTAAAAATAATAATTTGTGATTGCATTGCAATCTATTAAATTGGAGTTATCTCCCTTTTTTATTTGTTCGTGATTGCATTTCAATCTATTAAATTGGAGTTATCTCCCTTTTTTATTTTGCGCGATTGCATTGCAATCTATTAAATTGGGATTACCTCCCATTTTTAATTTTTTTTTGTGATTGCATTGCAGTCTATTAAATTGGAGTTATCTCCCTTTTATATTTGTTCGTGATTGCATTGCAATCTATTAAATTGGAGTTGCCTCCCTTTTTTTATTTTGTGTGATTGCATTGCAATCTATTAAATTGGAGTTACCTCCCTTTAAAAATAATAATTTGTGATTGCATTGCAATCTATTAAATTGGAGTTATCTCCCTTTTTTTTATTTTGCGCAATTGCATAGCAATCTATTAAATTGGGATTACCTCCCTTTTTTAATTTTTTTTGGTGATTGCATTGCAGTCTATTAAATTGGAGTTATCTCCCTTTTTTATTTTGCGCGATTGCATTGCAATCTATTAAATTGGGATTACCTCCCTTTTTTAATTTTTTTTGTGAATGCATTGCAATCTATTAAATTGGAGTTATCTCCCTTTTTTATTTGTTCGTGATTGCATTGCAATCTATTAAATTGGAGTTGCCTCCCTTTTTTTATTTTGCACGATTGCATTGCAATCTATTAAATTGGGATTACCTCCCTTTTTTGATTTTTTTTGGTGATTGCATTGCAAACTATTAAATTGGAGTTATCTCCCTTTTATATTTGTTCGTGATTGCATTGCAATCTATTAAATTTGAGTTGCCTCCCTTTTTTATTTTGCGTGATTGCATTGCAATCTATTAAATTGGAGTTGCCTCCCTTTTTTTATTTTGCGCGATTGCATTGCAATCTATTAAATTGGGATTACCTCCCTTTTTTTATTTTTTTTGTGATTGCATTGCAATCTTTTAAATTGGAGTAATTCTCTTTTATATTTGTTCGTGATTGCATTGCAATCTATTAAATTGGAGTTGCCTCCCTTTTTTTATTTTGCGTGATTGCATTGCAATCTATTAGATTGGAGTTACCTCCCTTTAAAAATAATAATTTGTGATTGCATTGCAGTCTATTAAATTGGAGTTATCTCCCTTTTTTTATTTGTTCGTGATTGCATTGCAATCCATTAAATTGGAGTTGCCTCCCTTTTTTTATTTTCCGTGATTGCATTGCAATCTATTAAATTGGGATTATCTCCAATTTTTTTATTTTATTTTGTGATTGCATTGCAGTCTATTAAATTGGAGTTATCTCCCTTTTTTATTTGTTCGTGATTGCATTGCAATCTATTAAATTGGAGTTGCCTCCCATTTTTTATTTTGCGCGATTGCATTGCAATCTATTAAATTGGGATTACCTCCCTTTTTTGATTTTTTTTTGTGATTGCATTGCAATCTTTTAAATTGGAGTTATCTCCCTTTTATATATGTTCGTGATTGCATTGCAATCTATTAAATTGGAGTTGCCTCCCTTTTTTTATTTTGTGCGATTGCATTGCAATCTATTAAATTGGAGTTACCTCCCTTTAAAAATAATAATTTGTGATTGCATTGCAATCTATTAAATTGGAGTTGCCTCCCTTTTTTATTTTGCGCGATTGCATTGCAATCTATTAAATTGGGATTACCTCCCTTTATTATTTTTTGTGTGATTGCATTGCAATCTTTTAAATTGGAGTTATCTCCCTTTTATATTTGTTCGTGATTGCATTGCAATCTATTAAATTGGAGTTGCCTCCCTTTTTTTATTTTGCGTGATTGCATTGCAATCTATTAAATTGGAGTTACCTCCCTTTAAAAATAATAATTTGTGATTGCATTGCAATCTATTAAATTGGAGTTATCTCCCTTTTTTTATTTTGCGCAATTGCATAGCAATCTATTAAATTGGGATTACCTCCCTTTTTAAATTTTTTTTGGTGATTGCATTGCAGTCTATTAAATTGGAGTTATCTCTCTTTTTTATTTGTTCGTGATTGCATTGCAATCTATTAAATTGGAGTTGCCTCCCTTTTTTTATTTTGCGCGATTGCATTGCAATCTATTAAATTGGGATTACCTCGCTTTTTTAATTTTTTTTTGTGATTGCATTGCAGTCTATTAAATTGGAGTTATCTCCCTTTTTTATTTGTTCGTGATTGCATTGCAATCTATTAAATTGGAGTTGCCTCCCTTTTTTTATTTTGCGCGATTGCATTGCAATCTATTAAATTGGGATTACCTCCCTTTTTTTATTTTTTTTGTGATTGCATTGCAGTCTATTAAATTGGAGTTATCTCCCTTTTTTATTTGATCGTGATTGCATTTCAATCTATTAAATTTGAATTACCTCCCTTTAAAAATAATAATTTGTGATTGCATTGCAATCTATTAAATTGGAGTTGCCTCCCTTTTTTTATTTTGCGCGATTGCATTGCAATCTATTAAATTGGGATTACCTCCCTTTTTTGATTTTTTTTGTGATTGCATTGCAATCTATTAAATTGGAGTTATATCCCTTTTATATTTGTTCGTGATTGTATTGCAATCTATTAAATTGGAGCTGCCTCCCTTTTTTATTTTGCGTGATTGCATTGCAATCTATTAAATTGGAGTTACCTCCCTTTAAAAATAATAATTTGTGATTGCATTGCAATCTATTAAATTGGAGTTATCTCCCTTTTTTATTTGTTCGTGATTGCATTTCAATCTATTAAATTGGAGTTATCTCCCTTTTTTATTTTGCGCGATTGCATTGCAATCTATTAAATTGGGATTACCTCCCATTTTTAATTTTTTTTTGTGATTGCATTGCAGTCTATTAAATTGGAGTTATCTCCCTTTTATATTTGTTCGTGATTGCATTGCAATCTATTAAATTGGAGTTGCCTCCCTTTTTTTATTTTGTGTGATTGCATTGCAATCTATTAAATTGGAGTTACCTCCCTTTAAAAATAATAATTTGTGATTGCATTGCAATCTATTAAATTGGAGTTATCTCCCTTTTTTTTATTTTGCGCAATTGCATAGCAATCTATTAAATTGGGATTACCTCCCTTTTTTAATTTTTTTTGGTGATTGCATTGCAGTCTATTAAATTGGAGTTATCTCTCTTTTTTATTTGTTCGTGATTGCATTGCAATCTATTAAATTGGAGTTGCCTCCCTTTTTTTATTTTGCGCGATTGCATTGCAATCTATTAAATTGGGATTACCTCGCTTTTTTAATTTTTTTTTGTGATTGCATTGCAGTCTATTAAATTGGAGTTATCTCCCTTTTTTATTTGTTCGTGATTGCATTGCAATCTATTAAATTGGAGTTGCCTCCCTTTTTTTATTTTGCGCGATTGCATTGCAATCTATTAAATTGGGATTACCTGCCTTTTTTAATTTTTTTTGTGATTGCATTGCAGTCTATTAAATTGGAGTTATCTCCCTTTTTTATTTGATTGTGATTGCATTTCAATCTATTAAATTGGAGTTACCTCCCTTTAAAAATAATAATTTGTGATTGCATTGCAATCTATTAAATTGGAGTTGCCTCCCTTTTTTTATTTTGCGCGATTGCATTGCAATCTATTAAATTGGGATTACCTCCCTTTTTTGATTTTTTTTGTGATTGCATTGCAATCTATTAAATTGGAGTTATATCCCTTTTATATTTGTTCGTGATTGTATTGCAATCTATTAAATTGGAGCTGCCTCCCTTTTTTATTTTGCGTGATTGCATTGCAATCTATTAAATTGGAGTTACCTCCCTTTAAAAATAATAATTTGTGATTGCATTGCAATCTATTAAATTGGAGTTATCTCCCTTTTTTATTTGTTCGTGATTGCATTTCAATCTATTAAATTGGAGTTATCTCCCTTTTTTATTTTGCGCGATTGCATTGCAATCTATTAAATTGGGATTACCTCCCTTTTTTAATTTTTTTTGTGAATGCATTGCAATCTATTAAATTGGAGTTATCTCCCTTTTTTATTTGTTCGTGATTGCATTGCAATCTATTAAATTGGAGTTGCCTCCCTTTTTTTATTTTGCACGATTGCATTGCAATCTATTAAATTGGGATTACCTCCCTTTTTTGATTTTTTTTGGTGATTGCATTGCAAACTATTAAATTGGAGTTATCTCCCTTTTATATTTGTTCGTGATTGCATTGCAATCTATTAAATTTGAGTTGCCTCCCTTTTTTATTTTGCGTGATTGCATTGCAATCTATTAAATTGGAGTTGCCTCCCTTTTTTTATTTTGCGCGATTGCATTGCAATCTATTAAATTGGGATTACCTCCCTTTTTTTATTTTTTTTGTGATTGCATTGCAATCTTTTAAATTGGAGTAATTCTCTTTTATATTTGTTCGTGATTGCATTGCAATCTATTAAATTGGAGTTGCCTCCCTTTTTTTATTTTGCGTGATTGCATTGCAATCTATTAGATTGGAGTTACCTCCCTTTAAAAATAATAATTTGTGATTGCATTGCAGTCTATTAAATTGGAGTTATCTCCCTTTTTTTATTTGTTCGTGATTGCATTGCAATCCATTAAATTGGAGTTGCCTCCCTTTTTTTATTTTCCGTGATTGCATTGCAATCTATTAAATTGGGATTATCTCCAATTTTTTAATTTTATTTTGTGATTGCATTGCAGTCTATTAAATTGGAGTTATCTCCCTTTTTTATTTGTTCGTGATTGCATTGCAATCTATTAAATTGGAGTTGCCTCCCATTTTTTATTTTGCGCGATTGCATTGCAATCTATTAAATTGGGATTACCTCCCTTTTTTTATTTTTTTTTGTGATTGCATTGCAATCTTTTAAATTGGAGTTATCTCCCTTTTATATTTGTTCGTGATTGCATTGCAATCTATTAAATTGGAGTTGCCTCCCTTTTTTATTTTGTGTGATTGCATTGCAATCTATTAAATTGGAGTTACCTCCCTTTAAAAATAATAATTTGTGATTGCATTGCAATCTATTAAATTGGAGTTGCCTCCCTTTTTTATTTTGCGCGATTGCATTGCAATCTATTAAATTGGGATTACCTCCCTTTTTTATTTTTTTTGTGATTGCATTGCAATCTTTTAAATTGGAGTTATCTCCCTTTTATATTTGTTCGTGATTGCATTGCAATCTATTAAATTGGAGTTGACTCCCTTTTTTTATTTTGCGTGATTGCATTGCAATCTATTAAATTGGAGTTACCTCCCTTTAAAAATAATAATTTGTGATTGCATTGCAATCTATTAAATTGGAGTTATCTCCCTTTTTTTATTTTGCGCAATTGCATAGCAATCTATTAAATTGGGATTACCTCCCTTTTTTAATTTTTTTTGGTGATTGCATTGCAGTCTATTAAATTGGAGTTATCTCTCTTTTTTATTTGTTCGTGATTGCATTGCAATCTATTAAATTGGAGTTGCCTCCCTTTTTTTATTTTGCGCGATTGCATTGCAATCTATTAAATTGGGATTACCTCGCTTTTTTAATTTTTTTTTGTGATTGCATTGCAGTCTATTAAATTGGAGTTATCTCCCTTTTTTATTTGTTCGTGATTGCATTGCAATCTATTAAATTGGAGTTGCTTCCCTTTTTTTATTTTGCGCGATTGCATTGCAATCTATTAAATTGGGATTACCTGCCTTTTTTAATTTTTTTTGTGATTGCATTGCAGTCTATTAAATTGGAGTTATCTCCCTTTTTTATTTGATCGTGATTGCATTTCAATCTATTAAATTGGAATTACCTCCCTTTAAAAATAATAATTTGTGATTGCATTGCAATCTATTAAATTGGAGTTGCCTCCCTTTTTTTATTTTGCGCGATTGCATTGCAATCTATTAAATTGGGATTACCTCCCTTTTTTGATTTTTTTTGTGATTGCATTGCAATCTATTAAATTGGAGTTATATCCCTTTTATATTTGTTCGTGATTGTATTGCAATCTATTAAATTGGAGCTGCCTCCCTTTTTTATTTGGCGTGATTGCATTGCAATCTATTAAATTGGAGTTACCTCCCTTTAAAAATAATAATTTGTGATTGCATTGCAATCTATTAAATTGGAGTTATCTCCCTTTTTTATTTGTTCGTGATTGCATTTCAATCTATTAAATTGGAGTTATCTCCCTTTTTTATTTGTTCGTGATTGCATTTCAATCTATTAAATTGGGATTACCTCCCATTTTAAATTTTTTTTTGTGATTGCATTGCAGTCTATTAAATTGGAGTTATCTCCCTTTTTTATTTGTTCGTGATTGCATTGCATTCTATTAAATTGGAGTTTCCGCCCTTTTTTTATTTTGCGCGATTGCATTGCAATCTATTAAATTGGGATTACCTCCCTTTTTTAATTTTTTTGTGTGAATGCATTGCAATCTATTAAATTGGAGTTATCTCCCTTTTATATTTGTTCGTGATTGCATTGCAATCTATTAAATTGGAGTTGCCTCCCTTTTTTTATTTTGCGTGATTGCATTGCAATCTATTAAATTGGGATTACCTCCCTTTTTTAATTTTTTTTTGTGATTGCATTGCAGTCTATTAAATTGGAGTTATCTCCCTTTTTTATTTGTTCGTGATTGCATTGCAATCTATTAAATTGGAGTTGCCTCCCTTTTTTATTTTGCGCGATTGCATTGCAATCTATTAAATTGGGATTACCTCCCTTTTTTGATTTTTTTTGGTGATTACATTGCAATCTATTAAATTGGAGTTATCTCCCTTTTATATTTGTTCGTGATTGCATTGCAATCTATTAAATTGGAGTTGCCTCCCTTTTTTATTTTGCGTGATTGCATTGCAATCTATTAAATTGGAGTTAACTCCCTTTAAAAATAATAATTTGTGATTGCATTGCAATCTATTAAATTAGAGTTGCCTCCCTTTTTTTATTTTGCGCGATTGCATTGCAATCTATTAAATTGGGATTATCTCCCTTTTTTTATTTTTTTTGTGATTGCATTGCAATCTTTTAAATTGGAGTTATCTCCCTTTTATATTTGTTCGTGATTGCATTGCAATCTATTAAATTGGAGTTGCCTCCCTTTTTTATTTTGCATGATTGCATTGCAATCTATTAAATTGGAGTTACCTCCCTTTAAAAATAATAATTTGTGATTGCATTGCAGTCTATTAAATTGGAGTTATCTCCCTTTTTTATTTGTTCGTGATTGCATTGCAATCCATTAAATTGGAGTTGCCTCCCTTTTTTTATTTTGCGCGATTGCATTGCAATCTATTAAATTGGGATTATCTCCCATTTTTTAATTTTATTTTGTGATTGCATTGCAGTCTATTAAATTGGAGTTATCTCCCTTTTTTATTTGTTCGTGATTGCATTGCAATCTATTAAATTGGAGTTGCCTCCCATTTTTTATTTTGCGCGATTGCATTGCAATCTATTAAATTGGGATTATCTCCCTTTTTTGATTTTTTTTTTGTGATTGCATTGCAATCTTTTAAATTGGAGTTATCTCCCTTTTATATTTGTTCGTGATTGCATTGCAATCTATTAAATTGGAGTTGCCTCCCTTTTTTATATTGCGTGATTGCATTGCAATCTATTAAATTGGAGTTACCTCCCTTTAAAAATAATAATTTGTGATTGCATTGCAATCTATTAAATTGGAGTTGCCTCCCTTTTTTTATTTTGCGCGATTGCATTGCAATCTATTAAATTGGGATTACCTCCCTTTTTTATTTTTTTTGTGATTGCATTGCAATCTTTTAAATTGGAGTTATCTCCCTTTTATATTTGTTCGTGATTGCATTGCAATCTATTAAATTGGAGTTGCCTCCCTTTTTTTATTTTGCGTGATTGCATGGCAATCTATTAAATTGGAGTTACCTCCCTTTAAAAATAATAATTTGTGATTGCATTGCAATCTATTAAATTGGAGTTATCTCCCTTTTTTATTTGTTCGTGATTGCATTGCAATCTATTAAATTGGAGTTATCTCCCTTTTTTATTTGTTCGTGATTGCATTTCAATCTATTAAATTGGAGTTATCTCCCTTTTTTATTTTGCGCGATTGCATTGCAATCTATTAAATTGGGATTACCTCCCTTTTTTAATTTTTTTTGTGAATGCATTGCAATCTATTAAATTGGAGTTATCTCCCTTTTTTATTTGTTCGTGATTGCATTGCAATCTATTAAATTGGAGTTGCCTCCCTTTTTTTATTTTGCGCGATTGCATTGCAATCTATTAAATTGGGATTACCTCCCTTTTTTGATTTTTTTTTGTGATTGCATTGCAAACTATTAAATTGGAGTTATCTCCCTTTTATATTTGTTCGTGATTGCATTGCAATCTATTAAATTGGAGTTGCCTCCCATTTTTTATTTTGCGCGATTGCATTGCAATCTATTAAATTGGGATTATCTCCCTTTAAAAATAATAATTTGTGATTGCATTGCAATCTATTAAATTGGAGTTGCCTCCCTTTTTTTATTTTGCGCGATTGCATTGCAATCTATTAAATTGGGATTACCTCCCTTTTTTTATTTTTTTTGTGATTGCATTGCAATCTTTTAAATTGGAGTAATTCCCTTTTATATTTGTTCGTGATTGCATTGCAATCTATTAAATTGGAGTTATCTCCCTTTTTTATTTGTTCGTGATTGCATTTCAATCTATTAAATTGGAGTTATCTCCCTTTTTTGATTTTTTTTTGTGATTGCATTGCAAACTATTAAATTGGAGTTATCTCCCTTTTATATTTGTTCATGATTGCATTGCAATCTATTAAATTTGAGTTGCCTCCCTTTTTTATTTTGCGTGATTGCATTGCAATCTATTAAATTGGAGTTACCTCCCTTTAAAAATAATAATTTGTGATTGCATTGCAATCTATTAAATTGGAGTTGCCTCCCTTTTTTTATTTTGCGCGATTGCATTGCAATCTATTAAATTGGGATTACCTCCCTTTTTTTATTTTTTTTGTGATTGCATTGCAATCTTTTAAATTGGAGTAATTCCCTTTTATATTTGTTCGTGATTGCATTGCAATCTATTAAATTGGAGTTGCCTCCCTTTTTTTATTTTGCGCGATTGCATTGCAATCTATTAAATTGGGATTACCTCCCTTTTTTGATTTTTTTTTGTGATTGCATTGCAAACTATTAAATTGGAGTTATCTCCCTTTTATATTTGTTCGTGATTGCATTGCAATCTATTAAATTTGAGTTGCCTCCCTTTTTTATTTTGCGTGATTGCATTGCAATCTATTAAATTGGAGTTACCTCCCTTTAAAAATAATAATTTGTGATTGCATTGCAATCTATTAAATTGGAGTTGCCTCCCTTTTTTTATTTTGCGCGATTGCATTGCAATCTATTAAATTGGGATTACCTCCCTTTTTTTTATTTTTTTTGTGATTGCATTGCAATCTTTTAAATTGGAGTAATTCCCTTTTATATTTGTTCGTGATTGCAATGCAATCTATTAAATTGGAGTTGCCTCCCTTTTTTTATTTTGCGTGATTGCATTGCAATCTATTAAATTGGAGTTACCTCCCTTTAAAAATAATAATTTGTGATTGCATTGCAGTCTATTAAATTGGAGTTATCTCCCTTTTTTTATTTGTTCGTGATTGCATTGCAATCCATTAAATTGGAGTTGCCTCCCTTTTTTTATTTTCCGTGATTGCATTGCAATCTATTAAATTGGGATTATCTCCAATTTTTTTATTTTATTTTGTGATTGCATTGCAGTCTATTAAATTGGAGTTATCTCCCTTTTTTATTTGTTCGTGATTGCATTGCAATCTATTAAATTGGAGTTGCCTCCCATTTTTTATTTTGCGCGATTGCATTGCAATCTATTAAATTGGGATTACCTCCCTTTTTTGATTTTTTTTGTGTGATTGCATTGCAATCTTTTAAATTGGAGTTATCTCCCTTTTATATTTGTTCGTGATTGCATTGCAATCTATTAAATTGGAGTTGCCTCCCTTTTTTTATTTTGTGCGATTGCATTGCAATCTATTAAATTGGAGTTACCTCCCTTTAAAAATAATAATTTGTGATTGCATTGCAATCTATTAAATTGGAGTTGCCTCCCTTTTTTATTTTGCGCGATTGCATTGCAATCTATTAAATTGGGATTACCTCCCTTTTTTATTTTTTTTGTGATTGCATTGCAATCTTTTAAATTGGAGTTATCTCTCTTTTATATTTGTTCGTGATTGCATTGCAATCTATTAAATTGGAGTTGCCTCCCTTTTTTTATTTTGCGTGATTGCATTGCAATCTATTAAATTGGAGTTACCTCCCTTTAAAAATAATAATTTGTGATTGCATTGCAATCTATTAAATTGGAGTTATCTCCCTTTTTTTATTTTGCGCAATTGCATAGCAATCTATTAAATTGGGATTACCTCCCTTTTTAAATTTTTTTTGGTGATTGCATTGCAGTCTATTAAATTGGAGTTATCTCTCTTTTTTATTTGTTCGTGATTGCATTGCAATCTATTAAATTGGAGTTGCCTCCCTTTTTTTATTTTGCGCGATTGCATTGCAATCTATTAAATTGGGATTACCTCGCTTTTTTAATTTTTTTTTGTGATTGCATTGCAGTCTATTAAATTGGAGTTATCTCCCTTTTTTATTTGTTCGTGATTGCATTGCAATCTATTAAATTGGAGTTGCCTCCCTTTTTTTATTTTGCGCGATTGCATTGCAATCTATTAAATTGGGATTACCTCCCTTTTTTTATTTTTTTTGTGATTGCATTGCAGTCTATTAAATTGGAGTTATCTCCCTTTTTTATTTGATCGTGATTGCATTTCAATCTATTAAATTGGAATTACCTCCCTTTAAAAATAATAATTTGTGATTGCATTGCAATCTATTAAATTGGAGTTGCCTCCCTTTTTTTATTTTGCGCGATTGCATTGCAATCTATTAAATTGGGATTACCTCCCTTTTTTGATTTTTTTTGTGATTGCATTGCAATCTATTAAATTGGAGTTATATCCCTTTTATATTTGTTCGTGATTGTATTGCAATCTATTAAATTGGAGCTGCCTCCCTTTTTTATTTTGCGTGATTGCATTGCAATCTATTAAATTGGAGTTACCTCCCTTTAAAAATAATAATTTGTGATTGCATTGCAATCTATTAAATTGGAGTTATCTCCCTTTTTTATTTGTTCGTGATTGCATTTCAATCTATTAAATTGGAGTTATCTCCCTTTTTTATTTTGCGTGATTGCATTGCAATCTATTAAATTGGGATTACCTCCCATTTTTAATTTTTTTTTGTGATTGCATTGCAGTCTATTAAATTGGAGTTATCTCCCTTTTATATTTGTTCGTGATTGCATTGCAATCTATTAAATTGGAGTTGCCTCCCTTTTTTTATTTTGTGTGATTGCATTGCAATCTATTAAATTGGAGTTACCTCCCTTTAAAAATAATAATTTGTGATTGCATTGCAATCTATTAAATTGGAGTTATCTCCCTTTTTTTTATTTTGCGCAATTGCATAGCAATCTATTAAATTGGGATTACCTCCCTTTTTTAATTTTTTTTGGTGATTGCATTGCAGTCTATTAAATTGGAGTTATCTCTCTTTTTTATTTGTTCGTGATTGCATTGCAATCTATTAAATTGGAGTTGCCTCCCTTTTTTATTTTGCGTGATTGCATTGCAATCTATTAAATTGGAGTTAACTCCCTTTAAAAATAATAATTTGTGATTGCATTGCAATCTATTAAATTAGAGTTGCCTCCCTTTTTTTATTTTGCGCGATTGCATTGCAATCTATTAAATTGGGATTATCTCCCTTTTTTTATTTTTTTTGTGATTGCATTGCAATCTTTTAAATTGGAGTTATCTCCCTTTTATATTTGTTCGTGATTGCATTGCAATCTATTAAATTGGAGTTGCCTCCCTTTTTTATTTTGCGTGATTGCATTGCAATCTATTAAATTGGAGTTACCTCCCTTTAAAAATAATAATTTGTGATTGCATTGCAGTCTATTAAATTGGAGTTATCTCCCTTTTTTATTTGTTCGTGATTGCATTGCAATCCATTAAATTGGAGTTGCCTCCCTTTTTTTATTTTGCGCGATTGCATTGCAATCTATTAAATTGGGATTATCTCCCATTTTTTAATTTTATTTTGTGATTGCATTGCAGTCTATTAAATTGGAGTTATCTCCCTTTTTTATTTGTTCGTGATTGCATTGCAATCTATTAAATTGGAGTTGCCTCCCATTTTTTATTTTGCGCGATTGCATTGCAATCTATTAAATTGGGATTATCTCCCTTTTTTGATTTTTTTTTTGTGATTGCATTGCAATCTTTTAAATTGGAGTTATCTCCCTTTTATATTTGTTCGTGATTGCATTGCAATCTATTAAATTGGAGTTGCCTCCCTTTTTTATTTTGCGTGATTGCATTGCAATCTATTAAATTGGGATTACCTCCCTTTTTTATTTTTTTTGTGATTGCATTGCAATCTTTTAAATTGGAGTTATCTCCCTTTTATATTTGTTCGTGATTGCATTGCAATCTATTAAATTGGAGTTGCCTCCCTTTAAAAATAATAATTTGTGATTGCATTGCAATCTATTAAATTGGAGTTGCCTCCCTTTTTTTGTTTTGCGCGATTGCATTGCAATCTATTAAATTGGGATTACCTCCCTTTTTTATTTTTTTTGTGATTGCATTGCAATCTTTTAAATTGGAGTTATCTCCCTTTTATATTTGTTCGTGATTGCATTGCAATCTATTAAATTGGAGTTGCCTCCCTGTTTTTATTTTGCGTGATTGCATGGCAATCTATTAAATTGGAGTTACCTCCCTTTAAAAATAATAATTTGTGATTGCATTGCAATCTATTAAATTGGAGTTATCTCCCTTTTTTATTTGTTCGTGATTGCATTGCAATCTATTAAATTGGAGTTATCTCCCTTTTTTATTTGTTCGTGATTGCATTTCAATCTATTAAATTGGAGTTATCTCCCTTTTTTATTTTGCGCGATTGCATTGCAATCTATTAAATTGGGATTACCTCCCTTTTTTAATTTTTTTTGTGAATGCATTGCAATCTATTAAATTGGAGTTATCTCCCTTTTTTATTTGTTCGTGATTGCATTGCAATCTATTAAATTGGAGTTGCCTCCCTTTTTTTATTTTGCGCGATTGCATTGCAATCTATTAAATTGGGATTACCTCCCTTTTTTGATTTTTTTTTGTGATTGCATTGCAAACTATTAAATTGGAGTTATCTCCCTTTTATATTTGTTCGTGATTGCATTGCAATCTATTAAATTTGAGTTGCCTCCCTTTTTTATTTTGCGTGATTGCATTGCAATCTATTAAATTGGAGTTACCTCCCTTTAAAAATAATAATTTGTGATTGCATTGCAATCTATTAAATTGGAGTTGCCTCCCTTTTTTTATTTTGCGCGATTGCATTGCAATCTATTAAATTGGGATTACCTCCCTTTTTTTATTTTTTTTGTGATTGCATTGCAATCTTTTAAATTGGAGTAATTCCCTTTTATATTTGTTCGTGATTGCATTGCAATCTATTAAATTGGAGTTGCCTCCCTTTTTTTATTTTGCGCGATTGCATTGCAATCTATTAAATTGGGATTACCTCCCTTTTTTGATTTTTTTTTGTGATTGCATTGCAAACTATTAAATTGGAGTTATCTCCCTTTTTTATTTGTTCGTGATTGCATTTCAATCTATTAAATTGGAGTTATCTCCCTTTTTTATTTGTTCGTGATTGCATTTCAATCTATTAAATTGGGATTACCTCCCATTTTACATTTTTTTTTGTGATTGCATTGCAGTCTATTAAATTGGAGTTATCTCCCTTTTTTATTTGTTCGTGATTGCATTGCATTCTATTAAATTGGAGTTTCCGCCCTTTTTTTATTTTGCGCGATTGCATTGCAATCTATTAAATTGGGATTACCTCCCTTTTTTAATTTTTTTGTGTGAATGCATTGCAATCTATTAAATTGGAGTTATCTCCCTTTTATATTTGTTCGTGATTGCATTGCAATCTATTAAATTGGAGTTGCCTCCCTTTTTTTATTTTGCGTGATTGCATTGCAATCTATTAAATTGGGATTACCTCCCTTTTTTAATTTTTTTTTGTGATTGCATTGCAGTCTATTAAATTGGAGTTATCTCCCTTTTTTATTTGTTCGTGATTGCATTGCAATCTATTAAATTGGAGTTGCCTCCCTTTTTTATTTTGCGCGATTGCATTGCAATCTATTAAATTGGGATTACCTCCCTTTTTTGATTTTTTTTGGTGATTACATTGCAATCTATTAAATTGGAGTTATCTCCCTTTTATATTTGTTCGTGATTGCATTGCAATCTATTAAATTGGAGTTGCCTCCCTTTTTTATTTTGCGTGATTGCATTGCAATCTATTAAATTGGAGTTAACTCCCTTTAAAAATAATAATTTGTGATTGCATTGCAATCTATTAAATTAGAGTTGCCTCCCTTTTTTTATTTTGCGCGATTGCATTGCAATCTATTAAATTGGGATTATCTCCCTTTTTTTATTTTTTTTGTGATTGCATTGCAATCTTTTAAATTGGAGTTATCTCCCTTTTATATTTGTTCGTGATTGCATTGCAATCTATTAAATTGGAGTTGCCTCCCTTTTTTATTTTGCATGATTGCATTGCAATCTATTAAATTGGAGTTACCTCCCTTTAAAAATAATAATTTGTGATTGCATTGCAGTCTATTAAATTGGAGTTATCTCCCTTTTTTATTTGTTCGTGATTGCATTGCAATCCATTAAATTGGAGTTGCCTCCCTTTTTTTATTTTGCGCGATTGCATTGCAATCTATTAAATTGGGATTATCTCCCATTTTTTAATTTTATTTTGTGATTGCATTGCAGTCTATTAAATTGGAGTTATCTCCCTTTTTTATTTGTTCGTGATTGCATTGCAATCTATTAAATTGGAGTTGCCTCCCATTTTTTATTTTGCGCGATTGCATTGCAATCTATTAAATTGGGATTATCTCCCTTTTTTGATTTTTTTTTTGTGATTGCATTGCAATCTTTTAAATTGGAGTTATCTCCCTTTTATATTTGTTCGTGATTGCATTGCAATCTATTAAATTGGAGTTGCCTCCCTTTTTTATTTTGCGTGATTGCATTGCAATCTATTAAATTGGAGTTACCTCCCTTTAAAAATAATAATTTGTGATTGCATTGCAATCTATTAAATTGGAGTTGCCTCCCTTTTTTTATTTTGCGCGATTGCATTGCAATCTATTAAATTGGGATTACCTCCCTTTTTTATTTTTTTTGTGATTGCATTGCAATCTTTTAAATTGGAGTTATCTCCCTTTTATATTTGTTCGTGATTGCATTGCAATCTATTAAATTGGAGTTGCCTCCCTTTTTTTATTTTGCGTGATTGCATGGCAATCTATTAAATTGGAGTTACCTCCCTTTAAAAATAATAATTTGTGATTGCATTGCAATCTATTAAATTGGAGTTATCTCCCTTTTTTATTTGTTCGTGATTGCATTGCAATCTATTAAATTGGAGTTATCTCCCTTTTTTATTTGTTCGTGATTGCATTTCAATCTATTAAATTGGAGTTATCTCCCTTTTTTATTTTGCGCGATTGCATTGCAATCTATTAAATTGGGATTACCTCCCTTTTTTAATTTTTTTTGTGAATGCATTGCAATCTATTAAATTGGAGTTATCTCCCTTTTTTATTTGTTCGTGATTGCATTGCAATCTATTAAATTGGAGTTGCCTCCCTTTTTTTATTTTGCGCGATTGCATTGCAATCTATTAAATTGGGATTACCTCCCTTTTTTGATTTTTTTTTGTGATTGCATTGCAAACTATTAAATTGGAGTTATCTCCCTTTTATATTTGTTCGTGATTGCATTGCAATCTATTAAATTGGAGTTGCCTCCCATTTTTTATTTTGCGCGATTGCATTGCAATCTATTAAATTGGGATTATCTCCCTTTAAAAATAATAATTTGTGATTGCATTGCAATCTATTAAATTGGAGTTGCCTCCCTTTTTTTATTTTGCGCGATTGCATTGCAATCTATTAAATTGGGATTACCTCCCTTTTTTTATTTTTTTTGTGATTGCATTGCAATCTTTTAAATTGGAGTAATTCCCTTTTATATTTGTTCGTGATTGCATTGCAATCTATTAAATTGGAGTTATCTCCCTTTTTTATTTGTTCGTGATTGCATTTCAATCTATTAAATTGGAGTTATCTCCCTTTTTTATTTTGCGCGATTGCATTGCAATCTATTAAATTGGGATTACCTCCCTTTTTTAATTTTTTTTGTGAATGCATTGCAATCTATTAAATTGGAGTTATCTCCCTTTTTTATTTGTTCGTGATTGCATTGCAATCTATTAAATTGGAGTTGCCTCCCTTTTTTTATTTTGCACGATTGCATTGCAATCTATTAAATTGGGATTACCTCCCTTTTTTGATTTTTTTTGGTGATTGCATTGCAAACTATTAAATTGGAGTTATCTCCCTTTTATATTTGTTCGTGATTGCATTGCAATCTATTAAATTTGAGTTGCCTCCCTTTTTTATTTTGCGTGATTGCATTGCAATCTATTAAATTGGAGTTGCCTCCCTTTTTTTATTTTGCGCGATTGCATTGCAATCTATTAAATTGGGATTACCTCCCTTTTTTTATTTTTTTTGTGATTGCATTGCAATCTTTTAAATTGGAGTAATTCTCTTTTATATTTGTTCGTGATTGCATTACAATCTATTAAATTGGAGTTGCCTCCCTTTTTTTATTTTGCGTGATTGCATTGCAATCTATTAGATTGGAGTTACCTCCCTTTAAAAATAATAATTTGTGATTGCATTGCAGTCTATTAAATTGGAGTTATCTCCCTTTTTTTATTTGTTCGTGATTGCATTGCAATCCATTAAATTGGAGTTGCCTCCCTTTTTTTATTTTCCGTGATTGCATTGCAATCTATTAAATTGGGATTATCTCCAATTTTTTAATTTTATTTTGTGATTGCATTGCAGTCTATTAAATTGGAGTTATCTCCCTTTTTTATTTGTTCGTGATTGCATTGCAATCTATTAAATTGGAGTTGCCTCCCATTTTTTATTTTGCGCGATTGCATTGCAATCTATTAAATTGGGATTACCTCCCTTTTTTTATTTTTTTTTGTGATTGCATTGCAATCTTTTAAATTGGAGTTATCTCCCTTTTATATTTGTTCGTGATTGCATTGCAATCTATTAAATTGGAGTTGCCTCCCTTTTTTTATTTTGTGCAATTGCATTGCAATCTATTAAATTGGAGTTACCTCCCTTTAAAAATAATAATTTGTGATTGCATTGCAATCTATTAAATTGGAGTTGCCTCCCTTTTTTATTTTGCGCGATTGCATTGCAATCTATTAAATTGGGATTACCTCCCTTTTTTATTTTTTTTGTGATTGCATTGCAATCTTTTAAATTGGAGTTATCTCCCTTTTATATTTGTTCGTGATTGCATTGCAATCTATTAAATTGGAGTTGCCTCCCTTTTTTTATTTTGCGTGATTGCATTGCAATCTATTAAATTGGAGTTACCTCCCTTTAAAAATAATAATTTGTGATTGCATTGCAATCTATTAAATTGGAGTTATCTCCCTTTTTTTATTTTGCGCAATTGCATAGCAATCTATTAAATTGGGATTACCTCCCTTTTTTAATTTTTTTTGGTGATTGCATTGCAGTCTATTAAATTGGAGTTATCTCTCTTTTTTATTTGTTCGTGATTGCATTGCAATCTATTAAATTGGAGTTGCCTCCCTTTTTTTATTTTGCGCGATTGCATTGCAATCTATTAAATTGGGATTACCTCGCTTTTTTAATTTTTTTTTGTGATTGCATTGCAGTCTATTAAATTGGAGTTATCTCCCTTTTTTATTTGTTCGTGATTGCATTGCAATCTATTAAATTGGAGTTGCTTCCCTTTTTTTATTTTGCGCGATTGCATTGCAATCTATTAAATTGGGATTACCTGCCTTTTTTAATTTTTTTTGTGATTGCATTGCAGTCTATTAAATTGGAGTTATCTCCCTTTTTTATTTGATCGTGATTGCATTTCAATCTATTAAATTGGAATTACCTCCCTTTAAAAATAATAATTTGTGATTGCATTGCAATCTATTAAATTGGAGTTGCCTCCCTTTTTTTATTTTGCGCGATTGCATTGCAATCTATTAAATTGGGATTACCTCCCTTTTTTGATTTTTTTTGTGATTGCATTGCAATCTATTAAATTGGAGTTATATCCCTTTTATATTTGTTCGTGATTGTATTGCAATCTATTAAATTGGAGCTGCCTCCCTTTTTTATTTGGCGTGATTGCATTGCAATCTATTAATTTGGAGTTACCTCCCTTTAAAAATAATAATTTGTGATTGCATTGCAATCTATTAAATTGGAGTTATCTCCCTTTTTTATTTGTTCGTGATTGCATTTCAATCTATTAAATTGGAGTTATCTCCCTTTTTTATTTTGCGCGATTGCATTGCAATCTATTAAATTGGGATTACCTCCCATTTTTAATTTTTTTTTGTGATTGCATTGCAGTCTATTAAATTGGAGTTATCTCCCTTTTTTATTTGTTCGTGATTGCATTGCAATCTATTAAATTGGAGTTTCCGCCCTTTTTTTATTTTGCGCGATTGCATTGCAATCTATTAAATTGGGATTACCTCCCTTTTTTAATTTTTTTGTGTGAATGCATTGCAATCTATTAAATTGGAGTTATCTCCCTTTTATATTTGTTCGTGATTGCATTGCAATCTATTAAATTGGAGTTGCCTCCCTTTTTTTATTTTGCGTGATTGCATTGCAATCTATTAAATTGGGATTACCTCCCTTTTTTAATTTTTTTTTGTGATTGCATTGCAGTCTATTAAATTGGAGTTATCTCCCTTTTTTATTTGTTCGTGATTGCATTGCAATCTATTAAATTGGAGTTGCCTCCCTTTTTTATTTTGCGCGATTGCATTGCAATCTATTAAATTGGGATTACCTCCCTTTTTTGATTTTTTTTTGTGATTGCATTGCAATCTATTAAATTGGAGTTATCTCCCTTTTATATTTGTTCGTGATTGCATTGCAATCTATTAAATTGGAGTTGCCTCCCTTTTTTATTTTACGTGATTGCATTGCAATCTATTAAATTGGAGTTAACTCCCTTTAAAAATAATAATTTGTGATTGCATTGCAATCTATTAAATTAGAGTTGCCTCCCTTTTTTTATTTTGCGCGATTGCATTGCAATCTATTAAATTGGGATTATCTCCCTTTTTTTATTTTTTTTGTGATTGCATTGCAATCTTTTAAATTGGAGTTATCTCCCTTTTATATTTGTTCGTGATTGCATTGCAATCTATTAAATTGGAGTTGCCTCCCTTTTTTATTTTGCGTGATTGCATTGCAATCTATTAAATTGGAGTTACCTCCCTTTAAAAATAATAATTTGTGATTGCATTGCAGTCTATTAAATTGGAGTTATCTCCCTTTTTTATTTGTTCGTGATTGCATTGCAATCTATTAAATTGGAGTTGCCTCCCATTTTTTATTTTGCGCGATTGCATTGCAATCTATTAAATTGGGATTATCTCCCTTTTTTGATTTTTTTTTTGTGATTGCATTGCAATCTTTTAAATTGGAGTTATCTCCCTTTTATATTTGTTCGTGATTGCATTGCAATCTATTAAATTGGAGTTGCCTCCCTTTTTTATTTTGCGTGATTGCATTGCAATCTATTAAATTGGAGTTACCTCCCTTTAAAAATAATAATTTGTGATTGCATTGCAATCTATTAAATTGGAGTTGCCTCCCTTTTTTTATTTTGCGCGATTGCATTGCAATCTATTAAATTGGGATTACCTCCCTTTTTTATTTTTTTTGTGATTGCATTGCAATCTTTTAAATTGGAGTTATCTCCCTTTTATATTTGTTCGTGATTGCATTGCAATCTATTAAATTGGAGTTGCCTCCCTTTTTTTATTTTGCGTGATTGCATGGCAATCTATTAAATTGGAGTTACCTCCCTTTAAAAATAATAATTTGTGATTGCATTGCAATCTATTAAATTGGAGTTATCTCCCTTTTTTATTTGTTCGTGATTGCATTGCAATCTATTAAATTGGAGTTATCTCCCTTTTTTATTTGTTCGTGATTGCATTTCAATCTATTAAATTGGAGTTATCTCCCTTTTTTATTTTGCGCGATTGCATTGCAATCTATTAAATTGGGATTACCTCCCTTTTTTAATTTTTTTTGTGAATGCATTGCAATCTATTAAATTGGAGTTATCTCCCTTTTTTATTTGTTCGTGATTGCATTGCAATCTATTAAATTGGAGTTGCCTCCCTTTTTTTATTTTGCGCGATTGCATTGCAATCTATTAAATTGGGATTACCTCCCTTTTTTGATTTTTTTTTGTGATTGCATTGCAAACTATTAAATTGGAGTTATCTCCCTTTTATATTTGTTCATGATTGCATTGCAATCTATTAAATTTGAGTTGCCTCCCTTTTTTATTTTGCGTGATTGCATTGCAATCTATTAAATTGGAGTTACCTCCCTTTAAAAATAATAATTTGTGATTGCATTGCAATCTATTAAATTGGAGTTGCCTCCCTTTTTTTATTTTGCGCGATTGCATTGCAATCTATTAAATTGGGATTACCTCCCTTTTTTTATTTTTTTTGTGATTGCATTGCAATCTTTTAAATTGGAGTAATTCCCTTTTATATTTGTTCGTGATTGCATTGCAATCTATTAAATTGGAGTTGCCTCCCTTTTTTTATTTTGCGCGATTGCATTGCAATCTATTAAATTGGGATTACCTCCCTTTTTTGATTTTTTTTTGTGATTGCATTGCAAACTATTAAATTGGAGTTATCTCCCTTTTATATTTGTTCGTGATTGCATTGCAATCTATTAAATTTGAGTTGCCTCCCTTTTTTATTTTGCGTGATTGCATTGCAATCTATTAAATTGGAGTTACCTCCCTTTAAAAATAATAATTTGTGATTGCATTGCAATCTATTAAATTGGAGTTGCCTCCCTTTTTTTATTTTGCGCGATTGCATTGCAATCTATTAAATTGGGATTACCTCCCTTTTTTTTATTTTTTTTGTGATTGCATTGCAATCTTTTAAATTGGAGTAATTCCCTTTTATATTTGTTCGTGATTGCAATGCAATCTATTAAATTGGAGTTGCCTCCCTTTTTTTATTTTGCGTGATTGCATTGCAATCTATTAAATTGGAGTTACCTCCCTTTAAAAATAATAATTTGTGATTGCATTGCAGTCTATTAAATTGGAGTTATCTCCCTTTTTTTATTTGTTCGTGATTGCATTGCAATCCATTAAATTGGAGTTGCCTCCCTTTTTTAATTTTCCGTGATTGCATTGCAATCTATTAAATTGGGATTATCTCCAATTTTTTTATTTTATTTTGTGATTGCATTGCAGTCTATTAAATTGGAGTTATCTCCCTTTTTTATTTGTTCGTGATTGCATTGCAATCTATTAAATTGGAGTTGCCTCCCATTTTTTATTTTGCGCGATTGCATTGCAATCTATTAAATTGGGATTACCTCCCTTTTTTGATTTTTTTTGTGTGATTGCATTGCAATCTTTTAAATTGGAGTTATCTCCCTTTTATATTTGTTCGTGATTGCATTGCAATCTATTAAATTGGAGTTGCCTCCCTTTTTTTATTTTGTGCGATTGCATTGCAATCTATTAAATTGGAGTTACCTCCCTTTAAAAATAATAATTTGTGATTGCATTGCAATCTATTAAATTGGAGTTGCCTCCCTTTTTTATTTTGCGCGATTGCATTGCAATCTATTAAATTGGGATTACCTCCCTTTTTTATTTTTTTTGTGATTGCATTGCAATCTTTTAAATTGGAGTTATCTCTCTTTTATATTTGTTCGTGATTGCATTGCAATCTATTAAATTGGAGTTGCCTCCCTTTTTTTATTTTGCGTGATTGCATTGCAATCTATTAAATTGGAGTTACCTCCCTTTAAAAATAATAATTTGTGATTGCATTGCAATCTATTAAATTGGAGTTATCTCCCTTTTTTTATTTTGCGCAATTGCATAGCAATCTATTAAATTGGGATTACCTCCCTTTTTAAATTTTTTTTGGTGATTGCATTGCAGTCTATTAAATTGGAGTTATCTCTCTTTTTTATTTGTTCGTGATTGCATTGCAATCTATTAAATTGGAGTTGCCTCCCTTTTTTTATTTTGCGCGATTGCATTGCAATCTATTAAATTGGGATTACCTCGCTTTTTTAATTTTTTTTTGTGATTGCATTGCAGTCTATTAAATTGGAGTTATCTCCCTTTTTTATTTGTTCGTGATTGCATTGCAATCTATTAAATTGGAGTTGCCTCCCTTTTTTTATTTTGCGCGATTGCATTGCAATCTATTAAATTGGGATTACCTCCCTTTTTTTATTTTTTTTGTGATTGCATTGCAGTCTATTAAATTGGAGTTATCTCCCTTTTTTATTTGATCGTGATTGCATTGCAATCTATTAAATTGGAGTTAACTCCCTTTAAAAATAATAATTTGTGATTGCATTGCAATCTATTAAATTAGAGTTGCCTCCCTTTTTTTATTTTGCGCGATTGCATTGCAATCTATTAAATTGGGATTATCTCCCTTTTTTTATTTTTTTTGTGATTGCATTGCAATCTTTTAAATTGGAGTTATCTCCCTTTTATATTTGTTCGTGATTGCATTGCAATCTATTAAATTGGAGTTGCCTCCCTTTTTTATTTTGCGTGATTGCATTGCAATCTATTAAATTGGAGTTACCTCCCTTTAAAAATAATAATTTGTGATTGCATTGCAGTCTATTAAATTGGAGTTATCTCCCTTTTTTATTTGTTCGTGATTGCATTGCAATCTATTAAATTGGAGTTGCCTCCCATTTTTTATTTTGCGCGATTGCATTGCAATCTATTAAATTGGGATTATCTCCCTTTTTTGATTTTTTTTTTGTGATTGCATTGCAATCTTTTAAATTGGAGTTATCTCCCTTTTATATTTGTTCGTGATTGCATTGCAATCTATTAAATTGGAGTTGCCTCCCTTTTTTATTTTGCGTGATTGCATTGCAATCTATTAAATTGGAGTTACCTCCCTTTAAAAATAATAATTTGTGATTGCATTGCAATCTATTAAATTGGAGTTGCCTCCCTTTTTTTATTTTGCGCGATTGCATTGCAATCTATTAAATTGGGATTACCTCCCTTTTTTATTTTTTTTGTGATTGCATTGCAATCTTTTAAATTGGAGTTATCTCCCTTTTATATTTGTTCGTGATTGCATTGCAATCTATTAAATTGGAGTTGCCTCCCTTTTTTTATTTTGCGTGATTGCATGGCAATCTATTAAATTGGAGTTACCTCCCTTTAAAAATAATAATTTGTGATTGCATTGCAATCTATTAAATTGGAGTTATCTCCCTTTTTTATTTGTTCGTGATTGCATTGCAATCTATTAAATTGGAGTTATCTCCCTTTTTTATTTGTTCGTGATTGCATTTCAATCTATTAAATTGGAGTTATCTCCCTTTTTTATTTTGCGCGATTGCATTGCAATCTATTAAATTGGGATTACCTCCCTTTTTTAATTTTTTTTGTGAATGCATTGCAATCTATTAAATTGGAGTTATCTCCCTTTTTTATTTGTTCGTGATTGCATTGCAATCTATTAAATTGGAGTTGCCTCCCTTTTTTTATTTTGCGCGATTGCATTGCAATCTATTAAATTGGGATTACCTCCCTTTTTTGATTTTTTTTTGTGATTGCATTGCAAACTATTAAATTGGAGTTATCTCCCTTTTATATTTGTTCATGATTGCATTGCAATCTATTAAATTTGAGTTGCCTCCCTTTTTTATTTTGCGTGATTGCATTGCAATCTATTAAATTGGAGTTACCTCCCTTTAAAAATAATAATTTGTGATTGCATTGCAATCTATTAAATTGGAGTTGCCTCCCTTTTTTTATTTTGCGCGATTGCATTGCAATCTATTAAATTGGGATTACCTCCCTTTTTTTATTTTTTTTGTGATTGCATTGCAATCTTTTAAATTGGAGTAATTCCCTTTTATATTTGTTCGTGATTGCATTGCAATCTATTAAATTGGAGTTGCCTCCCTTTTTTTATTTTGCGCGATTGCATTGCAATCTATTAAATTGGGATTACCTCCCTTTTTTGATTTTTTTTTGTGATTGCATTGCAAACTATTAAATTGGAGTTATCTCCCTTTTATATTTGTTCGTGATTGCATTGCAATCTATTAAATTTGAGTTGCCTCCCTTTTTTATTTTGCGTGATTGCATTGCAATCTATTAAATTGGAGTTACCTCCCTTTAAAAATAATAATTTGTGATTGCATTGCAATCTATTAAATTGGAGTTGCCTCCCTTTTTTTATTTTGCGCGATTGCATTGCAATCTATTAAATTGGGATTACCTCCCTTTTTTTTATTTTTTTTGTGATTGCATTGCAATCTTTTAAATTGGAGTAATTCCCTTTTATATTTGTTCGTGATTGCAATGCAATCTATTAAATTGGAGTTGCCTCCCTTTTTTTATTTTGCGTGATTGCATTGCAATCTATTAAATTGGAGTTACCTCCCTTTAAAAATAATAATTTGTGATTGCATTGCAGTCTATTAAATTGGAGTTATCTCCCTTTTTTTATTTGTTCGTGATTGCATTGCAATCCATTAAATTGGAGTTGCCTCCCTTTTTTAATTTTCCGTGATTGCATTGCAATCTATTAAATTGGGATTATCTCCAATTTTTTTATTTTATTTTGTGATTGCATTGCAGTCTATTAAATTGGAGTTATCTCCCTTTTTTATTTGTTCGTGATTGCATTGCAATCTATTAAATTGGAGTTGCCTCCCATTTTTTATTTTGCGCGATTGCATTGCAATCTATTAAATTGGGATTACCTCCCTTTTTTGATTTTTTTTGTGTGATTGCATTGCAATCTTTTAAATTGGAGTTATCTCCCTTTTATATTTGTTCGTGATTGCATTGCAATCTATTAAATTGGAGTTGCCTCCCTTTTTTTATTTTGTGCGATTGCATTGCAATCTATTAAATTGGAGTTACCTCCCTTTAAAAATAATAATTTGTGATTGCATTGCAATCTATTAAATTGGAGTTGCCTCCCTTTTTTATTTTGCGCGATTGCATTGCAATCTATTAAATTGGGATTACCTCCCTTTTTTATTTTTTTTGTGATTGCATTGCAATCTTTTAAATTGGAGTTATCTCTCTTTTATATTTGTTCGTGATTGCATTGCAATCTATTAAATTGGAGTTGCCTCCCTTTTTTTATTTTGCGTGATTGCATTGCAATCTATTAAATTGGAGTTACCTCCCTTTAAAAATAATAATTTGTGATTGCATTGCAATCTATTAAATTGGAGTTATCTCCCTTTTTTTATTTTGCGCAATTGCATAGCAATCTATTAAATTGGGATTACCTCCCTTTTTAAATTTTTTTTGGTGATTGCATTGCAGTCTATTAAATTGGAGTTATCTCTCTTTTTTATTTGTTCGTGATTGCATTGCAATCTATTAAATTGGAGTTGCCTCCCTTTTTTTATTTTGCGCGATTGCATTGCAATCTATTAAATTGGGATTACCTCGCTTTTTTAATTTTTTTTTGTGATTGCATTGCAGTCTATTAAATTGGAGTTATCTCCCTTTTTTATTTGTTCGTGATTGCATTGCAATCTATTAAATTGGAGTTGCCTCCCTTTTTTTATTTTGCGCGATTGCATTGCAATCTATTAAATTGGGATTACCTCCCTTTTTTTATTTTTTTTGTGATTGCATTGCAGTCTATTAAATTGGAGTTATCTCCCTTTTTTATTTGATCGTGATTGCATTTCAATCTATTAAATTGGAATTACCTCCCTTTAAAAATAATAATTTGTGATTGCATTGCAATCTATTAAATTGGAGTTGCCTCCCTTTTTTTATTTTGCGCGATTGCATTGCAATCTATTAAATTGGGATTACCTCCCTTTTTTGATTTTTTTTGTGATTGCATTGCAATCTATTAAATTGGAGTTATATCCCTTTTATATTTGTTCGTGATTGTATTGCAATCTATTAAATTGGAGCTGCCTCCCTTTTTTATTTTGCGTGATTGCATTGCAATCTATTAAATTGGAGTTACCTCCCTTTAAAAATAATAATTTGTGATTGCATTGCAATCTATTAAATTGGAGTTATCTCCCTTTTTTATTTGTTCGTGATTGCATTTCAATCTATTAAATTGGAGTTATCTCCCTTTTTTATTTTGCGTGATTGCATTGCAATCTATTAAATTGGGATTACCTCCCATTTTTAATTTTTTTTTGTGATTGCATTGCAGTCTATTAAATTGGAGTTATCTCCCTTTTATATTTGTTCGTGATTGCATTGCAATCTATTAAATTGGAGTTGCCTCCCTTTTTTTATTTTGTGTGATTGCATTGCAATCTATTAAATTGGAGTTACCTCCCTTTAAAAATAATAATTTGTGATTGCATTGCAATCTATTAAATTGGAGTTATCTCCCTTTTTTTTATTTTGCGCAATTGCATAGCAATCTATTAAATTGGGATTACCTCCCTTTTTTAATTTTTTTTGGTGATTGCATTGCAGTCTATTAAATTGGAGTTATCTCTCTTTTTTATTTGTTCGTGATTGCATTGCAATCTATTAAATTGGAGTTGCCTCCCTTTTTTATTTTGCGTGATTGCATTGCAATCTATTAAATTGGAGTTAACTCCCTTTAAAAATAATAATTTGTGATTGCATTGCAATCTATTAAATTAGAGTTGCCTCCCTTTTTTTATTTTGCGCGATTGCATTGCAATCTATTAAATTGGGATTATCTCCCTTTTTTTATTTTTTTTGTGATTGCATTGCAATCTTTTAAATTGGAGTTATCTCCCTTTTATATTTGTTCGTGATTGCATTGCAATCTATTAAATTGGAGTTGCCTCCCTTTTTTATTTTGCGTGATTGCATTGCAATCTATTAAATTGGAGTTACCTCCCTTTAAAAATAATAATTTGTGATTGCATTGCAGTCTATTAAATTGGAGTTATCTCCCTTTTTTATTTGTTCGTGATTGCATTGCAATCCATTAAATTGGAGTTGCCTCCCTTTTTTTATTTTGCGCGATTGCATTGCAATCTATTAAATTGGGATTATCTCCCATTTTTTAATTTTATTTTGTGATTGCATTGCAGTCTATTAAATTGGAGTTATCTCCCTTTTTTATTTGTTCGTGATTGCATTGCAATCTATTAAATTGGAGTTGCCTCCCATTTTTTATTTTGCGCGATTGCATTGCAATCTATTAAATTGGGATTATCTCCCTTTTTTGATTTTTTTTTTGTGATTGCATTGCAATCTTTTAAATTGGAGTTATCTCCCTTTTATATTTGTTCGTGATTGCATTGCAATCTATTAAATTGGAGTTGCCTCCCTTTTTTATTTTGCGTGATTGCATTGCAATCTATTAAATTGGGATTACCTCCCTTTTTTATTTTTTTTGTGATTGCATTGCAATCTTTTAAATTGGAGTTATCTCCCTTTTATATTTGTTCGTGATTGCATTGCAATCTATTAAATTGGAGTTGCCTCCCTTTAAAAATAATAATTTGTGATTGCATTGCAATCTATTAAATTGGAGTTGCCTCCCTTTTTTTGTTTTGCGCGATTGCATTGCAATCTATTAAATTGGGATTACCTCCCTTTTTTATTTTTTTTGTGATTGCATTGCAATCTTTTAAATTGGAGTTATCTCCCTTTTATATTTGTTCGTGATTGCATTGCAATCTATTAAATTGGAGTTGCCTCCCTGTTTTTATTTTGCGTGATTGCATGGCAATCTATTAAATTGGAGTTACCTCCCTTTAAAAATAATAATTTGTGATTGCATTGCAATCTATTAAATTGGAGTTATCTCCCTTTTTTATTTGTTCGTGATTGCATTGCAATCTATTAAATTGGAGTTATCTCCCTTTTTTATTTGTTCGTGATTGCATTTCAATCTATTAAATTGGAGTTATCTCCCTTTTTTATTTTGCGCGATTGCATTGCAATCTATTAAATTGGGATTACCTCCCTTTTTTAATTTTTTTTGTGAATGCATTGCAATCTATTAAATTGGAGTTATCTCCCTTTTTTATTTGTTCGTGATTGCATTGCAATCTATTAAATTGGAGTTGCCTCCCTTTTTTTATTTTGCGCGATTGCATTGCAATCTATTAAATTGGGATTACCTCCCTTTTTTGATTTTTTTTTGTGATTGCATTGCAAACTATTAAATTGGAGTTATCTCCCTTTTATATTTGTTCGTGATTGCATTGCAATCTATTAAATTTGAGTTGCCTCCCTTTTTTATTTTGCGTGATTGCATTGCAATCTATTAAATTGGAGTTACCTCCCTTTAAAAATAATAATTTGTGATTGCATTGCAATCTATTAAATTGGAGTTGCCTCCCTTTTTTTATTTTGCGCGATTGCATTGCAATCTATTAAATTGGGATTACCTCCCTTTTTTTATTTTTTTTGTGATTGCATTGCAATCTTTTAAATTGGAGTAATTCCCTTTTATATTTGTTCGTGATTGCATTGCAATCTATTAAATTGGAGTTGCCTCCCTTTTTTTATTTTGCGCGATTGCATTGCAATCTATTAAATTGGGATTACCTCCCTTTTTTGATTTTTTTTTGTGATTGCATTGCAAACTATTAAATTGGAGTTATCTCCCTTTTATATTTGTTCGTGATTGCATTGCAATCTATTAAATTTGAGTTGCCTCCCTTTTTTATTTTGCGTGATTGCATTGCAATCTATTAAATTGGAGTTACCTCCCTTTAAAAATAATAATTTGTGATTGCATTGCAATCTATTAAATTGGAGTTGCCTCCCTTTTTTTATTTTGCGCGATTGCATTGCAATCTATTAAATTGGGATTACCTCCCTTTTTTTATTTTTTTTGTGATTGCATTGCAATCTTTTAAATTGGAGTAATTCCCTTTTATATTTGTTCGTGATTGCATTGCAATCTATTAAATTGGAGTTGCCTCCCTTTTTTTATTTTGCGTGATTGCATTGCAATCTATTAAATTGGAGTTACCTCCCTTTAAAAATAATAATTTGTGATTGCATTGCAGTCTATTAAATTGGAGTTATCTCCCTTTTTTTATTTGTTCGTGATTGCATTGCAATCCATTAAATTGGAGTTGCCTCCCTTTTTTTATTTTCCGTGATTGCATTGCAATCTATTAAATTGGGATTATCTCCAATTTTTTTATTTTATTTTGTGATTGCATTGCAGTCTATTAAATTGGAGTTATCTCCCTTTTTTATTTGTTCGTGATTGCATTGCAATCTATTAAATTGGAGTTGCCTCCCATTTTTTATTTTGCGCGATTGCATTGCAATCTATTAAATTGGGATTACCTCCCTTTTTTGATTTTTTTTGTGTGATTGCATTGCAATCTTTTAAATTGGAGTTATCTCCCTTTTATATTTGTTCGTGATTGCATTGCAATCTATTAAATTGGAGTTGCCTCCCTTTTTTTATTTTGTGCGATTGCATTGCAATCTATTAAATTGGAGTTACCTCCCTTTAAAAATAATAATTTGTGATTGCATTGCAATCTATTAAATTGGAGTTGCCTCCCTTTTTTATTTTGCGCGATTGCATTGCAATCTATTAAATTGGGATTACCTCCCTTTTTTATTTTTTTTGTGATTGCATTGCAATCTTTTAAATTGGAGTTATCTCTCTTTTATATTTGTTCGTGATTGCATTGCAATCTATTAAATTGGAGTTGCCTCCCTTTTTTTATTTTGCGTGATTGCATTGCAATCTATTAAATTGGAGTTACCTCCCTTTAAAAATAATAATTTGTGATTGCATTGCAATCTATTAAATTGGAGTTATCTCCCTTTTTTTATTTTGCGCAATTGCATAGCAATCTATTAAATTGGGATTACCTCCCTTTTTAAATTTTTTTTGGTGATTGCATTGCAGTCTATTAAATTGGAGTTATCTCTCTTTTTTATTTGTTCGTGATTGCATTGCAATCTATTAAATTGGAGTTGCCTCCCTTTTTTTATTTTGCGCGATTGCATTGCAATCTATTAAATTGGGATTACCTCGCTTTTTTAATTTTTTTTTGTGATTGCATTGCAGTCTATTAAATTGGAGTTATCTCCCTTTTTTATTTGTTCGTGATTGCATTGCAATCTATTAAATTGGAGTTGCCTCCCTTTTTTATTTTGCGTGATTGCATTGCAATCTATTAAATTGGGATTACCTCCCTTTTTTATTTTTTTTGTGATTGCATTGCAATCTTTTAAATTGGAGTTATCTCCCTTTTATATTTGTTCGTGATTGCATTGCAATCTATTAAATTGGAGTTGCCTCCCTTTAAAAATAATAATTTGTGATTGCATTGCAATCTATTAAATTGGAGTTGCCTCCCTTTTTTTGTTTTGCGCGATTGCATTGCAATCTATTAAATTGGGATTACCTCCCTTTTTTATTTTTTTTGTGATTGCATTGCAATCTTTTAAATTGGAGTTATCTCCCTTTTATATTTGTTCGTGATTGCATTGCAATCTATTAAATTGGAGTTGCCTCCCTGTTTTTATTTTGCGTGATTGCATGGCAATCTATTAAATTGGAGTTACCTCCCTTTAAAAATAATAATTTGTGATTGCATTGCAATCTATTAAATTGGAGTTATCTCCCTTTTTTATTTGTTCGTGATTGCATTGCAATCTATTAAATTGGAGTTATCTCCCTTTTTTATTTGTTCGTGATTGCATTTCAATCTATTAAATTGGAGTTATCTCCCTTTTTTATTTTGCGCGATTGCATTGCAATCTATTAAATTGGGATTACCTCCCTTTTTTAATTTTTTTTGTGAATGCATTGCAATCTATTAAATTGGAGTTATCTCCCTTTTTTATTTGTTCGTGATTGCATTGCAATCTATTAAATTGGAGTTGCCTCCCTTTTTTTATTTTGCGCGATTGCATTGCAATCTATTAAATTGGGATTACCTCCCTTTTTTGATTTTTTTTTGTGATTGCATTGCAAACTATTAAATTGGAGTTATCTCCCTTTTATATTTGTTCGTGATTGCATTGCAATCTATTAAATTTGAGTTGCCTCCCTTTTTTATTTTGCGTGATTGCATTGCAATCTATTAAATTGGAGTTACCTCCCTTTAAAAATAATAATTTGTGATTGCATTGCAATCTATTAAATTGGAGTTGCCTCCCTTTTTTTATTTTGCGCGATTGCATTGCAATCTATTAAATTGGGATTACCTCCCTTTTTTTATTTTTTTTGTGATTGCATTGCAATCTTTTAAATTGGAGTAATTCCCTTTTATATTTGTTCGTGATTGCATTGCAATCTATTAAATTGGAGTTGCCTCCCTTTTTTTATTTTGCGCGATTGCATTGCAATCTATTAAATTGGGATTACCTCCCTTTTTTGATTTTTTTTTGTGATTGCATTGCAAACTATTAAATTGGAGTTATCTCCCTTTTATATTTGTTCGTGATTGCATTGCAATCTATTAAATTTGAGTTGCCTCCCTTTTTTATTTTGCGTGATTGCATTGCAATCTATTAAATTGGAGTTACCTCCCTTTAAAAATAATAATTTGTGATTGCATTGCAATCTATTAAATTGGAGTTGCCTCCCTTTTTTTATTTTGCGCGATTGCATTGCAATCTATTAAATTGGGATTACCTCCCTTTTTTTATTTTTTTTGTGATTGCATTGCAATCTTTTAAATTGGAGTAATTCCCTTTTATATTTGTTCGTGATTGCATTGCAATCTATTAAATTGGAGTTGCCTCCCTTTTTTTATTTTGCGTGATTGCATTGCAATCTATTAAATTGGAGTTACCTCCCTTTAAAAATAATAATTTGTGATTGCATTGCAGTCTATTAAATTGGAGTTATCTCCCTTTTTTTATTTGTTCGTGATTGCATTGCAATCCATTAAATTGGAGTTGCCTCCCTTTTTTTATTTTCCGTGATTGCATTGCAATCTATTAAATTGGGATTATCTCCAATTTTTTTATTTTATTTTGTGATTGCATTGCAGTCTATTAAATTGGAGTTATCTCCCTTTTTTATTTGTTCGTGATTGCATTGCAATCTATTAAATTGGAGTTGCCTCCCATTTTTTATTTTGCGCGATTGCATTGCAATCTATTAAATTGGGATTACCTCCCTTTTTTGATTTTTTTTGTGTGATTGCATTGCAATCTTTTAAATTGGAGTTATCTCCCTTTTATATTTGTTCGTGATTGCATTGCAATCTATTAAATTGGAGTTGCCTCCCTTTTTTTATTTTGTGCGATTGCATTGCAATCTATTAAATTGGAGTTACCTCCCTTTAAAAATAATAATTTGTGATTGCATTGCAATCTATTAAATTGGAGTTGCCTCCCTTTTTTATTTTGCGCGATTGCATTGCAATCTATTAAATTGGGATTACCTCCCTTTTTTATTTTTTTTGTGATTGCATTGCAATCTTTTAAATTGGAGTTATCTCTCTTTTATATTTGTTCGTGATTGCATTGCAATCTATTAAATTGGAGTTGCCTCCCTTTTTTTATTTTGCGTGATTGCATTGCAATCTATTAAATTGGAGTTACCTCCCTTTAAAAATAATAATTTGTGATTGCATTGCAATCTATTAAATTGGAGTTATCTCCCTTTTTTTATTTTGCGCAATTGCATAGCAATCTATTAAATTGGGATTACCTCCCTTTTTAAATTTTTTTTGGTGATTGCATTGCAGTCTATTAAATTGGAGTTATCTCTCTTTTTTATTTGTTCGTGATTGCATTGCAATCTATTAAATTGGAGTTGCCTCCCTTTTTTTATTTTGCGCGATTGCATTGCAATCTATTAAATTGGGATTACCTCGCTTTTTTAATTTTTTTTTGTGATTGCATTGCAGTCTATTAAATTGGAGTTATCTCCCTTTTTTATTTGTTCGTGATTGCATTGCAATCTATTAAATTGGAGTTGCCTCCCTTTTTTTTTTTTGCGCGATTGCATTGCAATCTATTAAATTGGGATTACCTCCCTTTTTTTATTTTTTTTGTGATTGCATTGCAGTCTATTAAATTGGAGTTATCTCCCTTTTTTATTTGATCGTGATTGCATTTCAATCTATTAAATTGGAATTACCTCCCTTTAAAAATAATAATTTGTGATTGCATTGCAATCTATTAAATTGGAGTTGCCTCCCTTTTTTTATTTTGCGCGATTGCATTGCAATCTATTAAATTGGGATTACCTCCCTTTTTTGATTTTTTTTGTGATTGCATTGCAATCTATTAAATTGGAGTTATATCCCTTTTATATTTGTTCGTGATTGTATTGCAATCTATTAAATTGGAGCTGCCTCCCTTTTTTATTTTGCGTGATTGCATTGCAATCTATTAAATTGGAGTTACCTCCCTTTAAAAATAATAATTTGTGATTGCATTGCAATCTATTAAATTGGAGTTATCTCCCTTTTTTATTTGTTCGTGATTGCATTTCAATCTATTAAATTGGAGTTATCTCCCTTTTTTATTTTGCGTTATTGCATTGCAATCTATTAAATTGGGATTACCTCCCATTTTTAATTTTTTTTTGTGATTGCATTGCAGTCTATTAAATTGGAGTTATCTCCCTTTTATATTTGTTCGGGATTGCATTGCAATCTATTAAATTGGAGTTGCCTCCCTTTTTTTATTTTGTGTGATTGCATTGCAATCTATTAAATTGGAGTTACCTCCCTTTAAAAATAATAATTTGTGATTGCATTGCAATCTATTAAATTGGAGTTATCTCCCTTTTTTTTATTTTGCGCAATTGCATAGCAATCTATTAAATTGGGATTACCTCCCTTTTTTAATTTTTTTTGGTGATTGCATTGCAGTCTATTAAATTGGAGTTATCTCTCTTTTTTATTTGTTCGTGATTGCATTGCAATCTATTAAATTGGAGTTGCCTCCCTTTTTTTATTTTGCGCGATTGCATTGCAATCTATTAAATTGGGATTACCTCGCTTTTTTAATTTTTTTTTGTGATTGCATTGCAGTCTATTAAATTGGAGTTATCTCCCTTTTTTATTTGTTCGTGATTGCATTGCAATCTATTAAATTGGAGTTGCCTCCCTTTTTTTATTTTGCGCGATTGCATTGCAATCTATTAAATTGGGATTACCTGCCTTTTTTAATTTTTTTTGTGATTGCATTGCAGTCTATTAAATTGGAGTTATCTCCCTTTTTTATTTGATTGTGATTGCATTTCAATCTATTAAATTGGAGTTACCTCCCTTTTTTGATTTTTTTTTGTGATTGCATTGCAAACTATTAAATTGGAGTTATCTCCCTTTTATATTTGTTCGTGATTGCATTGCAATCTATTAAATTTGAGTTGCCTCCCTTTTTTATTTTGCGTGATTGCATTGCAATCTATTAAATTGGGATTACCTCCCTTTTTTGATTTTTTTTTGTGATTGCATTGCAAACTATTAAATTGGAGTTATCTCCCTTTTATATTTGTTCGTGATTGCATTGCAATCTATTAAATTTGAGTTGCCTCCCTTTTTTATTTTGCGTGATTGCATTGCAATCTATTAAATTGGAGTTACCTCCCTTTAAAAATAATAATTTGTGATTGCATTGCAATCTATTAAATTGGAGTTGCCTCCCTTTTTTTATTTTGCGCGATTGCATTGCAATCTATTAAATTGGGATTACCTCCCTTTTTTTATTTTTTTTGTGATTGCATTGCAATCTTTTAAATTGGAGTAATTCCCTTTTATATTTGTTCGTGATTGCATTGCAATCTATTAAATTGGAGTTGCCTCCCTTTTTTTATTTTGCGTGATTGCATTGCAATCTATTAAATTGGAGTTACCTCCCTTTAAAAATAATAATTTGTGATTGCATTGCAGTCTATTAAATTGGAGTTATCTCCCTTTTTTTATTTGTTCGTGATTGCATTGCAATCCATTAAATTGGAGTTGCCTCCCTTTTTTTATTTTCCGTGATTGCATTGCAATCTATTAAATTGGGATTATCTCCAATTTTTTTATTTTATTTTGTGATTGCATTGCAGTCTATTAAATTGGAGTTATCTCCCTTTTTTATTTGTTCGTGATTGCATTGCAATCTATTAAATTGGAGTTGCCTCCCTTTTTTATTTTGCGCGATTGCATTGCAATCTATTAAATTGGGATTACCTCCCTTTTTTAATTTTTTTTGGAGATTGCATTGCAGTCTATTAAATTGGAGTTAACTCCCTTTTATATTTGTTCGTGATTGCATTGCAATCTATTAAATTGGAGTTGCCTCCCTTTTTTTATTTTGCGTGATTGCATTGCAATCTATTAAATTGGAGTTACCTCCCTTTAAAAAGAATAATTTGTGATTGCATTGCAATCTATTAAATTGGAGTTATCTCCCTTTTTTTATTTTGCGCAATTGCATAGCAATCTATTAAATTGGGATTACCTCCCTTTTTTAATTTTTTTTGGTGATTGCATTGCAGTCTATTAAATTGGAGTTATCTCCCTTTTTTATTTGTTCGTGATTGCATTGCAATCTATTAAATTGGAGTTGCCTCCCATTTTTTATTTTGCGCGATTGCATTGCAATCTATTAAATTGGGATTACCTCCCTTTTTTGATTTTTTTTTGTGATGGCATTGCAATCTATTAAATTGGAGTTACCTCCCTTTAAAAATAATAATTTGTGATTGCATTGCAATCTATTAAAATGGAGTTGCCTCATTTTTTTTATTTTGCGCGATTGCATTGCAATCTATTAAATTGGAGTTATCTCCCTTTTATATTTGTTCGTGATTGCATTGCAATCTATTAAATTGGAGTTGCCTCCCTTTTTTTATTTTGCGTGATTGCATTGCAATCTATTAAATTGGAGTTATCTCCCTTTTTTATTTTGCGCGATTGCATTGCAATCTATTAAATTGGGATTACCTCCCATGTTTTATTTTTTTTTGTGATTGCATTGCAGTCTATTAAATGGGAGTTATCTCTCTTTTTTATTTGTTCGTGATTGCATTGCAATCTATTAAATTGGAGTTGCCTCCCTTTTTTTATTTTGCGCGATTGCATTGCAATCTATTAAATTGGGATTACCTCGCTTTTTTAATTTTTTTTTGTGATTGCATTGCAGTCTATTAAATTGGAGTTATCTCCCTTTTTTATTTGTTCGTGATTGCATTGCAATCTATTAAATTGGAGTTGCCTCCCTTTTTTTATTTGTGCGATTGCATTGCAATCTATTAAATTGGGATTACCTCCCTTTTTTAATTTTTTTTGTGATTGCATTGCAGTCTATTAAATTGGAGTTATCTCCCTTTTTTATTTGTTCGTGATTGCATTGCAATCTATTAAATTGGAGTTGCCTCCCATTTTTTATTTTGCGCGATTGCATTGCAATCTATTAAATTGGGATTACCTCCCTTTTTTTTTTTTTTTTGTGATGGCATTGCAATCTATTAAATTGGAGTTATCTCCCTTTTATATTTGTTCGTGATTGCATTGCAATCTATTAAATTGGAGTTGCCTCCCTTTTTTATTTTGCGTGATTGCATTGCAATCTATTAAATTGGAGTTACCTCCCTTTAAAAATAATAATTTGTGATTGCATTGCAATCTATTAAAATGGAGTTGCCTCCCTTTTTTTATTTTGCACGATTGCATTGCAATCTATTAAATTGGGATTACCTCCCTTTTTTATTTTTTTTGTGATTGCATTGCAATCTATTAAATTGGAGTTGCCTCCCTTTTTTTATTTTGTGTGATTGCATTGCAATCTATTAAATTGGAGTTACCTCCCTTTAAAAATAATAATTTGTGATTGCATTGCAATCTATTAAATTGGAGTTATCTCCCTTTTTTTATTTTGCGCAATTGCATAGCAATCTATTAAATTGGGATTACCTCCCTTTTTTAATTTTTTTTGGTGATTGCATTGCAGTCTATTAAATTGGAGTTATCTCTCTTTTTTATTTGTTCGTGATTGCATTGCAATCTATTAAATTGGAGTTGCCTCCCATTTTTTATTTTGCGCGATTGCATTGCAATCTATTAAATTGGGATTACCTCCCTTTTTTGATTTTTTTTTGTGATGGCATTGCAATCTATTAAATTGGAGTTACCTCCCTTTAAAAATAATAATTTGTGATTGCATTGCAATCTATTAAAATGGAGTTGCCTCATTTTTTTTATTTTGCGCGATTGCATTGCAATCTATTAAATTGGAGTTATCTCCCTTTTATATTTGTTCGTGATTGCATTGCAATCTATTAAATTGGAGTTGCCTCCCTTTTTTTATTTTGCGTGATTGCATTGCAATCTATTAAATTGGGATTACCTCCCTTTTTTGATTTTTTTTGTGATTGCATTGCAATCTATTAAATTGGAGTTATATCCCTTTTATATTTGTTCGTGATTGCATTTCATTCTATTAAATTGGAGTTATCTCTCTTTTTTATTTTGCGTGATTGCATTGCAATCTATTAAATTGGAGTTACCTCCCTTTAAAAATAATAATTTGTGATTGCATTGCAATCTATTAAATTGGAGTTATCTCCCTTTTTTATTTGTTCGTGATTGCATTTCAATCTATTAAATTGGAGTTATCTCCATTTTTTATTTTGCGCGATTGCATTGCAATCTATTAAATTGGGATTACCTCCCATGTTTTATTTTTTTTGTGATTGCATTGCAGTCTATTAAATTGGAGTTATCTCCCTTTTTTATTTGTTCGTGATTGCATTGCAATCTATTAAATTGGAGTTGCCTCCCTTTTTTTATTTTGCGTGATTGCATTGCAATCTATTAAATTGGAGTTACCTCCCTTTAAAAATAATAATTTGTGATTGCATTGAAATCTATTAAATTGGAGTTATCTCCCTTTTTTTATTTTGCGCAATTGCATAGCAATCTATTAAATTGGGATTACCTCCCTTTTTTAATTTTTTTTGGTGATTGCATTGCAGTCTATTAAATTGGAGTTATCTCTCTTTTTTATTTGTTCGTGATTGCATTGCAATCTATTAAATTGGAGTTGCCTCCCTTTTTTTATTTTGCGCGATTGCATTGCAATCTATTAAATTGGGATTACCTCCCATGTTTTATTTTTTTTTGTGATTGCATTGCAGTCTATTAAATTGGAGTTATCTCCCTTTTTTATTTGTTCGTGATTGCATTGCAATCTATTAAATTGGAGTTGCCTCCCTTTTTTTATTTTGCGCGATTGCATTGCAATCTATTAAATTGGGATTACCTCCCTTTTTTAATTTTTTTTGGAGATTGCATTGCAGTCTATTAAATTGGAGTTAACTCCCTTTTATATTTGTTCGTGATTGCATTGCAATCTATTAAATTGGAGTTGCCTCCCTTTTTTTATTTTGCGTGATTGCATTGCAATCTATTAAATTGGAGTTACCTCCCTTTAAAAAGAATAATTTGTGATTGCATTGCAATCTATTAAATTGGAGTTATCTCCCTTTTTTTATTTTGCGCAATTGCATAGCAATCTATTAAATTGGGATTACCTCCCTTTTTTAATTTTTTTTGGTGATTGCATTGCAGTCTATTAAATTGGAGTTATCTCCCTTTTTTATTTGTTCGTGATTGCATTGCAATCTATTAAATTGGAGTTGCCTCCCATTTTTTATTTTGCGCGATTGCATTGCAATCTATTAAATTGGGATTACCTCCCTTTTTTGATTTTTTTTTGTGATGGCATTGCAATCTATTAAATTGGAGTTACCTCCCTTTAAAAATAATAATTTGTGATTGCATTGCAATCTATTAAAATGGAGTTGCCTCATTTTTTTTATTTTGCGCGATTGCATTGCAATCTATTAAATTGGAGTTATCTCCCTTTTATATTTGTTCGTGATTGCATTGCAATCTATTAAATTGGAGTTGCCTCCCTTTTTTTATTTTGCGTGATTGCATTGCAATCTATTAAATTGGAGTTATCTCCCTTTTTTATTTTGCGCGATTGCATTGCAATCTATTAAATTGGGATTACCTCCCATGTTTTATTTTTTTTTGTGATTGCATTGGAGTCTATTAAATGGGAGTTATCTCTCTTTTTTATTTGTTCGTGATTGCATTGCAATCTATTAAATTGGAGTTGCCTCCCTTTTTTTATTTTGCGCGATTGCATTGCAATCTATTAAATTGGGATTACCTCGCTTTTTTAATTTTTTTTTGTGATTGCATTGCAGTCTATTAAATTGGAGTTATCTCCCTTTTTTATTTGTTCGTGATTGCATTGCAATCTATTAAATTGGAGTTGCCTCCCTTTTTTTATTTGCGCGATTGCATTGCAATCTATTAAATTGGGATTACCTCCCTTTTTTAATTTTTTTTGTGATTGCATTGCAGTCTATTAAATTGGAGTTATCTCCCTTTTTTATTTGTTCGTGATTGCATTGCAATCTATTAAATTGGAGTTGCCTCCCATTTTTTATTTTGCGCGATTGCATTGCAATCTATTAAATTGGGATTACCTCCCTTTTTTGATTTTTTTTTGTGATGGCATTGCAATCTATTAAATTGGAGTTATCTCCCTTTTATATTTGTTCGTGATTGCATTGCAATCTATTAAATTGGAGTTGCCTCCCTTTTTTATTTTGCGTGATTGCATTGCAATCTATTAAATTGGAGTTACCTCCCTTTAAAAATAATAATTTGTGATTGCATTGCAATCTATTAAAATGGAGTTGCCTCCCTTTTTTTATTTTGCACGATTGCATTGCAATCTATTAAATTGGGATTACCTCCCTTTTTTATTTTTTTTGTGATTGCATTGCAATCTTTTAAATTGGAGTTATCTCCCTTTTATATTTGTTCGTGATTGCATTGCAATCTATTAAATTGGAGTTGCCTCCCTTTTTTTATTTTGTGTGATTGCATTGCAATCTATTAAATTGGAGTTACCTCCCTTTAAAAATAATAATTTGTGATTGCATTGCAATCTATTAAATTGGAGTTATCTCCCTTTTTTTATTTTGCGCAATTGCATAGCAATCTATTAAATTGGGATTACCTCCCTTTTTTAATTTTTTTTGGTGATTGCATTGCAGTCTATTAAATTGGAGTTATCTCTCTTTTTTATTTGTTCGTGATTGCATTGCAATCTATTAAATTGGAGTTGCCTCCCTTTTTTTATTTTGCGTCATTGCATTGCAATCTATTAAATTGGGATTATCTCGCTTTTTTAATTTTTTTTTGTGATTGCATTGCAGTCTTTTAAATTGGAGTTATCTCCCTTTTTTATTTGTTCGTGATTGCATTGCAATCTATTAAATTGGAGTTGCCTCCCTTTTTTTATTTTGCGCGATTGCATTGCAATCTATTAAATTGGGATTACCTCCCTTTTTTAATTTTTTTTGTGATTGCATTGCAGTCTATTAAATTGGAGTTAACTCCCTTTTATATTTGTTCGTGATTGCATTGCAATCTATTAAATTGGAGTTGCCTCCCTTTTTTTATTTTGCGTGATTGCATTGCAATCTATTAAATTGGAGTTACCTCCCTTTAAAAATAATAATTTGTGATTGCATTGCAATCTATTAAATTGGAGTTATCTCCCTTTTTTTATTTTGCGCAATTGCATAGCAATCTATTAAATTGGGATTACCTCCCTTTTTTAATTTTTTTTGGTGATTGCATTGCAGTCTATTAAATTGGAGTTATCTCTCTTTTTTATTTGTTCGTGATTGCATTGCAATCTATTAAATTGGAGTTGCCTCCCTTTTTTTATTTTGCGCGATTGCATTGCAATCTATTAAATTGGGATTACCTCGCTTTTTTAAAAAAATTTTGTGATTGCATTGCAATCTATTAAATTGGAGTTATCTCTCTTTTTTATTTGTTCGTGATTGCATTGCAATCTATTAAATTGGAGTTGCCTCCCTTTTTTTATTTTGCGCAATTGCATAGCAATCTATTAAATTGGGATTACCTCCCTTTTTTACTTTTTTTTGTGATTGGATTGCAGTCTATTAAATTGGAGTTATCTCCCTTTTTTATTTGTTCGTGATTGCATTGCAATCTATTAAATTGGAGTTACCTCCCTTTTTTTATTTTGCGCGATTGCATTGCAATCTATTAAATTGGGATTACCTCCCTTTTTTAATTTTTTTGTGTGATTGCATTGCAGTCTATTAAATAGGAGTTATCTCCCTTTTTTATTTGTTCGTGATTGCATTGCAATCTATTAAATTGGAGTTGCCTCCCTTTTTTTATTTTGCGCGATTGCATTGCAATCTATTAAATTGGGATTATCTCCCATTTTTTAATTTTATTTTGTGATTGCATTGCAATCTATTAAATTGGGATTACCTCCCTTTTTTAATTTTTTTTTGTGATTGCATTGCAGTCTATTAAATTGGAGTTATCTCCCTTTTTTATTTGTTCGTGATTGCATTGCAATCTATTAAATTGGAGTTGCCTCCCATTTTTTATTTTGCGCGATTGCATTGCAATCTATTAAATTGGGATTACCTCCCTTTTTTTATTTTTTTTTGTGATGGCATTGCAATCTATTAAATTGGAGTTACCTCCCTTTAAAAATAATAATTTGTGATTGCATTGCAATCTATTAAAATGGAGTTGCCTCCCTTTTTTTATTTTGCGCGATTGCATTGCAATCTATTAAATTGGAGTTATCTCCCTTTTATATTTGTTCGTGATTGCATTGCAATCTATTAAATTGGAGTTGCCTCCCTTTTTTTATTTTGCGTGATTGCATTGCAATCTATTAAATTGGAGTTATCTCCCTTTTTTATTTTGCGCGATTGCATTGCAATCTATTAAATTGGGATTACCTCCCATGTTTTATTTTTTTTTGTGATTGCATTGCAGTCTATTAAATGGGAGTTATCTCTCTTTTTTATTTGTTCGTGATTGCATTGCAATCTATTAAATTGGAGTTGCCTCCCTTTTTTTATTTTGCGCGATTGCATTGCAATCTATTAAATTGGGATTACCTCGCTTTTTTAATTTTTTTTTGTGATTGCATTGCAGTCTATTAAATTGGAGTTATCTCCCTTTTTTATTTGTTCGTGATTGCATTGCAATCTATTAAATTGGAGTTGCCTCCCTTTTTTTATTTGCGCGATTGCATTGCAATCTATTAAATTGGGATTACCTCCCTTTTTTAATTTTTTTTGTGATTGCATTGCAGTCTATTAAATTGGAGTTATCTCCCTTTTTTATTTGTTCGTGATTGCATTGCAATCTATTAAATTGGAGTTGCCTCCCATTTTTTATTTTGCGCGACTGCATTGCAATCTATTAAATTGGGATTACCTCCCTTTTTTGATTTTTTTTTGTGATGGCATTGCAATCTATTAAATTGGAGTTATCTCCCTTTTATATTTGTTCGTGATTGCATTGCAATCTATTAAATTGGAGTTGCCTCCCTTTTTTATTTTGCGTGATTGCATTGCAATCTATTAAATTGGAGTTACCTCCCTTTAAAAATAATAATTTGTGATTGCATTGCAATCTATTAAAATGGAGTTGCCTCCCTTTTTTTATTTTGCATGATTGCATTGCAATCTATTAAATTGGGATTACCTCCCTTTTTTATTTTTTTTGTGATTGCATTGCAATCTTTTAAATTGGAGTTATCTCCCTTTTATATTTGTTCGTGATTGCATTGCAATCTATTAAATTGGAGTTGCCTCCCTTTTTTTATTTTGCGTGATTGCATTGCAATCTATTAAATTGGAGTTACCTCCCTTTAAAAATAATAATTTGTGATTGCATTGCAATCTATTAAATTGGAGTTATCTCCCTTTTTTTATTTTGCGCAATTGCATAGCAATCTATTAAATTGGGATTACCTCCCTTTTTTAATTTTTTTTGGTGATTGCATTGCAGTCTATTAAATTGGAGTTATCTCTCTTTTTTATTTGTTCGTGATTGCATTGCAATCTATTAAATTGGAGTTGCCTCCCTTTTTTTATTTTGCGTCATTGCATTGCAATCTATTAAATTGGGATTACCTCGCTTTTTTAATTTTTTTTTGTGATTGCATTGCAGTCTTTTAAATTGGAGATATCTCCCTTTTTTATTTGTTCGTGATTGCATTGCAATCTATTAAATTGGAGTTGCCTCCCTTTTTTTATTTTGCGCGATTGCATTGCAATCTATTAAATTGGGATTACCTCCCTTTTTTAATTTTTTTTGTGATTGCATTGCAGTCTATTAAATTGGAGTTATCTCCCTTTTTTATTTGATCGTGATTGCATTTCAATCTATTAAATTGGAGTTACCTCCCTTTAAAAATAATAATTTGTGATTGCATTGCAATCTATTAAATTGGAGTTGCCTCCCATTTTTTTATTTTGCGCGATTGCATTGCAATCTATTAAATTGGGATTACCTCCCTTTTTTGATTTTTTTTGTGATTGCATTGCAATCTATTAAATTGGAGTTATATCCCTTTTATATTTGTTCGTGATTGCATTTCATTCTATTAAATTGGAGTTGCCTCCCATTTTTTATTTTGCGCGATTGCATTGCAATCTATTAAATTGGGATTACCTCCCTTTTTTGATTTTTTTTTGTGATGGCATTGCAATCTATTAAATTGGAGTTATCTCCCTTTTATATTTGTTCGTGATTGCATTGCAATCTATTAAATTGGAGTTGCCTCCCTTTTTTTATTTGCGCGATTGCATTGCAATCTATTAAATTGGGATTACCTCCCTTTTTTAATTTTTTTTGTGATTGCATTGCAGTCTATTAAATTGGAGTTATCTCCCTTTTTTATTTGTTCGTGATTGCATTGCAATCTATTAAATTGGAGTTGCCTCCTATTTTTTATTTTGCGCGACTGCATTGCAATCTATTAAATTGGGATTACCTCCCTTTTTTGATTTTTTTTTGTGATGGGATTGCAATCTATTAAATTGGAGTTATCTCCCTTTTATATTTGTTCGTGATTGCATTGCAATCTATTAAATTGGAGTTGCCTCCCTTTTTTATTTTGCGTGATTGCATTGCAATCTATTAAATTGGAGTTACCTCCCTTTAAAAATAATAATTTGTGATTGCATTGCAATCTATTAAAATGGAGTTGCCTCCCTTTTTTTATTTTGCACGATTGCATTGCAATCTATTAAATTGGGATTACCTCCCTTTTTTATTTTTTTTGTGATTGCATTGCAATCTTTTAAATTGGAGTTATCTCCCTTTTATATTTGTTCGTGATTGCATTGCAATCTATTAAATTGGAGTTGCCTCCCTTTTTTTATTTTGCGTGATTGCATTGCAATCTATTAAATTGGAGTTACCTCCCTTTAAAAATAATAATTTGTGATTGCATTGCAATCTATTAAATTGGAGTTATCTCCCTTTTTTTATTTTGCGCAATTGCATAGCAATCTATTAAATTGGGATTACCTCGCTTTTTTAATTTTTTTTTGTGATTGCATTGCAGTCTTTTAAATTGGAGATATCTCCCTTTTTTATTTGTTCGTGATTGCATTGCAATCTATTAAATTGGAGTTGCCTCCCTTTTTTTATTTTGCGCGATTGCATTGCAATCTATTAAATTGGGATTACCTCCCTTTTTTAATTTTTTTTGTGATTGCATTGCAGTCTATTAAATTGGAGTTATCTCCCTTTTTTATTTGATCGTGATTGCATTTCAATCTATTAAATTGGAGTTACCTCCCTTTAAAAATAATAATTTGTGATTGCATTGCAATCTATTAAATTGGAGTTGCCTCCCATTTTTTTATTTTGCACGATTGCATTGCAATCTATTAAATTGGGATTACCTCCCTTTTTTGATTTTTTTTGTGATTGCATTGCAATCTATTAAATTGGAGTTATATCCCTTTTATATTTGTTCGTGATTGCATTTCATTCTATTAAATTGGAGTTGCCTCCCATTTTTTATTTTGCGCGATTGCATTGCAATCTATTAAATTGGGATTACCTCCCTTTTTTGATTTTTTTTTGTGATGGCATTGCAATCTATTAAATTGGAGTTATCTCCCTTTTATATTTGTTCGTGATTGCATTGCAATCTATTAAATTGGAGTTGCCTCCCTTTTTTATTTTGCGTGATTGCATTGCAATCTATTAAATTGGAGTTACCTCCCTTTAAAAATAATAATTTGTGATTGCATTGCAATCTATTAAAATGGAATTGCCTCCCTTTTTTTATTTTGCACGATTGCATTGCAATCTATTAAATTGGGATTACCTCCCTTTTTTATTTTTTTTGTGATTGCATTGCAATCTTTTAAATTGGAGTTATCTCCCTTTTATATTTGTTCGTGATTGCATTGCAATCTATTAAATTGGAGTTGCCTCCCTTTTTTTATTTTGCGTGATTTCATTGCAATCTATTAAATTGGAGTTACCCCCCTTTAAAAATAATAATTTGTGATTGCATTGCAATCTATTAAATTGGAGTTATCTCCCTTTTTTTATTTTGCGCAATTGCATAGCAATCTATTAAATTGGGATTACCTCCCTTTTTTAATTTTTTTTGGTGATTGCATTGCAGTCTATTAAATTGGAGTTATCTCTCTTTTTTATTTGTTCGTGATTGCATTGCAATCTATTAAATTGGAGTTGCCTCCCTTTTTTTATTTTGCGTCATTGCATTGCAATCTATTAAATTGGGATTACCTCGCTTTTTTAAATTTTTTTTGTGATTGCATTGCAGTCTTTTAAATTGGAGTTATCTCCCTTTTTTATTTGTTCGTGATTGCATTGCAATCTATTAAATTGGAGTTGCCTCCCTTTTTTTATTTTGCGCGATTACATTGCAATCTATTAAATTGGGATTACCTCCCTTTTTTAATTTTTTTTGTGATTGCATTGCAGTCTATTAAATTGGAGTTATCTCCCTTTTTTATTTGATCGTAATTGCATTTCAATCTATTAAATTGGAGTTACCTCCCTTTAAAAATAATAATTTGTGATTGCATTGCAATCTATTAAATTGGAGTTGCCTCCCATTTTTTTATTTTGCGCGATTGCATTGCAATCTATTAAATTGGGATTACCTCCCTTTTTTGATTTTTTTTGTGATTGCATTGCAATCTATTAAATTGGAGTTATATCCCTTTTATATTTGTTCGTGATTGCATTTCATTCTATTAAATTGGAGTTATCTCCCTTTTTTATTTTGCGTGATTGCATTGCAATCTATTAAATTGGAGTTACCTCCCTTTAAAAATAATAATTTGTGATTGCATTGCAATCTATTAAATTGGAGTTATCTCCCTTTTTTATTTGTTCGTGATTGCATTTCAATCTATTAAATTGGAGTTATCTCCCTTTTTTATTTTGCGCGATTGCATTGCAATCTATTAAATTGGGATTACCTCCCATTTTTTAATTTTATTTTGTGATTGCATTGCAATCTATTAAATTGGGATTACCTCCCTTTTTTAATTTTTTTTTGTGATTGCATTGCAGTCTATTAAATTGGAGTTATCTCCCTTTTTTATTTGTTCGTGATTGCATTGCAATCTATTAAATTGGAGTTGCCTCCCATTTTTTATTTTGCGCGATTGCATTGCAATCTATTAAATTGGGATTACCTCCCTTTTTTTATTTTTTTTTGTGATGGCATTGCAATCTATTAAATTGGAGTTACCTCCCTTTAAAAATAATAATTTGTGATTGCATTGCAATCTATTAAAATGGAGTTGCCTCCCTTTTTTTATTTTGCGCGATTGCATTGCAATCTATTAAATTGGAGTTATCTCCCTTTTATATTTGTTCGTGATTGCATTGCAATCTATTAAATTGGGATTACCTCCCATGTTTTATTTTTTTTTGTGATTGCATTGCAGTCTATTAAATGGGAGTTATCTCTCTTTTTTATTTGTTCGTGATTGCATTGCAATCTATTAAATTGGAGTTGCCTCCCTTTTTTTATTTTGCGCGATTGCATTGCAATCTATTAAATTGGGATTACCTCGCTTTTTTAATTTTTTTTTGTGATTGCATTGCAGTCTATTAAATTGGAGTTATCTCCCTTTTTTATTTGTTCGTGATTGCATTGCAATCTATTAAATTGGAGTTGCCTCCCTTTTTTTATTTGCGCGATTGCATTGCAATCTATTAAATTGGGATTACCTCCCTTTTTTAATTTTTTTTGTGATTGCATTGCAGTCTATTAAATTGGAGTTATCTCCCTTTTTTATTTGTTCGTGATTGCATTGCAATCTATTAAATTGGAGTTGCCTCCCATTTTTTATTTTGCGCGACTGCATTGCAATCTATTAAATTGGGATTACCTCCCTTTTTTGATTTTTTTTTGTGATGGCATTGCAATCTATTAAATTGGAGTTATCTCCCTTTTATATTTGTTCGTGATTGCATTGCAATCTATTAAATTGGAGTTGCCTCCCTTTTTTTATTTTGCGTGATTGCATTGCAATCTATTAAATTGGAGTTACCTCCCTTTAAAAATAATAATTTGTGATTGCATTGCAATCTATTAAATTGGAGTTATCTCCCTTTTTTTATTTTGCGCAATTGCATAGCAATCTATTAAATTGGGATTACCTCCCTTTTTTAATTTTTTTTGGTGATTGCATTGCAGTCTATTAAATTGGAGTTATCTCTCTTTTTTATTTGTTCGTGATTGCATTGCAATCTATTAAATTGGAGTTGCCTCCCTTTTTTTATTTTGCGTCATTGCATTGCAATCTATTAAATTGGGATTACCTCGCTTTTTTAATTTTTTTTTGTGATTGCATTGCAGTCTTTTAAATTGGAGATATCTCCCTTTTTTATTTGTTCGTGATTGCATTGCAATCTATTAAATTGGAGTTGCCTCCCTTTTTTTATTTTGCGCGATTGCATTGCAATCTATTAAATTGGGATTACCTCCCTTTTTTAATTTTTTTTGTGATTGCATTGCAGTCTATTAAATTGGAGTTATCTCCCTTTTTTATTTGATCGTGATTGCATTTCAATCTATTAAATTGGAGTTACCTCCCTTTAAAAATAATAATTTGTGATTGCATTGCAATCTATTAAATTGGAGTTGCCTCCCATTTTTTTATTTTGCGCGATTGCATTGCAATCTATTAAATTGGGATTACCTCCCTTTTTTGATTTTTTTTGTGATTGCATTGCAATCTATTAAATTGGAGTTATATCCCTTTTATATTTGTTCGTGATTGCATTTCATTCTATTAAATTGGAGTTGCCTCCCATTTTTTATTTTGCGCGATTGCATTGCAATCTATTAAATTGGGATTACCTCCCTTTTTTGATTTTTTTTTGTGATGGCATTGCAATCTATTAAATTGGAGTTATCTCCCTTTTATATTTGTTCGTGATTGCATTGCAATCTATTAAATTGGAGTTGCCTCCCTTTTTTTATTTGCGCGATTGCATTGCAATCTATTAAATTGGGATTACCTCCCTTTTTTAATTTTTTTTGTGATTGCATTGCAGTCTATTAAATTGGAGTTATCTCCCTTTTTTATTTGTTCGTGATTGCATTGCAATCTATTAAATTGGAGTTGCCTCCTATTTTTTATTTTGCGCGACTGCATTGCAATCTATTAAATTGGGATTACCTCCCTTTTTTGATTTTTTTTTGTGATGGCATTGCAATCTATTAAATTGGAGTTATCTCCCTTTTATATTTGTTCGTGATTGCATTGCAATCTATTAAATTGGAGTTGCCTCCCTTTTTTATTTTGCGTGATTGCATTGCAATCTATTAAATTGGAGTTACCTCCCTTTAAAAATAATAATTTGTGATTGCATTGCAATCTATTAAAATGGAGTTGCCTCCCTTTTTTTATTTTGCACGATTGCATTGCAATCTATTAAATTGGGATTACCTCCCTTTTTTATTTTTTTTGTGATTGCATTGCAATCTTTTAAATTGGAGTTATCTCCCTTTTATATTTGTTCGTGATTGCATTGCAATCTATTAAATTGGAGTTGCCTCCCTTTTTTTATTTTGCGTGATTGCATTGCAATCTATTAAATTGGAGTTACCTCCCTTTAAAAATAATAATTTGTGATTGCATTGCAATCTATTAAATTGGAGTTATCTCCCTTTTTTATTTTGCGCAATTGCATAGCAATCTATTAAATTGGGATTACCTCCCTTTTTTAATTTTTTTTGGTGATTGCATTGCAGTCTATTAAATTGGAGTTATCTCTCTTTTTTATTTGTTCGTGATTGCATTGCAATCTATTAAATTGGAGTTGCCTCCCTTTTTTTATTTTGCGTCATTGCATTGCAATCTATTAAATTGGGATTACCTCGCTTTTTTAATTTTTTTTTGTGATTGCATTGCAGTCTTTTAAATTGGAGATATCTCCCTTTTTTATTTGTTCGTGATTGCATTGCAATCTATTAAATTGGAGTTGCCTCCCTTTTTTTATTTTGCGCGATTGCATTGCAATCTATTAAATTGGGATTACCTCCCTTTTTTAATTTTTTTTGTGATTGCATTGCAGTCTATTAAATTGGAGTTATCTCCCTTTTTTATTTGATCGTGATTGCATTTCAATCTATTAAATTGGAGTTACCTCCCTTTAAAAATAATAATTTGTGATTGCATTGCAATCTATTAAATTGGAGTTGCCTCCCATTTTTTTATTTTGCGCGATTGCATTGCAATCTATTAAATTGGGATTACCTCCCTTTTTTGATTTTTTTTGTGATTGCATTGCAATCTATTAAATTGGAGTTATATCCCTTTTATATTTGTTCGTGATTGCATTTCATTCTATTAAATTGGAGTTGCCTCCCATTTTTTATTTTGCGCGATTGCATTGCAATCTATTAAATTGGGATTACCTCCCTTTTTTGATTTTTTTTTGTGATGGCATTGCAATCTATTAAATTGGAGTTATCTCCCTTTTATATTTGTTCGTGATTGCATTGCAATCTATTAAATTGGAGTTGCCTCCCTTTTTTATTTTGATTGATTGCATTGCAATCTATTAAATTGGAGTTACCTCCCTTTAAAAATAATAATTTGTGATTGCATTGCAATCTATTAAAATGGAATTGCCTCCCTTTTTTTATTTTGCACGATTGCATTGCAATCTATTAAATTGGGATTACCTCCCTTTTTTATTTTTTTTGTGATTGCATTGCAATCTTTTAAATTGGAGTTATCTCCCTTTTATATTTGTTCGTGATTGCATTGCAATCTATTAAATTGGAGTTGCCTCCCTTTTTTTATTTTGCGTGATTTCATTGCAATCTATTAAATTGGAGTTACCCCCCTTTAAAAATAATAATTTGTGATTGCATTGCAATCTATTAAATTGGAGTTATCTCCCTTTTTTTATTTTGCGCAATTGCATAGCAATCTATTAAATTGGGATTACCTCCCTTTTTTAATTTTTTTTGGTGATTGCATTGCAGTCTATTAAATTGGAGTTATCTCTCTTTTTTATTTGTTCGTGATTGCATTGCAATCTATTAAATTGGAGTTGCCTCCCTTTTTTTATTTTGCGTCATTGCATTGCAATCTATTAAATTGGGATTACCTCGCTTTTTTAAATTTTTTTTGTGATTGCATTGCAGTCTTTTAAATTGGAGTTATCTCCCTTTTTTATTTGTTCGTGATTGCATTGCAATCTATTAAATTGGAGTTGCCTCCCTTTTTTTATTTTGCGCGATTACATTGCAATCTATTAAATTGGGATTACCTCCCTTTTTTAATTTTTTTTGTGATTGCATTGCAGTCTATTAAATTGGAGTTATCTCCCTTTTTTATTTGATCGTAATTGCATTTCAATCTATTAAATTGGAGTTACCTCCCTTTAAAAATAATAATTTGTGATTGCATTGCAATCTATTAAATTGGAGTTGCCTCCCATTTTTTTATTTTGCGCGATTGCATTGCAATCTATTAAATTGGGATTACCTCCCTTTTTTGATTTTTTTTGTGATTGCATTGCAATCTATTAAATTGGAGTTATATCCCTTTTATATTTGTTCGTGATTGCATTTCATTCTATTAAATTGGAGTTATCTCCCTTTTTTATTTTGCGTGATTGCATTGCAATCTATTAAATTGGAGTTACCTCCCTTTAAAAATAATAATTTGTGATTGCATTGCAATCTATTAAATTGGAGTTATCTCCCTTTTTTATTTGTTCGTGATTGCATTTCAATCTATTAAATTGGAGTTATCTCCCTTTTTTATTTTGCGCGATTGCATTGCAATCTATTAAATTGGGATTACCTCCCTTTTTTGATTTTTTTTGTGATTGCATTGCAATCTATTAAATTGGAGTTATATCCCTTTTATATTTGTTCGTGATTGCATTTCATTCTATTAAATTGGAGTTGCCTCCCATTTTTTATTTTGCGCGATTGCATTGCAATCTATTAAATTGGGATTACCTCCCTTTTTTGATTTTTTTTTGTGATGGCATTGCAATCTATTAAATTGGAGTTATCTCCCTTTTATATTTGTTCGTGATTGCATTGCAATCTATTAAATTGGAGTTGCCTCCCTTTTTTATTTTGCGTGATTGCATTGCAATCTATTAAATTGGAGTTACCTCCCTTTAAAAATAATAATTTGTGATTGCATTGCAATCTATTAAAATGGAGTTGCCTCCCTTTTTTTATTTTGCACGATTGCATTGCAATCTATTAAATTGGGATTACCTCCCTTTTTTATTTTTTTTGTGATTGCATTGCAATCTTTTAAATTGGAGTTATCTCCCTTTTATATTTGTTCGTGATTGCATTGCAATCTATTAAATTGGAGTTGCCTCCCTTTTTTTATTTTGTGTGATTGCATTGCAATCTATTAAATTGGAGTTACCTCCCTTTAAAAATAATAATTTGTGATTGCATTGCAATCTATTAAATTGGAGTTATCTCCCTTTTTTTATTTTGCGCAATTGCATAGCAATCTATTAAATTGGGATTACCTCCCTTTTTTAATTTTTTTTTGGTGATTGCATTGCAGTCTATTAAATTGGAGTTATCTCTCTTTTTTATTTGTTCGTGATTGCATTGCAATCTATTAAATTGGAGTTGCCTCCCTTTTTTTATTTTGCGTCATTGCATTGCAATCTATTAAATTGGGATTACCTCGCTTTTTTAATTTTTTTTTGTGATTGCATTGCAGTCTTTTAAATTGGAGTTATCTCCCTTTTTTATTTGTTCGTGATTGCATTGCAATCTATTAAATTGGAGTTGCCTCCCTTTTTTTATTTTGCGCGATTGCATTGCAATCTATTAAATTGGGATTACCTCCCTTTTTTAATTTTTTTTGTGATTGCATTGCAGTCTTTTAAATTGGAGTTATCTCCCTTTTTTATTTGTTCGTGATTGCATTGCAATCTATTAAATTGGAGTTGCCTCCCTTTTTTTATTTTGCGCGATTGCATTGCAATCTATTAAATTGGGATTACCTCCCTTTTTTAATTATTTTTTGAGATTGCATTGCAGTCTATTAAATTGGAGTTAACTCCCTTTTATATTTGTTCGTGATTGCATTGCAATCTATTAAATTGGAGTTGCCTCCCTTTTTTTATTTTGCGTGATTGCATTGCAATCTATTAAATTGGAGTTACCTCCCTTTAAAAATAATAATTTGTGATTGCATTGCAATCTATTAAATTGGAGTTATCTCCCTTTTTTATTTTGCGCGATTGCATTGCAATCTATTAAATTGGGATTACCTCCCATGTTTTATTTTTTTTTGTGATTGCATTGCAGTCTATTAAATGGGAGTTATCTCTCTTTTTTATTTGTTCGTGATTGCATTGCAATCTATTAAATTGGAGTTGCCTCCCTTTTTTTATTTTGCGCGATTGCATTGCAATCTATTAAATTGGGATTACCTCGCTTTTTTAATTTTTTTTTGTGATTGCATTGCAGTCTATTAAATTGGAGTTATCTCCCTTTTTTATTTGTTCGTGATTGCATTGCAATCTATTAAATTGGAGTTGCCTCCCTTTTTTTATTTGCGCGATTGCATTGCAATCTATTAAATTGGGATTACCTCCCTTTTTTAATTTTTTTTGTGATTGCATTGCAGTCTATTAAATTGGAGTTATCTCCCTTTTTTATTTGTTCGTGATTGCATTGCAATCTATTAAATTGGAGTTGCCTCCCATTTTTTATTTTGCGCGACTGCATTGCAATCTATTAAATTGGGATTACCTCCCTTTTTTGAATTTTTTTTGTGATGGCATTGCAATCTATTAAATTGGAGTTATCTCCCTTTTATATTTGTTCGTGATTGCATTGCAATCTATTAAATTGGAGTTGCCTCCCTTTTTTATTTTGCGTGATTGCATTGCAATCTATTAAATTGGAGTTACCTCCCTTTAAAAATAATAATTTGTGATTGCATTGCAATCTATTAAAATGGAGTTGCCTCCCTTTTTTTATTTTGCACGATTGCATTGCAATCTATTAAATTGGGATTACCTCCCTTTTTTATTTTTTTTGTGATTGCATTGCAATCTTTTAAATTGGAGTTATCTCCCTTTTATATTTGTTCGTGATTGCATTGCAATCTATTAAATTGGAGTTGCCTCCCTTTTTTTATTTTGCGTGATTGCATTGCAATCTATTAAATTGGAGTTACCTCCCTTTAAAAATAATAATTTGTGATTGCATTGCAATCTATTAAATTGGAGTTATCTCCCTTTTTTTATTTTGCGCAATTGCATAGCAATCTATTAAATTGGGATTACCTCCCTTTTTTAATTTTTTTTGGTGATTGCATTGCAGTCTATTAAATTGGAGTTATCTCTCTTTTTTATTTGTTCGTGATTGCATTGCAATCTATTAAATTGGAGTTGCCTCCCTTTTTTTATTTTGCGTCATTGCATTGCAATCTATTAAATTGGGATTACCTCGCTTTTTTAATTTTTTTTTGTGATTGCATTGCAGTCTTTTAAATTGGAGATATCTCCCTTTTTTATTTGTTCGTGATTGCATTGCAATCTATTAAATTGGAGTTGCCTCCCTTTTTTTATTTTGCGCGATTGCATTGCAATCTATTAAATTGGGATTACCTCCCTTTTTTAATTTTTTTTGTGATTGCATTGCAGTCTATTAAATTGGAGTTATCTCCCTTTTTTATTTGATCGTGATTGCATTTCAATCTATTAAATTGGAGTTACCTCCCTTTAAAAATAATAATTTGTGATTGCATTGCAATCTATTAAATTGGAGTTGCCTCCCATTTTTTTATTTTGCGCGATTGCATTGCAATCTATTAAATTGGGATTACCTCCCTTTTTTGATTTTTTTTGTGATTGCATTGCAATCTATTAAATTGGAGTTATATCCCTTTTATATTTGTTCGTGATTGCATTTCATTCTATTAAATTGGAGTTGCCTCCCATTTTTTATTTTGCGCGATTGCATTGCAATCTATTAAATTGGGATTACCTCCCTTTTTTGATTTTTTTTTGTGATGGCATTGCAATCTATTAAATTGGAGTTATCTCCCTTTTATATTTGTTCGTGATTGCATTGCAATCTATTAAATTGGAGTTGCCTCCCTTTTTTATTTTGCGTGATTGCATTGCAATCTATTAAATTGGAGTTACCTCCCTTTAAAAATAATAATTTGTGATTGCATTGCAATCTATTAAAATGGAATTGCCTCCCTTTTTTTATTTTGCACGATTGCATTGCAATCTATTAAATTGGGATTACCTCCCTTTTTTATTTTTTTTGTGATTGCATTGCAATCTTTTAAATTGGAGTTATCTCCCTTTTATATTTGTTCGTGATTGCATTGCAATCTATTAAATTGGAGTTGCCTCCCTTTTTTTATTTTGCGTGATTTCATTGCAATCTATTAAATTGGAGTTACCCCCCTTTAAAAATAATAATTTGTGATTGCATTGCAATCTATTAAATTGGAGTTATCTCCCTTTTTTTATTTTGCGCAATTGCATAGCAATCTATTAAATTGGGATTACCTCCCTTTTTTAATTTTTTTTGGTGATTGCATTGCAGTCTATTAAATTGGAGTTATCTCTCTTTTTTATTTGTTCGTGATTGCATTGCAATCTATTAAATTGGAGTTGCCTCCCTTTTTTTATTTTGCGTCATTGCATTGCAATCTATTAAATTGGGATTACCTCGCTTTTTTAAATTTTTTTTGTGATTGCATTGCAGTCTTTTAAATTGGAGTTATCTCCCTTTTTTATTTGTTCGTGATTGCATTGCAATCTATTAAATTGGAGTTGCCTCCCTTTTTTTATTTTGCGCGATTACATTGCAATCTATTAAATTGGGATTACCTCCCTTTTTTAATTTTTTTTGTGATTGCATTGCAGTCTATTAAATTGGAGTTATCTCCCTTTTTTATTTGATCGTAATTGCATTTCAATCTATTAAATTGGAGTTACCTCCCTTTAAAAATAATAATTTGTGATTGCATTGCAATCTATTAAATTGGAGTTGCCTCCCATTTTTTTATTTTGCGCGATTGCATTGCAATCTATTAAATTGGGATTACCTCCCTTTTTTGATTTTTTTTGTGATTGCATTGCAATCTATTAAATTGGAGTTATATCCCTTTTATATTTGTTCGTGATTGCATTTCATTCTATTAAATTGGAATTATCTCCCTTTTTTATTTTGCGTGATTGCATTGCAATCTATTAAATTGGAGTTACCTCCCTTTAAAAATAATAATTTGTGATTGCATTGCAATCTATTAAATTGGAGTTATCTCCCTTTTTTATTTGTTCGTGATTGCATTTCAATCTATTAAATTGGAGTTATCTCCCTTTTTTATTTTGCGCGATTGCATTGCAATCTATTAAATTGGGATTACCTCCCTTTTTTGATTTTTTTTGTGATTGCATTGCAATCTATTAAATTGGAGTTATATCCCTTTTATATTTGTTCGTGATTGCATTTCATTCTATTAAATTGGAGTTGCCTCCCATTTTTTATTTTGCGCGATTGCATTGCAATCTATTAAATTGGGATTACCTCCCTTTTTTGATTTTTTTTTGTGATGGCATTGCAATCTATTAAATTGGAGTTATCTCCCTTTTATATTTGTTCGTGATTGCATTGCAATCTATTAAATTGGAGTTGCCTCCCTTTTTTATTTTGCGTGATTGCATTGCAATCTATTAAATTGGAGTTACCTCCCTTTAAAAATAATAATTTGTGATTGCATTGCAATCTATTAAAATGGAGTTGCCTCCCTTTTTTTATTTTGCACGATTGCATTGCAATCTATTAAATTGGGATTACCTCCCTTTTTTATTTTTTTTGTGATTGCATTGCAATCTTTTAAATTGGAGTTATCTCCCTTTTATATTTGTTCGTGATTGCATTGCAATCTATTAAATTGGAGTTGCCTCCCTTTTTTTATTTTGTGTGATTGCATTGCAATCTATTAAATTGGAGTTACCTCCCTTTAAAAATAATAATTTGTGATTGCATTGCAATCTATTAAATTGGAGTTATCTCCCTTTTTTTATTTTGCGCAATTGCATTGCAATCTATTAAATTGGGATTACCTCCCATGTTTTATTTTTTTTTGTGATTGCATTGCAGTCTATTAAATGGGAGTTATCTCTCTTTTTTATTTGTTCGTGATTGCATTGCAATCTATTAAATTGGAGTTGCCTCCCTTTTTTTATTTTGCCCGATTGCATTGCAATCTATTAAATTGGGATTACCTCCCTTTTTTAATTTTTTTTTGTGATTGCATTGCAGTCTATTAAATTGGAGTTATCTCCCTTTTTTATTTGTTCGTGATTGCATTGCAATCTATTAAATTGGAGTTGCCTCCCTTTTTTTATTTGCGCGATTGCATTGCAATCTATTAAATTGGGATTACCTCCCTTTTTTAATTTTTTTTGTGATTGCATTGCAGTCTATTAAATTGGAGTTATCTCCCTTTTTTATTTGTTCGTGATTGCATTGCAATCTATTAAATTGGAGTTGCCTCCCATTTTTTATTTTGCGCGACTGCATTGCAATCTATTAAATTGGGATTACCTCCCTTTTTTGATTTTTTTTTGTGATGGCATTGCAATCTATTAAATTGGAGTTATCTCCCTTTTATATTTGTTCGTGATTGCATTGCAATCTATTAAATTGGAGTTGCCTCCCTTTTTTATTTTGCTTGATTGCATTGCAATCTATTAAATTGGAGTTACCTCCCTTTAAAAATAATAATTTGTGATTGCATTGCAATCTATTAAAATGGAGTTGCCTCCCTTTTTTTATTTTGCACGATTGCATTGCAATCTATTAAATTGGGATTACCTCCCTTTTTTATTTTTTTTGTGATTGCATTGCAATCTTTTAAATTGGAGTTATCTCCCTTTTATATTTGTTCGTGATTGCATTGCAATCTATTAAATTGGAGTTGCCTCCCTTTTTTTATTTTGCGTGATTGCATTGCAATCTATTAAATTGGAGTTACCTCCCTTTAAAAATAATAATTTGTGATTGCATTGCAATCTATTAAATTGGAGTTATCTCCCTTTTTTTATTTTGCGCAATTGCATAGCAATCTATTAAATTGGGATTACCTCCCTTTTTTAATTTTTTTTGGTGATTGCATTGCAGTCTATTAAATTGGAGTTATCTCTCTTTTTTATTTGTTCGTGATTGCATTGCAATCTATTAAATTGGAGTTGCCTCCCTTTTTTTATTTTGCGCGATTGCATTGCAATCTATTAAATTGGGATTACCTCCCTTTTTTGATTTTTTTTGTGATTGCATTGCAATCTATTAAATTGGAGTTATATCCCTTTTATATTTGTTCGTGATTGCATTTCATTCTATTAAATTGGAGTTGCCTCCCATTTTTTATTTTGCGCGATTGCATTGCAATCTATTAAATTGGGATTACCTCCCTTTTTTGATTTTTTTTTGTGATGGCATTGCAATCTATTAAATTGGAGTTATCTCCCTTTTATATTTGTTCGTGATTGCATTGGAATCTATTAAATTGGAGTTGCCTCCCTTTTTTATTTTGCGTGATTGCATTGCAATCTATTAAATTGGAGTTACCTCCCTTTAAAAATAATAATTTGTGATTGCATTGCAATCTATTAAAATGGAATTGCCTCCCTTTTTTTATTTTGCACGATTGCATTGCAATCTATTAAATTGGGATTACCTCCCTTTTTTATTTTTTTTGTGATTGCATTGCAATCTTTTAAATTGGAGTTATCTCCCTTTTATATTTGTTCGTGATTGCATTGCAATCTATTAAATTGGAGTTGCCTCCCTTTTTTTATTTTGCGTGATTGCATTGCAATCTATTAAATTGGAGTTACCCCCCTTTAAAAATAATAATTTGTGATTGCATTGCAATCTATTAAATTGGAGTTATCTCCCTTTTTTTATTTTGCGCAATTGCATAGCAATCTATTAAATTGGGATTACCTCCCTTTTTTAATTTTTTTTGGTGATTGCATTGCAGTCTATTAAATTGGAGTTATCTCTCTTTTTTATTTGTTCGTGATTGCATTGCAATCTATTAAATTGGGATTACCTCGCTTTTTTAATTTTTTTTTGTGATTGCATTGCAGTCTTTTAAATTGGAGTTATCTCCCTTTTTTATTTGTTCGTGATTGCATTGCAATCTATTAAATTGGAGTTGCCTCCCTTTTTTTATTTTGCGCGATTGCATTGCAATCTATTAAATTGGGATTACCTCCCTTTTTTAATTTTTTTTGTGATTGCATTGCAGTCTATTAAATTGGAGTTATCTCCCTTTTTTATTTGATCGTGATTGCATTTCAATCTATTAAATTGGAGTTACCTCCCTTTAAAAATAATAATTTGTGATTGCATTGCAAGCTATTAAATTGGAGTTGCCTCCCATTTTTTTATTTTGCGCGATTGCATTGCAATCTATTAAATTGGGATTACCTCCCTTTTTTGATTTTTTTTGTGATTGCATTGCAATCTATTAAATTGGAGTTATATCCCTTTTATATTTGTTCGTGATTGCATTTCATTCTATTAAATTGGAGTTGTCTCCCTTTTTTATTTTGCGTGATTGCATTGCAATCTATTAAATTGGAGTTACCTCCCTTTAAAAATAATAATTTGTGATTGCATTGCAATCTATTAAATTGGAGTTATCTCCCTTTTTTATTTGTTCGTGATTGCATTTCAATCTATTAAATTGGAGTTATCTCCCTTTTTTATTTTGCGCGATTGCATTGCAATCTATTAAATTGGGATTACCTCCCATGTTTTATTTTTTTTGTGATTGCATTGCAGTCTATTAAATTGGAGTTATCTCCCTTTTTTATTTGTTCGTGATTGCATTGCAATCTATTAAATTGGAGTTGCCTCCCTTTTTTTATTTTGCGTGATTGCATTGCAATCTATTAAATTGGAGTTACCTCCCTTTAAAAATAATAATTTGTGATTGCATTGCAATCTATTAAATTGGAGTTATCTCCCTTTTTTTATTTTGCGCAATTGCATAGCAATCTATTAAATTGGGATTACCTCCCTTTTTTAATTTTTTTTGGTGATTGCATTGCAGTCTATTAAATTGGAGTTATCTCTCTTTTTTATTTGTTCGTGATTGCATTGCAATCTATTAAATTGGAGTTGCCTCCCTTTTTTTATTTTGCGTCATTGCATTGCAATCTATTAAATTGGGATTACCTCGCTTTTTTAATTTTTTTTTGTGATTGCATTGCAGTCTTTTAAATTGGAGTTATCTCCCTTTTTTATTTGTTCGTGATTGCATTGCAATCTATTAAATTGGAGTTGCCTCCCTTTTTTTATTTTGCGCGATTGCATTGCAATCTATTAAATTGGGATTACCTCCCTTTTTTAATTTTTTTTTGAGATTGCATTGCAGTCTATTAAATTGGAGTTAACTCCCTTTTATATTTGTTCGTGATTGCATTGCAATCTATTAAATTGGAGTTGCCTCCCTTTTTTTATTTTGCGTGATTGCATTGCAATCTATTAAATTGGAGTTACCTCCCTTTAAAAATAATAATTTGTGATTGCATTGCAATCTATTAAATTGGAGTTATCTCCCTTTTTTTATTTTGCGCAATTGCATAGCAATCTATTAAATTGGGATTACCTCCCTTTTTTAATTTTTTTTGGTGATTGCATTGCAGTCTATTAAATTGGAGTTATCTCTCTTTTTTATTTGTTCGTGATTGCATTGCAATCTATTAAATTGGAGTTGCCTCCCTTTTTTTATTTTGCGCGATTGCATTGCAATCTATTAAATTGGGATTACCTCGCTTTTTTAAAAAAAATTTGTGATTGCATTGCAATCTATTAAATTGGAGTTATCTCTCTTTTTTATTTGTTCGTGATTGCATTGCAATCTATTAAATTGGAGTTGCCTCCCTTTTTTTATTTTGCGCAATTGCATAGCAATCTATTAAATTGGGATTACCTCCCTTTTTTACTTTTTTTTGTGATTGGATTGCAGTCTATTAAATTGGAGTTATCTCCCTTTTTTATTTGTTCGTGATTGCATTGCAATCTATTAAATTGGAGTTACCTCCCTTTTTTTATTTTGCGCGATTGCATTGCAATCTATTAAATTGGGATTACCTCCCTTTTTTAATTTTTTTGTGTGATTGCATTGCAGTCTATTAAATAGGAGTTATCTCCCTTTTTTATTTGTTCGTGATTGCATTGCAATCTATTAAATTGGGATTACCTCCCTTTAAAAATAATAATTTGTGATTGCATTGCAATCTATTAAATTGGAGTTATCTCCCTTTTTTATTTTGCGCGATTGCATTGCAATCTATTAAATTGGGATTACCTCCCATGTTTTATTTTTTTTTGTGATTGCATTGCAATCTATTAAATGGGAGTTATCTCTCTTTTTTATTTGTTCGTGATTGCATTGCAATCTATTAAATTGGAGTTGCCTCCCTTTTTTTATTTTGCCCGATTGCATTGCAATCTATTAAATTGGGATTACCTCCCTTTTTTAATTTTTTTTGTGATTGCATTGCAGTCTATTAAATTGGAGTTATCTCCCTTTTTTATTTGTTCGTGATTGCATTGCAATCTATTAAATTGGAGTTGCCTCCCATTTTTTATTTTGCGCGACTGCATTGCAATCTATTAAATTGGGATTACCTCCCTTTTTTGATTTTTTTTTGTGATGGCATTGCAATCTATTAAATTGGAGTTATCTCCCTTTTATATTTGTTCGTGATTGCATTGCAATCTATTAAATTGGAGTTGCCTCCCTTTTTTATTTTGCGTGATTGCATTGCAATCTATTAAATTGGAGTTACCTCCCTTTAAAAATAATAATTTGTGATTGCATTGCAATCTATTAAAATGGAGTTGCCTCCCTTTTTTTATTTTGCACGATTGCATTGCAATCTATTAAATTGGGATTACCTCCCTTTTTTATTTTTTTTGTGATTGCATTGCAATCTTTTAAATTGGAGTTATCTCCCTTTTATATTTGTTCGTGATTGCATTGCAATCTATTAAATTGGAGTTGCCTCCCTTTTTTTATTTTGCGTGATTGCATTGCAATCTATTAAATTGGAGTTACCTCCCTTTAAAAATAATAATTTGTGATTGCATTGCAATCTATTAAATTGGAGTTATCTCCCTTTTTTTATTTTGCGCAATTGCATAGCAATCTATTAAATTGGGATTACCTCCCTTTTTTAATTTTTTTTGGTGATTGCATTGCAGTCTATTAAATTGGAGTTATCTCTCTTTTTTATTTGTTCGTGATTGCATTGCAATCTATTAAATTGGAGTTGCCTCCCTTTTTTTATTTTGCGTCATTGCATTGCAATCTATTAAATTGGGATTACCTCGCTTTTTTAATTTTTTTTTGTGATTGCATTGCAGTCTTTTAAATTGGAGATATCTCCCTTTTTTATTTGTTCGTGATTGCATTGCAATCTATTAAATTGGAGTTGCCTCCCTTTTTTTATTTTGCGCGATTGCATTGCAATCTATTAAATTGGGATTACCTCCCTTTTTTAATTTTTTTTGTGATTGCATTGCAGTCTATTAAATTGGAGTTATCTCCCTTTTTTATTTGATCGTGATTGCATTTCAATCTATTAAATTGGAGTTACCTCCCTTTAAAAATAATAATTTGTGATTGCATTGCAATCTATTAAATTGGAGTTGCCTCCCATTTTTTTATTTTGCGCGATTGCATTGCAATCTATTAAATTGGGATTACCTCCCTTTTTTGATTTTTTTTGTGATTGCATTGCAATCTATTAAATTGGAGTTATATCCCTTTTATATTTGTTCGTGATTGCATTTCATTCTATTAAATTGGAGTTGCCTCCCATTTTTTATTATGCGCGATTGCATTGCAATCTATTAAATTGGGATTACCTCCCTTTTTTGATTTTTTTTTGTGATGGCATTGCAATCTATTAAATTGGAGTTATCTCCCTTTTATATTTGTTCGTGATTGCATTGCAATCTATTAAATTGGAGTTGCCTCCCTTTTTTATTTTGCGTGATTGCATTGCAATCTATTAAATTGGAGTTACCTCCCTTTAAAAATAATAATTTGTGATTGCATTGCAATCTATTAAAATGGAATTGCCTCCCTTTTTTTATTTTGCACGATTGCATTGCAATCTATTAAATTGGGATTACCTCCCTTTTTTATTTTTTTTGTGATTGCATTGCAATCTTTTAAATTGGAGTTATCTCCCTTTTATATTTGTTCGTGATTGCATTGCAATCTATTAAATTGGAGTTGCCTCCCTTTTTTTATTTTGCGTGATTGCATTGCAATCTATTAAATTGGAGTTACCCCCCTTTAAAAATAATAATTTGTGATTGCATTGCAATCTATTAAATTGGAGTTATCTCCCTTTTTTTATTTTGCGCAATTGCATAGCAATCTATTAAATTGGGATTACCTCCCTTTTTTAATTTTTTTTGGTGATTGCATTGCAGTCTATTAAATTGGAGTTATCTCTCTTTTTTATTTGTTCGTGATTGCATTGCAATCTATTAAATTGGGATTACCTCGCTTTTTTAATTTTTTTTTGTGATTGCATTGCAGTCTTTTAAATTGGAGTTATCTCCCTTTTTTATTTGTTCGTGATTGCATTGCAATCTATTAAATTGGAGTTGCCTCCCTTTTTTTATTTTGCGCGATTGCATTGCAATCTATTAAATTGGGATTACCTCCCTTTTTTAATTTTTTTTGTGATTGCATTGCAGTCTATTAAATTGGAGTTATCTCCCTTTTTTATTTGATCGTGATTGCATTTCAATCTATTAAATTGGAGTTACCTCCCTTTAAAAATAATAATTTGTGATTGCATTGCAAGCTATTAAATTGGAGTTGCCTCCCATTTTTTTATTTTGCGCGATTGCATTGCAATCTATTAAATTGGGATTACCTCCCTTTTTTGATTTTTTTTGTGATTGCATTGCAATCTATTAAATTGGAGTTATATCCCTTTTATATTTGTTCGTGATTGCATTTCATTCTATTAAATTGGAGTTGTCTCCCTTTTTTATTTTGCGTGATTGCATTGCAATCTATTAAATTGGAGTTACCTCCCTTTAAAAATAATAATTTGTGATTGCATTGCAATCTATTAAATTGGAGTTATCTCCCTTTTTTATTTGTTCGTGATTGCATTTCAATCTATTAAATTGGAGTTATCTCCCTTTTTTATTTTGCGCGATTGCATTGCAATCTATTAAATTGGGATTACCTCCCATGTTTTATTTTTTTTGTGATTGCATTGCAGTCTATTAAATTGGAGTTATCTCCCTTTTTTATTTGTTCGTGATTGCATTTCAATCTATTAAATTGGAGTTGCCTCCCTTTTTTTATTTTGCGTGATTGCATTGCAATCTATTAAATTGGAGTTACCTCCCTTTAAAAATAATAATTTGTGATTGCATTGCAATCTATTAAATTGGAGTTATCTCCCTTTTTTTATTTTGCGCAATTGCATAGCAATCTATTAAATTGGGATTACCTCCCTTTTTTAATTTTTTTTGGTGATTGCATTGCAGTCTATTAAATTGGAGTTATCTCTCTTTTTTATTTGTTCGTGATTGCATTGCAATCTATTAAATTGGAGTTGCCTCCCTTTTTTTATTTTGCGTCATTGCATTGCAATCTATTAAATTGGGATTACCTCGCTTTTTTAAATTTTTTTTGTGATTGCATTGCAGTCTTTTAAATTGGAGTTATCTCCCTTTTTTATTTGTTCGTGATTGCATTGCAATCTATTAAATTGGAGTTGCCTCCCTTTTTTTATTTTGCGCGATTGCATTGCAATCTATTAAATTGGGATTACCTCCCTTTTTTAATTTTTTTTTGAGATTGCATTGCAGTCTATTAAATTGGAGTTAACTCCCTTTTATATTTGTTCGTGATTGCATTGCAATCTATTAAATTGGAGTTGCCTCCCTTTTTTTATTTTGCGTGATTGCATTGCAATCTATTAAATTGGAGTTACCTCCCTTTAAAAATAATAATTTGTGATTGCATTGCAATCTATTAAATTGGAGTTATCTCCCTTTTTTTATTTTGCGCAATTGCATAGCAATCTATTAAATTGGGATTACCTCCCTTTTTTAATTTTTTTTGGTGATTGCATTGCAGTCTATTAAATTGGAGTTATCTCTCTTTTTTATTTGTTCGTGATTGCATTGCAATCTATTAAATTGGAGTTGCCTCCCTTTTTTTATTTTGCGCGATTGCATTGCAATCTATTAAATTGGGATTACCTCGCTTTTTTAAAAAAAATTTGTGATTGCATTGCAATCTATTAAATTGGAGTTATCTCTCTTTTTTATTTGTTCGTGATTGCATTGCAATCTATTAAATTGGAGTTGCCTCCCTTTTTTTATTTTGCGCAATTGCATAGCAATCTATTAAATTGGGATTACCTCCCTTTTTTACTTTTTTTTGTGATTGGATTGCAGTCTATTAAATTGGAGTTATCTCCCTTTTTTATTTGTTCGTGATTGCATTGCAATCTATTAAATTGGAGTTACCTCCCTTTTTTTATTTTGCGCGATTGCATTGCAATCTATTAAATTGGGATTACCTCCCTTTTTTAATTTTTTTGTGTGATTGCATTGCAGTCTATTAAATAGGAGTTATCTCCCTTTTTTATTTGTTCGTGATTGCATTGCAATCTATTAAATTGGGATTACCTCCCTTTAAAAATAATAATTTGTGATTGCATTGCAATCTATTAAATTGGAGTTATCTCCCTTTTTTATTTTGCGCGATTGCATTGCAATCTATTAAATTGGGATTACCTCCCATGTTTTATTTTTTTTTGTGATTGCATTGCAATCTATTAAATGGGAGTTATCTCTCTTTTTTATTTGTTCGTGATTGCATTGCAATCTATTAAATTGGAGTTGCCTCCCTTTTTTTATTTTGCCCGATTGCATTGCAATCTATTAAATTGGGATTACCTCCCTTTTTTAATTTTTTTTGTGATTGCATTGCAGTCTATTAAATTGGAGTTATCTCCCTTTTTTATTTGTTCGTGATTGCATTGCAATCTATTAAATTGGAGTTGCCTCCCATTTTTTATTTTGCGCGACTGCATTGCAATCTATTAAATTGGGATTACCTCCCTTTTTTGATTTTTTTTTGTGATGGCATTGCAATCTATTAAATTGGAGTTATCTCCCTTTTATATTTGTTCGTGATTGCATTGCAATCTATTAAATTGGAGTTGCCTCCCTTTTTTATTTTGCGTGATTGCATTGCAATCTATTAAATTGGAGTTACCTCCCTTTAAAAATAATAATTTGTGATTGCATTGCAATCTATTAAAATGGAGTTGCCTCCCTTTTTTTATTTTGCACGATTGCATTGCAATCTATTAAATTGGGATTACCTCCCTTTTTTATTTTTTTTGTGATTGCATTGCAATCTTTTAAATTGGAGTTATCTCCCTTTTATATTTGTTCGTGATTGCATTGCAATCTATTAAATTGGAGTTGCCTCCCTTTTTTTATTTTGCGTGATTGCATTGCAATCTATTAAATTGGAGTTACCTCCCTTTAAAAATAATAATTTGTGATTGCATTGCAATCTATTAAATTGGAGTTATCTCCCTTTTTTTATTTTGCGCAATTGCATAGCAATCTATTAAATTGGGATTACCTCCCTTTTTTAATTTTTTTTGGTGATTGCATTGCAGTCTATTAAATTGGAGTTATCTCTCTTTTTTATTTGTTCGTGATTGCATTGCAATCTATTAAATTGGAGTTGCCTCCCTTTTTTTATTTTGCGTCATTGCATTGCAATCTATTAAATTGGGATTACCTCGCTTTTTTAATTTTTTTTTGTGATTGCATTGCAGTCTTTTAAATTGGAGATATCTCCCTTTTTTATTTGTTCGTGATTGCATTGCAATCTATTAAATTGGAGTTGCCTCCCTTTTTTTATTTTGCGCGATTGCATTGCAATCTATTAAATTGGGATTACCTCCCTTTTTTAATTTTTTTTGTGATTGCATTGCAGTCTATTAAATTGGAGTTATCTCCCTTTTTTATTTGATCGTGATTGCATTTCAATCTATTAAATTGGAGTTACCTCCCTTTAAAAATAATAATTTGTGATTGCATTGCAATCTATTAAATTGGAGTTGCCTCCCATTTTTTTATTTTGCGCGATTGCATTGCAATCTATTAAATTGGGATTACCTCCCTTTTTTGATTTTTTTTGTGATTGCATTGCAATCTATTAAATTGGAGTTATATCCCTTTTATATTTGTTCGTGATTGCATTTCATTCTATTAAATTGGAGTTGCCTCCCATTTTTTATTATGCGCGATTGCATTGCAATCTATTAAATTGGGATTACCTCCCTTTTTTGATTTTTTTTTGTGATGGCATTGCAATCTATTAAATTGGAGTTATCTCCCTTTTATATTTGTTCGTGATTGCATTGCAATCTATTAAATTGGAGTTGCCTCCCTTTTTTATTTTGCGTGATTGCATTGCAATCTATTAAATTGGAGTTACCTCCCTTTAAAAATAATAATTTGTGATTGCATTGCAATCTATTAAAATGGAATTGCCTCCCTTTTTTTATTTTGCACGATTGCATTGCAATCTATTAAATTGGGATTACCTCCCTTTTTTATTTTTTTTGTGGTTGCATTGCAATCTTTTAAATTGGAGTTATCTCCCTTTTATATTTGTTCGTGATTGCATTGCAATCTATTAAATTGGAGTTGCCTCCCTTTTTTTATTTTGCGTGATTGCATTGCAATCTATTAAATTGGAGTTACCCCCCTTTAAAAATAATAATTTGTGATTGCATTGCAATCTATTAAATTGGAGTTATCTCCCTTTTTTTATTTTGCGCAATTGCATAGCAATCTATTAAATTGGGATTACCTCCCTTTTTTAATTTTTTTTGGTGATTGCATTGCAGTCTATTAAATTGGAGTTATCTCTCTTTTTTATTTGTTCGTGATTGCATTGCAATCTATTAAATTGGAGTTGCCTCCCTTTTTTTATTTTGCGTCATTGCATTGCAATCTATTAAATTGGGATTACCTCGCTTTTTTAATTTTTTTTTGTGATTGCATTGCAGTCTTTTAAATTGGAGTTATCTCCCTTTTTTATTTGTTCGTGATTGCATTGCAATCTATTAAATTGGAGTTGCCTCCCTTTTTTATTTTGCGTGATTGCATTGCAATCTATTAAATTGGAGTTACCTCCCTTTAAAAATAATAATTTGTGATTGCATTGCAATCTATTAAAATGGAGTTGCCTCCCTTTTTTTATTTTGCACGATTGCATTGCAATCTATTAAATTGGGATTACCTCCCTTTTTTATTTTTTTTGTGATTGCATTTACAATCTTTTAAATTGGAGTTATCTCCCTTTTATATTTGTTCGTGATTGCATTGCAATCTATTAAATTGGAGTTGCCTCCCTTTTTTTATTTTGCGTGATTGCATTGCAATCTATTAAATTGGAGTTACCTCCCTTTAAAAATAATAATTTGTGATTGCATTGCAATCTATTAAATTGGAGTTATCTCCCTTTTTTTATTTTGCGCAATTGCATAGCAATCTATTAAATTGGGATTACCTCCCTTTTTTAATTTTTTTTGGTGATTGCATTGCAGTCTATTAAATTGGAGTTATCTCTCTTTTTTATTTGTTCGTGATTGCATTGCAATCTATTAAATTGGAGTTGCCTCCCTTTTTTTATTTTGCGTCATTGCATTGCAATCTATTAAATTGGGATTACCTCGCTTTTTTAATTTTTTTTTGTGATTGCATTGCAGTCTTTTAAATTGGAGATATCTCCCTTTTTTATTTGTTCGTGATTGCATTGCAATCTATTAAATTGGAGTTGCCTCCCTTTTTTTATTTTGCGCGATTGCATTGCAATCTATTAAATTGGGATTACCTCCCTTTTTTAATTTTTTTTGTGATTGCATTGCAGTCTATTAAATTGGAGTTATCTCCCTTTTTTATTTGATCGTGATTGCATTTCAATCTATTAAATTGGAGTTACCTCCCTTTAAAAATAATAATTTGTGATTGCATTGCAATCTATTAAATTGGAGTTGCCTCCCATTTTTTTATTTTGCACGATTGCATTGCAATCTATTAAATTGGGATTACCTCCCTTTTTTGATTTTTTTTGTGATTGCATTGCAATCTATTAAATTGGAGTTATATCCCTTTTATATTTGTTCGTGATTGCATTTCATTCTATTAAATTGGAGTTGCCTCCCATTTTTTATTTTGCGCGATTGCATTGCAATCTATTAAATTGGGATTACCTCCCTTTTTTGATTTTTTTTTGTGATGGCATTGCAATCTATTAAATTGGAGTTATCTCCCTTTTATATTTGTTCGTGATTGCATTGCAATCTATTAAATTGGAGTTGCCTCCCTTTTTTATTTTGCGTGATTGCATTGCAATCTATTAAATTGGAGTTACCTCCCTTTAAAAATAATAATTTGTGATTGCATTGCAATCTATTAAAATGGAATTGCCTCCCTTTTTTTATTTTGCACGATTGCATTGCAATCTATTAAATTGGGATTACCTCCCTTTTTTATTTTTTTTGTGATTGCATTGCAATCTTTTAAATTGGAGTTATCTCCCTTTTATATTTGTTCGTGATTGCATTGCAATCTATTAAATTGGAGTTGCCTCCCTTTTTTTATTTTGCGTGATTTCATTGCAATCTATTAAATTGGAGTTACCCCCCTTTAAAAATAATAATTTGTGATTGCATTGCAATCTATTAAATTGGAGTTATCTCCCTTTTTTTATTTTGCGCAATTGCATAGCAATCTATTAAATTGGGATTACCTCCCTTTTTTAATTTTTTTTGGTGATTGCATTGCAGTCTATTAAATTGGAGTTATCTCTCTTTTTTATTTGTTCGTGATTGCATTGCAATCTATTAAATTGGAGTTGCCTCCCTTTTTTTATTTTGCGTCATTGCATTGCAATCTATTAAATTGGGATTACCTCGCTTTTTTAAATTTTTTTTGTGATTGCATTGCAGTCTTTTAAATTGGAGTTATCTCCCTTTTTTATTTGTTCGTGATTGCATTGCAATCTATTAAATTGGAGTTGCCTCCCTTTTTTTATTTTGCGCGATTACATTGCAATCTATTAAATTGGGATTACCTCCCTTTTTTAATTTTTTTTGTGATTGCATTGCAGTCTATTAAATTGGAGTTATCTCCCTTTTTTATTTGATCGTAATTGCATTTCAATCTATTAAATTGGAGTTACCTCCCTTTAAAAATAATAATTTGTGATTGCATTGCAATCTATTAAATTGGAGTTGCCTCCCATTTTTTTATTTTGCGCGATTGCATTGCAATCTATTAAATTGGGATTACCTCCCTTTTTTGATTTTTTTTGTGATTGCATTGCAATCTATTAAATTGGAGTTATATCCCTTTTATATTTGTTCGTGATTGCATTTCATTCTATTAAATTGGAGTTATCTCCCTTTTTTATTTGTTCGTGATTGCATTGCAATCTATTAAATTGGAGTTGCCTCCCTTTTTTTATTTTGCGCGATTGCATTGCAATCTATTAAATTGGGATTACCTCCCTTTTTTAATTTTTTTTGTGATTGCATTGCAGTCTTTTAAATTGGAGTTATCTCCCTTTTTTATTTGTTCGTGATTGCATTGCAATCTATTAAATTGGAGTTGCCTCCCTTTTTTTATTTTGCGCGATTGCATTGCAATCTATTAAATTGGGATTACCTCCCTTTTTTAATTATTTTTTGAGATTGCATTGCAGTCTATTAAATTGGAGTTAACTCCCTTTTATATTTGTTCGTGATTGCATTGCAATCTATTAAATTGGAGTTGCCTCCCTTTTTTTATTTTGCGTGATTGCATTGCAATCTATTAAATTGGAGTTACCTCCCTTTAAAAATAATAATTTGTGATTGCATTGCAATCTATTAAATTGGAGTTATCTCCCTTTTTTATTTTGCGCGATTGCATTGCAATCTATTAAATTGGGATTACCTCCCATGTTTTATTTTTTTTTGTGATTGCATTGCAGTCTATTAAATGGGAGTTATCTCTCTTTTTTATTTGTTCGTGATTGCATTTCATTCTATTAAATTGGAGTTGCCTCCCATTTTTTATTTTGCGCGACTGCATTGCAATCTATTAAATTGGGATTACCTCCCTTTTTTGATTTTTTTTGTGATTGCATTGCAGTCTATTAAATTGGAGTTATCTCCCTTTTTTATTTGTTCGTGATTGCATTTCATTCTATTAAATTGGAGTTGCCTCCCATTTTTTATTTTGCGCGACTGCATTGCAATCTATTAAATTGGGATTACCTCCCTTTTTTGATTTTTTTTTGTGATGGCATTGCAATCTATTAAATTGGAGTTATCTCCCTTTTATATTTGTTCGTGATTGCATTGCAATCTATTAAATTGGAGTTGCCTCCCTTTTTTATTTTGCGTGATTGCATTGCAATCTATTAAATTGGAGTTACCTCCCTTTAAAAATAATAATTTGTGATTGCATTGCAATCTATTAAAATGGAGTTGCCTCCCTTTTTTTATTTTGCACGATTGCATTGCAATCTATTAAATTGGGATTACCTCCCTTTTTTATTTTTTTTGTGATTGCATTGCAATCTTTTAAATTGGAGTTATCTCCCTTTTATATTTGTTCGTGATTGCATTGCAATCTATTAAATTGGAGTTGCCTCCCTTTTTTTATTTTGCGTGATTGCATTGCAATCTATTAAATTGGAGTTACCTCCCTTTAAAAATAATAATTTGTGATTGCATTGCAATCTATTAAATTGGAGTTATCTCCCTTTTTTTATTTTGCGCAATTGCATAGCAATCTATTAAATTGGGATTACCTCCCTTTTTTAATTTTTTTTGGTGATTGCATTGCAGTCTATTAAATTGGAGTTATCTCTCTTTTTTATTTGTTCGTGATTGCATTGCAATCTATTAAATTGGAGTTGCCTCCCTTTTTTTATTTTGCGTCATTGCATTGCAATCTATTAAATTGGGATTACCTCGCTTTTTTAATTTTTTTTTGTGATTGCATTGCAGTCTTTTAAATTGGAGATATCTCCCTTTTTTATTTGTTCGTGATTGCATTGCAATCTATTAAATTGGAGTTGCCTCCCTTTTTTTATTTTGCGCGATTGCATTGCAATCTATTAAATTGGGATTACCTCCCTTTTTTAATTTTTTTTGTGATTGCATTGCAGTCTATTAAATTGGAGTTATCTCCCTTTTTTATTTGATCGTGATTGCATTTCAATCTATTAAATTGGAGTTACCTCCCTTTAAAAATAATAATTTGTGATTGCATTGCAATCTATTAAATTGGAGTTGCCTCCCATTTTTTTATTTTGCGCGATTGCATTGCAATCTATTAAATTGGGATTACCTCCCTTTTTTGATTTTTTTTGTGATTGCATTGCAATCTATTAAATTGGAGTTATATCCCTTTTATATTTGTTCGTGATTGCATTTCATTCTATTAAATTGGAGTTGCCTCCCATTTTTTATTTTGCGCGATTGCATTGCAATCTATTAAATTGGGATTACCTCCCTTTTTTGATTTTTTTTTGTGATGGCATTGCAATCTATTAAATTGGAGTTATCTCCCTTTTATATTTGTTCGTGATTGCATTGCAATCTATTAAATTGGAGTTGCCTCCCTTTTTTATTTTGCGTGATTGCATTGCAATCTATTAAATTGGAGTTACCTCCCTTTAAAAATAATAATTTGTGATTGCATTGCAATCTATTAAAATGGAATTGCCTCCCTTTTTTTATTTTGCACGATTGCATTGCAATCTATTAAATTGGGATTACCTCCCTTTTTTATTTTTTTTGTGATTGCATTGCAATCTTTTAAATTGGAGTTATCTCCCTTTTATATTTGTTCGTGATTGCATTGCAATCTATTAAATTGGAGTTGCCTCCCTTTTTTTATTTTGCGTGATTTCATTGCAATCTATTAAATTGGAGTTACCCCCCTTTAAAAATAATAATTTGTGATTGCATTGCAATCTATTAAATTGGAGTTATCTCCCTTTTTTTATTTTGCGCAATTGCATAGCAATCTATTAAATTGGGATTACCTCCCTTTTTTAATTTTTTTTGGTGATTGCATTGCAGTCTATTAAATTGGAGTTATCTCTCTTTTTTATTTGTTCGTGATTGCACTGCAATCTATTAAATTGGAGTTGCCTCCCTTTTTTTATTTTGCGTCATTGCATTGCAATCTATTAAATTGGGATTACCTCGCTTTTTTAAATTTTTTTTGTGATTGCATTGCAGTCTTTTAAATTGGAGTTATCTCCCTTTTTTATTTGTTCGTGATTGCATTGCAATCTATTAAATTGGAGTTGCCTCCCTTTTTTTATTTTGCGCGATTACATTGCAATCTATTAAATTGGGATTACCTCCCTTTTTTAATTTTTTTTGTGATTGCATTGCAGTCTATTAAATTGGAGTTATCTCCCTTTTTTATTTGATCGTAATTGCATTTCAATCTATTAAATTGGAGTTACCTCCCTTTAAAAATAATAATTTGTGATTGCATTGCAATCTATTAAATTGGAGTTGCCTCCCATTTTTTTATTTTGCGCGATTGCATTGCAATCTATTAAATTGGGATTACCTCCCTTTTTTGATTTTTTTTGTGATTGCATTGCAATCTATTAAATTGGAGTTATATCCCTTTTATATTTGTTCGTGATTGCATTTCATTCTATTAAATTGGAGTTATCTCCCTTTTTTATTTTGCGTGATTGCATTGCAATCTATTAAATTGGAGTTACCTCCCTTTAAAAATAATAATTTGTGATTGCATTGCAATCTATTAAATTGGAGTTATCTCCCTTTTTTATTTGTTCGTGATTGCATTTCAATCTATTAAATTGGAGTTATCTCCCTTTTTTATTTTGCGCAATTGCATTGCAATCTATTAAATTGGGATTACCTCCCTTTTTTGATTTTTTTTGTGATTGCATTGCAATCTATTAAATTGGAGTTATATCCCTTTTATATTTGTTCGTGATTGCATTTCATTCTATTAAATTGGAGTTGCCTCCCATTTTTTATTTTGCGCGATTGCATTGCAATCTATTAAATTGGGATTACCTCCCTTTTTTGATTTTTTTTTGTGATGGCATTGCAATCTATTAAATTGGAGTTATCTCCCTTTTATATTTGTTCGTGATTGCATTGCAATCTATTAAATTGGAGTTGCCTCCCTTTTTTATTTTGCGTGATTGCATTGCAATCTATTAAATTGGAGTTACCTCCCTTTAAAAATAATAATTTGTGATTGCATTGCAATCTATTAAAATGGAGTTGCCTCCCTTTTTTTATTTTGCACGATTGCATTGCAATCTATTAAATTGGGATTACCTCCCTTTTTTATTTTTTTTGTGATTGCATTGCAATCTTTTAAATTGGAGTTATCTCCCTTTTATATTTGTTCGTGATTGCATTGCAATCTATTAAATTGGAGTTGCCTCCCTTTTTTTATTTTGTGTGATTGCATTGCAATCTATTAAATTGGAGTTACCTCCCTTTAAAAATAATAATTTGTGATTGCATTGCAATCTATTAAATTGGAGTTATCTCCCTTTTTTTATTTTGCGCAATTGCATAGCAATCTATTAAATTGGGATTACCTCCCTTTTTTAATTTTTTTTGGTGATTGCATTGCAGTCTATTAAATTGGAGTTATCTCTCTTTTTTATTTGTTCGTGATTGCATTGCAATCTATTAAATTGGAGTTGCCTCCCTTTTTTTATTTTGCGTCATTGCATTGCAATCTATTAAATTGGGATTACCTCGCTTTTTTAATTTTTTTTTGTGATTGCATTGCAGTCTTTTAAATTGGAGTTATCTCCCTTTTTTATTTGTTCGTGATTGCATTGCAATCTATTAAATTGGAGTTGCCTCCCTTTTTTTATTTTGCGCGATTGCATTGCAATCTATTAAATTGGGATTACCTCCCTTTTTTAATTTTTTTTGTGATTGCATTGCAGTCTTTTAAATTGGAGTTATCTCCCTTTTTTATTTGTTCGTGATTGCATTGCAATCTATTAAATTGGAGTTGCCTCCCTTTTTTTATTTTGCGCGATTGCATTGCAATCTATTAAATTGGGATTACCTCCCTTTTTTAATTATTTTTTGAGATTGCATTGCAGTCTATTAAATTGGAGTTAACTCCCTTTTATATTTGTTCGTGATTGCATTGCAATCTATTAAATTGGAGTTGCCTCCCTTTTTTTATTTTGCGTGATTGCATTGCAATCTATTAAATTGGAGTTACCTCCCTTTAAAAATAATAATTTGTGATTGCATTGCAATCTATTAAATTGGAGTTATCTCCCTTTTTTATTTTGCGCGATTGCATTGCAATCTATTAAATTGGGATTACCTCCCATGTTTTATTTTTTTTTGTGATTGCATTGCAGTCTATTAAATGGGAGTTATCTCTCTTTTTTATTTGTTCGTGATTGCATTGCAATCTATTAAATTGGAGTTGCCTCCCTTTTTTTATTTTGCGCGATTGCATTGCAATCTATTAAATTGGGATTACCTCGCTTTTTTAATTTTTTTTTGTGATTGCATTGCAGTCTATTAAATTGGAGTTATCTCCCTTTTTTATTTGTTCGTGATTGCATTGCAATCTATTAAATTGGAGTTGCCTCCCTTTTTTTATTTGCGCGATTGCATTGCAATCTATTAAATTGGGATTACCTCCCTTTTTTAATTTTTTTTGTGATTGCATTGCAGTCTATTAAATTGGAGTTATCTCCCTTTTTTATTTGTTCGTGATTGCATTGCAATCTATTAAATTGGAGTTGCCTCCCATTTTTTATTTTGCGCGACTGCATTGCAATCTATTAAATTGGGATTACCTCCCTTTTTTGATTTTTTTTTGTGATGGCATTGCAATCTATTAAATTGGAGTTATCTCCCTTTTATATTTGTTCGTGATTGCATTGCAATCTATTAAATTGGAGTTGCCTCCCTTTTTTATTTTGCGTGATTGCATTGCAATCTATTAAATTGGAGTTACCTCCCTTTAAAAATAATAATTTGTGATTGCATTGCAATCTATTAAAATGGAGTTGCCTCCCTTTTTTTATTTTGCACGATTGCATTGCAATCTATTAAATTGGGATTACCTCCCTTTTTTATTTTTTTTGTGATTGCATTGCAATCTTTTAAATTGGAGTTATCTCCCTTTTATATTTGTTCGTGATTGCATTGCAATCTATTAAATTGGAGTTGCCTCCCTTTTTTTATTTTGCGTGATTGCATTGCAATCTATTAAATTGGAGTTACCTCCCTTTAAAAATAATAATTTGTGATTGCATTGCAATCTATTAAATTGGAGTTATCTCCCTTTTTTTATTTTGCGCAATTGCATAGCAATCTATTAAATTGGGATTACCTCCCTTTTTTAATTTTTTTTGGTGATTGCATTGCAGTCTATTAAATTGGAGTTATCTCTCTTTTTTATTTGTTCGTGATTGCATTGCAATCTATTAAATTGGAGTTGCCTCCCTTTTTTTATTTTGCGTCATTGCATTGCAATCTATTAAATTGGGATTACCTCGCTTTTTTAATTTTTTTTTGTGATTGCATTGCAGTCTTTTAAATTGGAGATATCTCCCTTTTTTATTTGTTCGTGATTGCATTGCAATCTATTAAATTGGAGTTGCCTCCCTTTTTTTATTTTGCGCGATTGCATTGCAATCTATTAAATTGGGATTACCTCCCTTTTTTAATTTTTTTTGTGATTGCATTGCAGTCTATTAAATTGGAGTTATCTCCCTTTTTTATTTGATCGTGATTGCATTTCAATCTATTAAATTGGAGTTACCTCCCTTTAAAAATAATAATTTGTGATTGCATTGCAATCTATTAAATTGGAGTTGCCTCCCATTTTTTTATTTTGCGCGATTGCATTGCAATCTATTAAATTGGGATTACCTCCCTTTTTTGATTTTTTTTGTGATTGCATTGCAATCTATTAAATTGGAGTTATATCCCTTTTATATTTGTTCGTGATTGCATTTCATTCTATTAAATTGGAGTTGCCTCCCATTTTTTATTTTGCGCGATTGCATTGCAATCTATTAAATTGGGATTACCTCCCTTTTTTGATTTTTTTTTGTGATGGCATTGCAATCTATTAAATTGGAGTTATCTCCCTTTTATATTTGTTCGTGATTGCATTGCAATCTATTAAATTGGAGTTGCCTCCCTTTTTTATTTTGCGTGATTGCATTGCAATCTATTAAATTGGAGTTACCTCCCTTTAAAAATAATAATTTGTGATTGCATTGCAATCTATTAAAATGGAATTGCCTCCCTTTTTTTATTTTGCACGATTGCATTGCAATCTATTAAATTGGGATTACCTCCCTTTTTTATTTTTTTTGTGATTGCATTGCAATCTTTTAAATTGGAGTTATCTCCCTTTTATATTTGTTCGTGATTGCATTGCAATCTATTAAATTGGAGTTGCCTCCCTTTTTTTATTTTGCGTGATTTCATTGCAATCTATTAAATTGGAGTTACCCCCCTTTAAAAATAATAATTTGTGATTGCATTGCAATCTATTAAATTGGAGTTATCTCCCTTTTTTTATTTTGCGCAATTGCATAGCAATCTATTAAATTGGGATTACCTCCCTTTTTTAATTTTTTTTGGTGATTGCATTGCAGTCTATTAAATTGGAGTTATCTCTCTTTTTTATTTGTTCGTGATTGCATTGCAATCTATTAAATTGGAGTTGCCTCCCTTTTTTTATTTTGCGTCATTGCATTGCAATCTATTAAATTGGGATTACCTCGCTTTTTTAAATTTTTTTTGTGATTGCATTGCAGTCTTTTAAATTGGAGTTATCTCCCTTTTTTATTTGTTCGTGATTGCATTGCAATCTATTAAATTGGAGTTGCCTCCCTTTTTTTATTTTGCGCGATTACATTGCAATCTATTAAATTGGGATTACCTCCCTTTTTTAATTTTTTTTGTGATTGCATTGCAGTCTATTAAATTGGAGTTATCTCCCTTTTTTATTTGATCGTAATTGCATTTCAATCTATTAAATTGGAGTTACCTCCCTTTAAAAATAATAATTTGTGATTGCATTGCAATCTATTAAATTGGAGTTGCCTCCCATTTTTTTATTTTGCGCGATTGCATTGCAATCTATTAAATTGGGATTACCTCCCTTTTTTGATTTTTTTTGTGATTGCATTGCAATCTATTAAATTGGAGTTATATCCCTTTTATATTTGTTCGTGATTGCATTTCATTCTATTAAATTGGAGTTATCTCCCTTTTTTATTTTGCGTGATTGCATTGCAATCTATTAAATTGGAGTTACCTCCCTTTAAAAATAATAATTTGTGATTGCATTGCAATCTATTAAATTGGAGTTATCTCCCTTTTTTATTTGTTCGTGATTGCATTTCAATCTATTAAATTGGAGTTATCTCCCTTTTTTATTTTGCGCGATTGCATTGCAATCTATTAAATTGGGATTACCTCCCTTTTTTGATTTTTTTTGTGATTGCATTGCAATCTATTAAATTGGAGTTATATCCCTTTTATATTTGTTCGTGATTGCATTTCATTCTATTAAATTGGAGTTGCCTCCCATTTTTTATTTTGGGCGATTGCATTGCAATCTATTAAATTGGGATTACCTCCCTTTTTTGATTTTTTTTTGTGATGGCATTGCAATCTATTAAATTGGAGTTATCTCCCTTTTATATTTGTTCGTGATTGCATTGCAATCTATTAAATTGGAGTTGCCTCCCTTTTTTATTTTGCGTGATTGCATTGCAATCTATTAAATTGGAGTTACCTCCCTTTAAAAATAATAATTTGTGATTGCATTGCAATCTATTAAAATGGAGTTGCCTCCCTTTTTTTATTTTGCACGATTGCATTGCAATCTATTAAATTGGGATTACCTCCCTTTTTTATTTTTTTTGTGATTGCATTGCAATCTTTTAAATTGGAGTTATCTCCCTTTTATATTTGTTCTTGATTGCATTGCAATCTATTAAATTGGAGTTGCCTCCCTTTTTTTATTTTGTGTGATTGCATTGCAATCTATTAAATTGGAGTTACCTCCCTTTAAAAATAATAATTTGTGATTGCATTGCAATCTATTAAATTGGAGTTATCTCCCTTTTTTTATTTTGCGCAATTGCATTGCAAAAATCTATTAAATTGGGATTACCTCCCATGTTTTATTTTTTTTTGTGATTGCATTGCAGTCTATTAAATGGGAGTTATCTCTCTTTTTTATTTGTTCGTGATTGCATTGCAATCTATTAAATTGGAGTTGCCTCCCTTTTTTTATTTTGCCCGATTGCATTGCAATCTATTAAATTGGGATTACCTCCCTTTTTTAATTTTTTTTTGTGATTGCATTGCAGTCTATTAAATTGGAGTTATCTCCCTTTTTTATTTGTTCGTGATTGCATTGCAATCTATTAAATTGGAGTTGCCTCCCTTTTTTTATTTGCGCGATTGCATTGCAATCTATTAAATTGGGATTACCTCCCTTTTTTAATTTTTTTTGTGATTGCATTGCAGTCTATTAAATTGGAGTTATCTCCCTTTTTTATTTGTTCGTGATTGCATTGCAATCTATTAAATTGGAGTTGCCTCCCATTTTTTATTTTGCGCGACTGCATTGCAATCTATTAAATTGGGATTACCTCCCTTTTTTGATTTTTTTTTGTGATGGCATTGCAATCTATTAAATTGGAGTTATCTCCCTTTTATATTTGTTCGTGATTGCATTGCAATCTATTAAATTGGAGTTGCCTCCCTTTTTTATTTTGCTTGATTGCATTGCAATCTATTAAATTGGAGTTACCTCCCTTTAAAAATAATAATTTGTGATTGCATTGCAATCTATTAAAATGGAGTTGCCTCCCTTTTTTTATTTTGCACGATTGCATTGCAATCTATTAAATTGGGATTACCTCCCTTTTTTATTTTTTTTGTGATTGCATTGCAATCTTTTAAATTGGAGTTATCTCCCTTTTATATTTGTTCGTGATTGCATTGCAATCTATTAAATTGGAGTTGCCTCCCTTTTTTTATTTTGCGTGATTGCATTGCAATCTATTAAATTGGAGTTACCTCCCTTTAAAAATAATAATTTGTGATTGCATTGCAATCTATTAAATTGGAGTTATCTCCCTTTTTTTATTTTGCGCAATTGCATAGCAATCTATTAAATTGGGATTACCTCCCTTTTTTAATTTTTTTTGGTGATTGCATTGCAGTCTATTAAATTGGAGTTATCTCTCTTTTTTATTTGTTCGTGATTGCATTGCAATCTATTAAATTGGAGTTGCCTCCCTTTTTTTATTTTGCGTCATTGCATTGCAATCTATTAAATTGGGATTACCTCGCTTTTTTAATTTTTTTTTGTGATTGCATTGCAGTCTTTTAAATTGGAGATATCTCCCTTTTTTATTTGTTCGTGATTGCATTGCAATCTATTAAATTGGAGTTGCCTCCCTTTTTTTATTTTGCGCGATTGCATTGCAATCTATTAAATTGGGATTACCTCCCTTTTTTAATTTTTTTTGTGATTGCATTGCAGTCTATTAAATTGGAGTTATCTCCCTTTTTTATTTGATCGTGATTGCATTTCAATCTATTAAATTGGAGTTACCTCCCTTTAAAAATAATAATTTGTGATTGCATTGCAATCTATTAAATTGGAGTTGCCTCCCATTTTTTTATTTTGCGCGATTGCATTGCAATCTATTAAATTGGGATTACCTCCCTTTTTTGATTTTTTTTGTGATTGCATTGCAATCTATTAAATTGGAGTTATATCCCTTTTATATTTGTTCGTGATTGCATTTCATTCTATTAAATTGGAGTTGCCTCCCATTTTTTATTTTGCACGATTGCATTGCAATCTATTAAATTGGGATTACCTCCCTTTTTTGATTTTTTTTTGTGATGGCATTGCAATCTATTAAATTGGAGTTATCTCCCTTTTATATTTGTTCGTGATTGCATTGGAATCTATTAAATTGGAGTTGCCTCCCTTTTTTATTTTGCGTGATTGCATTGCAATCTATTAAATTGGAGTTACCTCCCTTTAAAAATAATAATTTGTGATTGCATTGTAATCTATTAAAATGGAATTGCCTCCCTTTTTTTATTTTGCACGATTGCATTGCAATCTATTAAATTGGGATTACCTCCCTTTTTTATTTTTTTTGTGATTGCATTGCAATCTTTTAAATTGGAGTTATCTCCCTTTTATATTTGTTCGTGATTGCATTGCAATCTATTAAATTGGAGTTGCCTCCCTTTTTTTATTTTGCGTGATTGCATTGCAATCTATTAAATTGGAGTTACCCCCCTTTAAAAATAATAATTTGTGATTGCATTGCAATCTATTAAATTGGAGTTATCTCCCTTTTTTTATTTTGCGCAATTGCATAGCAATCTATTAAATTGGGATTACCTCCCTTTTTTAATTTTTTTTGGTGATTGCATTGCAGTCTATTAAATTGGAGTTATCTCTCTTTTTTATTTGTTCGTGATTGCATTGCAATCTATTAAATTGGGATTACCTCGCTTTTTTAATTTTTTTTTGTGATTGCATTGCAGTCTTTTAAATTGGAGTTATCTCCCTTTTTTATTTGTTCGTGATTGCATTGCAATCTATTAAATTGGAGTTGCCTCCCTTTTTTTATTTTGCGCGATTGCATTGCAATCTATTAAATTGGGATTACCTCCCTTTTTTAATTTTTTTTGTGATTGCATTGCAGTCTATTAAATTGGAGTTATCTCCCTTTTTTATTTGATCGTGATTGCATTTCAATCTATTAAATTGGAGTTACCTCCCTTTAAAAATAATAATTTGTGATTGCATTGCAAGCTATTAAATTGGAGTTGCCTCCCATTTTTTTATTTTGCGCGATTGCATTGCAATCTATTAAATTGGGATTACCTCCCTTTTTTGATTTTTTTTGTGATTGCATTGCAATCTATTAAATTGGAGTTATATCCCTTTTATATTTGTTCGTGATTGCATTTCATTCTATTAAATTGGAGTTGTCTCCCTTTTTTATTTTGCGTGATTGCATTGCAATCTATTAAATTGGAGTTACCTCCCTTTAAAAATAATAATTTGTGATTGCATTGCAATCTATTAAATTGGAGTTATCTCCCTTTTTTATTTGTTCGTGATTGCATTTCAATCTATTAAATTGGAGTTATCTCCCTTTTTTATTTTGCGCGATTGCATTGCAATCTATTAAATTGGGATTACCTCCCATGTTTTATTTTTTTTGTGATTGCATTGCAGTCTATTAAATTGGAGTTATCTCCCTTTTTTATTTGTTCGTGATTGCATTGCAATCTATTAAATTGGAGTTGCCTCCCTTTTTTTATTTTGCGTGATTGCATTGCAATCTATTAAATTGGAGTTACCTCCCTTTAAAAATAATAATTTGTGATTGCATTGCAATCTATTAAATTGGAGTTATCTCCCTTTTTTTATTTTGCGCAATTGCATAGCAATCTATTAAATTGGGATTACCTCCCTTTTTTAATTTTTTTTGGTGATTGCATTGCAGTCTATTAAATTGGAGTTATCTCTCTTTTTTATTTGTTCGTGATTGCATTGCAATCTATTAAATTGGAGTTGCCTCCCTTTTTTTATTTTGCGTCATTGCATTGCAATCTATTAAATTGGGATTACCTCGCTTTTTTAATTTTTTTTTGTGATTGCATTGCAGTCTTTTAAATTGGAGTTATCTCCCTTTTTTATTTGTTCGTGATTGCATTGCAATCTATTAAATTGGAGTTGCCTCCCTTTTTTTATTTTGCGCGATTGCATTGCAATCTATTAAATTGGGATTACCTCCCTTTTTTAATTTTTTTTTGAGATTGCATTGCAGTCTATTAAATTGGAGTTAACTCCCTTTTATATTTGTTCGTGATTGCATTGCAATCTATTAAATTGGAGTTGCCTCCCTTTTTTTATTTTGCGTGATTGCATTGCAATCTATTAAATTGGAGTTACCTCCCTTTAAAAATAATAATTTGTGATTGCATTGCAATCTATTAAATTGGAGTTATCTCCCTTTTTTTATTTTGCGCAATTGCATAGCAATCTATTAAATTGGGATTACCTCCCTTTTTTAATTTTTTTTGGTGATTGCATTGCAGTCTATTAAATTGGAGTTATCTCTCTTTTTTATTTGTTCGTGATTGCATTGCAATCTATTAAATTGGAGTTGCCTCCCTTTTTTTATTTTGCGCGATTGCATTGCAATCTATTAAATTGGGATTACCTCGCTTTTTTAAAAAAAATTTGTGATTGCATTGCAATCTATTAAATTGGAGTTATCTCTCTTTTTTATTTGTTCGTGATTGCATTGCAATCTATTAAATTGGAGTTGCCTCCCTTTTTTTATTTTGCGCAATTGCATAGCAATCTATTAAATTGGGATTACCTCCCTTTTTTACTTTTTTTTGTGATTGGATTGCAGTCTATTAAATTGGAGTTATCTCCCTTTTTTATTTGTTCGTGATTGCATTGCAATCTATTAAATTGGAGTTACCTCCCTTTTTTTATTTTGCGCGATTGCATTGCAATCTATTAAATTGGGATTACCTCCCTTTTTTAATTTTTTTGTGTGATTGCATTGCAGTCTATTAAATAGGAGTTATCTCCCTTTTTTATTTGTTCGTGATTGCATTGCAATCTATTAAATTGGGATTACCTCCCTTTAAAAATAATAATTTGTGATTGCATTGCAATCTATTAAATTGGAGTTATCTCCCTTTTTTATTTTGCGCGATTGCATTGCAATCTATTAAATTGGGATTACCTCCCATGTTTTATTTTTTTGTGTGATTGCATTGCAATCTATTAAATGGGAGTTATCTCTCTTTTTTATTTGTTCGTGATTGCATTGCAATCTATTAAATTGGAGTTGCCTCCCTTTTTTTATTTTGCCCGATTGCATTGCAATCTATTAAATTGGGATTACCTCGCTTTTTTAAATTTTTTTTGTGATTGCATTGCAGTCTATTAAATTGGAGTTATCTCCCTTTTTAATTTGTTCGTGATTGCATTGCAATCTATTAAATTGGAGTTGCCTCCCTTTTTTTATTTGCGCGATTGCATTGCAATCTATTAAATTGGGATTACCTCCCTTTTTTAATTTTTTTTGTGATTGCATTGCAGTCTATTAAATTGGAGTTATCTCCCTTTTTTATTTGTTCGTGATTGCATTGCAATCTATTAAATTGGAGTTGCCTCCCATTTTTTATTTTGCGCGACTGCATTGCAATCTATTAAATTGGGATTACCTCCCTTTTTTGATTTTTTTTTGTGATGGCATTGCAATCTATTAAATTGGAGTTATCTCCCTTTTATATTTGTTCGTGATTGCATTGCAATCTATTAAATTGGAGTTGCCTCCCTTTTTTATTTTGCGTGATTGCATTGCAATCTATTAAATTGGAGTTACCTCCCTTTAAAAATAATAATTTGTGATTGCATTGCAATCTATTAAAATGGAGTTGCCTCCCTTTTTTTATTTTGCACGATTGCATTGCAATCTATTAAATTGGGATTACCTCCCTTTTTTATTTTTTTTGTGATTGCATTGCAATCTTTTAAATTGGAGTTATCTCCCTTTTATATTTGTTCGTGATTGCATTGCAATCTATTAAATTGGAGTTGCCTCCCTTTTTTTATTTTGCGTGATTGCATTGCAATCTATTAAATTGGAGTTACCTCCCTTTAAAAATAATAATTTGTGATTGCATTGCAATCTATTAAATTGGAGTTATCTCCCTTTTTTTATTTTGCGCAATTGCATAGCAATCTATTAAATTGGGATTACCTCCCTTTTTTAATTTTTTTTGGTGATTGCATTGCAGTCTATTAAATTGGAGTTATCTCTCTTTTTTATTTGTTCGTGATTGCATTGCAATCTATTAAATTGGAGTTGCCTCCCTTTTTTTATTTTGCGTCATTGCATTGCAATCTATTAAATTGGGATTACCTCGCTTTTTTAATTTTTTTTTGTGATTGCATTGCAGTCTTTTAAATTGGAGATATCTCCCTTTTTTATTTGTTCGTGATTGCATTGCAATCTATTAAATTGGAGTTGCCTCCCTTTTTTTATTTTGCGCGATTGCATTGCAATCTATTAAATTGGGATTACCTCCCTTTTTTAATTTTTTTTGTGATTGCATTGCAGTCTATTAAATTGGAGTTATCTCCCTTTTTTATTTGATCGTGATTGCATTTCAATCTATTAAATTGGAGTTACCTCCCTTTAAAAATAATAATTTGTGATTGCATTGCAATCTATTAAATTGGAGTTGCCTCCCATTTTTTTATTTTGCGCGATTGCATTGCAATCTATTAAATTGGGATTACCTCCCTTTTTTGATTTTTTTTGTGATTGCATTGCAATCTATTAAATTGGAGTTATATCCCTTTTATATTTGTTCGTGATTGCATTTCATTCTATTAAATTGGAGTTGCCTCCCATTTTTTATTATGCGCGATTGCATTGCAATCTATTAAATTGGGATTACCTCCCTTTTTTGATTTTTTTTTGTGATGGCATTGCAATCTATTAAATTGGAGTTATCTCCCTTTTATATTTGTTCGTGATTGCATTGCAATCTATTAAATTGGAGTTGCCTCCCTTTTTTATTTTGCGTGATTGCATTGCAATCTATTAAATTGGAGTTACCTCCCTTTAAAAATAATAATTTGTGATTGCATTGCAATCTATTAAAATGGAATTGCCTCCCTTTTTTTATTTTGCACGATTGCATTGCAATCTATTAAATTGGGATTACCTCCCTTTTTTATTTTTTTTGTGATTGCATTGCAATCTTTTAAATTGGAGTTATCTCCCTTTTATATTTGTTCGTGATTGCATTGCAATCTATTAAATTGGAGTTGCCTCCCTTTTTTTATTTTGCGTGATTGCATTGCAATCTATTAAATTGGAGTTACCCCCCTTTAAAAATAATAATTTGTGATTGCATTGCAATCTATTAAATTGGAGTTATCTCCCTTTTTTTATTTTGCGCAATTGCATAGCAATCTATTAAATTGGGATTACCTCCCTTTTTTAATTTTTTTTGGTGATTGCATTGCAGTCTATTAAATTGGAGTTATCTCTCTTTTTTATTTGTTCGTGATTGCATTGCAATCTATTAAATTGGAGTTGCCTCCCTTTTTTTATTTTGCGTCATTGCATTGCAATCTATTAAATTGGGATTACCTCGCTTTTTTAATTTTTTTTTGTGATTGCATTGCAGTCTTTTAAATTGGAGTTATCTCCCTTTTTTATTTGTTCGTGATTGCATTGCAATCTATTAAATTGGAGTTGCCTCCCTTTTTTTATTTTGCGCGATTGCATTGCAATCTATTAAATTGGGATTACCTCCCTTTTTTAATTTTTTTTGTGATTGCATTGCAGTCTATTAAATTGGAGTTATCTCCCTTTTTTATTTGATCGTGATTGCATTTCAATCTATTAAATTGGAGTTACCTCCCTTTAAAAATAATAATTTGTGATTGCATTGCAATCTATTAAATTGGAGTTGCCTCCCATTTTTTTATTTTGCGCGATTGCATTGCAATCTATTAAATTGGGATTACCTCCCTTTTTTGATTTTTTTTGTGATTGCATTGCAATCTATTAAATTGGAGTTATATCCCTTTTATATTTGTTCGTGATTGCATTTCATTCTATTAAATTGGAGTTGTCTCCCTTTTTTATTTTGCGTGATTGCATTGCAATCTATTAAATTGGAGTTACCTCCCTTTAAAAATAATAATTTGTGATTGCATTGCAATCTATTAAATTGGAGTTATCTCCCTTTTTTATTTGTTCGTGATTGCATTTCAATCTATTAAATTGGAGTTATCTCCCTTTTTTATTTTGCGCGATTGCATTGCAATCTATTAAATTGGGATTACCTCCCATGTTTTATTTTTTTTGTGATTGCATTGCAGTCTATTAAATTGGAGTTATCTCCCTTTTTTATTTGTTCGTGATTGCATTGCAATCTATTAAATTGGAGTTGCCTCCCTTTTTTTATTTTGCGTGATTGCATTGCAATCTATTAAATTGGAGTTACCTCCCTTTAAAAATAATAATTTGTGATTGCATTGCAATCTATTAAATTGGAGTTATCTCCCTTTTTTTATTTTGCGCAATTGCATAGCAATCTATTAAATTGGGATTACCTCCCTTTTTTAATTTTTTTTGGTGATTGCATTGCAGTCTATTAAATTGGAGTTATCTCTCTTTTTTATTTGTTCGTGATTGCATTGCAATCTATTAAATTGGAGTTGCCTCCCTTTTTTTATTTTGCGTCATTGCATTGCAATCTATTAAATTGGGATTACCTCGCTTTTTTAATTTTTTTTTGTGATTGCATTGCAGTCTTTTAAATTGGAGTTATCTCCCTTTTTTATTTGTTCGTGATTGCATTGCAATCTATTAAATTGGAGTTGCCTCCCTTTTTTTATTTTGCACGATTGCATTGCAATCTATTAAATTGGGATTACCTCCCTTTTTTAATTTTTTTTTGAGATTGCATTGCAGTCTATTAAATTGGAGTTAACTCCCTTTTATATTTGTTCGTGATTGCATTGCAATCTATTAAATTGGAGTTGCCTCCCTTTTTTTATTTTGCGTGATTGCATTGCAATCTATTAAATTGGAGTTACCTCCCTTTAAAAATAATAATTTGTGATTGCATTGCAATCTATTAAATTGGAGTTATCTCCCTTTTTTTATTTTGCGCAATTGCATAGCAATCTATTAAATTGGGATTACCTCCCTTTTTTAATTTTTTTTGGTGATTGCATTGCAGTCTATTAAATTGGAGTTATCTCTCTTTTTTATTTGTTCGTGATTGCATTGCAATCTATTAAATTGGAGTTGCCTCCCTTTTTTTATTTTGCGCGATTGCATTGCAATCTATTAAATTGGGATTACCTCGCTTTTTAAAAAAAATTTTGTGATTGCATTGCAATCTATTAAATTGGAGTTATCTCTCTTTTTTATTTGTTCGTGATTGCATTGCAATCTATTAAATTGGAGTTGCCTCCCTTTTTTTATTTTGCGCAATTGCATAGCAATCTATTAAATTGGGATTACCTCCCTTTTTTACTTTTTTTTGTGATTGGATTGCAGTCTATTAAATTGGAGTTATCTCCCTTTTTTATTTGTTCGTGATTGCATTGCAATCTATTAAATTGGAGTTACCTCCCTTTTTTTATTTTGCGCGATTGCGTTGCAATCTATTAAATTGGGATTACCTCCCTTTTTTAATTTTTTTGTGTGATTGCATTGCAGTCTATTAAATAGGAGTTATCTCCCTTTTTTATTTGTTCGTGATTGCATTGCAATCTATTAAATTGGGATTACCTCCCTTTAAAAATAATAATTTGTGATTGCATTGCAATCTATTAAATTGGAGTTATCTCCCTTTTTTATTTTGCGCGATTGCATTGCAATCTATTAAATTGGGATTACCTCCCATGTTTTATTTTTTTTTGTGATTGCATTGCAGTCTATTAAATGGGAGTTATCTCTCTTTTTTATTTGTTCGTGATTGCATTGCAATCTATTAAATTGGAGTTGCCTCCCTTTTTTTATTTTGCCCGATTGCATTGCAATCTATTAAATTGGGATTACCTCGCTTTTTTAATTTTTTTTTGTGATTGCATTGCAGTCTATTAAATTGGAGTTATCTCCCTTTTTTATTTGTTCGTGATTGCATTGCAATCTATTAAATTGGAGTTGCCTCCCTTTTTTTATTTGCGCGATTGCATTGCAATCTATTAAATTGGGATTACCTCCCTTTTTTAATTTTTTTTGTGATTGCATTGCAGTCTATTAAATTGGAGTTATCTCCCTTTTTTATTTGTTCGTGATTGCATTGCAATCTATTAAATTGGAGTTGCCTCCCATTTTTTATTTTGCGCGACTGCATTGCAATCTATTAAATTGGGATTACCTCCCTTTTTTGATTTTTTTTTGTGATGGCATTGCAATCTATTAAATTGGAGTTATCTCCCTTTTATATTTGTTCGTGATTGCATTGCAATCTATTAAATTGGAGTTGCCTCCCTTTTTTATTTTGCGTGATTGCATTGCAATCTATTAAATTGGAGTTACCTCCCTTTAAAAATAATAATTTGTGATTGCATTGCAATCTATTAAAATGGAGTTGCCTCCCTTTTTTTATTTTGCACGATTGCATTGCAATCTATTAAATTGGGATTACCTCCCTTTTTTATTTTTTTTGTGATTGCATTGCAATCTTTTAAATTGGAGTTATCTCCCTTTTATATTTGTTCGTGATTGCATTGCAATCTATTAAATTGGAGTTGCCTCCCTTTTTTTATTTTGCGTGATTGCATTGCAATCTATTAAATTGGAGTTACCTCCCTTTAAAAATAATAATTTGTGATTGCATTGCAATCTATTAAATTGGAGTTATCTCCCTTTTTTTATTTTGCGCAATTGCATAGCAATCTATTAAATTGGGATTACCTCCCTTTTTTAATTTTTTTTGGTGATTGCATTGCAGTCTATTAAATTGGAGTTATCTCTCTTTTTTATTTGTTCGTGATTGCATTGCAATCTATTAAATTGGAGTTGCCTCCCTTTTTTTATTTTGCGTCATTGCATTGCAATCTATTAAATTGGGATTACCTCGCTTTTTTAATTTTTTTTTGTGATTGCATTGCAGTCTTTTAAATTGGAGATATCTCCCTTTTTTATTTGTTCGTGATTGCATTGCAATCTATTAAATTGGAGTTGCCTCCCTTTTTTTATTTTGCGCGATTGCATTGCAATCTATTAAATTGGGATTACCTCCCTTTTTTAATTTTTTTTGTGATTGCATTGCAGTCTATTAAATTGGAGTTATCTCCCTTTTTTATTTGATCGTGATTGCATTTCAATCTATTAAATTGGAGTTACCTCCCTTTAAAAATAATAATTTGTGATTGCATTGCAATCTATTAAATTGGAGTTGCCTCCCATTTTTTTATTTTGTGCGATTGCATTGCAATCTATTAAATTGGGATTACCTCCCTTTTTTGATTTTTTTTGTGATTGCATTGCAATCTATTAAATTGGAGTTATATCCCTTTTATATTTGTTCGTGATTGCATTTCATTCTATTAAATTGGAGTTGCCTCCCATTTTTTATTTTGCGCGATTGCATTGCAATCTATTAAATTGGGATTACCTCCCTTTTTTGATTTTTTTTTGTGATGGCATTGCAATCTATTAAATTGGAGTTATCTCCCTTTTATATTTGTTCGTGATTGCATTGCAATCTATTAAATTGGAGTTGCCTCCCTTTTTTATTTTGCGTGATTGCATTGCAATCTATTAAATTGGAGTTACCTCCCTTTAAAAATAATAATTTGTGATTGCATTGCAATCTATTAAAATGGAATTGCCTCCCTTTTTTTATTTTGCACGATTGCATTGCAATCTATTAAATTGGGATTACCTCCCTTTTTTATTTTTTTTGTGATTGCATTGCAATCTTTTAAATTGGAGTTATCTCCCTTTTATATTTGTTCGTGATTGCATTGCAATCTATTAAATTGGAGTTGCCTCCCTTTTTTTATTTTGCGTGATTGCATTGCAATCTATTAAATTGGAGTTACCCCCCTTTAAAAATAATAATTTGTGATTGCATTGCAATCTATTAAATTGGAGTTATCTCCCTTTTTTTATTTTGCGCAATTGCATAGCAATCTATTAAATTGGGATTACCTCCCTTTTTTAATTTTTTTTGGTGATTGCATTGCAGTCTATTAAATTGGAGTTATCTCTCTTTTTTATTTGTTCGTGATTGCATTGCAATCTATTAAATTGGAGTTGCCTCCCTTTTTTTATTTTGCGTCATTGCATTGCAATCTATTAAATTGGGATTACCTCGCTTTTTTAATTTTTTTTTGTGATTGCATTGCAGTCTTTTAAATTGGAGTTATCTCCCTTTTTTATTTGTTCGTGATTGCATTGCAATCTATTAAATTGGAGTTGCCTCCCTTTTTTTATTTTGCGCGATTGCATTGCAATCTATTAAATTGGGATTACCTCCCTTTTTTAATTTTTTTTGTGATTGCATTGCAGTCTATTAAATTGGAGTTATCTCCCTTTTTTATTTGATCGTGATTGCATTTCAATCTATTAAATTGGAGTTACCTCCCTTTAAAAATAATAATTTGTGATTGCATTGCAATCTATTAAATTGGAGTTGCCTCCCATTTTTTTATTTTGCGCGATTGCATTGCAATCTATTAAATTGGGATTACCTCCCTTTTTTGATTTTTTTTTGTGATTGCATTGCAATCTATTAAATTGGAGTTATATCCCTTTTATATTTGTTCGTGATTGCATTTCATTCTATTAAATTGGAGTTGTCTCCCTTTTTTATTTTGCGTGATTGCATTGCAATCTATTAAATTGGAGTTACCTCCCTTTAAAAATAATAATTTGTGATTGCATTGCAATCTATTAAATTGGAGTTATCTCCCTTTTTTATTTGTTCGTGATTGCATTTCAATCTATTAAATTGGAGTTATCTCCCTTTTTTATTTTGCGCGATTGCATTGCAATCTATTAAATTGGGATTACCTCCCATGTTTTATTTTTTTTGTGATTGCATTGCAGTCTATTAAATTGGAGTTATCTCCCTTTTTTATTTGTTCGTGATTGCATTGCAATCTATTAAATTGGAGTTGCCTCCCTTTTTTTATTTTGCGTGATTGCATTGCAATCTATTAAATTGGAGTTACCTCCCTTTAAAAATAATAATTTGTGATTGCATTGCAATCTATTAAATTGGAGTTATCTCCCTTTTTTTATTTTGCGCAATTGCATAGCAATCTATTAAATTGGGATTACCTCCCTTTTTTAATTTTTTTTGGTGATTGCATTGCAGTCTATTAAATTGGAGTTATCTCTCTTTTTTATTTGTTCGTGATTGCATTGCAATCTATTAAATTGGAGTTGCCTCCCTTTTTTTATTTTGCGTCATTGCATTGCAATCTATTAAATTGGGATTACCTCGCTTTTTTAATTTTTTTTTGTGATTGCATTGCAGTCTTTTAAATTGGAGTTATCTCCCTTTTTTATTTGTTCGTGATTGCATTGTAATCTATTAAATTGGAGTTGCCTCCCTTTTTTTATTTTGCACGATTGCATTGCAATCTATTAAATTGGGATTACCTCCCTTTTTTAATTTTTTTTTGAGATTGCATTGCAGTCTATTAAATTGGAGTTAACTCCCTTTTATATTTGTTCGTGATTGCATTGCAATCTATTAAATTGGAGTTGCCTCCCTTTTTTTATTTTGCGTGATTGCATTGCAATCTATTAAATTGGAGTTACCTCCCTTTAAAAATAATAATTTGTGATTGCATTGCAATCTATTAAATTGGAGTTATCTCCCTTTTTTTATTTTGCGCAATTGCATAGCAATCTATTAAATTGGGATTACCTCCCTTTTTTAATTTTTTTTGGTGATTGCATTGCAGTCTATTAAATTGGAGTTATCTCTCTTTTTTATTTGTTCGTGATTGCATTGCAATCTATTAAATTGGAGTTGCCTCCCTTTTTTTATTTTGCGCGATTGCATTGCAATCTATTAAATTGGGATTACCTCGCTTTTTAAAAAAAAATTTGTGATTGCATTGCAATCTATTAAATTGGAGTTATCTCTCTTTTTTATTTGTTCGTGATTGCATTGCAATCTATTAAATTGGAGTTGCCTCCCTTTTTTTATTTTGCGCAATTGCATAGCAATCTATTAAATTGGGATTACCTCCCTTTTTTACTTTTTTTTGTGATTGGATTGCAGTCTATTAAATTGGAGTTATCTCCCTTTTTTATTTGTTCGTGATTGCATTGCAATCTATTAAATTGGAGTTACCTCCCTTTTTTTATTTTGCGCGATTGCGTTGCAATCTATTAAATTGGGATTACCTCCCTTTTTTAATTTTTTTGTGTGATTGCATTGCAGTCTATTAAATAGGAGTTATCTCCCTTTTTTATTTGTTCGTGATTGCATTGCAATCTATTAAATTGGGATTACCTCCCTTTAAAAATAATAATTTGTGATTGCATTGCAATCTATTAAATTGGAGTTATCTCCCTTTTTTATTTTGCGCGATTGCATTGCAATCTATTAAATTGGGATTACCTCCCATGTTTTATTTTTTTTTGTGATTGCATTGCAGTCTATTAAATGGGAGTTATCTCTCTTTTTTATTTGTTCGTGATTGCATTGCAATCTATTAAATTGGAGTTGCCTCCCTTTTTTTATTTTGCCCGATTGCATTGCAATCTATTAAATTGGGATTACCTCGCTTTTTTAATTTTTTTTTGTGATTGCATTGCAGTCTATTAAATTGGAGTTATCTCCCTTTTTTATTTGTTCGTGATTGCATTGCAATCTATTAAATTGGAGTTGCCTCCCTTTTTTTATTTGCGCGATTGCATTGCAATCTATTAAATTGGGATTACCTCCCTTTTTTAATTTTTTTTGTGATTGCATTGCAGTCTATTAAATTGGAGTTATCTCCCTTTTTTATTTGTTCGTGATTGCATTGCAATCTATTAAATTGGAGTTGCCTCCCATTTTTTATTTTGCGCGACTGCATTGCAATCTATTAAATTGGGATTACCTCCCTTTTTTGATTTTTTTTTGTGATGGCATTGCAATCTATTAAATTGGAGTTATCTCCCTTTTATATTTGTTCGTGATTGCATTGCAATCTATTAAATTGGAGTTGCCTCCCTTTTTTATTTTGCGTGATTGCATTGCAATCTATTAAATTGGAGTTACCTCCCTTTAAAAATAATAATTTGTGATTGCATTGCAATCTATTAAAATGGAGTTGCCTCCCTTTTTTTATTTTGCACGATTGCATTGCAATCTATTAAATTGGGATTACCTCCCTTTTTTATTTTTTTTGTGATTGCATTGCAATCTTTTAAATTGGAGTTATCTCCCTTTTATATTTGTTCGTGATTGCATTGCAATCTATTAAATTGGAGTTGCCTCCCTTTTTTTATTTTGCGTGATTGCATTGCAATCTATTAAATTGGAGTTACCTCCCTTTAAAAATAATAATTTGTGATTGCATTGCAATCTATTAAATTGGAGTTATCTCCCTTTTTTTATTTTGCGCAATTGCATAGCAATCTATTAAATTGGGATTACCTCCCTTTTTTAATTTTTTTTGGTGATTGCATTGCAGTCTATTAAATTGGAGTTATCTCTCTTTTTTATTTGTTCGTGATTGCATTGCAATCTATTAAATTGGAGTTGCCTCCCTTTTTTTATTTTGCGTCATTGCATTGCAATCTATTAAATTGGGATTACCTCGCTTTTTTAATTTTTTTTTGTGATTGCATTGCAGTCTTTTAAATTGGAGATATCTCCCTTTTTTATTTGTTCGTGATTGCATTGCAATCTATTAAATTGGAGTTGCCTCCCTTTTTTTATTTTGCGCGATTGCATTGCAATCTATTAAATTGGGATTATCTCCCTTTTTTAATTTTTTTTGTGATTGCATTGCAGTCTATTAAATTGGAGTTATCTCCCTTTTTTATTTGATCGTGATTGCATTTCAATCTATTAAATTGGAGTTACCTCCCTTTAAAAATAATAATTTGTGATTGCATTGCAATCTATTAAATTGGAGTTGCCTCCCATTTTTTTATTTTGTGCGATTGCATTGCAATCTATTAAATTGGGATTACCTCCCTTTTTTGATTTTTTTTGTGATTGCATTGCAATCTATTAAATTGGAGTTATATCCCTTTTATATTTGTTCGTGATTGCATTTCATTCTATTAAATTGGAGTTGCCTCCCATTTTTTATTTTGCGCGATTGCATTGCAATCTATTAAATTGGGATTACCTCCCTTTTTTGATTTTTTTTTGTGATGGCATTGCAATCTATTAAATTGGAGTTATCTCCCTTTTATATTTGTTCGTGATTGCATTGCAATCTATTAAATTGGAGTTGCCTCCCTTTTTTATTTTGCGTGATTGCATTGCAATCTATTAAATTGGAGTTACCTCCCTTTAAAAATAATAATTTGTGATTGCATTGCAATCTATTAAAATGGAATTGCCTCCCTTTTTTTATTTTGCACGATTGCATTGCAATCTATTAAATTGGGATTACCTCCCTTTTTTATTTTTTTTGTGATTGCATTGCAATCTTTTAAATTGGAGTTATCTCCCTTTTATATTTGTTCGTGATTGCATTGCAATCTATTAAATTGGAGTTGCCTCCCTTTTTTTATTTTGCGTGATTGCATTGCAATCTATTAAATTGGAGTTACCCCCCTTTAAAAATAATAATTTGTGATTGCATTGCAATCTATTAAATTGGAGTTATCTCCCTTTTTTTATTTTGCGCAATTGCATAGCAATCTATTAAATTGGGATTACCTCCCTTTTTTAATTTTTTTTGGTGATTGCATTGCAGTCTATTAAATTGGAGTTATCTCTCTTTTTTATTTGTTCGTGATTGCATTGCAATCTATTAAATTGGAGTTGCCTCCCTTTTTTTATTTTGCGTCATTGCATTGCAATCTATTAAATTGGGATTACCTCGCTTTTTTAATTTTTTTTTGTGATTGCATTGCAGTCTTTTAAATTGGAGTTATCTCCCTTTTTTATTTGTTCGTGATTGCATTGCAATCTATTAAATTGGAGTTGCCTCCCTTTTTTTATTTTGCGCGATTGCATTGCAATCTATTAAATTGGGATTACCTCCCTTTTTTAATTTTTTTTGTGATTGCATTGCAGTCTATTAAATTGGAGTTATCTCCCTTTTTTATTTGATCGTGATTGCATTTCAATCTATTAAATTGGAGTTACCTCCCTTTAAAAATAATAATTTGTGATTGCATTGCAATCTATTAAATTGGAGTTGCCTCCCATTTTTTTATTTTGCGCGATTGCATTGCAATCTATTAAATTGGGATTACCTCCCTTTTTTGATTTTTTTTGTGATTGCATTGCAATCTATTAAATTGGAATTATATCCCTTTTATATTTGTTCGTGATTGCATTTCATTCTATTAAATTGGAGTTGTCTCCCTTTTTTATTTTGCGTGATTGCATTGCAATCTATTAAATTGGAGTTACCTCCCTTTAAAAATAATAATTTGTGATTGCATTGCAATCTATTAAATTGGAGTTATCTCCCTTTTTTATTTGTTCGTGATTGCATTTCAATCTATTAAATTGGAGTTATCTCCCTTTTTTATTTTGCGCGATTGCATTGCAATCTATTAAATTGGGATTACCTCCCATGCTTTATTTTTTTTGTGATTGCATTGCAGTCTATTAAATTGGAGTTATCTCCCTTTTTTATTTGTTCGTGATTGCATTGCAATCTATTAAATTGGAGTTGCCTCCCTTTTTTTATTTTGCGTGATTGCATTGCAATCTATTAAATTGGAGTTACCTCCCTTTAAAAATAATAATTTGTGATTGCATTGCAATCTATTAAATTGGAGTTATCTCCCTTTTTTTATTTTGCGCAATTGCATAGCAATCTATTAAATTGGGATTACCTCCCTTTTTTAATTTTTTTTGGTGATTGCATTGCAGTCTATTAAATTGGAGTTATCTCTCTTTTTTATTTGTTCGTGATTGCATTGCAATCTATTAAATTGGAGTTGCCTCCCTTTTTTTATTTTGCGTCATTGCATTGCAATCTATTAAATTGGGATTACCTCGCTTTTTTAATTTTTTTTTGTGATTGCATTGCAGTCTTTTAAATTGGAGTTATCTCCCTTTTTTATTTGTTCGTGATTGCATTGCAATCTATTAAATTGGAGTTGCCTCCCTTTTTTTATTTTGCGCGATTGCATTGCAATCTATTAAATTGGGATTACCTCCATTTTTTAATTTTTTTTTGAGATTGCATTGCAGTCTATTAAATTGGAGTTAACTCCCTTTTATATTTGTTCGTGATTGCATTGCAATCTATTAAATTGGAGTTGCCTCCCTTTTTTTATTTTGCGTGATTGCATTGCAATCTATTAAATTGGAGTTACCTCCCTTTAAAAATAATAATTTGTGATTGCATTGCAATCTATTAAATTGGAGTTACCTCCCTTTAAAAATAATAATTTGTGATTGCATTGCAATCTATTAAAATGGAGTTGCCTCCCTTTTTTTATTTTGCGCGATTGCATTGCAATCTATTAAATTGGAGTTATCTCCCTTTTATATTTGTTCGTGATTGCATTGCAATCTATTAAATTGGAGTTGCCTCCCTTTTTTTATTTTGCGTGATTGCATTGCAATCTATTAAATTGGAGTTATCTCCCTTTTTTATTTTGCGCGATTGCATTGCAATCTATTAAATTGGGATTACCTCCCATGTTTTATTTTTTTTTGTGATTGCATTGCAGTCTATTAAATGGGAGTTATCTCTCTTTTTTATTTGTTCGTGATTGCATTGCAATCTATTAAATTGGAGTTGCCTCCCTTTTTTTATTTTGCGCGATTGCATTGCAATCTATTAAATTGGGATTACCTCGTTTTTTTATTTTTTTTTTGTGATTGCATTGCAGTCTATTAAATTGGAGTTATCTCCCTTTTTTATTTGTTCGTGATTGCATTGCAATCTATTAAATTGGAGTTGCCTCCCTTTTTTTATTTGCATGATTGCATTGCAATCTATTAAATTGGGATTACCTCCCTTTTTTAATTTTTTTTGTGATTGCATTGCAGTCTATTAAATTGGAGTTATCTCCCTTTTTTATTTGTTCGTGATTGCATTGCAATCTATTAAATTGGAGTTGCCTCCCATTTTTTATTTTGCGCGATTGCATTGCAATCTATTAAATTGGGATTACCTCCCTTTTTTGATTTTTTTTTGTGATGGCATTGCAATCTATTAAATTGGAGTTATCTCCCTTTTATATTTGTTCGTGATTGCATTGCAATCTATTAAATTGGAGTTGCCTCCCTTTTTTATTTTGCGTGATTGCATTGCAATCTATTAAATTGGAGTTACCTCCCTTTAAAAATAATAATTTGTGATTGCATTGCAATCTATTAAAATGGAGTTGCCTCCCTTTTTTTATTTTGCACGATTGCATTGCAATCTATTAAATTGGGATTACCTCCCTTTTTTATTTTTTTTGTGATTGCATTGCAATCTTTTAAATTGGAGTTATCTCCCTTTTATATTTGTTCGTGATTGCATTGCAATCTATTAAATTGGAGTTGCCTCCCTTTTTTTATTTTGCGTGATTGCATTGCAATCTATTAAATTGGAGTTACCTCCCTTTAAAAATAATAATTTGTGATTGCATTGCAATCTATTAAATTGGAGTTATCTCCCTTTTTTTATTTTGCGCAATTGCATAGCAATCTATTAAATTGGGATTACCTCCCTTTTTTAATTTTTTTGGGTGATTGCATTGCAGTCTATTAAATTGGAGTTATCTCCCTTTTATATTTGTTCGTGATTGCATTGCAATCTATTAAATTGGAGTTGCCTCCCTTTTTTTATTTTGCGTGATTGCATTGCAATCTATTAAATTGGAGTTATCTCCCTTTTTTATTTTGCGCGATTGCATTGCAATCTATTAAATTGGGATTACCTCCCATGTTTTATTTTTTTTTGTGATTGCATTGCAGTCTATTAAATGGGAGTTATCTCTCTTTTTTATTTGTTCGTGATTGCATTGCAATCTATTAAATTGGAGTTGCCTCCCTTTTTTTATTTTGCGCGATTGCATTGCAATCTATTAAATTGGGATTACCTCGCTTTTTTTAAAAAATTTTGTGATTGCATTGCAGTCTATTAAATTGGAGTTATCTCCCTTTTTTATTTGTTCGTGATTGCATTGCAATCTATTAAATTGGAGTTGCCTCCCTTTTTTTATTTGCATGATTGCATTGCAATCTATTAAATTGGGATTACCTCCCTTTTTTAATTTTTTTTGTGATTGCATTGCAGTCTATTAAATTGGAGTTATCTCCCTTTTTTATTTGTTCGTGATTGCATTGCAATCTATTAAATTGGAGTTGCCTCCCATTTTTTATTTTGCGCGATTGCATTGCAATCTATTAAATTGGGATTACCTCCCTTTTTTGATTTTTTTTTGTGATGGCATTGCAATCTATTAAATTGGAGTTATCTCCCTTTTATATTTGTTCGTGATTGCATTGCAATCTATTAAATTGGAGTTGCCTCCCTTTTTTATTTTGCGTGATTGCATTGCGATCTATTAAATTGGAGTTACCTCCCTTTAAAAATAATAATTTGTGATTGCATTGCAATCTATTAAAATGGAGTTGCCTCCCTTTTTTTATTTTGCACGATTGCATTGCAATCTATTAAATTGGGATTACCTCCCTTTTTTATTTTTTTTGTGATTGCATTGCAATCTTTTAAATTGGAGTTATCTCCCTTTTATATTTGTTCGTGATTGCATTGCAATCTATTAAATTGGAGTTGCCTCCCTTTTTTTATTTTGCGTGATTGCATTGCAATCTATTAAATTGGAGTTACCTCCCTTTAAAAATAATAATTTGTGATTGCATTGCAATCTATTAAATTGGAGTTATCTCCCTTTTTTTATTTTGCGCAATTGCATAGCAATCTATTAAATTGGGATTACCTCCCTTTTTTAATTTTTTTTGGTGATTGCATTGCAGTCTATTAAATTGGAGTTATCTCTCTTTTTTATTTGTTCGTGATTGCATTGCAATCTATTAAATTGGAGTTGCCTCCCTTTTTTTATTTTGCGTCATTGCATTGCAATCTATTAAATTGGGATTACCTCGCTTTTTTAATTTTTTTTTGTGATTGCATTGCAGTCTTTTAAATTGGAGATATCTCCCTTTTTTATTTGTTCGTGATTGCATTGCAATCTATTAAATTGGAGTTGCCTCCCTTTTTTTATTTTGCGCGATTGCATTGCAATCTATTAAATTGGGATTACCTCCCTTTTTTAATTTTTTTTGTGATTGCATTGCAGTCTATTAAATTGGAGTTATCTCCCTTTTTTATTTGATCGTGATTGCATTTCAATCTATTAAATTGGAGTTACCTCCCTTTAAAAATAATAATTTGTGATTGCATTGCAATCTATTAAATTGGAGTTGCCTCCCATTTTTTTATTTTGCGCGATTGCATTGCAATCTATTAAATTGGGATTACCTCCCTTTTTTGATTTTTTTTGTGATTGCATTGCAATCTATTAAATTGGAGTTATATCCCTTTTATATTTGTTCGTGATTGCATTTCATTCTATTAAATTGGAGTTGCCTCCCATTTTTTATTTTGCGCGATTGCATTGCAATCTATTAAATTGGGATTACCTCCCTTTTTTGATTTTTTTTTGTGATGGCATTGCAATCTATTAAATTGGAGTTATCTCCCTTTTATATTTGTTCGTGATTGCATTGCAATCTATTAAATTGGAGTTGCCTCCCTTTTTTATTTTGCGTGATTGCATTGCAATCTATTAAATTGGAGTTACCTCCCTTTAAAAATAATAATTTGTGATTGCATTGAAATCTATTAAAATGGAATTGCCTCCCTTTTTTTATTTTGCACGATTGCATTGCAATCTATTAAATTGGGATTACCTCCCTTTTTTATTTTTTTTGTGATTGCATTGCAATCTTTTAAATTGGAGTTATCTCCCTTTTATATTTGTTCGTGATTGCATTGCAATCTATTAAATTGGAGTTGCCTACCTTTTTTTATTTTGCGTGATTGCATTGCAATCTATTAAATTGGAGTTACCTCCCTTTAAAAATATTAATTTGTGATTGCATTGCAATCTATTAAATTGGAGTTATCTCCCTTTTTTTATTTTGCGCAATTGCATAGCAATCTATTAAATTGGGATTACCTCCCTTTTTTAATTTTTTTTGGTTATTGCATTGCAGTCTATTAAATTGGAGTTATCTCTCTTTTTTATTTGTTCGTGATTGCATTGCAATCTATTAAATTGGAGTTGCCTCCCTTTTTTTATTTTGCGCGATTGCATTGCAATCTATTAAATTGGGATTACCTCGCTTTTTTAATTTTTTTTTGTGATTGCATTGCAGTCTATTAAATTGGAGTTATCTCCCTTTTTTATTTGTTCGTGATTGCATTGCAATCTATTAAATTGGAGTTGCCTCCCTTTTTTTATTTGCGCGATTGCATTGCAATCTATTAAATTGGGATTACCTCCCTTTTTTAATTTTTTTTGTGATTGCATTGCAGTCTATTAAATTGGAGTTATCTCCCTTTTTTATTTGTTCGTGATTGCATTGCAATCTATTAAATTGGAGTTGCCTCCCATTTTTTATTTTGCGCGATTGCATTGCAATCTATTAAATTGGGATTACCTCCCTTTTTTGATTTTTTTTTGTGATGGCATTGCAATCTATTAAATTGGAGTTATCTCCCTTTTATATTTGTTCGTGATTGCATTGCAATCTATTAAATTGGAGTTGCCTCCCTTTTTTATTTTGCGTGATTGCATTGCAATCTATTAAATTGGAGTTACCTCCCTTTAAAAATAATAATTTGTGATTGCATTGCAATCTATTAAAATGGAGTTGCCTCCCTTTTTTTATTTTGCACGATTGCATTGCAATCTATTAAATTGGGATTACCTCCCTTTTTTATTTTTTTTGTGATTGCATTGCAATCTTTTAAATTGGAGTTATCTCCCTTTTATATTTGTTCGTGATTGCATTGCAATCTATTAAATTGGAGTTGCCTCCCTTTTTTGATTTTTTTGGTGATTGCATTGCAATCTATTAAATTGGAGTTATATCCCTTTTATATTTGTTCGTGATTGCATTTCATTCTATTAAATTGGAGTTATCTCCCTTTTTTATTTTGCGTGATTGCATTGCAATCTATTAAATTGGAGTTACCTCCCTTTAAAAATAATAATTTGTGATTGCATTGCAATCTATTAAATTGGAGTTATCTCCCTTTTTTATTTGTTCGTGATTGCATTTCAATCTATTAAATTGGAGTTATCTCCCTTTTTTATTTTGCGCGATTGCATTGCAATCTATTAAATTGGGATTACCTCCCATGTTTTATTTTTTTTGTGATTGCATTGCAGTCTATTAAATTGGAGTTATCTCCCTTTTTTATTTGTTCGTGATTGCATTGCAATCTATTAAATTGGAGTTGCCTCCCTTTTTTTATTTTGCATGATTGCATTGCAATCTATTAAATTGGAGTTACCTCCCTTTAAAAATAATAATTTGTGATTGCATTGCAATCTATTAAATTGGAGTTATCTCCCTTTTTTTATTTTGCGCAATTGCATAGCAATCTATTAAATTGGGATTACCTCCCTTTTTTAATTTTTTTGGGTGATTGCATTGCAGTCTATTAAATTGGAGTTATCTCTCTTTTTTATTTGTTCGTGATTGCATTGCAATCTATTAAATTGGAGTTGCCTCCCTTTTTTTATTTTGCGTCATTGCATTGCAATCTATTAAATTGGGATTACCTCGCTTTTTTAATTTTTTTTTGTGATTGCATTGCAGTCTTTTAAATTGGAGTTATCTCCCTTTTTTATTTGTTCGTGATTGCATTGCAATCTATTAAATTGGAGTTGCCTCCCTTTTTTTATTTTGCGCGATTGCATTGCAATCTATTAAATTGGGATTACCTCCCTTTTTTAATTTTTTTTGTGATTGCATTGCAGTCTATTAAATTGGAGTTATCTCCCTTTTTTATTTGATCGTGATTGCATTTCAATCTATTAAATTGGAGTTACCTCCCTTTAAAAATAATAATTTGTGATTGCATTGCAATCTATTAAATTGGAGTTGCCTCCCATTTTTTTATTTTGCGCGATTGCATTGCAATCTATTAAATTGGGATTACCTCCCTTTTTTGATTTTTTTTGTGATTGCATTGCAATCTATTAAATTGGAGTTATATCCCTTTTATATTTGTTCGTGATTGCATTTCATTCTATTAAATTGGAGTTATCTCCCTTTTTTATTTTGCGTGATTGCATTGCAATCTATTAAATTGGAGTTACCTCCCTTTAAAAATAATAATTTGTGATTGCATTGCAATCTATTAAATTGGAGTTATCTCCCTTTTTTATTTGTTCGTGATTGCATTTCAATCTATTAAATTGGAGTTGCCTCCCATTTTTTATTTTGCGCGATTGCATTGCAATCTATTAAATTGGGATTACCTCCCTTTTTTGATTTTTTTTTGTGATGGCATTGCAATCTATTAAATTGGAGTTATCTCCCTTTTATATTTGTTCGTGATTGCATTGCAATCTATTAAATTGGAGTTGCCTCCCTTTTTTATTTTGCGTGATTGCATTGCAATCTATTAAATTGGAGTTACCTCCCTTTAAAAATAATAATTTGTGATTGCATTGCAATCTATTAAAATGGAGTTGCCTCCCTTTTTTTATTTTGCACGATTGCATTGCAATCTATTAAATTGGGATTACCTCCCTTTTTTATTTTTTTTGTGATTGCATTGCAATCTTTTAAATTGGAGTTATCTCCCTTTTATATTTGTTCGTGATTGCATTGCAATCTATTAAATTGGAGTTGCCTCCCTTTTTTTATTTTGCGTGATTGCATTGCAATCTATTAAATTGGAGTTACCTCCCTTTAAAAATAATAATTTGTGATTGCATTGCAATCTATTAAATTGGAGTTATCTCCCTTTTTTTATTTTGCGCAATTGCATAGCAATCTATTAAATTGGGATTACCTCCCTTTTTTAATTTTTTTTGGTGATTGCATTGCAGTCTATTAAATTGGAGTTATCTCTCTTTTTTATTTGTTCGTGATTGCATTGCAATCTATTAAATTGGAGTTGCCTCCCTTTTTTTATTTTGCGTCATTGCATTGCAATCTATTAAATTGGGATTACCTCGCTTTTTTAATTTTTTTTTGTGATTGCATTGCAGTCTATTAAATTGGAGTTATCTCCCTTTTTTATTTGTTCGTGATTGCATTGCAATCTATTAAATTGGAGTTGCCTCCCTTTTTTTATTTGCGCGATTGCATTGCAATCTATTAAATTGGGATTACCTCCCTTTTTTAATTTTTTTTGTGATTGCATTGCAGTCTATTAAATTGGAGTTATCTCCCTTTTTTATTTGTTCGTGATTGCATTGCAATCTATTAAATTGGAGTTGCCTCCCATTTTTTATTTTGCGCGATTGCATTGCAATCTATTAAATTGGGATTACCTCCCTTTTTTGATTTTTTTTTGTGATGGCATTGCAATCTATTAAATTGGAGTTATCTCCCTTTTATATTTGTTCGTGATTGCATTGCAATCTATTAAATTGGAGTTGCCTCCCTTTTTTATTTTGCGTGATTGCATTGCAATCTATTAAATTGGAGTTACCTCCCTTTAAAAATAATAATTTGTGATTGCATTGCAATCTATTAAAATGGAGTTGCCTCCCTTTTTTTATTTTGCACGATTGCATTGCAATCTATTAAATTGGGATTACCTACCTTTTTTATTTTTTTTGTGATTGCATTGCAATCTTTTAAATTGGAGTTATCTCCCTTTTATATTTGTTCGTGATTGCATTGCAATCTATTAAATTGGAGTTGCCTCCCTTTTTTTATTTTGCGTGATTGCATTGCAATCTATTAAATTGGAGTTACCTCCCTTTAAAAATAATAATTTGTGATTGCATTGCAATCTATTAAATTGGAGTTATCTCCCTTTTTTTATTTTGCACAATTGCATAGCAATCTATTAAATTGGGATTACCTCCCTTTTTTAATTTTTTTTGGTGATTGCATTGCAGTCTATTAAATTGGAGTTATCTCTCTTTTTTATTTGTTCGTGATTGCATTGCAATCTATTAAATTGGAGTTGCCTCCCTTTTTTTATTTTGCGTCATTGCATTGCAATCTATTAAATTGGGATTACCTCGCTTTTTTAAATTTTTTTTGTGATTGCATTGCAGTCTTTTAAATTGGAGTTATCTCCCTTTTTTATTTGTTCGTGATTGCATTGCAATCTATTAAATTGGAGTTGCCTCCCTTTTTTTATTTTGCGCGATTGCATTGCAATCTATTAAATTGGGATTACCTCCCTTTTTTAATTTTTTTTGTGATTGCATTGCAGTCTATTAAATTGGAGTTATCTCCCTTTTTTATTTGATCGTGATTGCATTTCAATCTATGAAATTGGAGTTACCTCCCTTTAAAAATAATAATTTGTGATTGCATTGCAATCTATTAAATTGGAGTTGCCTCCCATTTTTTTATTTTGCGCGATTGCATTGCAATCTATTAAATTGGGATTACCTCCCTTTTTTGATTTTTTTTGTGATTGCATTGCAATCTATTAAATTGGAGTTATATCCCTTTTATATTTGTTCGTGATTGCATTTCATTCTATTAAATTGGAGTTATCTCCCTTTTTTATTTTGCGTGATTGCATTGCAATCTATTAAATTGGAGTTACCTCCCTTTAAAAATAATAATTTGTGATTGCATTGCAATCTATTAAATTGGAGTTATCTCCCTTTTTTATTTGTTCGTGATTGCATTTCAATCTATTAAATTGGAGTTATCTCCCTTTTTTATTTTGCGCGATTGCATTGCAATCTATTAAATTGGGATTACCTCCCATGTTTTATTTTTTTTGTGATTGCATTGCAGTCTATTAAATTGGAGTTATCTCCCTTTTTTTATTTTGCGCAATTGCATAGCAATCTATTAAATTGGGATTACCTCCCTTTTTTAATTTTTTTTGGTGATTGCATTGCAGTCTATTAAATTGGAGTTATCTCCCTTTTTTATTTGATCGTGATTGCATTTCAATCTATTAAATTGGAGTTACCTCCCTTTAAAAATAATAATTTGTGATTGCATTGCAATCTATTAAATTGGAGTTGCCTCCCATTTTTTTATTTTGCGCGATTGCATTGCAATCTATTAAATTGGGATTACCTCCCTTTTTTGATTTTTTTTGTGATTGCATTGCAATCTATTAAATTGGAGTTATATCCCTTTTATATTTGTTCGTGATTGCATTTCATTCTATTAAATTGGAGTTATCTCCCTTTTTTATTTTGCGTGATTGCATTGCAATCTATTAAATTGGAGTTACCTCCCTTTAAAAATAATAATTTGTGATTGCATTGCAATCTATTAAATTGGAGTTATCTCCCTTTTTTATTTGTTCGTGATTGCATTTCAATCTATTAAATTGGAGTTATCTCCCTTTTTTATTTTGCGCGATTGCATTGCAATCTATTAAATTGGGATTACCTCCCATGTTTTATTTTTTTTGTGATTGCATTGCAGTCTATTAAATTGGAGTTATCTCCCTTTTTTTATTTTGCGCAATTGCATAGCAATCTATTAAATTGGGATTACCTCCCTTTTTTAATTTTTTTTGGTGATTGCATTGCAGTCTATTAAATTGGAGTTATCTCCCTTTTTTTATTTTGCGCAATTGCATAGCAATCTATTAAATTGGGATTACCTCCCTTTTTTAATTTTTTTGGTGATTGCATTGCAGTCTATTAAATTGGAGTTATCTCTCTTTTTTATTTGTTCGTGATTGCATTGCAATCTATTAAATTGGAGTTGCCTCCCTTTTTTATTTTGCGCGATTGCATTGCAATCTATTAAATTGGGATTACCTCGCTTTTTTAATTTTTTTTGTGATTGCATTGCAGTCTATTAAATTGGAGTTATCTCCCTTTTTTATTTGATCGTGATTGCATTTCAATCTATTAAATTGGAGTTACCTCCCTTTAAAAATAATAATTTGTGATTGCATTGCAATCTATTAAATTGGAGTTGCCTCCCTTTTTTTATTTTGCGCGATTGCATTGCAATCTATTAAATTGGGATTACCTCCCTTTTTTGATATTGCATTGCAATCTATTAAATTGGAGTTATATCCCTTTTATATTTGTTCGTGATTGCATTTCATTCTATTAAATTGGAGTTATCTCCCTTTTTTATTTTGCGTGATTGCATTGCAATCTATTAAATTGGAGTTACCTCCCTTTAAAAATAATAATTTGTGATTGCATTGCAATCTATTAAATTGGAGTTATCTCCCTTTTTTATTTGTTCGTGATTGCATTTCAATCTATTAAATTGGAGTTATCTCCCTTTTTTATTTTGCGCGATTGCATTGCAATCTATTAAATTGGGATTACCTCCCATGTTTTATTTTTTTTTGTGATTGCATTGCAGTCTATTAAATTGGAGTTATCTCCCTTTTTTATTTGTTCGTGATTGCATTGCAATCTATTAAATTGGAGTTGCCTCCCTTTTTTTATTTTGCGCAATTGCATTGCAATCTATTAAATTGGGATTACCTCCCTTTTTTAATTTTTTTTTGAGATTGCATTGCAGTCTATTAAATTGGAGTTAACTCCCTTTTATATTTGTTCGTGATTGCATTGCAATCTATTAAATTGGAGTTGCCTCCCTTTTTTTATTTTGCGTGATTGCATTGCAATCTATTAAATTGGAGTTACCTCCCTTTAAAATTATAATTTGTGATTGCATTGCAATCTATTAAATTGGAGTTATCTCCCTTTTTTTATTTTGCGCAATTGCATAGCAATCTATTAAATTGGGATTACCTCCCTTTTTTAATTTTTTTTGGTGATTGCATTGCAGTCTATTAAATTGGAGTTATCTCTCTTTTTTATTTGTTCGTGATTGCATTGCAATCTATTAAATTGGAGTTGCCTCCCTTTTTTTATTTTGCGCAATTGCATAGCAATCTATTAAATTGGGATTACCTCGCTTTTTTAAAAAAATTTGTGATTGCATTGCAATCTATTAAATTGGAGTTATCTCTCTTTTTTATTTGTTCGTGATTGCATTGCAATCTATTAAATTGGAGTTGCCTCCCTTTTTTTATTTTGCGCAATTGCATAGCAATCTATTAAATTGGGATTACCTCCCTTTTTTACTTTTTTTTGTGATTGCATTGCAATCTATTAAATTGGGATTACCTCCCTTTTTTAATTTTTTTGTGTGATTGCATTGCAGTCTATTAAATAGGAGTTATCTCCCTTTTTTATTTGTTCGTGATTGCATTGCAATCTATTAAATTGGAGTTGCCTCCCTTTTTTTATTTTGCGCGATTGCATTGCAATCTATTAAATTGGGATTATCTCCCATTTTTTTATTTTATTTTGTGATTGCATTGCAATCTATTAAATTGGGATTACCTCCCTTTTTTAATTTTTTTTTGTGATTGCAATGCAGTCTATTAAATTGGAGTTATCTCCCTTTTTTATTTGTTCGTGATTGCATTGCAATCTATTAAATTGGAGTTGCCTCCCATTTTTTATTTTGCGCGATTGCATTGCAATCTATTAAATTGGGATTAACTCCCTTTTTTGATTTTTTTTTGTGATGGCATTGCAATCTATTAAATTGGAGTTACCTCCCTTTAAAAATAATAATTTGTGATTGCATTGCAATCTATTAAAATGGAGTTGCCTCCCTTTTTTTATTTTGTGCGATTGCATTGCAATCTATTTAATTGGAGTTATCTCACTTTTATATTTGTTCGTGATTGCATTGCAATCTATTAAATTGGAGTTGCCTCCCTTTTTTTATTTTTACGTGATTGCATTGCAATCTATTAAATTGGAGTTATCTCCCTTTTTTATTTGATCGTGATTGCATTTCAATCTATTAAATTGGAGTTACCTCCCTTTAAAAATAATAATTTGTGATTGCATTGCAATCTATTAAATTGGAGTTGCCTCCCATTTTTTTATTTTGCGCGATTGCATTGCAATCTATTAAATTGGGATTACCTCCCTTTTTTGATTTTTTTTGTGATTGCATTGCAATCTATTAAATTGGAGTTATATCCCTTTTATATTTGTTCGTGATTGCATTTCATTCTATTAAATTGGAGTTATCTCCCTTTTTTATTTTGCGTGATTGCATTGCAATCTATTAAATTGGAGTTACCTCCCTTTAAAAATAATAATTTGTGATTGCATTGCAATCTATTAAATTGGAGTTATCTCCCTTTTTTATTTGTTCGTGATTGCATTTCAATCTATTAAATTGGAGTTGCCTCCCATTTTTTATTTTGCGCGATTGCATTGCAATCTATTAAATTGGGATTACCTCCCTTTTTTGATTTTTTTTTGTGATGGCATTGCAATCTATTAAATTGGAGTTATCTCCCTTTTATATTTGTTCGTGATTGCATTGCAATCTATTAAATTGGAGTTGCCTCCCTTTTTTATTTTGCGTGATTGCATTGCAATCTATTAAATTGGAGTTACCTCCCTTTAAAAATAATAATTTGTGATTGCATTGCAATCTATTAAAATGGAGTTGCCTCCCTTTTTTTATTTTGCACGATTGCATTGCAATCTATTAAATTGGGATTACCTCCCTTTTTTATTTTTTTTGTGATTGCATTGCAATCTTTTAAATTGGAGTTATCTCCCTTTTTTATTTGTTCGTGATTGCATTGCAATCTATTAAATTGGAGTTGCCTCCCTTTTTTTATTTTGCGTGATTGCATTGCAATCTATTAAATTGGAGTTACCTCCCTTTAAAAATAATAATTTGTGATTGCATTGCAATCTATTAAATTGGAGTTATCTCCCTTTTTTTATTTTGCGCAATTGCATAGCAATCTATTAAATTGGGATTACCTCCCTTTTTTAATTTTTTTTGGTGATTGCATTGCAGTCTATTAAATTGGAGTTATCTCTCTTTTTTATTTGTTCGTGATTGCATTGCAATCTATTAAATTGGAGTTGCCTCCCTTTTTTTATTTTGCGTCATTGCATTGCAATCTATTAAATTGGGATTACCTCGCTTTTTTAATTTTTTTTTGTGATTGCATTGCAGTCTTTTAAATTGGAGTTATCTCCCTTTTTTATTTGTTCGTGATTGCATTGCAATCTATTAAATTGGAGTTGCCTCCCTTTTTTTATTTTGCGCGATTGCATTGCAATCTATTAAATTGGGATTACCTCCCTTTTTTAATTTTTTTTGTGATTGCATTGCAGTCTATTAAATTGGAGTTATCTCCCTTTTTTATTTGATCGTGATTGCATTTCAATCTATTAAATTGGAGTTACCTCCCTTTAAAAATAATAATTTGTGATTGCATTGCAATCTATTAAATTGGAGTTGCCTCCCATTTTTTTATTTTGCGCGATTGCATTGCAATCTATTAAATTGGGATTACCTCCCTTTTTTGATTTTTTTTGTGATTGCATTGCAATCTATTAAATTGGAGTTATATCCCTTTTATATTTGTTCGTGATTGCATTTCATTCTATTAAATTGGAGTTATCTCCCTTTTTTATTTTGCGTGATTGCATTGCAATCTATTAAATTGGAGTTACCTCCCTTTAAAAATAATAATTTGTGATTGCATTGCAATCTATTAAATTGGAGTTATCTCCCTTTTTTATTTGTTCGTGATTGCATTTCAATCTATTAAATTGGAGTTGCCTCCCATTTTTTATTTTGCGCGATTGCATTGCAATCTATTAAATTGGGATTACCTCCCTTTTTTGATTTTTTTTTGTGATGGCATTGCAATCTATTAAATTGGAGTTATCTCCCTTTTATATTTGTTCGTGATTGCATTGCAATCTATTAAATTGGAGTTGCCTCCCTTTTTTATTTTGCGTGATTGCATTGCAATCTATTAAATTGGAGTTACCTCCCTTTAAAAATAATAATTTGTGATTGCATTGCAATCTATTAAAATGGAGTTGCCTCCCTTTTTTTATTTTGCACGATTGCATTGCAATCTATTAAATTGGGATTACCTCCCTTTTTTATTTTTTTTGTGATTGCATTGCAATCTTTTAAATTGGAGTTATCTCCCTTTAATATTTGTTCGTGATTGCATTGCAATCTATTAAATTGGAGTTGCCTCCCTTTTTTTATTTTGCGTGATTGCATTGCAATCTATTAAATTGGAGTTACCTCCCTTTAAAAATAATAATTTGTGATTGCATTGCAATCTATTAAATTGGAGTTATCTCCCTTTTTTTATTTTGCGCAATTGCATAGCAATCTATTAAATTGGGATTACCTCCCTTTTTTAATTTTTTTTGGTGATTGCATTGCAGTCTATTAAATTGGAGTTATCTCTCTTTTTTATTTGTTCGTGATTGCATTGCAATCTATTAAATTGGAGTTGCCTCCCTTTTTTTATTTTGCGTCATTGCATTGCAATCTATTAAATTGGGATTACCTCGCTTTTTTAATTTTTTTTTGTGATTGCATTGCAGTCTATTAAATTGGAGTTATCTCCCTTTTTTATTTGTTCGTGATTGCATTGCAATCTATTAAATTGGAGTTGCCTCCCTTTTTTTATTTGCGCGATTGCATTGCAATCTATTAAATTGGGATTACCTCCCTTTTTTAATTTTTTTTGTGATTGCATTGCAGTCTATTAAATTGGAGTTATCTCCCTTTTTTATTTGTTCGTGATTGCATTGCAATCTATTAAATTGGAGTTGCCTCCCATTTTTTATTTTGCGCGATTGCATTGCAATCTATTAAATTGGGATTACCTCCCTTTTTTGATTTTTTTTTGTGATGGCATTGCAATCTATTAAATTGGAGTTATCTCCCTTTTATATTTGTTCGTGATTGCATTGCAATCTATTAAATTGGAGTTGCCTCCCTTTTTTATTTTGCGTGATTGCATTGCAATCTATTAAATTGGAGTTACCTCCCTTTAAAAATAATAATTTGTGATTGCATTGCAATCTATTAAAATGGAGTTGCCTCCCTTTTTTTATTTTGCACGATTGCATTGCAATCTATTAAATTGGGATTACCTACCTTTTTTATTTTTTTTGTGATTGCATTGCAATCTTTTAAATTGGAGTTATCTCCCTTTTATATTTGTTCGTGATTGCATTGCAATCTATTAAATTGGAGTTGCCTCCCTTTTTTTATTTTGCGTGATTGCATTGCAATCTATTAAATTGGAGTTACCTCCCTTTAAAAATAATAATTTGTGATTGCATTGCAATCTATTAAATTGGAGTTATCTCCCTTTTTTTATTTTGCACAATTGCATAGCAATCTATTAAATTGGGATTACCTCCCTTTTTTAATTTTTTTTGGTGATTGCATTGCAGTCTATTAAATTGGAGTTATCTCTCTTTTTTATTTGTTCGTGATTGCATTGCAATCTATTAAATTGGAGTTGCCTCCCTTTTTTTATTTTGCGTCATTGCATTGCAATCTATTAAATTGGGATTACCTCGCTTTTTTAAATTTTTTTTGTGATTGCATTGCAGTCTTTTAAATTGGAGTTATCTCCCTTTTTTATTTGTTCGTGATTGCATTGCAATCTATTAAATTGGAGTTGCCTCCCTTTTTTTATTTTGTGCGATTGCATTGCAATCTATTAAATTGGGATTACCTCCCTTTTTTAATTTTTTTTGTGATTGCATTGCAGTCTATTAAATTGGAGTTATCTCCCTTTTTTATTTGATCGTGATTGCATTTCAATCTATGAAATTGGAGTTACCTCCCTTTAAAAATAATAATTTGTGATTGCATTGCAATCTATTAAATTGGAGTTGCCTCCCATTTTTTTATTTTGCGCGATTGCATTGCAATCTATTAAATTGGGATTACCTCCCTTTTTTGATTTTTTTTGTGATTGCATTGCAATCTATTAAATTGGAGTTATATCCCTTTTATATTTGTTCGTGATTGCATTTCATTCTATTAAATTGGAGTTATCTCCCTTTTTTATTTTGCGTGATTGCATTGCAATCTATTAAATTGGAGTTACCTCCCTTTAAAAATAATAATTTGTGATTGCATTGCAATCTATTAAATTGGAGTTATCTCCCTTTTTTATTTGTTCGTGATTGCATTTCAATCTATTAAATTGGAGTTATCTCCCTTTTTTATTTTGCGCGATTGCATTGCAATCTATTAAATTGGGATTACCTCCCATGTTTTATTTTTTTTGTGATTGCATTGCAGTCTATTAAATTGGAGTTATCTCCCTTTTTTTATTTTGCGCAATTGCATAGCAATCTATTAAATTGGGATTACCTCCCTTTTTTAATTTTTTTTGGTGATTGCATTGCAGTCTATTAAATTGGAGTTATCTCCCTTTTTTATTTGATCGTGATTGCATTTCAATCTATTAAATTGGAGTTACCTCCCTTTAAAAATAATAATTTGTGATTGCATTGCAATCTATTAAATTGGAGTTGCCTCCCATTTTTTTATTTTGCGCGATTGCATTGCAATCTATTAAATTGGGATTACCTCCCTTTTTTGATTTTTTTTGTGATTGCATTGCAATCTATTAAATTGGAGTTATATCCCTTTTATATTTGTTCGTGATTGCATTTCATTCTATTAAATTGGAGTTATCTCCCTTTTTTATTTTGCGTGATTGCATTGCAATCTATTAAATTGGAGTTACCTCCCTTTAAAAATAATAATTTGTGATTGCATTGCAATCTATTAAATTGGAGTTATCTCCCTTTTTTATTTGTTCGTGATTGCATTTCAATCTATTAAATTGGAGTTATCTCCCTTTTTTATTTTGCGCGATTGCATTGCAATCTATTAAATTGGGATTACCTCCCATGTTTTATTTTTTTTGTGATTGCATTGCAGTCTATTAAATTGGAGTTATCTCCCTTTTTTTATTTTGCGCAATTGCATAGCAATCTATTAAATTGGGATTACCTCCCTTTTTTAATTTTTTTTGGTGATTGCATTGCAGTCTATTAAATTGGAGTTATCTCCCTTTTTTTATTTTGCGCAATTGCATAGCAATCTATTAAATTGGGATTACCTCCCTTTTTTAATTTTTTTGGTGATTGCATTGCAGTCTATTAAATTGGAGTTATCTCTCTTTTTTATTTGTTCGTGATTGCATTGCAATCTATTAAATTGGAGTTGCCTCCCTTTTTTATTTTGCGCGATTGCATTGCAATCTATTAAATTGGGATTACCTCGCTTTTTTAATTTTTTTTGTGATTGCATTGCAGTCTATTAAATTGGAGTTATCTCCCTTTTTTATTTGATCGTGATTGCATTTCAATCTATTAAATTGGAGTTACCTCCCTTTAAAAATAATAATTTGTGATTGCATTGCAATCTATTAAATTGGAGTTGCCTCCCTTTTTTTATTTTGCGCGATTGCATTGCAATCTATTAAATTGGGATTACCTCCCTTTTTTGATATTGCATTGCAATCTATTAAATTGGAGTTATATCCCTTTTATATTTGTTCGTGATTGCATTTCATTCTATTAAATTGGAGTTATCTCCCTTTTTTATTTTGCGTGATTGCATTGCAATCTATTAAATTGGAGTTACCTCCCTTTAAAAATAATAATTTGTGATTGCATTGCAATCTATTAAATTGGAGTTATCTCCCTTTTTTATTTGTTCGTGATTGCATTTCAATCTATTAAATTGGAGTTATCTCCCTTTTTTATTTTGCGCGATTGCATTGCAATCTATTAAATTGGGATTACCTCCCATGTTTTATTTTTTTTTGTGATTGCATTGCAGTCTATTAAATTGGAGTTATCTCCCTTTTTTATTTGTTCGTGATTGCATTGCAATCTATTAAATTGGAGTTGCCTCCCTTTTTTTATTTTGCGCAATTGCATTGCAATCTATTAAATTGGGATTACCTCCCTTTTTTAATTTTTTTTTGAGATTGCATTGCAGTCTATTAAATTGGAGTTAACTCCCTTTTATATTTGTTCGTGATTGCATTGCAATCTATTAAATTGGAGTTGCCTCCCTTTTTTTATTTTGCGTGATTGCATTGCAATCTATTAAATTGGAGTTACCTCCCTTTAAAATTATAATTTGTGATTGCATTGCAATCTATTAAATTGGAGTTATCTCCCTTTTATTATTTTGCGCAATTGCATAGCAATCTATTAAATTGGGATTACCTCCCTTTTTTAATTTTTTTTGGTGATTGCATTGCAGTCTATTAAATTGGAGTTATCTCTCTTTTTTATTTGTTCGTGATTGCATTGCAATCTATTAAATTGGAGTTGCCTCCCTTTTTTTATTTTGCGCAATTGCATAGCAATCTATTAAATTGGGATTACCTCGCTTTTTTAAAAAAATTTGTGATTGCATTGCAATCTATTAAATTGGAGTTATCTCTCTTTTTTATTTGTTCGTGATTGCATTGCAATCTATTAAATTGGAGTTGCCTCCCTTTTTTTATTTTGCGCAATTGCATAGCAATCTATTAAATTGGGATTACCTCCCTTTTTTACTTTTTTTTGTGATTGCATTGCAATCTATTAAATTGGGATTACCTCCCTTTTTTAATTTTTTTGTGTGATTGCATTGCAGTCTATTAAATAGGAGTTATCTCCCTTTTTTATTTGTTCGTGATTGCATTGCAATCTATTAAATTGGAGTTGCCTCCCTTTTTTTATTTTGCGCGATTGCATTGCAATCTATTAAATTGGGATTATCTCCCATTTTTTTATTTTATTTTGTGATTGCATTGCAATCTATTAAATTGGGATTACCTCCCTTTTTTAATTTTTTTTTGTGATTGCAATGCAGTCTATTAAATTGGAGTTATCTCCCTTTTTTATTTGTTCGTGATTGCATTGCAATCTATTAAATTGGAGTTGCCTCCCATTTTTTATTTTGCGCGATTGCATTGCAATCTATTAAATTGGGATTAACTCCCTTTTTTGATTTTTTTTTGTGATGGCATTGCAATCTATTAAATTGGAGTTACCTCCCTTTAAAAATAATAATTTGTGATTGCATTGCAATCTATTAAAATGGAGTTGCCTCCCTTTTTTTATTTTGTGCGATTGCATTGCAATCTATTTAATTGGAGTTATCTCACTTTTATATTTGTTCGTGATTGCATTGCAATCTATTAAATTGGAGTTGCCTCCCTTTTTTTATTTTTACGTGATTGCATTGCAATCTATTAAATTGGAGTTATCTCCCTTTTTTATTTGATCGTGATTGCATTTCAATCTATTAAATTGGAGTTACCTCCCTTTAAAAATAATAATTTGTGATTGCATTGCAATCTATTAAATTGGAGTTGCCTCCCATTTTTTTATTTTGCGCGATTGCATTGCAATCTATTAAATTGGGATTACCTCCCTTTTTTGATTTTTTTTGTGATTGCATTGCAATCTATTAAATTGGAGTTATATCCCTTTTATATTTGTTCGTGATTGCATTTCATTCTATTAAATTGGAGTTATCTCCCTTTTTTATTTTGCGTGATTGCATTGCAATCTATTAAATTGGAGTTACCTCCCTTTAAAAATAATAATTTGTGATTGCATTGCAATCTATTAAATTGGAGTTATCTCCCTTTTTTATTTGTTCGTGATTGCATTTCAATCTATTAAATTGGAGTTGCCTCCCATTTTTTATTTTGCGCGATTGCATTGCAATCTATTAAATTGGGATTACCTCCCTTTTTTGATTTTTTTTTGTGATGGCATTGCAATCTATTAAATTGGAGTTATCTCCCTTTTATATTTGTTCGTGATTGCATTGCAATCTATTAAATTGGAGTTGCCTCCCTTTTTTATTTTGCGTGATTGCATTGCAATCTATTAAATTGGAGTTACCTCCCTTTAAAAATAATAATTTGTGATTGCATTGCAATCTATTAAAATGGAGTTGCCTCCCTTTTTTTATTTTGCACGATTGCATTGCAATCTATTAAATTGGGATTACCTCCCTTTTTTATTTTTTTTGTGATTGCATTGCAATCTTTTAAATTGGAGTTATCTCCCTTTTTTATTTGTTCGTGATTGCATTGCAATCTATTAAATTGGAGTTGCCTCCCTTTTTTTATTTTGCGTGATTGCATTGCAATCTATTAAATTGGAGTTACCTCCCTTTAAAAATAATAATTTGTGATTGCATTGCAATCTATTAAATTGGAGTTATCTCCCTTTTTTTATTTTGCGCAATTGCATAGCAATCTATTAAATTGGGATTACCTCCCTTTTTTAATTTTTTTTGGTGATTGCATTGCAGTCTATTAAATTGGAGTTATCTCTCTTTTTTATTTGTTCGTGATTGCATTGCAATCTATTAAATTGGAGTTGCCTCCCTTTTTTTATTTTGCGTCATTGCATTGCAATCTATTAAATTGGGATTACCTCGCTTTTTTAATTTTTTTTTGTGATTGCATTGCAGTCTTTTAAATTGGAGTTATCTCCCTTTTTTATTTGTTCGTGATTGCATTGCAATCTATTAAATTGGAGTTGCCTCCCTTTTTTTATTTTGCGCGATTGCATTGCAATCTATTAAATTGGGATTACCTCCCTTTTTTAATTTTTTTTGTGATTGCATTGCAGTCTATTAAATTGGAGTTATCTCCCTTTTTTATTTGATCGTGATTGCATTTCAATCTATTAAATTGGAGTTACCTCCCTTTAAAAATAATAATTTGTGATTGCATTGCAATCTATTAAATTGGAGTTGCCTCCCATTTTTTTATTTTGCGCGATTGCATTGCAATCTATTAAATTGGGATTACCTCCCTTTTTTGATTTTTTTTGTGATTGCATTGCAATCTATTAAATTGGAGTTATATCCCTTTTATATTTGTTCGTGATTGCATTTCATTCTATTAAATTGGAGTTATCTCCCTTTTTTATTTTGCGTGATTGCATTGCAATCTATTAAATTGGAGTTACCTCCCTTTAAAAATAATAATTTGTGATTGCATTGCAATCTATTAAATTGGAGTTATCTCCCTTTTTTATTTGTTCGTGATTGCATTTCAATCTATTAAATTGGAGTTGCCTCCCATTTTTTATTTTGCGCGATTGCATTGCAATCTATTAAATTGGGATTACCTCCCTTTTTTGATTTTTTTTTGTGATGGCATTGCAATCTATTAAATTGGAGTTATCTCCCTTTTATATTTGTTCGTGATTGCATTGCAATCTATTAAATTGGAGTTGCCTCCCTTTTTTATTTTGCGTGATTGCATTGCAATCTATTAAATTGGAGTTACCTCCCTTTAAAAATAATAATTTGTGATTGCATTGCAATCTATTAAAATGGAGTTGCCTCCCTTTTTTTATTTTGCACGATTGCATTGCAATCTATTAAATTGGGATTACCTCCCTTTTTTATTTTTTTTGTGATTGCATTGCAATCTTTTAAATTGGAGTTATCTCCCTTTAATATTTGTTCGTGATTGCATTGCAATCTATTAAATTGGAGTTGCCTCCCTTTTTTTATTTTGCGTGATTGCATTGCAATCTATTAAATTGGAGTTACCTCCCTTTAAAAATAATAATTTGTGATTGCATTGCAATCTATTAAATTGGAGTTATCTCCCTTTTTTTATTTTGCGCAATTGCATAGCAATCTATTAAATTGGGATTACCTCCCTTTTTTAATTTTTTTTGGTGATTGCATTGCAGTCTATTAAATTGGAGTTATCTCTCTTTTTTATTTGTTCGTGATTGCATTGCAATCTATTAAATTGGAGTTGCCTCCCTTTTTTTATTTTGCGTCATTGCATTGCAATCTATTAAATTGGGATTACCTCGCTTTTTTAATTTTTTTTTGTGATTGCATTGCAGTCTATTAAATTGGAGTTATCTCCCTTTTTTATTTGTTCGTGATTGCATTGCAATCTATTAAATTGGAGTTGCCTCCCTTTTTTTATTTGCGCGATTGCATTGCAATCTATTAAATTGGGATTACCTCCCTTTTTTAATTTTTTTTGTGATTGCATTGCAGTCTATTAAATTGGAGTTATCTCCCTTTTTTATTTGTTCGTGATTGCATTGCAATCTATTAAATTGGAGTTGCCTCCCATTTTTTATTTTGCGCGATTGCATTGCAATCTATTAAATTGGGATTACCTCCCTTTTTTGATTTTTTTTTGTGATGGCATTGCAATCTATTAAATTGGAGTTATCTCCCTTTTATATTTGTTCGTGATTGCATTGCAATCTATTAAATTGGAGTTGCCTCCCTTTTTTATTTTGCGTGATTGCATTGCAATCTATTAAATTGGAGTTACCTCCCTTTAAAAATAATAATTTGTGATTGCATTGCAATCTATTAAAATGGAGTTGCCTCCCTTTTTTTATTTTGCACGATTGCATTGCAATCTATTAAATTGGGATTACCTACCTTTTTTATTTTTTTTGTGATTGCATTGCAATCTTTTAAATTGGAGTTATCTCCCTTTTATATTTGTTCGTGATTGCATTGCAATCTATTAAATTGGAGTTGCCTCCCTTTTTTTATTTTGCGTGATTGCATTGCAATCTATTAAATTGGAGTTACCTCCCTTTAAAAATAATAATTTGTGATTGCATTGCAATCTATTAAATTGGAGTTATCTCCCTTTTTTTATTTTGCACAATTGCATAGCAATCTATTAAATTGGGATTACCTCCCTTTTTTAATTTTTTTTGGTGATTGCATTGCAGTCTATTAAATTGGAGTTATCTCTCTTTTTTATTTGTTCGTGATTGCATTGCAATCTATTAAATTGGAGTTGCCTCCCTTTTTTTATTTTGCGTCATTGCATTGCAATCTATTAAATTGGGATTACCTCGCTTTTTTAAATTTTTTTTGTGATTGCATTGCAGTCTTTTAAATTGGAGTTATCTCCCTTTTTTATTTGTTCGTGATTGCATTGCAATCTATTAAATTGGAGTTGCCTCCCTTTTTTTATTTTGCGCGATTGCATTGCAATCTATTAAATTGGGATTACCTCCCTTTTTTAATTTTTTTTGTGATTGCATTGCAGTCTATTAAATTGGAGTTATCTCCCTTTTTTATTTGATCGTGATTGCATTTCAATCTATGAAATTGGAGTTACCTCCCTTTAAAAATAATAATTTGTGATTGCATTGCAATCTATTAAATTGGAGTTGCCTCCCATTTTTTTATTTTGCGCGATTGCATTGCAATCTATTAAATTGGGATTACCTCCCTTTTTTGATTTTTTTTGTGATTGCATTGCAATCTATTAAATTGGAGTTATATCCCTTTTATATTTGTTCGTGATTGCATTTCATTCTATTAAATTGGAGTTATCTCCCTTTTTTATTTTGCGTGATTGCATTGCAATCTATTAAATTGGAGTTACCTCCCTTTAAAAATAATAATTTGTGATTGCATTGCAATCTATTAAATTGGAGTTATCTCCCTTTTTTATTTGTTCGTGATTGCATTTCAATCTATTAAATTGGAGTTATCTCCCTTTTTTTATTTTGCACAATTGCATAGCAATCTATTAAATTGGGATTACCTCCCTTTTTTAATTTTTTTTGGTGATTGCATTGCAGTCTATTAAATTGGAGTTATCTCTCTTTTTTATTTGTTCGTGATTGCATTGCAATCTATTAAATTGGAGTTGCCTCCCTTTTTTTATTTTGCGTCATTGCATTGCAATCTATTAAATTGGGATTACCTCGCTTTTTTAAATTTTTTTTGTGATTGCATTGCAGTCTTTTAAATTGGAGTTATCTCCCTTTTTTATTTGTTCGTGATTGCATTGCAATCTATTAAATTGGAGTTGCCTCCCTTTTTTTATTTTGCGCGATTGCATTGCAATCTATTAAATTGGGATTACCTCCCTTTTTTAATTTTTTTTGTGATTGCATTGCAGTCTATTAAATTGGAGTTATCTCCCTTTTTTATTTGATCGTGATTGCATTTCAATCTATGAAATTGGAGTTACCTCCCTTTAAAAATAATAATTTGTGATTGCATTGCAATCTATTAAATTGGAGTTGCCTCCCATTTTTTTATTTTGCGCGATTGCATTGCAATCTATTAAATTGGGATTACCTCCCTTTTTTGATTTTTTTTGTGATTGCATTGCAATCTATTAAATTGGAGTTATATCCCTTTTATATTTGTTCGTGATTGCATTTCATTCTATTAAATTGGAGTTATCTCCCTTTTTTATTTTGCGTGATTGCATTGCAATCTATTAAATTGGAGTTACCTCCCTTTAAAAATAATAATTTGTGATTGCATTGCAATCTATTAAATTGGAGTTATCTCCCTTTTTTATTTGTTCGTGATTGCATTTCAATCTATTAAATTGGAGTTATCTCCCTTTTTTATTTTGCGCGATTGCATTGCAATCTATTAAATTGGGATTACCTCCCATGTTTTATTTTTTTTGTGATTGCATTGCAGTCTATTAAATTGGAGTTATCTCCCTTTTTTTATTTTGCGCAATTGCATAGCAATCTATTAAATTGGGATTACCTCCCTTTTTTAATTTTTTTTGGTGATTGCATTGCAGTCTATTAAATTGGAGTTATCTCCCTTTTTTATTTGATCGTGATTGCATTTCAATCTATTAAATTGGAGTTACCTCCCTTTAAAAATAATAATTTGTGATTGCATTGCAATCTATTAAATTGGAGTTGCCTCCCATTTTTTTATTTTGCGCGATTGCATTGCAATCTATTAAATTGGGATTACCTCCCTTTTTTGATTTTTTTTGTGATTGCATTGCAATCTATTAAATTGGAGTTATATCCCTTTTATATTTGTTCGTGATTGCATTTCATTCTATTAAATTGGAGTTATCTCCCTTTTTTATTTTGCGTGATTGCATTGCAATCTATTAAATTGGAGTTACCTCCCTTTAAAAATAATAATTTGTGATTGCATTGCAATCTATTAAATTGGAGTTATCTCCCTTTTTTATTTGTTCGTGATTGCATTTCAATCTATTAAATTGGAGTTATCTCCCTTTTTTATTTTGCGCGATTGCATTGCAATCTATTAAATTGGGATTACCTCCCATGTTTTATTTTTTTTGTGATTGCATTGCAGTCTATTAAATTGGAGTTATCTCCCTTTTTTTATTTTGCGCAATTGCATAGCAATCTATTAAATTGGGATTACCTCCCTTTTTTAATTTTTTTTGGTGATTGCATTGCAGTCTATTAAATTGGAGTTATCTCCCTTTTTTTATTTTGCGCAATTGCATAGCAATCTATTAAATTGGGATTACCTCCCTTTTTTAATTTTTTTGGTGATTGCATTGCAGTCTATTAAATTGGAGTTATCTCTCTTTTTTATTTGTTCGTGATTGCATTGCAATCTATTAAATTGGAGTTGCCTCCCTTTTTTATTTTGCGCGATTGCATTGCAATCTATTAAATTGGGATTACCTCGCTTTTTTAATTTTTTTTGTGATTGCATTGCAGTCTATTAAATTGGAGTTATCTCCCTTTTTTATTTGATCGTGATTGCATTTCAATCTATTAAATTGGAGTTACCTCCCTTTAAAAATAATAATTTGTGATTGCATTGCAATCTATTAAATTGGAGTTGCCTCCCTTTTTTTATTTTGCGCGATTGCATTGCAATCTATTAAATTGGGATTACCTCCCTTTTTTGATATTGCATTGCAATCTATTAAATTGGAGTTATATCCCTTTTATATTTGTTCGTGATTGCATTTCATTCTATTAAATTGGAGTTATCTCCCTTTTTTATTTTGCGTGATTGCATTGCAATCTATTAAATTGGAGTTACCTCCCTTTAAAAATAATAATTTGTGATTGCATTGCAATCTATTAAATTGGAGTTATCTCCCTTTTTTATTTGTTCGTGATTGCATTTCAATCTATTAAATTGGAGTTATCTCCCTTTTTTATTTTGCGCGATTGCATTGCAATCTATTAAATTGGGATTACCTCCCATGTTTTATTTTTTTTTGTGATTGCATTGCAGTCTATTAAATTGGAGTTATCTCCCTTTTTTATTTGTTCGTGATTGCATTGCAATCTATTAAATTGGAGTTGCCTCCCTTTTTTTATTTTGCGCAATTGCATTGCAATCTATTAAATTGGGATTACCTCCCTTTTTTAATTTTTTTTTGAGATTGCATTGCAGTCTATTAAATTGGAGTTAACTCCCTTTTATATTTGTTCGTGATTGCATTGCAATCTATTAAATTGGAGTTGCCTCCCTTTTTTTATTTTGCGTGATTGCATTGCAATCTATTAAATTGGAGTTACCTCCCTTTAAAATTATAATTTGTGATTGCATTGCAATCTATTAAATTGGAGTTATCTCCCTTTTTTTATTTTGCGCAATTGCATAGCAATCTATTAAATTGGGATTACCTCCCTTTTTTAATTTTTGTTGGTGATTGCATTGCAGTCTATTAAATTGGAGTTATCTCTCTTTTTTATTTGTTCGTGATTGCATTGCAATCTATTAAATTGGAGTTGCCTCCCTTTTTTTATTTTGCGCAATTGCATAGCAATCTATTAAATTGGGATTACCTCGCTTTTTTAAAAAAATTTGTGATTGCATTGCAATCTATTAAATTGGAGTTATCTCTCTTTTTTATTTGTTCGTGATTGCATTGCAATCTATTAAATTGGAGTTGCCTCCCTTTTTTTATTTTGCGCAATTGCATAGCAATCTATTAAATTGGGATTACCTCCCTTTTTTACTTTTTTTTGTGATTGCATTGCAATCTATTAAATTGGGATTACCTCCCTTTTTTAATTTTTTTGTGTGATTGCATTGCAGTCTATTAAATAGGAGTTATCTCCCTTTTTTATTTGTTCGTGATTGCATTGCAATCTATTAAATTGGAGTTGCCTCCCTTTTTTTATTTTGCGCGATTGCATTGCAATCTATTAAATTGGGATTATCTCCCATTTTTTTATTTTATTTTGTGATTGCATTGCAATCTATTAAATTGGGATTACCTCCCTTTTTTAATTTTTTTTTGTGATTGCAATGCAGTCTATTAAATTGGAGTTATCTCCCTTTTTTATTTGTTCGTGATTGCATTGCAATCTATTAAATTGGAGTTGCCTCCCATTTTTTATTTTGCGCGATTGCATTGCAATCTATTAAATTGGGATTAACTCCCTTTTTTGATTTTTTTTTGTGATGGCATTGCAATCTATTAAATTGGAGTTACCTCCCTTTAAAAATAATAATTTGTGATTGCATTGCAATCTATTAAAATGGAGTTGCCTCCCTTTTTTTATTTTGTGCGATTGCATTGCAATCTATTTAATTGGAGTTATCTCACTTTTATATTTGTTCGTGATTGCATTGCAATCTATTAAATTGGAGTTGCCTCCCTTTTTTTATTTTTACGTGATTGCATTGCAATCTATTAAATTGGAGTTATCTCCCTTTTTTATTTGATCGTGATTGCATTTCAATCTATTAAATTGGAGTTACCTCCCTTTAAAAATAATAATTTGTGATTGCATTGCAATCTATTAAATTGGAGTTGCCTCCCATTTTTTTATTTTGCGCGATTGCATTGCAATCTATTAAATTGGGATTACCTCCCTTTTTTGATTTTTTTTGTGATTGCATTGCAATCTATTAAATTGGAGTTATATCCCTTTTATATTTGTTCGTGATTGCATTTCATTCTATTAAATTGGAGTTATCTCCCTTTTTTATTTTGCGTGATTGCATTGCAATCTATTAAATTGGAGTTACCTCCCTTTAAAAATAATAATTTGTGATTGCATTGCAATCTATTAAATTGGAGTTATCTCCCTTTTTTATTTGTTCGTGATTGCATTTCAATCTATTAAATTGGAGTTGCCTCCCATTTTTTATTTTGCGCGATTGCATTGCAATCTATTAAATTGGGATTACCTCCCTTTTTTGATTTTTTTTTGTGATGGCATTGCAATCTATTAAATTGGAGTTATCTCCCTTTTATATTTGTTCGTGATTGCATTGCAATCTATTAAATTGGAGTTGCCTCCCTTTTTTATTTTGCGTGATTGCATTGCAATCTATTAAATTGGAGTTACCTCCCTTTAAAAATAATAATTTGTGATTGCATTGCAATCTATTAAAATGGAGTTGCCTCCCTTTTTTTATTTTGCACGATTGCATTGCAATCTATTAAATTGGGATTACCTCCCTTTTTTATTTTTTTTGTGATTGCATTGCAATCTTTTAAATTGGAGTTATCTCCCTTTTTTATTTGTTCGTGATTGCATTGCAATCTATTAAATTGGAGTTGCCTCCCTTTTTTTATTTTGCGTGATTGCATTGCAATCTATTAAATTGGAGTTACCTCCCTTTAAAAATAATAATTTGTGATTGCATTGCAATCTATTAAATTGGAGTTATCTCCCTTTTTTTATTTTGCGCAATTGCATAGCAATCTATTAAATTGGGATTACCTCCCTTTTTTAATTTTTTTTGGTGATTGCATTGCAGTCTATTAAATTGGAGTTATCTCTCTTTTTTATTTGTTCGTGATTGCATTGCAATCTATTAAATTGGAGTTGCCTCCCTTTTTTTATTTTGCGTCATTGCATTGCAATCTATTAAATTGGGATTACCTCGCTTTTTTAATTTTTTTTTGTGATTGCATTGCAGTCTTTTAAATTGGAGTTATCTCCCTTTTTTATTTGTTCGTGATTGCATTGCAATCTATTAAATTGGAGTTGCCTCCCTTTTTTTATTTTGCGCGATTGCATTGCAATCTATTAAATTGGGATTACCTCCCTTTTTTAATTTTTTTTGTGATTGCATTGCAGTCTATTAAATTGGAGTTATCTCCCTTTTTTATTTGATCGTGATTGCATTTCAATCTATTAAATTGGAGTTACCTCCCTTTAAAAATAATAATTTGTGATTGCATTGCAATCTATTAAATTGGAGTTGCCTCCCATTTTTTTATTTTGCGCGATTGCATTGCAATCTATTAAATTGGGATTACCTCCCTTTTTTGATTTTTTTTGTGATTGCATTGCAATCTATTAAATTGGAGTTATATCCCTTTTATATTTGTTCGTGATTGCATTTCATTCTATTAAATTGGAGTTATCTCCCTTTTTTATTTTGCGTGATTGCATTGCAATCTATTAAATTGGAGTTACCTCCCTTTAAAAATAATAATTTGTGATTGCATTGCAATCTATTAAATTGGAGTTATCTCCCTTTTTTATTTGTTCGTGATTGCATTTCAATCTATTAAATTGGAGTTGCCTCCCATTTTTTATTTTGCGCGATTGCATTGCAATCTATTAAATTGGGATTACCTCCCTTTTTTGATTTTTTTTTGTGATGGCATTGCAATCTATTAAATTGGAGTTATCTCCCTTTTATATTTGTTCGTGATTGCATTGCAATCTATTAAATTGGAGTTGCCTCCCTTTTTTATTTTGCGTGATTGCATTGCAATCTATTAAATTGGAGTTACCTCCCTTTAAAAATAATAATTTGTGATTGCATTGCAATCTATTAAAATGGAGTTGCCTCCCTTTTTTTATTTTGCACGATTGCATTGCAATCTATTAAATTGGGATTACCTCCCTTTTTTATTTTTTTTGTGATTGCATTGCAATCTTTTAAATTGGAGTTATCTCCCTTTAATATTTGTTCGTGATTGCATTGCAATCTATTAAATTGGAGTTGCCTCCCTTTTTTTATTTTGCGTGATTGCATTGCAATCTATTAAATTGGAGTTACCTCCCTTTAAAAATAATAATTTGTGATTGCATTGCAATCTATTAAATTGGAGTTATCTCCCTTTTTTTATTTTGCGCAATTGCATAGCAATCTATTAAATTGGGATTACCTCCCTTTTTTAATTTTTTTTGGTGATTGCATTGCAGTCTATTAAATTGGAGTTATCTCTCTTTTTTATTTGTTCGTGATTGCATTGCAATCTATTAAATTGGAGTTGCCTCCCTTTTTTTATTTTGCGTCATTGCATTGCAATCTATTAAATTGGGATTACCTCGCTTTTTTAATTTTTTTTTGTGATTGCATTGCAGTCTATTAAATTGGAGTTATCTCCCTTTTTTATTTGTTCGTGATTGCATTGCAATCTATTAAATTGGAGTTGCCTCCCTTTTTTTATTTGCGCGATTGCATTGCAATCTATTAAATTGGGATTACCTCCCTTTTTTAATTTTTTTTGTGATTGCATTGCAGTCTATTAAATTGGAGTTATCTCCCTTTTTTATTTGTTCGTGATTGCATTGCAATCTATTAAATTGGAGTTGCCTCCCATTTTTTATTTTGCGCGATTGCATTGCAATCTATTAAATTGGGATTACCTCCCTTTTTTGATTTTTTTTTGTGATGGCATTGCAATCTATTAAATTGGAGTTATCTCCCTTTTATATTTGTTCGTGATTGCATTGCAATCTATTAAATTGGAGTTGCCTCCCTTTTTTATTTTGCGTGATTGCATTGCAATCTATTAAATTGGAGTTACCTCCCTTTAAAAATAATAATTTGTGATTGCATTGCAATCTATTAAAATGGAGTTGCCTCCCTTTTTTTATTTTGCACGATTGCATTGCAATCTATTAAATTGGGATTACCTACCTTTTTTATTTTTTTTGTGATTGCATTGCAATCTTTTAAATTGGAGTTATCTCCCTTTTATATTTGTTCGTGATTGCATTGCAATCTATTAAATTGGAGTTGCCTCCCTTTTTTTATTTTGCGTGATTGCATTGCAATCTATTAAATTGGAGTTACCTCCCTTTAAAAATAATAATTTGTGATTGCATTGCAATCTATTAAATTGGAGTTATCTCCCTTTTTTTATTTTGCACAATTGCATAGCAATCTATTAAATTGGGATTACCTCCCTTTTTTAATTTTTTTTGGTGATTGCATTGCAGTCTATTAAATTGGAGTTATCTCTCTTTTTTATTTGTTCGTGATTGCATTGCAATCTATTAAATTGGAGTTGCCTCCCTTTTTTTATTTTGCGTCATTGCATTGCAATCTATTAAATTGGGATTACCTCGCTTTTTTAAATTTTTTTTGTGATTGCATTGCAGTCTTTTAAATTGGAGTTATCTCCCTTTTTTATTTGTTCGTGATTGCATTGCAATCTATTAAATTGGAGTTGCCTCCCTTTTTTTATTTTGCGCGATTGCATTGCAATCTATTAAATTGGGATTACCTCCCTTTTTTAATTTTTTTTGTGATTGCATTGCAGTCTATTAAATTGGAGTTATCTCCCTTTTTTATTTGATCGTGATTGCATTTCAATCTATGAAATTGGAGTTACCTCCCTTTAAAAATAATAATTTGTGATTGCATTGCAATCTATTAAATTGGAGTTGCCTCCCATTTTTTTATTTTGCGCGATTGCATTGCAATCTATTAAATTGGGATTACCTCCCTTTTTTGATTTTTTTTGTGATTGCATTGCAATCTATTAAATTGGAGTTATATCCCTTTTATATTTGTTCGTGATTGCATTTCATTCTATTAAATTGGAGTTATCTCCCTTTTTTATTTTGCGTGATTGCATTGCAATCTATTAAATTGGAGTTACCTCCCTTTAAAAATAATAATTTGTGATTGCATTGCAATCTATTAAATTGGAGTTATCTCCCTTTTTTATTTGTTCGTGATTGCATTTCAATCTATTAAATTGGAGTTATCTCCCTTTTTTATTTTGCGCGATTGCATTGCAATCTATTAAATTGGGATTACCTCCCATGTTTTATTTTTTTTGTGATTGCATTGCAGTCTATTAAATTGGAGTTATCTCCCTTTTTTTATTTTGCGCAATTGCATAGCAATCTATTAAATTGGGATTACCTCCCTTTTTTAATTTTTTTTGGTGATTGCATTGCAGTCTATTAAATTGGAGTTATCTCCCTTTTTTATTTGATCGTGATTGCATTTCAATCTATTAAATTGGAGTTACCTCCCTTTAAAAATAATAATTTGTGATTGCATTGCAATCTATTAAATTGGAGTTGCCTCCCATTTTTTTATTTTGCGCGATTGCATTGCAATCTATTAAATTGGGATTACCTCCCTTTTTTGATTTTTTTTGTGATTGCATTGCAATCTATTAAATTGGAGTTATATCCCTTTTATATTTGTTCGTGATTGCATTTCATTCTATTAAATTGGAGTTATCTCCCTTTTTTATTTTGCGTGATTGCATTGCAATCTATTAAATTGGAGTTACCTCCCTTTAAAAATAATAATTTGTGATTGCATTGCAATCTATTAAATTGGAGTTATCTCCCTTTTTTATTTGTTCGTGATTGCATTTCAATCTATTAAATTGGAGTTATCTCCCTTTTTTATTTTGCGCGATTGCATTGCAATCTATTAAATTGGGATTACCTCCCATGTTTTATTTTTTTTGTGATTGCATTGCAGTCTATTAAATTGGAGTTATCTCCCTTTTTTTATTTTGCGCAATTGCATAGCAATCTATTAAATTGGGATTACCTCCCTTTTTTAATTTTTTTTGGTGATTGCATTGCAGTCTATTAAATTGGAGTTATCTCCCTTTTTTTATTTTGCGCAATTGCATAGCAATCTATTAAATTGGGATTACCTCCCTTTTTTAATTTTTTTGGTGATTGCATTGCAGTCTATTAAATTGGAGTTATCTCTCTTTTTTATTTGTTCGTGATTGCATTGCAATCTATTAAATTGGAGTTGCCTCCCTTTTTTATTTTGCGCGATTGCATTGCAATCTATTAAATTGGGATTACCTCGCTTTTTTAATTTTTTTTGTGATTGCATTGCAGTCTATTAAATTGGAGTTATCTCCCTTTTTTATTTGATCGTGATTGCATTTCAATCTATTAAATTGGAGTTACCTCCCTTTAAAAATAATAATTTGTGATTGCATTGCAATCTATTAAATTGGAGTTGCCTCCCTTTTTTTATTTTGCGCGATTGCATTGCAATCTATTAAATTGGGATTACCTCCCTTTTTTGATATTGCATTGCAATCTATTAAATTGGAGTTATATCCCTTTTATATTTGTTCGTGATTGCATTTCATTCTATTAAATTGGAGTTATCTCCCTTTTTTATTTTGCGTGATTGCATTGCAATCTATTAAATTGGAGTTACCTCCCTTTAAAAATAATAATTTGTGATTGCATTGCAATCTATTAAATTGGAGTTATCTCCCTTTTTTATTTGTTCGTGATTGCATTTCAATCTATTAAATTGGAGTTATCTCCCTTTTTTATTTTGCGCGATTGCATTGCAATCTATTAAATTGGGATTACCTCCCATGTTTTATTTTTTTTTGTGATTGCATTGCAGTCTATTAAATTGGAGTTATCTCCCTTTTTTATTTGTTCGTGATTGCATTGCAATCTATTAAATTGGAGTTGCCTCCCTTTTTTTATTTTGCGCAATTGCATTGCAATCTATTAAATTGGGATTACCTCCCTTTTTTAATTTTTTTTTGAGATTGCATTGCAGTCTATTAAATTGGAGTTAACTCCCTTTTATATTTGTTCGTGATTGCATTGCAATCTATTAAATTGGAGTTGCCTCCCTTTTTTTATTTTGCGTGATTGCATTGCAATCTATTAAATTGGAGTTACCTCCCTTTAAAATTATAATTTGTGATTGCATTGCAATCTATTAAATTGGAGTTATCTCCCTTTTTTTATTTTGCGCAATTGCATAGCAATCTATTAAATTGGGATTACCTCCCTTTTTTAATTTTTTTTGGTGATTGCATTGCAGTCTATTAAATTGGAGTTATCTCTCTTTTTTATTTGTTCGTGATTGCATTGCAATCTATTAAATTGGAGTTGCCTCCCTTTTTTTATTTTGCGCGATTGCATTGCAA